>OY754335.1:142894051-145294051 GCA_963573305.1 Pyrrhosoma nymphula
CGTTCATTCATTCCAATTTCCCTCTCTCCCGCTATACACGCGGCCAAGATTTATTTTTACCGTGCATGTTTTTGTTTATGCCATTCTCCACTCACCCAACAGATGGCACTGGTGGGTCGCGGGGTCTCTTTCGCACCGTTACCCCACGGTCGCCTCTGGTTTGCCCCCTGGATCGTTGTTTGGGGGGTGGGAGGGGAGAGGGTGGGGGGAGGGGGAGGGGAGGGGGATGGGAAAAGGTTGGAAGATAGAATCAGAGGGCACTGCATTCTGGGGAAGGGACGTGTTGCTGCAAATTGGTCCGGCCACATGTAGATGGTGCCTCGACAGTCTCGTCAAAAGGAAGCGCTAATTAGTATGATGGCGACATACAGCGGGAAAAAGGTCATAAACTGAAAAAAAGACTAGATACTATTAATAAATGTATAGAAAAAAAAACTAAAGGACAACGGCGTTAAAATTAAATCCTTTTTTCCCTGAAATAGTTGGATTTTCTAACCAAAGAAAAGATGTTGTTGGCTATTTATTGACGGCGCCCCGCGTTTCCAACTCAGGAAACCTATGAGATCTGTACCTACTCACTCCATATTTCACTATAGGTATCGGCCACTTCAGTCATTTTACTAAACACCGTGCATTTAAGCAGGCTGAATCCGGTTCAAGTTCTCATTCTTTCCGTGTCCACCTTACACTCCCTTAGCCAATTGAAGTAAGTCTCCAGTACAATACTCACCACGTGACGGTATCAGCCAAGATAGAACTTATGGCGTCTTATGGAGAGCAGTCGCGTCGGTCGGTTACGTACGGTTTTACTTTGGAGTCCGCAAAGAGGATGTGTAATTAGGCGGAGGGAAATGACTCCCACGAACGGACATGAGCACCCGGCTACCGCTCAGTCCGTTTGGGCTCGAATTTGGAGCGTTGGTCCCTACGAATGCGTCCCATCCGAAGAACTGTCAGCGAGTGTCAGCGATTGTCACACGGGAAGTGCAAAACAAACCTTAGCCTTCGAGGAACGTCACTCTCAAGCTTAAATCACTGAACTAAAACACTTTACAATGTTCACAATGGTTTAATTCAAGTTCATTAGTTTCATTGCTATGGTGAGGGATCGCCAGGCATATTTTTGTTACAATAACAGAGTAATTATTACTGTGAAAAATTGTACCATTTAACATTTTATCTTTTTTAAATTTCATTGAATTTCGCGAGAATCTTCGATTTACACACGATATATATATATATATATAACTTCTTGGAGAATCACTCGGGTGATAAATATATAATATGCCAAGAGGGTGGCCGATAAAAATATAGAAACAAATAAAAAGGACACTCACAAATTGAAACTTCCGATATTTCGGTGGGATCGTTAACCACCTTTCTCAGGGTAGAGAGTAGGAATCACTAAAAGAAATAATGTTTGATTTGTTTTTATCTTAATTCGAGTTGATGAACAATGTTTTTCTTTAATCCCTGAAGTGTATAAATGAACAAACTCGACGGTTGCCAATGCGAGAACATGCAACACATAATTGGCCATGTGAAAAGCACGGATTTTCTAGATCATATGGATCATATCATTTTCTAGATCTGCAATTGCATAGCTTAGGTGCATTTAAATATCGAAGCAAAATGACTGGTGAACGAATTTTTAATCGCAAGTTATGTGGTGGCATTCTTGGGAATTCCAGTGAATTCAAGAACTCAGCAGGATAGTTGTCGTCAGGATCGACAATACTGTGGATCGATTTGAACGGCATCTCATTGTCAGGCAATTAATTTTGTATTTTGAAATTAATAGCGTCAGCATCTATATTTTTTGCGTCCAAAATAGCTCCTTCACGTAGCCACGCATGATTAATGTAATTATCGCGCAAATCTGAGAATATGCTTTCAATCAAACCATCTTTCGTGGCTACCATGTGGCAACAATTGTCTGGCAATTTGATGCATTGTGTATTTCTATGCATGAGAATTTTTCCACTGCCGATGTTGAGCAATTATTCGGAGAATGACAGTGCCAATGGATCGTTTTGAAGTTGAACACGCGTAGTTATGTAAATGCGTAATGTATGGACAATTCTCCATTGGTGTGATTGTTTCAAACATGAAATCGAAACACAGAGAACATAAATTGAAATGTCGAAAGAACGCCAAGCTACGACAGTGCGACGTGCGACGACATGCGCATGTATTGATGCGTACGTCAAATACCACAGAATTCGACATTAGCGCCACCTATGGTACACAAACATTACTATAAATTAATTTCAGATTGTCAATTATTCTTGAACTTTTCAGACGGTTTTTACGGTCAATTATTCATGAACTTATGATTTTTTCATTTAAAAAAATATTGGAGAGATGGTGGGGGAAGGTGGTGAAATTTTGGTGTTATATGTAATATGCTGGTATGCAAAAAAAATTTTTTTAATTTGTAAAAAAATCTTCTAGAACCCGATCGCAGCACCACCTACCGGGTCCAATTGTGAATCTAAACCATCCAGGGACGCACTCTAACACACAAAGATTTTATATATATTTCCTTTGATAGCACTATGCTTCATGTTCAAATAAAAATCCAAACGGGATTTTACTAGTAGATAATGTTCTTACTTTAATGGTTGTTGCTTTATCTAAAACCATTCGTGAGACGCAATCACTAAAATTTAGAGCAAACAGGAAATATTCTTATTCTTTCCTCCACAAACAGAACCAAAGCATAGCTGCATTAGGGGTCTTGCGTGGGCTCCGAGATGAATGGTCACGATTCACCCAATGGACCTCTTTTGCTGTATCTTATCGCCTTTTCAACTCCACGCGTGGTTTCCGAATTTCTGCCCTAATTCACTCTCGCATTCCCGTGCTCGTTACGCGAGCGAAAGGGAATCCGATTGCAAATCCGGAAGGATTTCGGCCGACGGAGCGTGAAGGAGCTCAATCCTGAAGAAGTGGCCATCCACGGGGCGGCGATTCCGAGCCATTAGTTCCGAGTCTCGTATTGGCCGCCGCAGCCGGAGGCTAATTGGCGCGCCCCCACTCGGGTACATAATGATGCTTCGGCATTAAATAAACCTCCCTCCGATTGGGTGGGGGGCGAAAAAACGGAAATAGATTAGGGGTCTTTGGAGAGCGATGATGCGTGGCAACTGCCGATTCATTTCGCCTGGAAAACAGCTGAAACGCAGACACGCACCCAACAGGCAACTCGCGCCACCTTTGTTATAGGCATGTGGAATGATTTTCAAAGAGTTAATTCAGATTAAAATGCTATCGCCTTTATTTCTACTGCGAGTGTCAAGGTGGTGCGATTAATACCCTCACTAGAAAGAAGCTTCGCTCGATACCACGTGGCAAGATAAATGATTCATTCCATCTGTGTAAGCACGTTTAACGTCACGAATGGTCAACTTTCTACAGGAATTTAGACTGCAGATGTCAGCAAATAGTATTAACAGGCCGAAAAATGGGCAACAACTCCATTTAAAGTTCACGCGTTTTGCCTGAAATCGCGAGGGAATTGCAATGATCCAAAAATTGTTTTATTAATTTCATACCTCGGTCCTAAATGTTTTCGCCATGCTCCAGAAAAAGACGCACATTAACTTTTTTTACAGCACTCATGACATGTACAGCTGAGTACAGCTATGACCTTTGTCCAGTGAAAGTCAAACGAATGGCGAGGATTACACATAGAAAGAAAGAAATTAATTATCAGAAAGAAGCATGTGTATGAAGTGATCCTCCGTTTTTTATAAATAGCCATGTTTTCAACCAGTTTCACAGTTAAAAACGTATAATTTGGAACTATGAATGTATTGGATTTTTTATTTACGAAGGTTTCATTATTTCTCAAAATCATTATTGTTACATTAATTAATTCGCGAAATTAAGTCATGAAGAGAGTAAAAATAAAAAATGCACGCTCCGCCAAAATAACAAGACTCTTTAACTTAATAGAGCTAGACAAGATGTTATCAATTATTTTGGGCTTCGTATAAGTATCTTAAGCGTTTCCATGTGGCTAACGTCATGCACTGATTGAATGCAGCACTAGTGGAAAACCGGCTATTAGGAGGTTTTTTTATATACTTATCAGTTTTTGGCACCAGGATGAAAGTGTTGTTGCCAACTACAAGTTATGCAAGTAGCCTGGTGTAGCTCGGAGACAGTCCCGACACAATCTAGAAGCCAATCAGCAGTCATCCATCCAAGGAGTGAATGGCTTCAGCTCTCCATTCTACTCTGGTCTCAGCCAGTTACTTTACAAGTCCATAATTTAATAACAATGATTCAGTCAATATAAAAACCAATGGTACGTTCTGACCAGCCTTTGTCAAACTTTCACTCCAGAAAATATGACAAATCCATTTACGCCATTGAGGGCAGGTGGGTGAGGGAAGGGAAGGGTTATGAAGTGGGAGAGAAACCCGGTGCCGACAATAGCCCACTCAAAATGGAGAGCGCCAAGGAGTCTTGAGGTTAGAAGTCCCAACCGACGCGACGGACGAATAAGTATGAACCTGAAGTGCTCTCAACAGAGAATCGGAATGCCACCGAAGAAAACTACTCCCCCAATACCGGATACAAACCACTGTCTTCCAGATGGGAAGCCAATAACCTAGGAGTCTCTACTTCAATTCGGTCCAAAAAAAAACCTCCTCCCTCCTCCCCAACGCCCGCTAAAAATACAAACGATACCAGGATTCATCAGTGTTCGATGGGTAATACTTCCCGAAATGGAGTGGATTCGTCGAGAGATGCTTTTAGATATCCAACCGCCGCCGTTGACGTCCCTCCATTTCTTGGGGCGGCGAAGAAGAGTGATCGAGAGAGGTTCCATTTGAGTCTCTTCCATCCGAGGCTGTTTTTGTGGAGATGAGAGTGTACTATGTTTGAGCGCATGGCCGTAAATTGTTTCGAATAAAAATGACAAATGCTCCAATGGATGACCGACTTGGATGCCATTAATTTTATCCCCCTATTGAGTGCTTCCAAAACGCATTTGCTGACTACGCTCATGAATTCTCCGATTCTGGTTACATAGCGAAAGTGACCATGAAGGGGGCACTCAAAGAGCTATAAATATACACGCGAAAACTCCCGCAGCAACTTACAATGGCAATTTTTAAAGTGGTGAAGAAATTATTTTATATCATTCATTCCGAAAACCATGTAACTTGGAGAAATATGCTGGAATTCAATAAATAAATGATCAGAATGAAAAGTAGTCTCAAAAATTAAACACTCTTTTATAATCATTTATAACACTAAGGAATGGCTTGACGCTTCAAGGCATTACTACCCAGGTGTACATGTTTCCGTTGAATACAATAAAACTCGGTTTAGCCCATTTACAACACAGATGTACTTTTGTAATGGGAAACTTGTCACTGCCTTCAAATAAGCAAGACACTGGGGAAATCATAAAGCCAAATAAGACGATTCTGGATTATGCATTTTGAATCCTATGCTTTTAGTCTCTAAATATTAATGTGACAATGCTATCTGAGAGCTAAAATCCTAAAATAATATTTTAGATCAACAGCCCAAAAAAGTAAGCGATTATGCTCACCAACATCTCTGATAAAGCAGCAGAGAAATGGCAATTTTCCACAAGAAAAAACACAATACGAACATGGTTTCGATGCTTTGCATCATTATCAGTTACATAACAAAAAACAGATCGGGTATACAGATAAAAATAGCAGAGGAGGAGGAGGTGGGGTAGGGTGGAGGGGTGGCTGTGTTTGTTGGATGTGGCGTGGTGAAGATTACATCCACTCTCCTCCCTACCGCACCTCAGCTAATTTTGTCTATATACCCGATCTGTTTTTTGTCATGTAACTGATAATGATGCAAAGCATCGAAACCATGGTCGTATTGTGTTTTTTCTTGTGGAAAATTGCCATTTCTGTGCTCCGTTATGCTGAAATTCCACCAAATCACACCTGATACTTTGTAATAATCACTAACACTAGAATAAGTAACACTCTTTTTGTAATATCTCTTATCTCTACATTAACGGATGAATTAAAATAACTTCGTTCACTCCACTTGTAATTTATTATCACGATCCGAGTTTCAACACTTGGTGTCATCTTCAGGTAGCTGAACCTAGTAAGCTGAATCAGAAGATGACACCATGTGTTGAAACTCGGATCGTGATAATAAATGACAAGTGGAGTGAACGAAATCATTGTCACGAAAACACGGCACAAAATTCCACTAATTATTTTATTTCTGTCGACCGGTTTCGATGACTAAAGCATCATTTACAAGACTTTATGCATTTTTTGTCTTGTAAATGACGACCCTTAGTCATCGAAACCGGTCGACAGCAATAAAATATCTAGAGGAATTTGTATTGTGTTTTCGTGACTGTGATTTCTATCTTCAACTTCCACAAATTATCGCCACAATCGATTAATTTGAGGAGGAAACGAAGTTATTTTAATTATTCCGTAATGGATAAATTCCACCAAATTACGCCAACAACCGTTTACTTTGTGCTCTACATTAACAATAGAAACAGGAAATAGACACCGGCTTGTTACATATATCCAGGTATTTCGCTAAATGCAGTTGAGCATAGGGAAGAGGGCGAGTATTCTTCACAAAAGCTCTAGTTACCGTGGCCGTGTTTGAGCACTCTTTTTAATTCCTTTCAATTCAGGATTTCCTTCTGCTTCGGATGTCCCGTCGTGGTCAACCCTCACAATACGAACGACACCCTCTCAACCCTTCGCCATACGCTTCGGCTGCGAGGGGATGAACCAGGGTGCACACGGTGCACGATCCCTCGCAACGCGCGCCGCAGGCACTCGCACCTCCGATCACGCACCATCATGGGAACAAAGCGAACACATTCAAATGCACTCGCCCCCCAAATCAATGCTGCCCTGCGGTGGTACTCAGTCAGACTACACGGGTCACGTGGCGGCCAGAGCATGGGCGACTTGTCTCCTGTTTTCCGAACGAACCCTTTGGGAAGGGAAGGGGAAAAAAATCTCCGGTTTACATATAAAAAAGAGTGCGCGAGGGATGAGTAATTAACTAAAGATCCGAAGTGGATCAGAATATGGCAAACGACACCCAATTTTAGTTGCCGCTACAATTATCCAACAGCATCAAGGGTAACATTTTAATATTATGATTTCCGTATGAAGACGCACGTACTCAATATTTTAAGCGATTATCTGAGCTTTTTACAAGACAAAAAGCCTTAGCAGTTCGCTAATTGAATTATAAGAGGAGTTGACACATAAGAATTTGAACGCGGGACCAACAGACAAATTCTACACTCCTTGTTCTGCCACGTTGTAAAGTTTGATAAAGAAACCATACGAATGTATGCCACTGCTGCTGCACTTAACAATCTATCTCATCGATAAATATATTTCAGGGCATGAACAAAGAAAAATTTCCCCATTTCTGAGTGGAATTCCAAAAGAAACGCCGTCAAATATATCACACCGCTTACTCTAGTGGAGTGCGTTCTCACGTTAAAAAATGCTGGCACTATCACCAGATCACTATAAAATCGAAGAACCAAGTTTTGGTATTCCACGGTCTTCACCTACTGCTCTTCAACCGTTGGAAATGTACTTTAAAAAAGACGACGCACAGTGGTCCCAAATCGAAAAAACCTGGCCAGAACTCATTATTTCCACTTTCTACGAGGAAGTTTGGAAAGTTTAATTCATCATCTACAGTATATGGTGTACAATATAGGCAACTACAATGGTCACTGTACTGCTCATAGTAATCCGTGGAATCCGTCAAACATGTGTCATTCGGGGTAAATACGCCTGTCGCGCAAACTCCGTCGATTTCAGAGATATTTTCCTTCCTAGAACAAAGCGCTCGGACAATATATTAAGTTTAAAAATTACTACACGTAAATTGGTACCTCTACGCATATAATACTAATGATTTAAATTACTTAAAGTTTTTTTAACCTCAATAAAAATGTTTAAACATTAAGTTCTTTTTACTCGCATTTTAAAATAAAAAGAGCAATATCGTTTTCTGCGCCGCTTTCCTCCTCGGTTATTTTGATATAAATTAAAAGAATAAAGTATATAGAATATATAACAAAAGAAAAATCCTGCATTTGCTGGCGAGTTTGACCTCAAGATCGTTTTGAGTGCAGTGCGCTGCCGCGGGTGGCGGGTGGGCCGGCCGGCACGTGGTGTAACCCGGGAAATCCCATTTTTGTTGTTAGGTTCATATGATGTTGTAAGCCTTTGCTTATCCATATCGGAAACTTTTATAGGATAAATTCTTCTCTCAACTCGTGAACTAGAGATTTCCAATAAGTACAGGGTACATACTTCAGGCTCGACTAAAATACTCTCTGTGAGGCTCGATATTCATCAATAACATTCTGAGAGCTGCAACACTAGCGAATGGACGTGATGATGGAACATGTATGCTAAACAAATAGTTTTTAAGCATTCCTGAATTGTATAGTTTTTTAAATAGCTGGACCAACCTTTCGAACGCATTCATCAGGAAAGCGGACTCCTCAAAGCGCACTTGTTCCCAGCGCAAGCTCATGACGCACTTGTTCACAGATACCCTTGTAGCCGCCGCACAAGGAAAATTGCTGCCGAAAAGAGCAGCGCCATGCCGCACTTTTATTGCCCTCCAACGAGAAAAACCCAACCAGGAATGAATTGCACTCTGGCCACCGGGAGTGAATCTTGTCACTGCACGTGTGCAACATTTCTTGGATATATACGAAGGGCGGATTAAGGCCCTCCTCGACACAAAGTATGTCGCAGTTACTTTTAAGCATCGCTAGTATGAAATCTGCTCGCCAGAATTTAGTATTTCTTAGTTCCTTGCATGGTAAACTCGTGTGTTGCGAGTTGATTTGTGTGTTGTGAGTTGCTTTAAGCCCAGAGGAAAGTGTTTCAACTACGTTGCGAACAGCAAACATGATACACCAGGATTCTAAGGTCAGTGAAGTACATAATCTCTAGTTCTCTTTCGTGAGTTTTGCGACTTTGGGTGATAACCTACATCTTACTATATTTGATTTGTGCATCAGGATTCAGCCCGATAGAGATCGTGTTAAGTGTTTGATGGAAGTGAAAATGGTTGTGCACCTTGAGCTGCATGAAAAATTTATCTATAACCTTTAAGAAAAAATATGTAGCAAGGAAATCTTCAAGAATGGCAACAAACGAGGATCTATTCTGAAGACTGCTGTCAACATCCGATCCCTTCATTTCCACCATCTCAGGTGTCCAGATAAAAAAATGATGCCCTTAACCGCAGAAATACGAAGTTTTCTCCAGAAGGATGAATCGCAGACCGATAGTGAGACTGATGAACTATCAGGCGATGATTTTCAATATCTGTAATTGTTTTATTCAATAAATAATAATACAACTATGGAAGTAACTTCTTTATTTTTATTGCTATTAATAATAATGACACCCAGTTAAATAATAAAACTCATAAAATATTTAGTGCCTAAGTTGGTGTACATATATATATTAGTTTCGAATCCAGGTAGTTAACGCACAAAATTGCTCTACTGAAGGTTTCGTGGGTCCGAATCTCGCCTATAATTTGAATGAAGTGATTATATAAAGTGATTTGTTTTTCAAGTCATAAAGCGCTGGACAAAATATTAGCTATCGGGTTTCCGTATTCATACTACTACAATGGCTACTCTTCCCTTTGAACTACAACATTGACGTGGTGGAATTTTTACATTCACACCATTTTCTCCTGGGATTTTTTTTATTCTTGAGGTTTTAGTGAAGCAAATGTTTTTTGTTAAAACTGGACAATTTTTCATGACTGCTTGCATCAACATCTCCGCTTTCACGGGTAAACCCTTATATACAATCTACTCACGTTTTTCTATTGTCTCCGTACTTCTAAACACCCTTTATTTGATACATACCTTTTTAATTATTTCTTTGCCTGGTTAACTCAGCGAACTAAAGCATGAGACTTATTTTTAACATAAATTACCCTTTAATATATATTGAATTAATTGCGTAATATTAAATTTTACAATAATTACATACTTTTAATATATGAATCATATCCCTGTTAGATATATTTTCACAAAATGAAGTGCGCATGGAAGCTTAATGATTTTACTTTCTTTTAAAGTTACTTTTCCTTTTTGGCCACTCTCTCTTCATCAATCAGTTTAACACTTTAAATCAACACATTACACAAAATATCTATAGTTACGACACAGCCTTCCCTTTGGAGGGCTTTTTGTGTCCTACTCGACCCAGGGGCGTCGATGGGCTCCCACTGTTTCCTGGTTGAGCAGCCAGGTAGTCTCGCTTCTCTTAAACCCCTGTCCAGATTAACTGGCTATCCGGATGCACCCGCGTGAATCTTTTTTTTAAATTCTTTACGTGGATTATGTGATAAAAGGAGTGCTTCAGTCTCTCTTTAACTTTCTCGTCTCGGGACGTCTTTCCTTGCGCATCTTGCTATTTCAGAGACTCCATGAGCACTCCCCCATTACGACTAACTCCCATTGCTACCTCCCCCTTCTCCTTTCCCCGACTTCTCCTCAAGTGAAACCGTAAATCCACGCTATAGGCTTCCCTCTCACCTAGCGATTTTGCTTGTTTATTTAAGTATATTGTTCCCCCCTTCCACCGGGAGTGCAAAGCGAAGTAGAAATGCCAAACATGGCAGACGTCGATTGTTTATTTTGTGCCTCATGCACCACGTGGCGAGATCGCCCTCATCATGGCGGTTTCACCGTTAAATTACAACCCGCTCCTCTAATTGACAACCGTATTTTTGCACCACGCTGACGGATGTGTGACTTTGGAGTTCAGAGGGTGAATTCATTTCTATATAGTTCATTTCGGAGGACCTCCCACATAAATCAACTCAAATGGGAAAAGGTGTGGGAGGGTTCCAAAGTGGAAATTGAAAGAGGGTTGGAGGGTGACCGTTATTAAACGGGGGCGGCGCCAACCAACCCCTATCGCATCGCATCCCCTCGCCTTCTGCCACCCCTCGCACCATTCAGCCCACGATGGACAAAAACCACCCACCCAACTCCATCCGTCCGACGAGACATGGACATCCTTTTTCCACGCTCGCCCGGGGCGTAGAAAAGAACGCCCCCTGCACCTCCCCTTCTCCACACCATCCCCCTCGCCAAACGCCCTCCTCTGCTAACGAGCGAAGATCCCTTCAGGTGCCATCGCTTTTAATAATACTACAAAACGCCTCCCTTCCCACTCCACCTCGGATCGCTGAAACTCGTGAAACAGGGAGAGAGGCGAGACGATCTTTTGCCGCGACTCGCGTGAAGTAAAATGTTAATGGGTGAGCGTGGATTCGATTCACAATTTTGGTTTCTCAATGAACTTAACCCCGAATCCACTGCCAATACCTAGAATATATATTTCTCACATTTTAATCTTTTAGCTTGTTTTTACTCAGTTCGACTCATTTTAAATTTGTACTTTACTATGTTTTTCCATACTTGAGAGATTTATTAATTGAAATCATCGGCAACATTCGTCCATGGTGGTAATAGAATAGCTTTTCACTCAATCCTTACATCGAAATACAAGCATTCCGGGACTCGCATTACAAATGTCTGGTTTTTGTAAGCGCACTGGAATAAAGGGGAAAACCTAGTGGCAAGATTAGTGTGCTTTTGCATATGGCGGAAAGCAAATAGAAGAGGTGATAGTAGAAGAAAGCGTCGAAAATGAAATTGTCATAAGAGAAGAAAACAAAGAAAAGTGATAAACTTGGTGTTTCCATCGTGGCATGCCATTATTTATCGTATTCCTATCTGTCAAATGGCTATTACAATTGCCTTTAAATATAAGAGTAAGTATTCATTTTCTACGTAACATTTCAAGTCATCCTATCGATGGTGAATTCATTAAATAAATGCAAACCGCACCGATGTGAGCGTTCCTCACAAATCACCACTTCGCGGAAAAGACCAGATCGTCATCTACCTAGTGAGAACTCTATACCTATTATTCATTCCTATGAATATAGACGTAAACATTGCCAAGCAACATTCTTGTATTTTTCCTTTATTCCAATATAACAAGTGGGTACAAGTTTCAGATTCAGCGCAGAAATTCAAAGGCTCAGTTGACATTGGATCTCAAATGGAAGTTAGGAGATTTATTTTGACGCGACATGCTGGAAATAAAATATTTTGTTTGCGTGGTTCACTTTAGCTCCATTCGCTATCTTTCAACATGTTTTCGTCATTTGACTTCTTGCACAATGTCCCAGAACTCTGTGTGAAAAGACTGTACGTTTCTACAAGTCTGCAAATGGAGTAAATAATCTCCTTTAGAAAAGGTAACCTAAGATTATTGCGCTATCAATCATTGTGATTCGCTAAATACGTGTATTCTACCTCAAAAAAGAAGATGAAAGCATGAAATGAGAAAGCATTAGATTTGCCACCCCAAGGGAAATCATTCGCAAAAAGGGGAAATAATTGAACGTGAGGAACGGCGAATCACCGAATACGAATCGTATCGCAACCTTTAGGGTCGACATATTCGACGCCGTTTCCCAGTGACGTTTCTCACCCTTGGCACTGCGAGCACCGAGTTTGGCATCTTTGTAACACGAACGGCGGCGGTGGAGGCCGAGAGACTGTGGGATTCCCTCGATTATTGAGAGAGAGAGCGAACATGACGACTCCACAGAATATATTTCAACATTCTAACTATTTTCGCACCTCCCTGATGCAGCACCATTTGAGATACAATCCTGCTTCTTTATTGTTTGGTTTGTTTAAAAAAGGTTGCTTCCTGAAGATGCCGAATCGGTGATGCAGCGAAACTAGTCGATTTAGAAAATAAATATTCCGTGGCATCGCTAAGTTATCATTCGAGGTTTCTCTTAATTGACGAGTCCTCGCATCCAGGGTGAGGTCGCTGACGCATTAGTCGCTGAACGCGGTCGGCTGGCTCGAGGCGATGGCATAGCGGGGGTCATGGCCTGCCAGGGGTCGCTTCCGTCAGAGCGGGAGGCCAAAGAATGCGCCCTCTAAGCAGATCGCTTCTCTCCAACTGCACCCTACTCCGTGGAGCGATGCCCCGATTAGGAGCGCAGGCGAGTGGAATAAAATAACGAGGGACGTCCGTCCGACTGGAAAACATTAAGCAGCCCCCGGGTGCAGAGGATTCCGCTCTTCACTTTGCTCCCAAGTGGGGGGGAGGGGAGGCGCGGATGAGCCCGCTCGCTGCTAGCGCCAAAATTACGATTGATTTCGGTCACTTGGCTCGGCGAACTTTTGTGGAGATGTGGATATCCACACGGTTGAATCACTTAAACTGTTGAGGGTCAACGACCAGCCTCTGCCGTTTTTAACTAGCATAAATAATATACACCAAAGAGGGCGAAACCTTTGCACCCTTGCGGGTGATTGCGTACCACATCATTTACGTAATCGCAGTGATTGGAAAAAGTGTATCATCATGATGTCTGATCATTCACCGCTAGCTGGTTTCATCTGACTCATTGTATGAGTAGTACGTCTGTTTTATTGGACGCAGTTTCTGACTCATGTCCATCTCAATTTCCACGGGAGCGTTCGGATCAACAAGAAGCTCACTCAGAAAGTCCACTTCAGTATACTCAGCAATACTATTTCAGCTCTTCAGCTATGCTTAGATTGGCTACTGGAAATACATTCTGAACGACCTCTACGCACTCTACTCAACATGGCGCGACTTGGTTCGGCTCGCCATTGGATCGCATGGTTGTCAATTCCCTTGTCAACGTATGCCCCGGCAACACCTAGAGCCCGAGTCATGGGAAAGATATGGTTTAAATTCTAGAGTAACTTACAATGAACTTTTAATAGTTTAGCGGGTGGTGTTAGGTGCGGCCTGTACGAAGGCGATAGACCAATCGGAATTGAGGGGGAGAATTATAATCCATAGTGTAAAAAGGAGACAAAACAAACTTACTTCGCAAACTTTCGGATACATTGATCAGTCACCTAGGTGCATCCTAAATTACAAATGAAACTGATATATTCTGAACGATGCACTTACATTTCCTTATTGCTTGCGGAAATATATCCAGCTCTAATTGGATAATGTAATGAGTAATCTTTGTAGTTATATCACAAAAAGACTTTCCAAAACCACGCTACAAATTTGACAAAGACTTTTACATTAATGAAAAATGTCAGTAATTAATAAATTATCAATGCTTATCACATTATTCTTTTAAAAAATTAAATATTTCAAATGAGAAATATAGGATAAAGGTTTTTGAACAAGAGAAATTCTTGTTTTGCAGACAGATTTTAACAAATATTACCAAAACTTATCCCTTGCAATAATTAAATTCTATAAAAAAATTAATACAAAAAATATGACAAAATATGAACGCCTGATAAGATACATACAGATTAAGAAACATTGGAAGTGAAAAAAATAAATCAGCATACATTTTAAGAAGTTATCACACTGCGGTCAATAATACGTTTTACATAATTTTATTTTTAAGAATGCGTAGGAACCTATATTCATCTGAAAATATGATTACATTTAGGATTCATTTTTATAGCTTCTGTTATACATAGTGGCTAATCAATTGATATGACAGCTAACCACCGAAAATTTATTTGGCCATATTATTACGATTTTTCTTCGAAAGCTTCCCATAATTTTTACAGTAAAAATACAACTAATGAAATAGAATTATCACACCATGTGAAAAATGCACTTTGTACTATGTACATTCAACACCGTTGAGATATAAATCTCCTATACGTAAATAATCTACCGGAGAAAATGTATATGAATGATAATTTCGAAATAAGAGAGCGGGAAAAAGGCAATAATTAAAAATATTAGTTGACACATTTCACATAGAGTCGAACAACACCCCGGCATATTTAATTCGTTAATATCACATGAGGTTTTCGTCTCGCAGTATGCTAACCTAATCTGCATCTGATTGTATGATTTTGGCATTCGACATATTAAGTGCAAAATAATGTGTAACCTATTTATTGTGACGTCAAGTTAGTTGTAGGAGTAGGAGGACTTCGATCCCGGTAATTAACGAAATTCAAATAATTCGTAACGGCAATCGCAACAATTGGGCATCTGCGGCTATATATACGAGTATAACCACCAGCATCCTCGCTCGACTCATTATCCTGATAACGACGGCTTAGTCAACCATCGAAAAGTTGATCAATTTTAATAATCTTTCCCGGTGTGAAACCCGAGAAACCTGCACGCAAATAATTTGCCGGGCAAACCTTAAATTCATTATACCGCACCTCTGCGGGGAGGAAACCCATCGCTGCGTTCGCCGATTCGAGCAACTGAGGAAGGACAGAGCGGCACATCTGAGCTCCCTTGCTTTTCTTCTGAGATGCAGAGACTGTGACGTGATTCCTAAATTTGCTAGGATTCGAACCCCAGTGAATTCAACTTCCGCCAGACGTATCATAAGGAGAGCCAGCCTCGAGAGAACGAATACACCAGCACAGTAGTAACCTGGATGAAACTGCAAAACGCCTTATAGATCTCCATCTAATTCTTGCAGTCTCTCCTATGGGCTGGGAGTTTGTGAATAGGATCACTGCTGCCAAAGGCGAGCTGTTATTACGCAAAAATACTCAGAGACAGAAGCAGAAATTTGGTCGTTTAGATGCCCAACCAAAAATTCCTACTACACTCGATATGAGTCGAGTTGTTATAAACCTGACCGGGACCGAAATAGACGAGCCCACTTTTTCAGTTATTTCCAAAGGTTTGAATTTCGCACCGGCTCCTAAATCTATTCCCCTTATGGACATAGTGGGAAACGTAGAGCATGCCATCTGTAAACTTCCACAAGCAGAGGCCGAAGAAGTTAGGAGTGAAGTGTGTTTGGTCCTGAAAAAGGCTGTCGAGCCTAAGGCCATCACTGAAAGAGAGGAAAGTCGTGCGTTGCGCTCGTTACGCAAAAATCCTGTTATCACCGTGCTTCCTGCAGATAAGGGTAATGCAACCATTCTTATGAGTACCACAGATTATCACAGGAAAATTGACGATATTCTGAAAGGCTCAACCCACCGCATGATATCTATTTATTTATTTTAAAAGTCCCCAAAAACGGAACAAAGACTTATTATATTGGTTGAAAAACAAATAAATAAATATAAACTTGAACAGAATATTCCATAAAAAATATAAAACAACAGAAAAATCTAAAAATACCTTGGAAAAATACTGGGATTGGTACTGGGATTTTTGGACAAGGAGATGGGATAGAGGGATAGTCAACTCGGCAATATGTTTTCAGAGGACTGATTTGAAAACGGAGGAGGGTGTGGAGAGAAGAGGTCAAGGTGGAGGGTAACTACGAGTCTAGGGAGTTGAAAATTTTTCGGGATACGATAGAATAGGTAGCGCTGGGATATTGAGAGTCTGAATTTGGGAATGTAAATAAGGAAGTTATTGTGTAGGGAACGAGGAGGTACATAAGAGAAAAGAGAGGAAGAAGGCAGTTGGTACGGAGACTGCCACTCCAAATGCTATGGAGGAACTACTTCATGTCGCATAGTAGATGACGGAGAGTGAGGTTTGGGATTGAAAGGGAAGAAAGGATGTATTCTTTCGATAAGTTTCTGAGGGAAGGGATTCGATGGCGGGCAATGGCGAGAAAGAAGTTAACAGGGCGATTGAGCGTATTCAAGGCTGTGGGGCAAGCGGTCGACCAAATTGGAGCACAGTATTTTAAAATAGGAAAGACACAACCAAAAAATACTGTCCGGAGAGCAAAAGGATCCTGAATATCCGTGAGGCGGTACAGAAGGCCGACAACTGACATCACCTTCCTGGTAGTCTAAATTATGTGATCGCGAAAGGTAAGTTGGGAGTCAAAGACTACCCCTAAGCCACAGTGGAAATTGACACGTGGGAAAGGGTTTTGTGAGAGGGTATAGGAATAATTAAGAGGTTTGCGCTTCAGTGAAAAGGTCTGTAGAGCCAACTTCGAGGCGTTAATATGAAGCTGCCAGATGGAGCACCAGGCGTGGACGGAGGAGAAGGCGGGTTGTAGGGAACTGGAATCGGAGGGGCCATCAACCCTCCTGAATATCTTGTAATCATCCGCATACAGTAAAATGCTACAACCCAGTGGGAGAACGTAGTCCACGACATCATCAACAAGAAGGGAAAACAGAAGGGGACCAAGGACACTACCTTGAGGAACCCCTGACGCGACCGGCGAGTGGGTGGATGACACTCCATCAATTAAAACGCGCTGATAACGCGAGTTAAGGAAACTGCGGAGCAAGGATAAAAGAGAACTATGTAAATTGTACCTGCGCATAATTTTGTGAATGAGTATGGTGTGGTTAACGGAGTCGAAGGCTTTAGAGAAGTCTAAGTAGCAAACATCCAGTTGCGAGTTAGATTCGAAGGCAAGTGTGATATGGTGATGTAAAACGGCGAGGTTGGTGAGACAAGATCCACCTGGGAGGAAGCCATGCTGACTGGGGGAGATGTAGGGGAGAGTGAAGTGAAGAAGACTGTCATGGATGATGCGTTCAAAAATGTTTGGTAAAACGGGCAATATGGAAATAGGACGGTAGTTCTCTACAACCCCTTTAGCGCCAGATTTCAAGAGTGGTGTGACATTAGTGTATTTCCACTGGGAGGGGAAGCAGCCACTTGTGAAAATTCTATTGAACGGGATTGTTTAAGGAATGTTGAGTAAGGAAGCAGTGCGGTTGAGAAAGAGTGACCCCACATTGTCAGATACTTAGGTATGTACTTAAAAACGTCCTGAGGAGTGGTTGAAATAGAAGAAAGAGAATGAGGACAAAGGGATTGAATCACGGGGAGTGGAAGGGTGGGGGAGGCGTGGTTAAACTTTGAACAGAAGAAATAGTTAAAGGCAGAGGGACGGTCAGCACCGAGGAATTTGGATAAGACAGGGAGGCAGGAATTTGGTTGGACCTCCTCCTTGCGTTTATAAGTGACCAAAATCTTTTTGAATTCACAAGAATTTCATTTTTGATACCCTGTATGAAGTTTTTATAGTCACGCCGCAGGAGAAATCAAAAATGGCACCGTAGAGACCAACTCCAACTCCAACATGACTCCAACCAGCACACACGGGCCACAAATGTGGCCCGTGTGTGCTGGTTGGAGTCATGGTCTTTAGAGTAACCGCCAGCATCCTCGCTCCACTCATTACCCTGATAATGATGGCTGAGTCAACCATCGAAACGTTGATCAATTTCAGTAAACTTACCCGGTGTCAAAACCAAGAAACTTTCACGCATATAATTCGCCGGGAAAACCTTAAATCCTTTATATCTTATAATGATTTAAAAAGTGAACTTCGGATTACTATAATGACTAGTTACTAAGTTCACTGATGCGGAATAATTCTGAAGATCGAAAGAAAAGTGAGAACTACTAATCAAATTGATACAATTTGAAAATCCAACGTCTTATAAAGTCATTACTGAGCAATAACGTTGATTTGTTCAGTTGATGCAATGTTGTCTTCAATACTAATCGACTACTTTCTGATTAGGAATGAAAGATAACTTCGATACACTTCCTAACAAAGAGTAGCAATTTGACGTTATTTTGTCATCATCCGGTTGTTTATTACAACATCTCTCCAGTCAACACCCTATTCAAATATACGATTTATTCCGTCGTAATTCCTTATCTTGACATCAGTCATCGTTTTCTTCTTAGCTTTATATCCTTTTTCTACCCCATAAATTCTGTTTACTCGTTGTACTTCGTAAAAATCCGTTCTATTTATTTTTATGAGTCTGTTTTGTTCCAAAAAGGATTCCATTAGAATGTCCCTTAAATTCCGCTGACTTTGATAAATACAATTCTTACGAAGGTTAAAAAAACATTTGAAATGTTGGAAAACATTGGAAAATATGGGTAGAAAACATTGAAAATTTTTTGTACCAATGTTTTCGTAAAAACTCTGATTGTTGAACCTCTTCCTCATTTCATCTTCATCATTCTTTTTTGGCACCACTCATAGATCCATTTTGTTTAGCACCGATTTATTCTGAAGATTCCTCATCCCGATTTTCAATTTTTTGCCACATTGCCTGATGTTGCTTTGATGATAAAGCCTGATGTTGAAGCATTACAGCATTCGAACCATTCTTGCGAAGGACGGCCCTTAAACTCATAAAGTAGCCAGTAAAATGTGCCTATTCTAAATGGGACTTGAGGGTTGGAGTAGTGATACCGTTGTACTCAAGTACATTGTAAATCACGTTTTCCTCATAGTCACCCGAGTAAGTGCGCTAGTACGTTTACCGCAGCCAAATATTAAAAATACCATTTTCATGATTCCCGATGCGCGTGTACGCAAGAATTTACTGCTAAGGCTGAGAGTGGTATTGGAGAGGTAATCCAGCTTTTAACCCAGAAGGAAGTAGTTTAAATCCCGTGAGTAACATGGAACTTTCAGTGGTATCCCGATTTCCACTTGCGGGCTCAATATTCAGGTTCATCCCTAAGCTCATCGGGATGAACTGGACTGAACTGGAACCTAGACTCTTCAGCGCCAACCGTTTAAAGTAGGCTTAAGCCGACACTTATGTTTTTCATCCACTCTTCCTCCGTATCTCAAATAGCCCTCCTCCATACCTCCATACAATCTGTAAATGATGTCACAAGCAGCTGGCCAAGTGCTTTTCTGAATACTTATCGTGAATTCCACCAGCTCAACTGGCTCCTCATTTCTGGGGCATTTTCTCACATTCATGCATATAATTTGTTCACTATTTTGGCCCCGTTTCACCAACGACAATCAACGCTTGATCATGGATCAACCCTCGAGTTAATCGCTGATTACCCTGATTGCGTTTCACCAACGACAATCAGCGATGATCGGAGATCAAAATCCTCGGTCAAGTTGATAGTAGATTTTGGGCGATTAAATCCACAATCAACCAACATGCTGGTAATCTTGTACTCTTCTCAAGAAGATATAGAAATAATTCTTGATTATTTGAACTTGAGAGCAAACCACAGGTCGTTCAAAGCATACCTGAACGATGCATGCGATGAAAATTAGTATTTATAACTTAAATTAAGATTGATATTAATTAAACCTGCATTTGATTTCGTTCTAGGATGGGTTGGAAACTGGTTACATAGGCCGAGGAAAACGAATTTCCCAACATTTTTGTATCGTTTCCCAAATTACCAGCTTTTAGTAGAGTTTTTATATTATGCAGCGAGAAGTTTTCAGGTAAATTGCACCACGTTTACGCACGTTGCGTTTAAATTTAGCGAGTTTTCAACATGAGAATCACGAAGGTCGCGCGCTGTCATTATGCATAAGGAAGAATTTTACTGGATTATTCTTTAAATAGATTGTTTACTAAAACAAAAGAACGTTAACTTAAACATTTTTAGTCAAGCACATTTTGTCCCTTTTATTAATGTATTTGTGAAAATATTTTGTCCGTCAATTGTAATAGTTCTTGGTTCCCTAGTGATGTGTTTTTAAAGAAAAAAGAGCATTCTATAGTCCACGAACGAGATGAGAGAAGAGCGATGGAGGCATTGATGAGGCTCATTAAACAAACGGGCGAGCAGCGAGAGCTTTTAAATTATTTATATATTCTAGTCCACTTGTACCACTTGTCGTTCACATTCGTCCACGAATCGAAACACTCATTTTTTGTAATGAGAATTCAGCAGCAAATACCCAAAAATTAAGCTCCGAACATAAAACTATTTGAAGTATTTGTATTATTAGCACGCTGTAATAACCAAATAATTTTGGTTTAAAGTTTAAAAAATTTCCATAAAAAATTGCTTAGACAAGGTGCAAGCAAGCACAGTGAATTTAACACGAATTTAGCTTTTTTTGAGGTGTCTACGAAGGACACCTGCATCAAGGAGACCGATATTATCTTGTCATGTCACATGGAAAAGTATACTTGGCGTATAAAAGTACGATAAAAGTACTTAGAACCCGGTTTTATAATTCCAGGTTTACGTTGGGCGCGAGATGTCTCAAATTTTCTTTTTCCTTATGTTAACTAAGAGTTCTGATTTCGTGTATAACATCCTGCAGTCGGTTAGTAGACGTGAACGCCATCGATGTGAGAACGTAGTAACTTCTTTTTTCATTCCAAGAAAATATTTAATCAGAGATTCTAGAACCGGGCCATGGAGTTGTAAAAGAGCATAACGTCACACATAATTCAATACAAACCAAGCGTAGATTAAGAGTAAAGAGTAAGTTTAACAGTTAATTGGCACTAACCGTAGCAAAACAAACACTACAGCATCCCATTAAAGATTCCGCTTCTGCTGGTTTAGATCTTGGGCCGTCTCGCATCAAGACATACCTACCAGTTAACGAGCACCTAATTCAAACATGCAAGACAAAGAGAGAGAGAGAGTTTAAAGCTTCGGATGGAGGAGAATGGGACTACTACTTCTTCGTTTGTTTGCGTGCGCTGCCATTGGAGGAGAGCAGTCCATCTCCGCCAGAAGCACGCGTGACGTTGGCGGCGTGCGAAAGTTCCGCTTCCGCGTGCGCGCGTCGTCTATTCTTCCAAAGGACAAGGGAGGGCGGCGAAGACGAGAGAGAGACATACACGCGCATACAAGCACTCTGCATTCTGCTTCTGTACACACACACACACACATTGAAGCGTGTGTCTTGGGGGTGTGTGTGTGTGTGAGTGTGTGTGGAGCGCCTTGCTCCTTCATACTCTCTTTGCCGAGCCTTGTTTCGTGGCGGACGCAGGACGAGGGAGGGGGAAGAAGACGTTTGCACTTTTGCGGGGGGGGGGGCGAAGGTGGGGTTTGTCTTGGGAGGAAGAGAGACGTCCGTGGGAAGATAACAACAGGAGTCCCCTTTCCCTTCAAACATGGAAGCGCATGGAGAAAGCGGCCAAGAGCGCAAATAGCGTGCGAGATGTTTGCACGGAAGAAGAAAGGGAATCGGACTCGTTCAACATTAATTCGCTCCTCCACTAATTGCTCCTCTGGTTCCTAATTTTCTTTTGATTCAAACAAATTTTGTTCCAGAGCAGTCTCCGTTGGCCATTGCATTATACTCAGCTGTACAAGTAGTGTTAAAGTGCTTCCCATTCACTTCAGTGCTCAACTCGCCAATTGCTTTCCAATTACGTTCCATTCGTTTCAGACGCTGCACACTACAGTTCTTCAAAACATCGAGAGGAGGGTTGATTTGCGTTGGAGTTCCCTTGGGAAGGAAAGAACTTCGACAGTCACATCATCGACTTTTTACTCTTTGTGAACTTCCAGTTAAAATGTCATCATAGATGGTGTAAAGTTTTCATTGCTTTCTAATAAAATGCCTAACTTTTTAAAAAGTTAGCTTGAAGGATCCCTATTTCCATAACTGTAGGCCATGGCTCTTGTGTGCCTACAAAATGCCACCAACCGGCAGGTCATCGAACGTTTAGCCGTCACACAGTTCACGTGTGTGCTGATTCTCTTCATTCCGCGCAAGTTCAGCAACACCTTGCTTCGAAATCTCCCACGGAATCGCTAAACATGTGCACTCCAAGTCGGCACTGCGTTTGCCAAATAAAGATGCCGGAAAAGCACTTTACTTCAAGATTGACGCTCAGATATTAAAAACATAGTCATATATTTTTCTCGCAGTTACACAGGGTATTATGCAACGCCGTCTTTGTTTATTAGCTTTGGAAAACGTAATTTTCTCTGTTGTCTAAATCTATTATTACATTGCCATATTTTGAGGGTTTTTTAATGTACATTTTTTTATTTTCTTTGCTGTTTTACATTCTTCCGTCATCGTAGAACCAGCGTGATTGTTTGCTCCAGTGAATTTGCATGAGTAATTATTTAGGAATGTGTAATTATATGGTATTCGATGATGTGCGAATTTCAAGCAGCTATGGAAATCATTTCTTCAAGGAAGTTTTATTTTATTACTTCGTTTGAACAGTGAATCTACGACGATTATTTTACTTTTTAAATTAAGACGCCATAGGCTTCACTATTATGTACAATTCCCATCCGACGGACAGAGTGCTGCTCGGGCAGGGATAAAGTTGCCTAGAAAAATGTGCGAGAGATACTAATGAACACAATATTTTAGTTCCAAGTCCATAATTACAACATTGTGCATTATGTTTTGACGCCAATGGCACCACCTGATGGAGAAAGATTGTAGACTACGTGAAGGAAACGTACTTAAGATGAGGATGGGGTCGAAAAAGACGCCGTGACTTGTTCAAACTTCCCACACCCATCCCAACTCGTCTGCGACTTCCCATTTTTCTGCTCGCCGAGCACGGAATTCTTAGTGATATTCATAAAAATATCATTTGGAATCGCAGAACCACGATCAAAAGACATGCAAACTTTCTAAATTAACAGATGTACGATGAAAATATTCATTTGTTCTTACATACCCTAGTTTTTTACGTTAAATTGATACGGCGTTTGATCAATTACAGCTGCGTAGGTCTTCGGGCGTGGGCTCCGATCAGGCCTCGGAGCTAGACGAAGGGTTCTTGGGGAACTCAAACCATGCTAACGACTTTGTACCTGAACTCTGTTCTGCAAGTCTACCATGACCACAGAGATGTACAATATAGTATATCACCATTTCAATATGATTTTCAAAATAACAAAGAAAAATAGCGAGAGAACAATCAGAATTTTCCTAAAGCAACCTTTAATGATGGAAAAATATTCAAATTGCTTTAATTGACGTCCTCAGAGTTTTTAACCAGGTCAATATATACATTTTACTGCCTAAGATATATAAAATGACAACTTTAAATAAATGCTATAAATACTATACCTAGGTGTGCACATAATAATTTTTACATGGTAAACAATGTAATGAATATTGGCTTTGGGAAAGTTCAAATATCGACGCTTGATAGCCAGTTCATGTAAAATACTAAAAAAAGTAATGCGCATTGTTTTAAAAACCAATTTAGGAAGAGAAATATTAAATAAGGCCCCTACTTTTGAAGGCGCACAAAAGCGAAACGAATGGTCACAGCCCAAAATATAGGAAAGTCACTAATTATAATTACTTAGGAATTGAGGTAAACAAAACGTTCAATTTACAATAGCATACTAAAAAATGAAATGGTTAAATGAGGAAGGTGATTTCTATATTTTGCTATTCAAAAGATATAACTGCACATTTTAAGATAACATTATTATATTATGGCCTTGTTACAAATGTATAATTTAAAAAAATAAACCGGGTGTACAAGTGCTTGTCATATCCAGACTCCTTCATGGGAACAAGGAGGTTCTGCCGGAGCGAGCGGTGTGACGATGGAGACGGCGGCGAGGCGAGGAATGTATCGGGGACCTGTTGATATGGGTGGGATCGAGGAGGAGGTGGGAGAGAGTGCCTCCTCCTTAAAGAGGCAGAGGGCGAGCCGTTTGAGAGGGCCTTTCCATTGTTAACGACGCGGATAAGAAGAGGAGGAGGGGGGGGGGGGGGTGAGAGGACAGCCTCGCCTCTTTGAAGAGCGCTGGGGTGGTAGGTGCTGCTCCTTGAGCCTCTAGCGGCGAGGGCAGGGGAGCAGGAGGGGAGCGGCTCTGGAGAGGAGGGTGGATGCGGGAAAGAAGGAGGAGGGCAACGCAACAAACATCCGCCTTACCCTCTTCGCGGAAGGTTAGGCGTGAAAAATTGATCGGAAAATCTGAGCGAAGAAGCCAGGCCATGATTCGGCGAGGGAACGCCTTCCTTCGAGCCGTGGCGCAAATGGGAAGGGGTCACTGAGACGGTGAAAACGACACTGCCAATGTGATGAGTAACCAGTTGCGCGCATTTAATTAATGCAGACTGAGTTATGAGCAAATATCAGCAAACTCCGGGCATAAATAAAGGAATCCTAAGAAATGGCGACTGTTGAGCCGAATGGCTGGAGGAGGTTCCAGAAACCCAAAGGACACTTATTGGTAAAAAGGAAAACAAATTGCACACAAACATCTACGCCAATCAAAACTCTAAAGAGAGGACGCTCTAGGATAAGACAATTAAGCCACTACTTAAGGAAATGAATAAATAAAGATCAACATAAACTTGGGAAGGGAATAAGATGAAAAGAATGCCTGACCGTGAAATAGATTGAAACACATATTAATATATATTTAAAAAATTAGTAACATTCTCACGCAAAGACTCACTTGAGTTCTTATTCTGTTTTGGAAAATCAAAGCATCGCGGACTAATCATCAGGAGATCTATCTCTCTAAATCTTGGCCAAATTTTGATATTCAATCCCACTCCAAAGCCTCTGAGACCGGCGCAGGAGCTTCATCGTCGAATTTTTGATTAATTGCATAAAGATTGTGTACATATTTATTTATATGTACAGATAGAATATATCCTGGAGGAGTTCATAGATGTGTGACATTTAAGCAGACTATGTAGCACCATTCAAGGCATATCTGTACTAATATTTATTTTGATCGACATGAGGACCCAACATTTCAGCGTAAACAGAGATAGCATAATATTGATGCATCCAGCGAGATTTCGTTGCTTTCGCGGAGAATATTAAAAAAAATGAAATAAGGGCGATACCATATGTTCATATACTTTTAAAGAATATAGTGCAAGCAGCGTCCAAGGCATGTGACATTGGTTTGTTATGCATCAGAGTACGAAGGAGAGACAAAGTGAGAAAGAGAGAGGTGGAAAGCAAAGCGAGATGTTTGTCTCATTGTATTTGCCTCGCAGGGTCGCTCGTCTCAGTTCGCTCCTAGTTAATAGAGGACTCATGACACTCATACAGATACTTGTACAATCCTTTATTTTATTCATCTAACCTACAGTAAAAATAGCGCAATAACGTGAGATACTACGAATAGATACCGCACATACCTAGGCCACCTACCGTTGAATGGTAGCCGACTGCGACTGATACCTTGCCATCGACATGTTTTATGGATTCTGGCACAAAAGAGAGAGAAATATGCTCGGAGAGGAATTCCTCTGATCCGGGCGTGCAGAGAGACACCAAGGGCGAAAGGAGCCACTCAATGGCGCCTCGGTCCGCTTCCAGCGCCATCTGCAGCGCTGCCCCTCTCAAACAAATGCAAGCGACAGCGCACACAAAAGAGGAGAGGGCGGACATCATTTTCACATTCGACCCGGAATCTTTGAGGGCGCGCTTTGGAAAGCGACGGTAAAGCAACGAGAGACGAGAGTAGGGGTCCAGTCCGTTTCTTTTCATCTTCCGAGCGTTATTTTGGCCATCACATGCATTTAGATATATTATCTAGCGATCACCCTCCCTCACTCCAATTCGTACCTACCCAATAGGCTCACTCCCACTCAATAAAATGAATCACACTTATTTTTACATGGAGAAGGAAAATGTAACTTGAAATTAGAATGAGTGTCTTCACTTAATTGCGAAATAGGATCTTCACCTTATGAATAAATCTTATTGGAAATTCTTTTACTATTGTGCACCAAAAGCTCTTTTTCCGGCAAATGCTGTCATCTGCCAATAGGTCAGTTAATATATTTACGATGGAGCTCAACAAGTGGCTTTTTATATTTAAACATTGAAGAACACATGAAAAGTAATAGTTTATCGAGTATAATATTTATAACACTGAAATGAATAATATATCTTATTTACATGATAACTCTTTCTAACTACTGTGCTGAGTGAGAAATCATCAACTAAAGATATAGATATTATATATTTAGTGAAATAAGTAAAACCAATAGTTATATTTATTGAAGTTATGAATTTTTCCTTTCTCGTGAGAATATTTATGTAATCTCCACGACATGCTAATTTACTTGCAACTACTCTTTTTCAGTAGTTTTGTGTGCACCTTTAGTGGATTAGAAACAGCGGCCAAATATTGAGTCACGTGGTGTTGGGTGCACAAATGGTGACCCCAAACCGAGTTGCCCAAGGGATTCCTACATTCCACATCAGTTGATTTCTTTAAACTTATACTGTGATGGAGAAATGAGGTGATATGAAACATTTTCTTCTATTTTGTGGGCGGTGTTCGATTTTAGCGGACATTCATTTATTTGTACAAGGATTGATTGGGGCCTTTAAAAGCGATCGTCAACATTTCCGCATTGCATGATAGTTGGAGGGATTCCTTCTCATTGCTTGAGCCTAAGAGGAACGGGAAGAACGGTTGCACGGGAGCGCGCATACATTTTTATGTACATATGTGTGTTACTCCGGTCGGAGAGGAGTGGAATTCAAACGCTTTGCAAACGCTCCATTTCGTTGCTTTGCATGGCGTACTCCTTCAACCCCGCCTTCCCTTCCTCCCTTTTGAAAAAGCGCCGGAAGGAAAGGAAACAAAATGAGAACCGCTCTGCGTTTGTTTTGTGCTCTCCTCCCTGCCCAACCATTCACGAGCGCAGGCATTAGCGGTTTGAGGGGGGGGGGGGTCATTTTAATCTCAAAAGAGAAACGCAAACGTCCGGCGCGCCACGGTTGTCTGTGTGCGGGAACTATCGACGGCGATTAACGCACCGCTTTGCTGTTTGCTTCGTGCGTGCGGCAGACGCAGAAGCGTCCTCACAAGAATACGCCCTTGGCAACACGACTACCATCGTCTTGGGAACCAATCCCGCTCGCTTCCCGATGACGTGACGCAATAATGCACGTTCCTGTTCTACAAATCTACTGCTCCGATAGCAAACGAGTCTGGCTTCATATCTTTCGAGGACTAATTCTCAGTCATGACTAAGCTGAGGACATTGCCTAAAATGCCTATTTTTTCTTTTACTCGAAAGCAATTTTATGAAGTTATAAGTTCATCTAGGATCATTTATGGCGAAATTAAGGCAATTTGTTACTGCCTAAAAATGCCTATTTTACCTGTTTATGCCTTTTTCTGCTGATATCACCTGTTTAAGGGCTTAAAAAAGCAATATTCATCTCATGGTTACCAAACTTCTCTTTAGTGCGGAGCTAGTCTGTTATTTCAGTTTCTTTTTTAATCTATCAAGGTTGAAATAATGTCATTAAACATGCATAAAGAAAAATCATCCAGAGTGTAAATATACAAAAAGTAGAAAAACATCAATGGTAATTTTACGTGATGCGTACATGCGATGGTTTCAATTGCCAAAAACTGGCTTTTGAAGGTACCAATCAGTATTGCTGAGTTTAAAGAGATAACGCCCGAAGTTGCTCTGCCTATTTTACCTGTTTATGCCTTATTCTGCTGATATCGCCTGTTTAAGGGCCTAAAAAAGCAATATTCATCTCAATGTTACCAAACTTCTCTTTAGTGCGGTGTTGATATTATGGGGAACATGGCTAAATACTGCATTATAACTGCAGATAAAGTTATTGAAATACGTGAGGTCTGTGATAGGAATGATGTGCGCCTCCGATACACAGTTGGAACGTCTTTTTCACCCACTTTAAGGTGCACTATTGTAGCCGACTTCGCTCATCTTTTATACTATGTGTCAATTCTGTCTATAAGAAAATTAAGCCATCATGTTGCATGAGTAGGTTTTTTGTAGGCAACAGAATATCTGGATGAAGAAGAAAACTGCACTCTCGAATCCAAAGCAGCAGAGTTGAATCTTGATGTCGACGCAGATCATACGTTTATCAGATGTAATTTTGGTTAACTACCATCAATCATGTCATCCCTTGAGGCAAGAGAACTACTCCTTGCAACGGCTACAGAGAAAATCTGAACTATGGAGGGTGACCTTTTTGATATACCAAGTGATGTGGGAAAATGCATTGCTCAAGAATTTAAGACGTTATACGGAGAAACCCTGGATGGGAATACATTAATAAGGTGGAAGACATCTTATGAAGAAATTACATGGCTCTAATACTAAAGAAGAGTCCATAAGAACTGTCATTGTTGCTGAGATATATTACCAAAAGTTTAATTTTTCATATTAGGGATACATTTTAATGAAGCTAGAAATCCATTCAGGGGTATTTATAACGAAAAAAATCAAGTTGTTACTGCATTTAAATGCCAATTTAATCGCTTTGTGCCTTTTTATGCTTATATTGCTGATGTGAATGTCTTAAATTGTAAACATCGCTTATCGTCCCGAATTTTTATTTCCCCGTCTACATAAGTTATTTTAATTTGTTAATTCGTCGCATTGTTGCCCGTTTTTCTTTCTGACCGGTGCAAAAGAGCTCTCAAATGTAATTTGTTTACTTCTAAATGAACAGTTAAATGAAGCTGAGGTGTAAGCGCCGGGCTCTTCAATTTCACCATGGGCCTCATCCCATTCTCGTACCTACCCCGCATTCGCACTACCCGGTACAACACGAATTTCAGTCGCTAGTGCCTCTTTTCCAAATAATGGTAAGCTACAACAATATCCACCTCCGCGATTATGCCTGAGAGATGGAAAAACGTAACCGTCTTATATTTTACCACTTGATGTATCGCGCGTGGTATCACTACAATGTGCACTTGAATGTCGTAGGGGCAAATATTGTGCCGCGCAACTTCCATCAAGTAGTTACATTGTCGGGTGTTGTATCCCTCTGGTGTGCACACCGCCTAGTTGCCACTGAGAGTTCTGCCAGAACGACAAAGACATGCTAATTGCCACATTTATAACATGCTAATTTGGTAAATAATATCCAAAATTCAATCGCTGGAGGAAAGAGATCTACTCCTAGCGGCAGCTGTGGAAAAAATTCGAAAGGTGGAAAGTGAATTTATTAATATACCAACATGTGGGAGAAGTCTTGATTTGAAAATTCAAGAAAGTTATGTAAAGGAACTCTGGATGGGAAGGTTTCCATAAAAATGCAGGCATTTATCAGGGACTTCGGGTGCTCCAGGACCAAAGATGACAGCAGAAGAGTATAGCATCATTTAAGTATTGCCCTGTCACCTCGCGTGCGGTTGAGAGGTCATTTTCATGCTATAGAAATCGAGACTAACTCTCGGCATCAGTTTACAGGAGAAAATTTAGAGTAACATCTTTTTGTAAATTGTAATGTAACTTGAAATAGGCAAACCTTTTGAATTTTATGTTTCTTCAATTTATAAGATAATTTTATATGGAGTTTTATCCTCTTTCCTCTCCATCAGTTTTACCGGAAAGTAATCGTGTATTTCAACCCAAGCTTTAAACTCCAGATGCTTCTTTGTGGCAATAAGCTGCATTATGTTTATAGCCGGCCACGGTGGTGATGGGGTAAAGTCTTTGCCTGCTAATCTTGGGATTACGGGTTTAAGTCCCGACTGGGTGGACATTTCACCACCCAAGGCGTAGATGTATGTCAAGTTTTGTTTGTATGGTCCTTGTAAAACCTGATTACAGGCTTAGGCTTTTGGGATTCCAGGACGGACAGAATCATCCGAAATGCCAAAAATATTTTAAGCGCCTATTTAAAGTGCCTATTTTGACACATTTAGTGCCTATTTAGGCTACCTATTTCTTCATTTTTAGTGCCTAAATGTCCTCAGCTTAGTCATGACCTATTAATTTTGAAGTGGGATATTTAACTATTCAATTCAATTAAATCATTTCATGGCTCGTTTGACGAATTATATGATAGAGTTTTGCTTTTTTTATCAATGGTAAAAAATCAAACTATTTCAATGACTCTGAGAAAAATTATAAAAACATTATTGGCCAAACCTCCGTACTACGCATAATTGTTTATAATGCCATTGGATAGTTTTCACATTTCTAACTTCAAATTATTCGTCATAGATTGCTGATTGTTTGTTATTGTGCACTAGTACAAGGATAAGTAACCAGTGAGCTATAACAGTAAGGTAATTTGTGATTACTGACGCAAATGTCATTTCTTACGATCGCATTAATATTTTATTGTCTACAGTGTGTCCCTTCTTGTAAAATGATCATCCGTTTGTCCGTCGACCCTGAGTAAAATAATTCACGTAACTGCCCTTGAACATCTCAAACCGTTGAATGTGAATGAGTAAAAAGTTGATTTAAAGCTTGAATAAGTACAAACTAAACTTGAGGTTTTATTACATTCACGTATAGTCGAGTTAAATGAATTAAAAAAAGATGTGCACACTCACCCCATTTCCCGGAAAACATCCAAGTTACAACGCAAAAGTGAAAAGACTTGTTTTTCCGGTGTGCAGAACGAGGCCAGCCGATTATATTACCAATTTTAACTCCCCCATTCTATTCCAGGCGTGATTCCGCCGGCAGCTGTTTTCAGTTCGAAAGAATTGCGCTGGAGTCACGCGGTTGCATCAAGAAAGAAGAGTTGAGTGACTATTAAGGCTGAAGTTGTTGCGGAAGGAAGTGCTAGAGGTCACGTGATCATCGGTCGCCAAGCGAGCACTAATAGGAATGCTTTCAGCGCTTGGCCGGTTTGGGGTAGTTGGAGCGAAAAATCACTTCACCTAGAAATTGATGAATTTGGCCTCACTTTATAAAGAAAAAACTCTCATCTTTCCAATGATATCAAAATATAAACCTCTTACCGAACAACTTTTCGAGTAATTTGTCTAAAAATATATAAGCTGTTTTACATGGGATAGATTATGGCTGTACGCTCCAGAGGGAGAATAATTAAAAACATAAGGAACTTCTAGCACACCTAGATTTCGTCAAAAAACTAACGGTGTGTAGATTGCATGTTTTCTCAACTATTTATAAAAAGTAATCTATAACTCACTGCAGTAATTTTTACAGAATCGCAAAAAAAACCTGCTGTTTTGAAGGGTTGTCAGCCGTACGGCGGGAAAAAAATGAGTCAAGTTAGAGACTTATGTATACTATATTTATTTAAGTACTGAGAATTTTGGTCATATATAACTATGAATTTGCGCCATTAATATTATTACAATACTTATTTCATACTTCTTCTAGACGCTGAAATGAAAAAATAAAATGTTGATATGGTCTCCATTATGACTCGATGGGAACTATCTCTCGCTCTCAAACCTCCATAAGGCTTGTCTCCTCTCACCACGAAGTCTGGATCTTTTGCATCCCGGCTAACCGTTGTGAATTACTCAGCGCTCATTCCCCGTGCTTCAGCGCATTGTGTGTTAAATACAATTCAGTCGGGAATTAGGGTGTGGTGGAGACAAGCGCACATCCAGCGCCGCACGATTGCAAACGAGCAGAGTTGTTCGATCATTCGGAGAAACCGCGACACGCAGCTTCGAAGAGATTCGAGAGAGGCTGGCGTCAGACGCATATAAAAGACAAAAAAGAAAGAGTATGCCCACAGCAAAGTTACTGCGGTCAATCCAATCACTTATAACCCTCGCACATGCAAGACAAATACGTGAACGTGGCACTTAATATATGTAACATGAGGCATGTACATTGAGATCGATTTCCACCGGATAAGCCAGCTTTCGCCGCCTGGTTTTGAAGTTGGATGCTAAAGGCTATGGGGCGAATAAAATGAGAAATACAGGAGAACACAGCAATAGGCGAGAGAAGAAACGAAGAATAGAAAAACCATTCGGTGTTGCCCCGACTCACGAGGATTCCACCTTCACTCACGTAAAGGGAGACTGCTTGCTCTTCCCTTTTCTCCTGGTTACTCTCTGCCAATTTATTTGGTCGCAGCCATTTGCCAAATTACGGCATCTTCTAGGGTTTTTAGCGTTATGACCATTGGCCTCTATTTCTCCACGACGCACTATGTGCTGAATTCAGAAAAAATGCTGGCCAAAAAGTGATATTTTTTTACTTTTATTTCGGAAAAAACGGTGACATTTTCTGAATATGCAATAAAAATTGCATAAAAGTGTGAAATAATTTTTTAAGTACTTTTTTAGACCAGCAGACGCCTGTGAAGTTCGTAAAAAATGGTCAAAAAATTATTTCCCTTTTTTTGTGAAAACTGACGCAAGAATTTTACTACTTCTGCGTTTTAATGTAAGATACGTATTTTTCAACCATACCAACAAAAAAATATGTATTTTTTATATAAGCTTGAGTGAAAATCTTGATTTTGTTAATAATTTTTTAAACTTTTTATTTAACAATTGTAATATGCTATTTCCACGTATTTTTACCATAAAGTAGAAGAAGCTGTGTTTTAGCGGTCTTCTTTAACGGCAAAAACATTGTATACCAAATGATACAAAGAAAAGTGTCAACTTTAATATGCAAAAGAAAAATCCTGCCCCCCCCCCCCCCCGATGAAGTTACGTGCGCAGAGATGCAATCGCGCGGAGATGCGGAAATTTGGTCAGAATTAGTTATTGCGCACATTTTACATTGCAGTCGCATGTGACTACAGAAAACTTGATTTTTTATTGAGGCTTTCACCTATTGAAAAAAGATCATATACATACATGTACTAACAAAAAGTGAATTCGGTTTCTTAAAACGTTACTTCATGATCCATTACTGATTAAATTATGCTTTATATCGGTCATTAAATATGAATTTATTAAATCTCATAGCCAGAAGTGTTTAAAAAAAATTAGTCTGTATTGGTAACGGCTTCCGGGCGTTCCTCCGCGTTGTCTAGTCTAAAGGCGACGACAGTTTTTCCAGCCATCCTGCTGGCGTCTTCTGACATGAAGACGCCAGCAGGATGTCTGGGAAAACTATCGTCGCCTTTAGACAGGACAACACGGAGGAACGCCCGAAAGCCGTTACCAATGTGGAGAAACGCCGCGGAAACCTCAGATCTAAATTTAGCCTGTTTCAACAATTGTAATAACACCTGCCAAGAAATTTAAGTCCGTTGTGGCAATTATAATTAGATACAGGTAAAAGAAGTAGGTACCACTCTCCCAGTAATGGCTTATGGCAAATTGGAACTGAACTGAATTGATTTTTTAGTGGATGTTAATTCTGACGATGCTGATACTCCAATACCATAACCTAATTTCATTGCACCACCATCTCTCAATCTCCAAACGGTTTTTTATCTACACCGACTCCCAACTACGTGCAATGCTACGTTAAAAAGTGTCCCTGAATCTGATCCATTGCATTCATTCCGTATCCGTCGCAATCCTTCCTCCCTCATCCCCCTAGATCTGCTCTCGTCTTTCGCTCCCTGTCTGTTTGGTTCTAATTCGTTCAGTGTTAAATGCTACTTCGTTATTAATTTATTTAATGTTGTTATTTGTTATATGGTTCTTTGTTTATTTGATTTGGATTAATGTTGTAATTTGTCCATTGCCATTGGCATTGAGCTGTTTTTGGACGTGAATAATAAAAAATAAATCAATTGTAATAAATAACACTCCCAGAGCAGCCTATTAAACCATAGATTAAGGATTTAAAAAACATAGGATCTCCAAAAGTACTCCTTTCAAAGCACCAAAACGCCCGCATCAGCAGTTAACTTCAATGATACCTGGGATATAATCACATCTACATTTATCTCTGAATTAAAACTATGCAGATTCCTAAATTATCAAATAACTAAAAACTAAGCGTCTCATGAGGAATTATGGGATAATTGTTTGAAAGTTAAGAGTGAAACTTATTGTTCATATAAAAAACAGTGCTTAAGTAAATCACATTATTATTTGGTATGAGTTGAAATACATGCAACAAAATTAGGAGTGGATTATTCTAATAATTCACTGCTCTAACCACATGCAATACACCTCCTGCATCTTTTCCATTTATTTAGTTGGAAATTCTTCTTTGTAAACATAATGCTTTCAGTTTAACGTGGCCCTTTTATTTTACATATTTTTGGTAATGAGAGCATGAAACTTATATTTATGAACAAATATTTGATTTCAGTGGTGTAAGCAAGGATTAATTAAAAATATTCATTATTGTGGTTAATTATCACAAGCATCATGCTCCTGTTTTTGAAACAATACCTACACCGTTTGAAAGGCTTGAAGTTAATTTACAAAATTAAAATTAATTTTAATTGGAATCATACCAACTAAAAATTGGCGTAGGACATGATCAATATTCGAGGTCATCGTCATCCTAAGCTGGCTACATAATGTTGAATACCCATTACGTGTAGCATTTCATGAGATAAAAAAGGTAAATACTTTATTATCTTCCATACACTTGGCGTTCTTATGAGGTCAATGGCCCTCCCTATCCATGATTAACGACATCCTTGAGTATTATAAATGGTTTATCAGAGTGTACGCATGGTTAAAAAATTGACTTTTGTCATGAAAATAATATCAATATTTCAACACAAGAATTTTCTAACAATAACAGTTTAATATTAGGTTTTGATCTCATTGGTTGTCATGAGTAGGTCATTAAACATATCATTTAATCCATAGCATTCATTAAAAAGAACAATTAGATCGCCTTGCATAAGGCATTCCCTTTTTTACCTGAATTGATAAGCTCGTAAAAATATATTTTGCTGTAACCAACTATTCTCACAAGGGTCGTTGTACTCTCCATTCATTCATTTTTAAAAACATCACTGTCTTTCAGCCTTCATCGACGCCTTCACCATCAGACATCGCCAAATTAGCAATGTTTTAATTGCATGCACTATAGTCCTATGCACATTTGTCCTCTAACCGAGGGACGAACAGGGAAATCCGGTAATCACCAAAGGGAATTTGTCACGAAATATTCAATGAAGAAACTATTCTCCTTCAAATGCATTTACAATCTGCTAACAAAATGTTATTAGTTGCAACATTCCTGTACACAAGAGAAAATTCTGCGTCCACAGATGGGAATTCATCTGCTGTTGGAAACATTTGATGTCTCGTATGAGGTCTTAAACATTCTAGTTGCAGTTAAATAGACATTTGAAACCTGGCGGTACCTATACACAACAAGATTCATAAGAGCCATGAATAACTGTAACCACTGCACTGTATTACTTCCAATATTGTAGAATCATAGGGCTAGAAACATCTATTCTTCTGCTTACAGTGGATATCCTCTGCGATTGATTGACGTTCTGATGTTTTCAACGACGACGAACAGCAAATCTTTCATCGGTGTCTTCGTAAATCTCAGCAGTTTTTGTCAAGCAGAATATAGGATGAAATCCCATACCTTACTTTGATATTAAATAACCACCCAGCCACTTTTATCAACAAAAAAGCCATTCTACCGTGATAATTGAGAGAAATTAGCCAGCGGTGCACGTCTTAACAGTTGTGGTAGGTAAACTTACCTTAATGTTGAATCGTGGGGCCAAAATCAGTTGGATTGACGTAAAACTCCGCTGAACTCGACTTACCTCCTCTATCCATAAGTATATCAATGTTTACGTTCCTTCCTTAAGTTTTGAGACGCTTGGGTGGGAGTGAGAGGTGTGGGGGGGAGGGGTAGACCACATGTAGCCTTGAAATGTGACGCGTGATCTCACATAGCGGGGAAGTGCAAGGCAACGCAGCTATGCGGAAACGAGTCGTCTCACTGAAACAGGAGGGAAAACGTGAAGTCGCAAACTTCAAGGACGCTCGCAGTTATACATAATATGACGTTGTATTTAGCAAATGAAGCCTACCTTTCAGGGTGGTTATTTTGTAATCTCACTTAAGAGAGAATACGTCATTAAATGTGGAAAATTACGTCATTTTTCTTACTTCAACTCCGCCACCCAGGCGGCGCACAGTGGTCCAGGTACCCTGAAAACTTGGCCATCGTAAAAAATATAATAATAATAATTGCGTCTTTATTTAATCAAGTGTATTTAGGACCATTGGGTTCCTCTCTTACAATAAACTTGAACAATCACAAACATCCATGTCCTGGGAGGAGAAAAATCCTCCCCTGGCGGGATTCGAACCCGCGACCTTTGGGATGGCAGGCGAGGACGTATCCCCGCCGCCACCGAGGCCGACATCCAATCGAAACCAAATTAGCAGCATATATGTTTTCTTGGTTGCTGATTTTGAATCTGAAGTCTAAATTAATCTTGTACGATAAGTGCAAGAGACACTCTTACCATCGTATCCAAGCATGCAAGGACGACATGCCCTACTGCAGGTTTTCTTCATTGATCTTTTTCAGAAGACATGCATCGATGTCATTAAAGTCCTTGCTCGTGGCCCCGCACAGGTGACATTTCATAGTGGAGGAGGTGTCGGTGATGGCATTAGTCACCTTCCCATCTATCATTGTGAGAGATAGATCGAATGTGACTGTAGCCAGTACGGAGCCAACTTGCAAATTATGCGTGACCATCCTCGGCTCTTAAGTGGTGAACTGTTGGGTCTATTTATTTGATTCATCCACTCTTTCGACTCTTGATCCGTATCTTTCGACTCTTGATCCGTTTCATTTGGCTCCACATTTCATTAGTTCCATCTCATCTGTCGTTAGGAACGTGAAATGGAGCCACCATCGGACCTTGGCCGATCGTGAGCCGATCATTATGAGAGCGAAACGGATCTTCCGCATTCCCACAAAGAGTCATACAAAAGGTGAGATTACAAAACCACCCCCCCCTGGCTGGGGATGAAACTTATGACTTTTTTTACGTAAAATTAACACCCCTTCCAGATGGTGGTAATTGTTTATTGCTGGGATAGTTATTAAGCGAGATAATTGCTATTCTATAACGTCCGTAATGATAAAAAGTAAAACTTTCATATGATCCCCATATAATTTGCTTCATTTAATGACCTAGGAATAGGTAGGGGGTGGGGTGGGTTGAGTATGCCGAAAAACAATCGAATATATCCATATTTAATGCTATAGTTAGTTGTTTTAGTCAATTTAGAGACGCCCATATCAATTTCGAGACTGTTTTAGAACGCCCATTAGAACGGGAGAAAGGATTTTAGCATTGGGGATACTAGAAGGAGTCATCTGTGTCTATATATGGATCTGAAAACATACGCATTTGAAAGTACAGTTTATACGTTCATATTTAGATCTGTATGGCTGCATAGTACGTCATACGATTGCTCCTTGGAGGAGTCCTCTGGCCTTATATAAGGTGTGCGTGAGCTGCTTCTAGGTTACATGGGTGGGGGAAGGGGAGTGTCTTGTATCACTTATGAGGTTTATTGTTTAAAATCTATAGGAATCCCATTTAATTTGCATCATTTAATGATGTAGGAAGATATGGGGAGTGGGGTGGGTTTCGTAAGCCGAAAAATAATAGAATATAGCCATAATTAGGGGTTAGATTGGTTGATTTCGAGGCTGGACTGCTTGGATGGGGTTGGGCGAGTCGATTTCAATTAGCATTGAGTTTAGATTTGCTTAATTACTCGATTTTAAATGGTGTTGTGATGCTGTTTACCACATTTGGACTGCACCCGTTGTTCCATTCTCTCCTACTTTAAACAAATTAGTGGAGACTGAAAAAATCCATAAACCAAATAGGCGTACCGCTGCAGTATAGCGAGATTATTTTATTGTAATAAATGGTTTTCAAGAAGAAAGTAAGTCGTTTCATATAAATATTAATTATTGAAACAAAATCTTTCATATTAAAAACATAGAATTATTTTTTATTAATGAGATTAATGAAATAATTAATTAAAACTAGGCATCAGGGTCAGTGTTTGTACTGTCGTTACATAAACGAGAAATTACTTCAGAAACATTTTAAATCTTGAAACAGATAATATAAAAAATAAAACATAAAATTATTTATTACAAATGATGAAACCCGAAAAATTAATTTACTAACCCACTTACATGTTTTCATCAGATTCCAAATCATCGCTGTCCTTATCCAAAGTTGGCTCCTCCAACACAAGCAAATATCGTGTTTCTTTCGAAACATTCCAGATATTAGAGGATCCGAAGTTAGGAGGAGCCTTTGGGAAATATCCTCCATTTCAGCCAAACGGAAAAACTTTCTTTTATGGCGTGCTCGGTACCTTCTAATATCTTTATGCCGAGATTTCAAAGTTTCCTCCGACAGCTGACCAATGGGAAGCACTCCTGCCGTTGTAATTGATGCTCCATAAAATAGCACTTTGTGCACCGTGGGCGGCATGAAATACCACGGATACATTTTCACATATAGGGAAGTAGTCTTTGAGCATTAATCGCTGAAAGCACCGTAATTTTTCCTTTCCATCGATCATTGTGACGATCATATTTTATCTCACGGAGATGCTTCCGAACTTTGTAGCCTCCCTGTCGTTTCACTTATGTAGCCTTCTTCTTTTTGTCGCTACTTCAGCGGTTTTTCGGATCCATTGAATTCGTATCGACCGGAAAAATCTCGTTGACGATGGCCGTGGATTTGACCAGATAGCCTCACCTTTTAGAAATATATGAATAACAGAAAAAAAAATTTTTTAGTTGGCAAGCTAAAGTTCGAAAATGTTTATTTCTTGTTCAAATACCTATCACATCATCCAGCAGACGAAGTGGTACAAGATATGTAGCGAATAAGCTTTCATTAGTGACATTCGGTTTCTCCCATAACTGTTTGTATTGAGAGTATCCCAAACTCCCATCGAACCCCTTTTTCATATGAGGGAAAGGTTAAAGTTCTTGTGATCATCTTTGAGGCTTGATAAGGATGTTATAATGCGAAAGACTGTGTGGTTCAGCAGTTCTCGAAGGCTCACTTCACATTTTCCCCCTCTTGATATTCCCTGAGGCTATTGATTTGATTTGATTTGATTTATTTTAAACATTCAAAAACAGCCGATGTCGGCCTTTACATTGAACATTTTCAACTTAAAATCTACAGCATTACCAAAATAAAATAAGAAAAAAACATGTGTTGGCAAATAGTATCAAATAAAAACAAAGAGACAATAACATAAACAATACATTACAACAACATGGAAAGTTAGGGAATCAGGGAGAAAGCGCTTTTCTAAGCTGGCGCTTGAATGATCCGAAAGGAGCAGAGAGATCGAGGGAAGGGTAGGCAGATGAAATGGTGTTGTACAAGGCAGGAAGCCTGTAAAAAAGGGATCGCTGGGAGAGAGAAAGACGGAATATAGGTTGGTGTATAAGTGATTGTTGCGTAAGGCACGGCCGGGGATGTGAAGTGAGAAGTGTGGAAGTATTTCAGTGGATCGATGCTGACCATTTAAGGCAATGTAAAGAAATGAAAGGTCATTGATATTCCTACGGGTGGCCAGTGGGGTCAATGATAGAGAAGACATGATTTCAGTACGAGAAGAAGTACGGAGGTGCGGTACGCGGTGACGGACTACGGAAAAGAAGAAATTAACGGCCCGTTCAAGAATTTTCAAGTTGGAGGGACATGCAGTGGAGTAGATAACGGAGCAGTATTCGATAATTGGGAGAACTCAGCCAGTGAATATGGTTTTCAGGGCTATGGGGTTTGTGACGTTGGTGAATCTATAGAGCACACCAACGACTGACATAGCCTTATATTTAATTTTATTGAGGTGCGGGACGAAAGACAGTTTGGAATCGAAAGTAATACCCAGGTCATTATGTGAGGAGGAAAATGGAACCAACTCGTTAAATATAGAATAGTTATTAGGAGTTACCGTGCGTTTTAAGGAAAAAGGTATGTACTTTGATTTGAGAGTATTAATTCTAAGTTGCCACTGCAGGCACCAGGCCTCAAGGGAGTTGAGTGAAGATTGGAGTGACTGGGAATCGGCAGCATTCACAACTGTTTTAAATATTTTGCAGTCGTCTGCATAGAGCAGAATTCCGCAAGAGTTGGAAAGCGCGCAGCTGGTAACATCATCAATGAAAAGGGAAAAGAGAAGAGGTCCGAGAACGCTTCCTTGGGGGACACCAGAGAGGATAGGTAGATTTTCTGATGAGGCTCCGTCAAGAACAACACGCTGAGAGCGGTCGGTGATGAATTTGGACAGGATAGATAGAAAAGCACCGTGAATGTTGTACCGATTAGCCAATTTGTGGGTTAAGAGGGTATGATTTACGGAGTCGAAAGCTTTCGCAAAGTCGATGTAGCAAACATCAAGTTGAGAAGAGGCTTCGAAGGCAGCGGTGATGTGCTGATGCAGTACAGTGAGGTTAGTAGCGCAGGAGCCACCCGGGAGGAAGCCGTGCTGCTGAGATGAGATGTATGGGATGGCGAATGATAAGAGACGGTCATGAATAATACGTTCAAATAGGATGGAAAGAATGGGAAGGATAGATATAGGACGATAATTACTTACATCATCTTTAGCGCCGGATTTTAAAATGGGAGTCACAAGTGCTGTTTTCCAGGCTGAAGGAAACAAACCAGCTGCAAAAAAAACGGTTGAAAAATTTACACAGGGGGATATGAAGAGTGTCCGCGGTTTGGAGTAGAAAGAGTGAGCCAAGGCCGTGAGCTCCCGTGGCTTTGTTGGGAGGTAAAGATTTTAGGAGGGATAGGGTCTCGTCGTTTTTAACAGAGACCCTGGAGAGTGAGTGAGGGCAAACCGGAAGAAGTGTTGGGAGAACGATTTGTGGGGTGGGTGTAGCGAAGTTCGAAGAGAAGTAACTGTTGAAGGCCGAAGTTCGTTCGGGACCCGAGAAATGGCCCTGATCAGATTTGATGATGGAGGGTATGCGCGCGGGTTTTCGTCTCGAATTAAATAGGGACCAGAAGCGTTTGGGGTTTGTAATCATGTCCTCAGTAATCGATTTCACACTATTGTCATAGTCGCGGCGTAGGAGATTCCGTGATATTCGGCGAAGGCGTGAGAATGAGGCGTATGTGTGTGGGTTGGGAAAGGACTTCCAAAGCTTCCATGCTGCCCGTTTATTTTTTAGTACAAGGGATGTTTCCGCTGAGAGCCATATGGGTCTCTTCTTGGATACCCTTCGAGAAGGGACGAAGTCGGCGGTGACACCGTGCACAAAGTCATAAAATAAGTCTAGAGCGTCTTCCGGGGACCCGCTCTCCAGGAGGTCCCAAGGCAGGAGCGAGAGTGGGCGGTTAATGGCATCCCAGTCGGCCTTTCTCCAGGCTTTCACTGACCGAGCTGGTGGCGAGGGATGAGCGGAAGTATGGTGGGGGAGGGGCACGGGTAATGAGAACTCAAGGGAGGAGTGGTCTGATTCGAAAATGTTTCTGCACATAGTGGGGGGGTGTACACTGAATGAGGAAAGGATGAGGTCCAATGTTGCCGAATTTCTGGTCGGAAAGGGATTGCACTGGAAGAGACCCATGCCGTCAATGAAGTGGTCAATGAAAAACGTGCCATTGGAGTCGGCACTATTACCGCTGGTTGATGAATTCCATGTGATGGGAAGATTGAAATCTCCGAGCAGGATCAGGTCATCAAGGGTGTGCACGCGGAGAACTGACTCAAGGCATTCCTCCAACACGGAAATGTTACTCGAAGGGGGTCGATAAAAGCAGCCAATGAAAAGTTTGCTAGGCAAAGGGGTTCCACACCCACTCACAAGTCGGACTTCCGTCCAGATAATCTCGCACTGAGTCTCGAGATCGGAACGCCGAGTCGCCGGGATGGAGGAGTTAATCGCCAGTAGTACACCACCACCGCGAGAATTCCGATCCCTGCGAAACACTTGATGACTGCGTGTGAAGTCAAGTTCACTGTCAACCACTCTGTCACTGAGCCAGGTTTCGGAAAGGGCTATCACATCCAAAGCACAGAGAACGGAGCAGTGGGAGGAAATAGTGGAGAGCTTGTTCTGAATACTCCTAACGTTTTGGTAATAAAACTGCAAGACGGGGCCGGGGTTGAGGCTGACATCCCCGGCGAGGAGAACGAGGAGGGCGAGTAGATTCCACCCAGAAGACGAACGACCAGGGGCGGTCCCTCGGTAGCGTTCACTCGGCGAGAGGTCCGGCGGCGGCCGGGAAAGATGGAGATGGCTGACGTTGAAACCGCAGGCATGGAAGGCGTTGAAGTGAATATCACCGTAACTATGAAAGTTTTTGGGATATCCTATCAGAGGGGCCAGATAAGGTGAGTGACTGCGAACAATGGAGGATCCACACAGAAAAAGCACCGGACAAAAGAGAACTACCACTGAAATCACCACAGAATACACAGACCGAGGAGCGCGTGGGTGGTTACCGGCGGCCATCTTGGTTTGAGGGAGAAGGTTATGAAGCATTCTTCTGAAATCTAACTCCTTCATAACGACGGTAAAGCTTGAGTCCACATTTTTTGGTAGTTTTACGAAGTAGTTTACATTGAAAGTTTGCAATATTGTTAAATTGAAATCAACATTTAACGAAAGAGCTTCCTCTGGCGTCAACTCGTTTTGAGGCATTGGCCTCCATTATTTTTAACATTCGTTTTCCTCGGTTGGGGTTTGTTGAGGTCATTTCAGTTATTATTGTCGCTGCCACGTCATTTCCTTCGGAGCGAAATGTCATGGATGTGGCTAGCGATAGCTCTGCTGCTAACGCTTTCTCTTTTATATATCCGCTACTCTTCTTCTTTTAGTTCTATCACTAGACCTCTCAAAATCTTTTTTCGGCTTTCTTTTGCCACTTAATTCAGAATTACCAGAAACTATATCGCAATGGTAATACTATATCGCCTTGGAGTAAAATAGAGCCAATGGAAATATGTTAACCAATGATTGGTACTAACCTGAGATGGGAGTTCCAAGCAGATATTTATACATATCCGCTGGGAACGATATATCCTCCTCTAAGCAACAGTGAATTTTTTTTTCAACCTGTCGTTAGTCGAGGACTATTACATTCATCCCTTTTGTTAAAGTATGAATTGAAAAAAATTGCGTTCTTGACATTCGTCAAAATTTCCTACATTTCCATGTCAGTTCCTCGGTTAAACTTACTGTAAAGATTTCTGACGAAGGCTTTCGCGGAGTTCAGTTTTGCAGTTAGGCAGGTTTCCGGGATACCGGCCCTTTTGAAGCATTCTCCACTTCAGCCTGGCCTGAGGACGCCTAGACTGCATTACTGTGAAGATATATTAGGATAGGTTTCATTTTGAATAAACCGAATTTCCACTTCCATTGAAAATCACGCCATGCATTTCTTTACGGGTCACTTTCGTGGGGTCCATTTTTTTCATATCCGGAATGTCATGAATCTGATTCAACGGAGTAGCGAATCAAAATTAAATTTATAAATATTATTCAATAATAAAATCCCCTGCGCAATACACACACAATCACTGATAGATATTTGTCTAGGGGAACGCACCTTATCATTGATCCGTGGTATCCTCTAGTTCGGCTTCTATGTTGACATTTCAAACTCTGGGGAAATTGAGAACTCTTGGTTTTTGGCTTCCGTGGAATAAGCATTGAGATCCTTTCGTACGAACGAGGAATATCTGACTAATTTGCTCAGCAAATCGTGAAAACGATGATTTTATCAACCAATTGGAAACGAACATTTGTAAAAAAACGCATGGGAGCTACTTCGTGGAATTCGTCAGTGTACGTGTCCTATAAGAGAAGCGATCCCCAAAAGTGCTGTAAGCTAGCCCCACAAAAGAACAAGGGCGGAATACAAGGAGCCAAGGGAAGTCAAAATGAAGAATTATGGTTGAATGAAACGGTTAGCTGAGAAGAGAGTAAAGTAGAGAGCTGCATCCATTAGTCAATTTTCGAATTGATGTCACTGCTGAAGTATGAAACAAGCAACTTTTGGTTTGATTCTGAACACGGGGACTTTGTGACTAGTTTTGAAAAGTGTAGTAAAATATGTCTGGAAGAAAACTCAACGGATTGATGATCAGGCAAGATGTTTAATTTTGGAAGAAGAACGGGCACTGATTGCACGCAAAAGAAAACGCACGGGTGGTTGCAACCTTACCATTATAAAAGTGAAGCGAACAGGAAAATCCCCTGCGCTACAGCAATCCAAATACTTTATCGCATTGGAGGGTTGCGTTCACAAAACGTTCAAGGGTGAACGAGGTCCTTCCCACGAAAGGGAAAACATCACCTGATTCATCCGCAATGCTATGTGACCAGTCATCCAAAATTTTACTGACCCCTTGTCACTACAAACGTGTCATAATTCATCATATCTAATAGATAACACTAAACAGACACAAAAGGCACAAAACATTATTGTTACTCTGTGACAGAAAACGTGTTGTAAAATAAGTTGCGAAAGCAGGGCCTAAAGATGAGTACACCGTAGAAACAGGCTATACTGACCTTTATATTTAAAACGAACTTGGAAAAAACAAATTCTTGTTGGCATGATACGAATGTTTTCTTAAAATTAATAATATTGGGTCACCCACGAGATAAAGCGTAGAGAAATAAATAAGTTGCGGAGTTAAACAAGACAACATAAGGAATTGAATGAAGCGGTTTCCGGGAGGGCTCATCTCAATCGTTTCCTCGAGAAGGTCTCTCCGCTCCCTCTCTCTTCACATTCGACTAATGGCGGGGGGACGACGAACAAGAGAAGATCCGTGGGCAAAGTGGAATGACGCCGAATCCGTTTCGAGGCTGACTACGTTTCTTCCACTCCCACTACTGATTGCATGCCACTCTTTGAGCTTCTGGAAGTTGACTCCAGCAGTACGTACGTAGAGCCGAGGAAAGTGCAGAAATATTTCGAGGTGCCATACGTAAATTATTTAATCAATGGGCTCGAGATGCTTATTAAGGAAGTTCATTGAGCATTGAGTTTCTTATCTCGGTACATCACTACAAACTTTACAAAAAAATGTTGAATTGTATTGGTTATCTATATTTCTCATGAGTGTCTGCTGTTGAAGTTAGTGTGTGTTTTGCTATTCTTTTGTTTTAGCACATGTGGCGCACTCTCGTGGTTAAGTGTGTGCACTGGCAGTATGTCGTTGTTGTTGTACTGTGTATGTACGCCATGATGCGAATAAACCCAGTCGCAATGTATCCGTATCCATCTCATTTAAGTTTGCCTGAACTATCCATATTCTAACAGGTTATGGGCCCAGCTCTATGAATTTATTCACGAGCTTAAGCAATTATAGTGTATTTTAATCGTCCGCGTTTTATTAGTGTGATTTTTTTTGCGTTGAAATATACGTAATGGCAGAGTCACATGGCGCGGGTGGCGGTTTGCCGACTATTGAAAAGCTTGGGGGTCGAGATAATTATTGTGATTGGAAATTCGCGATGAAGATGTATCTAATACATGAAGACCTTTGGTCTTGTATTGAGGGGTACGATTCTGACGACAAAACCAGCCAGCAAACGAGAGTACGGAGAGATCAAAAGGCTCACGCTAAAATTTGCCTAATAATCAAACCGTGTGCATTCTCTCATGTAAGATCCACAAAAACCGCCTTGGAAGCATGGGAAAGCCTCGCAGCAGCCTTTGAGGACAAGGGCCTTAATCGACGACTTCGATTGCTGCGATCCTTGTGCTCGGTGAAGCTGCATAACTTCGCTTCAATGGAAGATTACGTCAACGAAGTGATGTCCCTTTCACAGAAGCTTGCTGCCGTAGATAAGGCTGTGGATGACGAGTTCTTGGGTGCTATCATGTTGCAGGGGCTTCCGGATGAGTATGAGCCGATGGTGATGGCTCTTGAAAACTCAGGAGCCGAGATAACTAGTGATTTTGTGAAATCAAAGTTGCTGCAAGATGATAAATGGGGTGGTGAAGTGCGAAGTAATCAATCTGCCTTAGTTTCCCGGGGTAAGAAAAAACCGAAGCCCAAGATTGTGAAGTGTTGGGGTTGTGGTGAAGTTGGGCATGTAAAGCCAGCATGTCCAAATAAATCTCACGCCTATGATAGGCCAGTGCCCGAGTCCTCGAGAGCTGAGAAGAAGCCAAGAGACAAAGCTCTTCTTCTTGCTCTAGGGGTTGATACTCGGCCGAACGTGTGGTACATCGATTCGGGTGCTACGACTCACATGTGTTCTAGAAGAGACTGGCTTTTTAATTATAAGGGTAACATGAATGTTCAAGTGACTGTTGCAAACAATGAAAAGGTATTTGCTAAGGGTATTGGTGATGTATCTATCAGACTTGCTGGTAGTGATAATCTTACAACTATTCTTGATGTCTTGCATGTTCCAGAAATTAGTGTTAATTTGTTATCTGTCAGCAAATTGGTTTCTAAGGGTTATTCTGTGTTTTTTGATGGGCATGGTTGTAAAATTTTCGAAAATGATTGTACTGTTGTGGGAAATGTCAGAGCCTCTGCTTCAAATTTGGGAGGAATATATAAGTTAGACTTATCTCATGAAATGGTCAATCTCACTGGCATCAGATTGTCCCAATCTCTGTGGCATAAAAGATTGGGTCACTTGAATCGGGTAAGCATGAGCCTTCTGAAAAATGGCTTGGCCGAGGGCATCTCATTTGTGGATGATGACCTAAAGCAGTGCATTCCTTGTGTGGAAGGAAAGATGTGCAATGAGCAGCCTGTTCAGTCAACCGAAGTTCAACCTGTGGAGCTGAGGAGAGAACCATCTTTGGTGGAAGAGGAGCAGCTGCCAGACCCTGAGGCGCCCTTGTCCCCTGATGATGAACCTAGGTATCCTAGGAGGGAACCTCATCCTAAAGAATATCCTGATTACATACTGTATCAGGCTATTGTGGAGGAAGGTAAGGTATTGACGGTTGATGAGGCACTGAATGGAGCAGATGCTGTGCAGTGGAAGGCAGCTATGGACTCTGAATACGAGTCTCTTCAGCGAAATAGTGCTTGGGTGCTTGTGGACTTGCCGAAAAACAAGAAGGCAGTTGCATGTAAATGGGTGTTCAAGGCAAAGAGGGATGCTGATGGGCTTGTTGACCGGTATAAAGCACGTCTTGTTGCCAAGGGCTTCACCCAGAGACATGGCATTGACTACGAGGAAACTTTTTCCCCTGTTGTGAGATATTCCACATTAAGATTTCTAATTGCCCTTGCAGTGGAAGTTAACTTGGACATTAGTCACTTGGATGTGTCCACAGCTTTCCTTAACGGTGATCTTGTGGAGAAAGTGTATATGAACCAGCCTGAGGGCTTTGTTGTTAAAGGGAAGGAACACGAAGTGTGCTTGCTGAAAAGAGCAATTTATGGTTTAAAACAATCATCAAGGGCATGGTACGAAAGGATAAATCTTGTCTTGTTCGAAATGGGGTTTGAAAGATTGGACAGTGAACCTTGTGTGTATTGTAAAAAGGGCAAATCTATTCTTGTAATCGCTTTGTACGTTGATGACATTTTCATTTTCAGCAACAACTATAAAGAGAGAGATAAACTAAAATGTAAACTCATGTCTAAATTTGAGATGAAAGATCTAGGTGAGGCAAAGAGTGTGTTGGGCATGAGAGTACGGAGGCAAGATGGTAAAATTCTGTTGGATCAGAAGAGATACATAGAAGATGTCTTGAGAAAATTCAATATGTCTGAGTGTAAATCTGTCTGTACACCAATGGAGGTAAGTCATCAGTTGTTCAAAGGTTCTGAGCAACATTCTAATGAAGTGAGCAAATTACCATACCAACAATTAATTGGGTGTTTAATGTATTTAGCTGTGTGTACTAGGCCAGATATTTTGCATGCTGTGGGAACTCTGAGTAGATATAATACTTGTTTTGGGTTAGAGCACTGGAAAAGTGCCAAGCGTGTGCTACGATATTTAAAGGGTACATTGAACTATGCCTTAGTGTTCAAGAAAACAGGTGAAAGTGTTGTTGGTTTTGTGGATGCGGACTGGGCTGGTGATAAAAGTGACAGGAAATCCTGCACAGGGTTTGCCTTTAAGTTGGCAGGTGCTGCTGTTTCGTGGGAAAGCCGAAAGCAAAGGACTGTTGCCCTGTCAAGCACAGAGGAAGAATACATGGCTCTTTCCGAAGCAGCAAAAGAGTGTATGTTCCTTCACAACCTATCTTGTAGTATTTTGGGGAAGGAGGAAACAGTTGTCCTATTTAATGACAGTCAGCCCAAAAATTGTGCATGAACATAATGTTTCACAGTAGGACGAAACATATTGACATTCGTCACCACTTTGTTAGAGAAGCTGTTAAATCTAATGTTGTGAAACTGGATTACTTGAACACACAGGATATGACGGCTGATATTTTAACAAAGCCATTGACTAAACCTAAGCATGAGAAGTTTGTTCAGCAACTAGGACTAATGGAAATATAGCTTAAGGGGTGGTGTTGAATTGTATTGGTTATCTATATTTCTCATGAGTGTCTGCTGTTGAAGTTAGTGTGTTTTTTGCTATTCTTTTGTTTTAGCACATGTGGCGCACTCTCGTGGTTAAGTGTGTGCACTTGCAGTATGTCGTTGTTGTTGTACTGTGTATGTACGCCATGATGCGAATAAACCCAGTCGCAATGTATCCGTATCCATCTCATTTAAGTTTGCCTGAACTATCCATATTCTAACAAAAAAGATTTAGAATTCATTGTTATATTTTATCAGTATATTTGTATAAGTGCCATTTAGTATTTAGATTATGCAGGGTTAGTCATATCCATTTAAGCGTTGGAATCATATCCTGACTATAGTTATATTTTCTTTGCTACAAATTTCTCAATATATCTCAATAAATAGGGCTTCATATATATTGTTACTCATACACTTTCCTCCACTTAAAGTTTCAAGTTAAGTTCAAACTTTCCAAGTTTTGCATGATTCTCTTTCACATGACAAGCACAAGATCTCCAATTTATATTTTGCGTGAAATATTATGGACTTATTTTTGTCTCAACGAATAAATTCAGGTGGTACCTTCATATTATGCAGAATTATGTCAAAACAATTAAGTTTTAAACTTAATTAACTATAAAACGACCTCCGAGGGCTTTTTCGAACATTATGAGTTTTCAACAGCATTAATGATATGATAAAGGGAATAAATAAAAATTGCCTTAGACCTAATTGCAGTAAATGGTGGGTCTAAACGTTCACACTCTTAAAATAAAAACAGTGATTAAGGCAAAAGGAGATGAGTTTGCTACGAGTGGAGATCCCAGTGTCACGTGATGAGCTGTCGCATTCCGCGTCGCCACACACAAGGCTGCGAAGACGATTCGCCAGAAGCCAAGCCAAGGTGGATTCGCACTCGAAGGAAAGCACAGGAATTTGGCGCCGAAATTGCTGAAAGGAAGACTCATCCACGGGAGTCGCTCGAGGACTTGACGACAGCCTGCACCCGCTCTGAGTTATCGCCGCTTAGAAGCGCACGCACGAAAAGTCGTAAAATGTCGGGAAACGACTCGCTAAACCTTTTCCACCATCGCTCGGCGTTAAAGCGCTGCTAACCAACGCCCAATGCCTTCGAGCCTACTTCGCGATGAATCGCAGTGAGCTGAACGGAGAATGGGGAATGTGGAATGGCAATTCTTTGCCGAAAATGGAGCCTGCAGGCATTCCTCCCGTAGGCATGAATTAGACGCTGGTTCGGGGGAGAAGGAAGTGAATGTATAAGGAGCGATGGAAAGAGGAGGGAAGATGCATTGGGCCGCGTGAGTGATTGCGGTCTTCATTAGAGCGGATTGTTGCTCTCATCTGCGTCGACCTCCTCCTCCTCCTCAGGGGATGGGAGGGCAGGGTTGGGAGGGAGGCGTCTGTTGGGGGGAGGGGGGCGGGAACGGGAGTAGAATTATGACCGGTACTGCTCCTGGCGAGTCGCTCTTCAGTCCCTCCCCCCACTCAGGAGCAGAGGTGAATACGTACAGAGGGCCCCTCAGGGGGGGGAGACGCAGGGGTAGCACGAGGGAGAGACGGCCTGCGAGATGAGAGCATTCACACTGAGGAGGTAGTGGTTCAGAGCACCCCAATACTTCCGACTCCGATTATTGATACCTTCAGGAGGTCGGCAACAGTGCTTGGGGGTACGTGAATCTCTCATCACCCAATTGCGGCAGTTTAGGGATAATAACCATTCCATCTTTCATTGTACTACTCTTATCCTTGGGGAACTGAGTTTTGCGGCAGAAAGAGAGGGAGATAAGTCAATTAAAAGTCAGGTGAAAACCTAATGATATTTCTGGTCCGCTTTATAATTCAATTGACAAAATACAGGCAAAAGTGCACTAATAGTGATGTCAAAGAGTGGTTCTTGTCAAACCCGGATAGATGATTATTAGTATAGTGCTGTGCGTGTGTCGTAGTTTACAAGTGATTGGAATGCCGAAGGCAAGGCAGTCGATCCGGTGCTCCGACCGCACATCAGCTCAAGGCAACTGCTCACTGCAGCAAAATTATGTATTGTGCCGGGAAAGTGAAAAAGAAACCGAAAGGTTTTAACATGTCGAGGAATTTTTAAGTCGAAGAAAATATGTTTCTATATTACAGTACCTTTGACCATCTTGAAAAATTAACTTTCAAGTAAGGCGCGTTCCTTGAAGCAAATTTCCTATGCTTTCTTTCCATTGCTTAGCTATAGACAAAAGAAACATTACCATGCATATTTTCTCAGCTATATCTCCGGCAGAAAAGCAGGATGTGTAAAGGCCGTTTTACACGATGAAAGATTTTGTACAAAAGAATGTACGTGAGATTGTGCGTTTGCCTCAAATAAATTAGAACAGGTTCTATTTCCCGTACAGGCATTGAGACATTCGCACAAGAGTTTATACAATTTTCCGCTTTACACTATACATTTTGCCACACGTAAGATTTTGCGGAAGAGTTTGCACAAACAAATGTGCCGTGTAAAACGGCCTTAAGACCAGTGGAGGTCCAGAGGATGTGCAACCCGCTTGCCACCGATGCCTAGTATACTATGGCGCTACGAAACGAGCACACTTTGCCTCCCCAGCGGAGATTGGAAATAAGCACTATGTAATCTGGTTCATGGTAACAATGTGTCTTACATTAGTGTCACGCTTTTATGTCATAATCACTAATGGTGCGTGGAAAGTGGGAATTTTGGTACCTATAAGTTCGGCAGTGCACCATTCGTACTTTATCGCTTCTATCATTTTTAGATATATAGTGAGGGGTAAAAAAAAATGTTCTCCGTGCCATCTTGGAACTGGCTTGATCTGAAATTTTCAAGTAATCTCAACGAAGCACTTAAACATTCAGTCTGCAGTGGCCTCCCCAACCTAAGCCCCTCCATTGGCTGTGTGACACACACTGTGGACTAGAAGCATTTTTAACGAAGAGGCTCTCCCTAGCATTTTATCTACTTCGTGGATTAAATCTTTCTCTGCAGGGTCCCAAACGATCGTGGCGTGTTCGAGGCATGGCGTAACCAGAGTAAATTAGCAACTCTCTTTCAGTTTTGCATCGAATAAACCACGCACTATTCGCTTGAAAAATCCTAGTTTTTTTTAAATGTAGCGCCGCAAATATATGTATAATGTGTAGTAGTAGTATTTTTGTTTAACGTGCTTCGACGGCTAAGGTCATTTCGCACTTACTGTCTGCCACGCGCAGACAGGGGAAATAGCACTCGGACGAATCGGAGGATCACCCCTCCAAACCCGAGCCGAGCCCAACGATGCTTAACTTCGGTGACTGATCGGGAACCGGTGTTTCCATCGAGGTGGGCCGTTGCCCGTATAATGTGTATTCCCCGTGCTAGGTCTGAAGTTACGGTGAGTTCTCCATCTAACTCCTTTATAATTATCCCACTCACTTTTTATAGATATTGCGTTGATATGATTTCTATCGTGAGACGTGTACTGCAGAGCATTATTGAACGGAATTTTAAGTGATATATCATGTGCTTTTGTTCTAACATTTCTATTATTCGGGTAACATTTGCCCACTTAATCGTTAAATGAATTTGTTGCTGGTGTAACGCCTCCATATTATTTAAATTTAGTTTATTTATCTAAATTAGTTTAATAAATTATTCACGCAATGTTGTCTCAGAAATGTTTGATCTACAGGGCTGAAGTTTGCGGAAAGGAGAAGTGAACCCTGCATTTCAGGATGCTCATGTGTGCTTAGGGGTATGAACATCTTATTTGGGGTGGACTGCAGAGAACACTCATCGTTTAGAGTGCTGATAAGCAATCCAGGATGCCGCAAGGACAGTGACACCGCTAAAGTAAAGAATCGGATCCAAAACCGATTGCCTACCCCCAAACTATGAGAACACCTTATCCACACACCCTACAGAGATGGCGCGGCCTATTCTGCAGACCCAGCGCGGCCTTCTTGTCCCTACTAATTGTTTCTTTGTCCATGCATCGCAGAAAAGCTCACAAATATTTCTAATAAAAATCCGTGTTTGATCATCATCCTCTATCTAATGTTTACACGAGGGGATCTAATAATAACCGGGATTCCGTAATATTAAATTATGTATTAATTAAAGATATTCAAATTTCAAGCGACTATAAAGTATTCTAGATTTAGTTGAGATCTAGACGTGTCTTCAATCATTCCGAGCAGTTCTGAAACACCCTTTAATTGTGATTCCTTTCAATGTATCCGTCGTTTCTCTCATCACCGATGTGAAACGTTTTCCTTTGAGGAATATTTTCTTTCGGGTCAATAAAAAGAAGTCACAAGGATAACATCGAGAGAATAGGGTGGGTAAGGAAGTGCCGGTTTTGGTGAATAATCTCCGCACCTTTGAGTGTGGTTTGTGCCGTGGTGCCGTGGTGAAACCATCGCTCTCTCCACTTCACCGCAACTCTTTGCCTTTTCGTCTCACCGTGTCATGAAAGCGTTTTAGAAATGTTTGATGCCACTGACTAACAGTTTGACCGGTTGGAAAGAATTTCTAGTGAACGTTGCCGTTTGCATAAAAAAAACAGATCAATAACGTCCTGGTGCTGGACTTAATTTCCCGCCCTCCTTTGAAACGTGTTGAACATTTACATAGGCTTGCAACAAAGAGAGTGAAATTCGCCTTGGAAAAAATATTTGACTTGACCGGGATTCGAACCCAGATCTCCCAATTACCGGTCAGTTACACCATCAAGCCTCGAATTCTGTCTTTTTTTAAATTTAATTCTATCAAAATAAAGGAATAGTTTTTCTCACTAATTGTAATATGAAGGATACATCCACAGTTATTATGAAATGTTATATTTGCATGAATTATGCATTGGGCAGATTGTGCCCGAGTTTTGAAACATTGGGCAGATTGATTGAGGCCAAGTATCTTGCGACAAGGATTGGTGGTGTAAAAAGGCTTGAAAGCAAGTTTAACTTGAGGGTGTAAAGGGCTAACCCACCTGGCCGGCTGTTGACAGATCCGGGTACGAATTCCAGTCAAGTCAAATCGTTTTTATGACGAATTTCCTCCTCTTTGGTGTACATCTTTGAAAGCGTGGGTGTGAATGCACACATCATATCATTTGTGCAATTGCAATTAATGGAAACATTACATAGGTTAGACTGCCGCTTCGTCTCCGGGCCGTGGCCGAAGCTACCAGCTAACCAGATTTTATCATTTGTAATAATATTTTAAATAAGTAATGTACTTATTGACCACGTATAAATAATCTCTTATTTCAATTTACTGAGGTTAGATTTTTAAAGAAATGGTCCATATCATTAAAAACACCCCCAAATACATATTCAAATTGAGAACGGATATATAAGTAAATTAAGCAGAATTGACATAAGTCTAATACAATAAATCTAAAGGTATTATTTATAATTTAATATATTCTTTTTAATAATTTTTTACATAGGTACATAAAATGTGATAAATGTTTGTTTTTTTTTAAATTGATGAAATTGTTATCTTTGTATTTATATAAAGCAACTTTCATGATTTTTTTCTAAATTAATGTTTGGTGTAATCTGGGGTGTTCTCTTGTTGCCAAGAAACTGTTTATATATTTACCCTGTCAATTGGAATGGTTGACATCATGTCAGTGTAATTAACATTTCACAGGTTTGTTGATATTTGTTTAATTAGTGCACCCAATTAACAAAAATGTACAGTTTAGTTATCACCAAATTTGTTATAACAATTGTTATTATTCTGTCTATACCTGTTTATGTTGTTAATTTTGTTTTATGGTTTTCAATTAGCCATGAGGATGGCAATAAATTTGCCGAAGCGCTGGCCATGAAATAAAGGAACTTTTTTTTACCAAACCTCAATAAATGAAAAGAAGAGATCGATTTGTAATAAGGTCGGGGTCAACTTCCAATGGTTCTTTCTCGCAACACGACACGCATTTACTCGATAGAACTTTCGATCAGTCATGAGCCAGCGAGGCATACATTTTGCTCCAACACCTTTCATTTACAATTCTTCACTTAAAACGCATCAGCAGGAACTCCACGACGCTACATCTAAGTAAGTCATAAAGGTCATCTAGTTATTCTGCATATGTCTTCCAACATCAATTCACGAATTCTCACGGTGTTTTCGATCGTTCCAGATGGCGATGGTCGCCCTGCACGAGGTTGGTGTTCAAGTGACAACTTACAATTGTTTAGCGGGAAAACGACTCGTAAACTTGTGTTTTCCACAAAGCAGCTTCTTTGGAAACTGTCTGAACCATTTCGACTTATTGCGCATCTGAACTTCCAAACAGAAACGCACAGCCGCCTGTTGTTCCCTCGCATCGTCATCCACCGTAGCAAGTGAGAGGAGGCGCGTTAAGAAAGAAGTTCATCTCACGAGAGGCTAAAGGTCTTCCTCACTCAAGAGCACTTGTTCCTTGGCCGCCATTCTGATATTTGAGAGTCCCCGCGACCAGCGCCTATCGGCGAAATCGGGAACTACAAGGAGGCCTCTCTCTATCCAATAATTCCGTTTTATTCATTCCCCACGTTTAAATTACTTGTGTTTTTTACCACATGGTATATGGACCTAGCAATGCTCGCCATTCTTCTTCTATCTCCTCAAAATTCCTCTCATAGACTTAATTTCTCCGATAATTACTCAAGGGTAAAAATGTGTCTTCCTCGCCGCTGAGCATAATAGTCCTATTCTTGCATTCTTTGAATTTTAGTTTTCTTGTGTATTCCTGTTCCGATTTTAATTCCGTACGTCCTCCAACTTCCATCGTCTCTTTTGCAAAACGTGAGCCATTGTTTAAGCGACGGCGTCTGGTTTCGCCGCACCCGCTCCTGCTCACCGCGTCCCAGTCCCGCTGGTGCATTTCCTCATTCCATCTTCGCTCCCTGCTCTTTGCCTTCGCAGCCTCCACAGAATATAAAAATAAAAAAAACATTAATAAGAACTTCCCTCCCACGTGCACCACCGTCGACACCATTGTTTCCCCCATTTCATTATCCCCTTCGCCTCCTCCCCTCCTCCCCCCTCCCCACTCCCCTTCCCCCACTTGCCACGACCGCGTGTCGGAATGCGAGCTTCAGAGAGTTCCCAGATGACGGCGCCTTATTGAGATGAAACCGGTCGCAATGTCTGTCGGCAAATTTGCAGAAAAAAAGAACGACGTCTTTCGCTCGAAATGGATATCCGCCATTAGCAGACAAAAGTGGCGCCTGGATCCGAGTGTATTTATGACGAAGTTCAATGGGCCATTTATTCTTTCCTTCCGTCTTCGTCCGCGCTCGCTTCTTGAAATAGGGGTTGGTGAGTTGGGCTGGGTGAGGGGCGGGTGCCAAATAGTCACAATTCCACCGTCTTCAACATATCAAGTGCTATTTCTTTCGTCTTCTGTCCCGGGTGCCGTGCAGAAGGCAAAGAAGCCTCCCCCTTCCAGCCCTCACTCCCTCCAACAACTCCACGCCGTGGCATCTATTCGCCCTCAGAAGCAAAGGCCCGAAAGAAAATTAAAAGCGAAGTGGAGATGGAATATTCAGGGCTCCCTCCCCACTCCAGAGCCCCCCCCCCTCCTCCCCAATACCGCACTCGCAAGGCGCTCTCTCTCCCGCGCACTAAGGAAACAAATGACTGACTCTGAATTTAATGCGCACGCTTCCATCTTGCCTTTCCCAACCACCCCTAAAGAAACCCTGAGGGCCAAAAGAAGGAGATATTGCGGCGGCGGGGGGGAGTGGGGAGACGAGGACGTCACGTGACAATAGACGCACGTAATGCGCGTCTTGCACTTCGGAGAGGAATGGCGTGTTGGAAGGAAACCTTCCCCGCTCTTCTCTCTCTCTCTCTCCTTCCCAACAAAATATAAGACCAACTCGTCCCTCTGACGCATCTGAGGGAAAAAATATGGACGGTAATCAGCAATATGAAAATAATATGTATTTTGTGCGCATTCATCTCTGTAGGTACGTTTTATCTCCTTCGTCCGGGAGACCTCGTGCCCGTAATAATAGCACCGAGGAGGATTCGTGGATACCAAAAGTAAGAATCGTCATTTTTTCTTGCCTTCAAAATAACTATGATTGTAGGAAAGTGGTGATAACTGTGGCTTTACCTTTATTTGAATAAAGTCATTTTTATAAGGGTGTTACAAATATGAACGCCTCTCTCTCTCTCGCTGAACTTTAAGTGACGCCATATCTCCCCAGAATCTGTAGTTCCCTTAGGCTCAGTATAAGAAAATTAGATTAATCAGCATGTATGCAACACGCCACAATCATTTTGGCTGGGGATTTTTCATCGGCTCTTCCTGCTCATAGCTGAACTGAAAACGGTGATACAAAAGCTGTATGGCACAATAACGAGAAAATTTACGATAACTTGACCGAATTTTCATTAGGTTTTTCTTACCTGTACAACTCATTTCATTGAATACTTCCAGCATTCTTCATGGGAACACGCTATTTAAAAGTGATGAAGTTCTTGCATTTAAACTGCACGCTCGGATTTTATTTGCATATTTTACGCGTTGTAAAACAATATATTGTGGAAAAGTACAAAGTGTTTCAATTAATAACAGATACAAACATAAATAACTTCTGCCAAGTGAATATTTCCACTGTCAAGTTGATTCGTTTCCGGAGTTTGTATTTCCTACTTTTCCCTCAAAGGTTGATAGTCTTCGTTGTAATTTGTGTTTGCTCTCTTACTCACCAGTTCCTCTTCTGCTGTATTTGAAACTGTCCTCTTGAACGACAACAATCTTCCTTCAGTGCCCGTTTCTTCTCCACTATCTAGATTCCTGTCAACGGCTGTGCAAAATTTTCTCTGTTTTTTTTCCAGCAATTTCCATCTTGGTACACGTTTCATCTTCTTTATGTTTTAGTATCCAAGGCCATGAGCACCAGGTTGTCTTTAGTACATATATTTGCACTTCGATAGATCTAGCTCTGCTTTATTTTGTTCTTGTATCTCACTCCGACAAATACATAAACGATTTGGCCGCTGCCTTTACCTCTTGCATCATACATTTTTTTCTTCTATGCCTATTGGGGCCTATTCTGTAACTAATAACGCCTGCGCTATCGGTGCTATTATGACGTAAAGCGCTATTTTGGCGTTAAATAACGCTCCCCTAATTCTCTAACACAAATAACGCCAAAAAGGGGACGATGAATAGCACCAACAATAACGCCAGCCTTCGGCTCACGTTATCCATAATACCGACCCCTCCGAATGTATTTCTTGCTCACGTATCGGCCCCGTCTTTTGTTTTCGTTAGAAATACTTCGGAAATGGCACGAATAGGCATGGTATTACAGTAATACCATGACGACAGGGTATATGGTTTAACTGAATAACACAAGAAAACGAGCTTTGTTTAAGCGAAAGATGAGTATTCCACTTATTGTTCGAGAGAATAATAATGACATGATTCCTCTCTTAATTTACTATAAATACGAGGTTGAATTTATTATTTTATGACTAGTATCCCAATAACGTAGTTACTTTGCAATTGATCGCTTCGCTACTATAGTATGCTACTTCTAACCGAAAGCAAAACTAAAATGGGTGATTCCGTTTTGTAAATTAAAAAAAGATAGCCATGCCGTACAGGCATGAAAAAGATACGACGACCATAACATGATAAAAGCCTCCATGAGAAGAACAATGTAATTAGTAAACCATCATATGCTAGTTACAACCTCAGGCAATCAAGATTTTTCTCTCGTCCCTAATCAGGGACAAGTTCTTTAGGTTCGTTCATGTTGCTAGCTTGCATTTGGGGTGTCGCTTCAACGTTAATCATTCATAGCACTGCCTCTAATTTTATATTTGCAACCGCGGGTTTATTAGCAAAGGATACTTTTGGATTGAAAAATATAGCATGGAATGTACTCAAGACGTCTTATCCACGACGGTACCTTACATGATCGATTCTTGAGACAACATTTTGCCACAGTCATGACACTTATATCATCCCTTGCGTTCACAGAATATCGCAGCAATCATGTACATAACCTCCTAATCAATAATATACTACAATGGGATAGACATATTCATAAGGACTGAAATAGCTTCGACTCCACGGGATTGCATGCGACAATTCTCGAATAAACCGTTGCCAGCCAAAACAGCTATGAAAATTTCAAAATTCCCTAGCCTTTTCAAATGCAATCCTTCCTCGACGTTCTCTCCTAATTTCCTCAACCACTGGTAACATATGTTTAACACAGACTTCCGACAAGTTCCGTTCACGAAATACATCTATAGATTTATATATGAATATAATGCGTACTAGTAGGTGACCATTATATATAACTCTCAATAGCGTACACAATAATAGATAACACTTGACTTTAATTATGCAATACATTACTCACATTTCCATTCATTTGTAACACGAAGAACATTCTTCGTGATTTGTTTACAGGTACAGCGGCGAGCCCAGCGAGCCGTCACGCCGTTTCGCCACACTTTTATTTTTCGAGATTAACTTCCACAAAGTTAAAATTTAATTATATCTTTGTTTTTTTGACGCAAATAAATATAAATTGAGAATAAATAAAAAAATATGAGCAAAACCAGTATATTCCTGCCAAATAATAGCACTTTTAAAATTTAAAAACATGTTTTGGTATTTGCCCTTGATTTTGTCATACTGTTCTCCGACGTCGCGATAGCGTTATTTAACGTCCCCGAAATCGACGGAACACAGCGCGGCGGTGTTTACAGAATCGCAAAAGGCCTTATTTGTGGGCGGAGAATACCGCCGGCGGTACATAGCGCTCCAAGTTACAGAATAGGCCCCATTACACTTTTAAAAAGTGTTTACTGCTACCATAGTCTTCTCATTGCATAACTCCGCTAGTGTTTCTCCTTTGGTGTTTCTCTTTCCTAGCCCGAAATTCTCTGCGATGCTTCCCTCTTTTCCATCTTCCACAACGGCGTTCCATTCTCCCATTATGATGCGGTGTACTTTCCCCTCTACTACTACGCCGAGGACCTCTCCTGTACATATATTCATACCCCTTGTTCCATTACTTCTTTTGCACGGCTGGACTGTAAACATGCACTACCATGGGGTACGTACTTTCCACCTTTCAATAAGCTGAGGCAGCGCACCAAAGGATTAAAACGATAAAAGAGGAATGAACGCGTAAATTCAGTGAAAATGAGAAACAAAGAAAAAGAGGGGAGTTGACAGAAGAAAATGAAATTGACGAGCAAGTGTTGGGTGATCACTAAATGAGGATGAACTTGTTATCGTGGAGGAGGAGTTGAATGACGGTGCATCGCCAAAATGAGGCAGGGTGAGTGAACACACACGCACACAAAGTGGAATTCAGGCCATTAATGCATAAGAACGCTTTCCAAAGAGAAATCTGAGATATTAATTAAAAGACTTCGGTTCCGACGAAGTTCCGCGTCTGATTTTCGAACTCATTGACTCAGTGGGAGACGAGTACCGCAGAAACCAGGAAACCATTGAAAGGATGTTTTGGTTATGCATATCAAGAAACGGAATGGTCTTTTTTAAATTATGTTTCCGAGCTGGGATTAGCAGGGATTTCTGAAGTAAATTATATGAAAAATATTGAAGTTTTTTCGGCAATCCGTCCTCAAGGTCAAACGATTGGCGTAAGTTGTCTGAACCACTTCCAACATCTTGGGGAACATTTAAATGATGTTTTGCGCGTCTTAACGTCTGTAGTAATTCGAAAATTACTCTAAATGTCTAATAAAATAAATGCTGTCCAGAATAATAAAAACACGACAAAATGGTGCTATTTTGCTTTCTTTTTGCTTTGCTTTGCTTTTCTTAATTTCGTTGGCACCTTGCTATATTATTTTCACTTGATTAATTTTGTCAGATGGAGTTACCACCTGTGTTTGCTAAGCTCGTTCCTCATGTCCGTGGAACGTATAGTTGAGAAAATGCCCACAAAGTGTTTTCCTAGTGGGCTGTGTTTGAAAGTTTCCGGGAGAAAAAATCTTTATCTTAAAGATTGCGACGTTTCTTTAAGAAAATCATTCACTGTGTAAATCTCAAACGGTAAGGATCCCTATATAATGCATGCATCGATATTATTTAGTCATTAGTGACATTAAGACGTTAATGACTGATTGGTTACCGAAGAGATACATCGTATTTAGTGGTTATTCAAACGTAATTACCCTCAGGAGTCAAATATGTTTTCACGTGCGCAAATATTGACTTGATATTTAATGATATTGATATTGACTTAAACTTTATCGAATTGCTAAAATTAGCATTCAGAATTTGGGTAACCGATTTTGTCCAAATTTGGCATATCGTCCTCTTTTCATAGTATATTGAAAATCCCGAATCCGTTTTGTGATACATGCCCCCGTTTACGAGATATGGCAACGACGTAAAATTTGAATTTTAATGGAACTGACAAAAAACCTCAAGAATATTTTAATATATAAACTGATTGTGGTTTACAAAACTTATAGAATATTGAAGAAAATGCATATTTGTTAAACTACTCGACTGCTAAGACCATTTTATATGCCACATTGAACTTTCAGCTCAAGAAAATAAAAGAATTTCCCTGAATATTTCACGATATTGTGGATTTTAACACTATCTATCTTTTGATCGATTGATAATAGAAATAGGAGCAACTATTCTGCAAGAAATATTAGAAAATTAATGTACACTATTCATAATAGCCCCGCCAACACCATTCCATACGAATAAAATTTACTTGAAGTACCTCATCGGTTATGAAAATTCCAGTTAAACAATAGACTATGCTACTCTAACTCGATATATTTTTACACTGCCGTGTACTGTTTTTTATTCGTTGCATGAATCACAGGAAGGTTTTTATGGGAATATTCCTCAGGGTATCCATTACAAATACGCAAAACATTTTTCACTCGACTTTTAGACGTTCGTATTATATAATGGTGCGGTCACTTCAAATCTAAGGTATTTTCTATGAATTATCCATTTCATTTGGTGTAGCACGTCTATTACCTTATCATTAATAAGAGACCTGAGCTTATTTACCGAGTTTTCAATGATAGTAAAAGATTCTTGGCGATTGATGTAATTTAACTGGTTTAGAATATTTAGTTTCATATTGTCAACACTAGCCAAGTTAAACAGCTCCCTATATGCAATATTTCATACTGTCACACTCAACAGAAGCAGTTGGCATTGGCCTCGGAACTATTCGTGGAGAAGTAAAGAGTTGTAGTCATAGAGACAGCAATAGTAGCTTTGATGAGTTGATGCGTCATCACTCGCGAAATTATACGAGAGATTTCAGAGTGAATGCATGAAATCCAGATGGCGTAGATGCGCAAACCGCGCTCGTTTTCGTCCACCTTCGGAGTGGTCTACCTTATTTAATAGTACCATACTTCCAGCTACATTCAATTACGGGATATCGATTACTGAAGAAGAAGTTAACTTCCATGCTGAATACGTAAATATGATACGTAACTATCAGGATTTCCATAACCTTCTGAGTTCCCTATAGGCTAGTTCCACCACCAACTCCGATTGAAAGTTATTTGCCAGGAAAGTTATTTGCATAATGAAGAATAGTTAAGGTAACCGCGTTAGAGGCGAAAAGAAGAAGCAAGGAATAATTTGGACAGCTCATGGAAATCAGTTTTACTGATAACTCAAAGCTCTTTAACCTGGTCCTGAGGAAACCAAGGAGTGTAAAGGAATGCTCTATATAGTTAATTAAAGGTTAATAAGTAAATTTTATTACCGATAAAAAATATAATGAAGTGATTGAAAAAATGCATCCAAGAACTCCTGGAAGGTGAGAATCTAGAAGACATGGAAGGAAATAAAGCAGATGGTGAAGAAGACAAGACACCAAGAATGTAGAGAGGGTGACGAGATTTCACCGTTCGAGGTGAAAGAAGCTATAAGAACGCTGAAAAAACGGAAAAGCAGCAGGAAGTGATCTAGTATTTCTCCCGAGATCATTAATAGAATGAGCAGTGAAGGTGAAGCATGGCTTCACCGAATAATACAATAGGCGTAGAAACAAAAGAGAAAACCTGTAGATTGGAAGGTGGCTGTCATCTTACCAATATTTAAGAAGGGGAGTAGTATTTATTTTTATTTATTTATTTCCACATCCCCGAAAACAGCACCAGCGGCCTTTTACATCGGGTGTTTCTAACATGTAACAATGGAAGAACACAAACACCCATGTCCTGAGTGGTGAAAGATGCACTCAAGCGGGACTCGAACCCGCGACCCTCAGTTTAGTAAGGGAGGACTTTACCCCGTCGCCACCGGGTGGAGTGCAATAACCTTCGAGGTATCTCACTTAGTGTCCCAGGGAAGGTCTCTTCAAGTATCCTAGGCAATCGTTTAAGAAGTCAACTCGAAAAGCCCCTAGAAGAAAGCCAATGCGGATGTACGCCTAGAAGAAGCTCGCAAGACCAAATCTTCAGAAATGTAAGATAGGGAGCTATTTGTCCTCTTATCTGTTTATTGTCTTGATGGATGCCATTGGATGGATTTCATCATTAAATAATTCCAACAAAGAAGCAAAAAGTTCAGGCTGTGTAACTGGAGGTTGCTGCTAGTGCTCTTTTCAGATCTTGCCTTCGCTAACGACATTTTTCTCATAGCCAGTTCAGAACAGAACCTCCAACATAACTTATATATTTGGAATGAAGTCATTTCAACTAAAAACAAAAATCAACCCCTCAAAAACAAAAACAATGATAATTAGTAAACAGGCGAGAAAACACAATATAGTTGTCAACAATACACGAACTGAGCAAGTGGAAACCTTCAAGTACTGAGGACCACTGCTAAGTGAAGACAAGTTTGATTTTGAGGTCAACTCGCGCATTCTAGCATCCAGGAAGTTAAATGGATTCCTCAATCATATTTTCAAAATCAAAGAGAAGTAACAAAGAGGATAAAGCTGGCAGTGTACAAGTCGGTATATCCTCCGATGGAAGCACATATAGCCATGAGTCATGAACTGTTAGCGAAAAAAACCAAAATCAAATTACAAGCTATGGAGATGAGGTTTCTCAGACTACTTAAGAAGAAAACAAAAAGAGAAAGAGTAAGAAATCATCACCAGTAGTAAGAACCTCAAAGTAACACCATCAATCAATAAAATAGTAATACCCTAGAAGGGCTTGGAAATAAAGACTTGAGGGAAGCAGAGGAAGGCCCAGATGGAAGTGAGAAGACAATGTGTGGGCAAATGTAGAATGGCAGAGGAGTAATATGTGCCAGAGCCAGGATGATGGCTCTTTCACTGGACTGAATGGGGTGTTCTTTGCAAAACCTCGACACCCAACAGGTAGAAGAGAATTGACAAAGTAAACCACTTATTATGAAATATCTTTTGATACTTACAGAGTGATAGAAGAGCAAGAATATTAGAGCGAGTAGTGATGTAGAAGCAAACAAGGCATTTCATCTGAACAAGAATATGCTGATGGATATAAAAAAGCGAGGGAGAACTCCATTAAACCACAAGTACAATTGTATGGAGCAGTGACGCTCGGACGATTACAGCTGCAGAGCAAAGGGAACGATGGAAGTGAGGAGAGATATTGGAGACTAATTCAAGGAGAGAAAATGGACGGAAAGTCTTTCCGAAGAGCTTGGGAGAGAGGATGTTGGATGAAAACTCTGCGAAGTAGAAGAGAAAAACTTGTTGGATCCATTTAGAGGCAAAACGGCATCCTGAGATCATCAGTGAATGGAACAGCAAATGAGATCAATTGCCGAGGGAGATCAGGAATGGGTTGTACGCAGTTAATTACGAGGGACGTCAAAGAAAAGGATTATGAGGAAATGAAGCGGTTAGCTGCAGCGAGACAATCTTCGGATTGATGGCGAGCATTCGGCTTCGCGGACAGATTCATCCCACTCATATTTAATTCCTGACCCTCTCACCATCGCTGCCGGGTCGCCTTTTGCCAGTGAAAAGAGTTTTCTAATGAGTCTGCTTTTATCACATCTCTCTGTCCACCTTTCCTCACCCCTCATCAAACCGCAGGCGCTCGAGATTAATTAATGCGAATGCATGGCACGTTGTTACATCCAGGGGCTATTTTGGAGGCACCGGGGCGATTTGGTCGCAGACGACGACGTCGGTGACGACTTATCGACGCCAAGCATCGACGCCGGCGGCGACGAAAAGAATTTAGAATTGCGAGAATGGTTTCCGGAATGGCCGTCGGAGCGCATTAAGAGAGTCTGCTTCTCCAGGCAAAGTTATTCTGATTCTCCACATTCATGGGAAACACGGTGGCTGGGAGATTTATGAAGCAAACCTATCTCCACTACACGAGCGTAAAAAGGGGGCGTTCTCGGCAGAAATCATTGCCGCCGAGTGCGCCGCGGGTGGCAAAATTTGTAAATTACCAATCCGATAAAGGGGTACGTATAAAAATGCAGGGTTCTCGAGGGTAGACTTATAATTTCCTGTAGACATTCGTGGAACTTAGGTGACCCAGTTTTAGGGAGTGAGAACGTATTCATTTCAGGCAGTATCCGGAAAAGTGTTTGAAAAGAAGCAAATGAATGATGAAGTAGACTCCACTGCAGAAAGGCCAGCCGCAAATCCAAACAAGATATGTACTTTGGATCATTTGAGGAGGCTGGTGGTTGTTTTAATTTCTGCTTCGGTGATCTTCTCTTTAAAATAGCAGTAGAATAGCGAAATTTAATGTGTACTAAACATCATTTTAAAATATTGTCTTCTTAGTAGGCATAATGATACACAGTGGCGTATCTAGAAATTCCCTTTGCGGGGGGAGGGAACGAAGATACCGAAGGGCTTGGGAAAACTTAGGTTGTTGTATCTTGAAAGCTCTAATTTAATGTATTTCTATGTTTTCACAGTGACTTTTTTAACATTAATTTTAATAATATGAGTCAAGTGATGAGATAAAATATACAGATAGCAAATACAAAAAAAAACAAATCAATTTTCAGGTTCTTTGTTTGACTTGAAAATTCATCTTTCTTTACCCAGTTCACATTCACCACTTATGTTATGTATTTTCTTAATTAATGCACTTTCCTAACTTATGCACTATAGCTTAAAGCATTTCATTAAGCTCTTTAACCAATGAGATTCAGTTTTGGGCGTTTAATTGTCGGAATATTCTTCTGGGGGAATTGGCGTGGATAATGTATGCCAATGCTGCGCTTCATGCTTAAGTAAACATCACGAGGCGTTTCACGCATGCCTTCCACATCGTAGCGCTGAGTACGACCGAACCGTTCAGCTCAACCGTGTGGCAGACTTTACCGAGCCGAGCTCATACACCTTTGCCAACTATGTCTTCCGTTGAAATAGTAGCACTGCGCAAATAATTCCGTGCACAGCACTATAAAATGAGTACCAAAATTCAGCTTGGGGGGAAAAATGAAGCCTGTCGTTGCTGGGCGATTTTACTACTTCCGTCTATATATATTCTTGCCTTTTATTGTTTCTTTCCTCATCAGTTCATTGAGAATTGTGTGGAAGACCAAGATGGCCAAAGTGTACTTTTTCGTCCAGAACTGGGAAAATATTTTTTAAACAGAAGGTTGTTCGCGGGCGCTTAAGGCATTCCTTACAATCATTTAAGGCCTTCGTCCCAGATTATCGGGTAAACAACAAAAGTTTAATAATTAAAAAACTAATTGTATTTCATTTAAAGATTTGATTACAAAAAAATCTTATTTTAAAAGCTGGAAAATTCATTAAAAGCAACAGCTATTGTAAATATAACTCCACCAGATAAAAAAACTCCACGAGGGAGGATTGAATCCACGCACTCGCATATCCAGGTACTTTGCCGCTACGACACCACCCAATCCTTTCAAACTGGAGGAAACAGCGTTTTAAAGTGTTCCAGAGAGTTTTAGCGTTCCAGATAGGTACATATATAGAACATGAAGAATAGAAAATATATGTATAAGATTCCTCGCCAAATTTCCCCACCAAATGCTCAAGTTGGAGTACAGTGGATTGCAAGTGGAAGCACTGATGCTAATGTGGAATAAGTAGCTGAGAACGAAGATGAAAATACTTTGTGGCTCAAGGATCCGTCAGTCCGTTAATGGAAAATTGACAAAAATATTATTTTTTTAAAATAACAAATAGTAGGGTATGGACTGTTTATATTGTAACATTTTAACTAAAGTTTCAGATAAAAGTATTTTGAAAATATTTTCCATCTCATCCACCTCTATCACTCACTCTGAAGTTTGTCCCCGTATATACACGGCACAGCGTCCGTGAAATGAAGAAAATCAAATAAAATAATTTTGAGTTTTCCATCGGGGTTTCACAACAACTAACCATCTTGGGATCACGGTTGCTAACTTGTTTTCGTCAAAGCATTCGGTCATCAAGTACGGTAACCAAATGATAAGGAGGCAAATGAGTCATTCGTAACCATAGCGTCAAAGAGCAAGGGATGAGATTTAAGTATTCAAAAGTAACTCGAGTGAGGTTCTTCCACTCAATGGGAAGCGAGGGATTGCGGGGGGGGGGGGGATGGATGGAGGGGGGGGGGGTCAGAGGGGGAGGCAGAAATGGACGGGTGCGGCGCCCCCCGGAGGATGAGCAGTGCGAAACAAAAGAGGCACGACGGCCGGAGCGGTGACATGGGCGGGGGAGCCACTGACGGCTGAGTCCGTCGCCCAAGGGTGTCGCACTGGGCCCAGCGACAATGGCCATGGGGAAGTCCCCGGTGGGACAATGGGACACCACGTGACAGGGCGTGGGGGGGGGAGAGGATTGGCTGCTGCCAAAGGGAAGGGGAGAGAGAGAGAGTGGGGGAGAAGGGAAAGGAGTTCATTCATTGCCTTCGGAGGCACGTCTTCCTCCCTCGAGCCGCCTTCATTCAGCGGCGAAACCGTTTCAACCATGTCCTTCCCGAGACTGAAGATGCCCTCGTTGTTTCCGCATGAGGATTATAATTTTTTGTCATTAGTCTTTTTATGTGTGGGTATAAAAATGTCGAGAAATTTGCGAAAACATAATTCAACCTATTATTCATTTTCTTTAATTGAATACAACAGGGGATGACTTTTCTATAAAAAGCACACAACGCTAAACGTATTATATTGCGATCACTAAATCGAATACTGCTCTTGGAAGAGCAGTAGTATTTTATGTGAAGAGTACTTCAGTGAATGTTAAATGAAGCAGTAAAGAGAGTTTGACAAAGTTTCGAAGATATTTCTATATCCATCGCTTCGACTGTCAAAAAAATGTATGTATATGATTATTTTCCATGACTGACCTGCCTGTGAAAGAAACAGTAAAATTAGTAGCAGTGTAGGCAGAAGATACAGACGGAAAAGTCTTAATACGAAACAATACAGAATTAGGCACTGCATTCTCTGGCAATTTGAAACTTTACCGGAATCAATGGAATACACGGCATAGAAATACGGTGCGAAAAAAGGTGACTCATCGTTCAGCGATCTCTAAAGAGTGTATTTCTTTCGTTGCATTTCATTGCGTACAATTTGACCGGTTTCAATGAATCGTTTTAAGTCATCTGATGAGTGTGCCGCATGCTCATAGACAGAGAAACATTTGATAGCACCATTCGATCTGACAGGAAATTGAAACGATGAAATCTCGTTTGGATTAGTAAGAATCACAAAATATTCCTCGTCCACAAAATAGGGAGCACGTTTTTTGTAGCCTCAGTGGAGATAAGTAAGGTGAAAGTTAAAAAGGATGAGTAGGCAGTACCGTTTAATTCTGAAGACTACAAAATGGCCTGGAATACAATCTCAGTAGCCGTAGAATGGAAGATGTGTCCATAGCCAAGCGACATCGGAAATATCGGAAAACTCCAACATTGAAGTGGAACATCAAAATACTTCGCCAATAAGATAATCATACCTTTCAAGACAATAGAGTCGAATCATGAATTAAATTATTTTTTTCATTTGGGAAATAATGCGCAACTTAACAAAAATAAAACTCAAGGAAATAACTTAAGCAGCTTCCTCGCGAGAGATCGATATATTCCAGAATAGTTCGATATTAGCTAAAGCATTTGCATGAAAACATCTAAGAAGAAAAATTTAGGATAACTCTAAAACTTCTTTCCACAGCCGAAATAGACACTTGTGTAAGAAAATCTGAAGATTAAAAGTGTCAAGAGAATTGGAAAAAAACTCATTGAAAAGAAAGATTTCCTTTCTCTACGCCCAAAAGTTAAGTTCCGTTTCAATTTAAGATGAACAAGTTACACATGTTGTAAACTTTAAACATTAATTTGTAATTATATTAAATTAACAGTGATTTTGGTTATGAAGTAATAAAACATTAATTATTGTAAACTTAAAAAAAAATTAACTTCATTATTCATCATGCAGCATTAGTGTCGTTTACACCATTGAAAAATTGTCTGCCATTTCCTATCCATCCAATCACTAATTGCATTTCCTCCGTTAGCTTATAACATATGTATTAATGAATTTCCATTTATTTTGTGTTCCTCCCATTCAGAAAACGGATCACAAGCCTTAACGAGTGAGAGGCAGGGTATCCAGTCTTTAAACGCATTGCAAACACTTCCCACGAAGTAGCTAAACAACGCAAAATGGCGTCAATCCTTTTGTCGGCGAGTCAGTGGAACCGGCGGGGATGCGTGATATCGCAATAGATTTCGACAGAAGAAATGAAATCGAAACTTACTTCTTGGGCATACATATGAATATGGTATATTACAGTGGGAATTTGTTTTTTTAACCTTAAAACTTTGGGTATTAGAGACCCACGCTGTAGACTTTGGCTCAATTTGTCTCAACTGGAGAGTGTAATAATTCTGACGTTCGCAGTGGCTGATCAGTAAAGTAATGCTTTCACAAGGTTTACATAGTTTTAGTTCAAGTGAGTATTTGAGTTTGTTCAGCTAAGTTTCGATTTCCAATTTGCTCTAGTTGTACCATTATATGTAACCATATACTTTCATTACCCGTTTATAAAAAGATTATTTATGATTAAAATAAAATATTTAGTATATTTTCCGCGTCATGAACTGATTAAAACACAACGTTTCCCCTAAAATTCTGGAGGTTTCTTCTAAGCATCAAAATTATTTCTGAAACGCTTTCATTATTTATAATTTTCAAGTACCTTTTTGCAATAATTGCTATTATTTATGGTAGGATTATATTCATATCATATATTTTAATTAGACACGGCATGGACGAGGAAGTAGTTCAACGGTTTACTGAGTGTGAGGGCGATGGTGTTGGCTCCATGGTAGATCAAGAAGTAACTAGCCAGCATGATACCGAGTTTGAATTCAGTGATATCGGTTATGAAGAACCTTCTGTTGCCAAAGGCAGTGGTTGTGAATATGATAGTTACCATATGGATAGAGTGCAATCTGGAAATGGGAAAAATGCCCCTTAACGTGCAGACATGCACATTCGCGTGCACTAATAAATCATTCACCCGTTACACCGTTGTTGGTTCGGCAAAGAAGCCATCCACGGCAAAGATATCGTGGTTGAATTTAATAAGGATAAAACAATGGAGTACTTTGTGTACAGTACGAAGACAAAAATAAAGTCTTGTTTGGAAGCCCTCAACAATATGAGAGAAGTTCGACCCACTACAAGAATTGGCATTGGGCATCTTTTGGTCTAATATACCCTAGCTAGGGTGCGCTACATGGAGGGAAATTAAACCTGGATGAGTTCTGGAGTAATGATAGAACAGGTGTTGAATTGTTTATTGGAGGAATATGAACGACGAGGTTTCGCTTCTTAGTCGCGAAATTCGACATCATAAACACAAGACGATGAAGACAAGAGTGTGAAAAGCTAGCTGCATTACAAGTAGTTCGAACATTTCAACTCTAATTGCAATGCCCATTATTCCCTAAAGTGAATGTGAGGGACAAGATGACACGCAAGCGGCATTTTCCATTTATAACGTACATTCCTAAAAAATCTAGAAAATATGGAATGTAAGTATTTGCGCTAACTGATGCAATAAATTACTGTACAAAACTTCTGGGTATACATATAAGTACGGTGAAGTACAACATGATGGATATTACGACATATGTAAGTGTTGATTTACGTCAAATGTGTCTTCGCGTTGATTTACGTCACGAAAAATGTCACCTCGACTGCATGACTGATGTGCCTAGAACTCTGAGGTGATTTTCCTAAACTAATTCATTATAAATGGCTATATTGTATTTAAATATTCATTCATATGTTATTTAGGCATTTAATTAATATAAATATTTAAACACGGAGAGAATATCTCCCTCCAGGTTAAGGGGTTTTATAAGCCGATCGATTCGCCTTCACCTAAAAAAAGCCGGAAGTTTCCTGGAATATAAAAATCTGGCTCTTAAGCCGTTCCACGCCACTTCATCCACGTGCAGATGAGTTTTAGCAAGGCATATTTTGCAGTTGAAAATGTGGATTTAAAGCAGGTAGTTTGATAAAATCCTGATGCTAAATACCCGAGTAAGCCTTTTTCACGTATGTGTAATGGAAGTTCATCAGCATGAAACATATTAACTCATGACCTTTTATGCATGCCCTTTGAAAAAACCCGACAAGCAATTACTTATGTTCTTTGGAGTCACAGGCCCTGAAAATAATCTCAATGTAACCTCAAACCACGTGTAAATCAAAATTATTATTAATAAATATATATACATGTGATTCTGGAATTCTAGATATTTTCATAAAGTCTTCAAAAAGTCGTATTGAGTCAAGAAAGCCACTGAAGGCAGGAAAAGGTGCAATTAATCTCATTTAATGTACGTTTACACTGGCTACGATTGAACCAATTTATAGATATTTGCAAATATTTCTTGTAAAAACTTCTAAAAATGAAGAGTCGAATGTTTAAGTTTAATCTCTAGTAATTTTTCTATTTCTAACGTGTCTTCTACTCAAATAATGATGTGATGATACGGACCGAAAGACATGGAGAAATATTTTAGGTCCAGCTTAACACCATCTTCACCCGGAAGAGAAACTAGAGAAAAATATTGGGTAACACCTCTTTGCCATGCAGGAGGAATCGCACGCCACACAGCTAACGGTGCTCGACGGTAGGAGGCGGCACTATTCACCCTTCCACCCTTCTTCCCCATCTTTGCAGCCTCATCCACACCACACCTCGCGGAAGGGCAAGTGCAGAAGGAAGAGAGGGGGGCGAGGACCGTGTTGGCCAATAAATTCGCGGCATATCGCTCGACGGAAAAAGAAAAAAAACAACAGCCGGAGAGAGAGAGGGAGAGAGGACCGCGGTATCTCGGGGCAACAGGCGACACTGGCGCAAGAGGGTGGGTGTGGGGGGGACTTAAAAATCCCTCCATTCCTCTTCCCATTCGCTGTATTTCCCGCCGTCCTTCACGAACTGGCGAGAGACTCACAGTTGCTTACATGGATTTATTTCGTGAACTGGACGAGTGGTTTCTGCAAACACATTATTATTACAGGAACGTGTTTACTCCTTGATTCAAATCTATTGAACAATATTATTTCATTTTGCTTACGCAATTATTTTTGCACAAAAACGTGTTATATATGAAAGCTTACCCCCGGAAGTCCTGAGAGCAAGGCTTAGGCTCTGCTCCCCAATGGTAAACATGAGCACCATTTATAGTTTCAGAGTTATAACACGCTCGTGCCTCTTAAAATTATGCTAACCATTGCGCATAGGAATAAAGACTTTGCAATCAAATAGATAATTAAATAACTCCACAAACTAACAAATTTTGTTCGAATTCACCAAAATATCGATCTAGACTGGAAATAATGACGATTTCAATTCAAGTAATTATATTATATTCAGATGAGTGTAATGTAATTGTAAATGAGTACAATTATGCTTGTGGAGTATTATATATAATCACCTGAATCGCCCACATTGAAAAACATATGTGACCTCACACGGTAAAATGGTAATAAATGTATTGAGAAATTGAGCGATTATCCCAAATTATTAATACTAACTTTTCCCTCGCACTCTTTTAGTACAGTGAAAATCTAAACCCGCATTTTTCAACGTCACAAATAGGGCAAGTGCATTAACCTCAATGTGGCCATAAGCATGAGTTGAAGTGAGATTACGAAAGTGCATCAGCCAACACACGAGCCATAGGAACAGCGAATATCACACACACCCGTGCGATAACACACACACACACGCTGGGTGCAGCGGGGCGGGGGAGCGGCAGGAGCGCAGTGGGTTGGAAGCGGCAGGCTCTCTCTCTCCCTCGTGTAATCCTTTGCGCTTTAGGAACTCCATTTCGAGTGAAGAGAGGATCAGAGGCAAAGTCCAAGGGATAGAAAAGGAAAAGCACGTCAAATGCATTCATTCTCATGCCGTCAACGAGGGACATCTGCAGAAATAAAAGTCACGATAAACTGTTTAAGCACTGAGCAAAGAGGCACACGATTAAAAGCACCCGTGATACGATCAGGCGAAGGAAAACCAAAACATTTTAGTTTATTTAAAATGCTAATAAGAAGAGAATAAATAATCAAGTATGAAAAATAGCAAGGAAATTAAGAAAGCGAGAATTCATTTTCGTGTAATTAGGACATGACTGAATGATTGAAATTTAACTACAGCTGAGCTGGAATTACACGAGATGCCATTGAAACCTGGAGCAACCCGCCATTATAAGGAATAGTTTTTTTTCAAATTATGGCTAATATAAATTTCATCCCAATTAGCTCTTCTGTTAAATCATATTACACTGTTGACATTAAAAGACCAGCTTCTTATATTAAGAAACGATTGTGACTGTCAGGGTCGTCACTTAGAATATTACCTGCATTGGCGCTGTCCACTTTTGAGGTTCTCTATCGTGAGGTATTTGACTCTTAGCGAGGAGTCGTAACCGTCGAAGCTAATCCGTGTCCATAGGATAAATTGCCAAAATAGATAATTAAGTCAATCACGTGCTAGGGTTCAGGATATAACACCTAAGCGTGGAAATTCACCATGAAGAAGTCATTTAGATTGGCCATGGTCATTCGGTACCATGGCTTGGTTGTGATTAAACCTAACTTTCGTAACTGACGTGAGATCAGGGTTCGAACCTACGTCGAGTCATGGTCGACGTAAATTCCAACACAGCACAGTTATGTTGCCAAACTGTTAGTCGGTGGCTGTCGTGGCAATATGAACTGATGATAGTGATCAAGGGGTAATTGTTTGGAGAATATTAACAAAATTTTACAATAATAATATTACAGTTAACTTGAACAACTCCACAAAAAATAAATTGGTTGAATGTTAAACGAAATGACGTGGGCTCTCTGCGAATTCCACTCAGCTTCGTTTTTTTCCATTTCACGAGGGGGCGCTGGTTGGAAAATCGTCTGTTCAATTTCCCTCTGAATCAGGGCCGGGGGGTAAAAATAACCACTCCCTGGCACTCACCACCGGACAATCGAAGGAATTGGCCCATTTGAATTGGCTGTCGCGCGATTCGCAAAATTTGGAATATGTTTGCTGCTGCTGGCCATCTGGGCGCGGATTCGAAACGACGCGAACGTGCGAATGAATAAATAAATGAATGCATGGGAAGAGGAGAGAGAGCACGGTTAAGGGGTTGCAAGTGTAAACAGCCCACGTGCGTAAGTATATTTAAAAACCGCGAGTCAATGCCGCTGCTATTACGAGATGCCACAAAATGGCCGAGAGTTGTTGGAATGACCGCGGGCGGGAAAACATTTAACGGCCCCGGAATGAAAGGCACGGAATGGCGTCAAAAAAGGAAACGGCATCGATAAACAACTTGCCCTCATCACAAACGGCACAATGGGCGAAGCATCAGCAGAATCCCAGAACTCGAACGGAAAGAAGTTGATTGGGCAATGTAGCATTAAGCAAAAAACATATGAAACCTAGAGGAATTCTTACTCACTTTCCATTAAGTCAACCTTAACTGGAAGGTTACATTACCAGTAATAACATGGTGAAAATATTTAGTCTATCAACACACTGTTTATTCAAATTACCTTAAAGGGAAAATATTATAAAAGGGGCAATCAGAGAAAATGAGAAGAGATGAAATGTTTTTGAACATTTCCTTACACCACTCAGAGTTAAGGAAAAAAAGGAAAATCTCCTTTCTTAAGACATCCTTCCAAGTATTTGAGAATACTTGGTTATTATTTAAAGCCCCAACTACAGTATACATATTACCTTAAATACATATATACATACAATCATAGGAAATGGAAAAATGGATAGGAACACATAAAAGAACGAACACAGGGTTTGGTGGGGAAGATGGAAATGAGTCGAATCCAGACAGAAAAAATTTCACCTTACCTTAAAAAATTTCCTATGACTGTATGTATTTATTATTTAAATCATTACATTTGAAGTGGGAATAAAAAAACTCTTTTATCAAATTTCCATACACGTGGAGATATATTTTACAGAGTGGGAAAGGTCGAAGGAAATAGGAAAAATTCAAACCACTTTTCTTCGACATTAATCGCATTTCCATTTTCTCTGACTCTCTGCTCGCTCCGGAAATGAATGCACAAAGCCTCGAAGCGGAAACTCAACATCTCCCGCATCCGATGATTGTGCTTACAACAATACCGGAAATTTGACAGATAAAGCGGTTTGGAGAAAAATGGTCGATTTCAATGTAGCAAACGTGAAATGCTAGTTATAATGGCAGAGATAATTGTAAAAACACACATTTAAAGTAATTTCGTATTAGTGTACACCTGAGGTGAAAAACATTCCCTCAGAAAACTCTGCTAAATCTCATTTATTATATCAAGCCCGTAATTCAGATGCATCATTCTAGTATGTCCGGGAGTGTTATTATCATGAGCACTACTATTCTGCTAACTCTTTCGATTTTCAACACATTTTACGGCGGCCTTAGTCCCTAGGGTAATCGCTTATCACCACAGTGTCTTAGACTGCGTGAGCTCATAAAACGTCGATCATCTTGCAACTCATACTTTCTGATCCCCCACGACAACTTTTCAGCGTTGAAGAATAGTTACTAGATGTTAGCATCGTTACTGTTCATCCAAAATGGCAATTGCAAGGGAGTAAATAGCTTCCAAAAAGCCATTGTTCGAGATAATTAATAATTTATAAATTATTTTTCCGCTCCAGCTTCTTATATGAAGATATAGACGAAAGTGATTAATTAAAAAAAGAAATGAAAAAATAAATTGCCCTGACCGGGATTCGATCCCGGGTCACTCAAACGCCGGTTGGGCGTTTCACCCAGATACAAATGCAATCTACCTTAGCACTTAAATAAAATTGCAGTAGTTTTATTGCCCAGTTAAACTTTGATGTAAAATATTACGCAACACGTGTTTCGACGTTTCCTAGGGCGTCATCATCAGGTCTGCACAAGTTATGTCTCCAATGGGAATATTTATACAAAGGAGCAAAAGGTAAGAGGGAGGGGAAGGGGAGAGGGATGGGGGATTATTGACAAATGAAGGAGGTAGTAGTAAGGAAAGGGGGGTACGGTTGATAGTGAATAACAGGGGAGGGGGTGTTGTTACGAGACATGTGACCTTCCCGAGGATTCAGGAGAGTGATCTGTTGGGGGGGGGGGGGGGGGGGGTTCTTGTGAAATTTTGAGATAAGCAGAGGAAAGAGGAGGGGGGGGGGGAAGGGAGTACAGGCTTGGGTTGTCAGGTGGACAAGGATAGAATGGGGGAGTGAACATCAAATTCTACATAATTGAGAAGCTTGATTTTCTTCTTCTTTCTTTTGATAATCTCCCACTGTTCCAAGGTGTCCAGGCGTCGTCCCTTTTTCTCGAAACGAAGGATCTTCAAGTCAAAGTTTGTACATATTTCACAAATACCCCCAAACAGGTCACTCTCCCAAGTCCTCGGGAAGGTCACATGTCACGTAACAACAACCCTCATTCACCGTCACCCCCCTTCCTTACTACTACCTCCTTCATTGCTCAAGAATCCTCCCCCCCCTCTTTCCTTTTGCTTATGTATAAATATACCCATTGGAGACATAATATGTGTAGACCTGATGATGACGCTCTAAGAGTCGAAACACGTGTTGTGCACCTAATATTTTACAATAAAATTCAAGTGGACAGTACAACTACTGCAGTTTTATTTAAGTGCGAAAATGCTGTTCCACCATGTAACGTCAGATACCGCCGAGTTTATTCAATCTATCTTAGCTCAAGACGGAGTTGTTGGCGGTAATATGCAACTCTCGTCTCATACATCGTCTTCAGTCTACACTGTAGCACAGGTAGCAATCCCTCAGTGAATATTGGTTCATAATTGAGGATGTACACATATATTCTTCTCATGGAAATCGCTACGCCAATCACAACTGCAACACTCGAGTGAAAAGAGGAACTTGAAGGAAGAAGATTCCAGTCCGCACCCAGAGTGCTTTTGGCTTGCTGCCGTACAACTGGTCGTGTGCCATGGGTGCACCCGCCAATGACCAGGCACCCAAGTATTCACACGCGAGAGCCCGGAGGCCACGTGTTTTCCAAATAGTTTTCATCCGAATCATGTTTTAAATATGTCCTGTCCTAAATACAAAAGAATGACTTACAGCAGATTCATAAGACTCGTTATTCTTTATAAAATATTTGTCTCAAGGGTAAATTCAATAATTTTCCGAGAAGAAACGACCGATCCCGTATAAACAATCACAATTTATCGATAATGGCACCTTCTCCGTCAATAATCAATTCTTGTAAACTACGGCATTCGTTTAAAATTTCAATTTCCGATGAATGACGATGAAGAGACGAGATGAATTTTTATAATATCGATTCCTGCTTAGCATAGGATTTCAAGGCATTTTCGGAAGCCTTACATTGTCTGACGTCACAAGATTGTGCTCAGGGGAAGAACATTCCCCGTTGCGGTGATGAGTGCTCTTATGCAAAGGAGTCTAAGATTAATACCAGGGATGTTTCGTTCAATTCGAAGTGGCGATTGACAGAGTAAATTGAGTAGCAGTATATTGATGAGAGATTCTATCTGACTTGTATATGGCCCATATGAAACAGGTGACAGTAGCTCGATGCTATAAATATCGCTGGAAATGCTATTTTGGTTCGGACACGTTTTTTAAAATGCTTTTTATCTCGTCAGAGATTGATGACTGCCAATTAAAACGTTGTTATTTGCACATATATACCATCCATCTCCTCCTCTCTATGATTATAGATAGGCATATAAACCTGAATTATAACTTAATTCGTTGGATCTCCCTTTAGTTCACCGACTTTTGTCCTATTACCCATCTGTTCTGCATACACCACTTTGCATACACTCTACCAAATTTCCTGTTCATTACAAATGCAACCCCGCGCTGGCTTTCATTCCCTCCGCTATAAGTACACCGCTCTACATCCATCGATCCAGTAGTCCCCGATTTCTTTCCATCTGACTTCGCCCAGACCCGTATTGTCTACTCCCACCCTCTACATTTCTTGGTTTGTATTCTCTAGCTTGCCCAACCTAACTTTGTGAACGTAGAGTTTAATGGGAGTATTCCCTCAAAGAATGTCAGGTACTGATGACGCAGATATGATTAAAGGCGTAATCAAATTGCGTGAAGATATGCCAATGGAACTTCGTAGCGTTCTCCATTACAACCCACTGCAGCATGAGTCTTCCTTCGACAGCCTTTAAGACTAAAAGCTTTGATTTTTTTCAAAATGAATTCCGTTCCATGGAAACAGAATTTTACTCAGGAAAGAAATATAACAGCTGCGAAGTTATAATCAGCCTCTTAAAAAGCCATTAAATAATAAACTAATACTATCTCAAACTTCTCACAGACAAATTATCTCAAACTTTCGCACGGCTAACTTATTTTTCGTGAAAACACTCCTTAGAATTAAATGAAGTCTTCACTTATCAGTGTAACAAATCATACGACGTTTACGAAAGATTTAATGTTGAAATGGCCTTTCATATTCTATCTCAATTTCTTGATCTATTTTTTTAATATATTGAGGTTGGGTCAGTTAAAATTCCTTTATTTCTTCACTGCCAAATGTTTCGGCAAATTTAATTATACTCAATATAAAGTTTTATATACCACTCTTAAATAAAAAATTCCTAAAAATTTAAAAAGTAATCTTGTTTATTCCATTCCCTGTGAAGATTGTAACAAGATTTATATTAGACAGACGTCACAATATTTAAAAGATAGGCTGAACCAACACAAATCCTCAATAAAATAATCAAAACAAACGTGTGTCCTATAGCTGATCTAGCCATAACGAATGGCCATAGTTTCGATTTTAATAAAACCAAAATTATTGATTATGAATCAAATTTACACAAAAGACTTTTTAAAGAAATGTTCCATATTATGGAACACCCAAATACATGCAATTTGAGAATGGATATAGATAAATTAAGCAGAATTTACATAAGTCTTATACAATAAATCTAAAGGTATTATTTATAATTTAATATATGCTTTTTAATAGTGTTTTGCATGTATAAAATGTGATAAATGTTTGTTTTTAAATTTGATGTTATTGTTATCTTTGTATTCATAGAAAGCAATTTTCATGATTTTTTTCTAAATTAATGTTTGGTGTAATCTGGGGTGTTCTCTTGTTGCCAAGAAACTGTTTATATATTTACCCTGTCAATAATGGTTGACATCATGTCAGTGTAATTAACATTTCACAGGTTTGTTGATATTTGTTGAATTAGTGTACCCGATTATAAAACAATGTACAGTGTAGTTCTAACCAAAGTTGTTATAAAAATTGTTATTATTCTGTTTCTACCTGTTGATTTTGTTTTCAATCAATTTTCAAATTTCAATTAGGATGGCAATAAATTTGACGAAACGTTGGCAATGTGAAATAAAGGAATTTTAATTGACCAAGAAGAGATTGTTTATACGTGGTCAATAAATACATTAAACAATTTCTTGAGTTTGATTAGCAACCGTACTAATAGAGTGAACTGTGATAGTAGTAGGGCTCAGATAATGCACAGATGTAGTATCACAACATTAGGTATGCCGCATTTCAGAATTATTAACGCTTGAAATAACTGTACCAGCATGCTCCTCAGGAAGTCATGCATTGCCGAAGTTGGTACAACTGAATCGGAATTATTGATAAATGTGAACTTGACACTAAGAGGATACACTCGAAAGAATTAATTTTTTTTCCAAGTTTTCTGAATCGAAAGCACAGTAATAGCCGATACTCTAGGATAATCTTGTCACTTTAACCACAATTCGGGATCGTAAGTCCCTCGAAAAATACCCTCCCCACCCCCCCTTCCACCAAGACCACAAAGCGTGCCCGTGGTGATAACTTCAACCACAACACCCAACACGTTACTCTTCCACCATCGTTCGTCTCGTGTAATACTCCGCACAATGACTGGCGCCAGCAACTTCAACGCTTATGCGTCTCAATTCACACAATTTACGTACAATAGCGTTTTTTCTTGGGCGACACAAAGACTAAAGAGTTCATTTTTGCATTTAATTAATTCCAAACACGTCAACACTCGTGCCTTGGCCTGAGAAAACCCAACCCAGGTGTACTCTTGAAAGGCCCTTGAAAAAAAGGACCAGCCGGTGTGGACCCCTCCGCCGACAAGAAGGTCACGCTGGAGCTAGCTGGCGTTAACCGTTGGACAGCGGTCTAAATGCCCTAATATCCTCTCATATGCCACATGAACAAATATATTTTACCAATCTCATTCAATATGACTTGGCAAGTAAAAGATGATTGATATGCACGACTGAGTTATTCCTTTCTTTCGGATATCGTAAATCATTTCTCGAAAAACCCGATGCTCTCATGTAGCTTGGCAATATGGAAGATTAGCAAGCGAGTCGTCATTCAAATGATTACTTTTCCTTTCAGTAGCTTAACCATTACCAATATCTCCGGTCACTCGCATACCTTAGCACTTTTTTTCGCGACCAAATTGAATGCTAAATTGTGACATTGGTAACATTAAAACCTTATGAAAGCAAAACAATAAATTTCTCTTCACAATTCACAGTCTAATTTCAGCAGTAAGGATACTTGTATCAGAACTATTTATGGCTATTTGAACCATGCTTTACTTACAATCACTCATGAACTAAATGTTTGGTAGATTGATACATTTTACTTCTGAGCTGATACCCGTGTGACAAATCAAAAGGTTATTTTCCCCGCAGAAAGCATTATTGCCCGTGTGCCTATTCCCTTTTCTGTATTACTTGCCGGTATTGTCTTGCCCAAAATAGTAGTTGACCTGCAATTCAATGATAACAGGGCATTCAGAAAATCATTCTATTTTCACTTAATTTATTTTCTCACGCAGTAAAACGAGTCAAATAAGGGGTATTGATACCTCGCATAAATTAGTATTTAAAGAAATGGACTCTTAGTCCGACACTTTTCTTAGTGCCTCCTCTAGTAACCGTCAAAAAGAAAGGTCCTTTGTTTTGCCCTCACATTGGATCTGCTGGCGAATTTGAAATTGAATGGACTAAATTCTTCGGAATATGACCAATATATATTCACATGCGAAACGGCGTTTCACTGTGCCTCTCAAACGTAACTATTACGTCATTTACAATGCCGCACAGAGATAAAAGCACAATTATCTGAATTTTAGCGTCACAAAAACAAGCTATCAGAAAGGAATATTTAAATTATGCATGGGTTAGCAATTAAACAAAAGAGAATTGATGCAGGAACAACCGAATAACCGACGCAGTTTATCATAAATCGGTTATTACCCTCCATATCATTGCGAAATTCAAGAGATTCAGAGTACTCACTCTAAATAGAGTAACAGCTCGTGCAAGTCACGTGAAACTTTAAACCATAGTACTTTATCAGAGCAAGTGCTGGTCACAAATATGTATTCATATTATTCCCACGGTTGATCGCAAGGTTGCCATTCAAGCGTCTTACAGGCCCCACAAAATAAGATTCCACACTTACCACAATGTAGCGGCCCGACAACGGAATTCTGCTACCAACTCTTCAGCGCGACAATCATTTCGTCCAAGGTGATCTAGTCAGGACAGTAGGCTGCCGCTACTAGATGGGACGGGTGCAGCTGGAGGAGGACCAGGATTCGCCGTGCGGTACCACCTCATCTCGACGAGTCTTCAGGTGTGCTCTTACAATCCTCCTTCACCGAATTTTCAACAGCAACGTTGGTCGAATCTCACTTCTGATGTTAGAGGCATGGCGGTCTCGTGGCGTTGAGTTTAACGAAGGTATATATCAGCCATTTCAGGGAAATGGCTGTGTTTGCAACAGAGATTAACGAAATTGTCTGGTCACTCGTTACCCGTGCCAATACGGGACAACGTCTGCTGTGGTGATATCGCAAGACGGTCGTGTATATAAATGAACAGGCGTCAAGCATTCCATCACAATCAGGCGTCCCAGTCGGACGAGCAAAACAATTGACGATCGAATAGGTATCACTCCGCCTAGCGTCACACATAAAACTCCATTCAACACCGAGCTCCATAAGACAAGCTGCACCTGCCGTCAGTCGTGCCGGAAAGGCGGGAATCTTACTGATATTGAGTTCCAACGTCCGGCGAATAGAGCCTTCATTGCGAAAGAGGGCAAGGATAGAAGGAGCGAACCAACCCTCTTGTTGTTCACCGGGAGGATTGGTAGGTACCCAGCACCAAGGCCGCGGTACGAGCAGCGGGGAGTGGCATGGACTGGTCTATCCTACGGGTGGTGGCCCATGTCGACACCAACGATGCCACCTATCGCGAAGATGAGGAGATGTTGAGTAAGGTGCATCACGAAAAATTTATTTTGAAATTCAAAATTGCAAGTGGATACAAAGTTGTCACTGTGCTCACATATGCACCAAAAAATTTGAGTCAAATTGAAACATGTTTAGGTCTCCCGGAGCGGGCATAAAGTTTGATTTTTTTCTGTCAAAAACGTAGATTTTCAATTTTTTTTAAGACGTAAATAAAAAACAAATTTTTGTTTTCAAGTACAAAAATCTAAAGTTTCGAATGTTATTTTACGGTAGAGAAAAATATATATCTGTCATGTAACATCTACGTCTCCCGGAATCTACAAGAAAATGTACATTTTTTACCAAATACACCTATTTTTCAATATTGCTATTGTACAAATATGACTTTTTTACAGCTCCGGTAGACATAAATGTTACGCATCCGGTGTAATATTTTTCTACTGTTAACTAACATTTTAATCTAAATATTTTTGACTTGAAAATAAAAATTTGTTTTGTATTTACGTCTTTAAAAAACATTGCAAACCTACGTTTTTGACAGAAAAAAATCAAACTTTAGGCCCGCTCCGGGAGACCTACATGTTTCAATTTGACTCAGTTTTTTTTGTGCATATGTGAGCACAGGGACAACTTTTTATCCACTTGGAAATTTTGAATTTCAAAAAAAAAGTTTTTCGTGATACACCCTAATGTTGAGTTCGTTCGGGGACTTAAAAACTCGGAGTTGGAACGCGTTCGCGAGGTCTCTGGTGTCGACTTTCGGTCATCCGATTGCAGCGCTGTTCCACGGACTGACTGCGGTGCCCGCGTTCGGGACTGCCTTAACTTAGAGGGGCCTCGTAAATTCTATGAGTACATAGGGTTGGGATTATTTGATCTTCGGCCGGTGTACGGCCACGCTCACCTTAACCCCTAGTTGTGCGTGAGACGAGGCTTCATTGCGAGTGGCTTATAGAATTTTCGAGTATTGCAGGAATTGTGTCTTCTAGAGCGTAAGGTCAGTTAGTTGGATAAATGTTTTAGAGTACTGCTCCAATTTTAGCCTCCGAGATCAGTCATGTAGCATTAAGCATCAATACAAAGAAACTATTGGAGAAGCCGACACAGAAAAAATGTAACAAAAAAAAAGGAAGAAACTCAACATATGTACCGAATAAAGTGATTTAATTTCAGAGGAAGAGAGAAACAGTTTTTAGTAAATCCGTTGAACTTTGAAAACAAAGAGGATTAAACGAAGACAAGAACGAACCGACCGAAAGCGACGCCAAAGACAATATTCGTCCAGTGGTAGTAAACTGATGTAGAGTTCAGATGTAGAGTTTACATTTTTAAAACGCAGACATAGTGAAGGGAGAAGAGGACTAGTTTGCACAGGATATGAGTGATACTGAAGTATTGATTGAAGATTGGATATGCTGTAAGAATATTATGAGGTATTCATAGCAGTTAAGTTGGTTGGAGCTATTCTCATTTATACAGAGATTTGCGTGAAATTTTGCACACGTGTTCTTATTAGTGATATCCACAGAAAAAAAAGTAAAAAAAACATGCATCATACCAATTTGTTTTTTGGCAATTCCACGCTATTTTAGCGCTTAGCATTTCGGCACATTGCATACATTTCGTAATAATACGATTACATATGCACGGATTGTGTTCTGAACGCGAAACAAAATATATCTAATTTTTGCTTGATTGTTTTATTGCTTAATTGATGATAATAAATATCTATGTTTCACACCGGGTTCAATATTCGAAAATAAAAAAAACATATTTCAATATAATTTCGTTTAAATTTAAAATACTGCGCCGAAAACTAGTCACACCTGCTTATATTTCAAAAAAAATTAAAAATCTTATATACGCATTACAGCCTGTAAGGTTAGTTTCAACGCATACATTGATCCACTGAAATTAAATGAGGTTCAAGAATGTTCTTTCCACCTATTTCAAAAGTTATTAAAACTTGCACCCAATGAACCATGATTGCGGCTTGGCAACTTTAATGGAAGACGCTAGCGAAGACGCTGTTGCACTTATCAACTGTTTTGATTCGCTTAGTCTCAGTTGATGCATAAATTTCCAAGGAAAGTATAGTTTAATTTTTTTAATAGTCGTAGTAAAAGTTGGTCATAAAAAACGCTATTTTAGGTCAAGTATCCATTATTGTATACAACAAAGCCGGCGTGGCACTAGCATTGGATAAATCGTTAAAATAGAACACAGCTATGTCTCCTCCCACCTCCATTTTCCTATTCCCTGCCCTTTCATGCCCAGTGTTCTAACAGCCCCTGCTATACACCTCTCGCAGGGTACTATGTTGATGTACCTACTGGTGAAAATGTTGCTGGATTAATTGCGTTGACGAAATGAAGGGGGAGTGAAAAATATCACAAGTGAAACATGGTAGAGGAGATATTTATATTTATAATTAGCGACTAGTGAAAGAACTGAGTGATAATTATAGCCATGATTATTGTGTTGGGTGATTATACAGCCCCTTATAACGGCAGTGGCATATATTGAAATTTTCTATAAACCGTAAATGGATACATAAACCTTATTGCTGGTGACAATTTGCTGCGATGCACATTTCAAGTGCATCATCGTTCAATTAACCCGTGCCCGAAACCAGAAACTATCTTTTTTTCACTTTTCGAAATGAAGTGCACGACTGGCAACGAATAAAATCAAGGCTTGAGAAGTACAATCGAAGACTTAAGTTTAATAAGTCTAAGATAAAAAAATATTGATTTTCAATTCAATAGAATTGTTTTCAATGGAGTTAATTGTAACGTAACAACTACGCCATATTAAGTATTTACGTACTGTCTTCTTATTATCGATTTCACGGCGTATAGATATTACGTAATATTTCTTCTTCAGTCAATTTAGCAGCGTAGGACGCGCAATCAGTCATTATTTAAGCACATCAACTGTTAACTTTATTATTAGTGAAGGTCGTTTGGTAGCCAGTTAATTGATCATAGCTGTAATAACGAGTATTGTTACAGCTGGCGATGTGCAAATGACGCAACTCCGGGAATTTCCCAGTAGAAGGGGAGATACAAAGTTAGGAGAATAGAACAATGGGTTTGAGTGACCAGACCAGACCACGGGCAATGGCAGAGGGCCCTCGGCCCGAAGTAGTGGAGCGCAGCAACGGTACGACAAGAGTCCACCTCTTCAGCGATATAAAAAGGCGATTGTATACCTCCTGACACCGAGGAGTCACTGATCAACAATATACCCAAAGGGCAGACTGAATCCACGCAACTCAGGACAGTAACATTTCTGTAATAAGAGAATTAGAAGAAGTGTACTTTGCTCGTGACTCGACAGAAAGTTAAGTAAGGTTTTTAGAAGTTAAAACCACCCATGAAAAAGTTCATCCTGAGAGTACACGCGGTAGCAGACGCAAGACGAGGGAGACACTTCGGATCCTTATTGACTACATCGTCGGGAATTGAAACCGGTTCCACGTCCGCAGAACGAGACTTGTTTGGTGACAGGATTTATTCCAAGACGCATGCATGTCAGACGTTATTTAAAATTGTATGTATGCTACTATTTACGTGTGAAGGGTATTATTTGTGTGGTTAGTGATCTCACCCTTTGGCCGTGAAGGCAAACAAAATATGAGTGAAGGGTAATATTTTGTGAGTGAATATTCGGTGCTCTGAATTGGCATGATTACGATGATTTTAAAGGGGCATTAATTTATTTTGGAGATATTAGGGAACTCATATTGATTAGCAATTAAAAATTCTCATTTTCCACGTTATTAACCGATGGTTTCCGCCGAATACTTATCCTCAAAAGTCCTAAAGACAAGGCGCCCGGAGCTGCCACTGACAAGAGACGTAACTTTTCCATCAGCCATTACAAGGATATCATCAGTTCTCACTGGCATTTAAAATATCTCCCAAACTTTTAATAATAATTGCGTGGAAAATATATTGAAGTCAAATATGAGATTTCCCCTGTTCATAAAATATTTTTAATATTCACTGATTCTGTAATTTTTACTTAAATGTAAAATTCAGGCAAGTTCCCTGTTGACCATTGTACCAGCGACTGTTAAATATATTAATTTGCGCTGAGAAGAAACTGTTGCAATAATCTGAAATCGAGCTTTTTTCCATTTAATAATACCTGTGTGAATCAAATGAATTTTCGCTGATAAATTAAATCGTTAAGTGACTTAGCGCGATCGCAACATCACTCCAACGTCGCACGAGACGAAACTATTTCCTGACTCATGCATATCGTTTCCGAATGTAATAATTACATTTCAAAGTCTACCAATTTTTATGAAATTAAAAATTTGTTCATTTAATTCCCAGATTAAACTATTTGAGAAAATGGGCTTTAACAAACATAACAAGCCAGAACACAATTCATATCGGATTTTGACTTTGGTTAGTTAAAAATTTCTGACGATTTTTACTGTAGTAGATTGCCACTGAATTACTTCTCAAATATTGCTCGTAATAATTGAATCATCAAACCTAGCATCAACGATTCCTTAACTGGTGGGTTTGGCGGACGGCAGTGAGCACATGCATAACTATCCGTAGTTTTACTAGGCGCAGCTGTGTAAATCGGAAAGAGAGATGTAAGGAGGCGTGTCGCTTGCATACAAAAAACCGTCCAAGATGGTTTATAAAGTAATTCAGTCTAATGCCTTGCACCTGCACTCTGACTATGCATTATTAAAACTGCCTTGCATATGTTATTCATGATCAAAGAAATAATGATGCAAGTTCTAAAGAAAGTTCCTCGCGGCTATGCACACTGAATGTACAACACAAAGTATTAATAAATGATAATCAGCGGTTACATTTGCGTAACTACCTACAGTAATGGAAATATCGTGTACCATTTTACCGAAATACGGGAGTAATAAAGTCATATTTACGTTAATTTACACAAAATTAATGGAAATAAACAGTGCAATATACCGGGTTACCGAGGTTATTACGTCGGCACTACCTGGGCGATACAAATATTGTATTAAAATGCTCGTTTGTCAAATTGGCACAAGTAACTACTATATCAGGCACAACTCAGGCCATATCTCATAAGTAATCGAGGAAAAAACCTGACCCACAGTTACGTTTTTGCAGCCGAAGGATTGACGAATTGCTCCCCAACTTGCATTGTGCTTGGCCCTCACTTCCAATGATCCGATCTCCGGGCCGCCAACACTGAATCTCTCTGGTCGGCCGCACTCTGAATAAAGTGCCGGCCGCAGTGTCGCTCATTCGCTCCAGAGAGAGAGTTTAAATAACTGCTCTCTCTCTCTCTCATTAAATCTCTGCCTCTCTTTCTATCTCTCTCTCTCTACCTCCCCCCCCTTTCCCCTCCCCCCCCCCCCCCAAATGCCACGCGGCCTTAAAAGGGGATTATGTTCTCTCTGGGGGCACACTGGCCCTGCACACTCCAAAGACGCGCGCGTTTCCCGTTCCCCTCTGACCAGCCCAGCCAGCCATTTCAGAGAACCCGCTGCGCTGTTTAAGAGGATTATATGATCGGAGAGAGGGAGGGAGGGCTGGAGAGGATGGCGCTGCTTTTGCGGCCGAGGAGGAACATCGCCACGGAGAAGGACCACCGACCTCTCGCCCCAACACAGGCCACTTTTAATCTCCAACCAACAGATCTGCGGGAGTGGAAACCTCTGGTCTAAGTATCACGAATTCTTCGCGTGTCAAAGGTTGCTTTAACTGGATCGGAAATCTGGACTCTGAACATCAGTACGTTACACCCTGTGGAGAGCAATGGGAGAGAAAGCGTAAATTTTATCGCTGAAAACGCTCAGCTAGAAACTAACTCCTTCCGAGCTCAGGTGAGAGACAAATGAGGAAATCAGTGATCCTCGAGAGGGATGACTCGCTTCGGAAGGGGAATTCTCGGCAAGGTTGAGTTGGAGTGGGTGTACGGCATAGGGGAAGATGCCTTGGAGGGGAGGAAGTAGTAGGATGAGCGAATGAATCAGAGCTGTACAGCACTCTCTTCCATTTAACCCTCACACGTCAAATGGAGAAGATAGTTCTATTGTTTACGCTGCAATTTTCATAGGAAACATCACCGTGTTTGCGGCAGGCTTGAATATCTTCATGTCAAACATTCCATGTTTCATATATCCATGGTTATTTACTCAAATCCAAAAGTATGTAGTATAATAAAACATATTCTACGTACGCGGGTTTTTTATGATTGAACAAGGCACAAAAACACAATTATGTCCCTCGTAAAAAAGCCATGAAACATTTTATCACTAACCAACTAAAAGTGAAAGTTTCTCGGGTTTCTTACCGGGTAAGATTATTTAAATGGATCAACGTTTCGATGGTTGAATAAGCCGTCGTCATCAGGATAATGTCGAGTCGAGTCGAGCGAGGATGCTGGTGGTAATATACGAGATCTAATAGATGCGGCGAGACAGGAAGGACCATCGAGAAAAGAATTAGAGAACATGAAAGAAGTATTAGGCTATTTCAACCGGAAAAGTCTGCATTAGCAGAGAATAGCCTTGACCATGGACATCGTGTCGATTTCCCAAATTCCACACTACTTTCCCGGGCGTCCAAATATTGGGAAAGAATAACGAAAGAAGCGATATTGATACAGATGGAGCAAAATAATATCAATAGAGACAACGGCTTCAACTTAAGTAGGACTTGGCGCCCAGTAATTGACGAAATTCAAGAAACTCGTAACGGCCCCCACAACAATGGGGCATCTAAGTCTATATGTAACCACCAGCATCCCTCATTATCCTGATGACGATGGCTGAGTCAACCATCGAAACGTTGATCCATTTAAATAATCTTACCCGGTGTGAAACTTAAGAAACGTTCACTTATATTATTCGCCGGGAAAACCTTAAATCCTTTATAACCAACCATATTTACGTGAATAAAATAGAACTACCAAACGGCTGAAAATTTCGCGCGGGCCTCTGGAAAACATTGAGCGTTTCCGAGGCAAGGGGATTTCATATTTTCTCTCCGCTGGCTTCTGAGTTTATGCGGAAAACAGTATCACGGTAAATATATGAAAAAGACGGATTTCAAACATAGATTTCTGTGGGAAGTGTACAGAGAATTAATTTGGTGCGAATTGTATTCAGAGGATGACACAAAAATATTGGCAGAGTTTAGACGGAACGAAAATGAGAAGACTGAAAGAAAAGTAGTTGGTAAACGATGAGACGGGACGGAGAATCACCCTGACCTCAAACAACCATGCAATGGTTCAGAGTCAGAAAAAAATACAATGAGAGAGTATTCGGATTTGGGGTCACGGCTGAGCTACCTAAGAAATGAACCAGGTCGCAGCCGAGCCTGTCGCGGTTAATATTCGATAAAATATCGATCCGCGTATCTGTTGGTGGTTGAATCGATCGAACCGAACGAGCTTCAACTCGGACACCACAACAAGGGCTTATTGGCTTTCATTCTGAGCTGTGATGATAACACTCCTCTCTTGAAATGGGAGCACTAAATCATAGTTTAACGATGGTACCAGAGCTGCTCTCTCCAAGTTCAGGTTTTAATGCATCGGGCGTAAATTTTTATTTTACCTGTAAAATATCACAGCATTTTGTCCTCTGTTTTTTCCTTCATTTTCAAATACCCTTATGAGGAGATATGGCGCTCAAGTTTGCTGTACCGAAACCAACAAAATGGGTTCCTGTGAGTTACCCTTTCAGAGACCGATCTCTGTAGGGTAACTCGTCAATTGAAATTATACTTTGCTTCAGCAATTGATGGCATGTTCAATGAATATCTCTGCGAAAACAATGATATTTTTCACCAACCCTATTTCCTCTACTAACACTTTTGCACGTAGAAATGGTCACCACTTTCTCAGGAGCCTTGATTTGAATTTTACAGCCTAATAAATATTTTGCCTTTTTGTTGATATAATCCATATTCACAGCAAAACTGGCATTTTTGAAATGCTAAATCATTAACGGTGTTTTTCTTTCCTTGTGTATTGATTTTTTCAAAGGAATGAAATACACATTTTTCAGGCAAATTACTAGTTATTACCAAACGTTTCCCACTGGGATTTAAATTGCCAAATTCGATTTCAATTGTATGCTTCCCATTTACAGATAAATTTAAGCATAATATAATAAATATTCTTTCCAGTTAAAACAATTTTTTCCAATTCCCTTCATCTCATTCGTAAGCTATTTAATTTTATTTGTTTGGCCTCCGCTCGCTTTGAACTAACACAGTGATGATACCTTTTCGTACCTGATTAAAGTTCTTCGACCTCACACCTCTTCCCAAGGATTTTTTTATATTCTAGCCAAGAATATTCATAATACATCTTTTTAACGTGTGATTTATTGCGTTCCTCGGATGCTCTAACGTGCCCTGGTTTCTCTGATGTGACTGCGATTCCACCTTCTCCAAACGATGCACGCCTTCATTTTTAATTAAAGTTTTTTTTCTTATGACCTTCCCGAAAATGAGAGGTTTCCTGACGGCCAGTTCGATATCTATCAGGTGTAGCGAGTTGAATACATCTACGTATTCATGCAACCCTTCGAGCCACTGCACAGACGAGTGGCAAGGACACCAACCGCGCGGTCAACGCGGTTCAGTTGACGGCCGGACACTTGAAGTACATCCAACAAACACATTTTCACAGTGCATCGCTCCAATTTTCCCGTTATTATCAGCTAAAATGCGGGGTTTAAGTAATGGCCTCTGCTTACCCCGAAACTGACATCATCTGAAGTTTTCAAGTAATCTTAGCCTAGCGTGTTGAGCCTCCCGAGTTTCTTTATCGGCTACAAGCCTTGTCATTCCATCAGCCGTGTTTTCTCATTCTCTGAACGCTGTTTTTAACGAATAGCGCGGCTTCCCTTTGTACTTTATTTACTTCGCGAATGGATTATTTTAATAAGTGGGGTCTCAAATGCTTGCGGCGTACCAAAGATGTGACATATCTCATATGTAGAGCAAGCGCCATTTCTCTGCTCCTCCAATGTCAGTGAATCTCTCTGATGGCAATTTGGAGAAATTCGAAATAAAATTTAGATTTGATGCTCTGCAACTCCTCGCTCAAAAGTAATTACTTAATCACCCGGACGACTTTAATTTTCCGTCATTTCGCCGGCATCTGTTTTAACAAGCATGCAAAAGGCCAAAGGCTGCAGTCCAATTGACGGATTGAGTAATATGTCATTAGCTGGGCCTCGTGAAAACTGCCATTTTTGGGAAATGCCAATGAAATGCTGTACTTGAAATGTCGTTTTTGCATTAGATAGCGTTGTACGGATATTATTAATTAAACTGTACAATTACTTGTGAGGTAACACGGTTTTTTTCACTCCTTATTATGTTATCAACTTCACATGAGTTTTACAAAACCGTGCTTGCAGGATTAATTTCACTGTCAGTCTTTTGGTGGTATGAAAATAAAATTTTGAAAATGTTTGCCATTATTTCCTTTTCAAGTGAGGAACTATTCTGCTGTAGCTGTATTTGTCACTATACATTTGTAAAATTTGAATATGTTCGGTTGCCAGCAGTCATATCCAAAAAACAAGTATCTCCACTCCACTCTCCTGCCGCCGGCTAACCGCGTCAGTCCTTCACAATTCATCATTTTTACATCCTTCTCAATATCCAGATGTTGAGTTATTCCCAACAAATTATACTGTCAGCAGATGAAAGGTCTTGGATTTTTAAAATTAAATAATGGATACAATTTACTGCATAGCAACGTGGTGTAAAATTTATTTCCCTCACTCAAAGCTGCGCCTGCGTCTCGTTGCAGCATCTTCTTATTCGTCATTTTAGACCACTTTCTTGGACCAGGTTCTCTTATAACTGCCCTCTGAGCTACATCAACTCCTCACTGGGGCAGATTTTTTTTGTTACATTTTTACAGTTGCTTCAACTTGTGCTCGTGGAGTCTGGTCACACCTTTGAGCATTTTGTTCCAAACGGACACCTAACTCTCCATGGATCACACATCACTGCGCACATTCATCCCTACTAGTTCAATATATCATCACCAGATGTGATTGCCGTTCTTTTAAACGCCTTGCCTTAACGTCTTGCTCAGCCGGTTGCCTCGCTTCTTTGTTCTACGTACCGTGGGAGATGGTTCGATGAATGTGAATGGTGCGTATGATGTGGAGACAGTGCCAAACGGTCGTGTGCAGTCCCTTGGCCTCTATGCTTGTCTTTCGGCTTGCCTCACTTGGGGAAGATGTAGCTTTCTTTAGCAGGGCGCTGCCTGCTGTTCTTAGGATTCATAAGAAGTGGTGGAGAAGGCCCTTTTTTAGGCGTGGAGTGTTGCCGAAACTAGTCTCAGCACAATTGTTGCTTGGTGTGGTATCAAAAGGCCCACCCCTTCTACTCCATGAAGACGATCCTGCATCCGTATTCCACATTCCTCTGATTCTTTCGTGCATTTCGCTCTGCATTCCTCCGAAACGTATTATCCTAACCTCGTCTCAGATTGACTTCCTCACAAGTCGTATCCCTTGTGGATGACTTCTCATAACTGCTGGGCCAACAGCTGGCCCATAATTCCTTCTCACTGGCACTTGGTGAGGATTTTCGCTGCTATCGACTTAGTAATTATGTGGCTCCTGATGAAGAGAATTTATGGAACTTCCTCTTAAGCTGAATATCTCTGTCGCCTACATGCATCCGTTGTTGATGGATATGAGAAGCTGTATTTCTTCTATGCTATTTCATTCCTTAAACTCTTCCCTCTAGCCAATTTCATGTCGAACGTGACTGATGCTCAATTGCGTATTTCCAAAAGTGCAGATTGAACATGTTTTTTTTAATTTAAGCCATCAGGCATTTACCATCCTTTTGATCTGTGAACATAATTTGAAATGAACTTGTTACTTGCATGTTGCAATGTGTGCAATTTTTAGAATTAATGTGGCTTTTTGTCAATTGAAGGACGGATTTGTTCATTTTTAGGATTGTAAAATAATCTTTTGCCAAACATAATAGTTGTCAAAAAGTGAGAATCGCATCAAAGTAGGAATTTTGAAAGTGATTAGTTTTAATCACCATGGGGGGAAACCTTCTTACCTCATACCAAAACTGCCACAGCTCAATGTTATTGTACACACATCATTGTGAATTTGTCTAAGTATAGATTTTTGTTTGATGTACTATAAACTCCTAGGTTAAAGACTTCAACAAATTTCTTTATGCGATCAGCGTTAAATGAGACCTTTTTAAAGTGTTGTTTGTTGTGAATTACAAACTCGCTGTAAAAAATATGTGTACAAGTAAGAGCCCTGAGGAATCAAAATAAATTTTGAAAACGTCGACTATGAAGTAAATAATATCCATAATTTACTAATTAAGACCTATCATCTCCGGACAAGGTAAATATTATACTTTATAACGTTGTTCATTCATGATTTTCCTCGGTAGCTCTTTCCATTTACACTAATTACAATGCATTTAAAAATCTAAATACATTGATTTCCTCATGGCAATAATTTTATCTGAAAATTTTCAAGTTTCAACGTTGGTGCACTTAAGCATTACATCGACTACTCGAAAGTTCTCAAGATATTTCGATTGGCTCTTTTACTAATTCATGAATTATAAACGAAGTTATATTTATTAAAATTCTGCCGACACATCTTGCTCTTATTTTTGGGTTTGGGTTGAAAAATCTCTCTGTGCTGGTGTTGCAATAGTATTTTAGATGAAAAGCCGTTATCTCTTAAAGAAGAAATAAACTCTAGTTTTCTTACTACTTTCTTGATACGATGCTTCTTTGGCATGTCTTCGCCGCCATATTTCACATTTATGGGCATCAGAGAACGGAAAGTGGAAGCCATGCTTATTATTTGCTTAGTTTATCGAGGTAGTGGATTTTGTTTTTCGGGATAGTGAAATAGCAATCGCTGGATTACGTCATCCAATCGACGGATTGGATGGCGTACTCCCTTGTCAATTCACCAGCGTATTTGAGGGACTCTTCGCACACAGATAAGGGTTCGGACATGGTCCGGTAGAAATCCAAGAATGGATATGGAAAAGAGAAGAAAAGGATCCATTGACAACGTCGACCACCTCGCATTCTTGTCACGTCAGAAACAAAAAAAATGAAAGGGTGGAATTGCGTGGGGATTTTTTTTATTCCGTTGCTTTATAGCAGAAAATTTATTTTTGACTCTTCTCCCACTCCTGCGGTCGTAAAGGATACCATTGTCTATGGTTTTCGCCAAATGGGATTCCAAAGTATCGGCTCTGTTTCGCTGCCTTTCCCTTCTGAACGATTTTCGGCTAACTCATGCACCGATCGTGACTCGGCCATCTTCTAAACTCACGTTCTTTACGGCACAAAGGATAGTTATGGGGGAAATCTCGTTTTGCAAAATATTGCCCAAAGTAATTGATGAGTACCATCACAGGGCATTTCGAATTTCTGAGAGCAGCCGCAAGAGTTGCAAAACGTTTAATTACATTTTTGTTTCTCCCTTTTGTCGTATAGATGTTGTCGCTACTATGAAATGCACACACTCAATGTTAAAAGACACCACAAACATGCCGTCATTGCCAAAATCCTACGCTGCAGTTGGTAGTGCTTGGGATCAGTCGCATCTTAGTATACATGAATGCCTCGAGCCACAGATGACCTCCATCAAGTGGTATTCCAATTATGAATAAATTTAGTGGTCAAGTTTTGAAAATTTTAGAACGCAAATGTCTCCATTCTCCGCAAGACTAGCGGATATCGTGCTGGAAAAAGAACGAAACACACAACTGCTACCGTCATTTTTCTTCTTTCGTCCTTGTTTTGATTTCGAGAAAAATAGATTGCCCCGTCATAATCAGCGGTGGTTGTTTCTTCCGAAATGCGTATTTTCTTTTCTGCGGCCTCCCAACCATTTCCAGCTCAACTTTCCTCTCATACCTTCCATCTTCATATTTTCATTTTCTTTTCCTGCTAACTTTTCCATTCTCATATTTCGCAACCTTTTCGAGGATAAAATTGTTCTCCTGCGTCTGAAGTTTTCCTCGTCCATGCTGCCATGTGTTTCATTTCTTTATTTATCTTGAGGATATTTTATTTGTCTTATCTGCTTTTCCTTAGAGAGGCATCGGTGAGTTAAGTACATCAATTTTCTCCAAGTGCATTTAGAAAACTTTTTTCATCCAACTCTTTCGGATGGCTTCCTTATTTTTGATTCCCTGTGTACACTCAATTGTCATCATTCTTCTCATGATGCCTTTTTCACTTTCATTCCTTTCCCTTTCTATTAATGCCTGATGTCTTACTGTCGTTGATGGGAATCCTCAACACTCCCTGCCAAGCACGCATCGGTGGTGGTGGTTTGGAAAGAAATATCTTCTGTAAGAGCTGTGTGTGAATATTTATTTGAAACAAGAATTGACTTATCCTGAAGTTCATTGTGGTAGCCATTGGAGTGATCTTACTCTGGTGGACTCGCTTCTTAACCTGTCCAGTTGTAAGTGGTGTTTTTTTCCATCAATATTGATGGTACTCCTTCCCAAGTAACTACTCCTGCTCTCATTTAGTAAATTCATATTGTCCTAGTTTCTAGTCAATGATGTGTTGGTAGCACACCGGTTTATTTTAGTTTTATTCTCTATTCATTTATTTTCTCCTTCACGATTTCATCATCTCTACCTTAAGAATCGATGTTCTCTTCTTAATTTTATTCCTATCTGCCAGATTCGATACTTCCTTGGTGAATACTTGTAGCTGTTTTATGTGAAAAAGTTAAATTCAACCTTCCGCTAAGGCCTAGGTTTACAGTTATGGTGTACTTTTTATTTTGGGTGTTTACCGGGACCACCTGCTCACTTCTTTCCCCTAAGAGTATGAGTAATGAAAGAGCTTCCCTCCCTCCGTCGTTGCCAAAGCAACTATGGTTCAACAACAACCACGCCTTCCTTGAGGCAGGGAGAGGGGCTTCAGGCCACTTAGCGAAAGTTTTTTATAGGGTCCATTATAACCCACAGGGGGAGGGTGTGGTCGGATTGCGGGGAGCACATCTGGACCGATTGCCAATTGCTCAGTTCACTCACTGGAAATGCTTATCTTTGTGACTTTCAATATCCAGTCGACACGGGGAGAGAACGTGGAACGAGAAAAGAACAAAGGTGAGATATTCATTTTTATCGACGGCCAACTCACTGCCTCTGCTCCACTGCGAGTCACATGAGAGGGACATGAAGATGGATTGTTCGAGGTCAATGTCTCCCTTACTATTTCCTCATGTGCCACTCGCTTTTCATGCAAGCCATTTATAAGCCTTTCTCAATTAGTCAAGTTCTAATGAAGACCAGGTAACTAGGAGCATTTCCAAGTTGGAATTATTTTTTGCTAACATAGGCGTTCTTATATTAAAACCTATCATACTTATATCGAAACGTTACTTAGTGGTTATATGACATAAAACATGACCCTACATCTTATTGATGCCATACCCCAAACAAAGTGAAGGCCTATTGCTGAGCCAACCTTGTTGCAAGTGTGTTACAAAGCGTTGGCTGCTGCGCGTCGTAGCGCGTTCTTGTTTTTCGCGAAAGAGGGCGGGGCTGGCCTCTGGTTGGGAGGGGCGTGAAGAGGAGGGGGCAAGTGGGGCAGACGATTTGACGATCTTACATATTTTAAACTTACTACTCAAACACGCACCGTACCAATTGCCGTATTGATTCATTTTTGGCGGTGAAAGCGAGTGAGATGGAGGAGTTAAGTGGACGGAGGAGGAAGCTATAGGGTTGAGTGATTGAAAAAGGTATATAAGCGTAGTGGCAAAAATGGGTAGTCCAAAGGTAGGGTAATCGGTACATCTACATGCAAGACAAGAGTTCTTTTTATTTATTATGCTGTTAAGTTATGCAACGTACGTGGAGGGAGATGTTAAAAGCTATACGGCTTCAAAATTTCATTCTACTCTTGCGGAATGAACACTGCACTAATATATCACCAAAACTATTTTCTCAAATGCAGTTATGATAATTTGTAAATATGCGGAAATTATTGCAAAACTATAGAACTTGATGCATAAAAATGAAAAAAGAGGATAATAGTGACGCTATTTGCCGTTACCGCATACATTACTAGAGAACGGTGAGCGTTGAATTTAAAAGGGAAAATGGGAAATTAAATTTGTTGCAGTGGACGAAAAGAATCTTTCCAAGTTGACGTTCGCAATGCATACCCTATGTAGCGTTCATTATCCAGAGATGAAGAGAGGTTGGCGTGAAGAGTCCGGGATGTGGAGAGGAAATAGCCGCACTCGACAGGATCTTAGATGTGTTCTGATGGGGGCGCTCGGGAGGAACGTAAGAGCGGTCCATCAAGCTCTGCCCCGGTGAGTCACTTGAATAGGGCAAAGGGCAATAACGATTTGTGGGAACATCCTATCCTCGCCCCTGCGTTGCTCTGAGCACAACCCTTCCGAGGGGACTGCAGACGAGCCTATTAAGAGCACGCACGCCCCTTGAAGGAACAAATGAAACCCTTCGTATTCCCTGCTCGTCCCTCCGAGACCCCTCTTGCACGTCCACCGAGAGACACACGCATCTTCTTGCCCTTCTCGGTGTGTCTGCGAACACGCCCCCTTCATCTCTTCCGCTACACCGTCATCCCCAATCACCCCACTCCCTCCCTCCCTCCCCCACACCCCCCCACCCCCCACCACAACCAAAAGGAGAAGTGCTTCCAAACTCTCTTTGGTGTTAGCGACATGGCCACGCGCGTCTCGCATCCGTGTCACGTTGCTATTGGTCACCACTCTGTGGACACTTAATCCAGCTATCCCTCTTCAAATCTTCGCTAAAACAATTTCTTATCACTTTAGAACGGAGTTATGATTTAATTAATTAATGACAGATGTTAAACGAATTTGGCTGGAAACCGCTAGAGACTCGGAGGCTGCGCGCTAGGCTTAGATTGCTTGAGCAATTGAGAATAGATATCTTTAAGAGCGACACGGAGAACATCATATTAGAACTCCACTATATTTCCAGGTCCGACAGATACGATAATTTAAGAGAGATATTTTGCCGAACGGATAGGTATGGAAATTCGTTTTTCCGCCGAACAATAAAGGACTTTAATAAATGCTAGGCGTAATTTCATTATAGCGTTTCCTTTTTTATATGAAAACGGCTGGTGTCCTAACACCCCCCGCCACACGCCTATTTGGGCGGTTTGCGGGGTAGTATGTAGATGTAGATGAATTATTCACATACCTATTGTATATGTCTAATTTTTTCAATCACGTTTCCATGATATTCATGTTAGAGTTACTTAGATCTTCATCCGATGGTCCCTGTAATGCTGCGCGTATGACTTCAGTGTACTGAGAACTGAAAATTCGTGCATTGAAGGGAAAATGTCAGCCTCGGTGGTGTCGGGGTTAACTCCTCACCTGCTAATCCGAGGGCCGTGAGTTCAGCTCCGAGTGGAGATATCATCGCTTTGGGAGATGTGGTGTTGGTGCTCGTCCCGCTTGCTTTGCCCATGCACCCGGTGTAAGAGACCAACGGAGCTTTTTTCAGGATTGTAGAAATCAATAAATAAACTGTCGACATATCTCCTAAATAAAAGTTGAATGTCTGCATAAAAGGTAAAAGGAAATGAATATAGCGTCAGTTTATGAATGTTTGAATACCAGAATATATATTCAGAGTATATATATTCAATAAATATTCATCTGCCCACCAAAGGCTACTGAATTAAGAAGGCATAATAATACGGCTAAACGCACAATGGATTTTCAGGAAGTGGCGATTGTTCTTCACATTATTTCAATAGTTAGGCAGCTCCACTGGTGGTGAACTCAAACCGGGCTAAAACGCTTATAATTTTTTTTCATCTACTTTGGCTCAATCTAGCTTTTCCTAGCTACCTCAGTCATTCACGGGGGGTGGGGAAATCAGGCAGGCTTTCCAATAATTTGATGTCCTCACGAGTCCTATGACTAATAGCAATGTGTACTTGTGATTCCATGTATATAGCCACGAAATAAATCCGTCACAGAGGATCAAATCCAGCTTCTGAGCTGTTGCTCTTTCCAGTGGCCTTTTCTCGCGTTGAATAGGGTCGTATTTTCCTTGTTTTAATCGTCTTACATCGATTAATGAAGATACTCTTTCCACCTTCCCCTGATCTTGTCCTCCTTTTTTAGTTCTATTCCTGTGGAGTGCTTTATCTGCTTGACAGACGTTATGTCCTCGGAGACCTTTTCTTTATCTTTAGTTATTCTTATAAACTGCGTTCCATTACCGTCCCTCTTCAGTGCCTCACAGGCATCATACAGTGCCTGCGCCCGAGCCCTTGCCACAGCTCTCTTTGCGTTTTTATTTGTTACTTTATGCGTCTCTTTATGAGCTCTAGCTCCAGCTGATTTCAACATTTTCTTTGCTTCTTTCTTATCCCTGATACCCGACAGTAGGTACCTGCCCACTCCACCTCCATGCCTCCTCCTGGCAGTCCCTTTCCTAATGTTTTCCCAAGCACTTCATCTCCAATTTTTCTCATTATTCTACGGTTAACATTCCACCATTCTTGCACATCCTCTGGTAACTTCATTTCCTTCAGCACCTTATCTTTCAATTCATCCTATACACTTCACCTAATCCATACCAATCCAGCTGCTGTAACTACTAAGGAAATAAGAAACTATTTTAAAATTAGTGGTATCTACCTCATACATTTCTTCATCCATCTAATATATTCTTTAGAAAATATCAATAGTTATAATGAATTTACAAGCATTTAATGCATAATAATTATATAATATATGCTAATTGTCATATATAACAAGGGCATCAAATGCAGTTTTGTCGTCTATTTTCCTAAATTAATGGACAATGATGGTCGACATCATGGTGCCGAAGCAGTGGAAAGAAGCTCGTCAATAACTGCGCGTAGCCGAGAAAAAAGTGCGATACATACACTGTAATAGTGCGTTTGAACTTAAATAGGACCATTTTAAGATTTTTCTCGGTAATTGTACCAGCAGTAGTTAAGCGGGTTTTCCGCGTAGGGACCAACTGCAAGCCTTCGCTTATACCCCGATTCGAAGAAGGGTGCTGGAATTTGGAAGGAATAAAGGAAGGGGAAGAAGGGTTTGGGAAAGGGCAGTTTCCGACCCCAGAGTCATAAAATAGGGCAGTAAAAAAAACAAATTTGAAGTTTACCTTGTCATAATTTAGTCGGAGATCTAAGATAGTAGTTATATTTTATCGTATTTGAAAGATGCCAAATAAAATTAGCTAAGAGGATGTAGAGTTTTGCTAGATGCGAGTTTACCCGCTACATTCACCAGTTAAAGTTCCTTGCGCCGAGAAAGTAATACAACTTCCTGTCTATTCTGGACTGTGACAATGAGCAGCAATGCCGATCGTCGCTGATACTGGTCTCTCGTAAGTTGATAAAAATCTCATCCGTTCGTGTTTCGTTATTTTTAATCATCACTGACGTAGCACAAAGAAGCTAATTATAATATACTAGCTGAAGGTACCCGTTGAACTTCAACGGATGTGAAAAAATTGAACTTATTTTAGAAGAAAACCACAAAACCAGAAGAATACTGCCAGCGTGACCATTTGAGGTGTTCGTATCCTATCTTGTTTGTTGTGATCGTTGTAATTCGTTTGTTTTCCATTTCGCGCACGTAGAGTTGAGTGATTGTTTGTCCTCTTTATTGCACGGGAAACCAAATAATGGGCCAGGAAGACTAATTACTACTTAATACATAGCACCTAGATATGATAGATGGTGACCTCGTCCCTCAAGTTCTCTTGAGCCGTCTTCTGAGTGAATAACAGCTTGATCACTTCCCTTGTGTACATAAATATATTTGCATTCAATGACTTAATTGAGTTCCGCCATTCAACGTTGATATGTGCGTTGAGTATCTTAATCAGGAGAGGAGAGTAGAGTATAATCCAGTGGTTGACAACGTCAAAAGGAGCATTTTCAATAGCAGCCATGTTCATTTGTCCTATGAATCCTTCAATACCCGGACTATGCCTTTGGCATAAAGGGTGGCTTGGTGGTGATCTTAATCTATGGTGATCAGTCTTAGTGCACTTGCCAATTTTCATGCGCCGATGACGTCCATTGCGCATAATATCCGTTCTTCTTAAGGGTAAGAAGCATGTAGTGACGCAATTATAATTTCCGCCATCTTAAAACAGATAGAAGTTTGGAAACAGATGGATCTATATTTGAACCAGATTTAAAGGTTGCTACCCGTCCGTAGGTTAGGTTAGGATGGCATTTGTGCGGTTCTTAGCGTTACCCGAGAAACACTACGGGGATACGCTCATTGGATCGCTGGTGGACATGTCTTTGAGCATCCAAGTCTAACCTTTGTCGATTTTCATGCAAGAACTCATTTTCTTGCAAAGAAGACATTCCTCTTACTTAAGAAGATTTATTCGAAAGGTTACCCTTTATTCTATAAGGCATGTTTATGGATATATTTTTAAGTCCAAGGAGGGGAAACACAGAGGCAAGTGAGAGACTCGAATAGGTAACTCGATGATTGAGTCAATGTAAGTAAACTGCATTTTAACACGTTTAAGTATATATAAAGAAATCGCAAAGTTTATGTGGAAATTGGTCTAAAAGACAGTTCGCAATCGTAATGAGAGGCAGACGGTTCCACTACGTGTAATGCATCAACGAGTATTAAACTATAATGAACGACGCCGTATTTGTTGTCGCAACAGAGGCATTATTAACATTATTATTCGCTGCACCTAAGTATTCTTCCACGTTTAATTCCTTAATGTGTATCGTTTTATACATAAGTGTTCTCTCGTATGCAGTTCCCTTATGAGAGCTACTTTGAGAATAGACATTGAAGAGTATACCTGTAAATATGCATTGAATTTATCGATTACCCCCCGAAGCAATCTATCATGGGGCCCTTGGGACTCTGGACCCTTCTTATACAAATTTTCTTTCTGCGTGCTCACATGGGCCGGCAGGAAAACTTAAATGCCAGAAGCGTGAATATCCTTTGAAATTCAAATCTCTGGTTGTCAAGGAAATATGCTATTGTTGATTAAAGAGAAAAATGTCAGATTTTTCAGCAAAAAATATGGTATTCAGATAATTACGAAGCGTAAAAGAAAATCGTATGAAAGAATTAGAAACTAAATTTATTCAGCCATCCGATAAAAAAAATTACAGCCCTCTATCTTGAGTGAAAGTAATTTATAAAAGCAAAAAATAAAACCACTGCACCAAACCCAATGCTTAGCATGGACCACAAGGGACCCCCAGGGGGGGCCTTTGGGGGCCCTGACAGATTTTTAATATAGCCTATGTTTCATCCCGGTACATTTTCTAACAGCATACAAAATTTCAGCTCAATCGGTTGAGTAGTGTTTGCGTGATTGAGCAACAGACAGACAGACAGACAGACAGACACCATTCAATTTTTATATATTAGTATGATTCCTTTCGTCAAACATGGTCCAAGAGTTACGATAGTTAGTGGATGTTATCGTATTTTAGAGACGTTTGATAAAATAATATTACCTTGCTTTCCGAAAATGAGGCCAAACATTTTTTCTGAAATTTCATAAATCTCTCAGAAGTTGCGGGACACGGCCACTCTTACTTACTCATTTTCGACCCTTCACTTCGACCTGAAGGCGCTCGGAGTAAACTCGGCGAAACTGTTGTCCAAAAGTCAACATGAACGCGGTGGAAGCATATAAGATGAACAAGCCTTTATCCTATGTCATGCTTTAAAAATCCCACCCCATTATTAGGCCTATTGCATTAGAAATATTCAATCATTCCCTACAGTATTCTCAATTTCGCACCGTATGGAAATCATCGCTAGTTAGACCTATTAATAAGATGAAAACACGAAAATATCTTACTATAGGCTTATCTCCATTCTGTGTAATATCTCTAAATATCTCGAGCCTATTGTTTATAAACAAAATTTTGAATTTATTTTGTCCAAAGATGTGATGGACCCATATCTATCCGGATTATACCGAGGCTTCAGTGCACCAACTGCTACGATCAAAATAACTGATGACATTCGCAAGGTAATGGATAATAAAATGGTAACTTTTCTTGTTATGCTGGATTTTAGTAAAGCTTTTGACCGCATTGATCACCAGCTCCTATTAAGAAGGACTTAAATTTTCCTCGGTGGCATTAAAGTGGTTCCACTCCTATCTAACAGGTCGTAGACAGGCTGTCAAGAACGCTACTGGAAATATTTCTAGTTGGCGATCTGTACTGAGGGTTTCCCAATTCTTCTCACTTTCTTCTTACTCTTCGCCGCCAGACTACCGTACATACATTAACCTCAAATCCATAAACTTTGAACTATATTGGCGTCGTATTTTTAAAACCTCTTTAGCCCCTTGACGCTAGAGTCGTTCGACTGATTTTAAAATATTTATTTAGGTAAATGAGTACCTCTGGGTGGTCTGTTGATTCCATGAATTGGCACGCTCGCATCACTTGCAGATGGCTATAATATTTTATATATTACCTCCCTAAAGAGACGGAGAGGGAGTGGGTGATTTTGGGAGCGGAAGGGTCGGTCTCTGAAAAACCGGCCACCGCGATCAAATAGGTTGTAGCTACTTGCCTAGTTTACTTTTAAAAACTCCGATTGCAATGCACTCACCATTCTATGGCAAATCAGACTTTAAGAGATTCTAAGAACATGCCGCCTTCAACCCTTAGCTTTCTTTTCGTCCCTTTTCATTACCCTTGCCACTCGGATAACTCCACTTTGAGACGGAACATTTTCCCATCCGTCTGCCACCATCTTAGGGAAGAAGTGTGCAAAGCATTCGAGTCTTGCACAAGAGACCGCGAGCTAAGTTGGAAAAATTCGAAGGGAGGTGAAGGATCCCAAGTTTGTGTTTTAAAAAGATGAGGACCACCGCGACCCTAGTTTGGTGCAGCGATGTCTCAAGGCTGTCGATGACATTCGTCCGTGAACTGAGCTCACCCGACGGACTTCTTGCTGGAACTCGGCTTCCAGCAAAGTATATGTTGATGTTTTCAGTAAGTAAAAATATCCTTTTTTAAGTTTAGATTTCAAAGCGTCATATGCGAAAAAGTTGCATTCTTTTCGGGGGCATTGTTTTTGGTTACATTTTCCCCTTGTACACACGAGAATGTTTTCTTGAAAAATAGAAGGTATTTTCTTAATGTTAGCTTTGCTAACGACGAGGTGCTCAGAATCATATATATATGTTGTGTGGTGCTTACCTTCAAACCACAAGTTTGTTTATATTTAAGTAACAGCGCTTGGTGTCACCTCTATCTAGAACATTTAAATTATAATTTACAGCACTTCTAACCAGCTACACGTCAGTTTCAAAGACGTGCTATTTTAGAACTATTCTGGTCATGTTATGGTCTATGTTAAAACTTGCCAAAGACTGGCTTTTTTCTCAAGAAAAAATTGAACATTTATTTTGATGGTATTTTAATTGGAACAATACTTATGCAACGGTTACTGCGTTTATTTTTATGGCATACATTTTTGTAATTTGCTGGTGGCTCAATTCTGGTCTTATGACCTAAAGCTCCCGCTCATTTGCTGTTATCAGTTTGTGTAAGAAAAATTTTAGGAGGAGATAAATTATTATTATAATTATTATAAAACAAGTTTAAATGGAAAGAAAGTTGTCATACAAATAAATAAATAAATATTTAAAGAGGCGTTTAAACATTTAAAAAGAAAAATTCCGCGAATTTAAATAGTCACTGCGTTCATTAATTCACCATGTTGAAAAATATTCACCAAGGAGCAAAACGGCACCCAAGGACGAAAACTTGAACGCAAAACTCGGTGAAATTGTATTTGTTTGGCAGTAATGGGTTGGTAGATGCACAATTCATTCTTAATAGTAGAATTTTCTAGCAAGCGAAGCCTTCAAGATGAGGAGAATGTTGGGAGGGCCGTGTAACGCGCCCAAGGAAGGGCGGAGCAGCAAAGGCGGTAGAATGACGACACGCGCCGTCAACTCGATGGCAGTCCTAAAACATTCCTCCACCTGTGCATCCCGACGACAGCGACGCCATCCTCTTCCCAGCGCACTACTACGCCAAGACGTTCGCCACGCGGAGAAAAATATCAAAGTGCCGAATCGGAGAATTCCACCGCGAGGAGATCTGTAATTCCTCGAGTCGGATGTTCGTTCGACTGGTGGAGGGAAAGGGGATCGAAGGATCGAATTTATAGCGTGTGTTGCGGGATCCCTTTAATCCTGGGGGGGGGATGTAATATACGCGGAGGCCGTCCGGACCAAATCCTTCCCCGCGCGAGGTGGTGGAGTCGTGGTGGTGGTGGCGGCAAAATCCAAGCGAAGAGACTGCGGGTATATCTTTCGGGGATGTTGTATGTTCTGCAGCCGTGGACCGGAAAGGAGGCTCGCGGAGGGATTTGGTGTGAGACATAAAGTAGAGGCGGGATGTGTGGATCAGGGAGGGATCCACCCGGGTGTGGAGGAAGTGTGTTTGTGTGTGGGCGGTGGTTGCAAGGGGGGGGGGAGGTTGGGGAAGGAGCTAGAAAGGGAGGAGGGGAGGTGGAGAGCGAGGGGGAAGGCGTGAGTTTAAGTGCAATTGATGGCTTCCCTTCGCGGGGTTGTATTCCGTTTATCGCCTTTCTCACGCGGTGTGTCCCGCCCCACGCCAAACTCCCAAATCTCGCGCGAATCCGAAAACAGGACCTAAGGAGAGAGAGAGGGAGAGGTAGAAGGAATGAGAAGAACATATATATTTCCACAGAACCGAGTCTCAGGGCCAGTCACAGCGGTCCGAAAGGAGAGGGAAATCCACGAAGCCTCGGTTCATCGAGATATGTACGAATGCTGGTTCTCTCGTGTTCAAGATACGCACTCCGAAATACAAAAGCTATCTTGCCCGAGAATCTATCAAAATATCCTGTTTTAGTATTATTGCTCATAATAAAAGAAGTAAATGGAGTTGTGACGGGACAACTTTATTTATAGAAACAGAACAAAAAATTACACCGGCTTCAACGACAAAGGGTCATATAAGAGTTATTACATTCAAATTAATAGTTAACAGTTTAAAAAAACTTTTCAACCAAAAAAGACATTTTTGGTTTAAGCACGGGTTGTTTTTTTACTTTAATTATGAAGTTGCTTTTAATAAACAAAGTGTATATGTATTATAGTAAATAGTAGATGCCACCAGTTGCACCTCAGATAGTAGTTTTTTTCTTTCTTTTTTTCTTGACAGACAATTACATTCTGCTTACATTTTAATATTAATATAGAATTGGGATGCGTGAATGAATGTATGATTACGATAAAACTATTTGGTCTCTTCCAAGCACGCTATTTAGCAACACCTGCTACTTAAGGAAAAATGTTCACTATAAGATACATCCTGTTGTTTTTGAGAAACTTTAAATAGAAATTGCTGTTCGGATGCTCCTGTTAAGAGAAAATAAACGCAGGAAGTTCCTTTTCCCTTTCAAAAATGATCATACTGTTAAGCAACATTTTAAAGTTTTCTTGCCAATTGATTTCTTTAAAATTGTAACATCTCGTCAAATATGAGACCTATTTTAAGAACATTCTCAATTGCATATTGAAATGTTATTATTTTGCAGGAAGTGGCAAATTGTGCTTTCCATTTCTTGTTAATAATATCCTTCACCCTTAATTAATAAGTTAATAAATGATGCAATTTCTATTAAAATTACTATTTATAATACTCTGAAAATTTGGTCTTATGATTCAAATGGTAAAGAAACTATGAAGTTGTGTTTATAACATTGAACTTTTTCATTCCACACAAAACCTTCCTATTCTATAATGTTTGGCACAAAAAGTTGATTTTAATGCATACAAATCAATTCCACAAACACACGCCTATAACAGACATTACATTTAAACTTCAAAAGTGTTAATTTGCTGATCAAATGTTTTATGTTATATTTTGTGGCAGGTTATTTTTTGCATAGATACGAATGACGCGTATATTTCCGTGGGAATTCGGATCCATACATCCTGCCGTAATAATTTAATGATTCTGGTATTAGATTACGGAAATGTTCCCGGTATGTCCTAAGATCATTCTACAGGACCAGTAGAATATCTCCAGCCACAATTATCAAAGGTGCTTGAACCAAATGACGACTTGGATAACATTTCCGAGAGCATGACAGGTAATCATGTGCCAAACTGGAAAACTACGATTACTAGAGCTTCATACTTCACTTGGCTAAGATAAAAAAGTCTTCTTGGCCAAGAAAAACATGAATGCACTTTTTAACACGCAATATTTAAGTTCCGTGGGATGCCGTCATAGTAAATCTTAAACTGCCTTTTTAAGTTCTGTTTAGCATTGACGAGATTTATTTAATTAACCCCATAGAAAGAAGTAGAGTGTATGCTCTGTAACCATTGTGAAGAAACATACATTGTGCAAACGGGCAGAAACTTTAAGACGAGAGTTTATGAGCATTTTTAACTCTCGGACTTCTCGACGTCATCTCCCAACGCCCAGACGGGGTTTTTTGGTCGCTGTGGGTTCATTTTGACCCACGGTAATTATGAAGTTAATATCTCACGAGGCATTCACATGTGTACATTTTTAGAGTTTTTCTATTCACTAACGCTCTGAAGCTCCACATTAATAGATTTATTCAGTTCATTATATTCATTGTTCTCTCAATATTATTATTTGTTGAAATATCAACTTTGAGTGTTGGTATCACTTTCTCGTGCCACAGCGATGACGTCATAGGGAGGGGGAAGGGGGAGTGGGCTAGGGTGCCATAACTAACTACTGACGTCATTTTGGTGGCACTATCTGACAAAGTATCTGCTTATATATTACTTCTTCGTCAGTTTTCGCTTCTGCAAAGGGTTTTTATTAGTACCGGAGTGATGTTTCATGTAGTTTAAAATCAACATTTATTTCATTTTTTCAAGAAACGTCAACCTACATAACTCCCAAACTATGCGAGTGAGGGTGCTCATATAACATAGTGCGTAAGGCATGTAACATGCTACAGGCTGATCTCTTGTTCTTGGTATTTCTCGTAAAGTTTCGGAGATATTTCAAACTATATGTTTAAGCAAAATTCGCTCCTAAGATTGTCATAAGATGTATTTGGAAAAGAAAAAAAAGTCATTTTGGTGGCATTATCTGAAAAAGTTTCTGCTAAAATTATATTTCTTCGTTAGTTTACGTGCATGGAAAGTGTTTGAATTCGTGCCGGTGTGATATTTAATGACGTTCAGAAATCAACATTTATTTCATTTTCCCAAGAAACATCAAATCATAACTCCCAAAGTATTCAAGACACTGCGTTTGTATGAACACAGTATGTACAACACGCCACATACTATAGGCTGAGTGGTGAGAAAAATTCGCTCCTAAGACTTTCATACCTACCACTGTCAAGTTTAAATTTAATTATGTTGCATGGTTTTTTTTCATAATTACAAGGCTCCAATTAACTGATGGTTTGTAGAAACTACCTCATAATCACTCAAAAAATCCATGCAATTTTGTATTATTCCTATATACACTGCTATATTTTGGTTAGTACGACATCAGTGCAATACATACAACCTTGATAAAACAATATTCACTATAGTGAATCTATCGTTATAAATAATAGGTGATGAAGGAGTCAATGAGAAGTGAATCACTGCACTGACACTTGCAAACCTGCGTCATAATCGTTTAAACAGGGATGAGTAATTATTTGGTGCCTACTTGGTGGTGAACTGCTTTTTTCCGTGTTTTCCGAACCTTCAGTCAAATATATTGATTTTCAGCTTAAACAATACTGATATGAATAATTTTGTACATTATTTTACTAAAAATTGTAACATATTTCCCTAGAAAATTAAAAAATGCATATTATTATTTTAACTACCCTTTTTTTATTAGCAAAAAATGGTTTAACGAAAATTCGGAGTAATTTGAAATAAATTTGAATATAAAAGCTTAAGGAACATTGTCAAGTCATACTTATCGAATTCAAAGACAAAAGTGAAATGTATTGCATTTTGGGAAGCCATAAATGTAAACATGCATACATTTCGGTCCTTAGGATTTACTACAATCGTTGCGGTGAAATGAAGGTACCGCGAGTACATGAGCTGCGCAGTCATCTCAGTGTTGTCATAGCAACCAACACCTAGAACTGAAATTTCTAGACAGAGCTATCTTTTCTCGAGGCCCAAATTGTATTGTGCATTACCAAAATGTATTGTAAACATAAGAAGCGAAGTTCAATACCGTAGAAGTCTGAATAAATGGTTGTTTAGTACTGAAGATATATCTTATTTATTTTTGAAAAAAGTGTGAGAATGTGAATATGAAACTAATACTTATGATGTTTATATTTATCAATTTGTTAACTGTAGGATCAATTGCATTAATTGTTTGGCTAAATTTAAGATGAACTGAAAGATCAACTTCATTTATTTGCTTGGCAAAATGTAATATTTTGGTTATTTTAAAACATATTTGTTATTTTATGTAACTAGAACAGTTGGAAATACAGTGATTAATTGTTTATCTCGTGAAAACACAGGGTTCATATGTTTTCGTTCAAAGGACGATCGAGTCGGTAACCCCACAGCAGTCACTTTCCAAAGGGGTACCTATGTTCCTGACTAATTTGCTGTTTATTAATTATTGTTACAGCTGTAATATCCCCCTCTCAGTCCCCGGCAAGCATCAGGTTTCATTGCCGTCATGATGGCTATATACTCGAGAGGGGTTGGGCAGTAATCGTTGCCACGTCCGACGCCCATCGGATGAGTGGCTACGCTGCGTACGCAGTAGACGGAGTGACCCCAGGATGACGGCCTTCTGCATGCGTGCAACTAGTGATTCCGCCTGTGCCACGCAGGACGGAATGCACTTGATGTTATTTAGCAGCGAGCCCTTAACTCCACCGAGCACACCTACGATGAGGATCATTAGTTTCACAGAGTGTCCGGGGTACATTTGTCGAAGTTCGAAAAGCAGGTCTTGATATTTCGTCCGTTTTTCCACCTCCGTCGCATCCATGTTAGTTTCTGCCGGAGCCGAAAACTTGATCGCGAACATGGAGCGTGTGAGGTGGTCGAGGAGAACGATATCAGGCTTAGTTGCCTACCTGGTGGTGGAGAAAGAGTAATTCCACCAGATGGTGCATTTATCGTTCTCCACGACGGACTCGATATCTGCAGGGGCATAGGGCAGTACAGGTGTTTCGTCGATGCCATAATGGTGTCGAAGGTGAAACACCCGCAGGGCCGCGTTGTGCCGAGCTAAATACGCTGACCTGGCGTAATAACTACAGCCGGAGAGAAGGTGACTCAAAGTCTCCGGCTGGGCTCGGCACGCCCTGCGGGTGTTATTATTATTATTTCATTTATCAAGGAATCAATGTTTCAACAAATAGTTCTGTGAAAAAATACTTAAATGTTCCTGAATCCAAATTTTCATTGAGCATTATCTGCCAAACTTCTTGATTCTTAACTTCAAACAGTATCTTGCAATTTTTTAAGAACTCAATGACTTCTGTTTTCAAGAAAAAAAAACATTAATTAACATAAAAAGATTTAATCAACCAATTAAAGACTAATAAATTAAATATTATAGATTTAAAATCAAAATATAGAATATGCGTGACCATTTTGTTCTCTGACAACATATGATGGCTCTATGGCATGATAATGATTTTTATTTTGCGCTCTGTCATTCTAGTCGACTTCCAGTCAGTTGCTTGCCCCTCAGCAACAATTCCGGTGCTTTCAAAACCATGGCGTACGTCTTGCAGCTATCCTCTTGCACATCCAAAGATCTTCTGCAAGCAATAAAGAATAAAGTCGCATAAAAGTTTATAGATGATAGAATATGTTCGATAATTTAAAAAGAGCCTGCCAGTGGAAACTTCAAACCTCCACATTGCACTGAGGACAAATCTATTGACATCAATATTTGAAGTAAAAAATACTTTGTTTGGTTCTTGTACTTTAATATAAATAAATAGATGTATTTCAGATTGAAGGTATTTTATGTACTCTTCTACATAAACAATATACTCGAATGTAAGTAGTAACGAAAGGTATATACACTGTGTCACAAAAAAGGGGCACTGACTATACATTTTCGAATTCTACACCTGAAATGAAACAAAAAATATTTAATAATTTTATTTTTAATTCCATTTCGTTTATCATCTGTCTGTCTGCTTGTGTTTTTAAAAATAAAAATCGTAGCTAAAGTACAGCTTAAGATTTTGCTTTAAAATTTGGTGTATGTTTTACGCTTGTAAAAATTAAAAATGTTATGCTTTCCCGTTTCAAAATGTCGGGCGTTCCAAATTTTTAACGGAAAATTGTAAAAAACCGTTTACTTTACGAAAACTCATAAATTTAAATTTAATTGTGATTCTAACGGTTTCTGAATTTTTTAGACCGGTTGATATTTTCCTGAATATGTTATGTTTTCCCGTTTCAAAATGGTGGCCGTTATAAATTTTAATGGTAAATTGTGAAAAACCTATTTAATATTCAAATAATTGGCCAGAAGCAAAAATAATAATAAATTGAATTGTGATTCTAATGGCACCTGAATTGTTAAAATTGGTTGAGATTTTTAAAAATAACTACGAGTGTGATTTTTCCACGAACTTATATATATATATATATATATATATATATATATATATATATATATATATATATATATATATATATATATATATATATAAAACTTCCAGGAGAATCACTCGGGTGATAAAAATACAATATGCCAAGAGGGTGGCCGATAAAAAATATACAAACAGAAAAAAGAACACTTACACATAAAAACTTCCGATATTTCGGTGAAGACCAGCTCCACCTTTCTCAAGGTATAAAGTAGGAAACTTCCTACTTTATACCTTGAGAAAGGTGGAGCTGGTCTTCACCGAAATATCGGAAGTTTTTATGTGTAAGTGTTCTTTTTTCTGTGTGTATATTTTTTATCGGCCACCCTCTTGGCATATTGTATATATATATATATATATATATATATATATATATATATATATATATATATATATATATATATACTTCGTCATTAGGGTGACTAAAAAGGAAAAACACGTAAAAATACAGTGGATCAGTGGATCGCCGCCACCTTCTTCAGCGAGAGGTGACACAGGTAAAGGAAGAATGAAGAGGGGATTAGGGATGGTCAGTAGAAGGGAAGAGAGCAGTGAGGAGAGGGGATGTGACAAGTAAAAGAGGGGTAGAATGGAGGTAGGGGAAGTGGAAAAGACGAAATGTTGCCATGATGCGAGAGAGATTGGAATGTTTCACGAACTGCACACACACACTGCACCGTGCACGATGGACTCGTTTGAAGGATGGCGTCTCATTTGAATGGGTTGCTAAAAATATTCCATTCGCCATCTTTCGCCAGTCAAGTACTCTAATTACTCACCGAAATTGAAATGGAGTGGAACTAAATTGAATAGGAATGTTTTTTCACGTACCTTGGTCTCCCTGCTCAGTGTCTCCACCACGTAATCCTCGTAGTATTTGAGGAGCGACGGGAGTTGGTCTCTCAGCTTTGACCTTGCAACCGATGATCCATAATAGGCGATCATCGGAGGAACGGCTGACGTTAAATGTATCTCCTTGCTCAGTTGAGTCTGTGTACTAGATGTGATCCAATAATCTAGTTCCACTCCGTCTCTCTTCTTCCTCTCCGCCTCCTTGAGGATTCCCTTGAATCGCTCTCCGTCGCCCTCCCCAGAATATGGAAGCCCTTTGTTATCGAACGCCAAATGCACGGACAGCAGCGTCAATGCATAGGCGAGTAGACCAATAGCATATCTCTCATCCCATTTCCCACTCACGTACGCCTTTCGCTCTTCAAAGTCGGCGAATGAAAGAATGTCACCCCCACTCTTTTCTCTCCCGTCGTGGTCTCTCAATGTCTTTTTCATTTTTCCGATCCTGTCAGACTCTAAATCGATTAAAACTCTGACGCTTGACTGGAAACGAAGGAATTCCAGAATGCAAGACGTGATGCGATCCTCGTCGTACAGCATTTCGTAAAATCTCTTCATTTTCGAAAGGTTGCGTTGGTTCGATGACATCACCTCCGTCTTCCGCATCATCGCCTCTACGCATTCCTCTCTGCTAGGTTTATACACCTGAAAATGCGATTCCATTATTTTAAAATTGCTTAATTCATATAAGAACTCTTTCTTCTGTGTTTCCATGGATTCCTTGATAGAAGAGTGTTCGGTGGACAACAGCGATTGCAGAGTCTCCACCTTGGAAGCGGCGTTGCCAAGTTCTTTCTTAACTTCATCCAAAGATTCCTCTTGCGTGGTTACCATAGAAATCACCTTCCCTTGTTCATTCTTCGTGCTTTCACATACCTGATGTAGACTGTCAACCTTGGAGGCGGTGTTGCCCTGTTGCTTTTTTTCTTCCTCCAATGATTCCTTAACTTCCTCCAAAGACTGTTTCACTGTATCTAACTCCGTTGTTAAATCACTCCTAATACCCGATATCTGTTTTTCTATGGAACTCTTGGTAGCAACGAGTTCGGTCGAAAAGAACATTTTCAACTCATTTATGAAATCAGAAACGCTTTTTGTAGATTTACTTATTGGTTGACAAATATTGTGCCTAGATAGAACAAGTTGGAATACATCCTCTCGCTCCTTGTTCCCTGTGTGATTGGATACCATGTCTTTCGCAATTTTCAGTGCGCTACGGCCATACCTGTCCTCCATCGAAGGATCAGCCCCCGCTTCCAGGATCTCCCGAACCCAGTCCGGCTTCCCTAACATCACCGCCTGATGGAGCAGCGTCCTCTCGCCCACGTTCTTCACATTAATATAAGGCAAATTTTTCAAAATCTGAAAGAAACCCCTCCACGGGATATTTAGGCATCAATTCGAATAAAAACTCCTCCATTTCGACCTCAAGGGAGATTTAACGCAAGTCCCTTTCTGAGCCGAGTGAAAGTCGTTTGTGATCTTGCTTGGGAAGGAGCTGGAGTGGAGATTTTGCCCTCAATAGACCTGGAGATAGATCTCTTACTGAGTCGGCTGTCGAAATCACAGTGGTCGACTGCTGTTTGATTAACCCTGTGAATGGATCAGACAAATTTCTGATTTAGAACACGATACTGTTTTTTTTTCAAATGTTATGTACTGCATGAAACTCTAGTAAAGGCAATAGCTCTTGCACTTAAACCGACGGTCGTTGCCTGTCAAGAGGGAAATTATCGTTCAGAGTCAATGTCGTGAAAGAAAAATAAGAATTATTTATTGAGAGTAAATTTCAATATTCAACTAAATTTCATACCTGGTACATTTGAACTCCTGAGTATAATCAACCGAAAATTGCGCGGACAATATTGGAGTGCATTGATTGGAAAAATAAAACGAATTTTAATACATTTACTCTCTACTTATACTGATCACCAAAGGCGAATAAATATAAGACCACGAGACTTGTACTCCGAGTAACACACCTGACCGGCAATTGGGAAGATCCGGGTTCGAATCCCGGTGAATTCAAATTATTTTGTTCATGGCGTATTTCACCGCCTTCGGTGTACATAAGATTTAATGGGAACGAATGATTATTTGAGCAAATGTTTCGCGGACAATATAAATTTTGAGAATCCCGGGAATTGCCACGGTAATAAGGAATCGCCCATAACTACACAAGAGTAAGAAAGTGGAAAAATAACTCGCCTCGCATTCGGGTCTCAAAATTCGGGTCGCGGATCAATATCCAATATCGCGACGAGTGCTTCAGCCAGTTAAGGTTGTGTGACGAGAGGATCGATATTCAAATTCCCTCAGGCTTAATATGATAGAAGTTAAAACACAATTTCTCAGCAAATATTAAAATACGCGCTGTGTTAATTTTGTAGTCACATAAGGGAATTTTATGTTACAAAAAATATAATTACATTAACTTTGGAGCCCATTGATTGCCATTCGAATCCTCTCATAATGATTTACCATTTCGCGCCGTGTGCATATCATCCACTTAATTCACACAGGCGTCCCTCGAGGATATTTTTGGAATTTAAAGTAACAAGATGTTCAAGATATTTGCTTCTATGTACGCTGGAGGAAAATGAAATATGTTCATTCCGCATAATTTGGGGTTTAAATGGGACAAATTTTCGTTTAATTTAATTTTTAGATAACAAATATAATTAATTTACTTTTAAATACTACGTATCCATACCCAGGTAAAAGGCCATACTGGACTGACCATTAATATCATCAATATCAATAAATACAATGAAATTATTGCCGTATGGCTGCATTGCTACCTATTAGTTGTAAATTTTTCTAAATACATGTTATTCACAAAAAAACGTAAAATATTTACGCCCAATCATAAAACAAATTACTTGAAGACTCAAAATCTTTTAAGCCAGTTACGATGTTTTTTTTTCATAGAGAATCTTCAATAGTCTAGGATAATTGGTACTTTCGAAATAACTGCGACATCTATTACAAGAAAAATGATAATTTCCTTAAATTTGGGTAACATAATTTTTAAAAACCAAAACCCTCCCGCGTATTTGTTTTCATTGATTTATTTTTAATCCAAGTACAATAATAGCGGTGTAGGGAATAATTTTCTATCTAATTTATTGCCTTAACCTTGAAATTTTGGCGTTTAATTTGAATGGTTTTTCATCAAATTTCATGTAATTAGATTTTTCATTCTTGCTAAACCGTGGCTGAGCAACATATCTAGCATATCATCGAGCAAGAAGTTAGGAACCCTTAAATCGAATACATTGAGAGTGAGGATATTCTCGTCGTGTACGCCTTTAGAGCTTTGTACGGAGTGAAGAACAGAGAAAAGAGCCGACTGTTGCCTAGCTGAAATGAATCAATGAAAACACTGTTTAATCCTTCTACGTTTGGTACTGGAAGGAAGTAAAACGTATTTCATTTCCATTCGTTATATACTTAAAATGTATTGAAAACACGTATGTATTTGCGGAGAAGTTGTAAGCAGAATCTGACGTGCTTATGAAGTAAGAACACATCATAGTGGTTATTTAAATCAGAAACACGACTTTTAGAACTCTGAAATTCACAACCTTGAATTAGTTTGACAATAATATCTGGAATTCACTCAAAAAATAATAATGCAAGAAAACGTTAGCCATAAACAGCACGGCAGTGTCGTGAGGCAGCACTTAGTAGCTTCTTCGAAAATGGAAAATGTTTTATGTAAATATTTCTCCGTTTCTTTGGCCAGGGGTTGAAATAAGATTCACAATTCGATTCCTCATTCGTGTGAATGACAGGAATAGGAATTTTTCTTTCAATCGAACCACGGCTGAGCATAGATTTCGCATTTGGTTGAAGGAAAAGGTAATAAACTTCAATGAAAATGATCGTACCTTGTGAGTGAGGATCGTCTCCTTAAGAGCGTTGATCAGTTGAGAACGATGTACAGTACAAAGAGTCGTCTGATATTTTGCTGAAATGGTCTGACTGGTCAGTGTCTCTTTCTGATCCTTCTCAGTGTTTCAGCCAAGTCGAACACGTGAATGTCTCGCTTCTCAAACGCCGGCTTTATATGTCAGCCGACGGGCAGGTAACGAATCAGGAGGACGAGTAGTTATTTTCAGCAGCACGCGGCCAATGAAATCGCGGGCCGCGGTGGAGTGAGTTGGGCGGGTCAACTGTGTGGAAGAGAAACTTCTGAAAAGGTATTAAAAATGGAAGAGCTTAATTTCTGAAGATGACGAAATTCATACGAGAAGTTTCTCTTCCGCGAGGAATTCCCACCTCACTCCCTGTACGATGACCGGCAGAGCGATCGCGATATTCTCGAGCGATATAATTAGCCGCTCGTTTCTCAAGCGAAGGAAAGACTTCCTCCTACATGCGATATCTGCTTATCGGACGAGAGCGAAGGGAGTTATCTATCTCTTGCGGTCGGATATTTTTACTCGGGAAAAACAATGCTTATCATCCTTGGCTTTAACAAGAAGACCATATGAAAATAAATGTCCCGATTTCGTCATGATATTATTTCCGTTTTATTTTTTGGATTGATTATTCCGAGAGCCGACCGAACAATGACTTAGAGACAAGGTTGCGTATGTTAGAAATGGAAATTCTAATTCTAGAGTAAGGGGGAAAGTAGAAGAGAAATTCGGCGACAGAATTACCCTGTTCATGACGAAGGACACCATGGGGTCACACAGATTAACGTCTCATTCGACGGATGAAGTGTTGAACTCTAAGAGATCTGAATGCAATCACGTGTCTCTGCATGGCATTTTTACAATTGTTCATCTCAATTAGAGTGCATATTTCCCAAACTTTGGTTTTTGTGTTTTACACCTTTAAATATTATTGTCGTAAAGTGAAGATCCTTTGTTTTGATAAGGCAGCAAAGTCAGGTTCAGCAATTCTCTATTAAAAAACCCTATACAATGTAATAATCCACAAGTATGGCAAATTAACAATTAGAAGCCTAGAGTGGCATCCTATATTGCCAATTATATTGCCTATTGTCGCACAGTCAGGTCTGGCCAGTGCATGTACAGCGGCATAGTCTAGGCATTCCTTAAGCGTCACGGAATGAAATAACTTGGAGTTCGGCACGTATGGTCTATTACTAACATGAAGTCAGGGGTGGTAACAAAAATTAATTAACAATTATTATCAAGATATTATAATATCAGAGAAATTATAATATCGGAGAAAAATGTGTCATTGGCACCATTCATAAAAATGTTATCAGGGTTTCCAAGGGTGTGATGTAAAATTACACTGATCTACCATTTTTTTTAGTGCATTCACCAGATTGATTTATATTTTTAATTTTGTCAATTCGTAAGTGTATCTTCCTTACTTACATTCGGCCTTTGCTGTAATATTAAGATGACTCCTTCACGCAGTGGATTTATACATTCTGGTCCCGATTGCAATGGGAATAAACACGCCGCCAGTGCATCAAAGATTACTTCGCAAGTGGTGCTCATGATCTCAATTATCGCGAGCGCTACCGCAACAGACTAACTTACCAACGCACTGTCCATGTCGCACATATATGGGCCGAATTGAATTTCGGCAACGGATACCCGAACGAGTGGAAACGGGGAGAAAGGAATGCACCAACTGCTCGTCTCAAACATAAATTCGGTAAATGGAGTATGGTGGTATGGTGGGGGGTTTGGGGGGGGAGGTAGGGGAAGGGGAGAAGGGGGGAATAAAGGGTGGGAGCTGTGTCAAGACGCAAGAGTGTCCACTTTTCCAGAGATACGATAATTTACCCTCCTCCCAGCCCAACCCAATTTTTCCCCCCGCTCCACTTCCGTCGCCTCGCAACGGAGTCGGCGACACACGGGACACCCCCGCTGCCGTCTTGAGATAGGATTATTGAGGATGAGGGTTCGAAAGGGTACCTGCTGCCGCTGCCTCTTCTGCTACCGTGGCGTCCTCCGTGCGGAGATGAGGAAATGAAGAGAAGGGTGGACGCCAAAGCGTTGGAAAGAGACTTGACATCATTAAGGAAGGGAGGGAAGTTCTTCTCCAGATTTATTCCGAGCACGTTTTCCTCCTTTTGATTCTTCCCGGAAAATTTAGGATGTGCGCGACGCATTGTAAATTTTATCGATTGTCATCAATAACTGTACATCCATGACTTTTTGAGAAAAATGCAAATTTCTTTGGAGACTGAAGCCAAACATCCCAAGGCATCCAAACATCCCAAACAGAGAGCAAGGATTACTACAAATATACTTTTCTGCATAATCAGGCATACAATTGAAGAAATTATTTCTCACAACTCTACCGAAATTATAGCACGAGCATCGCTCGTTAACACGGCTGAAGTAGTTCATCAAATCTCAAAAATCATAATTGAAGTTTCTGGGAAAGTATTTCTGGTGAGTTATGTTGATGGAAAGACTTCATTCTCTTTGGTCATGAAATCAAATAAAACAAGCATTAAAACCTTTGGCTTTTAAAGGCTTTGCTCGTCATATAATCGTTAAATGATGTTTTAGTAATTATATTAAATAAGGATTAAAGGGGTAACCCGCTTTGAAATAGGTGTGAATGAGGGACGATTTTTTTTCTTCAAACGTGAGGTGAAAGACAATAAGCAGTTTTGTGTCAAATCAGATGTGAATCGCTTAAGTTTTGGCTAAAAGAATCAAACAATAAATTGTATTTTAAGTCAAAAGGAAAATATATTTCTTCGGATATTTAAAATAGAATATTGCACGGCATCTCCGAAATACCAAAGGTTATTCGGTTGGCCACGGAACCATAAGTTTCCGAGCAACGGATCAAAAGAAAATATTGAGTCACACTTTGAACTTGATCGCGAATGCTTATATTATTATCAAAATAAATGAACCAATACGATTGGGCCGTATTGACTTCAAACGCGACCGAAAACTAATCCAAAGAGACGTATCTGTATGAGCTAGAATACTTAAGTAGTAGCAGGATACAATTATGCTTTCAGCTGTCATCAACTAGTTATCAACGACAAAAACAAAGGCAACCATATCAGCAAAATATAACACGCTTCACCTTGCATTCTGACGCTGCAAAATAACATGCTCTCAAGCTTTCTCTGCTAAATAGATATATTGGTGGTAATTTTTAAAATTCACTTGCTACCTCATTAATCTCTCATGATGAGTTCTTTCCCAATGAACGTGGGTAGAAATTTCATTTTTGGTTGTCACGTGGATACTCCGACTGAAAACTCACACTTTTGCAACAGAAATTTAAACAAGAATTTCATTGCGTTCTAATTGCATCGCTAAAAAAATATACGCCAGCCGTGTTAAAAGTACTTCAGACATACTAACGAGATAACTTTGTATTCTAGAAGGGATATTCTTTTATATTCCGATGAGGAAAGATCAAGAGGCATAAAATCCGCTGTAACACAGGACTGAAGTAAAGTTTGTTAGACAGTCTATAAAAACATCTATTTTATCAAATAGAAAAAGGCGTTTATGGAAAACAGAATACTGATATGAGCTACAGGTCAATGGCTCCAAAAGGGAAACTTTTTCTTAATAAAATAAATTTTAAACTTTGTACTGTTTTCATCAAAACCTGGCCTGGCTTTTGACAACTTTTCAAATTATCAAGGTGTATAAATAGAGTGAGTCGCATGAGTATTCAAATAAAGATAAGGGGTGGGTGAGTTAACGGGAGTGGGGAAGTAGTTCCGGGGAAGGATAAAGGGTGGGGAGGGGCAGGGGGGAGTAATACGATACTCGAGTTATTCTGAATGAGGACCATGAGAGGAGGAACAAATGCAAGTGAATGGAGAGAAAAGGGGATGAAGTGCAAATAAAGCCACGAAACTACAACAAGAGAGTTAAATTGTCAAAAGATAAAAATATGCACCAGGGTTGACGTCACCACATGCTGTCGATAAAATTCACATTGTCAAATAAACCTTTTAAGGAGGTGATTGAAAATAAAATTATTGGTAATTACACACTAAAATAAGATTACGCGGAGTAATTTACAATTTCATGTTGTTATAAAAATTCAGTTCGAATCCTATTGCCTCGAAATGTAGACCCAAAGGTTTAAAATCACTGTTATGACCTTAAATAGAAGCGATTCGGATGTTACATGGGTTCATAATTCGTCACGTGTAATCCCAAGCCTCTTTCGAATTTCATTTAAGGAAACCTAGCGTGGATTGTTTTCGTTCATGTGCCAAAGGAGAAAGGTGTAACCTCCAACAGGTGCACCTCGAACGTCTTCACGGCGGATTCAGAGAGAGAGAGAGAGCGTGCGAGAGGACGTTGTTCAAAGAATTCGCTGGGCAAGAGAGAGTGAAGGGCATAAAAGTGCAAAGGAAATGCTTCCAGAAAGGGAGAATGTCTTCCAATCGGAACTCTACTCGCCGCTAAGGTGGAAGGACTGAGAATGAAAGAAGAAACAAGAAGGAAATAGTATAAAGAAGTGGTGGGGGGGGGAGGAAATAAAAGAAAAACGCCCTTAATGAAATCTCAGCATCAACGGTAGGAATGCGCGTCGTCAGGGGGGGCAAAAAAGGAGAGGAACTTAAAACGCCAAGGGCCCTCGCGTCGAGGGGCGGCTTATTAAGACGCGGACGTGTGAAATCCAAAGAGTGTATTTATATGCGTTTGGGTGTGTAGATGATGAAGAATAAAGAACCAGCTCTCGCATTCGAAAGCAAATCCCATTATAGCCATCTTTTCCCTTTAAAGAGAGAGGGAGCAGCGGAAGGAAAACATTTCCACGGGAAGGCGGAATGATTTTCACGAATTTCAACTGTCGACAGTATGATCTTAAAATCAACAGATCCCTTTGGAGACTCTCCAAGAAATCCTCGGAACGACCCAGACAGAGAGAGACGAACTAAATAGAGTCCAAGGATGGGCGGTTGAGTTCCTTTTCACCTCGTACTCGTTCCTTCTATTCTCGTTCTTTTAAAGAATTAAGGTCAAAGATTCATTCATTTCGGTCTTATTCTTAAGTTGCACCTGGTAGCTCATTCAAATGCTATTTTCTTCATGAAGCAAGGAGATGAAGCAGCGATGAAGCTCCTTTTCAATTTAATATTTCCCCTCCCTAGTAAGCATCTATTTCCCCTCAACAATATCAATCATCCAGTATTATCTTAACCCATTCCTCATACTTCAAAACACTTTAACGTTTATTGCTGTATTTTTGTATGTTGTTTGAGTTTGTTGATATATTCTTTTACCTTATATTCTAAGAACCCTACGCTTCGCTGGTCTTTAAAAGTTCATCTGAAGGTATACCATACTCGTATTAGCTCACTTCATGCCTCTGGTATGGAGTGAGCTGTAATGTATTTACACCGGGTAGAAAGTCCCAGGAGTACTGTTATCTGGCTTAAGTTTCGCTTTCAAAGGAGGTGAGCGAGTGGCTCGTTGAAACGTCGATCATTGAAGCCTAACTCTAGAGAATACTTCATCTACATCAAACATCGGGAAAGCCTATGGTTCTTCATCAAAATTTTTCATTTTATTACACGGTGAGCTGGAACTAAGTTTAATTAAAATGTTTTCGGAAATGGAATTTTCTTTTCCTAACCTTCAGTAGGTACACTTTTAAACGTTTTACAATAAAAATAAAAATAATCCGTCGGTCTGTTTAAAAATAAAATCGATTTTATCATTTTGCATAGTGGAAATACGTATTCTTTCAACACAGGACTATTGTCGAGTATCTAGATGCAGTTACGCCGATCAAAGACGTTGAAAATATTGTGTGAAAAATTTACGCTGAATGAAGTTAGAGATTTAAATAAATTATTAATAAAAAATATGAGGTGAAAGCGGTCCCCGTCAACTTTTTTCATCGAAACTGCGGCCTGTATATTACACCAAAAAATTCGAAAAATACGTCGAACTGACATAAAATTATTAATTTTTTATCATACATTATTGCAATATTTGTACATTGAATCTTGTAAAATAATTAATATACAATAAACATTAAACTAGCTAAGAATACGTTATACTAATATATAAGTAAAATAAAGATTCGTCTTGAGCTAGTTTAAAGATGCAGGCCGTTGAAGGCGTAAACTGTCCTGAGCAAATGCTTTTACCACTCTAATTTGATCGTATTCACTTTGTGCTTATTCCCGATGATCTTGAAATCAAAATACAACCAAAGAGCAGACTGAATCCACGCAAGTCGGAACGGTAAATTTCTGTAATAAGAAAATTAGAAGAAGTATTCTTTGCTTGTGACTCGACAGAAAGGTAAGTAAGGTTTTTAGAAGTTAAAACTACCCTTAAAAACAGTTCATCCTGAGAGTACACGCGGTAGCATACGCAAGGCGGGGGAGACTCATCGACTACATCGCCGGAAATTGAAGCCGGTTCCACGTCCGCAGAATCGAGACTTGTTTGGCGACAGAATTTCTTCCGGGGCGCACGTGTGTCAGAGGTCGACGTTACCCAAAATTGTATGTATGCTACTATTTGTGTGTGAAGGGTTGTATTTGCGTGTGAAGGCTATTATTTGTGTGATTAGTTATTATTGTTATCACCCTGCGGCCGTGAAGGCAAACAAATATAAGTTAAGGGTTAAATTTTGTGAGTGAAGGGTATTTCTTTGTGATTAATGAAATCGTCAGTGGCCGGAAGTCAAAAAGTGAAACAGAGTATTAATAATAGTGTAAATGTTACATTGTGAAGGGTGATTTGTACCCAGGAAAAGATGCGGGCATATCAAATCAAATCTTTACTTCAGAATAAAGGGAGCTTAATTAACGAGATAACTTAACTCTTGTTTCCATTGTATGTTTCTGGCGCCCAACAACAACAACAACGTCTTGTGAACAATTAAATATAATTAAAAGATAAAGTAAAGACGAGAGACGCTCTTTTACACTAACCATATTTAAAAAATAAAAATTTAACTCAATGGGTAAAATAAACAAAACTTTTTTTTATATTTTATCGCCAAATAGCCTTAGTATTAATTATAAACAAGATTTTTGCCCATGGAAACTTCTAGTGCCCAAAGAATACATATATTCACTATGCGAAATGATGGAATCGATATTATTTTTAAACAGAGCGACGGATTATTTTAGTTTGTATTGGAAAACGTTTAAACATGTACGTACTAAAGGGTAGTAAAAGGAAATTCCATTCCCAAAAACATTTTATTTAAACAGTTCAAGCTCACCGTGATTAAAGAATCGGGTTCTAACCTAACTAAAATATTTTTCTGATGTTTATACATAAATGTGGATTTTTGATTTTGCATCGTGTAATGTTCTTCCGTTCTTTAAAATGCTTCAAATTTAACCGAATTAAATTTGATTTTTTTTATCGTTTTTGTCTTAAAAAATTGATACATCTTTAATCCAGTTAATCTTTGTGATGATTATGGATTATGCGGTCGATCATTTAGTAAATGTGCGCAAAGTTTCGAAACTTATTGAATATTTGTAGTATTTCTAAGCCGTATAGTTGCAATCGTACTATAAATTTCTTTTGGTTCCCAATCCAGCTTTTCTAATGGAGTTGTCATACTTTCTGCTCACTCGAGGAAGTGGTTGTCTTAGTATTTCAACTGCACGTGGTCAAAATATTTGTCATGGATTCCTATTGCTTGCAGCCTACTCCATACTTATGGGGCCAAGCGATAGCGAATGGCATTAAAGGTTCCTTTTCCTGTTTGTGTAAATTCTGCCAGAGGGTAGGAAAGGAATTCGCATATCTTCGGCGCTCCGACCGTGACGGGCTCTCCTCAACCCTTAGACTACCATTGTTTTCTCCTTTATAGGTACCCATAAGTACCAATGGGTACTTATAAACTTACTAGTACTTATGGGTACTTCTTAGGAAAAACATATGTCCCATTAAACCGTTCTGCGGTTCATTACTCCTCCGAGGATTCAGAGTGGAAGGCCAGTATCCGAACAGTATATAAATTTCGGCATGTTGCCGAATTGGTTAAAACAAATTCAGACAAGGAGAAGGAGAGCAAAGTTAACTTCGAAGAGAGAGAACGTAGAACTTCCTAATATATCCAGTGAATACCCAAAAGCAAAAACACTATCACAAAAAGAAGGCCAAACTGACTCATATTACGATGAATCCAATAGCAATTTAAAAGTAAGTGTTAAACCATCGCAGCGTTAAAATTAAAACGTTCCGATATTTAATACACAATCCACATCGTATGTTAATAGTATGGGAACAAGCGCCTAAGTAATAGGAACAGGGAACTGGCTCACTGACGATATAAGCGATGGCAAGGTTTTTCCACCAGGGTATAACATTTTTAGGACGCGATATACAAAATAAAAACTGCATTGTAGTGTTTCTTACTTTTAAATAACATTTAAAAATCATCGCGTATTCATTAAAGGACAATGAAATTCGGAGCGTTAGGTACTCTATCAAAGAACGCAAAAATGAAGCGTGGTCTTCTGTCCAATTTACAGACTACCCGATACGAATAAATGGGCTGTACACCACCAATAAACTAATATTTTGAGAAGCTGCTAAAAAAACAGTAATCATTGGAAGATATTTCAAACACTCATCTGCAAACTGAGAAACATATATTGTAGAAACAAAATTATGAAACCGAGACACTAGTGAGGCATTAATCGATGACTTTCACTGCACCACTCCTTAACCCAAGTAGAAAAAAACTTATCAGGGAAAACAAAGTATCAGACCTCTTACCTGACATTCATCCAACGATGGTTAAATACGTGTTAAATATATTCTTGAAGACATAAGTGAGAATTTTTTCGGCTTTAAAATTAATTCCATAATAGAATCAAAGCGAAAAAGTTACATTCTAAAACGTATTCCAAAGTGTGAGATTTCGCAGAATTCGAAGGGACGATAAAACTTTCATTTTGGAATCTGTAGCTAGTACAAAGGACGAAAAAACAATTATGTAGCATGGATTTTTTAAAGGAATTTCTGCGCAAGGGAGTCAAGAAATATTTATTACACAACTGTTCAAAGAGGCAGAGTTAATAGCTGGAAAAAGCTGCCGTGCTAAACGCTAAAAAATAAAGAGGACATTAAGTCCTTCCCTAATGAAAAATAAGAAAGGCACTAGATGAATAAATAGATGATGACCCAGAGTCATTCCGATCCCAGTCTAGGTTCACATTCAGGTTCAGTCATCAACGAAATAGAATGGCTATATAGTCTCACATTGAACTATTTTTTGAAAGCGTATGCACAAGCGTTCACAACAAGTATCGTGTATTATTACTATTGCAAAGCGATTAAATTTCAAGGTTGAATTCTATTATAGTTTCAATTGATAGTACTTCGCATATTACAAAAGAAGCTAAAATAAATTATTTTTTTAAATTTTAGCTCACTCTATATCAGTCTAATCACAACGAAGCGGTTGTTACAATCAGCGTATGAATCCGTTCCCAAACCTTAGGTAACATCTGGGAGTAGGCAAATGCGCTCATTCTTTTAATTGGTTTCGACTCATTAGCTTAATGACTGATCTTCCGTCTTCCTTGTTTCCTATTCATCTTTTTAATTCATCGTCGCACTTTTAAAAATCTATCTTCACTGTACAGAATACGCGGAAATATCTCGCCTGCAGGAACATGTTATGAATACTGAAATGCAGAGCATCTATGGCAACTCAGCGAGCAATAATGACCTAAATAAATATAAAATATTGAGTGATTTTCATACAGTCACAGTATAAAGAAAGTTGGGAAGGCGAATCACTTTTTTCTGTCTAATTACTCTCAGTGAAATTAAGGTGGTTCCACCGTAAAATGTCATTTTATTTATATTTTGTCTAGGTACTTGTAAAAAAAACTTGTCCTTTATCTGATATGAACAGCAAAATAATACCTTTCCACGCTATATTATTCTATAATTGAACTTGAAATTACATTGTGTTCAATGGGGAAATGAGAGAAGCACGAGAAAAGATAGTATTTTTCAATAAAATATAAATGCCATTTTCGCGGAAAACTATTCATATGATGGAAATAATCCAGAGAAATTGAATAAAAATAAAATACAGACATCTTACTACATTATTTTAGTTATTAGGGAATTACTGCCGTAATTGAAGTCAAAATGCGGTAATTCGTAGGAAATGGCGCTGCAGTCGGCTCCAATGGCTGGAAAAAAGTGCTAATTTAAAATACATTCGTGGAATAATCTGCATTTTTTCTACTTTACTTTTGGTTTTCTGTAGGTAACGCATTTCATCAGCGAAAGCAGGATTTTTTGGACAAAATATAAAAAATGTGGAATTTAGTATTTGTTTTGACTCACACAGTCGCGGTGGAACTTCCTTAAGATCGTGGTATTGAGAATAAGTCGGCGCGGTAGGATTGAGTGAAGCAGCGGCCCTTCTTTCCCGAAATATCTTCTCCGAGTAACATTTGTCACACTTTCTCGCACATGCACGAAGACAGATCGCGGTGCTGACAATGCAAGGGGTTTCCCACAGGTGTCCTCGTCGCGCTTCATTACGGAAGTGGCCCCCGTACTCGTGCCACTTCCAAACGTCGACCCTTTTGCATGTTACGCGAGGCATGCAATGTGACAACATATTCTTCCGCCGGCATCTTCGTTCTTTCTACTGGCTGATACTGCTCTTCCACACACTGCGCTATCTCCCAACTGCAAACTGTTTCCGAGGACACTTGATACCTCTTCTCTCATAGCATCCCATTTCGTAATCCCGGGGATTTTTTTCCTCTTTCAGTCCTATTAGGTTTTTATTCCATCTCTTTTGACCAGGGACTTTTACGTTTTAATATATTAAGAATGATATCATACGCACATATTTTCATTCTACTAATTTGAATTATTTATGATATAAAAAGAGAATATAAGCTTTCCCGATTTCATAACAGCTTTGGTGTTTTACGAGGCATTATTGTTTTGCCGCAGTCAGAGTACACTTTCTTTTACTAGTTTACAAAAAAGTTAAGCATTATCATCAAAATTCTGGTGGCAATATAGCCTCTAGAAAAATCAACAGCATGCTTGTCGTTACGCAGGAATGGAAATTCATAGTGAATGCAATTAGTTGATGGAATGCGAAATTAAGCGTTTCTTTGAAGAATTTGAAACAAGAAGTCGATTATGGAATTTCTTGCGTCCCACCAAAAATGTCTCAGTTTTATATTTTTTAAACATTGGAAAACTCTTTATTAACAGACCCGGTCAAGCGGAGTTCCAGTTCCTGTCTAATGAGATATCGCTATATCCCATTCTTCCAGCAGCTGCCTCAATTCTTTTTCACGTGACACACAGTTAAAAATAAAAGGGAAGGATTTTAAAGATCTATCACGCGTAATCAAAGCACACAGAAGGAGTAAGAGTAATCGGCGCATTAGCACTCACTTTGAAACACAATAAAAATTTTGGATACACACCGTACCCATTGTCCAGGAAAATTTATCTTCAAACGGCTGTTACAGTTAACAGAATAAGAATTTGAACGTGATGAAATGCTGTTGGAGGTCATGGATGAAGTCAAACGGTGAGATTTAAAAAAACAAATAGATATGAAGATAAGCAGCGTAAGTTAAGGGAAGATGTACGAGGCCGGGAAGAATCATATGGGTGATGCGCATTGTGACCCAAAATAATTTGACGAGGACCTTAAAAAATGGAAAGGTATTCCCACGAGGAATACCAAGGATTTAAAAATATCAAGGTTTTTTTCTGATACGATATACCCTCGTCAAATGAGAGGAAATCAGTTTCCACATAACGGGAAAGAGTGAAAGGCTGCTGCTAAACAATCATTGGATTTTATAAACGAGGAAGATTCCACTCTTTCAATGGATCTAGGTTTGCTCGGGCCATTTAAATATCAAGAAGCGTGAAAGATACAATTGTAGAAAATAATATTTTTTCATTAAGGAGATTTTTGTAATAATTATTTTGGAATATGATTACTCAATTATTTTTCAGGAACCAGGAAAGTTTACAGAAAAACGCGGGCACTAGAAGTTTCGCAAATACTTCGTTTTGATCACGGAGAGGTACGGTATCGAAATGATATATTAGATAACAATAATTTTAGGTTGTTCTTGTACAATGTTCTCAGTGTTATTTCCGGGAAACAACCAGAAATTGAGCCTATAAGAGGTGTATTAAAGAAATCAAACCTCCTCCTCCATTCGCATCTTACGTACATGTGCTTGGGTTCCCCTCATCGCCGGCAGGGGGTGGGTCTCCCGAGGGTAGTTGGGCTTTCGAGCCTACGTGGAAACTCGAGCATGAAGACATGCACGGCACGTCTCGAAACGGTCCTTTTCACTGAAGAAGCTCACGGCTGACATCATTCCGGAATGCACTAATTAATGCCCAAAGCCACGTTCTCCCAACTGCCACGAAGTCTGTAGAAAGACTGCGACAGTCTTGGGTATTCAGGCTCGAGCTTACAGTGCTACAGTGCCTTGACGTTAAGGCATTTTTAAGTCTCTTTTTCTTTCCGGCCTCTCATATGTCATAGCGGCAATAGGGGAGCGACTTTCCGCTCCAAGTTCGCTTGGAGTCCAACTTCTGATTGTGGTACTGGGTTTATGTGGCAGTCCTGCATTTGTGCTTTGGAATTTATCCGTTTTTAATTTCCCTGAAATCAAGGAAATTCAGGGATTTCAGGTCATAATGAGGCATTTTTGAGGAAAGGTTTATGACAAACTGCTGTTTATCTTTTGCATGATATATAATTAAAACCATTCATGGATTAATAAGAAAGTAAGAGTAGAATAAGTTTTCAATCGAGTGAACTTTCATTTCCCGGAAATTTGTCGATGAATATTACGCGATCGCTGGATTGCATCACTGGAATAAAATAGAGTGCATAGTAAACATTTTTTACAAAACTTTTGATTTAGTTTCAAAATACACGTAATCAAAGAATCAATGATTGAAAAACGTAAAAACAAAGTTCAAATTAATATTCAGCTCCTGTGGAAATTTTGCAACTGGGAAAAATTAACAAGGGTTGATTCTTTTCGAAGTTATGACTAGGAGACATGGACCTAAATATCCTCAGCATTGAGAGAAGTTAACTACTACATTAAAGCTGCTTTTAACATTAACGCGTACGTTGGTGGAAAAATGAAATACGACTGTATAAGACGTCATCGGTGCAATTTCACGGCAGGATTAAAATGGCCGCGCATTAAGAGTAAGAAAAGTGAAAGGGGTTGGATGGGGGGAGGGGTGAAGGAGGGGGGAAAGGGAGGGTCTTAGGGGGGGGGGGGAAGGGAAGGGCCCTTTTGCCCTTACCTCTGAGTCATTTCTTCCCCGATCTTCAGTTTTATTTTTTGCTGCGTGCTTTCCTCGCTCCTTGAAGGGCCTTCCGTTCTTCATTTGTCAGGCTCTGAGCGCGGTGGGAGGAATTGGAATCAAAGGGAAAGGCGGAATTGGTAGATGTTGGGTGGAGGAGGAAAAAATAAGACCGAAGGGAAAACTATAACACCGGGAACTGAATGGAATGCGAAATTAGAAGATTTGGTCACAATGACGTGAGCAGCGTAAAGAATATTTTTATGAGACGAAGAGCAGAGGCTTTCCTTTCGGAAAGAAACAGAGAAGCGAAGGTTAGGCACACTTATACATTCCAAGAACGAAAATATGGCTTCCTTAAAGTGATTGTGTTCTATTCACTTATCCAAAAATAAAAGGCATTCCTTGTTGAAAAAGTATGTCTTTGGTATATTGTCTTTTTATATGTATGAACGCAGAGCACTCAGTTTGATAACTACTCCGTTCATAAACACATGTTAGTGCTCACAGGGCTGATGAGAATAGGAAGCGAAAACGAATAATGTATTCCACAAATGAATATAAAAATGTTGTGTAGTTCAGAGAAATAAATACAATCCATGTGGGTTGCCTACGCTACAAGTTGTGTGTAGTCTTTCGCGTTCAAATGTAAAGCAATTTATTTTTATATTTTTAATCAAAAGAATTTTCAATCATGCACAACTGTCAATGTACTTTTGATTGGAAAATATTACATTCTGATATATTATAGCAGGAGGGTTTAATACTGCGTCGAAACGATTGCCAACGTCAAAGACAGACCAACATGAAACGCCAAGGAAGCATTTTCCGCCCAAAATGAAAAGAGAACAGCAAAAAAAGCGCAGCCCTTCGCCATGAAGCACGATACATAAAGCCCTCTCGTCGTATTTCATTCGCCGTAATTCTGGGACACTAACGAACAATTATTACTCCAACGTCAACGGAACCACATCAAGTGCACATGTTCTGCAGGAGAGAAGCAAGATGGAGGAACGAAGAGATTTGGTATTTTTCTTCTCTCGAGGGAGGAACGGTTAAATGTGGAGGGAGGAAAGATGATGAGGAAGGAGGGGGTTGGGTTGAAATGCCGCGTTCTTTATTCTTTTCGAGGGAAGGAGGGAAGAAAGAGTCACGTGATCACAAAGGAGTCGTTGGGGAGGGAGGGGAGGGTGCTCTCTGCTCGGGACAGAAAGAGACAATTTCTCGCATCGTCGAACCCTGACATAAGCAACCACAAGAACACACACAAACGCACGAACGATGCCACGGACGGAGGGGAGGGGGGCGAGGGAGGGGAGGGAGGGGTGTGGGGACGGAGGGAGATGGATTGAGAAACCGACGACGAATGAGGGAGAGGGGGTGAGGAGGGAAAAGTTGGAAGGCGTGGCTGGAGAGGTGCGCGGAAGGTTGCGCCAATCCCTCCCTGTGGTCTAAACATTAACCAGCTATCGTCAATGCCAACTATCAGCCACGTTTTTAATTGTTCAACGTTTTGAGAAATGTGCGACGACTTTACCTCCTGTTTTACTCGAGTTACGAATGTTTTTGAAATTAAAATAGGGTGCATTCTCATGATACACACCCAAATAATGCACCATGAAATAGTTGCAGAAGCTTGGACGACCATGCGCCAAACGCAGCTGCCAACAAAAGAGACTGAAACAGGTATTCATTCATTCATTAGAGTAATCTACCGGTTAGAGATAGGTTTTGATGAAAGTTAGAGAATATCCCACTGACACTTAGACGTGCCGTGCCCTTTCTACCTCTAGTATTTCTTTCTTCATCTCAGCATAAGTCCTACCTTTCTTCATCCCGTCCATAAAACCAATTCTCATTCTTCCCCTTCCCCGCTTACCCAACTCCTCCTTCCCTATATCACGGCCTTCAGCAAACCATCACCCCTCATTACCCCTTCCAGCCACCTACCTTGCCTTCCCTTAATCTCTTCTTCTTAAGTTTCCTCTCCTCGCCCACCATGTCAAGCACTTCCTCATTTGTCTTCCTTTCCGTCCGACGCACCTTTCACCATCTTCCTCCACACCCACATCTCGAAAGCATTCAGCCTATATTCGTCTTCCTTTCTCAAAGTCCACGTTTCTTCCCCATAAAACGCCACACTCCATATCAAGCTCTTCACCAGCCTCTTTTTTACATCCTTACTTAAGGTCCCCGTCATTAGCTCCCTTCTATTATTGAACGCTTCCTTCGCTAGCGCTATTCTCCTCCTAATGTCTTTTCTACTATGTCCTTTCGCTTCTAGCGCACTACCCAAGTATTTCAATTTTTTTACTTGCTCGAGTTTATGACTACCTACTCTTATCACCAACCTCGCTTTCTTTGTCCTAGATAATCTCATTACTTTTGATTAATCTTCCGTTCGTATTTCTCGCACAGCTTTTCCAATGCATCTATTAAATTTTGCAATCCTTTCGATGACCGACTGACCAACGCCTGGTCGTCTGCGAATCTAATCGACTTTTTGGCTGGCCTCCTATTTTGATCCCCACATCTAGCTCATCCCATTCCTCTTCTACCATTTCCTCAGCATGGATGTTAAAAAGTAGAGGCGACAAAGGGCACCCTTGCCGCACCAAGCGACCTATAACTGCCCACCCTGATTCACCCTCAGCTACCCTCACCTGAGCCTTCTGCCCCATACATAAGTATGAGTCTTCTATCACGCCAATCTATTCCTATTTTCCCCAGCATCTGCATTAGTTTCTCTCAGTTTACTCTGTCAACCGCCTTTTCGAAATCCAAAAAACATGCGAAAACATCCTGATTATACTTTATGTTTCTATCTATAAGTGTCCTTACTGCCGCAATCGCGTCTCTGGTGGCCCTCCCCTTCCTGAACCCAAATTGGTCATCGCCTAAATAGTAGTTTTCTTCGCCTTCCAACCTTCTATTTGTATTCTAAGCAAAACTTTTGCTGCGTGCGAAATTAAACTGATTGTTCTATACTCTTCGAATTATGACGTTTTGTTCTTCTTCCGGATAGGTATTAATACTGTTTTCACGAAATCTTCTGGCCATACTCCTTCCTCGTAGATCCTGCGAATAACTTCGAAAAACTATTTTCTCCCCCTACTACCTAGATTCTTCAGTAGCTCCGAAGGTAGATTATCAGTTCCCACGGCTTTTCTACCCTTCATCTCTCTTAATACCCTCTCTATTTTGCTGTAAGGTAACACTGGTCCGAGGTTATCCTTATCTATTGTTCCTTCATCTCCTAGGTCTAGGCTATAGGGTCTATTCTCGCTGTCATATAGCTCCTGTACTTGATCTCTTCACCTTTCCTATATATCTTCCTGTTCGATTAATATTTTCCCTGTTTTGTCCTTAACCTTTCAGAGAACCTTTTTATAATTCATTACCTATGCAATAAAAAATGTTTGAGACTTATCAAACATAATAATTAATGCTATTTTGTGTGATATTGTTCTCTGTTGTTTTCATCTTAAACCGAGTAATAAATATATGATATTATATCTGGCTATATTTGTAATAACTAAAATGATCAGAATAGCCACTTGAGTGATCAGAATAGCCTCGTCATTTTTGACTTTTTGATATTTTTTCTGGCGTCACGAACTCTCCACTATCTCCCAAGGTTCATTAACTTTATAAATTGTTCTCGTCGCTCTCTTTTAAGCAATGGCTAAGCTAAAGGTAGGCGCAAACCAATAGTTATTCAAATAGTTTAAACTCTGTCCATGATGCAGCAATATTAAAATGATCGAAATAGCCCCTGTCTACCCTTCAAGAGAAACACATAAATTAAAGTTCTACATTATCTTAACAGCCTATTAACGTTATCATCATACTAATATATAAAAATTGAATGGTGCCTGTCTGTCTGCCTGTTGCTCAATCACATAAAAACTACTGAACCGATTGAGCTGAAATTTGGCATGTAGTAAGAAAACGTATCTGGATGTAACATAGGCTATATAAAAATCCAATAGGGCCCCCTAAGGCCCCCCCTGGTGGTCCCTGGTGGTCTATGATAAGCATTGGGGTCGGTGCAGTGGTTTTTTTATTTTTTAAATTATTTCCGCTCAAGATAGAGGGATGGAATTTTTTTGATCGGATGGTTGAATAAATTATGTTTCTAATTCTTTCAATCGATTTTCTTTTACTCTTCATAATTGTCTGAAAATCATGTTTATAGCTGAAAAATCTCACATTTGTTCTGAAATCAACAATAGCATATTTTCTTGACAACCATAAATTTGAATTTCAAAGGATATTCTCGCATCTGGCATTTAAGTTTTCCTGCCGGCCCATGATAGCACGTAGAAAGAAAATTTGTATAAGAAGGACCCAGAGTCCAAAGGGCCCCATGATAGATTGCTTCGGGGGGTAATCGATAACTTCAATGCATATTTTCAACAAGTGTACTCTTCAATGTCTATTCTAAAAGTAGCTCTCATAGTGGAACTGCAGGTATATGAGAGAACACTTACGTAGTGAAGGATATACATAAAGGAATTAAAGGTGCAAGAGTATTTACGTTCAGTGAATAGTAATTGTATTATTGCCTCTGTTGCTACAACATACAAGGCGTTTTTTACTATCGTTTAATACTCAGATCTCATTACGATTCTCACATCATAAACGTAACGAGTTTTTTATACATATATGTTTAAAAGTGTTAAATTGCAGTTAACTTACAATCACTCAATCATCTAGTCCCAGGGCTTAAAAATATATCCATCAACATGCCTAACAGAAAAAAGAGTAAACTTTTGAATAAATCTTCTAGAGCAACAGGAATGTGTTCTTTGCGAGAAAATGAGCCCTTGCAAGAACAACGACAAAGGTTGGACTAGAATGCTCAAAGAAATGCCCACCAGCGATCTCATGAGCATCCTCCCCGTGGTGTTTCTCGGGTTACGCTAAGAACGGCACTAATTTCATCCTAACCCAACCTACGGACGGGTAACCAGCTTAAAATATGGTTCAAATTATAGACCCATCTATTTCGAAACTTCTATCTGTATTAAAATGGCGGAAATTATAATGGCGTTACAACATGCTTCTTACCCGAAAGAAGAACGGAAATTCTGCCCAATGAATGACATCAGTGCATGAAAATTGGCAAATGCACTAATAATCACCATAGATTTTTATTTAGCAGCTGAAGCCAATATCTATGGCTACCCTTTATGCCGAAGGCTCAGTCCGAGTGATGGAGGATTCATAGATCAAATAAACATGGCTGCTGCTCTTGCAAATGCTACTTTTGACCATGTTAACCGCTGGATTGTACTCTAATCTCCGATCCTGATGAAGATACTCAACGCACATATCGATGTTGAATTGCGAAACTAAATTAAGTCCCATCAAATGCAAATATATTTATGTACACAAGGGAAGCCATCAAGGTGTTATTCACTCAGAAGACGGCTCAAGAGAACTGGTGGGACGAGGTCTATCAACATGGGTGCTATTTAAGTAGTAATGGCCCATTTTTGGGTTTCCGATGCATGAAAGAGGACTAACAGTCACCCATCTCCCCGTGAACCTGGAAAACCGTCAGCGTGTCTACTACAACGAACACAACATACAATATAGGTTACGAACTCCTCAAATGATGACGCTGACAGTATTCTTCAGGCTTTGTGGTTTTTTTATAAAATGCGTTCAATGTTTTACATACCCGTTGAATTTCAATGGGTAACTCTCGCTACTATTAGACTAGTCTAAAATAAAATTCGAAGTCATTGTAATCATCCTCAGACCAGTCTTTTCGTACGTGGCCGAAAAATGGATTACGAATAAAAATATAGAAAAAAACTAATCCCTGGGAATTCCCGGGGAAAACAAAATCTTGAGAAAGATATTTGGACCAACAAAGGGATGAACCACTATGAGGTTAAAACAGAATACATAGACAACAGATGTATATATATATATATATATATATATATATATATATATATATATATATATAATAACGAGCATAGTAGCAGAGGTGAGAATAGCAGAGGGGTGAGGGAGAGTTTCCCTTAAACCTCGATTCCCTCTGGGAGGAAGAGTTTGATCCCATTGTTCAAACCTCGGGTGTTGGCTGCACTGCCACCTGTTTGCAGCCTCCGGGAAGGACGCGAATGGGTGGTAGGAGGGTGCGTTTATTCCCTCATGAAGGCGCGAGGGAACGGAGTGTGTGGGGGGAGAGAGGAGGACTCGTCGCCAGAGTAAGAAGAAGGCATTCGTTGACTGCACTTGCAAGTGAGAAGGGTGAGGAGTTGAAGGAGAGGGGAGAGGGGAAGGACTGCAACGCACACAGAAAAATAGACTTCTCCGTCTGCTCTCCTTTGGACTATAATTTGTCAATATTCTGAGTGCTGCATTGGGGTACAGTAGTCTCAAGGATGAGGAACCTACTCAAATAGCTAAAGGCTGTACCTGGTGAAATCTGGACGTTTATAAAATTAAACACTTGGTATCAATGCACAAATTTTCATTCAGTCAACCGCGTTCTCATGTCTTTCGTCTCATTATCGCAATAGGCCTTTTTCCTAATCGTATGAATAACATTTTTTATAGTTTCAAAATCCCTTTAAATTCACACACCTACACCGACCATTTCATAGCCGCAGATTCCAGACATCCTTACCCCCAAAAACTCTCTGCTTTCAGTGGAATTATGAAAATGCGGTTGATGAGGGTGGGGACCCTCATCAACCGCATTTTCATAATTCAACTGAATGACTCTGATTTTGAAAATAAATTCCGTACCATCAAGCAGATTGCAGTCAATAATGGCTATCCACCCACACTAATACACAAACTTGTACGCAACAAAAGGAAAAATTAACTAACCAGTTTGTATAACAAAACAGAACCCCTGGTTAAAAAGTGGTGCTCGATTTCATATTTTGGGGAGATTTCCTCTCGAGTGGTGAAATTGTTACCGAGTGACAGTTTTGAAGTGGCATTCACAACTCCATTTAGTGTGAAGTACCTTTTATTGGACTGTAAGAACCCCATTGACCCTCAGAAGAAAAGTGGTGTTTACTTAGTGGAATGCAGTGATTGCGGTGGACGGTATGTTGGACAGACGAGCGGAAATTTTAAAACCAGAAAAACGGAGCATAAAAGGGATTTTAATTATTTTAATTTTAACGGAAGCAACTTTGCCAAACATCTTTTAACCCACGTACATAAAAAAGATTTCATTATGATACCTCTCCATTTTACCGATGAAAAACGAAAGTTGAATGCTTTAGGACAGCTGGAGACATTTAAAAAACAACTTGACTGTGATAAATTCCTTGTAAATGAATGCATGTTTCCGGCCTCTTCCTCCATTCTCAAAGCTTTAACCCCCCCTCCCCTTTGTTCTCTTAGCCCGTCTCTAGCATTCACCCCTACCCTCCTTTCGTGTTTCTTCAACCCTCCGCCCTCTCCCCCCTCACCTGGCTATGTCATGTCTATAAGGCTTGCGCTTCTTTTATATATTTGCCTGGTGATGATGTGAACCCAGGTCGAGTTTTCATAAATATTCAGTGGTATTTTTAAAAGTGGCCTTATTCTCCCTCTTAAGTCTTAAGAACTGCAGCAAGAGCTACTTCTTACCTGTATCGCATTGCATGGAAACGACACGCCCGGCAAGATTATTCAAGTGCATTCACTGATTCGCTGGCGGGCACATCTGAAGCTGATGCACCCGCAGATACTATATGGAAGAGCGATGAGGACTTCGTACCGTAGCATGATGACTTAAACTCATCGGGGAATGAAGGCAACAGGAAATGGATACCACCTGCACAATTATGCTTCTGCAGCTATCTTCACAGTTGAAGGTAGCTGCAGTAGTATTGGCGACTACTTTTCAATAAGAGACTTTTTAACATTGTTCAGAAATTCGCAACTAGCTACTGAGGAAAAAGCACGCCTGGAAATGATACCGAGAATCTCAGCCTCAACGATCTTGATAGTTTCATCGTGACTTTCAAGCTGGTGAAAATGTTATACACAGTGAGTGCGTTAGCCCAGTGACTTCAATACCCGAGTTATCTGCAAGTTAATGACGATTGTTGCTGCATGTGATTGCTGCTCCCTCCCCTTGCCAAGTGAGAAGATTTATTCTACGATGAGCAACTGCTTCGTGTGTAAAAAAAAACACCCGTAACATCGTTTTCCTTGCCTGTGACAAGTGCCGAAAATGTTTTCATGGCAACTTACTGAAATAATGATTGTCTAAGGAGGACATCGAGGGCATTAAGGCAAGTGGGCAGTCGTGGAAGTGCAGTGATTGCCAGAGTGTCCACCGGCAGAGTCTTCTTGGTGATGGTGATCCGGTGTCCGGTGATCGTTGTGAAGGCAGCACATCCCTAGAGGATGCGTATGCCTTAATTAAAGAAAGTAAAAAAGAGTTGAAAGCTACAGAAAATAATCTAGGAGACTCCATAAATAGATTATATGTGAGGCTAGACGATAGTGTTAAAATTATTGAATCGCACGGGGAAAAGGTTAGATCGGTGCTACGACCAGATTTCTGCTCTTCAGAATGAAAATGCGTAACTACAAAATCGTGTGAACGACGCTCTAAACCGTTGTGATGAGTTAAAACAACGTGATGTAGATAACATCGTGGAAATACATGGCGTCCCCATTTTGTGCACAGGAAAACCTTTCCCAAGTCGTTTGTAAAATAAGAGCTGAGCAAGGAGTGGAGATAAAAGACAAAGCTATTGATTATTGTTATTAAGTATAAGTCTATGTCAAATGACAAGCCTGGAGGAATTCAAGTGAGGATATTTTCTCAACGCACTAAAGAGGACATACTGGCAAAGCGGCGAGTCAAGAGGAACTTCTCCACCAGGCATTTAACGCAGGAAGGAACTCCTCCGACAGACTCACCAGTATGTATATCAATGAGTCACTTTGCTCCGGCCGGAGAAAACTCTTCAGTGCAGCAAGGGAGGCAAAGAAGACTAAAAATTACGCCTTCTTATGGATACGTGGAGGAAAAATATATCTAAGAAAGGCAGAAAAACAACTTGCGAAACTGGTATGATGCATTGACGATATCAGTAAGCTATAATTTCTCGACTATCTTAACGAATACACCAAATACTATATCATTAAATGAACCTGAAAATATAGTTATAATTCAGCAAAGTATCCGAAGTTTGAGGTGCAATTTTGACGTTTTTCTGTTACGTTTAAATACCCTGAATTTTGTACCTAATGTCATTATTCCAACTGAAACGTGGATTCATGATTTTGAAGGTTTCCTGTACACCATTCCAGGGTATAAATCATTTGTTAAATATAATAATATCGCTTTTTCGAAAGGTATAATTTTATTTATCGAAGAAGATAAAATATGATCAGATTGCACTGTTGATTTAACTACTGCTGACTGTTTATTGTTAACTATAAAATTTATCCTTATAAAAATTAATGTTTTCTGTTTATATAAATATCTTAATTAATCTGTATCGACATTTGTATGTGAAATTGAACCAATTTTGAAAAGTGTAAAAGGTAACTTAGTAGTCATTGGAGACATGAACATAAATATTCTTGTCTCTAATCGAGATTCGGACTCTTATCTTATGTGCAAGTATGGGTTACAGGGCTTAATTGTTGAACCAACGCGCATAACTAAATCGCCATCCCCCCTCTATTGACCATATTTATGTTAGACTTATAAACTCGCATATACATACTTGCCTAGGTAACGTAATGCATATGGCAACAACTGACCACTCTATGACAGTATTAAAAATAGACCGCAAAAATCTGGTCATAAATTCTGATATCAGTAAACAAAAGTGCGGTCAAAACTTACGTATCGATCAGAGTAAATTAAAAGGGTTAATTAATAATACAGACTCGGCACCCATATTAGCAGAAGAAATCACTTCTAAAGTTTGTTCCATGTTTATTGATATAGTTCAGCGTTGAATTGAATTATCCAGGTACTCAGTAAAAACTGATACTAACCGTTCACCGAAATTAAAACCATGGATGACCCAGGAACTAGTTAAAAAAGTTAAAAGGAAAGAACTGCTATTGAATAAGACTAAATTTCACCCTAATAATGACAGACTGAGGAAACATTTCCTTAAATTTAGGAATAAATTGCGAAAGGAAACCAAGATGGCTCTTAATCAGTACACCGTGAATAAGTTCCAAGTATTCAATTAAAATATAAGAGAAAAATGGAAATTGTTCAAAGAATTAACTGGAGAAGAAAAAGCTGTCAAACAAGACCTGGAGCTAAAAATTGACGGAGAAATAATAAATGATCCCTCTACTCTAGCGAATGAATTTAATAAATATTTTATGGGCGTTTTTGGTTCTGCGCAATCATTCCACGATACTCGTTATAACTTACACTTAAAAAAAACCCTAGTTCATATACTAATGTGATGGACTCTTTCTTTATTGAACCAGTGACAGCTTATGAAATAATTACGATAGTAAACGCCTTTCCTCTAGGTAAAGCACCAGGGATAGAATGGAATAGACTGTCACTCATTGAAAATTGTAATTATAATTATAGCACCCGTATTTGCTCATACCTGCAATAAAAGCTTCGAGACAGGTGAATTTCCAAATCCATTGAAAAAAGAAGTAGTCATTCCAATATTTAAAAAAGGAAAACGGCTCAGTATTGAAAACTACAGGACTATTTCTCTACTGTTCATACTGTCTAAAATAATTGAGAAGTTGATAAAAATACTTCTTAGCTATCTCAATAAAGTAAAATTCTTTAGTGCAAATCAGTTTGGCTTTTAAAGTGGTAAAAGCATTGAATGTGCATTAATAAATTATACGACCGATGTCTACGAAGATGTCAATGCCAAGAAACGAGTCGGGACTAGTTTTATTGACATTAAAAAATCCTTCGATTCCTTAGACCATAAAATACTGTTACAGAAATTAGAAACGGCTGGCGTGAGAGGCATAGCTCTTGATTGGTTTCGGAGCTACTTAACTAATCGTTCACTAAATTCAATGTGTGTGAATCGTTCACTGTGTGTGAAGGTAAAAAACCTCTCCAGTGTCTTTAGCAGCATTAACACTGGTGTATCTCAGGGTTCTGTTTTGGGCCCTATTCTGTTCTTAATTTGCGTTAATGATTTATGTAGCTTTGAATTAAATGGCAAGGTAACAACTTTTGCAGATGATGTGGCTTTAAGTTATGTAAATTCTACTTGGGATGGAGTTGTTAATGGCATGCAGCATGACTTATCCTGTCTACGACACTGGTTTCATTAGAATGGCTTGGAATTAAATGAATGAAAAATACAATGTATGTTTTATGACATTTGTGACTGTTTTAATCTTGATGTCAAATTACTGTATCACACCTTAGACTGCTCAAGGCATCTTTGCAATTGCCCTGTCAAATTGGCAAAGGAAGTGGACTATCTGAGATTAACATTAGATTATCGCCTGAAATGGGATAAGCAAATTGCAAATGTAAAAGCTGTTTTAAAGCGTAGTCTCACTAAATTTTATTTCTTTCGTAATAAATGTCCCCTTTTTGTCCGAAACATGATTTGTCATGCCTTGGTGCATTATAAGTTAGATTACAGGCTTTCATGTTGAGGTGGAGCTTATTACAAAACTTTTAAATCAGTCTATTTTGTGCAGAAAATAAAGTTAGACTTATATTACTTAAAAAACGTTGTGAACACTGCCGTCCTTTTTTATTGAACTGAAAATACTCCCGCTGAGATATATGTATTGTTACAAAGTGTTAAAAATTTTCTTTTTGCGTAGTGGATACAGCCCAAAATTATGTGGGAGCAATAATTTGATTAATTTTCGCAGGGGTTTCTGTGTCCCTATGCCTAAACCTAATTTAACTTTGTACAAAAGGAGTTTTTTGTATATGGGACCAAAAGTGTACAACATCCTGCCTAATACAATTAAAGAAACTACTTGCTTTGGTAAATGTATGAGGTTGATTCAAAAATGGATAGTAACTTTTGATAATATTGAAACATTATTGTAAAGGGTATGTAAATTTAGTATATTATGCTTCAAGTCATATGTGTTGTACATTCAATGTTGTAATTCCTATTTTACAGCCACTACAGTTGCGAATTTATTTTTACGCCCTAAAATTCCTTTCAATGTTTTTGTTTATGTGCTTAGTTATTTTGGTTTTATGTTTGTTCATTTCAGCATTGTAGAATTTAAAGTTAGCCTAATTACAGACTTATTGCCTTACAGGCTACATTACTTCCTTGAATGGAAATAATACCTGTATGAACATATGTATGTAAGAATAAAATATTATTATATATTATTATCATTTCATAGCTATCAATTGCGTCAGATGTATTCTGGGTGCTAAAGGTCCTCTCAAGCTCAATGAACATTGGTCAAAGAATTGGAAGCCACCAATATTTAGCCAAACGTCGGGCAGAAAAAGGTTTATTGGCATAGTGAGATTTTTTAGGTTCCACATGAAATCAGAGAAAGGTGTATGCATTTGGTTGTCTTTTGGATTCCTGCAACGTAGTACGTGTATCTGGATGGCGAAGACGATTTGTGTCCATTGTAGGGTCCACATATTCTGATCGAATCGGAATTAATCGAATTCAATTTGAAGATGTGCCCTGTAGTGGACGCGAAACTTCATCGCCATCAAGATACACGTACAACGTTGCGGAGCCCAAGAGCCAATCAAATGCACTTAGAGCGCAGCAGAAGCCACCGGGTGAAATCAGAGAGAGAGGTAGCCGTTTGCAGCCGGACAGGTTGGACTATGCATCAGAAATATGGAATGGCTTTAATGAAAATAGCAAATTATGTTACATGCCCGGCCCATATTTTACAGTTCATAAGCATTTGTTTCTTTCAAATGCAAGGTAGGTATAGGTGTACTCAATGCATGGAAAATAGGCCGTAAAAGTTAGGGTTAGAGTTTTTGGCATCATGCAGATTTTTAGTTGAATTACATTGGAAATTATTTCCGATATCTAGAAAAGAATGTTTTGTTGCCAAGTGATATGTGTGTAAAAATATAAGATGTGTTAAGTGTTCTGAGAGCTAAATAATAAAATTTCTAATTATGTGAAGACAATTATATTATTTTATTAATTAATTGGTAATACTTAAACCATTATAAGCATCGATTTCATAGGTATTTAGTTCAAAAAGCCAAATCGTAAGTTTTTCAACTACCTAAAAATCATTCAAACAAATGTAAAATAAGTCCTTAATAAATACACCATCGGATGTCTCATATTTCCATGTTCTTTTATAATTTAATAAAATATCATACCTGAGCGGAATGTTAGCAGCGGTCAAAATTATCGCCGTGGCGGTTATAGGTAGTGGTATGGGCCCGGCGGTTCTAGTGTTAAGACACGGGAAATCCCACCCCTTATTCCCTACCCAATTATTTCGCAAAAATTCAAGAAGTCATAATTCTTATGTACATGGTACATCCTTGTACATATGTGGTAATAAACCGCGATGCACATTGGGGCAGAAGAACTGTCTGCATTCGCCGAGAATGGCTAAAAATTCAACGTGGATGTAAACATAGTAGGATTTTATTTTTGTGGAAAACATTCAGACTTTCCATGTTGAGGAGGCGGTTGTTATTTTTATACCTTTCACTCATATTTCATTCAATTGCAACGAACTTATTGTACAATTGTCCATAATATTTTCGGAGTCTCTTTTAATGGTTTTGGAAATAAATGCACGAGGTTTGATTCATTTCACTTTCTTTTCAATCTCTGGAAATGTTGCGTCGAAACCAATTTCACATTCCGCGCAGGCGCACCACGGACATTCTTCTTCCCTCCCTCCACCTCCTTCCCCTCCCCCCCTCGGCAGACAGATTTCTCTCGTTTTATTCCTTTTCGAGAAGAAAAGAGATTGTATGAGTGAGGATCTTACCACTTGGCGGCGCCACCGTCTTCCCCACAACCCCGTCCTCTTCGAATTCCATCAGCCCCACCCATTACAATCTTGTGTCCGCGTGAGGTTGCAAATAAGGGAAATAAATATGTGAAAACACGGCGAAAAGTCTGCTTGCATTACGACAGCATGTATGTACATGAATACATATTACGTATATGTATTTGTGGAAGCGAAATTCTCTTCCCCCATATTCCATTCCACTTCTCTCCCGCTCACAAGCCTTCCTCTCGCCCCTTACTACCACCCCTTATTCCCTACCCTTACTCCCACCCCTTACTTCCACCCCTTATTCCCTACCCTTACTACCACCCCTTACTACCACCCCTTACTACCACCCCTTACTACCACCCCTTACTCCCTTCCCTTCGACTCATTCCTCCTCGCGTTTGTGAGTTTTAATCTCGTCCCCAGGCGCGGTTGGCTTCCAGCGAGAATGGGAGAGGGCAGTCGGTAATGGATTCCCAAATGGTAAAAACAGTAATTGCCATTTCCAGAGGAGCAATTGCTTCCAAGGCTCAAGTGCCTTCTTCCACCATCTTCCCTGCTCAGCCCTCGGCCGTCCCTTTGTCTCCCCACCGAGAATATACATTTAAAGCCATTGTCCCTATTGTTCCCTCACTGTCACCACCACACTTCCCCAATCCCAACAACCCCCACTCTCCTCTCACACCACCCCCTCCTCCATTCTCCCAATTCACTTTCGAATCTCTGCTTCTCTCTCTCTCTCTCCACAAATTTAATATTTTTTAATCATCATCATCGCTTCAGAATTCGGGATGAGACTAGTGTTCAGGTTCCCTCAATTTGGACGAGCCGGAATGAAACGTAATGGACTGGGACACACACTCCGTTTGCTGAGAATTGAACGGAGAAATGATATTCACTCTCTTTTTCTCTCGTCGCGAGTCCAAAACGGGGGGCGTGCTCTCTTTCCTTCTTCTCTTTTTTTTGTTCATTTCGTTTCGCTCTCGCAACGATAAGCACGTTCCCCCGAATCGCGTCTACGCCCGCGTGGTTAGGCGCGTGAGGTCCCTCTCTGAGGGCGTGTGCGTTGTGCGGTGCCCTCCTCTACGAAATGAGAAGAGCGCCAGGGGCCGGTTCCATTCCGTGAGCCCCTCTCCATTTGGAGAATCACATCTCCAGAGAGCCCACTAGGAGGTGGAGAAGGGAGAGGCTTTTAGCAGTTGGGGTGTTCGAGGGGTCGGAAGAGGTAAGGGAGGCTGGGCTTTCTCTCGTGGGCGGAGATGTTTAATTCAAACGCGCGGAAAAGAATGGAACCTTGCTTGCACTGCGGTTTTTAATGCACCCCGCTAAATTTGTGAGGCCAAGATTGCCATTTGCATTCGGCTGCGGGAGACATTAATTCAACCGAGAAAATGGTCGGGACCTATCGCCATTTCTAAACGGGTCAAATCATTGCTTTGACGCGTATATTGTACTATACTTGGGTCTCTTTCTACAAATATTTCCGTTTGAAGTGATAGTCATGATTTCAGCGATGCATTTCCGCACCTCAGCCTCCGTCCCCAAGCCAAACGCACTTCTAATGGCAGAATATTTGATTATTAAGCGATGACTCGTTCTTAAATACCTTCTCCAAACCACTGATTTCCTAAACTTTTTGTTAATAAAGAAACTCTTTCACATTAATTAAATATGTTTGTAATGACGTATCGTCTTGAAAGAACCACGAATACCGCTTTAGCGATAAACGGGGAAAATCTGTTTACTGCTCGATGCTTTCATGCACAGTATTTCCAGGTTAGAAAAAAATAACCGATTAATATTTATTAAAGAAAAATCTGTTAATTGTAATAAAACTACAGATAATACTTTCTGGCATGTTGCACAGGTATTTTATTGGTGACCGGTTTCGATACAAGGTATCACCATCAGGCGTGTAAATAAATAAATAAATACCAGGTGCCTATAAAATACCTGTGGAACCTGCCAACCTTTTTGAACAATCATGAAGAAGTTCCATCACATTTCACCTGATACCATTGAATTGACAATACTTACGTTTTTTAAACAAAGCTGATTTTATCGTTTGATTTCATACGGCAAAACTGACTATGAAGATCACCTGCATGAGCATTAACGTACAATTCAAGTTTAGAAGGTTTAAGACAACTATTAGAGTTTGTGTACCCCCACTCGAGCGAGTCATTTGCCTCATTCGACCTTTAGAGCTAGCTAGAATAAAAAACTACAAGTACAAACTTTAATACTGAAAGAGATACACGTAAGTAAAGGGAATGGCGTATCTTGGTTTTGCAATGCATCGAATGGATGCCATATACCCTTTCTCAATAAATAAGTAGCAATTACGTGGTTCATTTGCGTCTTAAATTGATGCCGTGGCATTACATTTCTTATTACCAAATTATTTTCTCATTTTGTTAAAGTTATCCATTCATAAGATTTTAAACATCCAGAGCAACCAGTGGCAGTGACATATTTCGCACCACTCCAAGCATATTGATTGGCGACCTATCGGTTTCAACTACTTCAATTCCACGATTTTCAAATTAAATTACTTCTGCTTCTTTTTAGCAAACAATACCGCCACATGTTGACACGGTGGATGAATTAACGTAGAATAGAATCTTATAATTATATCCGCGTTCTGCATTTTTGCGACGCAATTGATGACTCAGCACAGGAAAAGATATAATTTATTTTAAGTTCGAACTAGTGATGAATACTCAGCCATGAAAATCTAGGCCAAATGAGTGAGTATTCTGATCATGGGTAAAGGAGCGTAGAATTTAATACTAAAGCGCTCACCGATGATAAAGGATCTAAGATCTATTTCCCGGTGATTACGATGCATAAAGTCTTCACGTGGCAGATATGATGCTTGTTACCTGGTGTATTACCCGTGAAGACTTTATAGCTCACGGATGGATCGAGTGTCCAGGCGTAACCTCGGGGTTTAAGCCTTTGCTTCCCTAATCTTCCCTTTATTCTCGATGCGTCGCGGACCTAGCCCTCCGTGAAAACCACTTAACGAAAGGTAACTCGCGTAAGAAAACTACAACAGTTCGATAATAGAAGAAGGTAATACTAGGTCATTAAAATTTAGAGGATGTGGAGTATGATGGAGTTGTTTTTGAGCCATGGTTACTCAACAACTTATTTTTCACAGTAAATAACGTAAGAGTTTGGAGAAAGAGTATTGAGATGGGTTACTTGATTTATGATTCATTCGTTGATACTGGCGTTGACGGGCGCGCGGCAAAACGGCTGGTGCACAAACAGCCGCGCCAATACGTCCCATTCTCTTTTATGTAATATTCTTCGCATAGTACTGAAACTCTAAAGATCTGAATTTTTCTTTAAAAGTAATCTATGCTTAGCTTTCAGCCTCCGTGTCGCTCACGGCTCATTCAACCTATTCCTTCCATTACTCGCCCTAATGTGACTCTTTCTCTTCGCTTGTAGGAATTGTTAACGAAGCGTGCGGCTTCCCTTTGTTGTTTTTTCTATTTACAATTGCGGAATTAATCCCTCTGTGTTTGGTCTCGCGGCGTATTCAATGGTGTGGCCTAACCTGGAGCATCTTTCTTTCTTTCTCATCGGAGAGCCTTTCTTTGAATTCATCCGAATCTGGTATACTATACAGGACGTCACAATAAAGGTTCACTGGCTCCACATTTTCGGATTCTAAACCTGAAATGGAACAAAAAATGCTGCATAAGTTTTTTTAAATTCCACTTCGTTTGGCGTCTGTCTTGTCTGTATGTGTTTTCTACAAAAATTCTAAGCTTAAGCACGGCTAAATATTTTGCTTTAAAATTGGGTGGATGTTTTAACCTTATGAACATCTCATTGGGAATATAAATTAAAACTGTTATGATTTCCCGTTTCAAAATGGCGGCCGTTCTAAATGTTCAATGGTAAATTGTAAAAAACCTGTTAACTTTACGAAAACTGCCAGAAACAAAAGAAGTTGTTCATTTAATTGTGATTCTAACGGTATCAGAATTGTTAAAATCGATTGTGATTTGAATGAAATTTTTGTGCTTTTTCGTTTCAAAATGGTGGCCGTTCCAAATATTTAATGGCAAATTGTTAAAAACCTGTTTTCGAAAAATGTGCTGGAACAAATATTATTATAAATTTAATTGTGATTCTAACGGTATCAGAACTATTAATACCGGTTGAGATTAGACTGAATATCTCTGTTTTTCCATCCTAAATGTTTAAACTTGGGTCGTGCTTTGTTAGCACTACATTCTGACAGGAAAAAACAGTGTTGTTCAGTCAAATCTCAACCGCTCATAAAAAATCTGATACTGTTAGAATCACTATTAAATTTACAACTATTCTTGTTTCTGGAAAAGTTTTCGTAATGATAACAGGTTTTTTACAATTTACCATTGAACATTTGGGAACGGTCGCCATTTTGAAACGAGAAATTATAACAGTTTTAATTTTTATGAGATATTCATGAGGTTATAACATCCACCAAATTGTAAAGCAAAATAGCCGTACTTTAGGTATACATTTTTTGTGAAAAACACATACAGACAGACAGACGCTAAACGAAGCGGAATTTTAAAAATATTTACTGATCATTTTTGGTTCCATTTAAGGTGTAGAATCCGAAAACGTATACCCAATGCACCTTTTTTGCGGCAACCTGTGTATAATACATTTACCCCTCCTTGCATTTATTATATTTACCCCCTTCATAGATATGGCGTTGGTGTGATTTCTTTCGTGGAGACCCTTAGGAAGTTATATGGAGCACCCATACAGCTAGTGAGTGAATAGCACGTTTTTTCTCATCATGGGCGTGCTATTGATTCCAACGATACTCGAATGGCGATGGAAGTCAGTATGAACATGAGTTTTCGGGTCGGAGGAAAATCCCGCCAGTAGGCATCAACCTTGTGATGCAAGTCACGTCCATGAAGCTGAGCTGTGAATAGAACGCCTGGCCCGGTGGAATACACCCAAGACACTTTCCCTTCACCCTGTGGAAACGCATATAGATAATAATAATCCCAGGGTTACACACGCATAAGAGTGCACTGCGTGACAATATGCATCCACAATTCGCCCGTATTGAGCCAGAAGGATCCTAATTACAGATGAGCCTATGGCGATACTAAGCTGACCGTCAGTTACCGTGAATTTAAGGAGGAGTAGCGGCCAATATGCAGCCAAGATTAGTGCAGGCGTGCATGAGGAATTGTTCCAAACAAAGCAATTGAGGCAATAATTTTGGAACTGGAGTATGACTTTTAAGTTCCAATTTTCTTTTGTGGTTAAAAAACATTTAACCACCCTAATTGTTCCTTGCTTTAAATTTATGTCCGAAAATATTACTCTCTATTCAAAGGCTCAGTGGGATCTTTAGATAAGAGTCAATTTGGGTATCATAACCCATGAAAGTTTACATTCAGAAAACCTAATTTCACTCACTCGTTCAGAGTTTTTTTAAACTGATTCACAAACGGAATGGTCCAAGGTAACAGGGAAGATGTGTTAACATCACTCAAGCAGACCAACCTCTCTCTTACCATTTGGGAAAAATTTCAACCCATCACTCTAGAGACCTGAAAAAATAAAAATAAACCAATTTTTTCAGGTAAAATGAATATCAATGAATACAAAAATGTATGATTGCATCCTATATACAAATCAAAATACATCTGAATATACAAATATTTAATTAATAACATTTTTTTTACGCTTATGTCCTTTAAAAGTCTTATTCGGTCGTATTTAAGTAAGACTTGATTTAGTCTCATGTGATATGGACTCCACGAGGTGCAAATTCAAATCTTTTCATAGCTTTCAAGTTTACATAATTTGTGACCGCTGCACCTTAAAATATTGAATTTTCATCTGGTCAGGTGAATGAATGAAAATTTAACTAAAAGGTTCTTCATTGTATCAAAGAATCGCTAACGAGGTTGATCGTGTCTGAGTGGGTGACAACAGAAGGTATTCCGTTTTTTTTCATCCCTTTTATAAATATCGTATCATCCCCTGATCGAAATTTGGCTCGGAAACTTTACAAGGCATCAAATGCAATGACCACTATATTTCATAGACAATTCTCAGCCAGAAGAGTCGATTGATACGCCGATTATTTACAACTGACCAATTTGGCATATGCATTAATAATGTACAGCAATTAAGTAATAATTGACAGGCCAAGATAAGCTGCTGCCTTCTTCCTAGAAACTCTGTCTTTTATTAGGCACCCATCTCATTATAGTTGTATTCAGACTCTCAACATTGCTCTACGGCAATGAAAGCGTGCAATAAGCCGTGGCGATTGGGCTCATTCTAGATCCTACAAACTGTTTCATTCAGAAATAAAATGTCGAAAGAAGTACAAAATGTTGGAATTACTTCCTCGTAAATTGATGAGAACACGGTTTTAAGCTCGGGTTCAGCAAATATGACACAGCCGTTGTGCCACGGTGATGGAAAGACGTCTTCCCGCTGAATATGAAGGGGATCACAAAGGGACGACATCGGTGATCGTGGAAGAGGCGAGGAAAGATCTCTGTGATCGGGAGGGAGGGGAGAGGAGGAAGAGGGAATAAGATGGAGAGAGAGAGAGAGGAAGGGGAGGAGGGAGGAGGAAGAATTGGAGAAACGGAGGGAGGGGGCGCATGGAAAAAGATGGAATTCATCGATTTCATCCCAAGTGAGAAAACTAGGGCGACCGAGACTACATTGTCTGATAGTGAGCGTGTGTGTTTCATGGGCTGCACACCGTTTGGCACCACACCAGATGCAAGCAACGGGGGGGGGGGTGCGGCTGGGAGGGTGCGGAGGTGATGAATATTGGGGTAGCGGGGGCGTCTCGGGGATGTGAGGTGATTCAGGGGTAAGAGGTGGTCGGTCGGTCGAAGCGGCGGGTGGGCCTCCACCGACTAATACTCGCCTTTTAAGGGGCGGGGGGGGTGCGGGGGCAAGAGGCATTTCATATCCCCCTTCTTCCCCACTCTTCGTGCATCAGACGCGAGCGGTACCGAATTGCTGCTCTTTCGAAAGTTCACTCTCTCGACATTGACTCCACAAAAATGAGGCCCGCTGCATAATCATGGGGAAACTCATTGGTGCACATATTGTGCATAGAAACAACAAACTCGAGCATCATCATCCAATGCAGCAGCCAATGAATCCGAAGATTGACTTGCGGAAACTGCCTTCAACTCCATTCTCTTTTCAGCTGACCGCATTATTCCTTGGTGACTAATTATTTAAAGTCTCGTCATTTGCTAGAGATACCGTGTTCCTCCTCGGTAATTTTCCCATTAGTAGCTATTTTTATCACTTCTTAAACATACTTCATAAAATTAAACATAGTAACTTATGACTCACAAGAAACCCTAAAATATATAGGTCGGCCTTCAATGACCACTTACCTCCAATCGATAAAAGCGGCTTAACTTCCGAAATGTACCGAAAGTGATTTCTGCATCCTTCTCAATTCGCTGTTTTCGTAATGTTTTCATAGATTGCTTTATGATCAAGAAAACAAATCCATCACCACCTCAACGACACGAACAGTCTTGCAGAGCAAGTGAGTGCAAGTACTTCAGTGACGGTAATATCGCTAACCGCTGGACCGATATAAGCAGGGGAACTCCACTATTACCTCAAAGACTTCAGGAGCTCTTAATTTATCTAATGCATGAAGTATGCTGCATAATTGAGGAATCTCACACAATCGCTGTAATGATACTCGCCACTTGAACTCTATGAAAGCAATGAGACAGTACATAAAGTCATGACCAAACTGTAGAGATATTACAATTCTAATACTTCCATATTATGGTCATCACAAATGACCATCAACTGGAAAAATGTTTGGGGTAGATTAGAATTGAAAGATCTATGCAGAGCCACTTCAACTTTGAGTCCATAAAGAGCGCTATCGTACTGACGTGTTTCAGTATCTATGTCCATTCGCCCAATTTATGGACAAATTTGACCAGGTCGATATCGTTTATTGAATTTGAGGTTGTTTCCCATTGCTTGTAGATGGTGCACCCTCAAACCTTCAAGGAACCAACGAGGCCTCCTCAATGTTTAATTTAGACAAAGTCCCCGCAAAAGCAAGTACTTCAGCGGCAAGGGGAACTATTCACCGCTTGCTCGTTCAATTGAATAACACCACTTGTCAAACTAATCAATGTCCTTATAATCCCTGATACCACGATCATGATAGCTGTTCTCTCTCTCTCTGTCTATCACACTGTGTTAAGCATATTTTACATTTGCATAAGTTTCTCCCATTTTAGATCCATTGGTTTAATCGCCAGCTGGTAAATCAATGTTTGCTGAAAACATGACTTCAATAGTTGAGTTACTTTGATGATCTTCACTCCAGTATTGTACAAACTCAAAATTCGACCTCCTTCCGTTTCCACGTGCCTCATGGCTGTCGTCTCCTGGTTTCCATTTGGACTTGCTTTTCATCTGATTGTGATTTGATTAAATATAAGTATTTCGTAAATTATCGGAGGAGTATTTAATCAAATGTAAACCAGAATGTGCATGAAAATACTCCATTGCTCAAGTGGCAAGGCTAAACAAAGGGAATTCATATAGCTCTATCTCAAATACTGTGAAAATGCACGTCAATACCATGAACTATTAAATTTGATGGTTGGTGAGTTAACATTATGGAAGCTGATCAGATTCATGTTGATCAAAACAATTTGCACTTCTCCATGCTTTTATTTCGTTCCACTATAGCTGGTTTCGACGTTCTACGTCATTTTAAAGTAGTGCAGAATTGCATTACTTGAAAATTACTTAGAATGACGAAACCGTTTGTAGTGGTTAATGATTAATGTATTTATTGACCTCGTATGAATAATCTCTTCTTTAAACTGATGATTTCAGGCCTGAATCTCTTCTTTAAATATATTGGCCAATTAAAATTCCTTTATTTCACAACCAACGTTTCGGCAAATTTATTGCCATCCTCATTGCTAATTGAAAACCATAAAACCAAAGGAACAACATAAACAGGTAGAAACAGAAAAATAACAATTGTTAAAACAACTTTGGTTTAGTAACCACTTTTAGATATTTACACGAGAACGGTTTCATATCCTGTTTTAGAAACAAACTAATTCCCGAATTTCGTATCTATTATATTAACAATTTTTGTTTTATTGACCAAAACTCAATTAATTAAAAGACCGTTTGTAGTGAAACAAATAAAAGCGTGGAGAAGTACAAAGTGTTTTAATCACCATGAGACTATGAATTATGTTTATAGGTTTCGCATAACTTGGTAGCCCTTAGAAGCGGAGAGTCTGAATCTTGAGGGTGAACCAATACCTCACAAAAATGTATAGCCTTTATTAGGAAGAATAAGTTTTTCCCACTATTCTGCATGCTGTAAAAGCTAAATAGGAGATGATAGCCTGTCATGTCACATGAAAAATAATCCAAAGAGAAAATAATGCTGCAGCTGACGCAATTATAATCAATCAAAAGAGTGACTAAGAAAGAGCAAATCATAACATATTATAATATTTTATGATCTGTTCTTATTATCACGTCATAGTATTCATAAAATACCATGCTTTCAGAATATGAAGGAGCAACAGAAACATTGAAAGTCTTCCAAAGCATTGAAATATCAATTGAAAACATTCAAGAGTGGATTTTAAGGGCATAACAAATGCTCCATCAAAGTGACAAAAAATGCAAAAGTTCTCCGCATCTTTGTATGTCTGCCTGAAAAGCACCGTTTAAAATAGAGTCGTAAAACATGTATAAAAAGGTTAGGAACTATACCATTATCCAATTGATTACGCCAGCTTGCCTCGAATGTACTCACTTAAGAATAAGTTTCATAGGTCAAAAAGTGGAAACAATACGTATTCCAAGTACAGACTAGTGCAGAAGAACGTATCTAAAAGTGAACAGATGAAATATTTGAATCTCTTCTAAAAACTAAAAAATGGCATAACCTGAAAACATCGGTGGTCAGAGTGTCTTTTGAGTCAATTTAAGTAAATTGTGCTCCTTGGCTAATCTCCACGACCTGAAAATATAGATTAACCCATTTATGCCTAGTGTTCCATTTTTGGAACACCTGATGCTACTTTCTAATTTAATGACTACAACTCATTATACACCAATATGTCACGGTTTTTCTTTCTGTACCTCTTTATAAAGATATATTGTATTACGTGGTGCAAAGAATTAGTCAGTTTTGCCAACCCATCGCAGCCAGTGTGTTGAGAAATATCGGTCTTTTTTTTTCAAGGCAGTTTTTCTGAGACCATCTCAAATGTTATATTAATAACTATTTGCCATTACGCCCAAATGTTGTTAATTTTTCCCTGCATGTTCAGTAATAGTTAACCTATAGTGCTTTAAGAAGAAAATTTTTAAACAATCTATTTTGTTTTAGTTATAAGCTTTTATTTAACAGTGTTCCATTTTTGGAACACTAGGCAAATCCACTACTATTATGCGTGCATTCAGGCGCACTGAAATATTCACTTTAATTTTAAATCAAGTAAGCAATTAGATGTTATGTGACTGAGGGAAACGATGCCATGTCTTGGCTATAATCAGTTTCCATTTCAGTGAAAGAATAAATACATCGATAACCAACTGATCAATTGTGATCAATTTTTACAGTAGTTGTATGTTGAGTACGATCTCGTGAAGTGGATGTGTCTTGCGTCCCGTCCGTTAGAAAGTGGAGGGTGACCGCGCCTTTAGCTAAAAGTACCAGGATGTAGAGATATTTGACAGTGCATGAAATAAATGATCTATTAGAGACAGAAGATTACGTAGAAGTACGTGATATCATCATTGAACCCCCTGATAACGCAACAGAACCTGTTTTTGACGAGGACACCGGGGATGACGATGTTTGAACAATTAACAATCTTCCCGGTTCATTGCTGCGCGCTCCTGCTCATCTCATTCATGGTTCTTCTCACGAGAACTTTGACCAAGCTGACCTTTTGCTGATACCGGATGGTGATACTACTGAAAATGACGGTGCATCGGCTTCTGCTTCGCCTCAACCTCTTCTTGCTCAAAAAAAAAAATAACCGACGCAATTGGAAGAAAGCCGATCTGACTGCCCAGCCAGTAGGAGGTAGAGTTTCAGAAGAACAAATCACAAAAATGAAATCCCCTACAGAATATTTAAAACTCTTTCTGGATATTGAAGTGATTGATATGATTGTCAAATATTGCAATTTATATGCTGCAAGTAAGGGCGTAAACCTTGAACTGACTGTCGGTGTTTTTTGGGAATAATTTTCCTGAGTGGTTACGTCTCTGTTCCGAGACGGCGTATGTTTTGGGAGCAAAGACCAGATTCGCATAATTCTCTAGTTAGTGGTGCAGTGAGACGTGACCGAGTTGAAACAATATTTTCAAATTTGCATGTTGCTGACAATTCTAACTTGAACCACATGGACAAGTTTTCCTAGCTGCGACCTCTCATAGAGCAACTGAATGACAGATGTATGAAATTTGTACCAAATGAAATATACTTCAGCTTGGATGAGGCCATGATTCCCTATTTTGGTCGTCACGGGTGCAAACAGTTCATTCGGGGTAAGCCTATTCGGTTTGGGTATACATTCTGGTGTGGTGCAACGCGTCTAGGCTACATTTGCTGGTTTCAGCCTTATCAAGGAAAAAACCCGAACACTCAATACCAAGAATATGGTGTAGGTGCTTCAGTAGTTTTGCAATTTACTGAGGCACTCACAACGCAGCATCCTGGTAAATACCATTTTGTGTTCGACAACTTTTTCACAAGCCTTGCACTCCTTGATAAACTTCATTCAATGGGCCATCAAGTAACAGGCACAGCGAGAAAAGATCGCGAAGACAAACCTTTACTATCCGATGCTACCCTAAAGAAAAAAGATAGGGGCACATTTATTACCCACTTGATGGAAAAGGCAATATTGTTTGTAGTTGGAATGATAAAAGTGTTGTGACTGTAGCATCATCTGGTGTCGGTGTCAATCCTTTGCAATAGGTCAGTCGTTATTCTCAAAAGCAGAAAAAAAAGGTACAAGTTACTCAGCCAAATTTAATCAAGGTCTATAATCAGTATATGGGAGGAGTGGACCGAGCTGATGAAAATATATCGACGAGTATCGAGCATCAATCCGTGGAAAGAAATGGTACTCGAGCCCTCTGTTATTCTGCTTTGAGCTGGCTTTACAAAATGCTTGGCAATTGCATAAAATAAACGATGTTAAGCCAATAGATCTTCTTGAATTTCGTCGCCGTGTGGCCTGTCACTATATACAGACATATGGTAATACTGCTGAGCCTGGTAGAAAAGGGAGACCATCTATGAAGCGTAACCTTGAATCACGTCATGACGTCATGAATCATACGATTGTAAAGCAAACTCGCTGTGTCCAATGTCACAAAAATACCACTTTTCAATGTAAAAAAAGCAATGTATCCTTGCATGTTAAGTGTTCTCCTGGATATGTCTTAATAGTGAGTTAACAAATGCCTGAATAAAATGATTTGCTTGTTATCATTGAGTACGTCATGGTAGTGGATTTGCCTAGTGTTCCATTTTTGGAACACCTCGTTATTAATAATTGGCAAGAGATACATTGTTTTTTCTTTCGGATATTGTATTCATACGTATTTTTATCTATAATATGTAAAAATCAGGGTAAAATTCGCATTTTTAAAACCTTCGGCATAAATGGGTTAATTACCCTCAAGAACAGAGCTCTATAAGTGAAAGTTGCAAGAGTTTTGAGTGCCTAACACGGAATGCATACATTTGAACAAGCATGACAGTGCTGTAAAACTTGTTTTTTGAAACTTTTCATATTCTAAGCCTAATTTAAATAGGAAAATAAGTTTGATCACACAATTATGCCATGACGGAATTTTCGAACGTAAACAACTAGCCACTGGAAACCGTAAGAAGGTGATGAATTTCATATTGAGGGCAACATGGATCTCATCTTATACTCGTGTGTTGAATAACTGATGAAATACCTACGGAATAATGCATAATTACTACACCCAGAAAAAGACATTAAACAATTATTCATTAAATGACTCGAATATGTGGGGCCGAGACCAGGTAGTCGCAAGATGGGTAGGGTCCAAGCTCGCGAGGGTCCTAATCCCCAACCCTTTCTCGAGCTCGGAGACCCAAAGCCGGCATCTCACCTCGACCCAACCAGCGGGAGGCTCCCTCGCCAAAACCAACCGTGCTCACTACAATTTAAACTTTAACAACTACGTCATATAACAACAAATTAATATTTTCATCGTACTCCATATAATTGTACGAGTAAGTACATCTTTTAATCGTCGCTATACGATGAAAATTAACAATTTTGCGAACATTGATAAAAACGTGGTCGTAAACAGCGGGAAATATGGCAACAACGCAGCGGTCCCCCTCAAATTATCCCTTTCTTTAGAGTAGAGTAAGCTTGCAGAAGTTTTTGACGGGTGTAGCTTTTCAAATTAACGTTATTGACATCAGTGAGCGATGGGATTCGTAGTATTAATCTAGTTTTAAGACACTGTGATGTAAATGTGCTCAGAAATGAAATAAACTGACTATTTGCCAGTTTTTGTCAGCCTGTGTCGTTTTCTAATTAAGATAGAACGCGAGCCACAAAGATGTATAAAAGGCTGCACTGTAAGTCGATTGAATTCACATCATAAGTCGAGGCTCAACAATTGAAGCACCAAGCGATAAACTATTGCTGAGTCATGGAGAAGTTCAGGTGAGAATCGCGCAAAAATCTTAACAAAACCTGTGAAAATATTTTACAGGATTTCTGATCGTCTTCAGGCCTTACACGGCTGAAGATGGTCCAATACTTCCGCATCAAGTACGAATAAATGATATTGGCTGGCTGTCGTTAACTAGATTTTCATGTGTGAATGTATATGTGCCCTCAACTTCGTGATTGAAAAGTAAAAACTTTGTTAGTTCAACATAAATACTTTTAATGCCGACCTAGATTTCGTCGCTGGGCGACATCATCAGGTCATACACCTGATGATGTCGCCCAGTGACGTAACTAAGGTGGGCATTAAAAACATTTATGTGGAACGAACAAAGTTTTTTCTTTTCAATCATGAAGGAGTTCCATCAAGTTACGCCTCAAACCATTAACTCCAACAACTTCGTAAAAAAGTGATAGAAACAGCCTTATACATACAACTGGGCTGTTTTTTTCGCATAAGACATGCAACTAGTCCTTCATCACATGCATCAATATATTTTTTATGTTACTGCTGAACTTATCTTTTCCTTTAACTCTCCGTGTGCCAGTATCAAGCCGAAATCCGAAGCCTAAACCACGAGGTGGTAGGTGGTTTTTCTTTCCGAAGTTCCCACTAGTTTTTCAAAGATTTATATGAAATGTATTACTTTGTGCGCTAATGAAGGGGCCTGGGATCTCATGTCCCCTAGGTTCAAGTGGTTGCTGTAGTATAAAAAACAAAGTTGCTGATTTTCACCATCTCATTGAGAGCACGGACGATGATGTAGTAAAAGGAACAGAAAGTTGGTTGTCGAATGAAATTGCGGATATTGACATAGTGATATTAGTGAAAACCATTGTACTGACTATACATGGAATACTTTTCGTAGCATCACACGACTAGCCATAACTAGCGCAATACCAAGTAAATTTTAAAAGGTGAATACTGAACCTAGGTGGTATAATGCGGACGTCCGGAAATCTCTCATGCGACAACGAATCTGGCACGCTAAAATGATGAACGCACGTCAGGTTCTCCCCGAAGAGGAGTATAAGAAGTTATGCGAAAAATACAAGAAAGTGAAAATTGCAGACAAGGCGGCCTTTCAAAAAGAATTAACGGAATTCAAAAAATAAAATATTGTGCGAATATTTAGAGGATAACCCAAAGGTATTTTGGTCGTACGTGACGTTCAAGGCTGAAAATCATTAGTAGCGTCACTAAAGATCAACCTAGGAGAAAGATCGAACAACAAATTAGATAAAGCAAATATCCTCAACACCTTTTTTCAAAGCGTCTATACAACATGCTCTCCAAATAACACCGCTACAATGCCTAGGCTATATAAGCACTCAATGCAGTCTATTAATATCACTAGTCGTGGAATAGAAAGTCCTCTGAAATCAATTCATTCCCAACAAAATAACCCGGTCCCTATCAAATTCCCGCCCGAGTTTATAAAGAATTAGCATCAGAAATAGTATCTACATCTACAAAATACCTTGCAAGCCACCTCAGGCGTGTGTAGCAGGGGGTGAGTAAGATTTAACGCTTTCCCGGCGAATTGCAGTGATGAACTCTTCTCGGGCTCTACACCGGGTGAGTGATTTAAATGTTGCCGACGTTTCGGGAAAATTTTGTGATCGCTTGACAAAGGAAGCGATAGAGATTAAAGTGGAAAGGAGGAACGTAAACCGGGATTCGGGCTATACCATCAGCAGCTCGTGGAATAGGATCCTAAAAATAATACAGGTTGACAGAGCAAGGCCAACGGTCAACGGCCAAATTTCAACGGCCAACGGTTCTCCAGCTCAACAATCGGGGATCGACCAATCCCCCACCGCCACCGTCCGTATAGAACCAACGGACAATTTCGTTACGTGACATTTGCCTTGAAGATGGGTAACGAGTCGCTACCCGAAACGTCGGCAACATTACAATCACTCACCGGTGTAGAGCCCGAGAAGAGTTCATCACTGCAATTCGCCGGGAAAGCGTGAAATCTTACTTCACAAGCCTTACTACTTTCGTAGAATATTATCAACGTCGTCAGAGAATAGACCGTGTCTCATAACTGAACATACAATTATATGTACAAGGACTTTGCAAGAGACAGATGTGAGAGATATCGGTCTGTAGTTGGATGGCTGTTCCTTATCACCGCTTTTGAATATGGGAGTGACATTTGCAATTTTCCAGTCCATGGGTACTTTGTGTTCGTTGATGGATTTAATGAATATATTCTGCAAGTAGGGTGCTATTTCACAGGATAATTCTCTATACACGCGGGCAGGAATTTCTTCAGGACCTGGGGATTTATTTGGACTTACAGATTACTTGATGCGGAAGTTTAGGACTATCTTCAGCCGAGTAAGGCCTGAAGACGCTCAGATGTCATGTAAAGATATTTTAACAGGTTTTGTTAAGATTTTTGCGCGATTCTCACCTGATCTTCTCCATGACTCTGCAATGGTTTATCGCTTGGTACTTCAATAGTTGAGCCTCGACTTGTGATGCCAATTCAATCGATTTACAGTGCAGCCTTTTATACATCTTTATGGCTCGCGTTCTAACTGAATTAGAAAGCGACAAAGGCTGACGCAAATAGACAGTTTATTTCTTTTCTGAGCACATTCACAGCAGTGTCTTAAAACTAGATTACTACTACCAATCCCATCGCTCACTGATGTCAATAACGTTAATTTGAAAAGCTACACCCGTTAAAAACTTCTGCAAGCTTACTCTACAAAACATTTTTACGATACGATAGTCGATATAGTTATGTTCCAGTTCATGCAATTTTTCTTGACTTTAAAAAGGCATTTGATAAAGTTTCCCACAGTAAGCTACTCATGAAATCAAAATCCTACGGTTTAGAAGACGACGTAATTTCCTGGATTAGAGAATTCTTAAGCAATCACGTGCAAAGGGTTGTATTAGATGGCGCTATCCCTAATGAAGTAAAAGTCACATCGGGTGTCCCACAGGGAAGTGTCATAGGCCCACTCCTGTTTCTTTTGTACATAAACGACATCGGTGAAACAGTTGACAGTACACTTAGATTATTGGCAGACGACGCAGTGGTGTATAGAGAAATTCGTAGCCTGAATGATAAGCTAGCGCTAACTAAGGACATCAAGGCAATACAGGAGTGGTGCGGTGCGTGGCAGCTGAAATTAAACCTGAAAAAATGCGTTGTTATGAATTTTTGGAATCGGAAAAACGCTCCTTGTAGCAGCTATTGCATAAACAACAGCAAATTAGAGACTGTAGAATCGGTTAAATACCTCGGAGTTAAACTGAATAATGATCTCACGTGGAGTAAACATATTCGAAAAATTACCGGTGAAGCTAATCGTAAATTGGGATTTGTTAAAAGAGTACTTGGCAAGTGCGACGATAAAGTTAGGGGAATCAGTTACTTCTACAAAATACCCTGCAAGCCACCACAGGGGTGTGTTCACTTCTCCCTCGTTAGCCCCACTTGGAATATGCTACCAGTATTTGGGATTCTTATGAGGTAGGCTTGGAAACTGAGTTAGAACGCGTGCAGCGAAGATCAGCAAGATAGGTTAAAAGGCCGTTATGATAATCTCGTTAGTGTTACTGACTTTTTGCAGCAACTGGGATGGGAAACGCTTTCCGACCGTCGATTAAAATTTAGACTCAATCTGTTATGTAAGTACCAAACCGGTCTCTTCTCTGACGACGTTGATAATATTTTACGAAATCCGACATACTGCGGTTGATCAGATCATGAGAATAAAATTAGGGAACTAAACTGTAGAACGGACAGATTTAAAATGTCATTTTTCCCACGAACGATAAGGGACCATAACAGCTGCCAATGAGACTTTTATCTAGGTTTGTCGTTAGGTAGTGTAGCTCTTAGTAGTAGTAGTACTCCCTAATACTTGAATCCTTGTCTGTTACCTAGTACTAACAGCACGCCGTGCATGTTTTCTACATAAATCTTGAGTCTCTGTCCATTTGTGTAGTTGCAAAATACATATATATTAATGGTCCCTCTCCATTGTGATAAAATCTGTAGTGTAGTAGTGCATGCTTGTGAGGCTTCGCCTCGTGACAAGCATTAGCGATTTATGCTAATGCATAATTAGTCGTCGTTACACTAACTTTAGGGTATAGTGTAATGCATGTCGGTGAATACTCACCCCCTGCCACACACGCCTGAGATGGCTTGTAGGGTATTTTGTAGATGTAGATAAAGCTGTAAGACTATAGAATTCCCTCCATCAACATACTCGTCAAGCATCGTCCATAAATTCATTCCAGTCAAAATAATTTCAAGATCTCTACTCATGATCAAATTGTTAACTCAAATATTGTTACATGTGTTATATTTCTTGTTATATTTCTTGTCTATTTTTTTGATTGATATGTAATGTAATTTTAGAGAAAGGCTATGCTCATTTAATCCAACTATGTATTTTTGTTTTTATTTTGTTGGTGATATCATTTATTTTATATCAAGGCCAAATCAGTAGATTAACAAATGCAATGTTATTTAGTAATTTTCTCGCTTTTTTGTATTGTTCCACTTGAACCTAGGTGACATGAGATCCCAGGCCCCTTCATTAGCGCACAAAGTAATACATTTAATATAAATCTTTGTAATACTAGTGGGAACTTCGGAAAGGAAAACCAGCGAGCAACTAATGGTTGCGACTTAGGATTTGGGCTTGATACTAGCACACGGAGAGTTAAAGGAAAACATAAATTCAGCAGTAACATAAAAAATATTTTGATGCACGTGATGAAGGACTAAGTGCATGTCTTATGCGAAAAAAACAGCCCAGTTTTATGTATAAGGCAGTTTCTATCACTAATTTTACGAAGTTGTGGGTACATATACATCCACATAGGAAAATCTAGTTAACGACATCCAGCCAATATCATTTATTTGTCCTTGATACGGAAGTATATGAACATCTTCAGCCGAGTAAGGCCTGAAGAAGCTCTGAACTTTTCCATGACTCAGCAATAGTTTATCGCTCTGTGTTTCAATACTTGAGCCTCGACTTGTGATGTGAATTCAATCGATTTACAGTGCAGTCTTTTAAACAGCTTTGTGGCTCGCGTTCTAACTGAATTAGAAAGCGACACAGGCTGACGCAAATAGTTTATTTCTTTTCTGAGCACATTCACAGCACGGTGTCTTAAAACTAGATGAATACTACGAATAACGTTAATTGTAAAAGCTACACCCGTCAAAAACTTCTGCAAGCTTACTCTACTCAAAAGAAAGGGATAATTTGAGGGGGACCGCTGCGTTGTTGCCATATTTCCCGCTGTTTACGACCACGTTTTTACCAATGTTCGCAAAATTGTTAATTTTCATCGTATAGCGACAATTAAAAGATGTACTTACTCGTACAATTATATGGAGTACGATGAAAATATTAATTTGTTGTTATATGACGTAGTTGTTAAAGTTTAAATTGTAGTGAGCACGGTTGGTTTTGGCGAGGGAGCCTCCCGCTGGTTGGGTCGAGGTGAGATGCCGGCTTTGGGTCTCCGAGCTCGAGAAAGGGTTGGGGATTAGGACCCTCGCGAGCTTGGACCCTACCCATCTTACGACTACCTGGTCTCGGCCCCACATATTCGAGTTTAACCAATGAATATATCAAATCCTTACTTCTCACTTAATCAAACAACAAATCACTTAATTTGCAGGGGTATTGTAATAACGTTGAAGAAAAATAAGTTACCTATGTCTATCTTTTGCCTATACCAGCAGCCCCCGTAAATAACGGATTGTAGTGGTTATTCAAAAAAAAACGGCGGAATTAACGGTGAAAATATTTGAGTCGTATCTTAACTTTGCAGACTAGAATCTATAGGATCTAATTTTGAAATCTTTTTGCGTCGCATGATTTAATAAACGTCAGGTTGATCAACACTTGAGCCTTAAAAACGATCGTCTTAGTTCGATTTTACTCAATTCCATCCACGAGTACCTTGAAATTTGCATCGAGTTACATTAGGCATTTAATTCATCCTATATGGTGTTATGAGCGTTCTTTAAGCACTGTGGAACACACATTTATTTCGTCAATTTGATTCATTGATATGCTTAGACAAAGTGGTATTAATTTTATCTCCATCAAATTTGCCCGCAGGATTTATAAACTCGCGGTGAGATATTTTTATCTACAGAGATATTTAGTTGGGCGATAAGGTAAAATAGGGTGGATAAGATTTCGAAATATAATTAGGTTACGAAATGCATTAATAATGACGCTAAAACATTATGATGCTTTTTAAAAATCTTTCCCTTATTTATCTATAGATTTTTGTGATTTTAGGGTTTGTAGGTATTTGATATCAACAGAAAATTGGAAATGATACCTTAGAGATAACCAATTGCTCGAACTGACTCGAAACAACTGATAGAAAAATGAGAATGAGATCCTCGTATACTAGAAGAAAAAGAGAAGAAAATGAAAAGCAAAGAGAAAATTTAGATCAGCCTAGGTTTATGACAAATAAAAAACGCCTTCGATCAAATTTTCACATCGATAGGATATTATCATTTGAAACTGGAAAAAAAAGATTTGTAAGGTAGCAGGATCGTGGAGGCATTTCCTTAAGAACACCCCTTCCTATCTAAAGGCGTACACTCGTCAGGTGACTAGCAGGAGGGGTGTGAGGGAAATGAGGAAGGGGAGGGCGGGGGGAGGTTAAGATGAGGGGGTGGAGGAGAACTCACGCCATCCCCCCCCCATAACCCGCCTCCTGCCCCCTTATCGAATGCTGGAAGGGGAAGGAAGGCAGATATTGAATATCCGGTGGGGTAAACTACCACTTTCCAACCCTCCCCCCGCGTCTGCGCGGAATATTAAAGGGAGGAAAAATTTGGGAAGGCCGGAATTGATATTTCGGTATGGGACGGAGTTTCGGGAGAGACTCCTTTTTTCTCCACTTGCCGGCGCCGCTCACGAGAAAAGAGCCGCGCTCCCGGCAAGTGCGGGTGCGGCCGTGGTGGGTGCGGGAGGGAGACTGCGGCGCGATCTACTGCCACTACTTTAAGCGCCAATAACAGCGCCGCGGAGCGGACCCGAATATTATTACGGCGGGGGCTTCGACTGCGTTCAAGGGATGTGGAGAGCAAGGGAGGCAAGATGGATGTACTACTCCAAGTGACACAGTCGTCGCTCTCGGGAAAAATGGAAACGAAAAAAATAACAATCGGGAAAAAGGGAATTAAAAGGGCGGACGGCGGTGGTGAACTCTATGGGAAGATGTGAAGGTGGAGTAAAAAGGAAAAAAAGAAGAAGACTGGATTCCGTAGAAACGGAGGGTCGACTGAGGTAGCTCTAACCTCGTCTGGAATATGAACCACACAAGACAGGAGGAGAGCAAGAGAGTGACGTGGGTCCAAAGGCAAGACTTTGAGAATGATTCACACCACTGATGTAAATTCCAACAAATCTGGTACTTTCCCTCAGTATGGGTAAGTATTCATTTCGTTCAAGGTGTTCTACGAACATATTTGTTGGTAGGTTCACAGACGTTTACTGCATTTAAGTTCCTCTGTCCATTCTGTCACGAAACACGGCACATATCCGAAGTTATCCCCGTATACAATTCAACATATCTCCGTTCTTCCTCGCGATTTCCGATATCTCGAATCTAGTTTTGCCGCTTTTCCCCTGGAACATCAGCCTCCATATCAGTCACTCAATTCAATGGCTTGTTATCCCTGACTACAGTGATTCAAAATATAAAAGTAATTAAAAAACCACCACGAAATAGGTGTACTCCTATGCTGTGTTGCTGTTGGAAACATTTAAGAGATATCACCGCGTGCCATTAACTCCTGTCGAGTGGCGAGTGAATATGGTGACGACGTTTAAGAATACTTTATGCCGTGCATTCAATGCACTGAAAGCGAACGGATATATTAGGAATATTAATATGCGAACACAATAACAGAAAGTGTAAATTAGGAATACATATATACCAAAAAGAATGTAAAAAACAGTTTTAAGGCCTGTAATGACATACACCGCTGAGACGAGACTATAAACATGACAAATCAGCAGCTTGATAAATACAGCAGTATTGAAAACGCTGCGAAAAATCGCGGAGAAAACACTAAGAGAAAGAATAAGAAACTAGGACAAAGGCAGAAATGCAAAGGAGACCATGTCGAACGAAAAATATTCTTTGATAAACAATAGAAGGCGTTGGAACCAGCTTGCCAACCGTATGAACGTGACATAATTGTTAAAGATAGCGAGAGACCACCTACCAAGCAAGACATACCGATTCCCAAGAAAACCAAAGAAAAGATGTAGCTGCGTGATGAAATAGCATCGGCGGATAGGCAATGTGGCCGTCGCTGACGAAGAGCAGAATACTCGTGGGCAACTTCTCTGGAGATATTTCATATTGAGGCGAACCGCGTCTAAAACTTAAACAAATTCAGTATCATTACTCCCTATTCCTCTCGATATTCCCCCGACACCCTCCAAACTGCTGCAAAGGCTGTCGAATTAATGGAAATGCGAGCTATTATTTATGTAATGAATAATAAATATCAGGGTAGAAAAAGTTAATGTAATTAGTTGTTTGGAAAACAAAATAAATAAATAAAACAATTTAAATTTGTTAAAATTAAATGAATCTCTGATAATAATTTAAATTAATTAAGATTCTTCGTAAAAGGACTCAGCTCTGGATCAATAAACACAGTCAATTACATGAAAGATTAGTAAATATTTGTTTTCGTTTGAATGAATCACTTCGTTGTGGAAAAAAGTCAATTTTCCTTGTATAAGCTTTTGAACATTTTGATTATTATATCTTCCCTTAGCTTTTATAAAACACAGAGAACTTGCTAAAAACTTGCTGGTAATTTTCTCTGCTCTTCAAACTTTTATTCGTAATTCTAACGAAAATTTTTGCCGCATGCGAAATTAAACTAATTCTTTTATACTCCTCATATACTGACACTTTCTACTTCTTCGCGATAGGATCCAAAAATGTTTTCACAAAATACTCTGGTCATAATCATTTTTTGTATAATCTACGAATAAGTTTGAAAAACTACGTCTTCCGTTCTTACATAAATCCTTTAGTAGACCCGAAGGGATTTTACTCCCACGTTTTATTTACTCCCACAGTCTTTCTTGCCTTCATCTTTCGTTTCTTCTCCATTTCGCTGTCGAGTATCTCCGGCCCGACGTTATCAATATCTTTATCCTCCCGTTCGATTGATACCTTCACCGTCTTGTTCATAAACCTTTCGTATTGTTAAATGATTTCACTTAATGTATAGTGCACCCGATTCCCCCTTTCCTTCCCCTTCGCCTTTCCATTCCCTCACATTGTCCCCTCCCCCAGTTTTCCTTCTCCCAGTTGCTTATTCGTCGAAGTTTATTACTTTATTCCTTATACCTCCTCCTATCTAAATTGGTTTCAACATTTTAATACTTCCTTCTCTTTTCTATATTTACAGTCATTTCTTCTTTGACTCTGTGTCTATTAATTCGTTCTGTTTTCATTGCCTCAATAACTATTCCCTATTTTATACTCTCACATTTTTCCTCCATTGTTCCAATTTCGTTTCCTTCACTTATGCTCCAGTCCACCAGCTCCTGTTATTCCCTGCTTTCCGTCCCTTTTCGTGCATCACATTAACCCCCGAAAAGCTGAGCGAGTATCTGGCTCCTAACACTGTATCTAAACCTCTGCTCGAGCAAGATATAATTAATTTGATATCTCCATGGGTGTCATTATCCACATGTACCTACGTCATAGGTGACTGAGGCTTAAGTCAAGTGCTTGCTTTTACTAATTCATTTCTCCTTCGATAGTCAACTGTCTTCTCACCGCCGCGCGGTCATTTCTTTTCCCTGACACATAATCTCCTGCCATCCCTCCCTTCCCCAATTACTGCACTCCAATCCTCCATCACTATTAATTTTTTTTACCCAGCACTTCTCTGGTTATCTCCTATGGTTGTTCATACACGCCATACATCCTACGGTTACTCTCAGACACCCCAACATGGACCACTACGTAACTCGTCGGGAGTTCTAATTTCAACCACTTTCAAGTACCCTGTCGCTCACCTCTTAGATTCTTAATACTCCTTATATCAATTTTGTATTTAATGCCATAAATACCTCACGTTGACTCTCATATTTCTCACTAGAAAATTACCCTATAACTATGACTACAACTATCTCCAATATCCCTCCGTCTCACCTTGTATAGCCGCAAATTCCAACAGTATTATTAACGCCATACAATCACGTGAATAATCTTTCGTCTAAATCATCTATTTTCTCTGTCTGCATTTCCTACGGAGGATGGGAATGAAGAAATTTCAATTATTTGAGTGGGGAGATTTTCATCACCCTTGCCAGAAGTATTTTTAACTTCATACCATCGCGTGCACTTCCTTCCGTCTGGCTCCTAGCCTTCTTCCTTTATGGTACGGTGGGCTCTACCAGGGGTAACTGTTATTTATACCAACAAGACAACTGTGGAGGTCATTGGTACACGCAAGTCCTTCCACCGAGTCAAGGCAGTAGTCCACGGGAATGGAATTTTGATCTGAGGACGCAAAAATCGTAGTTTATAACAGTGCACTCCTCACCACTTATTGTATCTTGGCGAAGTCTTGGTATGCCAGGTGAAGAAAAAGTGTCGGCTAAATGCATACGGAAGGGTTATCTGAGAAGTGAAAGCAGGAGGGCAAGGAATGTTAGTTGCACGAAATAACGTTGAACTGGTGCTCCGATAGCGGACACACGTGAAAGGAGAATGCTGAGTTGGTTAAGCCTCGTCAATAAAATGGATGAAGTTTGAATAATTAGAGTAATTTATGACAAATGAGTGAATGGTTTGAGACATCTGGGTAGACCATTGATGTCATGAGGGAATGTGGTGGAAGAGGATCTTAAGAGCGAGTCACTACGGCAGATGAGAAGGAGATGTGCAAGGATAAGTAACTATTATGGAGAAACTAGTCAATGGAGAACAAGTTTTCTAGGATCAACACCGAGAATTGGGCTCTATTGATTTTGGCTACTCCTGGATAAAATGAAGTGATGAGTATGCATATGTATAACGATTGTATACGCCTAAGCAATGATGGTATTATCCGTCAAGCCACCGAAAATGCTTGTGGAAAGAATGTTAGGATATGTGAAATATGAGGAAACAGGACAAATGTGGTGGATGATGAGGGACGCGTATTGAGGTACACCGACGCCACAGTTTGTGGTGGTCCTGAATGTCGCAAAAGAATTACTGTATCCATCTTTTCAACAAGGTCTCTCTCGCCTTTTGCTTCTATTTTTTCTGCGTTACGGACATAACCGGGGTAAATCTTCGAGACTATCCTTCAGCCTGAGGTTCATGTGGCCTAATTTTTATTTATTTATTTATTTATCAAAAACTCCAAAAACAGCAACTACGGCCTTTACATTGGGTTCAATAAACAGAATAAATTAACAAAACAACAATAGTAGTAGAAACAAAACAGAAATATTCAAAATATGAACAAGGCAAGAATGAGGCGAAGATGACATGAATGTTACGCATTAATTTCAGTTGGGAGGAAAAGACGTTGCGTGAGGAGAAAAGGTCAAGGGTGGGGCGACTATTAGTTAGGGCATTGAAAGATGAAGGTAGGTGGTAGACTAGTGATCGTTGGGAAATGGAGACACGGAATTTGGGTGTGTATAACAGACTCATATTGCGAGTGATGCGGGCTGGGATGCGGAGTGAAAAATAGGAAAGAAGAAGATCAGAGCGGAAGGACCCATTCATGATGGAGTGCAGGAATTTAAGGTCCGAAGTCAGCCGGTGAAGGGAGAGGTGTGATAGGCCAAGAGATGATGATAGGATTTCTTCACATGAGCTATGTCTAAGGGAGGGCACACGATGACGGACTATGGCTGAAAAGAAGTTAAGGGGGCGGTTGAGTAATTTAAGAGTTTAAGCGGGGGACGCAGTTGACCAGATGGGAGAGCAATATTCTAGAATGGGTATGTACACATCCAAGAAACACAGATTTTAGGGCAAATGGGTCCGTTATTTCTTTGAGCCGATAGAGAATTCCCACTATCGACATTGCCTTTTTTGAAATACCAGAAATATGTTCATGGAACATCAACTTTTGATCAAAGGTACACTTCGGTTATTGTGAAAATTACAGAAGGTATAGGGTGCTTGGAAAGTTCGTAGGTAAAGGCGATGGTTTTGCGTTTTAAGGAGAAGGATATTTCAGCAGACTTCTCAGGATTCACGCTCAGTTTCCATTTGGCGCACCAGCTATCAATGGCATTTAGAGATTACTGTAAATTAAGGGAATCCGCCGCACTGTTAATTGCTCTAAATACTTTACAGTCATCTGCATATAAAAGAATGCTGCAACCAGAGGGTAGAGCATCTTCAATTAGGTCGTCAACATAGAATGCAAATAGAAGGGGGCCAAGAACGCTGCCCTGGGGGACTCCAGAGGTAACTGGCAAATACTTCGAGGGATTTTCATCTATTAAAATCCGCTGGCTGCGAGAATTCAAAAAGTTAGAAATAAGGGATAATATGGGGCCATGTATATTGTAACGGGACTGAAGTTTGCGTAGAAGGAGGTTGTGATTGACGGAATCGAAAGTTTTAGAGAAATCTATATAACATATGTCGAGTTGCGACCCGTTTTCGAATGCAGAAATAACGTGATGATGTAAAATGGATAGATTAGTGAGGCAGGATCCACGAGGAAGGAAACCATGCTGAAAGGGTGAGATGTATGGGAGAGTGAAATTAAAAATGCGATCATGGAGAATGCGCTCAAATATTATAGACAACACTGGTAAAATGGAAATGGGGCAATAATTTTCAATTTTATCCTTAGGACCGGATTTAGAAATGGGGGTTACGCTGGAGTTCTTCCATTGCGCTGGGAAAGTTCCGGATAACTATTATAATTTTAGGAAGTATAGCCTTGCATTTAGCTTCCTAGTCCCTAGAAGCTTCCAACACAGTATTAAATGTTTGGCCTTACGCCTTGTTTTTCTCTAAACTAAACTAAATACACGTCTAACCTCTGTACTGTGTGCGAGCTAGCTAATCGAATATTTCTGTTCAGGGTGCGAAATGTTCCTAGGGCACTTTACACGTGGCCTAACTTAAGTGAAGTAACATCTCGTTTTTCCCCCCAAGAACATTTTTTACGGGCTTCCTGAATGAGAATCTAATTAGTGAATGCTCGCAAAAGCTACGAATATGTTTTCTCCATCACAGTTCATAATACGTGGTAATTCGTGGATATTTGACTTCACCTACAAGTATGTATCCACCCACCTCATCGAAAAGATAAGTGGCTGACGCAACACCTTCCATAAAAGTGTATTACAGCGCATTTACTAACATTAGTATAGATCCCCCTCCCAAAAAAAACAATGCATCGTGTTCATAAGCTATACAGTTCAGTCAAGCAATGAAAGAGCCTCAAAGTTCTCTTTCGTGGTAATTTCTCCGTAGATAACCGTGTTTTTCGCCAACAATCTAATATATTTGCAAACTCTGGAGTCATCTCATATTGTAGTAACATTGAACTGAAATCACTTTGCGTAAAATATAATGTTTTAACTGTAGATAAATTGTTTAAATGGTTAATCATAGTGGAAAATTATTTTAAGAAAGAATACAAAGTTCCTTGTAAGAATACGCACTGTATGCCTAAAAGAAATACTCCGATGTTGATAACCTATGATTATTATAATTTATATGGAAAAAGGTTGGCTAAATATATTATACCAAATACCTTTAATTGTATGCCTAAGCAATTGCGCAATTTAAAAGGAATGGCAGAAATTAAGAAAAAGGTCAAAGAATGGTTAATTAACGAAATTAAGAATTTGTAATCCCTTACAATTAGGCACTATATATTTATGAATCTGTTATATCTATGTAATCACTAATTGTGTACTCATTTGAAACATATATATTTAATTACAATATATATTGTTATATTTTGGCAAATATATTCATGTTACAGGTTTTGTGGATTTTTTATGACATTTGTTTTGATTTTTGTATTACTTTGTAATATTATTTTTCTACTTCTGTGTAACATGCCGCTTGTACCTTGAATACAATGGAAACTTATGACAAGCCACGTGGCTTAAAAAGGACCTTTAAATGCAATAAAGGCACATGTAATATTAACCTCAAAAATAATATATCGTGAATAATAAATAAGAAGTGACAGAGAGCCGATCACGGTTTCTTGTGGGACGACGTCACCCTTGTCATATTTTGAAACACTTCCGTAGATATCAAAATGTAATTTACATTCAATTATAAAGTCGCAATTTCAAGTATTATTTTTTTGCCGTTGATTCCACAAACCTAGAGCAAGAATAAAATGTTGTCGTTTTGACTTATAATAGGTACATGTTGATATTTTTAATCTCGAATATTTTATATTTCTGCCCCTTACCTAGTCTCGGAGATGGGGATTCGTAAAAAAGCTGCAAGTGGTCAATACATATGTATATAGAAGAGTGGAATTGATGAGGGAGTTAAATACGTTATTAATATAAATTTGTTAAAAATAGTTAGTGTGAAATTCCTTCTCTGATAACAAATAAAAATTTCCAGACTACTATCGATAAATTCCTGAGAAGATTTTTGAGGGAATTACAACTACCCGTGATTTATTGTTTTTTTTAAATATAATATTTGAACGTGCAGAGCAGAGAGATAATGACTCACTGAGAGCGATAAAAATACAACGCGGCAGCGAGCTTCGGGCTTTGTCGCGAGAGGGCGCGAATCGCCTCGTCTCCTCACCCTCCTTCATCTCCTCGGGGTAAAAATTGAAAATATTCGAGATGAAAAATGTCAAAATGTGTAAAAAGCCATTGGCAATAAAAGTAAAGGAATGAAAAACGTCGACTTCCCCATGATCACCAGGAATGACCGGATATGAGACCAAAATGACGAAATTCTAAAGTTTGAGCGCAATAACTCCTTGATCCGACTACAACAATACTTTTAATAATTTATTTCCATACCAAGTGGAAAAAGAAAAAGGGATGTCTCGAAATTAATTTACAATCAAAAGATTTTCCTAAACATAAGGACTAAATTCTGACGGAAATTCAATTGCATCCGAGTCAGATGCAATAGACAATTTAAATCAATTCATTTGAGCGTAAAATTCCGCTATTATAGCATAGCATTGCCGAAGGTGACAATGCAATGAAAGAGTGAATTAGTTGATGAATTTACGTTGGGCATGGATAGCTTTCTTTCGTGAAGCCCCATCTTTCCTCATCTCTCAAGAAGGGATGAATACACGGAGGTGCGATGCAGTTTTTCATTTGGACATGCGTGCTGCATCTCTCGGTGTCATTCGACATGCACCGTCTCGCAATGTGCCTTCAATGCTTCGAAACATAAATGCTCATAGCAAGACTCTTCCATTCAAGTGCAAAGGCAGTCTTTGCTCGTAATTTTTGCATCTCATTTGGAGTCTAACTTCTCGTCCTTTTCAGAGGAATCTATTGAGGCGAGACGACGAATAGACGTGCACGCCACCGAAAACCCGCAAGAAAACGAAATAAAAAATAAATAAATAAACGTCAAAGATAGTCCATATTTTTATTTTTACTAACCACTGCACACACAAAAGGGCGCGCATTCCACAGCCAAACAGAAAAGTAAGATCGAAAAAAGTGACGCGAGAAATTATATCGCTTGAAACTCGCGAGTACCTTGGAAAATCCCAAAAATATTTGCGTCTTTGATAAGACAAAGGAGAGTGCTGTTGCGCAGACAACGGGAGAAAAAAAAAAGTGTCGATGCGCGCTCCAGCAGAAAGCAGATGGAAGCGGCTGTCGGCCAATGGGAGGCCCCCACGTCTCGGGTGCACAGCCCTCGTCCCGACGCGTGGCGGCGCGGCGGCGGCGGGCGGGCGGGAGGGAGGGAACCGCGCGCCCGGCGACGCGTCTTGCGCGAGCCTCGATTGTTTTATTTTCGCGGAGAAGTGAAACGCCATTTTACGGAGAGAGAGAGAGAGAGAGAGAGAGGCAGTGCATTTAAGCAAAAGAGAGGAATGCGCTCACGGCACACATATCACCAAACCATTCACTTCGACTTTTATCTCTTTGCCGAGAACGAACCGCCGCGCCGAGGGGATGAATTATTATTAAAATATACCCAGAGACGAGCGATGTGAACAAATGTATTCATCTCGCGTTCTTAACTTCTATTTGACAAGTTTATTTCTAGTTATACCATTTCAAAAAGCAAGAGAGAGAGAGATGCAGAGAAAGAGAAAAGGCAACAACGATGACTGAATGCGGATTCTTGCTCGTTTGAGTATCAATAGTTTCTATTTGGACGAATGATGATTTTTAATAAAGAAAAATAAAGAATAAAAACGTCATTTATATAAATTGACGTGCAAATTGATAAGGTGCTCCTTTAATTAGCTCATGCAGGTTAATTTAATATAATTTAAAAGGTAATTAACTGGCATACTCATATCATTGCTACAAAGAGCCAACTGTGCCGTGAGGATAGAAACATTATTTCATCAATTGGTACGGAGGCATCCTCGGATATTTGATGAGACATTTATATTCGGGTTTTTCCCGCGTCGATTCATTCTTATGGACAACAGTTTCACTCACGTTAAAGCCAGCGTTTCACTCGCGTTACATTCAGGTCCTGACGGCGCCAGCCGTAACGAGAGTGAAACTATTGTCCATAAAAATGAATCAACGCTAGAAAAACCCAAATATAAACAACTCATTATTTCATCAATTGCATGGGCTAACTTATTAAAAAATGTGCGAAGAGATTAACCTTCGGAATATTAAATGATCAAATGAAAACATTTGGAATTCAAACAGTCTTAAACATCTTGTCCTTTCATGCTCACAGAAATCCACTGTGAACTCCTCGGTAGCTCTCCTAGCTCAAGTAGGCACTCGGTGTAATATCGAGGTATCAGAGTTCGAGTCTTGGTCAAGGCGAACGATTCTCCATCGCTGGCATTTTCGCACTTATTTGCACTTGACTCCATAAAAGCAATGTCTCGGATAATCCCGCTACTATGCTGCGTATTCTGCATGACGTGGAGCTTCACATTCTTAGGTTACCGGGCATTAGGATTTCCTATGCTTTGAAGTCAGTGACGATGTAAGCAGTACCTTTGCAGTATTAGACATTCTCATCGTAATACCGTGCACAAGCATGGAATTGCATAGGGTAAAGCTTATTCTCTAAATAAAGGCCAACAAGAGTATGATTCGAAAATTCACACTATGGCAGGAATGCTTTTGAATTTGGTCCCGCACCAATATTTCTGACTAATAATGAAATACATTACAAACCTCAAATTTTGAAATCATTTGATTCTTAAATCATAGAAAATCCGTCAAAAATATGCCGCAAAATCACAGAAAGGGCAACTTTTAGTTCTCTGATTCTTTTCTAATATTAAAGGGGGAAAGTAACAAATACTATGCGCATATTGTTACTCCAACAATCGCACCACGATATTAAACCATATTGGCGTCTGGGATACTAATAATAATATAATATATTTAATGTTCGAAGACTTGAGTCCTTTGGAACAGGTTTAAATATTACAAAATAAATATCATTACAAATTATCTCTTACATGCATAAGACTTGAGCAGACGTTTATGTTGACTGAGATATAGCATTTAATTGAGAATATATTGTTAAGTTAACAAATGAATATAAAAACAATAAACATGTCTAATAAGGTTCTAACGTCTGCTAGGTGATGAGTTGGAAGATAGGGGTACAATTGACAAATTACGACGGTAACAGTGATTTTTAATACAACCACTATCATAATACGTGATGTGTGATTTTAGGCTTTCCCGGCGAATGATGAGTTGTTTTTCGGGTTTCCCACTCCGGGTTAGGCTCACTCCATGATTGCCTTTACGTTTCGGCATTTATGGAGTGAGCCTAACCCGGAGTGGGAAACCCGAAAAACAACTCATCAGCACCATACGTGTCTCTCAGCAAGGCGGAGTAAAAGTCACCACATTGCTATAACATTCTAGTAAACTTACCAGCGTTGACTCGAAGTGGTCACGATTGCAACCAACAGTAGGAGGTCTATAAATAACTGGCACAACCACTTTCCCCAAATTACAAGCTATTTCTACAAACATGAATTCTGGTTTTAAATTTTCACTGAAACTGGACAACACCTTACTGCTGAAAGAGTTTATTACTAATGAACATACTCCCCCACCAATTATAACTGGACGATCGTTGTGAATCATTGCAAAGTGGTCCAGGCTCACGTATTTAGTGAAAAGGGAAGGTTTTAACTACGTATCTGGTACTGCAATAACATAATAATCACTATGCAAAAAGTAGATAATTACAAAATTCATCAATGTAAACCGGTAGAGATTGAGTATTAACATAACAAAAATTTAATGTGGAGCTCAAATAACCTCTACGAAAGTCCTACTCATTTACACCAACACTATTATCTGTATATTCTTACCGTTGTGCATTATATCGAGTGTAACTGTTGAGAATTTGCTATTGGAGGTCATCTTCCGTGCGTAGGACGAATCACATGCCACCATCTTTTACTCTGCCCAATATTTTACCACATCTAATCCACATACATTTAAATTTACCTTCTTTCTATAGATACCTTGCTTTAGCGTAAAGTTTAAGGTTAGGCGGCACTATTAGATTAATTTAAATAAATGGGACATTTGCTGTTGTCACCCCATCCTCTTTATCTTGTCGGTAAGTTCCTTTGGGCTCGGCGAGCTTCGAGAATCTCTCGCGAGAAGTTGGATCACGTGAAGCAGACTCTTATTGCTGTCATTCCGTCTGTTCGATATGAGTATCCAACGTTCGTTGTTCTCAATTTAACTCCCAGGTCCATCTAAATTTGACATACCAAAGACCAAAAGCCCTTCAACGGGATTTAAAGGAACACCATGGATATCCACTGCATTTCTCAGTGATTCCTGTTCAGCACGATTAATCGGTGCCTCCAAATTATTAATTCATTTTTCGAGGTGAATACTTTCATCGGCTAATATATCAAATTTCACGCAAAAATTTACTATGGGTTCATTAATAAGGGCGATAGTTCTTCTGTGCTCTTCAATCAAGCCCTGTCATGAGGATACAGTTTTACTGAGCTCAGTTAGTTCGTGTTCGTGGGCTCATACATCCAGAAAAAAATTCTACAATTGAAGTACATGTATCCACTCCATCCAAAATCATACCAAATGATTCATTACATGCTTTTGATATAAACTTTTCATCTTCCGCAAATTTGATATGAAGGAAAGATTCCCTGAAATACGTCCACCCTGGAAAAAATTTGCAGGGGGACAAACATTTTTGGGAATTCCGGATCACATGACAACGAGATAGTTATCGATAGGGCGAGAGAGAGAGAGAGAGAGAGAACAGAAAAAAAGGAAACGGAAAAGTGACATTTTCAAAGCATCTGCTATTGATTTGAACTGAAGGAAACAGTTCACCCTCTGTGTTTAACTGCGAGTAACTGGGGCCTTTGTTGCACCATTAAGAATGAATATGGAGGTTAAGAGGCTGGAGCCCGGAGGAGTCCGCGTTTTTTTATCATCCTAAGTCATCATCTCAAGCTAGTTTCATACACTTAAAGGATAGATGATAGCGGAATCGTTAAAATCACTTATTCAGGCAATAATTTTGTGTTTATGAAAAAGATAATCTTTTTCCAGTTAACTTTCGTAAAAAAAAAACAGTCATAACGATTCGCTTCTCCATCCATAATCTACTTCTACAGACTACAGCTTTCGTGTAAAATTTCAATTTTCCACCGTTAATGCCAGGGATCATATATATTTTAGTGATGACGATTGTTGTTTAGCATTGGCTTTTAAGGCACTATCGCCCGCCTTACCACGTGTGACGTCACGCGCCTTGGGTGTTCTTCTGAAGAGACAACTTACCCCGCCGACAACGTCTCTATATTGTGTGTGTGCTCAAGCATCTTCTCCAGCGCCCTTTCCATTCTAACCCCCCCCCTCCCCCTCTCAAAGGGCTCTCACCTCCCGATCGGAGACCGTAATGCGATATCACTCGTCCGTCGAGAGAGAGAGAGAGAAAGAGAGAAGGAAACAAAAGAGAGCGAGGGCGCGAAGTACAACAAGAGGCAGGGGGTGACGAGAGACGGAATGACAGCGGTTTGACACCAAAAGATCCAAAGGGGAAGGATCGCGAAGGGGAAGAGAATGGCAGGAGGTGCTGTGAACGTGCTTTGTGTATTCCTTTTACATCGAATAAACTTAAGATTCAATTGTTTACGTGATTTCATACAAACAATGGCTTGATTTTTGGTGTTGGACGGATCGGAGATAGACGCCAGTGTCAATGGATAAGAGCCTCGAGGACAGACATAAAAGATGTGGAGCTTTTACAATTATTACCATTCCTACAACATAACAGGGAGAATGCACCTGTATTGGGGTGAGATTAGGACTTAAAATATTCCGAGTATCATTTACACAGAGTGTCTAACATGTCAGGAAGGAGATATCTTCAGATGATTGCTATTGGACCAACACGTATACTTTCAGGAGATTTAGGTTAGGGTAGTGCTTTATTTTGAAATTTACCAGTTACTACTGCTCTCTGACCCCGTTACAATGCATACCTCAGTGAAATTTCGAACTATTTATTTTGGAATAAAAGAGATTTATTAACGAACTAATTGAGCCTAATACGGAGCTGTGTTGTAAATGTCATTGAAATACGTATAGTGCGTTCCAAGTATATCTCGATCAGCCAGTGAGTCAGTCGCTTTTGGTTTAATATGCACATGGAGGCAAAGGGTGAGATAGCAAGAGACATTAAATCCACTATAATCCATTACTGTTGCTGTTCATTGACTTACTGCTGGCCACCCGGCTGGCTGGTCGTCTTCTCTCATTCACTGCTATCCCCTGGGATGTCGTCGCAGTCGGTCACCGGGGCAACCGCGAGGGATGGACTGACTGCCCGCCGCCGCCAGCTGATCGACTTCGTCGTTTTCCTGATGCAAGCCACATGTGTCATGACAGGAAAACCTTAATACGCTGTACAAATGTCAAAGACATTCTCGGAATGACACTTCGACTCTGATTTCTATCTCCTTCTCATTTTTCCGATAAAATATTTCCTAGTGTTTCTATGATGCCTGCGGTAGATTCCAAATTCGGAAACCATTAGGAATATGCTAATACCGCATACTTAATTCATTAATGCACGTTTATAGCTCGTGCAGAATTTAAAACAGGCATCAGAATATTGAAAATATTTTCGTCATGTGAGTAAGATTATTTATTTAAAGCACTGATGATGATAGCACTCAGGAATAACACCCCTCTCGATGCTGAGAAAATTCAAAATAAATATACTTTCTTCAATCTCTTCGCCATGTGCGTAGCTTTAAGACCGAGTCAAAACATAAGAGTTATGAGGAAGTTCTAAAACTCGCGTAATTCAGGGAGATTCGTGAAAGTCAATCTAGAATGAGGTCATTTCCTGGAAAATAATTTTATTTTCTGATACTTTTACGAGAAAGCACCGGATCGCTAGCAGAGGTATTTGAAATTTCCACGCTGTTTGATGACCATATGTTCATGTGAATCGGCTTAAGGTATACAATGAAGTCAGTTACCATACCATACAATTCTTTAATTATTTTCTTTTTTGAAGTTCTCGGAGCTAGATTACCCCTGCCAAGAGCTTCTACAAAGTTGTAAATGATGGCTTGACCTCCAGTAAGGCAGGTTACTTGTGAAGAAGGTACCTTACGAATAAGCAGTCGTAAACAAAAAAGCAGGATTTATAGATGGTTTAATGGGCCCATCCTAGGGTAAGTCCGCGAATATGGCGTGACTGGGCGAAGAACATCCAACAACCCAGAGGAGAGAGCAGTAGCCAACAAACCGAGACCGCGTGGGTCAGTATATTGAAACTCTTAACTCTACAGACGTGTTGAGACATTTATCTAAAATACTATAGTACTGCAAGGTGGAAGGATGTTATTATCCCGAGGAGAAACAGTGTTTTGCCTCTTTCCTCTTTAGTTACTATACAATAAAATAAGGCGATGGAATTTTCTTAAGTAAAATATTCCAGAAGTAAATTATTCCCACAATCGCATGCCGGGTCAGGGACTATTTAAGAGAACACATAATCAGGAATGCATGTAATACTTTAGGATTATATCGAAAGATTGCTTTGAGTCAGTGGATCTCTTGAAATCGCGAAAATTGAGATGAGAAGAATGGGTCTGGATGTTTTAGGTGTCACTGAAATGAAATGACCCGAAGAAGGGAACTGCTGTAGCGGCATTCGTCGTAATATCCACTCTCAATCTACGAATGGAAACTCAGTTGTTGGAATAATGCTTAGAAAAAGTAGCTGTATGCGAGTGATAAGCTATCATAATCGCAAGTATAGGATATTTATGATTAGATCAAGGACTATGAGCAGTTCTGTGGTGCAAACATACATTCACACATTACATTTCATTCCCATTCCAGAGGATATTAAAAAATAAGGAATAGAAGACATCGGCGGCGGAGTGTAAGAAATTGAATGGAATGCGACAGGAAATGAAAACTTGATTATTCTTGGAGACTGAAATGTGATAGTAGGAATAAGCCAAGAGGGTAAGGCAGCAGGGATGTATGGTTTGGAATAACGGAAGGATAGGGGAGAGAGATTAATTGAGTTCTTTCTAAAAAAAATGGCCTTGTCGTCACAAATGCATTTGTCTAGCGAAGAAGATACGACTGGAAAATTCCCGGGAATAAGAAAAATATTTGTAATTCATTATTTTTCATTGAAACTGATTTACAAATCACATAAATGACTGCATCAGATACCGTGTGGATGTGTGGACGTAGGATAAAAATTCATTAAAAGTCACAAAATATCAACCATTTATATCGATCGCGAAGGAAAAGGGGACCAATTGAAATTTAAAAACGTTCAAAATGACCGCTCCGGCGCTTCTATTGTTAAGATGAAGATGAGGCCAACTTATGGAACACATTTTGCGACAGTTATACCAATATAAGTAAATATTGGAATTAAATGTAAATGGGAGGAATTAGGGAGGAATGCCATCGATGAAATATATCATTCCTCGTGCTAAGGACGTCAAAGTGTAGAGTTTAGAGTAGAGAGTGTTTTAGTGTAGAGAAGGATAGAAACGGTGGACTAAACGGAGAACTTGTGCAAGCCAAGAATCGGATGGATAACTGAGGGTAATAGACGTTTGAATTGAAAATTAATACTCGCTGACTTATGCTGATTGAAAGATTCAAATGTGTCTAGATCTATCGTTCTATGCAACGGAAAAAATTTCTTTATAATCCATTAGAAAATATATGAACTGGATTTTGTCGGCAACCTTTCGAACTTCAGCCTTATAACAGAAATGCTCAAACATATTATTCATAAATATGGATAAGATTTCCTTTCGGATTATAATAATTATCGATTCATAATTAGATTGAAAATGCAGATAAATTATCGAGTAACGTGAATGACATCAGCCTCTAGTTATCTCCTCACGGAAAGTATGTAGGTATTTTGGCAATTTTTTTATTTCAGTTGAAACGTCCGTGATCAGTTCAACAATAACCTTTGCTTTAAAAAGTAGAATTCAAGTCTTCGTAGTTTATTAATTCATATCTTAAAATCTGATTTTTAATTATGTGGGTCCCTTTTGATCCCTATCATTCTTCTAGAGGTTCGCTTTTCCAATGCTCTTCATTTGTGCAGTGACAATCGTCCAAGATTCTCTGCCGTGTAAAAATACACGCCAGGGTGCCCTCACTTGGAAACAATTGTTCTACCGTTGCGGTGATTGGGGAATAATATTTAGGAAAGTTCCATAGAACAATAAATCGATACAAGGTTTTCGTACAGATTAAAAAGAAAAACTGGACAGATATGAAGATCAATATTGAGCTTGAGGAATAAGAAGAAAACAAGCCATCAATTAAGGCGATGAAGAAAAGAAAAGCGGAGAAGTTTTTCAAGGAGCTGTAAGGGTTTGGAGTTATGGGTTCGGAGAGGAAAAGGCACAAAGTTCTAAAACCCTGCACGTGGATTATGTCCTGATCAAACATGAAGTGCGTTCTCGTAAAAGGTGCAGAGAAATGAAAGGGGAGAATTGGAGAGAGGACTATGGTGGCGGCATTTACAACACGATGATGTCGAATCATTGGCAGTTTCCATTGAACACCACGTAAGATATATCCTCCTCGTGTCGTGGCTCACCCGGAGGAGTGGATTTTTCGCCTCTCGACGGGTGCAGGGGGAGGGAGGGGGGGGTGTGTGTGTTTATATATTTGTCTGGGACGTGGAGGGGACACACAACCTTCATCCCTCTGGGTCGACCCTTCTTCAGACGCCTGCCCCGTCCATCAGAGGGGGAAGGGGGTGGGGTGGGGAGGGAGGTCCACCCTCAGGAGGAAAAGGGCGGAAGGGGGGGGGGGCGAAGAGAGGGAGATGAGGAGTTAAGAGTTGGACCGCGCAGGGGGACGATAAGGAAGGCGCAGGGGGATGAGTGGAGGGGGAGGAGGGTGGGAGGGTAAGGGGGATGGGTAGGACGGTTTTGGAGCGAGGACAGAATAATGCATTTGGAGGGAGGGGATGAAAGGGTTGGTGGAGAATGTAAGAGGGGTGGTGGGAGGTTTTTTTTGCGTGGGTGGGGGGGGGGCGAGCACGTAGCGGGTGTGGCGGCGGCCCTTGAAGGGAGAAAAAACAGCACGGCGGTGGAGAGCAGACATCTTCCCACTCCTCTGCATCATTATCATTCGGGAGAGAATCCATTACTGACACCGCGTTCAGGCAACGTTCGAGCCTCCCATCAGCAAACCACCCCTCCGACGACGACGACAGGAATCGGGGGGGAGGGGGAGGTATAAAGGGAGGAGGGGGGAGGGGGTGTAGGGAGGGGCGCGGAGAATGGTCCAGAGTTCCCCCGCAATTGTGGGAGATGTGCGGAGTAATGCGTTGCCATGAGAGGCGCCCGCTTTGCTTAAAAGCGACTTCCCTCACTTTTTTCCAAACCCCCGCGTTTTGCGCCGAGAGTGACAATGGCGAGACTGAGTGGAAGCACGAATAAATGAGAGATAGAGAGAGAGAGAGGACTGCAAATGGCGTGTGCTCGGTATTTTTGAAGACGCTTGCGGTGGTCACCGGCAGGGGTGTTGCGGTCGCATATCGGTCGGACGAGAGGAGAGAGCAATTTAGACCGTGGCGGCATGAGCATTTCGATTGTGTTCGACTCGTCGATTGAGCGCGCAGATTCGATCTATTCGATCTGTTGGGTGAAGGGCCGGGTGCGCATTCGTGTGCAAATTAGATTGATATGTAAGAAATGATGCGCCGAGGTGATAGCATAGATATAGGTACAACATAGCTTAGTCCGAAACTGCCTAAGTCACTAGCGTGGTCCAGCTGATATGAATAAAATAGTCATAGACAAGACTTAGGGTACGAGAGCATAGATATAATTTATACAAATAGGTGTTTCCCGTAAAATTTAGCTTTTTAGAAGATATTTTTCCAATTTTTTACGTTTTTTTAAATTTTAAACATCCAATAAAGATAAAAAATCAAGAAATTTGCCGTTTATTTTTATAATTCATTCATTACTGTAATCTACCGGTTAGAGGTAGGCTATGATGAAAGTCAGAGAATATCCAACGGACTCTTACACGTGCCGTGCCCTTTCTACCTCTAGAATTTCTTTCTTCATCTCAGCATAAGTCCTACCTTTCTTCATCCCGTCCATAAAACCGATTCTCTTCCTTCCCCTTCCCCGCTTACCCAACAACCTCCCCTCTATCACGGCCTTCAGCGAACCATCGCCCCTCATTACCCCTTCCAGCCACCTACCCTGTCTTCCCCCTAATCTCATAAGTTTCCTCGCCCAACATGTCAAGCACTTCCTCATTTGTCTTCCTTTCCGTCCTCATTTGTCGTCATTCCGTTCTCCATCCTCCTATACACCCGCATCTCGAAAGCCTTCAGCCTATTTTCGTCTTCCTTTCTCAAGGTCACGTTTCTGCCCCATACAACGCCACACTCCATATCAAGTTCTTCACCAGCCTCTTTTTTACATCCTTACTTAAGGTCCCCGTCATCAGCTCCCTTCTATTATTGAACGCTTCCTTCGCTAGCGCTATGCTCCTCCTAATGTCTTTGCTGCTATGTCCTGTTTCTTCTAGCGTACTACCCAAGTAATTAAATTGTTCTACTTGCTCCAGTTTGTGACTTTCTACTCTTATCACCAGCTTCGCTTTATTTGTTCTAGAGAATCTCAGTACCTTTGTTTGCTTATCATTAATCTTCATCCCGTATTTCTCGCACTGCATTTCCAATGCATCTACTTAACTTTGCAATCCTTTCGATGACCGACTGACTAACGCCTGGTCGTCTGTGAATCTAAGCGACTTTATCCGCTGGCCTCCTACTTTCATTCCCACATCTAGCTCATACCATGCCTCTCTTACCATTTCCTCAGCATAGATATTAAAAAGTAAAGGCGACAGTAAAGGGGCACCCTTGCCACACCCCGCGACCTATAACTGCCAACCCTGATTCACCATCAGCTACCCTTACCTGAGCCCCCTGCCCCATATATGAGTTTCGGATGAGTCTCCTATCACGCCAATCTATTTCTATTTTCCACAGCATCTGCATTAGTTTCTCCCAGTTTACTCTGTCAAACGTCTTTTCGAAATCTACAAAGCAAGCGAAAACATCCTGATTATGCTCTATGTTTGTATCTATAAGCTTCCTCATTACCGCAATCGCGTCCCTGGTTGTCCTCCCCTTCCTTAACCCAAATTGGTCATCGCTTAAATAGCAGTTTGCTCTTATCTCCAACCTTCTATTTAGTATTCTAAGCAACACTTTCGCTGCGTGCGAAATTATACTGATTGTTCTATACTCCTCGCATTCTGACGCTTTCTTCTTCTTCGGGATAGGTATTAATACTGTTTTCACGAAATCCACTGGCCATACTCCTTCCTCGTAGATCCTGCGAATAAGTTGAAAACCATTTTCTCCCCTTACTACCTAGATTCTTCAGTAGCTCCGAAGGTAGGTCATCGGTTCCCACGGCTTTTCTACCCTTCATCTCTCCTAATGCCCTTTCTATTTCACTCTCAAATAAACTCTGGTCCTAGGTTATCCTTATCTATTGTTCCTTCATCCTCTAGATCTAAGTTAAAGGGTCTATTCTCGCTGTCATATAGCTCTTCTACTTATTCTCTCCATCTTTCTTGGATATCTTCCTGTTCGATTAATATCTTCCCTGCTTTGTCCTCAACCTTTGGTATCGTTTGACCTCTCTTACCACCCGATAACATTTTCACCTTGGCGTACAAAGCGCCCACTTCTCCCTCCTCCTGCATCTTTTACATTTCCTCGCATTGTCCCTTCCACCAGTTTTCTTTTGCCCGATTGGTCACTCGCCTGAGTTTATTATTCAATTCCTTGTACTTCCTCTTCCCTACGTCGGTGTTCACGTTTTTCCATATCCTTCTCTCCTCCATTTTCTTTATCATTTCTTCTGTAACCCACTGCTTCTTAACCCTCTTCTTTTCAACCGTTCCTATTGTTTTCTCTGCCGCTCCTGCGATACCTGTTTTTATAACCTCCCATCTCTTCTCTATGGTTCCCATCCGCTTCTCTTCACCTATGTTCTTTTCTACTAGCTCTTGGTATTCCCTCCTTTTCAACTCTTTCAATGCTTCAAGGTTCCACCTCTTTATCTTCCTACCTTTACAAAGCCTTTTGAATCTAACTTCACACTTCATCATCACCAAGTTATGATCCGAGTCCGCATCCGCCCCTGGATAGCTACGAGAGTTTTTTACACTATTCCTAAATCTCTGCCTTACCATTATATAATCAATTTGGTATCTCCTAGTATCATTCAGCATTTTCCATTTGTACCTACGCCTGGGGTGTTGTTTAAACCAAGTGTTTTTCACTACTAATTTATTTCTTCTACAAATTTCAACTGCCTTTGCACCGCGATCATTTCTTCTTCCTAGCCCAAACCCTCCCACTTCTAATCCGTCCCTACCTTCCCCCACCACTGCATTCCAGTCACCCATCACTATCAGGTTTTTCTTTCCCGGCACTTCTCTAATTATTTCTTCTACTTGCTCGTACACCTCTTCCACCTCTTCCTCCCTATGGTTGCTCGTAGGCATGTATACCTGGACCAGTACGAAATTCGTCGGCCGTGCTTTTATTTCTACCACTAGTATCCTATCGCTCACTTGATCCATGTTTACTACCCTCAGTCCCAATTTTGTGTTCAGTACCATGCCTTCCCCACATTGACTCTCATCTCCCCCCCTATAGATCACCCTGTAGTTATCACTCCAATAGTCCCCGCTATCCTTCCATCTCAACTCGCACAATCCCAAAACATCTATTTTTCCTTTTTCCATTTCCTGCTTAATATTTCAAGCTTCCCGGCCCTCATCATGGTCCTTACGTTCCAAGTTCCTATTTTTACCGCTGCTTTCCTCCTCCTCTTTCTCTTTTTCTTCTTCTTCTTCTCCCTTCTATCCCTTGTATCCGCCGATGATGATGCTGTGCAAGGATTTCGTGTGATGACGAACGCGGAGGCCTTGCCTCCCCCGCTGCCGGGCACGACACCCGCCCTAGTGGTCGGCGTCCCGTAGTTGCCAGGAATCAATTCTCTGTAAATGACTTTCATGTTCTGGGAAGTGATAGTTGAGAGGTATTCCCACGCCACTCAACGATATTTTTAACGTGACACCATCACGGAACTACCTTTCGTCTGGCTCCTACCCTTCGACCTATCTGGCATGGGTGGCCCTACCAGGAGCAATGTACTTGCTCCTTCCAGTCCAGCTCTAGGGGTCATTGGAACGCACAAGCCCTTCCACCACGTCAAGGTCGTGATTCAAGGAAGAGGATCAATAAAAAGAGTGTGGAAAATTACTAAGTTCTCTTTATTTGCATTGTAGGCTCTTAAGCTTTATGTTTTGAGGTACTGCTCCTTATGTCTACGTTTCTACACACCTTTTATAATCTAAATAGAAAAGAGGAAAAACAGTAAGAACATCGGACGTTAATCTTAATATCTCACTCAGCGAAGGTACTACTAAAGACAATTAACAGAAGGCTATATGGGAGGCTGAGTACAGCAAACGGAGAGAAACAGTATGGTTTTAGGAAAGGAGTAGGAACCAGAAATGCAATATGCTTGATAAGAGTAATTGGAGATATATATATATATGTATGGAGAAAAAGAGGAAAGTATATGTAGCTTTCATAGATGTGGAAAAGGAATTCGATAGAGTAAGATGGGACAAATTAAGGGCTGCACTGAAAAAACGAGTGATCGATTGGAAAGAAAGAAGATTGATTAAATACCTTTATTTAGGCCAAACTGCAATGATGCTGCATGTCCCCAATAGTATTCAACATATATGTATTTGGAATAAATAATTCAAGGGTGTTATGACGGTAGAAAGGGGGGTGTGTTTTGGAGGGAAAAGAGTAGAGTGTATAAGATTTGCAGATGACATGGCAGTATTAGCGGAAACCGAAGAAGAAATAATTGGAATGATAGAAGACCTTCACACCAAATGTACAGAATATGGAATTAAGATGATGAACAAGAAGAAGACCATCGGAGCAAACGGGGAGAAATTTAAAATCAAACGAGGAGGAGAATACATAGAGCAAGTGAAGTGCTTCAAATATCTGGGGAGTATTATAACAGAAGATATGTCTTGTACAGCTGAGATAAAAGACGGATAGCATTAGCAAAAGAAGGATTCCAAAGGAAAAGGAAGATACTCTGTGGGCCTTTGGACAAAGAATTAAGGAAGAAGTAGTGAAGTGCTATATATGGAGTGTGACACTATATAGGGCGGAAACTTGGGCAATTAAGAAGGTGGATGAAAAACGACTGGAAGCCCTAGGGATGTGGATATGGAGGAAGATGGAAAAAGTGAGTTGGAAGGATAAATTGAGAAATGAGGAGGTGCTGAGGAGAGTGGACGAGGAAAGGAAATTCATGGCAACGATTAGAAGAAGAAATAGGAATTGGATTGGACATTGCCTGCGGAGAGATTGTCTGCTGACGACGGGTAAAGAAGGAATGGTGGAAGGAAAGGAAGGGGAAGGAAGCAAATGCTAAAAATAGGCGGAAGGTACGCGGACACAACGCGCCTGGCTGAGAGAAGAGTGGAGTGGAGGAGAAAGAGCCAATGAGGAAACCTGCCACCAGGAGCAGAAAAGCATAAATGAGTGAATGAATCTCTCCAGGAGTGGGGTAATTAAAATAGGTAGATGCATAGGTAATTCAGTGAAAAATTATGATATTTCATCACAAAACGGCTTCCATCAAATGAGCAACTCCCGGAAACGAGCCAGGAACGAATAATTCACAGAGTCAAGCGACATTCGACGAAGGAATTAAAGGAGAGCGCGGTTGAACGGCATAGGATAGAAGGGATAGAGGGATACATGCATGTATTCATACACATCTATTTGTAGAGTATTTGCTTTCCTGTCGTCCCATTCGACACACAAAAGGTACTTTATCATAAAAAGGCATCCTCTAACAGACAACAATGAATGTTATTTTTAAAAATCCATCGAGCGATGGAGACGGGGGGGAGGATGGATTGACAAAGGAAGAAGGGTAAGCGAAGCGAGCGAAACGGAGAGAGAGAGAGAGGATGTAGGACGAAGTGCATGGCGGGAAGGGAACAAATGAGTGCTTTGAAGCGAGGGAGGAAGTAAAAGAAGAAGAGCGCAATGCACTCACTCGCTCACTCAACGCACACTCCGACCGCCGCGCCGCCGCGATAAACGACGGCTTCCCCCCGAACAATACAATGGCGGCTCAGAGGACCCGCACCGTGCACCACGGCTGTTTTTTTTCGTATTCCTCGTATCCCTCCCCCATCCCATCGCCATTACTCTTTCTATCTCTCTTCTTCCGGCCGCAAATAATTCACCAATCCCTTCCGTTCCTCGGCGAGAAAGGGCGACTGGTGCCGTGGACATCGTACCACGAACCGCAGACGAGAAAATACACGAATTCTAAATCAAAAACGTCAGTTTCTGGTTTGCACACGCAAACCAAGAGGAGCCTTGGCCTGTCCATCACGAGTGCTTGCAGCCCGCCTAGTTTAAGCAGTAAACATTTCATACTTAGGCCTATAGGCAACACAGTTATTTGAAGCGACTTCGCGCACGATACAGCGACAGGAAATAGAGTGAAGTTGGAGGTAACAAATTAATGAGTACCATTCATGTTAATACTCGAGTGGACATTTTCTTCAAACATCACTCAATCTCGGCTCGGTTGCCACCTTGGAATTAGGCGCTGGGCCCCACTTGAGTGGCGATGTTCCCTCAGACTCCCCTAAAAGAAAACACCTCGTGACCTCTGCTGAACCCTCGAGTGCCCACTCGAATGGACTGAGAAATTTTCGTGATGTCTGCCACTACCGCCATGTATTTTGAATAAAACATTGAGCGTAAAACGATACCTACCCATTAAATTCTATTCCAGTTAAATAATTTATTAAAATTATGGACGTAAAACGATTTCTTACGCATGAAATTCCATTACAAAAATCCTAGTTATCGCTGATGTGATGGCTGTAATTGAAATTGATGGGTATATAATGTCAATTTTTTAATTACATAACCTTCCAAAGTTCTCTCATCTTTTTGTTTCGGAACAGAACAAATTCAGAAGGTATTAGCATATTTAATGAATGAAAAACTACATTATCATTGCGTATAAATAACCTGGATTCATCAAACTACACTTGCAAATAGCGTCTGCGTGAATGAGGGATTCATTCAAATATATTCTGTGTGATAAACTAAGTTTCCATAATATCATATTCAAGTTTTCAGCATCTAATTTGGTTTAATTTCAATAATTAGGATTTATTGAGCATTGCTTTTGCAAAACTATATTTCTCCAGCCAGAATGCTCTGCCATTGACTTGTTTCTGATGAATGTCCTAATGTACAGACGGCTGAGACTTATCTTTATTAGCGTGTTCCGGAACCTGATGTAGAAATATATTAATTCCAACGACTTTAATGATCCAAATTTGGGAGTTTTTACGTGTATAATGGCTACTGGGCTCATCGAGGTTTAATCTTTCTATGTACCAATTCCTGTCGCATTAACTGTCGAGGAATAATCAACTCGTCACCACTGATTTGAACGAAGCTATTCAATGACTATGGTTATGATTTGATCTTTCAGGAGCACTGAAATCCATAAATGTTGGTTATCAAAATAACAGTTCTAATAACATACATTATTTAGAAGTGAATGCTAGAACCAAATAATATAAGTTCTAAGTTTTCCAAAAACAATTAACAAAATAAAATATATTTTACACTCACCTTGCGATGGGGTCACCTTTTTCATTGTTTTTAGCTAAAACTGTTGTGAACATTTCATAATAATCCCCAGCCCTTCTACTTTCCTGAAAGTATATAAGAACAAACCACTTAATCTTTGTTACCTTGAAGAGGGCTTAGTATGCCAAACTTGGGTCCGTTACAGCAATATAGTTTGGAATCATACCCAGTAATTTGTTTCAATATGAGGTAAACGAATGATGTCCACTGAGTAACGCTAGAGACATTATCTTAAGGGCAAGAAAGTCATTGACGTAGCTTATTACCGAGGAAAGCATCGGCTTTCAAAGTTGGAACAGCTGAAATAACTGAAGTAAAAATAAATTCATAAACACAAATGAACAATAAAAATGTATTTAAATGATTCAATCCTGGATTGGGATTCATAGCAACAGCAGCATTCTCGCTTTTTTTAGATGACCCAACTGCTAATGTTACATCGCTGCGTCTAAATTGGCGTCTCAAACCAAGTACTTATGGAGAGGAGCTACAATTATTTCGTTATAAATGGTTTCAAGGTTTCAGCTAGTCTGCCGTTAATAACAATTAAACTTCTTACCTCCCTTTCTAAGGCATAATTAGATAATGAAGGAGAAGAATAATTCCAGAAGAAGATCAAGAATGGAATACGCAAACCATGTTATCGAAGATTTAGAAATCAGGTGTATTATAGGAATTAAAAGGATAGCAAATAGGATGGTAAAGCGTAGATCTACAGATAACCAATCTTTGACTTGATAATTGCTGATTATTCTGTATTTAGTTATTATTGGTGCGTAAAACAAAACTTTCACAAGGTATTTTCACCTTTCACAAAAGTCAGAAGTTACGTAATATTTTGTCAGTTGTAGATAGTGTAAGGCATTTCTGGTAAGGTTAAGAATTTCTATGAATAATTCCAACAGAATATTAATAACGATGATGAACAGACGAAGCAATGCTGAAGGATTAAGGTGCTTTCTCCAGGCAATGCAAAGAAAATGTGTAAAAATATCGGACGAGTATATATCTCCGACAAGATGTAAAATGTTAGTTGATTTGCAGCAACGTTAAAAGGCTGATATCCAGCATTCTCGTTTGACACGATTGAACGTAATGAGGAAACTTCAAATACACTGAGAAGCCCAAGAGCACTCCCGTTCTAAAGCGCTCTGCGTGAAAGATCCTTACGCTTCTCTCTTGCGACATTATTCGGTGAAATCTTCGAGCACGAAGACGACATAGGGCCGCAATCATTTTCGAAAAACACAGCCAAAAACAATAATGAAATTTTGATCTTTTTCACATATTCACTAAGTATTTTTTTATAACAAAGGAGAAATAATCTTCGCACCACACGAGGAGAGCGAAGAAAGTAAAACAAGAATTCCGTCGATGAAGGATACAAAGGCACATAAAAAGTGATTGACCGGGTGCGAAATTCATTTGACTCTACACCTGAACTACCCCCAGAGGCAGCTAATAAGCACTTCAGACACATCAGATTAAGAATAAACGCTGAGTTAAACAAAGAAGGGACAAAATATAAATATAGATATCTGGACACCATTAGCTTGCTTTTGGGGTAGTCAGATATGTTGCATGGCAACAAAGAAATTCTCATACATAGCTGATTGACAGATATACAAAGATATTTATTTCATTTCTTCCTCTTTTGGCTGACTTAGGTAATATAGATACTTCCCTCCATAAAAATCTCAAACTTGAAGGATTTGAATTTTCCATGGAACAGGAAAAGTAAGCGACGCGACGTCTCGTCGCGAATAGAAAGGAACCAGACATCGCTCGCAATTCCACACGCTGATTATTTAGTAATAAATAATATTTTTTCTTCATGCCTTTATACATTCCATGCAATTTTAATATAGCGTAACGCTGCGTTCTTCTCTACTGACGAAGAATGACATTAAGAATGTACAAGGTGTAGCTATTTCAACCCGCATGACATCATGAAATCAATCACCGGGAGTAATTTTTCACGAAATAACTTCATGTAATTATATTACGTAATTCCCGAAGCAAAACTGTTAACGTGCGTAGCAAATAGTTACTTATTAAGAACCATTTTCATAAACATCAGTGTGAATGACTCAAGGGTACATTTCCCTATAGTGGGCTCAAAGTGATTGTATTATAAAGGTATTTTTACTCTCATGAAAAAAACTGTCGAAAAACAACGAAAAAACTAAAATAATAATAATAAAATTAATTATTTAATACTAATAATATTATTGAATAAATAATAAAATTATTCGAAGTTGCCAAATAAATTTCCCCAGTTGTAATTAGTATTTTTGGTAAATACCGAGCAAAATTTAACTTGCATTCAGAGGGAGAGAGACAAGAGAAAACTACCATATATAAAACATATTTTTATTCTAGTACATTGGGAGGAAAAATTAAAGAAAACAGGCCTTGGCTGATGCAAGGACAAAAAACATATTTCTCCACAGGTACCCACACACGATACGTATTATCTGTGTAGACTAACACAATACGAGTAGTTGGAGACGCACGAGGAAAAAATACCATTTCTAAACTAATGCCCACGTTCAACAGAGAGAATGAACTGCAAAAGAAAAGATCTAAACTTTTGCAAAAGAAGCTATAGTTCGAAAACAATCGTTCTTTCACCACAACCACCACTTTGACGTCCAGTGAGAATAAAGGAGTATTTTCGCGTCCAGTGGAGTCTCTTCATGTTCGGTATTGCATCGGATGTGCGGCCCCAAGTGTATGAGAAGTATACGGACGAGCGTAGAGGACTGCGACCGCTAGAAATTGCATTTGTGGTAGGAACCCTTTCGGCCGTGTTTGTCCGTAATTCATATGCAGACACTTTGTCACGCGGAGAGATGGAACAGCTGTTTCATTGCCGATAACTTAAGAATGCGTACTCATAAATACTTAAAGAGGGCATACCAACAGGATAGGGTACTGGAATAATATTCTTTAGATTGGTTAATTTATGGAGGGCATTGGTCATGTCTTTTTTAATAAACTCAACTTGATCCTTTTTCAGCCAAGACGTTTCGACTTTTTATTAATGAGGCTTCTTCAGGGCATACAGTGCAATGCAAGGAATACAGTTAATAATAATTATAATACTACAAAGATAAAAAGGTTTCCAATCATAAATTTAGCACCTCAAAGGGTTAACTTTCTTACTGCGACAATGGTACAACACAAAAACAAACTCTTCCCCTTAGCAACAATAATCAATGTCAAAAGCAAAACCAAACTAAAATTTTGTTTAAAAAAAATAACAAGTGAAAATAAAAATATTTAAAATGAATAGAATAAAGCATGAAGTTAAAAATTACAAATATCGTAACCAATTGTCAATTAACCAAATAATAATAATTATTATTATTAAAGTGGTCAATAACCATTCAAAGAAAATATTCTTTAGGTCAAAAATCATCATTGGCTACAAATTCTTGCATCTACAAGAACTTGTGACTATTATTAACATTTTGTAAAGATACAACAATGTAAATGAGTCACATCCAGAAATTAATATAAAACCTACAAACACCGAATTGTTGATTTTAGGGATTGCAAGAGGAAATGAAATTTTAAATTACATTTTACTCATATGCATCATGAAATGTACGTAATAATTAGTAGCGTAAACAAAATAATTGTGGATCAGTTGTCACAAAAAAGAATCAACGTAGTTCAATATTACTATTTTCATTTCAAAGTCAGGTAAAACATTAAACAGAGATCCTATTTATATGTCAAGACACTCTGAGATGCATTGATATATTTTAATCCATTTCTAACAAATAATATGTGAACAAACGTTATAAATCATAGTACTCAATGGAAACGGAAAGAGCATTTTGCTAACTGTCATTTAAGATACCCGTAGTTCGAGTGAGATTTTTCTCTATTCTAAAAAGGGAACTCATTACTTTTTTAATTTAAGTAGTTACAAGAAGCAAAATGTAAATATAGTAATATGGCAGGCCCAAAAGGGTTGCATATGACTGAAAGTCTCAGTGATTTCATTAAATATACAGATTTTAGAAGATTTTAAATTATAACTTTTAGAAGCGACCTGTGCGTCTCAATTTATATTTTTTTGTAATATAACTCTTGAGCAAACAGCCGTACCAAAAATATTATATAATTATGCAATAGAAAACGGCTACTACCTTTCGGCATTAATCTGGAACATTGTTTTTATGTATTGGAAACTCACTGTGATAAACCTTTGACTCTACTCGTGAAATGTCACCTAAAGGTACATACTGAATAGCTGGTAGCAATATTTATGTATATTCAAGCACATTTGTTCATGTATGACTTATGTATTGTATTTTTATCCCTGATGAAGCCTTCATAGAGAGGCGAAACGTTGGCAAATTGGTAGTTTTTTAATTGAAAAAATAATAGACCAAAGCTCCATAAAAAACATTAATCATAATTAAGTGGTCAACGTTATATACATATACAAGTTAATTTGGAAATGTTGTGAAGGAAGTGGTAAATATTTTGCCATTATTAGAAAAGTGATAAACCTTTCATTACAATGGCGCAAAATTCATTGAAGGTTTAGCGCGGTAATATCTCACTCAAATTACTTTCAAGCTAGAGTATTATGCCTCAACCCGGAAGGCCAGAGATACCACAAAAATTTTGCAATTTCCGGAATTCTCCAGAGGAGACGGGCTAGCTGGCAACACGAGTTGCAGTAAAGCGTCGCCGCACCTTCACTGCGCGAATGTCACCGTGACGGAGTATTCCAACCCAAACCTCGGGTTGCCGAAAGAAAGCCTTTGACTCAGGTTGCTGGCCCCGCCCATCCATTGGACTCCCTCCTCAGGAGTCGCCCCGCTAAGGTTCCCCTCGAGAAAGAGACGAGGGCTCACTACTTAATTCCTCCGCGGTTCTAATCTGCGAAGACAATGGCGCTGCTGCCGATTGGTTCGACTTCGCAAGACGAGTGAAGTGGCGCCTCCGCTAGCATCGTCGCTCTCAATAAGATTACAGTATGACGGCGGAGCGCGCTCGTCTTTTGTCTCTCCCATCCCCCAAGCCCCTCCTCCACGCATCGTCAAACACTTCGTCGCCACCTTCCTCCACATCCGCGAGCGTATTTGTCATCGGTCATGCCGTTTTAAGAGGATTTGGATCCCGTTCCTTATTTCACCCACGAATATATCCACGTCTCGAAGACGCGTCGTGGATTACGGATAGCACCGAAGCGAGCCACTTAGACTTGGGGTTGGGCGGTCACGTGTCCCACCCCCACGGAATGACGCGCGATGGAAAGAGAGGGATTTGGGGGTGGGAGGGGAGATAGATTGACGTGCCTCTGCGAGTCCCATTTCACACTTCCCGCCGTTAAAAAAACCCTTTCATCCCTCTCTTCTCTCCTCGACGCCAACTCTCCTCTTGACTGACTCGCGATCTTGACGCTCCAGCGACAAACCAAGGATGATCCCGAAGCAAACATCCGAAGAAGCATCAGAAGGCTTTACGTTCACACCCCAGCTGCAGCAGGCATTGAACATGATCCGATTCTACATGGATGCGGTCCGCTCAATGCAGTCAGTGAAAACATAATAAACGGTTAAGAAATAGTAAAGGAAGACATGTGTTCTTCTGTTCGGTTAATTTGCTTGATCAAAAAATTAAGTAGTTAAACTTTTCTGAGAATTATGTTATTTCATACACCTGGGGAATTTTTTCTCATTCTTACATTAATAAAATACCCTAAGCTAAGGTCTACATTTGCCCCCTGATTAAATACCCCAACAGAAACTAAGGACCAACATATTTATGTAGTGAATAGAAGAGCTTCATGAAGTAGGTAGCGCAGCGAAATAAGTACTCCTCCCTATGCATGTGAATGTGTGTCTGTAGCTACGGAACTCACCCTCAGTTGTTTGATTGGTTAACCTTCCACAGCCGCAAGGCATAGTTGGCGCCGGAAGGGTATTATCTTTACGGCAAAGTTAGCAATTCATAAAGCAGTTTTCAGTATTTATTCGTTTTAAAATAAAATGACAATGTCACCGACTGTTGAAACTTACAGGAAGCTTCCAACAAGCCTTCAGAATGGTGAAATGCCTGCAAGCTGAATTTAATTTCATGTAAATACGATACCATATTTACACCGCTGAAAAAAATAACCCAAAACTTCAGCTGCACCATAAATATTCAAACTTTCAATAGTGTATCTTTTTTTTAGGAATAAGACTTTCTGACTGATCAAGAAGTTAATTACTCTCAACATATTTTTGAACTTAAAAGTTAAGCTTTTTTCTATTAGGCCTCTTCTTACGCTGCAGCTAATTCATCGCTGGATAATGAACTCAAAATTTTGAACTATTACCTTTCCAGCAATAATTAAATGTTGCCTTACCCATGTGTTCCATCTCAGCTCTATCTATTATCTTAACTCTCAACAGCGTTACTGACTTGTTTGGTAAAATATCTGAAGTCCCAGTCCACTATTTTCGCAGTTTGTCTAAGTACTTGAGTTTTTGGTCTGTAATCTCCATCAGTAATATATCCAGCAAAATTTATCTAGCTGATTTTAAACTCATCTAAAGCATTCTCATTTCTACCAATAACTGTCCTGAGCAATTTCCAACTTCAACTTTGCTTTCCCTCCCATGTAAATTCACTTCAAGACAGCATGGATGTGTTTCCACTTTCTTCGATGAATTTTATCAGCCACGATCTATCTCATCTCTCTGAAAATAACATATTGCCTATTCCCCGTATTTTTTTATTTTTTACAACATTTTTAAACTTTTTTTTAATGTATGTTCTTATGAAAAGTTCAACCATTTCATGTTTTGTCATTTACGCCCCTGAAAATTTGGCAGTAATGCTGTATGTGAATAGTTCCTTTTTAAAAATAATTGGAGCATTCCAAAACTATACCCAAGTCTACATCACGCAAGCTCTGTCATCGTAATCCCTGAGCCAGAGTAAAACATTGGCTAAGAGAAAATATGAGCAACCTACAAATGTTGAAGATAACGGGACTATCCGCCGCAGTAAAACCTTTACTGAGTCACCTGCAAGTTCCAATTTCGCACATGAGCAACCTAGTTCTTCCCACTTCATTCTATAGAAATTAATGGGACAATTATACCTATAAGGTAATAGAAAGATGCTTAGCACCGTAAGGGCTTTAATCATGTATTCCTTCCCAACTATGAAGTTAAATACAAATCAGGACCTGATTCTTCTGCTGTATCCTGTAATTACTACCAACACGAGAAGCACGTGTATAATGCGGGCGGTATGCTTTCAGGGATAAAGAATTATCTGTCTCACTTTTGGAGCAAGTGTTACATTGTTCTGGGACCTAGTTTGTTTTCGAACGGTAAAGAATAGTGCCAGAAGGGTGCCTGTACTTAAGGCTCTTGAATAACGAGAAAATCGGGCGCATATTCTGGGGATCTGGACTCGAGGCTAATGACTTTCTCACCGTGAGTCCCACGCACCCGAATTAACCATGTCCTTACTTAGATATCCATTTGAATAAAATATTTGTCCAAGCCAATTTACGAGGATTAGGTACATATTGTGATAACTGGTAAACTTACTGTACTGAAAATTCATTTTCTGTGAAAACATTTTCAAGAACAAGTTCACATATTTTCCTTAAATGTTTTATTTATTAACTATTTATTTATTATGCTTCAAGTTCGCCCAACAAAAAAATTGCAGGGCAAACATAAACCCGTATTGCATACAATCAATACATAATAATACGATAATACGCCGGGTGTAAAATCCGGACCACCAGCCTCCCCGTGGCGTACCTGGTAACGGCTTTTGCCGGCTAATGGTGGATATCTGCGTGCGGGGCTAACCACCCCACACGCAATTTTACTGGTTCCAAGGAAAATAATCCAGGAAAGCCACCTACAACCGGCCCCTCTCGGATGTAGGCCCGTGTAGAGTTGGGTGTGGCAACGAAAACCCACCTACTAGAAAGGGAGCTCGTATGCAGTGGACGGAAGCCCTAAGGGGCTACCATCAAGCATGCCATGCTGCGAGCCAGCCCGATCGCAGGGAGTATATGGCAAGGATGCACTCTTTGTGGTGTGAGATGCATCCGGAACACGACCATCTATCGCAGCAGAATCTGAGCAATTATGCCAACCACCTACGAAAAAGGAAACTCCACACAAAGCACCAGTTCAGAAGAACACACCACCGGCCAGACCACTCTCCCCGACACAGGCTGCCTCTCCACCGCCTGAGGTGAGAAAGACATTTGTGTCAGTCTCACGGCCAAATGGGGAGGAAGCTGGTCAGGCCGTCTCTGAACTACGAACGCGGTTGTTAAGCACCATTAACTATGATGAAGGACATCCTAGGCAGAGAGGCATCCACCAAAAGATCTCTCTGCGGGGTAACCACCTGCCCCAGTTGAATGGTCTCATCGACGAAATCCTGACCGAGACGTCGGACCTTTGGACGGTCAGTTGCGTGGTCTACGCTGCTTCCAAAATTATGGCTCACTCCCAAAATAACACCTCTTGGGAGGACAAAGCAGCAAAGAGGCTTGAACTGCTGAAGGTCAAGATCACGCAGGCGAGGCGTCAGGCGTCGAGAATTCAGTGTGTGATGGAATACATCGCATCTGGGCGAGCTTTCACTCCTAAAGTTCGGCGCATAGCGCGCAGCTACAGATACAACCATTACACACTGAATAAAAGCGTGTTGCTTACTACTAAGCAGCACGCGGTCGATAAAGTACGAGCACTCACCACTGCCCGGAAAAAACTCCTCAAGAGGAGTAGAGTCATGAGGGAAAACTCCACCTTTCTCCTTCACTCGTCCCGTCTCTTTCGACTACCTCCCCCTGTCGTCAAATCACTGCCACCCGCACAAGAGGTTGAACGTTTCTGGAAGGAAATTTACGAAACGTTGAAGCCATTCAACGGAGACACTCCAGCCAATGGTCTCTTTAAAGTGTTTTGTGACCACCACCTACAAGATATGGATGGACCTCTTTCAGTCACCGAAAGTGACGTGAAGAAGGCCTTCTTTGGCAAGAAGAATTTCTCGGCTCCAGGAATGGATGCCGGGAATAACTTCTGGTGGAAGAAATTTACTTCCACCCACCAACACCTCGCCAGAATCATCACGTTCTTTCTAAATGGTAGAGAACCAATTCCACCTTGTCTGACTGAGGGACGCACGGTTCTGATACCTAAGAAGGGAGACTTGTCCAATCCAAATAACTACCACCCTATAACCTGCCTCAACACTGTTTATAAGGTGTTCACCTCGATCTTGAGCGACCTTCTCCTCCACCACGCCCAGCCTGTGTGGGAGGAGGTGTACGAGCAGAGGGGTTCACAGCGGGGAATCGTGGGATGCAAGGACAACCTGCTGATTGATAGATGCATATGCCAGGATGCCATCCGGCATAAGCGAAACCTATCAATGGCCTGGGTGGACTACAAGAAGGCTTTGGACACCATTTCACATGAGCTTTCGATCGCCATGCTGAATTTGATGAAAACCCACCCAGAGGTAGTGTCCTGCATCCAACGCCTGTTACCACTCTGGAAAACGCGCTTTGTTCTGACCTCAGGCAAGCGGTCAGTTTCCACAGAGTTGGTAACATACCACCGTGGCGTTTTTCAAGTATACAGCTTGACCCCCTAACCGTTTTGTATTTCCCTCCTACTACTGTCCCTTAGGCTGCGACGAGGTAGAGGATGCATGTGCGGCTTTCCAGGTGACAGGAACCATAAGGTCACCCATTTGTTCTACATGGATGACCTGAAGCTTTATGCTTCTAATGCGAAAGACCTTCTCTCTGCCCTGGACACCGTACTAGAATACAGTGAGGCTATAGGGAAGGAGTTCAGATTGGACAAGTGTGCATCCATCCACCTGGTGAGAGGAAGATTTTCAGAGATCTAGGAAGAAGAGCAACTTGTTGACGGGAGCGTCATCCGTCACCTTGAGGACGATGATAGCTATGAATACCTCGGCGTCCACGAACGCCGAATGCAGGAGGTTGCAGCAGTGAAGGAAAGGCTCACCGCAAAATATAGACAGACTCTCAGGAACACCTGGATTTCTGAGCTGTCTGGCAAGAACAAGGTTCTTGACATGAACATGTTCGCGGTTCCTACACTGCTGTATACCTTTGAATGCATGAAGTGGAACGTCAACGAGTTGCAGAACCTCGATAGGAGAACGAGGAAGATGATGACCATCTATAGAATTCTTCATCCGAATTCTTCCGTCGCCAGATTGTATCTCTCTCGCAATGTAGGTGGTAGAGGTCTATTGAGTCTGGAGTGTCTCCACAACAGAGTTGTCTTGGGTACAGCATGCCGAGTGTTGAAAACCAGGGACCTCCTGCTCAATCCCGTGAGAGAGCACGAGAGTGCGGGAGCAGGGGCGTTTCTCTTCCAGACGGCTAGAGGGCAGCGGACGAAAGCGGTCTCGACTTTGAAGCGTCATCCGATGGGAGCGACAATGACACGACCATCTCGTCATTGAAGGCAGACGTTCTCAAGCTCGAAATAAAAAAAGCCGAGCAGAAAGCCTTGCTCAAGGTGCACACCGATAAACCCATGATTTCGATGTTTCGATAGAAACATCGAAATCATGGGTTATCGAAGAAGCTGATGTTTGCCTTTCTACGCTCCGCTGGTGAAACTGTGTCGCCCGACCTGGGTCGGTTTTTTGTCCCTCCAGCTCTTTAAGGCTCTCCTTGGACTCGCTCCGCCGCTCTGAAGCCTGAGACCGGGGGTTTTGTTCTCGCGTGCCAGGATGGTGTCATAAACTCACTCAGGTACGGCCGCATTATATTCAAGGCGAAGGTCGCGGACACGAGATGCAGGGCGTGCCGAGCCCAGCCGGAGACTTTGAGTCACCTTCTCTCCGGCTGTAGTTATTACGCAAGATCGGCATATTTAGCTCGTCGCAACGCGGCCCTGCGGGTGTTATACTTCCACCATCGACACCATTATGGCATCGACGAATCACCAGTGTTGCCCTATGCCCCTGGAGATATTGAGTCCGACGTGGAGAACGATAAATGCACCATCTGATGAAATTACTCCTTCTCCACCACCAGTCAGTTGGAGGCGACCAAGCTTGATATCGCAATCCTCGACCACTTCACACGCTCCATGTTCGTGATCGAGTTTTCCGCTCCGGCTGAAACTAACATGGATGCGAAGGAGGTGGAAAAACGGATGAAATATCAAGACCTGCTTTTCGAACTTCGACAGATGTACCCCGGACACTTTGTGAAACTGGTATTCCTCATCGTAGGTGTGCTCGGTGGAGTTAAGGGCTCGCTGCTAAATAACATCAAGTGCATTCCGTCGTGCGTGGCACAGGCGGAATCACTAGTTGCACGCATGCAGAAGGCCGTCATCCTGGGGTCACTTCGTCTACTGCGTACGCATGACCCGACCGCAGCGTAGCCACTCATCCGATGGGCGTCGGACGTGGCTGCGATTACTGCACAACCCCTCTCGAGTCTCCGGCCATTATGACGGCAATGAAACCTGATGCTTGACGGGGACACGGAGGGGATGTTACAACTGTAACAATTAAAAAACAATAAAAAATAATAATACAATAATAAAATACAATACATAAAATGAGAAGAACCTCTGTAAATCTTTTAAATAATTTCTTAGGCAATTTATTTCACATATACGCCGTAAGATTTTCAAGTGTTTAACATGAGTTAGAGATAGAGATTAAGTAGTAAATTTAGTAATAATTTGTGAAGATCAAATGCATATAAACTATAATGAAAGGATTCTGGAAGAAAGGTGTTAGCTGGTTGTCCAATATTTCTACAGAGTTACTCTCTGTAGATGTTAAATAAAAGATGAAATGTAGCTGCTGGTAATGGAAGAAAACAGAAATTGAGAATGATATGCTCACGTTCACGCTGGAGGTGTACCAGCCAGTGGTTCGTCTTTCGGCTGAATGCTATACATTTTAAAAGCACTCGGCGTGATATCAAAAGATCCAGGTTCAGGTCCCATTCAAGGCGAATGATTTATACCTTTGCCTTTTTCGTCGGATCTGCTACGGTCCTTTCTGAGACACCACTTCTCTTTTCTCCGGCTAACTCCAAAGTATTAATAGGTAATAAACTTTGTTCTACTTAAACTTTTTAAATAAACAAAACTCAAAAAATAATAAACTTTGTACTAGTTAAACTATGTTAGAGTTCAGTAGGCCAATCCTCGGGGTAATTAGCTCTTGTTCCCTAGGTAGTTCGGTGACATACATAAGTACCACTGATAATGAATTATGTACTTTTGATTTTTAAATTCTATAATCTGCGACTCCTCAGATCCTTAATCTCACCCTCGTATGGTTTCTTATTATTTTGTATTTCAAATGTTTCCAAGGCGTTAGTTAAGGCAGTAAAATATTTTTTCACTTTTAAATACCATTGAAAAGTATACGTTCTAACCGAGACTTCATACGGGACGATTTTGAAAGAATTTTTTTCAACCATTACAAGGGTTTTATTACGTTTTTTATCTTCTTATTTACATTTTCACCGTATATCAAAATTATTGGTTGAGAACTAAACACCCGTATTACTTCTCGCGAACGCTTTCTGTCGCACCGGGAGGGGGGATATGTACCCTCTACATCCGTTCGAAATGACTGCCGCGGTCCGAAGCCTCTTGTGTCCACGCGTGTCTGCCCCAATCTAGCTCCGCATGTAATGAACCGCCCGCACTGACGTATCGGTCTCCAACAGATTCACGATACCTCTTCCGCACGGAGGCGACTATGACCGTGTTTTTGCCACGGTTTTCAGCATTTTAAGGCATAGGTCATGTTATCCACTTCCGAGATATTAATCTCTTGGCTAAGACGTATGTACACCTACACGATTGTATTTTTTTCGTTGTTAATTTGGGAAAATACTCATCACCAACTCATGTAATCTTTTTCCTTATATTTTAGAAATTAACTACAGTAATTGAAATTTATTTGTTCTAGTTCTCTAATAATATCGCTGGATTAAGTTCCTTGAGTTGAAAGAAGTTTTCATTGTGAAAGTACATCCATAGACTAATCATCATGCTCAATGAATTACTTTCACCTTACAGTGGCTAATACTTGCCATCAGTGAGAGAATTGGCATCACTTCCAATAGAAAAGCCATAAATCTAGCGGCGCCCCCTTCTCTGCGATGTAAATTTTCACCTCCGCCAATACTCCATTACTCCATGTTCCAATAGCAGTGGATCAAATTGTCGCTTTCCTTATAATACAACCTTGGAACATAATTTATGACATAAATATAATTTCAGTAGATATAATGGGAGGCATTCACTGGAATCCCTCTGACTGGGGGCCCTTTCCTTTCCCTCTGGCTGGGGGCGTGGTCACTGTTGAGCACTAATGGAGATGCAATCGATCAGAAGTGAGTTTTATTATAAGCAATTTTATAAAATATGTACACCACATGTACTTTCCTCTTTCATTCAACGTTAATTTAAACCAAAACATTACGTAAATACCAAGATTTTAAGCTGAAATACTTACGGCAGTAATAATAACACTTTTAGACTATCGACGACTTATCCCCGAATGGCTGGAGTTGATCCCCGGCAGAATCAGTCCGGAGAAAATGAAACTTATGGCAAAATGAAATTAGACTTTTGACATGTTCTACTGAGTGCGAAGATAAATACTACTTTTAGCCCAAATGGAATCCTCACTATCACCATGACGAAGAAAATCCTCTCTAGTTCCTCTCGAACTTGACCGCCGAAGTGGCTGAAATGTACAAACTAAGTAGGCCACGTGGTTTTATATTCTCGCTCGAGGAACACGTGATAGACATGGAAGTTGAATAGTGTTCCATGTGTCACGTCGAGTGGAGGAATACTGTGATCACTGTGTTCGTCTGCTTGGGACGTCTAATTGAATATGACAATTTGCAGCTTGTTTCAGTACATGTAGTACCTCTACTTTAGATATCGCAACAGCAGATGTCGAACCGCATTGGCACGAGGAATATGAAATCAGGTGCTTTCGCTATCTTCTGTCAAATTCACAAGTTTCCTGAAATGGCCGAGATCTATTTTCATTTTATCGACGCTTTGAGACTTTCCCGTCTCTAACACACACGTGTGCTCCAATTTTATCCTACGCAGCAGCCTCCCTCGAATGGACCAAAGTTCCTTGGCTCTGTAGCAGTAAAACAGGGTTTGAACATTCGAACCTTTCGTCGGGTGATCGGGCATTTTGGGAGGGACTAGGTAAACGGAGGAGATTTTTCGTAGACGCAAGTTTCCATAGACAACGTATGCGCCTCATTCCCGGCAGTTAAAAAGGGTTTGAAGCTGAGTCCCTTCCCTCCCACTCCCCACTCGTACCTCTTGGAGAGTGCGCTTACCGATCGTCGGGGGGGAGGGGGGTGACGGGGGAGGTGGAAAACCCACGTTAGGAGGAGGGGTTGGTTCTTTTGTTTCGGCTGTGAGAGAGGAGCAGAAAGAGAGGTCTTTTGCGGGATTCCATCGAATCGGGAAATTAAAGGAAAAAAGCGGGTAAGGAGGAGAGGGGATTGAGGGAGGTAGTGTGTGTGGTGTGGTGCCCGCGAGGGAGGGAGAGGTGCGGGTGCACGGTGCAGAATGGAGGGAAGAGGGTGCGGTGACGCGGAGGCATTGGCTGCTTCGGTAACCAGGCAACGAGAAAATAAAAAAATGACGAGCGAAGAAGCGAAGAGAAGTTTCGCCAAAAGGGCGGAATGTTTGCGCCGAGAACGCCGAGATTTAGTCGTTAATCCGAGGAGAGAAGACATTGAGACATATTAAAGGATCGGGGAATAATGAAAAAAGGTATTTTGGAGGGGAAAAAACGGGCACACGAAGAAGAGGGTCGCGTGCGCAGTGCACTCTTCTTTGCCGTCGTGCATCGTTAGGAGGGTGTACTTGGGAAGGGGGGGGGAGGGGCTAGAGGAGGAGGGAGGGGTGAAGGCACGCAGGAGGAGGGAATTGCCGAGGGTATAGCGACCGGCGAGAAGAGCAGATATCGGTTGAACTCTTCCCGTTTACAAGAAGTTCATTAAGCTCCTCTAATGATCAATGGCAGAATCCCTCTCTCGAAGTTATGCATATTATAGAAGCAAAATAATTATTATCTAGCAGGAAGACCTAAAAACACACGATCTTTGCTCATCACGATTTCAGCTTTAATAATCAACGTTAATCAATCGCCGGTTACCAAGTTAATCAATGAGCAATGAATGCAACTACGAATATATCTAAACTGAACAAAACTATCTTTGAGTGGTTGTATTTTTGTGCGATGACAAAAACTTGTTCCGAATGTCAGCTTTTCTCGATTTGGAATTTCCATCTATTTGGAATAGACATTCGCCAAATCGTCTTCTTCATCACCGTATTACTCCCTGCGACACTCGCAAAATGCCTCCAGAGCCACCTAGTTGGATCAGACAGCCAAATAGTTTGAGATCCCGAGAGCTTCTCATGCTAAACGGCGTCGGGCGAAAGATCCAGCTCTCGAGGCTCAGTTTTATAATACCCCGGTGGGAACGTTGATTATAGCGAGAATGAAGTTCCGATAGGGTTCATCACCCCTAACGCCCTGAAAAGTGAAAAAAACATTAGTGGCCCAATTGGCGGCGTTCTCCTCCATGTGGACCAAGGAATATTGAGTAAAATATGTTCTATAATAGATAAATTTGAATACACCGACTACTTAAAGCAGTCAATGTTGGATAAATAATTTCTTCGTAAATACTGGAAGCAATCTGGATTCGTTTTGGCAGACCTGTAGCTTCATCTTGTAGGATATATTATAGGACGAGCACCCTTCATCATAGATGTGCAGGAAATAGCGAAACGTGTCAGAAATTGTATAATTTTAACCCTAAATAAGCTAAGGGTTGATGCATTTCACCAGATGACGAGATTTTATTTGGTCGACACAAAGACGGCCAACTCATGCACTTCATAATTTCGTTGGGCTGATATCACTTCTTGGATGTATTTATCGAGAGGCAATAGACCAGTACATTTATCTAAGATAATTCATAATTTATTTGGTCGACGAGGAAACTAATCTGAGACGCTCAGAGATGAGATCGTGACCGAAAATAACTCGCGATAATTTGCTTTTACAAATCAGTTAGTAAAGAAGACTGCAGACAACTGTGTTAGGTAACACTTAACAAGAATAAATAATTGAGTTCTGTTCGCCCTATTTGCAAAGAACTTATGATTTGTAAAGTGTACAACTCTTTCTATAAAAACATAATACAGATTAACTATTTTTATAGAATGCTGTGCATTCTATAAAAATAGTTAAAAAATAAACGAAACAAAGGTAGATTTTAATGTTGTGATAGAAATTGTACTTTTTGTTTTGTGTATATTTATGTTTTTTATTACTATTAAATGGGTTTGTCTTTTACTTTTAACAAATTATAATTTCTGACAATTGAACAGGTAACTAAATACATTATTACATTTTTATTTATTTATTTATTTTTTATCTTTTTTTAAACTTGAACTAATGTACTAATGTATAAATATAGTATTTAATCGATTTTAAATATGTATTGAACTACCTAGTGAAAATGAATAGACATAAATAAGAGCACCTGCCGACAAGCCTGGAAAGGCTTAGCAGGACTTAAAAGGTATCCTATGTATGTTATGTATGATAAATGGCTTGACTGTATTGTATATATCAGTTTGCTATAATAATAATAGCGATCGTAATTTAAAAAAAAAAAAAAAGATAAAAGTGTGACATGCAAAGCAAGTTATGATTCAAATTTGTATTCCACTGAATGTTGCGGAAATCCATGCACAGTAATTTAAAAAAAGTGCAAATGAATATATAGTCATTAAAAGTCATTAAAATGGTATATAATGCAGTACTAGGAAAAAACTCAAAGCAGTCCAATTGGCAACTTCAGGAGTTGAGAGTATGTAGAAAATTCATGGTTTCTAGTGTTAATAGCCTTTCAAATAACATTTGACTAAAATCTCACCGTTTTCCCGATAGTTATGTGTAAACATTCCCTTTTTGTCTTCGAAGCAAGGGGGGGGTTAGATTCTGATTGAAAAAAATCATTGTGTTTTTTTAAATGCTGAAGACTTTTCCTATCGTATCCTTTATTTAAATTCCTGATCATTTTAGCCGCATTTCTCCTTGCATCAAAATGATTATATTTACAGCCTTGAGGGAATTTCATTCTTTCCGCGCTTGCTGTCTTTTTGTGATCAACTGTTCCATAATACCCAATTACATCAAGCATGTTTATTGACTCCTGAGCATGAGGGCAAAGGTGAGAGGTGACTCACTTCTGCTTTGAGCACGTGGCTCGAGTCCAAACGTCGGCCTTCCCAAGTGAGGAACCCGAGATAACTTTGAGAACCTCATGCGTCGGGAAAACACCATTCCCTACTGCTGTTTGTATCGATAAATGTCCAAGTGATTCAGACTGCCAAACAATGTGTAAAGATAGTATCTCGCTTGAGTCAGTGTCACACATGATAGCTTTTTATTTCGGTTAATATTTAATTTTTACTTCGTGGTGGTTGGAAACTAACTTAAGTTTTATAAAGATAATATTCCGAGTCCAAACTTGCGTTACTGATCACCTTGAAACTTTTAATATACTTTGGTGTTTGAATCTGCTGGTATTTTATTTACAATGAACTTGGTACTAATAATTAATTAGGTAATTTCTTGAGAGCGTAGATCGCACAGAGTTTTTGAAATCGCAATGGGCGAGAAGGATGTCGAAAACCTTCCTCGTTGGTCTGCCGTTGTTTCCCCTCCACAGCCCCGCAGTCCGCCACGAATCGCACCTCCCCCCTCCCCACTCACCTCCACAGCGCCCCTTTGCAAAATAATCCTTTTGCACTTGGGCCAATGTCAGTTTGCACTCTTGAGCAGTATCTACTCGTGTTTAAAAAGAGAGGAGCGGGTGGGTCGAGGGAGACTAATTAGCGCGACACTGCCGGCTGACACGAGAGGGGGATGGGGATTGCGCGATTCGGATGGTGGCGACAAAAGGGCGCTGCGACCGCAGAGTTTTGATCTCATTCCTCCTTCCCCTTCAATCCACCGTCCTCCTACTACTCTGCCCCCCCTCCCCCGCCAACCCCCTCACTCCGAAACCCATCAATGCCCCAAGCACTCAACCGTCTCCACGGAGACGAACCGAGAGATAGTGAAGGACGAAAGAGGGAAGCAAAGCCAAAGGGACGAGGAGAGGGAGTGGTTCCAACGGTGCAGAGAGGCTGAGGCTGCCCAAGGAGAAGAGCGCGTCCCGCCTCACCCGTCATCTTCGTGCTGTGCAGCGGCACGTCACGCACGGCGCACGTCACCGCTCCAGAGGCGGCTGCTGCGAGGTTTCCGGGGCTACGACGAGGGTTCGCCACAAACCAACCGATTCTCGTGTAATCCCTACTTATTTGTTTCCATTCTTGATTCGGGGGTGTTCAGGGGGCCGGGGAGGGAGAGGCGTGCACCCTGAATATGCTTAGCCCGTGAGGGCCAATGGCGCTCGACGCCGCACACCCATTCAGTCCAGGTCATGGCAACGAAATGTATTCCTTCGTGGAGAGGAGTGGCGGGAGCATTGTATGTATGTACTCAAGAGGTGTCGAAGCGGTCGCAGATCGGATATTTCGAACTTCATCGTTCGCCAACGACAATGAATACTGGATTGATGATCTCGGGTTCGGTAATCTGTCAATAGGCAATCATCCTGGAGGTACACTGTGCATATAATTAAGACTGAATTTAAAAAAAAGTTTTTTACAAATTCATTCCAACTACATGAAATAAATGGAAATGTATTTCCCACGAATTAATTAAAAGTCGTAAATACTCCATTTTTGACGTCTCTACTGACAATCAACGTTAATATAAAAATCGCGGATGTGATAATAGACGTTCTTTTTTTTTCGTTCATTGCTCACTCCAGCTATGTTCCCGATCAATTTGAAATGTGCCCTCTGGTGCGCACAGTCTGAAACAATTGGGAAGTGACTACGCTGTCTCGTTGCGCGAAGTCCTAAATCGAAAGGAAAGCGCATACTGGCGCTGATGCTGGTATTGGCAAAGAGTGCTTTGATCAAGGCCAACTTAGCAGGTGTCGAATGATGCCTCAGATAGCCATTCAGGTACCTTCCCGCCTTCATCCACGGCGGTTACGTTCGTGCCGGAACATGCAACGAACCTCACGAAGCTCTCCCGGTTATCCAAGTCCAGTGCGGCATAAAAATTAAAAAAATCAATATAGATACTTTCATTTACTTCATTCAATTTTTCAACGGGATTCATCGCATCGGATGCGTCACCATTGGCAACATCTCACCTCAAGTCTTTTGCAATTGTCGCACAAGAAATGAATATTGAAAACGTGTGCACATGTCGCATTTTATTTTTTGGAGTGAGATGTTCAAAATCTTGAGCCAAAAGCAAGAGGCACCATCGTCAGCGCAGAGAGGAATACGAGGAGAGAAAGAGCAACCTTAAGAAAGCACACTTTTGGAACCCACCAGCTGCAAGCAACGTGACGAACTAACGCACATTTACACTAAGGCAAGCATTTTTGGAGCTTGGTGATGATAGGAATTGCTGGAAAGTATTCTTGCATGTTAACTCTTTATGCCAAAGCAACACATCTTCATATATCTTCGCCCAACGCAGTATGAGCTTCAACGAAACATAAGAAAACTTGAATGACACAGTACGTAAAAGAATATTCGCGTAATAAAAACATACCAAAGTGACAAAACAATAAGAAACCAATGGAAAGGACCTGAAAATGAAATTGTCTGGCTTTCGTCAGAAGAAAAGTAGCAGGTATAGGTGTATGGTAGGGGTGGGCCGAAAAACACCGGTATTCGTTACTACTGGGTAATATTTTATTTCGGTACTACCGGGTATTTTTTGTATTTCGGTACTACCGGGTGCTATTAGAAATTGGTATTACCGTAGGTACCGGTATTGACATTTCCGATACTCTAATAGTACTGCCATCTGGTGTACAATCGTTCAACTGCTAAGATAAATAGTTGAATGATGGTAAAACGTAGTACTGGAATATGATGAAATAAACGGGTATTTACAGGAAACGTAAAAAATATTTCTACAAACTATTTATTAATTTATTTACATAAGGTATTACTTAGTACTTAAATTTTGCATCAGGATACAGCACATGTCCCTAGGAAAAAGTATTACAAAATTACAGAAGTTTTAATGGCAATAATCAATGTTCAAATACCGACGTTATTATTAATTTCTTTAAAAAAGTACTCTTTGAACAATCGAACGAGTAGCAAATAGTTATTTCGTCAAGGGGAGTCAGAAACATGATGCTGCATATTATGAGCTCCGAAATTGAATTCCTGAATCTCAGTCACTCAATCCTAAACATAAAAAAAGAATGCCTAATTTCATGCAGGTGCTCAAGACTTGGAATCGATTATTATAATGTCTGTCGTGATCAGTAGGCGATCCAAATTTACTACAAAGTCACATATTATAATAATGCCTTCCGATTGGAGCAACAATGGTCTCGGGGATAGAATTAGCGTTCATTTTTTAAAATTTAATAGACAAAATGTGGATAATATTTTAAAATAATATGTAAATATAGCAATGCGACGGTGGTGGCCGTGCGGATAAGGAGCATTCACCTTTTCTGTGTTGGTTGGCCGCATATATAATCATTAGAGGGTTCCAATTACCCTCATCCCCGAAAATAACATTTGCCCTCATTTCTCTCAAACTGGCCAGCTCAGATCATGATCATCATGGCAACTATTGGCAACAGCTTGTCTTGAAACGCTTGTCCTTGATAAAATTACTGTGGTCGGACAACCTGGAGGCCTATTTGGTCAAAAGGGTCGGAATCAGTTATTTTAAATTCACGTACGTTGGGACGACGGACCCTGAACGTTCAATTGCAATCAGGGATGTGATACTATGTGAAAATATCGGGTATTTTAAAGTTCCATAAATTATTAACAGAAAGTTATGAATCCGAAAATAAATAAAACGATCGTCCACTAACAAATATGAAACTTTATCCCGTCCTAAATAGCATTCAGCAACCATTCCGAAAACGAAAGATGTATGTTCTAGGTAAATAAATCTTGCTAACATTCTCAGATCAACTTCGGCCCGTTCGAGGGGCCTGAGGAAAACCCCAAATAAATGTTCCCTTCCTCTGTAACGAAAGGGACCTCAGAAGATACAGGGGGCTAGAGAGCGGACTTTCTCTTTCCTGCCTCTATTGCCTCCACCCTCTGGTGACCCACCCACCACCTGGCTGAGAGTGAAGAAAAAAGAACAAGGCTGTTGTGAATTCTCTGGCAAGCAATATAAGGGGAGAGAGAGATAGAGGAGGGGAAGGGAGGCATTTTAGAAGCCTTGTAGGAGATAAGGATTGTGTTCATAAATAAGCAACTTTTTTTGTAAGAAGCTTCGGTGATGAATATAGGGTTTATTACCTATTATTTACATCACTTTGAAATGTAAGTGGAATACTATTTATTTGTTTTGAAAATATTTAGATTTTAAAGGTTTGTGTATTTATTAATTTAATTGCAATGTATTTTAATGACATTTCATGGCTTATGTTTATGATTTATTTGTTAAAGATTTATAAAAAAATGAAACTTGCTTTGCAAATTATTTCTACACGTTCTCCGTCATAGTGAAAACTTTTTCAATTTCTAAATTGCTTTAGCCCAACTTTTTGGGGAAGATTTGATGCATGTATGAACTTGATTTCTGTTTAACCTTCCAGAAATATTCCAATAATAATTCGAAGCCGAGAACTATTCATCTGCTGGATCGAGGACCTAAGAACTGAGTGAGTGAAATACTTTCCTGTGAGGATGGTTAACACGATGGATTTATAAAATTGATTATTCTGATTGTGATTTTAAAAGAAATTTTTTTGACGTATAGAAGCAGATGTTTCAATAATAGCAGTAACATTTCTTACCATTTGAGAAAACGTGGATAAATAATGACTTATTGCTGATAACTAATTAAATGACTTGGAATCGCAACATGTATTCAGTGAAGCACGTAGCGTAAGTAAACCTGACTAATACAGGTCTTTTCCCGAGGTTATGACTAATTTTTAATGGAAGCCAAATCTTAGCTATCTGGAAATAAAATACTTTGCGAACTTATTCCGCCCATTTCCACATGATTTTCATAAGATATAGGCAGGTCAAACAAGCTATCAGATCGTGCCTAGTTTAGATCATAGTTAGGTCAACACTACCGATGATTCCAGTTTATATGTCGCTGATTTACATGTACTTTATTGTTTGCAATTAATTATTCATGAAACCGGCCATCAATGATTCTTGAATTTGGTGAGAAGAGTGAACACTCGCAAAATTCTCTATAGTTTTATCAAACTCGACGGTGACCAAACAGAGAGAATATAAGAGAAGTGTCGCTAATATAAATTAAATTACGCGTAGTACCGTTGAAGATGGATGATTATGTACTTCTATGGTGATTCAATGTAAATTGCACCATATGGCATAACTCAAACTACATTAAATATATTCAGATAATGATAAACTAAGATATTATGGAAGTTCGAAAGAAAGTTACTTGCGACGTTTCACATATTTACTGCCACTAGATGTTAATTAATAATAATTGGTGATGCTCTTTGCGATGGTGATGATAATTTGATGTATTTGAATTTAATTGCACCAGTTTACGGAATCACTGGAATAATATGGTATTATTAATGTCTATTTGCAGAAAATGTATAAAAACAAACGGTCAGAAAACCGGTGTACCGATAATATTGCGTCGGTACCACTGGTGCGGTACAAGTAGTGCTCTAAAACACTCATCGGTTGAATACCGGTACTATTTTGCGTATCGAGTGCCCATGTCTAGTGTCCAGGTGAGAGCAGTTAGTGCCGATTGCAGCAGTAGAGCCTCACAGATAGGCCTCGACTGCATTACATAAACGTACGCATATTACATTCATTTACAAAAAAGTATGACACCGTAGCGATAACCAAGGATTTGACTATAGTTCAGTGTTATTGTGTTCCTTAGGCTTCCTCAGCATCAAGAGCAACGCTGTTTGAAATGTTGGAAAGAGAGAAATAGAGACACCGGGAATTTAACTGTCAAAGTTATGCCCAAACTCTTGAGGGCACCACCACTTAATTATCCAACTCTGCCCCGAGATATGAAGTGGTGACTCAAACATGAAGTTCCAGTTGAATGAAAAATATCTCGAGAAAGCCTTTGGGATTGGTCACCATGGAGTGGAAAAAATGTCCTTCTCCCGAGTTTTGAGTCCATGGCCCTGATATATATATCTCTACCTGAAATATTATTATGTCATCACGATTGCATTATTTTTCCGAAAAATAATTTTATTGCTTATATCTTTATAGCCGTGCATAAAATTTCATACTTATGCCTGTTGATCACGGTAAAATTTTCCGTAAAAAGTTTTATAAAATCGACTAATTTAATAAAACTTTAAACCGAAAATTTTACCGTTTTATAAAACGTTTGACGGAATAGGACAGGTTCTATTTCCATAAAACGGCTTTATGCATTAACCAACGCTCATCGCGTTGATAGCCTCGTATCCATGGGAAGCCAAACAAGGAAAAAGTAAATAAACATGGCAGGGAGTTAATGGAACGTAAGCATATTAAGCACAATGAGAGCGTAGGCGTATAAACAAAGCCTTAGCACCGTTGAGGGTGATTAGAAAGTAAGTAAATAAACAATACACATAGTTTTTAACCTAACGGTCATCCAAAAAAGAGTGCATTTATCACTTCACGTGTTTGCAAAGCGTCTCATAGATGGCAGGACATTGCGGTTTTATGAATAGTTTTACCGTGAGCAAGCAAGTACGTTTTACGTATGATTCATTTAAGTTTTAGTAAACATTTTCATAATTCTCGTTTACAGAAAATTTTACCGTGAGCAACAGGCATTAAAAATTAAAAATATAACTAGTTTTTTATATTGGAATTATTGAAATATTTATAATATCGAACTTAGAGTTTAGTTAAGTAACTAAAATGATTTTGGGTCATTCCGTTCCATTTCACCAGATTAAAAAAAAAGCGTTGTTGTGGCACCATTTCAGAAAAAAAATCAAATTTTACACACTTACTACTACATGTCTTCAAGTCACAAAACCAATATTTGACTGCAACTGCAGCAACAATGTACTCTTTATCTGATAACTTATATTTAGTCTAGCTCTTTTCATGGAGAAGGTCACTTGTTACAAGAACCAATCAGATGATGGCCGCGTGCCTTTTTAGGCAGAGAAATAGAGACAGAAAATTCCCCGATGCTAACCACATAAACAAATCACTAACACAAATCTATTGGGATATTATTCAATAAACAATAGATGTGAACTACATTGATTTTTGAGATTGTTTTCTCATCAGCTTACCGATAACAGAACAATCATTATAGAGCAAGTTCAGTGGAAAAACCAATGCAGGCTAAATAATTGGCTAATATTCTGCTTATGAGACATTTTTATTCTTAGTGAATCATGAAATCTACAACTATCAACACATTAAATAGGTAACTGGTTTGCTAATTATCAACCAAAATTAGACTTATTTTAGGCAATATTTTATGATATGCACCAATCCGTACATTGGTTCTAGCCAGTGGGCGGGAGTAAATAATTTGCAACTTCAGTGTGTAATGTAACTTCCAAACGAGTCAAAACAAATGCTTTAAATTTTAAGTGCATTCTTAATAGGATCATAGCTTATGATACTGAAAATTTCAAACTTTTAAAAAGTCCCCCACCTGAGATACGGGGGCCAAAAATGGTACATTTTCAATTGTTCTTATTTTTCTTAGCTTGTAACAGCTAGAGGCTTAAGAAACACACAACGCTTTTCTTGCTCACACTTACTATGATACCCAAATACACTACAACAAAAATATAGACCTTTTGATCACAACCCTTCTATAAGAGAAAATAAAGCAAAAGTCGTTAAAAAAAAACAGCAGTTTGAATCGAAATTTTGGACTAATTTTTCTCATATATGATATACAGTGAGGTTATTAAAAACTATAATGTAATGAAAGTCTAATGTATAAGTCTAATGAAAGCTCATTTTGTGATGATTAATCTGGTTTTCGAACCATGCTCCTGGAACTTTTAGTTTCCGAGTAACTCTAATTACCGACACTCATTGAAAGTGTCATTTATACAACGCGCTGCGACTTTCACGGGCCTGTTACTCCTTGAGGTAATGGAAAATAAAGAAACAAAATTGGTTTTGTGCCTTACAGACATGTAGTAGTAAGTGTGAAAAATTTGATTTTTTTCTGAAATGGTGCTGCTACATGAGTTCGGCGAATTGGCATGGAATGACCCTCTTGTTAAAACTAATTAATGCCCATTGAAATGTATTGTAATTCGGCCAAGGAGCCGAAAGGAATATACCGGAAACTACTGAAGGTAAGTGGGAGGCTGTTGTATTTTAAAAGAGAAACAGTTCTCAGAGTACTCTATTGCATCTATAAGTCTGCCAGACGAGACGGTGCTGTCAATTCCCACATGTGCGGAGGTCGTCACTACGACTCAGAAACAAAAAAATGAATTTCTAGAAACCTCTGTTGCTACATTCGCACAGAAGATGGCGGATTAACCAATCTCTCCGTTTCCAGTTGAATATTTCAAGTGAAAGAGACATCGGAATCCATCCAGATCTCCAAACCAGAGGGGATATCGGATGAGTGAAAATGGATCCGCAATTTATATACACACATATTTATTCTTAAATACATACGGAATGTTTAATTTTTTTCGAATTCCCCAACAGCTGACATTCCATCTCCTCCTTTTCACGGCGTTTACAGGCTCCGGTGGTTTTCTGGAACGGTTCCAAAACTTTTGAAGGGTAAAGGGGACGGATGGTATGTGATGGAGGAAGTTTATCTCCCAGCATGGCTCCACGGTCCCTTTGTACGCTGGGGGTGGAGAGGGGGGGTGGGGAAGGGGGGAGGAATAGGGGGGGGTAAGAGATTGAAAAGGAAAGATGCTTGAGTGAGGGATGGAAGTACGAAAAAAGAATTAACTGGGCGAAGGGGAAAAAGGCCTCACTCTCTTATCTCTGCCCCCCCCGCCTCTTTTGCCTTTCTTCCCTCGGATGATGCGACACGCGGGAAGCCGAGCGCGAGAAACAAAAAACGAGCGAAAAGTCAGCGCCGCTGCTGCCTCAGCCGCCGCCAGCAGATGCGAGGCACGGTGCCGTCGTCCTTCAGGTGAATGGGTGGTCCGCGACCCCCCAAAAAAGGCGCGCTAATTCGCAGCTCGCACATCTCATGAAGATCGAATGGGAAGACTATCGAACGACTGAGAGTTGATCTTTAACCGAGTCTCCAGTCGACAGCGTTATGAAAGAACTGTAGTGGATCTGCAGAACGAAAACCATTTCAAACTTAATCACACAAACTTAATCTTGAAACAAAACTAATCCGAGGCGTTAACCGTTAACAACGACGAGTTTACATTGACTATTAATTTATTATCGGTTATTTTATTCTGAACAAATATCTTTTTCGGAGTAGTAGGTACTTATTTATATTCACCATATCTATTCTCCTTGAGTTCCTTGATGGATACAAAATCGTACTGGCGATAATCTTCTAAAATCAGAAGTTGCTATAATCTTTTCCTTGCTACACACATTTTTACAGCAAGGATGAAGCACCAGATACTTTACATTGATCAATTCTTCATGCTAATTGACGCACAGTTGCCCGCATTGCGAATGAGAGGGACAACAATCATATTTTCGTCCCATCAAGGTGGAGATGTAATCTAAAGGAACTCTTTGGCGCGCAACGTTCAGGCTGGCATTTACCTTTACAAAAAATAAAATATCTGAGGCTTTTCTGGAGAAAGGTGGTTCTTTGAAAGTTTCTTAAATGAGAAATATATTCATCAACCATAGCTATTATCTTGTTGTTACGAAAGCATATCTAAATTATTAATGTGATTAAATGCTGTTTAAATTGCTAATCCTTGTTTGTTATTTTAACAATAATATTAAGGATAACCAGATGTTTCTCTGCGTACAAATAGCAAATCATTGAGAAAGAAAAATATTTGGAACTTACTTTCCGTAGTAAACTATCGGAAAAGATCCTACTTCTTTTGTGTGGTAGAAGTCCGAATTATCCCTTATAAATCGCCATTAAGAAAGGTGAAATGGATTATTTCTACATTAATATCCACTCACTGACGCAAGTTACGTCCCATATAAAAATCACGGTTCCTTTTTTTGACCATTTACTTAAAACCCCACGATTAGGCGAAGTTTTCTAAACACGCTGCTTGTAATTCACCACGTTCGTCAAGGAACGTCGAAAGTAATGAATGACATCAAGTAACTTTAATTTATTGTATAACATCCACATTTCTATAGAAAATTTGAATTTTTTTCAATTTTGGTAATTTATTTAAGTCTAAAAAGGGCTTCAATAATGGATCTTCAGGAAAAAATCTTGAAAAAATGTTTTTTTCGAGAAATCGAGATATCGAGAATCGTTATTCGAGAAAAAATTCAGTTAAAGTAATTTTGGCGATCTATACTGAGCCTTATAATGTATTGTACGAAAATCTAATTTTTCTGAATGATTCTCAAGCCCTTACACGATGTTTAGAAGTTGTATTAATATTGCTTCTGGAAAGTCATAAAAATTACTTTCGTCCACCGTTTTTCGCATCAGGACCACTAAGCATTGCTAGTGTGAGGATGATCAACTTCTAAAGACGGTAAAATTATGTAGTTCTATGGATATAGGTAGTAAATTTAACTTTAGGGTAACCATGCTGCCTATGAATGACTAAGTACATTTTATGCGGGGAAAGCTCTTTTCAGGGAAAGAATAAGGAGTTTATAATCAAGCTGCAGGTAAAATGAAAAAGTTAATTACGGACTCTTACCCTTGTACTTACCGCCAAAATATATACAGACAAACCTCAGATATAGTTAAAAACTGTAGTTTTCTCTAAATTATGAACAATTCACCACGCGTTTCTTCTGAGCTGCAAAATTCACTGATGAAGTTGGGAGTTTGTGAGCGAAGAGGAACTCCGACTGGGGTAAAGCATGCTCGGTGGAAATTTTCAGTGAAGTTTCAAGATGATGAGAGCAGTAAACAGGACACAGTGTAGTGTGCTGAAAAATCAATCAGTACAAAATTTGAATGTCAGGGAAGGCACAAACCCTCGATTAAAATAAAGATGAAGGGCTAGGGTTGCACACTGTTTGCATGTGTTTTGTGTGCCAGTTCGTGCAGTGCTAGACATGGGGTGAAGCAACATGGTGGGTGGGTCACGGTATTCGGGGCCCACCTCTCCATCTTCAACTCCATGCTCGCATTCATTGGGTCACGTGCATTCGGTCGAATGCAGCGAAAGGAGATAATTAATGATAAGACGGAACTATTACGCCAAACGACGGATAACGCGACTCATGAGCGCCGAGCGGGAAATCGTGAAATGAAATGCAAAACTCACTTCCAGGAGCGCCAACCGCAATCCCTGTCATTCTCCGGGTGAATCTACTGCCCCCTATTTCTTTCACTTTACCCTGGCGACATTAGCGGACGCTTGTTTCCACTGCGAAAGGAACCCCACTTGGGCCGTGCACCGCTCATTAAACAAAAAAGTGCAGCGGAAATGGTGCGAGGCATTGCTTGAAATGTCACGGCGCACGATGAGCAGGAGGGATTGGTTTGAGATCTTGGAGTCTATTCTGTATGGCCTCTTAAAATCCTAGTCTCGACAGTGACAAAGTGTTGACGTCACCACCACGAAACTTTCAAAGAGGGCCCTTCACAAGTTTAAATTCGTCGTGGGCTTTCATATCCACGGATTTCCCGAATTTAGACCGCGTCGAGTCCTTACTGAATTAGGCCCCTTATGAGCTGGCCTCTTGTGTGCCTACGGACACAGAGGAAGATACAGACCATGGTTTGAGTCACACTCCTCTATTTTCGCCCTTTGGTGGCATGCGGCCCACTTCAGGAATAATACTGTTCTACATGATACAGTTCATAAGGACTGAATGTGAACTTATCTTAAGGACGAAATTATTAAAAAGAAAGCCGAGGAGCTCAACTGTTTGTCTAGTAATCGGAATAAATAAATTAGAATAATTGTCAACATTCAATCAATATCACATGATATCCTTGCATACATCATAATTTATCCACGTAATCGCTTTTGAATAGTTCTACCATGCTGTAAGAGATTCCACAAATAACTAGGCTACGCTCGCTCTGAGAAATGTGCGTTGACCTGTCAGGGTATCTACGATTCCTCTGCTTCCTTTATCCCTCTGCCTGGGGTCCATTTCTACAGCCTTTCCTTCTCGCTGTTTAGTTCGCGCAGCCTAAAGGCCTAAAGTGCAACCAAGTACAAACGACTTTTCAAAAGGCTTTCGCCGAAAATAGGGAAGTGCACTAGTGTTTAAATTTCCCCAAAAAGCATTTTAAAATTAGAGTTCAGAATATCAAAATGCCGTAAAACCACAGTTTAAATCCTAAGAGTGTATAGTTGATTCGAGATAGCCATCGGAAATTTGAATAAATTTAAAGGCCACCAAAACGGGTGTCCATGTTGAATATTTGCCGTGACGTCACAGGGCAGTAATAGAAGGCAGCTTCAACGCCGTTAGTTGTACCACTATTCTTGCATGGAAAAATTACTTAATTAGAGCATGTACCTATTTTTGTTGTTTTAAAAATATCATCAGAATATGTATTTGATTGCTTCTCTTTTGAGTACATGACTGCATAATTGTATAATATATTATTATTCATTCAATTGTCAGCTTCATTAAATTTGCGGATAGTAGTGCGAAGACCACGTTGAATCTTTAATAAATACATGATGGTATTTATTTTTCGCTGGATATATTTTGGCAGATTGCCGTTTAACATGACAAAACATTTTTGTAAGAACTGAGCCAAATTGAAGTGTGGCAATAGACCTATTTAAGTCGTCTGCTGCAAGACGTTTTCGTGGCACATCCGTATTTATTCACTCAGGCCCGAATGTGCGCACGCTGCGCACTTCGCAAATAGAATCATGGGATGTTAGCAGTTATTCCGTGCTGGGGGCCTGTTTCGCAAAGCTGCAAGTCCACATGTTACAAGTCTATTCACTTGTAACTTGTGAAATTCTGTTTCTCAGACGTAAAAGTCCATTTCAAAAGTTACAAGTGCTTGCTCACAAGTGTTTTCATGGTTACGACACATTCTGTTTCTCAAACAGACTTGTAAATTACAAGTGTTTGTAACTTGTAAGAAATTATCTACTTGTCCTCCGAGGTGAGTAAATCGCAGTAAATCGGAAAGAATAACTGGGAAAACAAATGAAAAGCAACTTGTGATATCTTTTTCTCAACTGTTACGAAGGCGTTAATGACGAACAAGATATCAGTAGATAGGATTTTTTACCGACTTTTGACATAACATGATCAGTTTACGTTAAAACAAATTGTTTGTTTATAATTTAAAGTTAAAATAAAAGTCTTTTAGACTAACACGTATTGAGACAAGAAAATCCCCGCGGAGACTTAGTGAATAATCAACGAAGAAGAAAGATTTATTTCCAACAGGAGACATGTATGTTGCTTTTAATCGTGCTATTTATAAATGATCTCATTTGATAAAGAATAAATTATTTTGGGGAGGTGGGAATGGTTGAAAATGCGAGAGTTACACACTACTTAGCTGGTATTATTTACTCCTATTTATCAATATATACCTGCTTTTCATGTCACGTCAATATGTTTATACATTGAAAGGTAAAATTGCAGAGCATAAGTTCCCGTACTAAACTGATAAATCGCTATGAAATATTAAGTCGTGACAGTTCAATAGGAAACTCCATACGGTTCTAAAGTCGTCATTTTTATGTGATGTAGAAGATGCAAATTTTATTCTAATGTGCTGTGGTTTTTTCTAATACGCCGTAGTCATGTGTCCGATATCTTTGGTGCAACTTGGGGCTCAAGGACAAGTGGCATTAAAAATAAATTGTGCAGAAGTCCGTACGTACGAAGCTACATAAATCGGTGGTACAAGATCTTCTTAGGCCATCAAAATGAAAGAGAAAAAAAAACTAATTCCTTAAAGGATCGATCGCGTAACCTTCGGCATTGCTATGGATCGCACGCTACCACTACACCAACTGACTTATTACTGACAACTGACGATAAAACGCTACTCCGCTCTTTATTCGTATCTATAAAAGATAAACACTGCACATGATGATATCTTGACATGCAAGAATTGTGAATAACCTTCATTTCGAGTTCATCTTTCCCTTCATGCGATGGAATAAACGACTTTTCCTCGTGATGTTCAAGTATTGCAGACGATTCCTCCTCGCTTAAAATATATTTTAAGGTAAACTGTGAATCGAAAATTCCGTTTATCTTGCGTTCACGCATTTATAGACACCGAGCAACATAGCACTGACTCTTGGTTATAAAATATGGCTGGAGAAAATCGTAAAATATATATTGAAACCTTTAAATAACAGCTAAATATGGACTGAACGCCCTCCATTTTCACTTGTAAAATCTTTGAGAATTCACAAGTCCTCCGTTTTCGTTTGAGAAACATTTGTAAGTCATACTTGTAAGATCCGACTTGTAGACTTGTGGACTTTTAGCTTTGAGAAACAGGCCCGGTTGTTGCTGTGGTTTGTTTTCAAGGATGGGTTCAAGAAAAGTTAATCTTGGTTGGGAGAAGGAGAATTCCAACAATTTGGACGTGGACCATTTGTATTTCTTCTTTGCAGAGTTTTCCGTATTTGCCGACATTTTTCAGAAAGCAAAGCCACGTTAAAGCTGCCGTCTCTCTGAACCTCTCACCTCGCTAATGAACACGACAGATTACAGCGATACTACTGCCATGTGACGTCACAACTCAATCAAGATTGTGATACGGTGTTTCAGCGCAACATGAAATTTTTCGACTTTCAAAACATTTTAAAGTGCATTTCCCGGATGCAGAAAATAAAAGCTTACTAATATTTCTTTTTTAGTTTAAAATTTCAAATTCAGCAATAAAAAAATGAGTGCACTTCCCTATTGGATCATGAAAAAATTCCGAAACTAACTTTGTAAAGATGTATTGTGGATACCAAGCAGTTCGATCCCACTCAGGCATCGAATGCTATATCACGCCTTTAAATCTGTTAAATCAACCACACATCGTATAGCACGGAAGTGAACGTCAATGGTCTACTTCAGTCAAACACTTCCCACTTCCTACTCGTTCAGAAAGCACAGGCGTACCTCAGATGAAAAACAATTGGGACTGAGGCATTCCCATCAGAAAAACTTATAAATTCTTCATGAGTTATGTATATTTTCAAAACCTTTTACGTCCAAATAAAGCATCTTGATGCGTGGAAGAAAAACAAATCCTGCTGAAGGAATTCAACTGAATTTTTCGGCTTGTAAAACCAAAGAAAGCGCTCCCACCAACCTTCGGATGGAGGCCTCGTCCATTCATGAGAATGAACATTTATTTAGGCTTTTTTGCCCGCGGCAAACTCCCTTCTTTCTTACGATGCAATTTGCATTGCTCCCCGAAAAAAACTACTCAGGTTCTTCAAGAATAAGAAGAAGAAAATGCTCAAAATATTGTTCCTTGAACATTTATTTGCCCAAGAACAAAGACTTTTGTAAATTTCTAAATACAAATGATATCAGTTGCATTCTTTCATTTTGGTTTTCCTTCTTTGGTCAAAAGCGTTTCTTTCAAAAGGCTTATGTGGCCTGAAATTACTATTTCCTATTATCCCATTCACTTTTTCGATACGTCTGTTTTCTCAACGACAAAATATAAAACATCAAACCGCATTTCTCGTCAGACCTGAAGACGATGGCTAGGACATACGTTGAAACGTCGTCGGCTACAACAGCCTTCTTGACCCGGTGAGAAACCCGAGAAAACTTCATCAATATCACTGCTAAAGTCACATTATCAATATTTTCATTTGCCTTCATTTGGAACGAAAATGTCATCCCACAGGCTTTTTTTCATCTCAGTCCAATATTTCTAAATGACGGATTACTTGAGATACTGATGTTTTTATGTTCGTCGACAAGCATTTACACTTGAAAGGGAGTCACCCACCAGATGCACACGGAAGTGTGTGGAAAACTGATTTTCTTGGACCGGGATTCGGACCCATTTCCCTCAGTTACGCCACGTGATTTATATATATATATATATATATATATATATATATATATATATATATATATATATATATATATAAATATATAAAAACTTTGTCAAAAGTGTGACTAAAATGAGAACACATAAAAAAGACACTCACACGGGTTGTAAATTTTTCGGTGGATCGCCGCCACCTTCTTCAGCGAAAGGTATAGGAAGAATGAAGAGGAAATGTTTGGGATGGTGAGGGGAAGAGAGCAGTGAGGAGGGGAAAGGTGAAAAGTAAAGGAGGGGTGGAATGGAGGTAAGGGAAATGGAAAAGACGAAATGGTGAAGTTGCCATGACCAAGTTAAGAGACAGAAAGATACAAAGTTGAAGGTTGGGAGGGGAGAAGATGTTACAAAATTATAAGTACAATGTTGAAGGTTGGGGGAGGGGAGGATGTTTACAAATTAATGGGACCGGTTGAGGCCAGGTGGCTGGAGAGCGTTAAAATAAAATATACAAGCTTGCTCTAATGTTCTCAAAGTAATTGGAGTGGCTGTGGGGGGTAGAGAGGCCAGAACAGCTACATTGTAGCAATTATCAAATTTAGTGGTATGGGAAGCGGCATGAGTAGGGACAGCGTGAGAGAAGTTTTGGGAGGATGGGTTGCATGAGGCACGGTGATTATTTATCCTGATATTAAGTGGTGTACTACAAAGTCCAATATAAAAGGCCGGGCATAGCTTACAAAGAAGTATATACACAATGTTAGAGGTGGTACAGGAGGATGAGGAAACGGAAGGAAGATGAGAATTTATGAATTTATTCGGGAGTCGGTTCGTGGTAAATAATAAGCATGTTTTGCATCTAGGACGGTTACAAGGGGTGGCTGGAGTTTTGGATTGAATAACTGATTTTTTGAGAGGTTTCGTGGCCTTAAATAAGTTTGATAGGTTGGGGGGACGCTTATAAGTAACGGATGGACATTTAGGGAATAAATTAGTAGTTGTTGGGTTATTCGAAAGGATGGGAAATAATTCTTTAAGGAGGTGCTTTAGGGACTGTATGCCTGGGAAGAATGTGGTGCAGATGGAAAGATTTTTAGGGTTTGAATCTGATGTTAGTTTAGGTTGGTAAGACTTTCTGAGTATTTTTTTATACAAAAGGGTATCAGGATATCCTCTGTGGAGAAGAGACTGGTGTAGGTTGGATAGGAAATGGTCAAGGGACTCCGGATTATTACAAATTCGATGACCTCTGATGGAAAGAGAGTATGGGAGAGAACGCTTTGTATGAGAGGGGTGACAGCTACTAAAGTGAAGGTATTGCTGTTTATTTGTGGGTTTAATATGGACAGAGGTACTAAATTTACAGTTGGATAAAGAGATGTCGACATCTAGGAAAGTTATTTGGGTGGAGGAGATATTAGAGGTGAAAGATACAGAGGATGATGCATTGAGAGAGGAAATGAAAGAATTTAGAGAGTCAATGCCATGTGGCCAAAGTAGGAAAATATCATCTATGTATCGGAGCCAGAGGAGAGGTTTTAAAAGGTTTTGAGAGAGGAAGTTCTGTTCGAGAAGACCGAGGAAAAGGTTGGCGTAAGAGGGACTGAATCTACTGCCCATGGCACAGCCCTTGGTTTGGAGGTAATGAAGATCATTGAAAGAGAAGGCATTATGGGTAAGAATAAAGTTGGAGAGTTCTACCAGGAAATCAGTACTAGGTACGTGAGGAGTGGGACGTTGACTTAGAAAATGGCGGACTGATTGTAGACCTTCTGAGTGGGGAATGGAAGTATAAAGTGAAGTTACGTCTATTGTGGCCATGAGAAGTGGTGTGTTATGGGGAAGTGAAATGGAATTGAGGCGGTTCAAAAAATGGTACGTATCTTTAATGTACGAGGGTAGGGTGTGCACGTGGGGCTGCAGGTAATGGTCCACAAAAGCCGATATGCGTTCTGTTGGAGAAAAGCACGAAGAAACAATAGGACGGCCAGGGATGTTAGGTTTGTGGATTTTGGGAAGGATGTAGAAATGAGGGGTTTTGGGGTGAGGAATGGAGAGGATGGAAATGTCTTTTTTTGTTAGGCCTTCTGACTGACCTTTGCTAAGGAGGAGCGAGGCTAGCTCATCTGAAAAATCAAGGGTGGGATCGGAGGGGACAGGAATGTAGGAGGAGGAATCCGAAAGTTGTCTATTGACTTCATTAATATAGTCACTTGTGTTAAGCACGACCACCGTGGAACCTTTATCTGCCTGGGTAATGACTATTTCGGGATTTCGGATGAGTTGCTTAAGGGCCGAAATTTCTTCTGTGGAAAGATTGGGTTTGGGTTTTAGGGAGTTAATATAGGATCGATTGGAAATTTTAGAAAGTAATTGTTTGGTGAAAATTTCGACAGGGTGATTTGAAGGAAGAGGCTTGGGTTCAAAGGATGAGGGAGGTTTGAAATTGGTAAGTGCGGGGTGAAGGGAGTTCGCACTGATTTGGGGTAAAGGTTGGGAGTTCCAGAATACTTTCCATTTTAAGTTTCGACAAAAATTAAGGGCATCAGTAAGAATATTAATGGGATTGACTTTGGGCGTAGGAGAAAAGGAGAGTCCTTTGCTCAACAAGGATAGTTCGGCCAGGCTTAGAGGCGTGGAGGAGAGGTTAGCTACCTCTTGTTGCGGTGGGGCAGATTGACTTTCAGCATTTTGGGAAGGGAGGGGGGAAGGGTCTTTGATTTGCGGGGTGCGCACTGGATACATCCGGGTCGTAGGTGGAGGTGGGGGTGAGAGACGTAAAAGGGTCGCTAAATCAGGTTTGAATAGGAAAAGTGGTGGTGGAGTTGTGGTTGGGTTCTCTAAATGCAATGGCAGGGGAAGACCTAGGCGGAAATAAGAGGCGTAAAGAGATGACAATTTTTTATAGGATTTTTGACGTCGGAAGACTAGAGTTTTGTGAGCTGATTGCAGAAATCTAACAATTTTAGGAAGGTTTTGAGGGGAGGAGAGACTTATGATGTTTATAAGGGAAAAGATATTAGATTGATATTTGTTGACTAAGGATAGAAATTGGGAGAGAACAAACTGGCAAAGAGTAAAGGATTGTTGATAAATAAATTTTTGAAAGGCTGGGTGTATGGAGGGAGGAAAGCCTGAGATAGGGAACTTTATGAGAAGTCCATTTGGAATAACGCCTATTGACAGGCAAGAGGATAGAAACTCCGAATGGCTTGTGTATTGGGCCAGTTTGAAGGCTTGTTTTTTAATGCTATGTAACCAAAAGGAGATCGGGTCAATGGCAGTCATTTCGGGAAAGAGGAGGGTGACCAGGGAATTGGTGCAAGGAAATTAGGAAATTGGAGTAGTAGGTAAATAGGTGCGATGGGGTTAAAATAAACGTGAGAAAGGCACAGTGGTGAAGGAAGGATAGGACACTGAAATAGGTGGTTGCGACTTACAACACAGGAACTGAAGAAGCCGCTTGAAGATCACGAAGAGAAAGATGTCTGCAGAGAGAAGGACGAGAAGAGACGGACGCCTCTGGGTACCTTATTTTGATATATATATATATATATATATATATATATATATATATCAAAATAAGGTACCCAGAGGCGTCCTTCTCTCCTTTTCAAATTCCACCAATGGCGGCAGCTAAAGCACCCGGCGTGTGGATTCGGGGAGTAGGGATCGAAACCCACATCGATAAATCGAACCAACTTTCCGCATGACGACCACCGCATCACTGAAGTGAAGGCGATGAAGAGAGTGGGACACGAAGCAAGAGTGTGCCGTTCACTGCCGTGATTGGAGGGGAAGAATGTATGAGGAGACAGCAATTATACGTCACCTCCAAAGACGGCGAGGTGGGCAACTGTAAGACGTCGCGGCGACCCGCTACCATCGTTATCGCCGACTCGAATAAACACCTGCGATGACGGTGGCTAAAAATATAATGCCCCCTCTCTCGCCACACCACAAGCCGCACCCGAGGAGCGGCACCTGCCGTCGCCGTGCGATTCGCGTCACCACGCAATCCCAGAATAGTTCTGAGAGGTGCCGAGCCACGTCGCTTCCCTACTTCGATGCCACCAAGAAGGTTAGAAAAGAAATGGAGGCGACATACCACTTGATTCTTGAAGCCAATTCCACCATTGCAGTCGGCACAGTTTAGACCTTTCTCTGGCTTACGTGTCCAAAGAAGGTTAGTAAAAGAAATGGAGGCGACATACCACTTGATTCTTGAAGCAAATTCCGCCATTGCAGTCGGCACAGTTTAGACCATTCTCTGGATTACGTGTCCCAAGGAGGTAAGAAAAGAATTGGAGGCGACATACCACTTGATTCTTGAAGCCAATTCCGCCAATGCAGTCGGCACAGTTTAGACCTTCCTCTGGCTTACGTGTCCCAAGGAGGTTAGAAAAGAATTGGAGGCGACATACCACTTGATTCTTGAAGCCAATTCCGCAATTGCAGTCGGCACAGTTTAGACCTTCCTCTGGCTTACGTGTCCCAAGGAGGTTATAAAGAATTGGAGATGACATACCACTTGATTCTTGAAGCCAATTCCGCCATTGCAGTCCACACAGTTTAGACCTTCTTCTGGATTACGTGTCCCAAGGAGGTTAGAAAAGAAATGGAGGTGACATACCACTTGATTCTTGAAGCCAATTCCGCCATTGCAGTCGGCACAGTTTAGACCTTTCTCTGGATTACGTGTCCCAAGGAGGTTAGGAAAGAAATGGAGGGGACATACCACTTGATTCTTGAAGCCAATTCCGCCATTGCAGTCGGCACAGTTTGGACCTTCCTCTTGCTAACGTGTCCCAAGGAAGTTAGAAAAGAAATTGAGTCGACATACCACTTGATTCTTGAAGCAAATTCCGCCATTACAGTCGGCACAGTTTGGACCTTCCTCTGGATTACGTTTCCCAAGGAGGTTAGAAAAGAAATGGAGGCGACATACCACTTGTTTCTTGAAGCGAATTTCGCCATTGCAGTCGGCACAGTTTGGACCTTCCTCTGGATTACGTTTCCCAAGGAGTTTAGAAAAGAAATGGAGGCGACATACCACTTGATTCTTGATGCCAATTCCACCATTGTAGTCGGCACAGTTTAGACCTTCCTCTGGCTTACGTGTCAAATGAAGGTTAGAAAAGAAATAGAGACGACATACCACTTGATTCTTGAAGCCAATTCCACCATTGCAGTCGGCAAAGTTTAGACCTTCTTCTGGCTTACGTGTCCAAAGGAGGTTAGAAAGGAAATGGAGTCGACATACCACTTGATTCTTCAAGCGAATTCCGCCATTGCAGTCGGCACAGTTTAGAGCTTCCTCTGGCTTTCGTGTCCCAAGGAGGTTAGAAAAGAAATTGAGTCGACATACCACTTGATTCTTGAAGCAAATTCCGTCATTGCAGTCGGAAGAGTTTGGACCTTCCCCTGGATTACGATTCCCAAGGAGGTTAGAAAAGAAATGGAGGCGACATACCACTTGATTCTTGATTCCAATTCCACCATTGCAGTCCGCACAGTTTAGACATTCCTCTGGCTTCCGCGTCCAATGAAGGTTAGAAAAGAATTGGAGGCGACATACCACTTGATATTCGAAGCCAATTCCACCTCTGCAGTTGGCACAGTTTGGACCTTCCTCTGGCTTACGTGTCCAAAGAAGGTTAGAAAAGAAATGGAAGCGACATACCACTTGATTCTTGAAGCCAATTCCGCCATTGCAGTCGGCACAGTTTAGACATTCCTCTGGCTTTCGTGTCCAATGAAGGTTAGAAAAGAAATTGAGGCGACATGCCACTTGATTCTCGAAGCCAATTCCACCTCTGCAGTCGGCACAGTTTGGACCTTCCTCTGGATTACGTGTCCAAAGAAGGTTAGAAAAGAAATGGAAGCGACATACCACTTGATTCTTGAAGCCAATGCCACCATTGCAGTCGGCACAATTTAGACCTTCCTCTGGCTTACGTGTCCGGCGTTCGCTTTTGATTGTCGTCAGATCTAAGTTAAAAACCACAGGCAAGGTGATGTTTTGTGACTGGTTTGGCAACACGTACTCGGCACAAAATCCTTCCCAAGCACCCCTATTCTTGCTTCGTTTTCGTCCATTAGCGTTCATGGTCATGCCTCCTCTATTTTCATTCTAACCTCTTTGGATGCCACCGCTGTGCATTCCTGTACTCACGGAATTTAATAAGTTGAGTTAGTGCCTGCGTTTGTTGCTCTTAAATAGTTGGCCACTCTCATAGCAACTATTCTGTATTAGCCGTGCTTTGTACGCGTGATTGCTTTATGTATTACTCAAAGCGGCCTTAAGGAGAGCATGCGTGGTTTGACCTAGAACTGGCATTAATATTGTATGCCTGGATTGGAATCACCCCGTGCCACACACCCTGGAGAGGTGGCTTGCACGGTACTTTCGCGGCGGTGTAGGTGCCTCATTTTAGTTTATTAGGCGTAGGAAGGTATAAATGAGCTTTGGTGGAAAATTATACTAACTCGATATTTGATTCAAAAACGTACTTGAGGTATTGTCGGTTTTTTTTTAAGTTTAAAATGTAACCGGGTATAAGCTGAATCATCAATATTTACTTCCAAAAATGATGCAATTTTGAAGGATTCGCTCAATTGATGTTGAATGTGATTATCTCATAGGGCATGAAATGAATTCAAAAACACCATTCAACATCCGTCATTGTCTATAAGAGTCTCTTGGTGGGAAGACTTCCAAGTTGTTTTGAAGTTGATGGCTGCTTTATTTTGGATATTTCACCCATTCATTGTTTTTAAGACAGCCGTTTCTCCTGCGTACCAGCAGACGTCTTCAGGTCGAAATGCTGACGCCGGTAATCGACAACCCTACTGCTCGTTGCTAAGTCCTGACTGGTGGCATCATTTGTTCCCGCTGGCACCAATTTCCCTCCGTTGACGGGAGTTTTCCATGTCGACTGTTTCTGCGCGGAAAAGTCTCTTCCAAACACCTTGGAGGTGATACCCGTCCTCCCGGTTGAAATTCTTCGGGTGCTTTGATATATCGATAGCATCCAGAATGATTCTCCGGGAAGCATCGAGATTCCTTGGCTATCACCGTGGTGGCATTTGCCCTCCAAGCTGATGTTGTTTTCAAGCTCGGGATAATTTTTTTTCTTGAAAAAAATTTGTTAGGCTTTTGCATATAGGCATTCATTTTTTGTTGGAGTGAAGTCTTCTGCGGAGGTTGAAGTGAACCAGATGGTGAAGGTTTTTCGGGTTTTAAACCGCGTTGACCCATGACCTTCGAATACGGTTTCCCCAGCATTCCTGTTCGCTTATTCAAATCTGATGCGATCATTATTGAGGCCTATCTTTCAGTCAGGTGCGCAATGATTGGTTACTTTACCTTTTTTCGTGAAAACCCAAATCCAATCATTGGAGATCAATTTATCATCTTCTCAGTTCACGTTGTTCTTTGTTTTTGTTATTTCGGTTACTCCTTTGGAAACCAGGGGAAGAAACAGCTTTATTTTGCAATTAATGTTGTCATTTCAAAGTTGCTATGCATCCGCACGTTGAGTTAGACTAAAACTGATTCCTCCAGAGCTCTTTCGAAAGACATTTGAGTGCCTTGCACGTTTTCACAACGTAGGATTTGTAGCATACACATTGACCCTTTCTTGGATGTCATCAGGCAAGCGATCCTTGGCTTTGCCGAGGTCGTTTGAAAATGTTTTGACGAAGTGGAATCCGGTGGACGCGTTCTGCTTTCAGAGCGCACCCCCACTGAAAGGTAGGTCTATATAAGGCGGAAATAACAGCATACTTCAGACTTGAAGAGGCTATCTGGAATCCTGGTAAATCTGTTGTCGAAAGACACGGTTTAACGTGGTACAAAATCCATGAAATCTTTACCAAATATATCCTATGTTATAATTCGAGCAATAATTGCATATATCTATGTATATGTACATGTTGGAATTTTCTTTAAAATGGCGCGGAGGATTTTTAAGAATATCGGCTTATTTGGGTATTCTGTTATAATTATTCGTGCCGTACTGGCTTGGTTTACTAATGCACGTAAAATGGTTAATATCTATCGTAAAACTGTGTTTAAAAAACCATTTTTATCAACGTGAATAGTAAAACGCAAAGACAAACATAATTTTGCGATTTATGTTTAACTTTAAGAAGTTGTAAACTATAGTGTAACTGGTCAGTTGGTGCTATAAACCACCCGCGGTAAAGGGTTGGGTCTCCTTCGACGCCGAGGCTCGGACTCCATTTGGAGGTAAATAACACCTAGTCCATTGGACTAGATTTTATTTACCTCAAAATGTTTCTTATCAGTGCTAAATAAATGTTCAAAGTATGCATAATAAATGTAACATGAGGGCCTTTCGGGAAGCCTAGTCTATTTTCGACTCTCGAAGTTTTCCTCCTCCCTTTTTCGATACAAATGGGCGAAAAGCAGGTTGATGAACAAGTTAAAAGAATTTCAGATATTTATGTTATTTAAAATAGCATATAATTCTTTATTGGTTGAGAAAAGATCATGTCTCGAGAGTTTAATATAATTTGAGAAAAAATTCAAACATTTTTTTCTCCCTCGCCTTTCCAATTTTAAAATCTCAACTGTCATCTAGCTCAAAGACATTTGGCTGAAATGAGTTTATTTTTCGCAGGTAATAACTTTCATATGCCTATTTCATCGATATATTTTTCTAAAAGATAATCTTTTATAAAATTACGGTGACAGTTATCTAAAACCAAAATAGACTCCTGTCGACAATTTAATGTGGAATGACAGTTTCCCGTCGCCTAAAACATTTCCCAATCATCTGAAAAAAACTGCACATATTAAGCGGCAGAAATAACTAAAAATTTTTAAATTTATTTCTTCATTTACATTTAGATGTTGTTAATGTGCCCACTGAAATATTCAATTTTATTGCGTATTCCCGAGCGGAGGAATAGCTTCACGGACTCGTCTCAGACAACTGCTCCAAGGATAGCTATAGCTTGAGCAATAGCTATGCATAAAAGGCTTGGTAGCTACATCTGGAAAAAAGAACTCTATTCATCGTATTTTGCAGTTCAGTTAATAATATCATTACTACTGGTGTAGAGGGAAATAATAGAGTACCTTTAAAGTGTCCAATTTTAATATTCTCTGGAAAAACGTATTCTAAAATTAAGAAGAAAGTATTCTTACAGCTGACCTCTAAGATGGGATTCTAGATTCTAGAGAATTTTCTTTCCTGAGTGACCTCTATTATACCATTGTATCCTTCTACCACCGACCGAGTCAAAGACGTTGGGGTCAAAAGATATTTAAATCCCGCCATCGATTGGAGTAAGGTCTTCCACTTGAAATGTGTTGTCATTACGGTACATTGTGGTCACTATGCAGGCTCCAGGATCAAAATAAAACTGAGAGAGGTTCAAAGAAACTGTATAATACCCATAAGAAATGCTACTCAACAGACGCTCTCGCAATAATTGCAAATGAATAAAACCATGAAGTTCGTAGTTGCTGTAAGAATCGCCATTGAAAATCTAAAGGCCCATGGAATAACTGAGTACTTAGGGAATGAACTGAACTTCACACCAATCCCAAGAGCCTAGAAGGAATTGACTAATATAACATGTGAAGCTTGGAATACTAAGTGGAGTGAATCTTCCAAAGGCCGGCATACTTTCAAAATCTTCCGTAGGATAGAATAAAGAAGAAAAGTAAAATTTAAAGCCAGTAGCAAGCTGGCCCAGATTCTAAGCGGCGATGGAGACTGTCTGGAATATCTACACAAAATTAAGAAAAACCCGGAAGAAGATTGCGAAGATTAGGGAATTTTGGACTCAATTGAACACAAAATAACAGCATTTGTAAAAACAGAAACCAGTATAATCTATAAATGGAACCACATGGACGAAATTGTGGAAGACATCGGAGGTATAGTTAGATACTGCCTAGGCAACGACCTGCAGAAAGAGTTAGAGAAATTTTGTAACTCAAGGGAGAAGATCAATCGGCGTAAAAACAGAATAAAAGCTGGAGGAAGAACCTCAGATGCAGAAAGAGGTTAGAAGGAAATATGGAGTGGGAGGGCACTTTAGAAAGATGTCCAGCAGCGAGGAGAGGAGGAGACGAGACGTCAGGGGGGTGTGGATGAAGACGATGGCCTGGAGTTGTCGACATATGGAGGAAGGAAAATTAATCAGGAGGAAGACGTTCAGGCGCAGAAGGAGAAGAAGAGTGAAGAAGCCTGGAGGTGGAAAGAAGAAGGTATGAAGAAAGTAGGAGATTCACGAAAGCTGGAGGAAGAAGTCCAGCTGCCGTTGATGGAAGAGAAGAAGTAGGCGGCCTGGAGAGAGGCCGGAAACGGATCGAGGAAGCTGGAAGAGGAAGAAGCCCAGCAGCGAGGGGAAGAAGAGTTTAGACGACACGATGGCGGAAAAGAAGAAAATTAAAATAATCATTTTATTCTCTAAGGAGAAGACATAATTTAAAATATATGCGAATAGAGGGGTAAACACTATTCCACACCCTCATTACTGTACTCATCGGATATAATGCTATTAATGTTAAATGGCGATAAAGACAGGGCGAGAATTTGGATACATTCCAATTCTTTCCCTAATTTATTAAAATGTATTGTTAATTTATCATGCAGGCTAAGCATCACGCCTTACTTTGTTTTCACGGTATTGGGTGAGGTTGAAGCAGTTGACGCTCGCTCATAAAGGCACAAGGCGGTGGGTGTTAACACAATGTTTTGTCTGCGTTATGAGGATATTCTTGTCTCTTCCACTCCTTACTAGTCAATCAACTACTTTTAATTTCTCTATTAACCGAAACATGACCTTCTCGTAGTTAACCAACAGAAATTTAAATGAATTTAAATAAATTCACAATGTTATGTAATTCATTGATATATGACATTTTGTACATTGGCCCGCGATACACAGCTAGGTTGTATGAAAATATTAAAATATTCAAAAAGCTTGGCATATAATTGGAGCAAGTATGGGTAGGAATTGGAATCCTCATTCTTTAATACATTTTGTTTGGTTATTTTAATTCTCCTATGTAGTGATAATTCATTTCTTGCCAATTTTCTGATGTCACATTAATCAGTAAACCTGCTAGTCAGTAATTGTATGTCATGAATGCGCAAAAAGATTAAAGTATGCCAATCCCTATGGTAGTAAATGAACCTCTCAAAAGAATTTTCATGTTATAATTTTGTACAAAAATTATCAATTCTTTTCAATGCATGAAAATTGAAAATATTGAGGTCTGAAAGGCGATTTCGAAGGAAATATTTTAAGACGTTAATCAAGTGTGGTATTATGTGTAGCTAGCTATGGTATTTAAGTATCAAGTATTTTATGTGAAATGAGGAAGGGTTTCTGATCCGTTATCAGTTTAGTGTATAGTTTTTAAGTGCAACCTTCTATCTATCGGAGTGATTCGTAATATGTTCTTGATGCATGTTAATTTTAAACATGACCTTTAAACAAGGACATCATCATTGTGCCACGGTCATTTCAAACTTGTGCTGAAATTGTATTGTTTTTATGCAATAAACGGATTTTACCCCAATTAAAAATTACAGTGCCTATTTTACCATACCTCAATATCCTTAATTTGAGGGGAAAAAATTCTTAAAATGGCAAGAAAATAATGTTAATATTAGAATAAACTCTGCTTGTCTCCCAAGAAGGTATTCTTAATTTAAGAATTCAGGAAGCTATTCGATGATAAGAGAATATTCTTAATTTAAGAATATAACTCTTAATAATATGACTACTACTCTATTGGGATCCCCTCTTAAATTAAGAAAATATTCTGGGCACCTATTTTAATGGGGCCTACTCTTAAATCAAGTGGACGCCTCTCGATTTAAGAAAATATTATTTTTTCAGTGTTGATCAAAATCAAGACGATTTGGTAGACACTAGGCAGAAAGAATTAACTATGGATTCATACTACCGTCAAAGTTGAGCTCCGACGCAACAGCATGAGCAAAATCACCAAGAAGTTTATTCTATTATTATTGGCAGATGTCAAAGATAAAAATGGGTGCCCGGACTTCAGAGTCTGAGTGTCATTTCCGCTTTTAGTTTCAACGATAAAACATGGACGATATTGAGGACTATGAAAACCATTTCAATCAAGGTATTTTAAATATGGATTTCAACTGGATATATATATAAATATATATATATATAAATTCATGTATAACTGACCAGTCTGGACCAAGATGCTATTTAATCGATGGTGGGACGGTCAACACATTCGCTTATATAAAACACTAGTAGGTGCATTACATTCTCACCGGTCAGTGAGTCGCAGTGAATTTATAGATCTTTCAACTAAAGAAGCAGTCCTTGGCGTCATTACCATTTCTTATAATTGACGTAAAGTACACGTTTTGATACAGAACAAATGGATTTTGCAGAATCTTTATCAAAGATTTGCAACGGGGTGCCACCAGTAAGTATATGCTATGGATAAAATGGAATCCCTAGAAGATATCCTTTCAAACGACTATCTCATCAACAAAGAATTCCGTGAATGTCTGACAGGAACATGTGAATACAAGATAGGAGGGTGTGAGGAAGAAAGCTATTTTAATTCATCTAAATTAAGACGTTTATAGAATTATCACCGAAATTATCGAAAAACGTTTTGGATTCCACAAGATACGATTCTTTTTTTGGATTTCCCTTCCGAATTCCAGAATTCTATGGAAACGACACCACCAAATGAGCATAACATTAAGAAGTATACAACGATCTTGCAAAACTTAGATGTCTTAGAAGGCCAATGCATTGGTGCAATATTGATGGTCATAGATTTGTAACTATTTAATTAAAGCAAAGATTGCGTCACTGGACAGCATTCAGAACGAGAAGTTCAAAACCCCATTAATATATCAGACTCAAGCAAGAGTCGACTTTGATGTGCAATGCAACGGCATCAGGGTCCTGTAAGACCAGCTTCTCCCATGATGACTCACAGGCCACTCATGCCTTGAGTGTTTTACATAAAAACTTATTTTTTCACTATGAAATACCAAGGAAATCAATATTTTATTACCATTTTTTTATTGCAATTATAATGCAATCAAAAATATTGTTTACAAAGAAGCATAGAACGAATATCGGTTCCCGGATATCTCATTGTTATTTTTCCAATCTTAGCATTGCAGCTTTTTCAATGTTCAATACGGAGTGATTCACTCAATGTAATGGCGCGACTGGAGCTTTACCATTTTGCCTTAAGTCATTCTCGAATATAACTAAGCAATTTTTGCATTCATAGTGTGGTATTCCCTTTGTTTTTCCGTAGATGGTGTGGGGAAGTTGGCTTCCATTGCTGTGGCCTAGCTCTGGCTTGTAGGCAGTGTGTAATCCACGCTTCGGTGTTGTGGGTGTCTACCTGCTTGGCCTGATACCCTAGGGTTTACTCAGGGGTAGAGAAGAAGAGGGAATGAGGCTTTTGGTGGGGCGAGGAGGGAAGGCTTTCCTGGGACGAATTTAACAGCGCCCTCCAGGGATTTGCTGCGGCTTAGACGTTGCGTGGAGCGGAATACTCTCGCCTTCATCGTCAGCTCCAGTTTTGATCTCGTGTCGCTCGACGCCGTCGGTAAACAAATTGACGCAGTCAGCCCGTCAATTCAGGCGAAATTAGTCAAAGTTGGATTGAATCGGTTAGATAATATAATTGCCCGTTGGCAATTAACTTAGTTTTGATTTTATATTGTGTATCTAGAATCATTCCATGCCCATTACTTAGATTCAACGTGGGCAGATTTTTGTTTCCTTTCTACCATTTCATCGATATTCTCCACCTTTCCTGATTGAGTATTACATATTGATGTGGCAAGCCAACAAACTCCGCTGTGACTAAATGCGCGTAGGTTATTTTTTCTTTTATAAAATATCTGTGACTTTTACACTCTATGACTCAATACACATTTGGAATTGATTACGCTAATACATTACTTTGACGGTTGCGGTGGTGACAATATGAGGGTTTGCTATATTGGCAGAAAATATTAACGCAAAACGTTTTCACACCCGCAAGCAAACTCATTGAAATCACTCTTCTTCAGACAACTCGCCAACACTAAGAAAGCTAGCTGCAACCGTGAATATTCAAACTCCATTTGAAGGGAAAAACTATTTCCCTGTGTTAAAACAGACTTGTAAATTCCACACTTGCGAGATCGCCTTGGAGTTATTAAGGTGATGAAAGTTTCCTTCATCTTCCCGCAGCCAGTCGAGGCCCCGAATTCGTTCAAAATATTCAGGTTTACATATAATTTGGCGACTCCAAACACAGGTACCCAGATGGGAAGAATTTTAGCCAAGAGGATTCGCCCTAATTGCATGAAACGCCCTCTCTCAACTGTTCTAGCGCAGTTGAAGAGAAACCACCCACGTCGGACACCACCCACGGGTGAAAAGGTGGGGCTCAGTTGGCCACCCCCCGTGGGAGCTCCTAGTGCTTAGGTGCGCTGAGTGAGTGTTGTATAATTGCGAAGACGGTAGGCAGGAGACAGGAAGGTTGGTTCTGGAAGGGTCACAGGAACTCCGGTAGCGGGTGTGGCATGCAGGAGCAGATCGGGCAGGGCGTGGGTCCCTGTCGGCCGGAGGGCCAATCAGGAGCGAGTGCGGGAAGAGGTGGTCCTAGGCAGGAAGTGAGGTGCGGAAGTCCGGTGGAAGCAGAAGAACGGGCCCCGGAGGGCCAATCAGGAGAGGGCGCAGGAAAAGGTGGCCCAAAGCAGGTAGGAGAGGCGTGAAAGTCCGGTGGAGGCACGATCTTGATTAGGTTGATTTATTTAATCAATTTTTAGTCAACGTAGCTCTCTGGTTAACAATAGCATTCTCTTCTCTCTATCTGTTATCTCGTCCTTGATCTCCTCTCCTATGCCAAACGATGAAAGTTGGCCTGTATTTATGCCGTCCTCAAAGTGACCTGTTAGCGCAGTCAATTAGCGTTGAGCACCATGCTTTTGGCGCGTTTCTTCTCAGGAGTCTCTTCCGGGTGTTGTGGAGTCTATGCCCGTCATCCCTATTTCAAATTAGCCTATACTTTCTCTATTTCCCTGATGAGTCGAGGAAAAATCCATTTTCACTAAAAGTCCGGTGGATGACTCCATGAAAATCATAAGGAAATTCTCCAAATAAGGACCACCAGAGGACTTCACTAAGATTACCGAATTTTGCCTAAAAAATTCATACTTTCGATGGAACGACTGCTACTACCAACAAGTGGATGGAACCGCCATGGGATCCCCTCTGTCACCTGTTGTGGCTAATATCTTCATAGAGGACTTTGAAAGGAGAGCAATTGAGTCCTATGCTAAGAAACCACGACTATGGCTGAGATATGTGGATGATACTTTTGTCATTTGGCCTCACGGCAGAGATTCCCTTCAAGACTTTCTCCTGCACCTAAACTCTCAGCAACCAGCAATCAAACTTACGATGGAGATTGAGCAAGATGGACGCCTACCCTTCCTGGATGTAGAAGTATCAAGAAACGAGGACGGATCTCTAGGTCACTCTGTCTATCTAAAGGATACTCACACAGACAGATATTTGCACTCCTCATCCCATCACCACCCTTAAATTAAAAGATCCCTGGTGAAAACTCTCCTTCATCGAGCCGGAGTCATATCGGATGACAAATGAAGGCGCAAGGAAGAGGAACATGTTGCATCGGCCCTCGTGAAGAAAGGCTACTCCAAGGCCCTTTTTAGGACCATAAAGAGGGCAATGCAAGAGAAGAGGGAAACCAAGGAGACTCCAAAGCCAAGGGGCTTTGCCACCTTACCCTTCATTGCGGGAACAACGGAAAGGATTGGGAGGAGTCTAAAGAAACACGACATCACACCAATATATCGCGCCGTGCAGAAAATAGGTGACCTTCTACCAAAATCTAAGGACAAAATCCCTGACCTGCAATACGAAGGAGTATATGAGATTCCCTGCAGCTGTGGCCAGAAGTATGTGGGCCAAACGAAGAAGGCGATCTCCGTTCGTTTGAGCGAGCACCGCAGGGCTATAAAAAGCAAACACTGCGTGCAGTCGCAGAGCATGCCTTCTCGAACCCGGGGCATCAAGTAATGATCAATGACGTACGAGTCTTAGCCAAGGAAAAGTTTTATTTTCATCGACTCATCAGGGAGGCTATTGAAATAGAGGAGGTAGAGGCTAATTTCAATAGGGATGACGGGCATAGACTCCAAAACACCTGGAAGAGACTCCTGAGAAGGAACGCGCCAAAAGAAGGGTGCTCAACGCTGATTGGCTGCGCTAACGGAAGGCCACCCTGAGGACGGTAAAAATACAGGCCAACTTCCACCATTTGGCATTCAGACCTGATCTGAAGATGTGGTCAGCATTGGCTACAAAACGTTATCATCAAGATACACAGACGCAGCTGTACCCGAAAGACATGAAAATACTATAGTCTTCGAGGTATATTATTCTCTTAGTAGCTCTCATAGAGGCACTGCATGCATATGAGAGAACACTTACGTAGTAAACGATACACATAAAGGAATTAAATAGACTACACACCTAATTAAATGCGCAAGAATACTTAGGTGCAGCGAATAGTAATGGTATTAATGTCTATGTTGCTACAACAAACACATCCTTGTTTATAATCTTTTAATACTCAGATGAATTACACGTAGTGGAACCGTCTGCCTCTCATTACGATTGCAAATTGTTTTTTAGACCAATTTCCACATCATAAACGTTGCGAGTTATTTATATATGTTTAAAGGTTTAAAAGTGCCGTTAACTTACATTCACTCATTTTTTGAGGACCTGGATGAAAGGTAGTCGCAAAGATAATCGAATCGTCAATGGATATATTATCCTCCGGTTGAGGTACGAAGCGTGGTCTCGGAGAGGGTTCGGTCGCCTTAACGAGTTGTTCTCTCACCAAGGAGGGGGGATAGCCACGACTCACGGAAGCTTTTTCTAGGTCTTCCAAGTATCGAAATAAGTGAGAATTTTCAGAACAGATTCGGCGACCTCGACGCGACAAAGAGAATGGGAGAGAGCGTTTGCAGTGTTCGGGATGACAGCTGTCCCGATGCAAGAATTGCTGAAGGTTGGTGGGTTTTTTGTGGACGGATGTGCTGATTTTTCTGTTTTTCAAATGAATATCTACATCGAAGAAAGTGATTGAAGAAGTGGAAGAGCGGTGAGTGAAAGAAAGAGTTGGATAGGAGCTATACGCTATCTTCCTCAGTGTTGCCATTCTTTAGCTCTAAGCGTGCCAAAACTATTGTGTTAATTTCTTTCACCATAAATTTTATTCCAGATATGTCAGCCGTTAGTTGGTTTGACGTAATCAGGAAAATATCTCGTATATATATTGTGGTTGAATTATAACTTTTCACAACTGAACGTCTTGGAGCTAACCTGTTCTTAATTCCGAGAATAATGTATATGGTATTGTCTTACTGTAGGTTATCAGGAATTACAAAACAAAGTCTTCATTTAGAGGATTTGGCTCAACTGCGCCATTATTGCGTCTCAAAACTAAAGCGCTGCTTCACGTTGCTGCTGAATCTCCTGCCAACGTGTTTACGTGGACTTAGATTTCGGGTCAATTTCACCCAATTTATAAACTGTTTCCTGGTGATTTTATGTAAACATATTTGAATACAGCCCATTTTTATTTTATTGGAGAATGCACTTAAATTTAAGATCAGTTCCGTATCTTCATTAAAGCCAGTGTTACCCCGTTACTTTTCCAACAGGATTCTTTGGCGTGTTGGTGATAATATTTATACTTTCCACAAACCAAACAATTCCTACTTTGTGGATGTAGCCGCGACTGAAAGGACCTCTACACCTCGGTGAACTACAAGGAGACTGGGATACATCACGTTCGAGGTGCGCCACCCCCCCATCGCAGGCCCACCACCACCTCCTCAATCGCAGCCCAACAAATCGTGAGAGCCAATCGTTGGCACTCGAAAGTGGAATAGACAGAGGCGAGTGATTTCCCCCTCTTTCGCATTTACTTGTCTTTGAACTTTCCGCTCGAGGACTCCTCGGAAACGAAAAATGGGAAAAATCGCCCTCGAAACGGGACTCCACGCGATGAACTCCCACGATAGGTGTACATGTGCTGGTGTGTATTTAGATAGGAGAGTGAGCTTCAGAATGCACACAGAGGATGCACAGACCTGCTAGTGTCAGTTGCGGCTGTTCGACGCCTGCTACGAAGGGAAAGTAAGATAGGTGTGGTTTCCAAAGAGCGCTGCCGTTGATTAGCGCTGCCGATATTAATCTTTGGCACTGCATGTTAAATGTGTCAAATGCGTTAAAAACACAACTGACGATGAACGAAGCGTAGTTAAAGGTATGCGTTCTCTCTGAAGTAGATCCACATTTGAAGTGAATATTTAGATGTGATATTTACATTCCCAATATTCAATGATGGGATTTTGCGTGATGCGAGCCTATGTCAAAGTATGTTCTTAGCAGTCAGGGTTAAAATCTTGCTCACCAGGCTGTATAAAATAATCGCTCAACCGAATGACACTGCTTAGTTCATATCAAATGGATACAAGAAATGCCAATAAAAACAGGGATTCATTACTTGAAGAGAAAAATGCGAGATAGATACTAAAAACTTTACTACTGCATTTTCTATTTGGAAATTTCTATGGTGCCAAAGGCGCACAGAAGATCACAGCATTGCATCACCTCTAATTATAAAGAAATGCAATTCTTTAAATAGCTACTGGAATATTAGTACTTGACGGTGATCAGTGGTCTGCTGCTTAAACGCATCCCATAATAGTTCACGCACTCCATACGTTGTTCATTCTATGGAAGACATTTTGTGATGGATGGAAGTTAAATAATAACTAACATAATATTTTCGAAAAGCACATGGATTTAAGAAACAAAAATCATACCGCATTTATGCAAAATCAGGGATGAATTTCTCAGAAGGCAATGAAGACTCATTACCAAGCCCTAGGTCTTGCGAATACACTCACTATACCATGTAAGAGTAACCATGTCTACATCGGTTGCTCAAGTCATGCACACAAAATGAATAAAACTCACGAGCAGTTACGTTCAATAGTTCATCTCCATAATTCGTAGCTCACGACTACAGCGCAAAAGGGAGGAAATACATAATCTAAAATCATATCCCGCTTCTAAGGATGTAATTTTCTCCATTATCAAGATTGCAATTCAAACACACACCCTTGGCAGAAACTAGGAGAACGCAGAGTAAATGGAGATTGTGGTAGTACTAAACATAGTGCAACCACGATGGAGATGATTTACTTTCCGCTTGCAATTCCTCAAAGGGCGATATACACCGAATATCCAATGCCCGTCCAGGGATCGTAACAGGCAGGGTCCCGGGTACTCACCCAGTCAACCGACGGCACTTACACTTCGAGGGCAATGGACCGGATGACCTCCGCCGACCCTGGACCACTCGCCCCGGCACCACTCGCCGAGGATGGAATAATTTCGTCGCATTTGGTCGAACCACGGGCGTCGATCCCTCAACTGGACCATCGCATCGCAATTGGCGTCCCTTGCTCTCATCGACCCATGCTTGCTGTTCTCGTCGACTAACCTCCAATACAGCCTTTTCACCATACCATCTTTAACAAAACCAGTCGTTTATTTATTAACAATACAGGCCTTGACTAGAAATATAACTTATCTTAAAGTCATCCATCAGGCAGCTAATGATTCTTATCTAATTTTACTGGCAATATAATTTCTGAGATGCATTCGCTTATTCTTTTGTCACACTATTACTGCATGAGGTATTAAATAAGGTCATTTATCTATACGATGTTTGATATCCTTACACAAAAGAAACTAAAGATAAATCTTGAATGGATTTGTTATGCCCTCTTCAAAAAAAATATTTCAGCAGAAAGAAAATAATATGTTGGAGTACGCATTAGCATAGAGTTATTCAGAGCAGTACGGGGCATAAAATCAATAAAAATGTGGGAAAAAAATAGAGAAGTTCAGCTGGAACCTGTCTCAGGACAGATCTACCTTGATGATGGTGATGATGGGGCATATATCCTTATTCTGAGTACAAATTTATGTATTCTAGTATTTTCGATAAATTCAAGCAGTAACTCTGCTCACTCATCTTCCTAAGCACTTTTAAATTTATCCTATTTTCCATCCATAATACCTTTTCTCTTCTCCTCACTCATCCCTCAACTCATCACATATGCTCTCTTATTCTCCTTCCCCAGCTTTCTTCACAATTCAACATTACACTCCACACACACCACACACACAATTAACACACACCCACCAACACACACAATTCAACAGTACTACACATTAGATTCTTCACCGATTTATTCACTTATTTAATATCTATGTTATCATGTCTCTTGAATGAGTTAATTTCCTGTTTGGTAATGGAATTCTCGTTCTAATATCCCTCCAACTACGCTAATATTTCTCCAGCAATCTACCCTGTGAACTAAACTCTACCATCTGCTCCTATCTGTGCTGACCCACTTTTATGATCAAGTAGTCCATATTTCTCTCAGTTTTCCAATATGACCGTCAATGCTTTGGATCACCGACTAATACCTATTCATCAACATATTTTAATGCTAAAGACTCTATCAGCTGCTAGTCGTCTTTTATTCCTTCATATACCTTTTCGCATACCTTTCTTACCATTCCCATAACTATATGTTATAAAACAAAGGTAAAAAGTGTAATACTTGTTCTACTATACCACCTCTAACTACCCCGCTTGAGTCTCCATTGGTCACTTGTGCTATCTGAATTAGGTATGTCATTGTAATAGATATTAATACCTTGAACACTGATAAATAAATGATGAATTCCTCTATCACACTTGTAAAAATAGTCTTATTCCATTGAATCGAGATATATAGCCTCTTCTAAATAGATAGTGAATAAATCTCTTGGAACACTTATCCATATCATAAAAAGCCTTTTTACCAGGTTGTATTGCACTTGTGTCGCAAAAATATTTGTAGTTAAGCTGTATTAAAGATTTTAAGTAGACTTAAAGAATGCAAAGTGAAAATCTTCAACCTGATACGAGATTTTTTGTCGTGTAGAAGAGTAACATCTAAGTGTATCTCATTTTACTGACTACATAGTGTGTTGAGAAGTAAGTGATTTTACCTAGGGGGCTTTCCAATTGCCTTGCGCAGATTAGCGCACATCGCAACAGATGGAAACACACGAACGCACGTTGAAACGGACAATTGGAACGTATCTGCGCTGAAGTGTTTCCAATATGGCGGAACAATCGCGGTCAATTTGAATTGATTCTCGTAAGTGGGCTTAAAATTACAATTAGATGAAATGAGAGGCATAACTGATGAATGATAACGTGTGAACAATGTATAAATGGCTGGCAGAACCTTTTACACTACAATGCACAGACTATATAGTTCTTATAAGAGCGTAACCAAAATAATGAAGGATATACAACAATTATAACACCATGAACACTCACTGTCAGAAATATTTTGGGGTTGCTGAGACATGGCAGTACTATCCCCTGTATTTCCCGCTTCTGCATTCCTCATATCTTCAGCTGCGTACAATACATACGTGTGTTCTTCAAGAAATATTTTCTTTTTCCCAAAGAAGCATGGGTGTCCAACCACTACACCGAATTCTCCCTCCATTCCGCACCGACGGCACGTATATTTGATTTCGCTTTTCTGCGTGTAAAGGTAGATACAACGTAAAAGTTCATATAAACCAAGTGAATTGAAGTGAAGATAAGAACCAAGTGAGGGTAGCACACAATATATTCGTTTACGTAATTAAATAATTCCATAATTCCTCCGAAATTGTCCAGAGCGCTGCACAGCAAAAAAAAAATATTTTTTTTTAACAAAAGGCACCTGCTGACAAGCCGCTTTGGCTTAGCAGGACCTCAACTGCAATATTATTATTTTTATTTCTCCATATTTATTTTTTTTTCCATGTGATTGCAATACAACAATTAATGATGTAATTTTGATTTATTTTTTGTGTCATCAGTTGTATAAAATGGGATAAGATCATGTATTTTACGATGTAAAGTGTGTAAATGTTAAATAAATTTTTCTTGAATTTGAAAAAAAAAAAATTTGAATCTGTACCATAACCATATGATTTCGTTTCTTAGAATATAGTAATGCTCACATTTTCCATTTCCGATTATGAGATACATCACTTCTACGGATAATTGCAGCCTCTCTGCATTGTTTTCTTCCAAACGTACGTGATAGGTACCGCCAAGACGTTATTCGATGCATTAAATCGACGATATAAATATTAAGTTGTTACAAATTAAAGAGATTTACGTTGGCTTATTCCGACAATAGTCTCTGATTAAAAAAATAATGTGGTAATTATCGCAGTTTATACTTAATTTTATATGGGGATTTTAGGCCTTTCATATATCGCTTTACTCCATAGTAATAGGAAAAGAGTATCCTTCTCTTTTATAAAAGTGGTTAAAATTACCTATTAAAAGATGAAACACAAAGTTATTAATTATTGTTTCGAATAATCATGGTATCTTAAGACAGTCATGTTTCTACTGCAACATTCATTTCCCCGCCATCACAAGTTTCGTCTGCTAGCGCTTATGGAACACAGGTCCCGATGTGTTTCCATCTGCGCTGCGATAATGACGTCACGGCGACAATTGGAAAGCCCCAAAACCGACACAGTTTGCAACAGATTAGCGCAGATGCACAATTGGAAAGCCCCCCTAGCCTTTCAAAAAGAAAAGGCAAATAGGGAATAAGGAGATAACTATCATACTATCAAGATAATTTAATATTCTGATTAAGCCTAGGAAAAATAGATTATTTCTCAAGCAGATTCTACAGCAAATAAATACGTAGGAAATGGAAAAATTTCATTTCATTCTAGGCCAACAACACTATTATAAAATCAAAATTGTGAGGTCAATATTTCGTTCATTAAGACCTATGTGAATACGTTTGGAAGACAGAAGCCAAAGTGGTCCTTGGAACACCCTTGGGGTAGTTTCAATATTAATGACAAATTGGGCTGTATTGTTTCAAAAGTTTTTACTTCTGTGAATGAGAAGTAAACTTTTTAGAAATACTTCACAATGAAAAAGATGAGATATATATTTTTTAAAGCCATATACCTACTCAACAATGCTTCCGGTTAGTGGGAGATTATAGGAATGAAACTGGGTTTTCAAGTAATTTTGACACTGTGTAGCACGGACAAGTCTCACAAACTTCACTTTGTTTTATTGCCAGTAATAACGGTTTTACAATCATACTAACATTATAGTATGAAAGCTGAGACAACACAAAAACTACTTCACTGCATTGCACCTAAAAATACATATATTTTTTATCACTTATGAGACCCTATAACTCTTAAATCCCTTAAATTATAGTCATTAAGTTTATACAAGATTCTATTTATAAGTGAATCATTCAGTGAATATTATAACATTTTTACTCAGCTCCTTTTTTGATATTCAATCATAAGTTAATTTTAATCCATTTTAATCCAAAGCTATTTTAATCCAAAAGGCCACGCACCACATAAAAGTACGGTTCTCAGATATTTCTTCTGGAATCAGTTCTGGCATCACCTCTGAACTTAATTTTAAGTACTTTTCTATCTTCGCAAATAAAGAAGTTACAAGGCTTTCTCAAAACCTTTATTTTGGTCGAAAAACGCTCGTGACGCTATTTAAAAATGGCGGTCATAAAATATATAAGGAGTTGAAACTTTGGTCATATCTCGTTCTGCGCTTCCAAAATATTAACAAACTATTTGTAAAAATATCAGGAAAATCAAAAATGTTGAGCGGCTGTATTATTTTACATGGAATAACCCATATATTTTTTAATGCGTTTGATTCCCATATTTAAAAAAAGTTACAGGTGTACATAAAAAATTAAATTAGTATTAACAAGTGAAATATTTTATGTTTCTGTTTTTATACATATTTTTTCTGTTTTTGGTAACTGTTTTTGCAACACAAATTTAGCATCTCATGAACTAACCAAAAATGTATTGTGCTAGCACCGATATGTAGACAATGTGTTTTGTGTGTGTAAAGGTTCTAACCGGCAGACAGCAAAATGTATTTATCCCATTTAAATACACGGGATCACAATCTCAATTTCACTTGTGAAGTAGGAGAAAACAATTCACTCAACTTCCTGGACGTAAACATCACAAAAATCAACAATTGACGAGAGTTTTCCATCTTTCTTAAAGATTGATGCACCGACCAAGTAATTAATTTCAATTCTAGGCATTGATTTGCTCAAAAGTTAGCCGACTTTTATGCCATGATTCACAAGTTAGTGAACATCTCAATTTCTAAAAGTAATTTTGAAAATAAAAAGGCCACGATTAAATCAAGTGTGAGAAACGATGAATATGGGGAGCAGCTCATTGATATGTGTCGTACCGTAATAAATTAAATAAATTGGCAATAAAAGATATTTATAAATCTCAACCGCGGTAAGAATGTACAGAAAAATGGCATAAGATCTTATATCTTGATGACAATGCACGTAAAATTTTGCAAGAAGCTGCCGAAAGACAAGATTAAAGTGGTTCATTACTTCAAGTTGAACCGGAAGAGAAATTTCGCACACCAAGGACAAAATACAAAATAAACAGAAGAGAGATTAACTACGATGTGAATGTGAAGCGGTGAACGTTGGGCAAACAGGCCGCAAATTTGAAGAAAGAGTGAAATAACACCAATCCAGTGTAAGAAACAACAAACCAACGTCACAATTTGCAAAAAAAATTGATGGAGAACAACCACTCCAGTGACTTCGAAATTGAAGTGTTGCATGTGGAAAAGTAAGGATATAAATTAGACGCTTTGGAACAGTTAGAAATTTTAAATTGGGTTCGCTGAAAGCAGAATATTGTTGGCGACTTATTGTTACACCTCCCACTCACCCCTCCCAAATCTCCCATTCATCCTAACGACCGAGATGGAAACAAAAAAACCCTTCCCTTCACTCCACCCTCCACCTTGACTGCCAAATATGTATGTAGGGTATTATGGTTTGTTTTGTACGTGAATTCTACATAAGTAGCACGTAAGCTCCATGGTTTTGTGTAAATAAGAACCCCTTCACCTCGAGGGATTAAATCCCTTTGAGAATTTTACGAATGAAGATACAATTGCTTTGTTTTATTCTACTCATTGCCAGAGCCACGTGTATGCTTTTGCGCAGTCCTATAGTCTCATGTGGTGCACGAGCCTCAGTTTCTCGACTTCTGCTTTTGTGTCGGGTGATGTCAGATAAGAGGACGACAGAGCAGAATTTGAGGAGTGGAAGAGAATAAGTCTCGACCTCTGACAATCAGATTAGCCTCTTGATTGGAACGGTCGGCATATCCTTCTCGAGCAACTAATAAATTAAGCGGCAGGATCCTCAATGTATTCTGTTGTTGCTTCTGAGTAATATATCATCTTTTATTGTTTCGCAACTTCAATAAATTGTTCACAATATACTTTAAATTTGAAAAAATACGCCCTACGCTCACTTTTGTCACCGTCAGACTTAGTGAACAATTTGCCAATTTGTATACTTTAAGATTTTCATGTTTTTAACTTTCACATTAAAAAAGGACATCTAGAGTAATTGGAAAACGCTGTGTAAATTGGGAGAAGTTCTCCAGTGTCCTTCTAATATGTGTTCCAGAGTCCCTTTCAGGTGAGACTCGGAAACCAACGCCGCGCCACCTCGCGCAAACGGAGAGCATGCGCTCGAGGTAATCTAACGAGTCGTTTTCAGGAATTATTGGCTGCGTCGCAGTAATAATTCTACATTCTTTGATATTTCTGTATTTTATATTTATCTGCTAGATTACTGCTGGATGTTTCATTGGCATTTTATGATTTGAGTGGCTGGCAATAATTACTGCAACAACGCAGTCCTTATGTGTACTAGTCGTGAGGGAGGATTCTGTTTTTAAATATCTAATTTAGGGAGAGCTATTTAATTTTGAATAAGCCTGAAAATTCCAAGCCAGGTTCCAAAAGGATGCCACAGGGGTGTAGGGAGGGGGAATAGGAGGGGATAGCTATCCCAGTCAATATCTTGAGACCTTGAGGTGAAGCGCCAATATTTCATCAACGGTTCGATGGAATTCCACGCAAGACACATCGACGTTCAGGTAATTACGTTTCCTTTAGCCTTTTCACGTTAAATTAAGGTGATATTTCAACCATGATATGATCTGACTCAATATAAATCAAAATACTACCAAATACACACAAAGTTACTTAGTTAGAATTCACGCGAACGGGTGCAAAGTCATATATTTAATGGGATGAAATTAGTCATGAAAAAATAATGTGAATTGAATGGGATTGGAACTCCCGTTAAGATTGGCAATTGGCAATCCGTAATTGGACTCCCTATCAAGTCAAAAAACGTGATGAAGTGGAACTTCACTATTGTCGTCATGTAGCCGTATTGCATGGCGCCCGCTGTAAACGCGTGCGCATTTAAGAAATACATCGAATTTAACGACTCGCGACACCACACGGGAAAACGTCAGACCTCTTTCATACTAATTCTTGGGTATTTCTAATCGAGCTGGGAAGTTGGCATTTTCAGCGTATGTTTATAATAACCCAATAAGTTGGGAAAAAATAGAAAACTTTGAGAAAGTCCCAAAATATTTCGAGAACAGACAGAATTTCGATTTTAAAAGAGATTATAACTGGGAGAAGTGAAAAATTTTCTTGCAGATAAATTTTTTAAATCATTAAAATATTTTTTTTAAATGCACCTACAACTGCGAAACTTAGACTTAAATTTGCCTTTTAAGATTATACCTTTATTTTATTGCGTCCGAATTTTACGTATTGTTCTTAAAATAGGAGCATTATTAGTTAAAAATGATAACTTTAGCGTATTTTCTCTCTCTTCAATGATTCATGGCAATGACCATCATCTGTCTCGAATCCTGAGGTTTGTTTTTAAACTAATTAATATTAGGTTTGTCTTATATTAATTTGTTCAAGAAATAGTTATTAGAACGATTTAAGGAGCTAAAATTAGTTTAATTGTTGTATTTAAGCGACAACATTTCTTTTGCTCTATAGATTCTGACCCGATGCAGTTTTTTTAATGAATAAACATATATTTTTTATTTCTCATGTTGCTACAAACATTTAAATGAGGAATTAATTGAAGAAAAAAGAACTTTATTGGAGTGAAGCGATGTAACGTAGGTAATCCATTATTAATTCCACTAACCAGTCGTGCTTCCACGAACCGACACGCCAATGTTTCATGGAGTACTTGACACCTTTCGAGATCACATTATAATTATTTACATGCATAATGTTAGAACAAAACTTAGTTCCTTACTGGAAAACGGTTTCAGGAAAGCTAGTTGATACTCCACCTATAGGCTTAGCGTAGTGCAATGGTCCATAATTTGAAAACTATGGATTTATAATATGGATATCCTTCGGAGCTCTTTTAAAATATTTGATTTCCGGGTATAATATAGGATCGTTCCTACATCACATGCATCTCATGTGTTGACTTCAAATCAAGTCAGCTTAGGGCTAGTTACTCCAGAGTTAGTCAGTTCTCGGTTGATGAAAGTAAAAATATTTGTCTACTTAAACTCAGCGACTTAGTGTATTTTTCTCAAAAAACGCAACCAAAAAAGTACTCAATGATGCACTCCTTCCTTAAGAAAAGTATTAATAAAGGAAAGTGTTAACTGACATGCCTTCATTCTTATGACAAATTGCATTAAGTACAGCGTGGCATAAGTTATGGCTAGAATACAGAAAATTTGTGAAAAACAAGAAGAGTTTAATGCTGATATAAAAACCGTTTTTGGATCAATTTGGATCTATAATGTAGTCCATATAGTCTTTTTCACAGAAAAATGACATTAATAAACATTGTCATGACGAAAGTATGGAATAAAATGCACCAAGATAGAATTTTATTTCAAACAGACCATTCAAGTGTCCGTCAGCAAATCAAATCTCCATAATTTTACAGCTAGTTGAAGAAGTACCTAATACCATAGCAAACTTCACCGAAATTGCAAAAACGTTGCAAGGTATAAATGAAATAGGTGTGCATTGATCCGATAACAACACTTTCAAAGTCACATTATGAAATTTGTCGATATAAATCAGAAATGCCATCCAGGAGGTATATATCTTTAGGTTAGAGGTATCTATCTTTAGGTTCAAATTTTAAAATACTTCATTGAAAATATATCTTAAGAATAAAAACGAAAAATGTTATTAATATGCAGATTTTGCGCTTAATTTTTACGCTGCGAGTACAACCCTTTACTCAAATAACGAGTATTCGTATAAGTTCCGCTGTATTGGAATTACTTATACAAACTATTATGCTGGTTTCTAAGTAATTATAGTACTATACATTGTTTCTAGTTGTAAAAGCGTTCCTGTTGCTAAGGATAGTATGGTAGGTATCTATTGTTAAGACACGTAAGTTGCTCGGCGTCGAGACATCCGAGTACCCCATTATTGCGTTGATTTAAAGTTTTCTCAGTAGGCTTACCATTAGGATTCCTATTGTTCACACTGTTGCTATGGTAATAACTTTGAGGATGCATGAGTCAACACCTCTCTCAAGTCACCTCAAGATCAATGTTGTCCAAAGTCAATTTTAACTAAGATTGCGACATAGCCAGCCGAAAGACGTCCAAGGTGCCCGAAAGAAAGGAGTGTGTGTGACTATCTGAACCGAAGCGAAAATATTTTCTCTCCTACGCATAGCAATTCTGTCGCATAGCGATTGATTGGGCGAGCGCGGAGCGAAAATGAAATTCAGTCGGAATTTTTATTCTGTTCACATCCCTACAAGAGAGTTGAAGTATTATCCGATATATTACTATCACCAGGGTATTTATGGTCCAGTCTTTCTCCTAAAGTTTCCTTTATAATTTTGACATTTTCGCATAATAGTTACACTGCCGCTGCATCATTCTATGACGTTAGTGTTCAGAAAGTGATTTGATAGATGAATCTCAGATCTGGGTCAATCGGCTAACATGCACTGAAGCCGAGATTGAAAGCTAGTCGTGTTTGTGCAATTACTCTGCATTGACCAAAATTATGAGTTTTTGTGTGATTCAAAGATTTAACTCATTCCTCTTTTTGCATCGATTGATCATAAAAATGTGTAGCGTACTAGTTGTAATCGGATTTCTGTCCACGGAAGGAGATTAGATTATGGCAATCACTATTAAAGTTTACTCGAAAAAGTATAGCCAATTTTGTATATGTAATTGGATAAAAAATTCACCTCTAGATTACCACACTAAAAATAAGTCACTGATGACAATGAACTCTAAGCAAGTTTCTTTTAAATATTGTTTTTAATCGTATCTAATATCTAGTTTCATTCTCGTAGTTTGACTCTCATAATCAACTTTTAGATGAAACAGAAATGATGTAATTTCTTCACGTAATTTCTGTGGTCTGCACATCGCCTCTTCATTCGCCATTAAACTCCTCCAATCTACTTCTCAACCGCCTTTGTCCAAGAAAGTTTCTTCCTATACAATTTGACACCGATATATTCATGTTTCGTCGTACTGGTACCACCTATTTCTTCCCTCTCCCGCCAGGCTGTCTCAGTATCAGTCAATAGTGATTTCAACCATCCATTTAACATTCATAATACTTCTTTAACTTTTGATTTCTAATACTATTATCCAAATTATTTGTCTTCGTCATTCATCTTAAGTGCAATGCAAAAATTATTATAGAGTGTAAATTTTGAAATTTGAACATCTTATCAAATACCACTTCCCAATGTGAAATGTTCTCCATTGCCTCGAAGAGTGGCAATGAATATGGGTTGCCCGTCAAAGAAGACCTTTCTCCTTTCGCAAGGGTCTCTGCCATGCTTCCTTAGTCTCTTTCATCAATACTATTTAAATGCTCAACGCATTTCAGGTAAGTGCATTATTGTCATGCTACTTACCAGTAATTGATAATATTTTGTGGTGTTGCTTAACACTTCGGGAAAACCCGTAATCGCCGAATGAAAAAAGCACGACGATCTATTAGTTGCACAATTTTAGAGTGCTACCGTTTCACGAGTAATATTCATATAATTTTGCGCCGTGCACTAATGCGTCATGCACGTATTCCTCAATTCACATGTCCACGGTCTTTCGAATGCGAGTCATCGCCCCTATCCTGTTTCTGAACAATCATGTTTAACCACATCCTTTAATTGGCTCCCGATATCAGAGGAGAGCATCTACAGAGGAATTCCACAACCTCCTTAATGCGAAAGTTGAGATGTACTTACTACGCCGCAGCATTCTTTTTTTGTCTCCGAGAGTCCTGATGCTCGTTCAACTCATATTGTGCTGCGGGAATTGTTGGCACCTCAGGGAGAGGGATTGTATGTCCGTCGTGACGGCTTGAAGTTTCGCCCAGCGGCGTTTTTTAAAAGGGATAGTCTCCGTGTCTGCGCTTTCACTGGCCATCCATCACACAACCCCCTGGACGCCCCGTTTCCATAAAAAGGGTAGAAGGGAGTTCTCCGATGTAATTGCCAAAATGTCCGCGCCGGGGACAGTTTATCACGAAAAGAATTAAGTTCCGAAAGCACTAATATGAAAATGCTTCCTCGTTGGAAAATATAGTGACGCCATTATATTATCACTTTGCAGACCATCCTGTATCCCGACGAGCGTTCTCATTGAAATGTGCATCTACAAAAAATATTGAAGTTAAATAATCGCGCTTAATAATAAGTTTGTCACCGTGCAATGTCACGAGGTGCATTCATCAACTCCCAGCCGGGGATATATATTCGGTCGAATGAAACGAATACACTTGACGCGCCCACCGCAAACGGACCGCCATATTTTCACCCGGCGGCGGCGGCGGTCCAGAATGTGGGAAGAAAGACGAAGCCTCTCCCTCCTCGCTAATCGTTGAAATCGGCGTGAGTTATGGGGCGGCACTGCCCCACGGGGCCCTTTTTTGCCCCCGTCCCCCACCATCTCTCAGTCGTCTCCGACCTCGTTGGAGTAACCGAATATAAGCGCCCTTCCTCCTCCGATGGAAACAATGGAGACGCTAACGTATGTCCCCCTTCACGTGACCACTCCTCGTTTCTTAAAGGGAAGGGATCATCCATACCAAATGTCAAAGGGGCGGCTTCAGATATCTTATCGTTCATATGCGTCATCCAACTCTATTGAAAACTACTGCATTTATTTATAATTAAAAATATAACAAATTAGAAAAGAGTTTCCGGAATTTTAAAAATCTTAATCCTCCTGGTTTGAGGACTGAGCTCGATGCGATTTCCTTGATTGGGATTCGCATCAAATGATTGGTCCAGCATCGCGCATTGAGGAACATTGACGGGAGGAGAGGACACTGACGGGAATATTTTAGGACAATCAGCAATAATTATTTGCTAATAATACCCAGCGATAGGAATCAATTAGTAATTCATATTGTTGATTGGCGGGCGTTCACAAACATCCGGCAAGCTCCTGCACCATGGTTACTTCCTTGGAATGCAACTGAAACATAAATGGTGCACTTATCAAGGTCATATGCCTCCTTCATGAACTCTGACGCTGGTCTGCAATGAGCAATCCTTTGCTCTATATGAATAATTTACAGTGACTGAAGACCCAGCGCAACAAGCGCATTCGATTACACATCTGTCTGGAAACCGCCACGACGCACAGTGGGTTGCTCTGTGCTGACGCGAAATGCGCGAATGCTGATGTTCCGTTTCACCGGGTCCCTACCGTCCTATCGGGGGAATGTTTGCGATCTCAAAATGGAACTTTCTAGAGATATCCAAAAGCTAAGGACGCGCGTGAACTGCAATGAAATGATCCGCACTGAGAAGCTCATTTTTCACATCTATACTTACAGCAGCAAAAATTAAAAGCATTTATGTCTAACTTCGCGATACAAACAGGTCTCTTAATGGCTCTGCAAACATATAGTATGCATAGGCAACTATATTAGTGCCCTATTATTATAGTCAGTAATGGAGAGCGGAAAATGTAATTCATGTATCGCTTATCAGTTCGTCAGTGTACTTCTCTTGTGTTGTCACTTCAATCTGTTCAAGAGATCAAAATAATATCTTTCGTGTCTTACTGAAATTCACCTAATCGGAGTTTTCCAAGTAATATAAGTCTAGCGTGTAGTCTCCAAGTCTCAAACGGCTCCCAATCTAGAATTTTCGCCAGCTGTGTAGCACTTCCTGTTCACTCGTAACATTTGTTAACGAAGTGTGTGCCGTTCTTTTGTTTTGATGTGAATGCGAAAGAACATTTAATGCTTCGTTCTCGGTTTCATGTAAGGTATTGCCGCGACCTCTATTTGTGTACTTTCGAGGGCCTCGTGTGCAGAAACTATAAGGATTACAGAATATCCAAAACTATGACTGGATAGCCAGTTTTGTTGACTACCGCAAATGGATTGTCGCGAACGGAGGGGGGGTTGCGAGGTGACGTCACAGCGCTACGCGCGGTGGTCTAAATTTGGGCTTGTGTTGGGCACGGCGCGCGCTCTGTTCAGTTGTAATATCTCCGCAACGAGTTGGTCGATTTTAGTGATTGAAGTGTCTACGGAGAGCTGATTTAGACATTAATAGATAAAGAAATATAAAATTAACATTGCAAAGAAAACATGTGAGTTACCATCGACCAATTGTTCATAGGTTAGCCATTTTTACTAATGATTTCGATGAATAAATGTTATATGTATAGTGTAATTTTCTTTCTGACGCAGAAAACAAATGAATCTCCCAATGACGAGAGAAGCGTATGTAATTTTGCGTTTTGACGAAATAAAGACCCGATGGGAGTATCAAGAATGAATACTTCCTTGTATTTATTTTCTTCGCGAATCAAATCAATCTGGTCAGAGTCCCATATGCTCGCGGCGTATTTGAGATGACGTTTAACTCCAGCGAAGGAACACCTCTCTTGCACTTTTTCACCCGCTTTCTTCCAACAATACGCTTGATAAATCCGAGTCTCTTAAATCCAATGCCACCGAAGCTTCGAATGTGTTTCCCCACGTGGTCCATAGTTACCGTGGTTCCCAACTATTTGACTTAATCTGACTCCTTTATATTTACTCCATCCTTTTAATATCCCCTTGTGATCATTTCACTCACAAGAAGTGAGCTGCAGTACATTATCTAAGTGCGAGCACCCTCTCAAGATACCACGAGTTGATACTGATCCTAGAGCGTCCATGTCTGCTTTTGTATTTCCATTCCTTGGTAGCTGATTGCATCGTGAGCAACTAAACTTTTGCTGATATCTCTGGTGATCATGTTGCATATACATTCGCACATGACAGTGTATGATTTACCGTTAAGTCTTTTTGAGGCCCACATTGGAATCCCCTTCATGACGCAAACAATTTGTACACATGCCCCCCAAACGTGATCAATGACCATGTGGAGAGTCTTGCATGCAAGCCAACTTGACGTAAAGGTTTGGTGATTAGGCTGCCATTATTAGGAAAGTTGAAATATAGGATCATGAAAATCATACCTGTGAAGAATTTGAACTAGGCAGTTTATAATTCCGTGGCCATACGTAAAATATCATTTATCATACTAATACATAAAAATGTAATGGTGTCTGTCTCTCTGTCTGTTTGTTGCTCAATCACGCAAAAACTACTGAACAGATTGAGCGGAAATTTGGCATGTCGTAAGAAAATGTATCTAACATAGGCTATGTTAAAAATCCATCAAGGCCCCCAAAAGGCCCCCCTTGGTGGTCCATGCTAAGCATTGGATTCGGTGCAGTGGTTTCATTTTTTGCTTTTTAAAATTACTTTCACTAAAGATAGAAGATTGAGATTTTTTATCAATTGACTGAATAAATTAATTTTCTAATTATTTCAATCAATTTTCATTTACGCTTTGTGATTGTCTGAAATCATGTTTTTTTCTGAAAAAGCTCACATTTTTCTCTAAAATCAATAAAAGCATACTTCCTTGGCAACCATAAATTTGAATTTCAAAGGATATTCACGCATCTGGCATTAAAGTTCTCCTGCAGGCCCATGATAGCACGTAGAAAGAGAATCTGTATAAGAAGGGCCCGGAGTCCCAAGGGCTCTATGATTGATTGCTTCAGGGGTATCGATAAATTCAATGCATATTTACAACAAGTATACTCTTCAATGTCTATTCTCAAAGTAGCTCTCACAAGGGCACTGCATGTATATGAGAGAACACTTACGTAGGAAACCATACACATAAAGGAATTTAACGCACAAGAGTATATACGTGCACTGAATAGTAATTGTAATAATGCCTCTGTTGCTACAACAAACATGGCGATGATTATTATCGTTTAACACTCAGATATATTTCACGTAGTGGAACCATTTGCCTCTCATGACGATTGCAAACTGTTTTTTAGGCCAATTACCACATCATTAAAGTTGTGAGTTATTTATTTTTGTTTAAAAGTGTTAAAGTGCAGTAAACTTACATTCACTCAAACATCGAGTTGCCTAGTCAAGATTTTCCCTCCCCGCTGTGTTTCAACTCCTTGGACTTAAAAATATATCCATCAATACGCTTAATAGAAAAAAGAGTAACCTTTTGAATCAATCTTCTAAAGCAAGAGGAATATCCTTACGAGAAAAAAAGGAGCCCTTGCAATAAAAACGACCAAAGTTAGACTTGGATGCTCAAAGACATGCCCACCAGCGATCTCATAATCATCTCCCCGTGGTGTTTCTCGGGTTACGCTAAGAACAGCACAAATTTCATTCTAACCTAACCTACGGACGGGTAACCAGCAATAAATATGGTTCAAATATAGACCCATCTGACTCGAAACTTCAATCTGTATTAAGATGGCGGAAATTATAATGACGTTACTACATGCTTCTTACCCGAAAGAAGATCGGAAATTCTGCGCAATGAGTGATATCCGTGCATAAAAATCTACAAGTGCACTAAGAATCACCATATATTTTTTATTTAGCAACCGAAACCAATAATTATGGCTATGCCGAAGGCGCAGTCCGGGTGATGGAGGATTCATTGGTCAAATAAACATGGCTTCTGCTGCCACTACTCCTCTTGACGTTATCAACTGCTGGATTGTACCCTTCTGTCCATTCTTGTTTAATATACTCAACGAACATATGAACGTTGAATTGTGCAACTAAATTAAGTCTCATCAAATGCAAATATATTTATGTGCACAAGGGAAGCGATCAAGCTGTTATTCACTCAGAAGATGGCTCAAGAGAACCGTAGGGACGAGGTGACCACCTATCAACCTTTGCTACTTATGTAGTAATGAGTCTGTGTGGCCCATTTTTTAGTTTCCAGTGCATGAAAGAGGACCAACAGTCACTCATCTCTCCGTGCACCTGAAAAACAGTCAGCGTGTCTACTATAATGAACACAACATACAAGATATGTTACGAGCTCCTCAAATGTCCACGCTGACGGTTTTTTTTCAGACTTTGTGGTTTTCTTATAAAATAAGTTCAATGTTTTTCACACCCATTAAATTTCAACGGGTACCTTCTGCTAGTAATGAAATATAATTTTGATCACATTGACAAGAGTGGAGTTTATGCTTTAATTTTTAACTCGTGAAATTCTATTTTACCAAACTGAACGAAATATTTTTATTAGAATTAAATAACATAAGGAATGCTTCATAACTAGTGAAGTTTCATCAATGCTTGACAAACTTTTACTGTGATGTGACTTACACAAGTATCTTTGAACCGGAAATTTACCTAAACAGAGTCAAAGTAAAAAATTTGGATTTTTTTGAGAAGTATGAGATTTAAAATGCTGAAAATAAATTTTTTTATCTTTTTAATGATCTAACTTTTGACTAGCATTCACCACAGATGTCAATAACCTTTAATATGTCACCCGATCTGTTTTACCGCATAACTTCCTTCCTTTTCATTGTGTATGTTTCTCCAACCCCCTCTCGAGTCATTCACCTTGAAACACCAACCTCCCACAACATGAAACAACCTCCACTTCCCACCCATCCAGCCCCTTGCGATTCTATGTCTCCAGAAAGGAAAGAGATTTTCTTTCAGATCTTAGAGCAGAGGTTAGAAAAGAAAAATAAACAAAGAGGGGATTAAGTAATAATAACCTTATTGAGTGACATTATTGACGTCAGTGGAGAATGGTTTTCAAAAGTAAGGTCGTCTATTTAATACAAAAAAATTCATAATAGAGACAACAGTCCTTAAAATGACATTCATGTGACGTAAGGTATATCGGTCGAAGAGGTAGAAGTTTTTCAATTAGAGTTGAGGAACATATAGGAGTTTTATAAATATCGACTCAACATCAAATTTTCCCAACATTTGATAGGCACTGAGTGATGCAGTGATCTTAATCCGGAGATACCACATGTACTGTGCAAAAGAAGAAACTTCATTGTCTAGAACGACTTGACATTTTACATTCAGAACATGTAAACATAGTGAACGACCGGACTTTCGAAAACCACTCTCCACTGATGTCAATAATGTTACCAAAGATTGTTGAACATATGTCTTAATTCCCGCTTAATACATTTATCTCCTGTTTAACTTGGAAAACAAGCGTTTATTCTTATTCCATTCCTCCCCAGATATGTTATTACCTCATAATGATCCTACTTAAGCCACTGCTTTGTCCACTTATCCTCACCTACCCCGCCACCTTGTAAAAAAAAAGTTGTGAATATAAACCTGCGAATGCTTGATTTAGTAAACACCTTTATTGTGACAATAATCGTCTAAACCATGGTCGGAAATGAAACACAGTGGAATATACATAATGCAAATTCATTTGTTTACTCCAGCTCTGATTTCATCATGTAGTCATTGAATTTTTGCAATTTAAAATTAACTATCACATTTTATTCCAAAGATTTTACTTGATGAGATTTTACTCGAAATAAATTCATTCTTTCCGCGGTTGGGGAATATAACCCTAGAAAACTATATTCGTTATAGACAATATTCGTGGGAAGAAGATGATCCCATACACGCCCGAAGTACAAGGACAGTTACCATAACCGATTTCAGTAAGTCTTTGTATCCTTTGCTTTTAAACATCTTTGCAGAGGAAATGGTAAGAGAAGGCGTGGGATGAGCTAGACGTGGGAATCAAAGTAGGAGGTCAGCTGATAAAGTCGGTTAGATTCGCAGCTGACCAGGCGCTGGTCAGGGGGCCATCGAAAGGATTCCAAACTTTAATAGATGTATTGGAAATGCAGTGCGAGAAATACGGGAGGAAGATTAATCATAAGAAAACATAAGTATTGACATTCTCTAGGATAAAGAAAATGAGGCTGGTCATAAGAGTAGGAAGACACAAACTGGAGCAAGTGGAGCATTTCAATTAGTTGGGTAGTAAGCCAGAAGAAACGGGGCATAGTCGCAAAGACATAAGGAGGAGAATAGCGCTAGCGAAGGAAACGTTCCATAATAGAAGGGAGCTGATGACGGGGACCTTAAGTAAGGGCGTAAAAAAGAGGTGGTTTGAGGCGAGATGTCATCTGAAGGCGTTTGAGATGTGGGTGTGGAGGAGGATGGAGAAGGTGGACGGAAAGGAAGACATATGAGGAAGTTCTTGACCTAGTTGGTTAGGAGAGGGAACTTGTGGATGAGATTAGGGGGAGGCAGGGTAGGTGGCTGGAAGGGGTAATGAGGGGCGATGGTTTGCCGAAGGCCGTGATAGAGGGTAGGATGTTGGGTAAGCGGAGAAGGGGAAGGAAGAGAATAGGTTTTATAGATGGGATAAAGTTAGGTAGGACTAACGCTGAGATGAAGGGAGAAATACTAAGGGTAGATAGGGCACTGCACGTGTAAGAATGTGTTGGAAATTCTCTGATTTTCATCATAACCTACTTCTAGCCGATAGGTTACTCAGATGATGATGGGGGAATAGAGTTTCCCATCTAACGGAGCGCCACCACTATCGCTCTGAAAGAAAATCTCTTTCCTTTCTGGAGACATAGAATCGCAAGGGGCTGGATGGGAGGGAAGTGGAGGTTGTTTCATGTTGTGGGAGGTTGGTGTTTCAAGGTGAATGACTCGAGAGGGGGTTGGAGAAACATACACAATGACAGGGAAGGAGGTTATGCGGCAAACTGATCGGTTGACATATTAAAGGTTATTGACATCTGTGGTGAATGCTAGTCCAAAGTTAGGTCGTTAACAAGATAAAACATTTTCTTTTCAGCATTTTAAATCTCATACTTCTCAAAAAAAATCCAAATTTTTTACTTTTACCCTGTTCAGGTAAAATTTCCGATTCAAAGGTACTTCTACGGTCACGGTACATTAAAAGCTTGGCAAACATTGATGAAACTTCACTAGTTATGAAGCACACCTTATGTTCTTTAATTCTAATTAAAAATTTGCGTTCAGTTTGTCCAACGTACGTAGAATTGCAAGTGTTGGCACGCACTTGGTTCCCTTCTTCTTCTCCTCCTCCGCCTCTTTGACCCGTCGGAAACACATTCTACCACCGTGCGCCGAATCAAACAAGTGGCATAGGGTCGGCATGACAACAAGGATATGGATGGGGGGGAGGGGAAAGGGGTCCTTTGAGGAGATGAGGGCGGTGAGAAGATGGGACAGTGAGGGACAGTGTGGTGTGAGCCGGAGTGAGTTTTGAATTGGAAAGGGGGTGGGAGGGAGATGAGGAGTGGGGGTGGTGACGGGCGGCTTCTACTCCTTTCCTCCACCACTGCGATATAACTGAAACAATTACCGACTGAAATTACATCTTCCCCTTTGTACGATGTTTAAAATAATACACTATTCGCTGATGACGTGTGTCAGCCAATGAAAGTGATAATTAAGGCACTAAATATGCAGATTTTTCTACGAATTTATTTTTTATGAATATTTTTCCCTGCTGCTCACTGCAGTGCAATTTCCTTTGAATTAACGCTGTTTATTTGTTGAAATTTTCTATTGAGTTGAAGGATTAGATGAGCAGGTGTCTACATTTAACAAATGTCCAAATCCTCGGGAGAATTCAATGCGTATAAACTATTTTTCGCTAAATGCCAATTTTATGGCATTAAAATATTATTTTTTCCCATACTCCACCCATTTTCACATTTATAAGCATGTAAATTCGAAAATTCAACTCGAAAAAATGGCGTAGATATGAGGTTTTGTCATTTATTTCGTTATTTATACAACATAGAGAACATATATTTAAAACGATGACAGAATATTTAATCACATGTAATTTTATAGTGGAATATCTCAGCCTCATGACGAGGGCTTTGTGATCATAACTGTTATGATGCAGTTGAAAAAGAGCGATTACGTAAATGTTTAAGTTCTCATAATTATTTTAATGCCGTCATAAAGTATGATCCTTGAAATACCTCATTTTAGTCACCATTGGGTTACATAACAAGAATATGGTTTTTTATCAAAATTTTTAGTTGAATAACGTCTATTTTCCATTTATAAAAAATGACACAGCATCATATTTATACTGACTAAAGTCTAAGAGTCTAAAAATCTAATTATAACATGACGCTAATTTTAAGCACACACGGAACCTTCATTAGCCACTTCGAATATTAAATAAAACAAACGCAAAAAAAATGTCAATACACTTTATGTCAAGATTGCGTCCATTATCGAGTCAATATCTTTTGAGTTTCACAGCTGCACATGAGTATTTACTTTCGAAAACTTGCTAAATAATGTATCGCAATATTACGGGGAATATTAGCAATGTTTAAACACTAATTCTGTCTAAGATTATGATATTTATATATTAAAAGAAAAATTGGTTCCCAAATTACATGGCTAATATTTCACTAGAATTAAGAGGTTCAAATGCGATATGAATTTCTGTTCCGCGCACATTGGCCCACGTACTTCCGTTTCTAGTGATACTCGTGCTTTCTTTCTGTGAATGTTCAGAATTGACAATTATTGTTAAACTTTTTAACGTTAACTCTATGTAAAGATATACATTTAAAACTACTTCCATAAACTATACTGAATCACCCAAGTTATTTTACAATTAAAGATTTTACAAATTAAGTACAACTTAATGCAAAAATTTAAAACGAAACCTTCAGTTTTTCCTCCAAATTGTTACTGTAATTTTTCTTCAAATATTGACTTCCAATTAATTACAATACAACTGTCTTTCAACTAATGCACCGAATTTTGAGCAAATTTAGTCACACTTGGTATGTTCTATGGGCGCGTCATAATGACGCATTGTACTCTTTCGCATATTTTCTTTCACAAACTTAAATTTCACGAGGAAACTGCGGAAAGAAAACTTTTTCTGTTTTCATTTTTTAATAAAACACTCATTTACGGCATTAATTGATGAAGGTTGACTCTTCCCTCCTGTCTATTTTTTTACTTGTTTGGAAGTAGATGTCATTGGTTCATCTCATTGACGACTTCCAGCCGACCAATTGTTAATATATTTTCTCCCCGTAGCGTATAATTCATTTCTTCATCCGTGATAATGCTAATTACATAATCGCTCGAACACCATAGTCGTCATGAGAAAGATACCGTCCCAGTCCTCCTGACAAACTATTCTTGCCCCCCCCCCCATCCGCCCCCTCCCACGCCCTCCCCAATGCACCCTTCAAAGCTACTTTTATTCCTATGACGCCTACGTGGACAACATAATGGGCACATTGACGTCTTATTTTTTGGAAAAGTCATCCAAACCTTTTTTTTGCGGAACTCTCTTCGTCCTAGCAACCAACTTTAAGTATCTTGTACCAATTCAAAATTGACAATCGGAAAAGCGTTTTTTTTCCATGGTAGAATTGAGCAAAATTCGCAAATAACATAAAAAACTCATGGAATAAATAATTTACCTAGATTTCTTTTCAAATTCAGAACTGGCGCCGGTTGTTTTAACCAATAAAGCTACCTGCGCATTCAGTAAAATGGCGTCATGCAAAGTTAATTTGGAAATGATGCAAGACAGGCATCATGTGTGGCGGAGAAAGATTCAACTGAAATTAAATATTTTCATGCAGCGCGTTTATAACTGGACTGTCAACTCCATCTTATGTCAACCTCCCACGGAATGCTTTTCGACGGCAAGTGCTTGTAAATCTGTCGGTTACTTTTTACACATGATTGAATGAAAAAGGATTTGTAATGGGAGTCGGACTGTAGTCTTAGTCCGTGATAGTTCACAAATAGATTACAATTGCACAATTTCACAATATGAGCATGAGGTTAAGACGAAGACCAATGACCAAAAGAAACATCGTGCCATAAATGCGTTGACGGAGAGACTTTTAAATGGAGTCTGATTATGGATTCAAAAATCAGAGAAACGACGATATAAATACTGAAATGATCCCATCCCCCCCAATTAACACTTGATCGTAGTAAGCCTGATAATCCAAAGAGCAGAGAAAGAAGTCGATTCTGCATTCCAGATAGAAATAGATAATGGATTCTCTTGGAATTTCTTCACAGAGTAGTTCGTGAAACGTATGGGAAGGTGATGAAAATCATGTTTCAGTTAAAACTACACAAACACAAGGAAGACTGGCGGAATCGATTCAGTTTTCAGAAGTATTCATAATTGTTTAATTTCACTTTTTCACGAAGTGCTCATGCCAATTGATGTGAGAAAATAATTAGTTATTCTGAGACTAATATATTTCAAACTCAAGGTTTGAAGCGTATAAATTAAATCGAAATAATGCACATATATACTAACTATGGCAAAAGTTGCCATTTAAAACTAAATGGTGAGTCTCTCTGAACAAAACTAGTGATTACTTAAAGATTTTCTGTTCCCGTTTAAATAACGCAACCATCTACGAACCTAAGACTGTAAGTCCCATGGGCGGTGGCCCGCCCTGACGGAAGTGAGTACAGCGGTATCCTCTCGGTCACTAAAGGGGGATGCATCGCATCGTTGGTTTTTGGACGGAGGTGATGATGGTTTGAGGTGATCCATCGGATTTACCACATCCTAGCCCCCAATTCCTCAGTTGCAAGCAGCAAGTGCGAATTGACCTCAACCGTCGAAGCACGTCTACCTAAAGCACTCCATGGCCTCTAATTGCAAGTATCATGCCTTCGCGTATAGCAGCAGCGGAATAATTCGCTCAGTTAAAGTGTATTTCCTTAGGCTTCATTTACCATCACATATGTAACTATCAATGCACTCTACTAAGCATCACTAGCAATGATTATGCGTTTCTCGTCACAGTTCTGAAGACTGTCCTAAACTTTTTTCACAGTACCTCGTATGAAAATCAAGGATTTAATACATCCACACTTTTTTCAGTTACAAAGTTTCTATGATAATATTCATGCGTGCGTTACATACTGAGTTTTAAGTTTTTCTCAGTCCTGCCACTGGCATCAAGGAATTGTCGCGTGTTTGACGTGTCGCGACGAAGTCTTATAACAAGAGCCGTCGCTAAGCGTTTAACTCAATGTCACTTAGAATCTAATGTTTTTTTTGTTTTTTTTTTATGTTTTAGGGAGAAATGTTTTCATTCGTAAAAATGTACGTATAGGGTAGTAAAATATGTTTTTTTTTGTGGAAATAGATGACGATTTACTCTTGTAAAAGTTTGTTAAATAAATGATAGGAAAAAGCTAAATAAGAGACAATTCAAACAGAGCTGGTTCGAAGTTTAAGAAAATGTGTTTAAATCTCACTAAACAGTCATGGAATAATGAAAATTGGAATACGCGTGTTATAATACGGTGCAATGTAATGATGAACGTATGTGGTGGTGTCTTGAATTATGTAATATGTTATGTATCAATTACAGGTCTGCCTATCAACATTGTAATGGTTAGCCCTCTTAAGGCGCTTACACTATTCTAGAGCAATACTAATTTATCTAAAAAAAGTAACTGCTATAGTATATTTCCCTTTAATTTGCCACAAATTTCATGGCATATTATTGCTGGAGTTGTCAAGCTTAGGTCTGTATCAAAATCAAATTTGGAATTCCTTGAAAATAAACAATTAGTAAAACTAATTAAAAACATACGTTTTTGTCAAGCGACTTTTATCAATGACAGAAGAAATGACATATGTGAGAGAGAAGAAAGAACTTTAAAAGTTTACCCCGTCTTCGCATTTTTTTGCTGTTAAAGCTTTCCTTGTCTGGCTTTGTACTTGTGTCAAAGAGGCTAAAGTGCTCGCCTTGCCATTTAAGATACCGGAAGGTAACAGCTTTGGGATTAAAAAGATGCTGAAATGCTCCGGAGATGAAAGGATAAACGGGACACCCTGGCTCAAATATATACTTGACGGAGATCCCTTTCAAGTGATAACAATGCTCTCCTCTTACAATGGTCTCCCTTCCCTCCCCCCCCACTCCCTCGTCACATTGCCCTGTCGCTCCTCTTATATGCCCCCCCCCCACCACCCCCTCACATACAAGAGGAGCACTCACAGACACACACAGCAAAGCAACACACACGCTTCTTGCATGCATACTATGCGTCCCCCGCTCTGTTTTTTCCTGAGCCTCCGGCTTTTACGAGTCCTCCCACTTGTTGCCTTCGTCGCTAGCACTTCGCACTTCGGATGCTTTGGGTTCCCCAAGGTCCTGTTTTGACGCCTCCGACCTCTCAAGGGAATCCTAAGCTCGGAACGGCTCGACATAAAAATATTAAATTCGAACACCTACTTCTCACCAGAACTCCCCTCGGATTATAAATGAACTGGATTAAAATCTAACAGGAGGGCGTCAGGAAATGGCAAAAGGAAATTATTTATCACCAAGTGTTAACAGGCCGAAGAGAGCAGATTTTCCTCGGTACTTCTGCAGGCAGCCATCTTTACAGCTCCCATTCTCCATTAAATGGATGTTAGAGCTGTGAAGAATAGATAGATATCCTGGGGATTTATGGTTCTCGGGGACATCACGTCTTTCAGTCTCATGTAGTAATGTGAGGGCATGGAAAAAAACCGACATCCAATTCTGCAGTCTGCATCTTCCATTTCTCTCATGCGCTCGGAATTAATAAACAACTGGTCAACAAATTTCGGCTGGATTGAAGATAGAGTGGCTTATTATTCTGTCAATACACCGATGTCATCACTTGCTTCTCAATACAGCTGCATAAACATTAATAAATGAAATTCAGGTCTGTTCTCCATGAAACCACTGTTTCAGACAAAAAGGGAAGGCATAAGGAGAGATATTTCTGTAACTTTCAGATCCGAGTCGAAGAATAGATTTGAGTTCTAACGGTTAAGACGTTAAAAGTCCGGGAAACTATCGGTAAAAAGTAACAGAACAGTATGTGTCTAAACCCTCGACTGCACCGTGAATCTTGTCTTTAAACTTGGAAACGGTCAGTGCGAAATCAACACATTAGCTTCTCAGAATAGAAAAGATCGAAACTTGCATTCACATGCTATTAAAGCAAAGCAGCAAGTAAACCTTGATCATATGTCACACCCAACAAGCGAATCACTGAACACGAAGTACTCTCATCATAGCAGAGAGTAAGAGTTTAATTTCCTATGAAAGTTTCTGCCTTTTTTTGTCTAGAATCCAGCACTCCAGTCTCCATTTGAACTCCATTGCATTACAATATAACAAAATAATCAGGGGCTTCTTAGCACTCAAAGTTTAAAAATAATATACAGGAAGTTTTCAAAATATAAAACTATTATTGGGGTTATTTGCCGGTTAAGGTAGGTTTAAATGCAAGAGAGTGAAAATCCAGTGGGTTTTTACTGATGCAGGCTTCTTTGTCCTGACACAATTTTTTTCTTCACTTCAGCATATCTCTCTTCGTCCTATTCACAAAGCCCTTTCTTCCCCTTCCCTGCTTGCCACACATCCTCTCCTACATCAAGGCCTTCAGCTTACCTTCGCCTCTCATCACCTGTTACAACCACCTTCTCTGCTACATCCTAACCTCCTCCAGAAGTGTACCCTCCTCACCCCCCATATCAACTACTTTCTCGTTTAAATGATCTAAGATTTTCCTCACTAATCTGATATATATATATATATATATATATATATATATATATATATATATATATATATATATATATATATGCATAAATAAAACAGTGATACACTAAACAAACACAGAAACACGCAAAAAGGACACTCACAAAAGAAAACTTGTACGTTTCGGCGTCAGGACGCCATCGTCAGCGGTAGAGGAATGATGAGTCCGCTCTGTTCCCTTGGGAAGGAAAGGGAAGAGAGGAAGGAAGGGGGGTAAAGGCGAATGGATGGTGGTGGGGAGAGAGAGGTGGCTATTGGGCTTTTAATTCAATGGGCTAGGTTTAGCCCGGGCTTTTCGAATGCTCTTGTCACCCAAATATGGGCGTATTCACGAATTTTCACGTCAACATTACCGGCGGATTCAGGAAGGGCTTCTATGATCTCTAGGGAGAAACAATCGTCAAAATTTTGAGAGTGTGAGGCGGTATGTTTGGGAATAGGATCAAGAAAAGGTGGAGTTTTGGTGGCATGGCGGTGATTGTTCATACGGATATTGAGGGGGGTGGTACATTTTCCCACATAGAAGGCAGGGCAGAAATTGCAGGAAAGGCGGTAGATGATGTTGCTGGTGGTGCAATTGGCCGTAGAGGAAGATCTTTTGAGGGAGGGGGTGGCGGAGGGGCGGAGGAGAGAGCAGCATTTGCACCTCGGGCGTCCGCATGTTGAGGAAAGTGGCGGAGGGAGGGCGGTGGGTTGCAGGGAGGGTCTAGTGGATTTTAAAATGTCCCGCAGATTTGAGGGACGCTTATAGGAAACTTTGGGACATGAAGGTAGGAGGAGGGAAGTAGAGGTATTGTTTTTTAAGATTGGATACAGGTCTTTCAATATGTTTTTGATCCTGTGTGCACCAGGGAAGAATGTGGTGACAAGGTTAAGTTGGTCAGGTTGGTGGGTCTTGGTCCGAGGGGTATATTTTGCAGTAGGAGACAGGATTTTATTTAAAAGCAACTTCTCTGGGTACTCTCGTTCTCTGAGGGAGTGATGGAGAGTTTCGATATATCTGCCTTGGTGATGGACAAATTAATTAATTATTATTAATTATTTAAGGACAGATTAAGGACAGTAAATTCATCACCTCCGTCCACAAAAAACCCACTAACCACGACCATTACCTCCATTTTAACAGCTGTCATCCTTCTCACACCAAACGCTCAATCCCTTATTCCCTTTCTATCCGCGGCCACCGGATCTGCAGCAATGCCCCCTCTCTAAAAGAATATATCGAAACTCTCCATCACTCCCTCAGAGAACGAGAGTACCCAGAGAAGTTGCTTTTAAATAAAATCCTGTCTCCTACTGCAAAATATACCCCTCGGACCAAGACCCACCAACCTGACCAACTTAACCTTGTCACCACATTCTTCCCTGGTGCACACAGGATCAAAAACATATTGAAAGACCTGTATCCAATCTTAAAAAACAATACCTCTACTTCCCTCCTCCTACCTTCATGTCCCAAAGTTTCCTATAAGCGTCCCTCAAATCTGCGGGACATTTTAAAATCCACTAGACCCTCCCTGCAACCCACCGCCCCCCCTCCGCCACTTTCCTCAACATGCGGACGCCCGAGGTGCAAATGCTGCTCTCTCCTCCGCCCCTCCGCCACCCTCTCCCTCAAAAGATCTTCCTCTACGGCCAATTGTACCACCAGCAACATCATCTACCGCCTTTCCTGCAATTTCTGCCCTGCCTTCTATGTGGGAAAATGTACCACCCCCCTCAATATCCGTATGAACAATCACCGCCATGCCACCAAAACTCCACCTTTTCTTGATCCTATTCCCAAACATACCGCCTCACACTCTCAAAATTTTGACGATTGTTTCTCCCTAGAGATCATAGAAGCCCTTCCTGAATCCGCCGGTAATGTTGACGTGAAAATTCGTGAATACGCCCATATTTGGGTGACAAGAGCATTCGAAAAGCCCGGGCTAAACCTAGCCCATTGAATTAAAAGCCCAATAGCCACCTCTCTCTCCCCACCACCATCCATTCGCCTTTACCCCCCTTCCTTCCTCTCTTCCCTTTCCTTCCCAAGGGAACAGAGCGGACTCATCATTCCTCTACCGCTGACGATGGCGTCCTGACGCCGAAACGTACAAGTTTTCTTTTGTGAGTGTCCTTTTTGCGTGTTTCTGTGTTTGTTTAGTGTATCACTGTTTTATTTATGCATGTGCATCGTCGACGAGAGCGATTTTCTACCAAGACATTATATATATATATATATATATATATATATATATATATATATATATATATATATATATATATATATATATATATATACGTTTCACGAGTATTACGCCAATAGGTAATCGGCATCATATATCAGCCAACGTTTCGACTAACGACTTATTCGTCATCATCTGGGCTTCTGAATGCCGCACGAGTCAAATTTGGCTGTTATTTATATCCAACAATCCAGATCAGGTGACTTCTGATTGGTTTGTTTGTCTGATTGACCGTTGGCTGATTCTATCACCTCCCAATGATAACACGGAGTGAACCCTCTAATATCTCTATTTACCATCACATAGAACTACAATGTTCCATAAATCGTTCGTCGTCAGATCTACCGTTGTATGAAATGAAATTCCTAACATTATAAAAACTTGTACGACTGTGGAATAATTCAAGCACAAATGTTATAATTACACCTGCTACAGCAATAATCAAATTATTTATTTTCACTTTAATGTCATAGTTATTTTAAGAGTATGTAATTGTGTCTGTTTTTTATAATAAATACTATATTAAGGTTTCAGTGTTGTTTTTACTTTACATAAATTCACAATGTCATGTAAATATACTTTTGCTGCTTGGAACTGGATTGGACTGTGGAATCTTCAAGCAGAAATGTTATAGTTACCTGTAACACCAGTAATCAAACCATCAATTTTTTACTTCAATGTTACAGCTATTTTTCGAGCATGTAATTAATTCCTGTTTCTATGATAATTTTTTATTACGTTTTAATTTTGTTTATATTTAATAACTATTCAAAATGTTATGTACGTAACGTATTTGTTGCTTTTAGGGGTATGTACCCAGAGCATTGAATAAATTTATGATCTAAATCTCTTTCATATTTAATGCAATTGATTATAGGATTCCAGGCACTACTTAATTGAAAACCAGTGTCTTGGTCAAAGTTTATTTTTTGTAGGTGTATCTCTATGGCCTCTTTGATTAAACCTTTGAATCAATCTTTTTCACTGATCCAAGTGCATAGCTGATGAGGAGAGAATCTCATCTGAGTTGTCCCACCAAAATAAGACATTTTTACAGAATGACTGTGGAAAACAACAAATTTTAATAACCCTTAAAAGGTCCTATGCAAAACAAGAGAGCTGCACAAGGGAGCCGTCTGAAAAAACATTGGCTAAAGCTTTCCTCCCACCTATCGGGAAGGATTCACCGTATCCTCCAGCGGCGCTATGATATTAAAACTATTCACCTACCACTACCTAAATTAAGGGATCAATTGGTGAAGGCGAAGGATCCCATCGGCCTGAAGACGCTAGGTGTCTATAATATCCCCTGTGAAAGCGGTAAGGTGTATGTGTGAGAGACAGGCCAAACGATTGAGACCAGGCTGAAGGAGCATCGGAGGCACTTTCGATTGGCGCAACCACATAAGTCGGCAGTAGCGGAACATAGCATCTACGAAGACCATGCCATACAATGAGAAGATGCAAAGATACTTAGCCGCACGCATGGCTATTGGGACCGGTTAATCAAAGAGGCCATAGAGATCTGCCTATAAAAAATAAACTTTGACCAAGACACTGGGTTTCAATTAACTTGTGCCTGGTATTTAATAATCGATTGCAATAAATATGAAAGTGAAGGCGAGAGAATCAGTCATCGGTCAATCAGACAAACGAACCAATCAGGAGTCCCCTGATCCGGATTGTTGGATATAAATAACGGCCTATTTTGACTCGTGCGGCATTCAGAAGACCTGATGATGACGAATAAATCGTCCGTCGAAACGTTGGCAGATATGATGCCTATTACCTGGTGGAATACCCGTTAAAAATGAATATACTTTTTCGTTTGTCTTCCTTTTCGTCCACCTCACTATATCCATTCTCCTCCAAACCTAAATCTCACAAACCAGCATTCTTTTTCTCGGAGTTCATCGAGGGTTTTATTTTCAATTTTTCTTTCTTTGACAACAATAAATATTAAAAAATAATCCTATACATATAACAATATTCCCATAGTACTCCTCATAGCGGCTTCCTTCCAAGGGACTGTGCGTTTGTAATACTCAGTCCAAAAAACCCTCTACGTAGTTCGCTTATCCATTTATCCTTTTCATTAAAGGGCTGTAAACACCATATTTTTCTGAGACATAGACTTTTTTTCTGCAAGAGTGCCAATGCGATAACCCAAGTGACTTGCCATTAGGAGTGGACCTATTAAAAAACACATATGGCGAGCAAAGATTATTTGCTGAGGTCAACGAAAGCGAAATGAGAACCAACCCTTGCATTCAAACTGTCTTCAGTTACCCATCGAGCCGAAACGTAACTATTCGAAAAAGTCTACCGCGAAAGAAGGTGCATATTATGCAACACAATGTGAAGTCATAATAGTCGCTACTGACGCCTAAGTTCCCCACGCATTTTCATCCCTGTTACCCTCTCAAATATCGGGAAACGGAAAAGTGCTTATTTTATAATAAGTCTGGAACATATTATTAAGGATGCCATATCATCAAAATTTATTACATTTTACCAAATAGGTAGGTCAATAAGCTTTAGCTCTTCGTGCTTAGAAATAAGTGTCGACTAAGATGAAGATACTGGCTCATTATATTTGGCTATGTGTTCGGGGTCATTAAACACGGCGCATGGTAGAGGCATTGGACGAGTAAGGGAGCCTTAGCGGAAGTGGTAGAAAAGGTTCTTCTAACGCACTCAGAGGATAAATCGCGCTATTACACATGAGTACGTGAATCTAGAGCATGGTGGGTCACGAACTACGACCTTTAAATTGGCACGCAACAAATAGAATGATCGAGGCCAATATATATTTGATCTTCTTGAGATATTACTCACAAGAGATGCCCCTATAAATTGCAATAATTTCATCAAACGTTCAAATTTAGTCGCACACAACGTAATTTGAAACACTGATGACGATGATAATGAAATAGAGAGCTCAGTATAAGCATTTCCTCACGCATATATGTCATACCCATTATAATCAGTACCGGTGCCGTTTTGGAGTGAGAATTTAAATTTTTGTTCGGAGAGAAAACCATTTGAAAAATATTTCACAACCCTAATGATGCCTGAGTCTCAGTTTAAATACTTACGGAATAATTATTATAATTTCGTTAATTCCACTAATTATTCCGTTATGGATCAATTCCACAACGTCAAGCCTACAACCATTTCCTTTGTTAAATACTTAGTTTAGTCCAATGCCAGTTACCACGAAAAATCTTTGAACCGCCAAGGAATGTTTTATTGATAGTTCTCTCACGAGACTTTTGAGTCTCGTGGCGGTGGTCTGGTCTCGTCTCGCAAGGTGGCGGTATCGTTTCGAGTCTCATTCCAAAGTCCCGACCTCGGTCTCGCGTCTCCCGGCAACACTGATTGCGGAGGTTTTGGATAGGTTCCTCCCATTCCTCGTTGATGTTGTATTTTGGAGGTCTGAAAAGATGCAGGATCCGGTTGACCTCCTCTCGGATTTCGTCTGCCTATGGTTTCTCAAGTTTAAAGGTCGGGTTTTAAACTCGGGTTAGTACATCTTCCTTGGGTACGCTGCCTGGTGTACTGGCGTCGTCTTTGAAAAGTACTGAGACATCTTATTTACTCAAGGAGACCACAAATTGCATCGAATACTTCGGACCTGAAGAAGGCGATTGCGAAGCATGTCGTCCCTCGCAAAGAACACTCACGGAAGAGAACCCGGAAGTCTCATCCGTGATTGAAAACATTTCCAATTAATCAGACAGTTCGACCAAGATCACTAAATCTAAGATATAATTTCCATGCCTTATAGACAGGTACTTACTTTTAAGAAATCAATTATTGTAAAGGAAATCTAGGACCCAAAAGGCAACATTTTTAGGTGGGAAAGTAAAAAAAACTACAAACGCAAGCCGATGAGGCGTTTAAGCCACTATCCTCTTAAGATTAAATCGAATTACATTTGAGATAATAGCAACCAATGAGGCTGACTTCGTGCTCGCAGGAGCGTATCAAAAACGCCAATCTGAAGAATACTTTGACAATCTCAAAGTTTCCAAGTCGGTATCCGAATACACATCTTTTGGCACCATTCCGCAGCGGAGCACTCAGGAGGACATAATTTTCCTCCGACAAACGGGGAAAATTCAACTTGCCGTAATTTTTATATCACCGGTATTTGCTACTTTTTTTCCAATTCTACTTTGCCATTATCATCTCCTTTGTAAACCAATACATGATATATATATAAAATAAAAAAGTGATACCAAATAAAATCACGGAAAACGTCAGTATCACCGGCATGCACAAAACATAACACCATGATCCAGGAGAAATTGATAACCCGCCCTCTCATAAATACGATCACCTCGACTGATAGTACAAGGGGATGAGAGAGAGACGGTGGATGGACGGGAAGTGTTAGTTTAAAAAACGCACCTCTGCGCATCGATTATCACAATATGCGAGTGGAGGGAAGGGTGCATGTGAGGATTAATAAAAATTTCCATCCTTGATGGAATCGACATTTTTTTTGTAATTATTTCGTCAGCGATCGAGAACACCAATTCTGGCACGATGGTGCAGCCCTGTCGCCCTCTTCACCGCAGGGAGCTCAGGATGGACCCAACTGGGTCCGAGGGCGCCTTCAGACCCGCGGACCGGGCTTAGGTCGGAAGCGTCTATTTCCTAGGTTTTGAGGCCGATTCTGGGCACAGTTTGGCTCGCCCTTCATTATCAGACTGCGAGAGCGCTTTAGAGACAGAAGTTACAGCACGTAAACCAAAATTAAATTCCCTGTGCTCAGTTTCACTAGCATCAGCAGCTACTTCAACTGATATTCTGGTCAACTCTTCACAGTCTTCAACCGGTCGTTGTCTACAACTAACTACGCCGTCTATTATTTAATCATCGGGCTAGGCGTATGCTTGAATTCACAATACGATTCCTGTCTTCACTACTTAGAATTCCTTCGGATCCATACTAATTGTAAGGAAGAAAACCCTTTTACTGATGATTCTGCCAGCCGGCGAAACGAGTCGTACTAAATTAAAAATTGCAATAATATTCCTTTTATAATATGAATACATGTTTGACTTGTTTGCTTTAAAACGCAGTGCTCACGGAAATATAAAAAATGAAATGGGAGTCGAGTTTGAAAGGGGGGTGGGCTGGAAATGGGTACGCGGCGGTGGAAGCGAAGGAGAAGAAGTACGAAGTGGAAAGAATGAGAGAAAAGAATGCATGGATGTACGGCGAAGAGTGGATTCGTTCGCTCCCTCCCCGATGTGCGGCGCGCCAATCTATTCAGAGGAGAGGCGGCTGGCTGGCCGCGGGGCGATCATTTGGCGAAGGCTTCATCGGGACTCAAACTCATCGATTATTCCGCGCCGCACACATTACCCACGCACACACGTCGAGGGATGCGCCCGCATCGCGTGTTTTTTTTTCTCCGCGCCCTCAATTGTTTCGCTCCGAGGGGAAAATGGCGGAAAGCAATGCGGAGAGCACACACAGCGAGGAAAAAGAACCGATGGCCACAGCACTCCCGTCTCGCCCTCTAAACATTGACGCACACACCGCACATGTGATACGATCGGCCGTCGATTCAAGAAAACATTAAAGCGAAGGAATCCATCGCACTTGAACAAAAAACTCTACTGGGTGATATTTTTTTCCAATAATGCCTTCGTATCCTTCGAAGGTTAGTTTTTGCAAAAGGCTGCTGCCTTTCGCCAGCAGTATGCAATATCTACATTGAGGAGATGGTCAGTAAATCCCTGGAGAATAGAGAAGGGATAGGAATTGGAGAATAGGAGATAAAAACCATCACATTCGCTGATGATATGTTGATCTTAGCAGATGACAACCAGGCACTTCAATGAATGATAAAAATGTTTAGAGTATGGAATTAAAGACTATGGAATGAAAATAAATGTTGGGAAAACGAAAGTTATGAGAGTGAATTATGGATGAAATTTGAATGTTTTGACAAACGAGGGAAGAATAGTTCAGGTTAAAAGGTATAGATATCTGGGGAGCATGCTGACGGATGATTGGAAGAGCGAGGTAAAGATTAAGTCAAGAATAGCAATGGGGAAGGAAGCTTTTAATAAGAAGATGAATGTGTTATGCAGCGGTATGGACCTAGAACTGAGGAAGAGACTGGTGAAATGTTATGTGTGGAGTGTTATGTTGTATGGATGCGAAACGTGGACATTGGGAAGAAGGGAAAAGGATAGGATCGATGCTTTTGAGATGTGGGTGTGGAGGAGGCTGGAAAGAGTGAAATGGGTGGATAGAATAAGAAATGGGGAGGTGCTGGGAAGAGTTAGGGAGGAATGAACACTACTTAAAACAACACAGAAGAGAAAGGGAAACAGGATGGGACATACTTTAAGAGGGAATTTTAAATAGAGCAGTCGAGGGAACAGTGGAGGGAGAAAAGAGAAGAGGAAGGAGAAGAAGGCTGAAAATGACAGACAGAAGTAAAGATGAGAAGAAGGTACAAGGAAGCCAAGGAAGAGGCCCCCGGGACACGACGAATTGGAGGCAGCTTTTGTGTTTGGGACCTGCCAGTAGGCAGAATACCAGTTGATGATGTTCCTTCGATTTACGTAAAATACAGAACGAAATATAGCGGTCGACCGACTATTTTTGAAGTCGATTCTGATCGAATCTTTGCGCCATAATACAGGATATGAGGTTTCATAGCATAGATTGTCTATTAACACCAATGCTTTACAACGTATAATATTCTACACCATACCCGAAAACCTTAAGAGTATGAGGTAGGAAGTATTTGGTTGACAGCAATGGAGAAGAAATATGAGCACTAAAAATCCAAAAGTACTTGACTTGCACCCTATGGTCATGCAAGGATTAAGTAACTGACACTAAAACCGACGCTGGAGACTTCCCTGTTATCATTATACCAAAACTTCGAATCAATAACGGTTTTTAGGATATATGCTGCATTATAATAAGCCCTTATCAACGAACAATAACTGAGTCAAATCTTATACAGACTGCATTACTCCACGACTTCCCACTCCACTAAGCCCTCGGGTCATTCCATATCAAATCAACCAGTGAATTTACCTGACCCTTTGCGATTTTGATGAAAATTGGTAAAGTTGTTGGTCCTACAGAGAAACTAAATAATACCAAGTTTTAAACCCCTGGGCTAAATACTTTGTTAGAACTTTGGGTCTAAAATGGCCCAAAAATCAAATTTTAGGTCTGCGGTGAACCTTTTGAATTGCCGTAACTCAGATACCAACACACTTAGAGAGTTGTGTGTGATGTCAATTTAAAGCTCTTAAAATTGCCTTTCATTTAATAGGTCATATGCTGAGGTTAAAAATAATTATAGGTCAAAGGTCAAGGTCAACATACTTTGACCTTGAATTATGAAAAATGGTATATTTTATTTTGCTTAATTTTTTTTTCAAAACAACATACATGTTTCATTAATATATGTACCAACTTTCAAAGTAGGACTCCAAATACGACAGGAGATACGAATTTATTTGTACACCTAGGACACTGGAACTCATCAATTACAATCTGTATTTTGTATTCCAATGCACAATGAGTGATTTTTCCAATTATTTCTCTAATCAATTTAAGATTGACATGCATTCTAAAAAACCTGGTAAAGGGTTAATCACACAAGGAATGGTTGATAAGTTGTCATCTTTTGAAATAGGAAGAAAAGTATGTGAAGGGCGCAGGAAAGAAGTTAATAAACAGCCTAACTCAAAAGAAAAAGTGATGAGTTCTGATTCTAGTCCTCATTCACTTGGTCCTAACACTAGTTTTCAAGAAGATGTGTATGTATACTGAAGAAAAATTGGTTCAGTGTGAAACAGGTTTGGAAACTCCGAACCAAAGTTTGGTCTCTTATATCTAAAAAAAAAAGTATGTCTCAAAAATGATATCATAAGAAAAAAACCAAAAAGATTAGTACTGCAGTTAAGAGGAAATTGTTAAATATAGAGGATTCTGAAATTGATAAAAGAGAAAATTATGAAGATGAGTTAACCAGTAGAAAGAAAAATTCAAGTACAAGCAAGAGTGAGAATATTCAAATATTAACCATACATCCCAAGAGTTGGACCTTGAGCAAAATAGAGCAAGAGTTTAATGTATCTCACTTCATGGCACGTAAAGCTAAACAGTTAATCACAGAAAAGGGGATGACGGCAACACCAAATCCCAAACCTGGAAAGCCATTATCTGTAGAAGTTGCAACACTAGTTAAAGATTCATTACAATAAAGTTTTGTACTTTTCTACACTTTTTATTTTTTTAAAACACTACGCGTTTCACCACTTTTACGGCATTGTCAGGTGTAGTAGTTCGTTAGTTAAAGTTTGTTAATTATCTGTAGAATTTGTAACACTAGTTAAAGATTCATTACAATAAAGTTTTGTACTTTTCTACACTTTTTATTTTTATTTTTTAAAAACACTACTTTTCTAAATTTGCAGAGCTGTGTACAATACATCGAAATATGAAACTGATGTTGATAGGAGGCAATATTAGTGAATTGACTAAAAGTGATGAAACCTCTTTGAAAATATACAAAGTTTGTCTTTCAAGAATGATATTCTCTTCAACCTCAGTGTTTGTTGGGATATTGTGAGTTTTGTCTAGGTTCCTCTCCAGTAAAGGAACGTATAAACCGTGGAATGGAAGAAAACTTAGTTGATTCAATTATTTTCAAACAGTGGATAGTTCTTTTTATTTCAACTGTAGACAGGTCTACATTTGAAACAATTTCAAAACCCACAGACGAGTACATCGAGACTTAAGTAGAAAAGATGAATGCACTCATTCGCCATTCTTTCATTGATTCACAGTAAACAGCATTTCAAACTAATGCCTTCTGCCTTCGGCATGATACTGTTGCTGTTCATTTGATTCAAAGGGAGCTAATGAAATTCCTACGTATAGTATCTGATGGAAAACTACACAAGATATATTTTTTCTCTGATGGCCCTGCAGCACAGTACAAAAACTGAAAAATTTCATCAACCTGTGTAACCATGAGGAAAATTTCGGTGTACAAGAAGAGTGGCATTACTTTGCCACATCACATGAAAAGGGACCTTGTGATGGTGTAGGTGGCACTGAAAAAAGACTTGCTGCTCGAGCAAGCCTACAGCGGCCATATGAACATCAATTTGTGACACGTCAACTTTTCCAGTGGGGAGCAGAAAACATAACAACAGTTAAATTTATGTAAAAAACAAATTCAGATTATTAACAAGAAGAAAATTTTTTCCAAAAACGATTTACTGAGTTACGAACAATTCCAGGGACTCAGAAGATTCATGCGGCGATTCCGTTAACAAAACAAAAATTAAGTACCAAAGTGTATTCTTTTTCATTTATAACCAGAGAAGAAAGAATTACTGTTACAGGAGATCACAGATTTTTTTAATGCCTTTATGGTTAGGTTGTGTATTAGAAAGTGACAATGATAAACAAGTGAAGATAAGTTTTCTTCAACCTGCTGGACCAGCAACATCATTTTTCTATCCACAAAAATCTGATATCCTTCGGGTTCCAACAGTAGATGTTTTAACAAAAGTAGATCCCCAATACCCAACAGGACGAACCTATAGCTTGACATACACAGAAGTTCAAGAAGCAACCAACAGACCATACTAATGATATAGAAATATCTAAGACCAGATCTGGGAACTAAGTTATGTCATTTGAGAGAATGAGGGTATAATAAACCTACTTTTATGAATAGTTTTTTGCATATAATTTATAGTGAACAAGCTTAAAAACTTTTTTCCAGTGTCCTAGGTGTACAAATAAATTCGTATCTCCTGTCGTATTTGGAGTCCCACTTTGAAAGTTGGTACATATATTAATGAAACATGTATGTTGTTTTGAAAAAAAAATTAAGCAAAATAAGATATACCATTTTTCATAATTCAAGGTCAAAGTATGTTGACCTTGACCTTTGACCTATAATTATTTTTAACCTCAGCATATGACCTATCAAATGAAAGGCAATTTCAAGAGATTTAAATTGACATCACACACAACTCTCTAAGTGTGTTGGTATCTGAGTTACGGCAATTCAAAAGGTTCACTGCAGACCTAAAATTTGATTTTTGGGCCATTTTTAGACCCAAATTTCTAACAAAGTATTTAGCCCAGGGGTTTAAAACTTGGTATTATTTAGTTTCTCTGTAGGAACAACAACTTTACCAATTTTCATCAAAATCGCAAAGGGTCAGGTAAATTTTGCCAATTTTTTGGTTGATTAGACATGGAATGACCCCCTCGCGCCCTCTCCGTGTTTCTACTTCCCACTCCCTTCGCTACGTGCGCCCCACACCTACGTCTTTCCCCGCGCTCCGCCACCCCTTCCACTCCCCTTCATCCTTCAAACAACCGTTGCGTCTCAGCATGTGTGCTATTCCACATTACTCTTCCTCGTCTCGCGAGGGCAAGTGCGACCTCTTCCTTCTCGCAATACCCGTCGCAAGTCGCTCTTCTGAGACGTGTGGCGACAGGGCTGATATGCCACCAACCTAAAGCCCGTTTCATACGATTCACTTAATCCAGCACAAGGTCGAGGATACTCGCCTTGTATGATAGATTTCCAGTACCGTGTGATATAAAACCAGCATGCTGGCTAACAAAAATAATATCTATTATACTCGCTGGGCTACTTGATTTCGTAATGGATGCGGTACTAGTTTGCTGCTAGCTCTCAGTAGGACCCAGTAGCCGTCGACCAATCACGTTAGCTTTTACAGTCGCAGTGCAATCTTCACATTTTGAAATCAGCACCTCACTTTATCGCGGGTGTTGTGCACTCTTTGGCGGTGAAAATGTCTCGACAATCCCTGTTATTAATGCAGCAGCCAAAAGTCATCTTATTTCATGGAAATTTCCATTTTCTTTTAACAGTTGACGACAGTACTGCTCCATCGCAAGAACAAGTTCCATGATCGTGTGAAACCTTCTTATCACGGTTTCTATCATAGTACTGGGTTCCGTCCTCAATATCAAGTACCAGCTAGCATATACTAGGTCTTGTGCTGGATCAAGCATCGTATGTGAAACGGGCTTAAAGTAGGGCGGGTAAGGGAATTGGAAAAGAGGAAAAGGCGATGTGCATTGCGACGGATTCGAGTTTTCTTTCCGTTTTTTGCAATCAATAAGGCGCGCGGATCTTCATATCTTATTTTTATAACTTTTGTGCAACAGTAATTTTTCCTAAATTTGTCACTTTAAAGAGTTCAAAAATGTGAATCAAATGGAGTGAAATAATAGCTGGCGCGTCGAACTCAAACGAATAAGATACGATTTTTTCTGCTATGTTATCCAAAGTGTGCAACCTTCGAATTTCTAGTGACTCACCAAGTCCTTAAATCCACATTGTGCCACATTTTTTATTCGCTCGCAGCAGTTTTCAACAAAACACGCGATTTACCTCTTGTGTATTTGTGATCTTGGCATGTAGGGGGGGGGGAGTGGAGTGGGGGGGTGGAGGGGAGTGGGGGAGGGAGTGAGGCTGTGCCGCGGAATACAAGGAAGTTCCGTTGTACACACGCACATACGAGACGAGGAGGGGGGACGTGAGTACGAAGAGCAAGGCGGAAGAGGGCAGCACATAATGGAGAGCTGAAACGCGGCCGAACAATGGAAGAGCGGAGCATTGGCGTCTCCTCTCTTATGTGTGCAGGAGTGGGAGAGAGAGAGAGAAAAAGCAATAATGGGAAGTGATATTGATGATGACACCGCCTGCCATTCACATGAACGACATGGGGGATTTGGAGGGGTATGGTGGTGTGGGGAGGGGGGAAGGGAGAGGTAGGGTATAGTGGGGGAGGGAGGGAGGAACATGGGCATTTCATAAATGCATTCGTTTGCGGGATTCTCTCCTTATATATTTGCTCTCGTGTCTCCTGAATCCATCGGCCGACCGCAAACAGCGAGCACACGTACTCTCCTCCTTTCAACCCGCTTCCGGGCGATCACCATGGCGATAACCGAGAATCCCACAATGCAGCGCCACTCCACGATTATCCTTCCCCCTCCCCCTCGCTGCCTGCACTGTTCGTCCTCCTATGACATCGCCCTCCAACTAAAAAAATAGAAGCAGAAGAAGCGACGTGCAATACGTGCCCCCTAAATGATAGTTCCAGACGCAATCCGCGCTTCCGTACGTAACAACCACGATCAATATGAAATAACAAGTTGCATGCTTAGAAAACCGTTGCCGACTGCACTGGATGAATATGAATGATATTGGGGTTATCTAGAGAGGCTGGGATGGGAGACTCGGCAGTCTCGAGGAGGATATGAGGTAATGATGCGTCAAAGTTAAATATTTTAAACGAATTCGTTAATATGAACTGGATGCTAACTGGATAGAGTATCTATGCTCCAGATGGTAAAGTTAGGTCCTTAAATTGGCTATGAACACATTAAATTAGTAATAGGAACATGCAGGATGCCAACAACTGTACAAAAATAATGGCATGGTTTGTCAAATTCGCGACACCACAGCTTTTAATTTAAAAGCAACTGATAACAGTTTTCTGGTCTTAGTTATCCTCTTAAATTCCATATTAAAACGTCCTGTTGATGGCAGGTAAAAAGTTTCCTACATTCCTCACCAAGATCAGAGTTTATTGCCGACAAGCGTTAATTATATCGGAGCAAGTAAATGCTCCATATAACTTATTTCATCGAACATAACTTATTTCATCGAACTTCAGAATGAACATCAGACCATTGCGTAACCTCTGGTTGTCCAGGGGTAAAAAAGTGGCAACAAGTGTTTTTCCAATCATTGAAAAATGGATATTCAAACAGTAAAGGAAATGTTACACCAGCAATTCCTATCAAGATCAAAGATCAAGATAAAAACTTCCAGCTTAAAGCATGAGATCGTAGTCCGAACAAATGTCTGCGAAAGGCATCTAAGTTTATGAAACCTCGAAGAGGAAATGATGACATCTTAATACACGTTTATCGGGGAATCCCCCCCGAGCACACTCGAGCTGGGAAACAAAGAAGTCTCAAAGTTTGGCCCGCCCAAGGCGAAGAACGGCGAGATTGAGACAAAAGGTAACTGAAGGTAGCATTGTGGAAACGTTTTCTCAAAAATTAGCATAATACAGTACTGATATTGCGTTATTCATAAAAAAATGTCCCTAAAAGAATAGTTAGGACACCAAATAAGAGACAGAAATTATGACATTTTCTTTCAATTCCAAGTCACAACTTTCTCCTATCAGTGGTTGCATCTTCGTATAAATTGATCATCAGTCAAAATGTTTACATGTCTTCCAAGTGAGCTAAGAAATTGAAATGCATCAAAGTATATTGTGAATTTACATGTTTTTGGGGCACATAAGGCAGTCTTGATTTGTTTAAACTTTTATATTGGATTGTCATCGACAATTTGCATCTTGCGCTCTTCGCTGAAAGTTTACGGGACATTAACGGTGCATGAATAAATCAAAACCCGATGTAATGATAGTTTTAGCATCCTTAGACATCCATTTCAATCCAACCAGCATCTCACATTTTCCGTTGATCTTGCATTAAAAAAGATGGGAAATCTTGAGGATCTTACAAGGCTAGTCACTGGTGAATATCCGTCACGTATTTTATTTCTAGAGTATATGAATGAACTTTTGAAAGCACTGAGTAGCTGGATGCTTGAGGATGAAGACACTATAGATAAAAATGAAAAAAATACTTCATATTAAGATCAGCTTATGACGCTGCAGTAAAGGACTTTAGAGAGAAAAATACCCCAGTAGTTGATGAAATTCCCTCGGAGCTTTCTAAGTATGCAGGAGTGAGGACCCTGAATAAGCTATATACATTGTTATGTGATTTTTTACTCCATTGGAAGAATGCCTACGGACTTTAAAAAGAATGTAATCGATCCCATCTCTAATAGGAAAAGAGCCGAGAGATGCGAAGACTTCAGGACAATTAACCGTACAGCACAGAATCATTTACAGGAGGAGGAAATAGAAGATGGAAGAATCCCTGGATGAATACCTCGTATTTGGTTTCAGGAAAAGTTGGGGAACGAGGGAAGCAACTTTAGCCCAGAGACTTATCATAGAGAAGAGGATCGCACAACACATATTTGCTTCATCGACCTAGAGAAAGCATTTTAAAATGAGGATTGGGACAGAATGCTGACAACACTGAAGACCATAGGAGTGGCATTTAATGACAGAGAGGGATATATAGGCTGCATTAGGAACAGCTGGTAGTGATACACTGTGGCGGAAATACAGAGGAATCGGAAGTGAGGAATGGCGTACTACAAGGATGAGCGTTGTCGCCAACGATTTTCAATATAGACATTGAGAGAGCCACAAATGAAATAAATTAAAAATTAAAAATAGGAATACAAGTGCATAGAGATAAAATCAGAATGCTTTGCTTTGCTGATGACAAGGCAATCCTTGCTGAGAAGAAAGAAGATCTGACGAGAATGCGGAACAATATGAACGAAACTCTGAAGAAATACAACCTGAATATTAATGTTAGGAAAACCAAGGTTATGGTTTGGGAAAGAAAACAAGAAGACAGAATCACCGCTGATGTTGGGTGGCAAAAACTTACGCAAGTGGAAGAATTTTGCAATCTGGGAGATAGGATCACCAGCGATGGAATAAAAAAGGAAGACATTGTGATCAGAATGGCTCAAGTAAAGAAGGCATCCTACAGGAAAAGGATTCTGCTTACAGCTGGCAACACTAGTCTGAAAGTAAGGAAGCAACTTATTAAAACACATATTTGGAGCATGCTCTTACATATGGCAGTGAAATCTGGACAATAAAAGCAGCAGAGCAAAGGAGATTGTAAGCAATGGAGATTATGTAGTGTTACAGAAGAATTGATGAAGATCAAATGGATGAAGAGAATCTCTAAAGAAGCAGTGCCATGAAGAGATGAAGGTAAAAGAAGCGTAATGCACACTCTGCGAAGAAAGAGAAACAAACGCATTGAACGCATTTAGTGACACATAGGACCAATGAAAACAATATTGGAAACCTAAAAACTGGAAGCCAATCTTCGCATTAAGGACAACTGAGGATGATGAATGCGGATTGAGATGAAATTTTATCAGATAAGGTTTTAGAATGGAGATTGTTATCAACATTCGCATTTATATCCTCCAGTGCGTGTCAAACTAAGAGTAACATTCAGCGGGCGTTCAAACGTCAGTCATGAAAAGGAGAATTGGGAAAAGGAACCCGAACAGGGGAAGAAAGGAAAGTGAATGCTATCTAACGGAGTGCCACGGTGTCTCACTTTGTTTTCCCTTGTGGCATCTCCATGTGCATTGGATGAAGGAATTTATGTGTCCATCTGTTGGGAAGAGAAAGTCACTTAAAGGTGTTGCTACCATCCGCTCTTGAGATGTAATGCCGGCTGAAATTAATTTCCTCCGTTCTAGCTGTGTCGCCCGACCTGGGTCGGTTTTTGTCCCTCCAGCTCTTTAAGGCTCCTTGGACTTGCCTCTATGGGGTCTTCATGCCCCAGTCTTCCTTGCCGCGTAGCGGTAAGGGAGACAAAAGGTCCTTTTTTAGGACCCCTTGAACGAATGTAAGCTGCCAGCTGCCTCATTGGAGCCGTCGGCGCTTGTTCGGAGGGAGGTCCTCGGGGTCTCCCGTGCCAGCTCGTGGTCGAAGATATTTGTCCCAGGATGATGTTGTCTGAGTCGCGATCTTTCGGAGCTCTTCGAAGCTGGAGGTACTGCAATTTTTGAGAAATTCCTTGGTTCGTCGTCGCAGGTGCGTGTTGAGCGGTTCCTCGTCAGCTAACTGGTAAAGGAGGTCGTTGTGGACCATCCACCCGAGCCGTAGCGCGGAGCGGAGGCAGGAACGATCGGCGACTCCTATGGTGTGCTCTGCAGATGCGGGAAGGAGACCACTCCAGGCAGGTGCCGCGTAGGTGTAGATTGGTCTCAGGATCGATTTCCAGAGATGAACTCTGGTTTTGGTGGGAAGATGCGCGTGGCCTAGGAGGAGGTTGATCTCTCGGCGGCGTGAGTATGCAGTTCCGGCCACCCGCTGTGCATGCTGGGACATGCTCAGCCGTTGGTCAATGGTGACACCGAGGTAGGTGACGGACGTCTGCCATAGAACTTCTTCATGACCGACTAGGATCTCCCCCGGGTCACTTGGTCTCAGTTTCGATGAAAAGACAATCGTTTGGGTCTTTGATGCGTTGATCGAGAAGCGCCATGTGTAATACCAAGCGACCAACTCGTCGACCGCTCTCTGGAGGTATGTCGCCGCCTGGTGTGCTTGAGAAGAACGCGCAAGCAAGGCCGCGTCGTCAGCGTAGAGTGCTGCCATCTTCTGACTCCCGAAGTCGCAGGGCATGTCGGCCGTAAAGACACTGAAAAGTATTGGAGAAAGAACACTTACCTGGGGAACTCCTGCCTCTATGATGCGCTGCGAGGATTCTGCCTTTCCCCACACCACGGAGAAGCTGCGGTCCCGGAGCCATGAGTTGATTAAAGTCACCAGCCAGTCCGGGTATCCCAAACTTCGAAGTTTATGGAGCAATCCCTCGTGCCACACCCGGTCGAACGCCTTAGATATGTCAGTGGGCGCCGACAGTGGTGTGCTTCCAATTCCTGGCGTCAGCAATGAAGTTCAGCACCCGGGCTAATTGGTGCGTTGTGGAGTGTTCCTCCCGGAAACCAAATTGATGGTTCGGGAGGATGTCCAGCGTGGTGGTGACTCGCTTAAGATGCTCCAAAATCAGCTTCTCGAACAGCTTACCCATGGTGTTGATCAATGAGATAGGGCGGAAGTTCTCGGATGCCGGGGGAGACTTTCCTGCCTTCGGGATGCAGATGACGCTCGCTCGCTTCCATGCCCCAGGGAAGTGGCCTATCAGGAGACATGCGTTGAAGATCGCCAACAAGACGTGTGCTAGCGACACTGGTATGCGCCGCAGCGCCTTTTTGGCGATCCCATCAGGTCCAGGTGCTTTCTTTCTTTTCAGTGTCTTCACGGCCCCGAGAAGGGCCGTAGGACTTAAAGCAGGCACCGATTCCTCCAGTCGCCTCGTCTGCTCGCGTTGCGACCGTTCCAGCCTCACCAGTTCCTGGATGGGGTCAGGAACCCCTGGCAATGCAGATGCAGGTTTGAAGTTCGTTTCCAAGTACGACGCCATGTTGTTTGCCTTCTCCACCGGAGAAAACAATCGACCGTTTGCCGTGCGTAGTGGAGCCTCCTCGGTCCGTGTCCGGCGGAGCGCCCTTGCCATTCGCCAGAGCGAACCGTCCTGTGAAGAAAGAGAAGTTACCTTCTTTTCCCATGACTTTTTCCGAAACTCCGCAATGTCGTCTCCGATTTTATGTTGACTTGTGTTTTATCCGAGGCGCAGCGAGTGTTCTGGTAGCGCTTCCGAAGTGCATTATTTCGTCCATCCTGAAACTCGCCTGATATAAAATTTTCAATATTATTCTTCTTAAAACCTAAGAAATTCCAGCATGGATCATCATTTTCAATCGTCAAAAAGTTCGAAAACCTGAGGACAGGAACGCGAGATCCCATGCTCACGCTTCATGAGTCGAGGAGGAAGGAGTGGATCCGGTTGGGGGAGGAGAGAGGAAGGACAACAAGAAAGAGCAAGTGTCGCCATCTCTCGATTCGCAAACGCGTCACTCGCCACTTTCCCGTCCCATGCGAATATTTCGGATCGGAACAATGGCGTAGCCGTGGGAAGCAATCCGTTGGGAACGAAAGGGGAGGAAGTGGGAGTTGGGAGGGGAGGAGGAAATAAAATGAACGGGAGCGATTGACTGCTAAGAGATGAATCAATCATCGTATCTATGGATTGCGGCCGCGTCTAAATGAGAGGATGAACGCCCATGTGCCCACACACACACAGACAGACACACGAACGGTATTCGAACAAATGAAAGGGATAGAGCGAAAAAGAAGGAAAAGACGAGAGGAGGACGAAGCCTTTGAAAAGCATTATTAAAACGGCCACGGGTGCTTGAGCCGTCGTCGGCCGAGAGGGCGCGCGCGCGTTCGAAGCGGGCGTCCGTATCTGGCGTGCTCGGCAGAGGTTAGGCGAGCGAGGGTGGATAAGCCGTTGAATATTGCCACCGCTCCCACGAGGGGGCAGCTCAAACACGGGGAGACAAGTGGGTTGGGAGGGCGGTGGGGTGGGGGAGGAGGAGGAGGGAGGGAAAAAACGCCCTCGTCGGCAAAAATCGGTAATACCGAGAAACCAATCACCATTCGGAGGTTATTCACAATCCCCAATTCCCCTCCACCCCCCCCCCTCTCCAATTCCCCTCCACCCCCCCTCTCCAATTCCCCTCCACCCCCCCACTTCTCCAAGTCAACGGATGGGTGGTCAGGGTTCATGAGGGAACCCTGACCACCACCACCTCCCCCATCCCCTTCCTTCCCAGGAGATTGGCCCTCCCCCCCCCCCACCGATTCCTCCCTTATTATAGCGAGCGGCCAATTGGCAGAGCAGCAGCAGCACTCTTGAGAATGCCCCGAATGAGAGTGGGGAGATGATGATTTGAAATAAAAGTGCAACTGCCGTCCAACAGCATCGGGAGGTTGAGGATGTGTAGTTGGAGGTGATTAGGCTGGTGGAGGAAGAAGAGATGCCGTGAGAAAGCATGTGCATACGTAACTTTTCCAAACTATTAGTTTTCGATACTCGAAAATTCGATTTTTTCAATCCATTCTAATGTGTATTTTTTTAATCCTAAGCCAAAGTCTTTAAAAATAAAGTCTTCTTGGTAGTTATGATCTAGTATTTCGCTACACCTGGCTTCCTACACACAAAGGCCAGGTATGTATTTAGGCGATGACGGACATTATTCAGCGATATTCACTTCTCTACCATTAGGAGGGGCCTTCAACTGTCGAAGCCCACCATCCGTTGAATATAAACTGTTGTCATCTCGCGGAGACTTTTACTGACGCCAGGCTTATTTAGACGCCAGGTTTTTCTCTCAAATGACATAACGACTTAAAATATGATAGTTGACTGTATCAATCGGTAATACTTTTTCTATAATGTCCTTTTTAACGCACGGTGTGGTGTAATGATTTAACAAAATAATATAATGAATAAAAATTCCAAAAAACAGCCTAATGGGTCTGTTAATGCTACCGAGACGTAGACGTGTTTTTTCACGAACAATTTTTATTGTAGAATTAAAATTTATTCTTTACAGAATCCAGTTTGAATGTGGTACTCTCCCTCGGTCACTGCCAGAAGGAGCCACTGTCGGTCCAATTGCAAAATATGAACCTACTTCCGTTTCTTAATCGATATCACAATCGGAGATCAGACAGACAATACCACTACATTATTATTTTTCCTCCGGTAAAAGCGCTTCAATTAGCTCACTCCATTTCCTGATGAGTATATTCCCTTGCAAATATAATTTCATTGCTCTCACTTTTTCCTTTCTTTTTAACTCTTCGGAAGGCAGTTCACGTTAACAAGTAGTACACCTTCTTGGCTTCATAGCGTTTGCCTCGAACTTATTTTCTCAAGTTCTCCTCCATCCGTGCGATTATTGCTTGAACGGTAAAATCAAGAGTCCGTTTCTCCCACCGCAGAAACAATATCACTAAGAGAAAACCTGTAAATAGAAGTCCTAATGGTCCAAGAACCATACATTTACAAAGATCCCGAAGGTAATTGGAAAATCCCAGGGCTAGGCAGCCAAGTCAGAACGGTCCCATCGACACTGATAGAGAAATTATCCGCTGAAATCATACTCTTCGCAGAGGAAGACTTTGACCTCTTGGAGATCAACCCTTTTACGTCTTCGCATTTCGCAGTTGCCGAAATAAAAGGAAGAGGTGCAAGCACGAATCTAATCGGCGCGTATTATCCACCAAGTGAGAAAATAGAACCATTTCTTGAGAAGTAAAAGGAGATACCAATAACCTTTCAACAGGAACGAGTTCTTATTTCCATGGATTCGAATTCAAAAAGTGAATTACGGTTCAGCAACCACAACGACGTAACAGCTTGAACAGACCTACAGATGGAACAAGATCTCTTTGTAATAAGCGAACCTGGCCACCGTCTGCAGCTGTAACGATAAATCGAATACAGATCTTACTCTTACAAACACTAAATTACTTTATAAAATAACGAATTGGAAAGTAAACGAAGATAAAATCACCAGCGATCACGATTCATTGATCACGTTTCAAGTAAGCAGAATGGGAGTACCATCAAAACCTAAACGACGCACATTTGAGTGAAATCGAAAAAAGCTGGCCAAAACCTCTAAAACGTTTTTTTTTAGTCCGGAAGTTGAAACTTCGCATCAACATTCTCAAATAGTTTGAGCAGAACATGGCGCATTTATTACTTTCCTGTACTTGCACATTAATGATAATTTAAATTTCTCATTTTTAAACCGTTATTCCGGATGGAGACTTGCATGACCCTTAAGAATGAAATTAAACGAGTCATAGGATTGTCAGAAGCATTTCATGGATGAAGGAGAGGATAAAAAAATAGGTATACATGATAAGATCAAAAAGGGAAGAGATTATTGCAACTTACACCAATGCTTTGGCCCACCTCCACCAAATAAGTTATCTTCCGTACGAAAATTCCACCCAAGAAAACATTATTCGCCTTCGCCGAAACTTGAATCAAAATCCCACAACAGTCTATTTAGGTGAAAGTACGCCCCAAAAGGCAGCTTGTCTGACTACAGCACTCGACGCAATTATGAGGGATCCGGGTTCAAGTCCCGGTCAAGGCGAATGACTTTCCTCTGATGAATATTTGCTCTTTTATGTGCTCTTGCGGGAGGAGGTTCCGTAATGGCAGCACCGTGGCTATTCAGTGGGGTATCCTCTATGCATTCTTATGGTGACCAGCCTCATGGGTCATGGAGTTAATACTGCGAATTTTAATGTGGTGACATTATATACATACACCAAATGATAAATATTTTTCATCGTTTGAAAATTGTCCCTGCTTAAAAGTTTCAGGGATTTACGTTAAAATTCAACTATTAAAGATTGCATCGATGGTTCGATAGAAGTATTGCTTTGTTCGCCGCCTTGGACTTGAGGATGTTAATCACTTGGAAACATTCGTCCAATGATCTGTGTCATAGGCGAGTCTCTAACACCTCATGATATTTCGAGTGAGATATTTGAAAACACTTCCGTTCGAGCTGTGTGAAGTTAGGTCACATATCAAGGCAATGTTTAGGAGTAGATGAGCTCAACAATTACGACGAACGGTATAATAATGTACTGGCCAAGGAAAAGCATACTAAGATACATGAATCTGAGGGATTATGAGCAAAAGCATAAAATAAACTTAGTTAAAATCCAAATGTGGAGTGATCTTTGCCAGGGTAGGACGTTTGATTCTCGCGAAAAGAAGATGTGGGCGGATCGGAGGTATTGGAAAGATGGGTTTGCTGAAGAATATAGGATTGGGTGAATTAAGAGGACAAACGAGGAGACGAGCAGTGTTGGAGTTGTTAAGTGAGGAAGGGATAATGTAGGTGGAAATTCAGAAGAGACAACAAACAAAGGCCAACTAATGTCATGTAGGGGGTTGGGGGCGCGAGTTGAGTGAGGAGAGTGAATATGTAGTGGAAAAGAGAAAGGGAACAGGGGAAGGGGGAATTTTGGACCACACGCAGGGAGGCTTATAAGAGCTAAAAAAAAGACTTGATACAGGATGGACATTTTTTGTGGGAAATTTTATTTCCCCTAATAACAAAAGGTAGGATGGCGATGGGCAAAAAAAGGGCTCCCCCTCCTTTCACCGCTCCATAACATCCTCCGCTCCCGTAGCTATCGATTTTGAACGCGATAAGCCCCAGAGCTCAAACGCTCCGGCGATTACCCTTTTGAAAGAGATAGCATCGTCAATGACGAGGGCGAAGGAAACAATCTGGGCAAAAAACACACTCGGAGATGAGGTGCTCCCTCCTCTGCTTGCTGCAACCAGGACGACGACTGGGAAACGGCCCTTGAGAATCCGAACACGGCCAATAAAGCGGAAGAGACGATTTATTTCAGGTGGCAGCATCATCGCAGGGTAGTATACCGGATTGAGATTAGAGTGCATTTGCACACGCATGTTGAAGAGAGCAGTCGAATGATTAACTGCCAACGGAAGCAATATATCGCTAGAGATGGTCGGTTTTCCTGGGCTGATGAATTGACTGCAGTGCCCATAAGAATTTTTCACGGGGTTTCACCAAGAGAGATATGATACTGTAATGAAGAATCGACTGGATACGCTCATTAAGGAAGTTAAAGCAAGCACAACCCTTGATGGCTAATATTTTATACTATCTCTCCCTCCAATTTTGGTTCCTAAGAGAATAAGAATTGGATCGACCTCCAGGATCACTGAGAGGCAGTAGGAGACAAAACAATGTACAAAAACTGTATCTGTGTGGAAGCCGCAGCCGTGGATTCTGAAGTGAATGCGTCTTCGTTAGTGGGTGCACTACGGTCCTTGAGATGCTTGAGTTGTCGTCTGCGGTGCTTGTCACGTCGACTATCCGACGTTCGTGAAGCTGTCTCACTCGTTCTTCCGCGAATATTATGGAACTGACCGACGACGGATAATTAGACACCTTTTCCGATGAGATGCGTATACTATTGTTCTATTGGAACTTTTCGGAGTGTATAGGCCGACATCTGAAATTTTACGTGGAATTCCAATGCCTAATTTCCGTTGGCCAGCAAAAAAAATATAGAAAAATGTCAGGTTTCTGCTAAAAAGTCAGTCAGTCAATATCAGCGCGCTAGCACATCATAGAGTCCCGAGATACACGGCGTAGAGTTTTTTCCCCAAAATAGCCGAGGGTTGTTACGGGTGACGACTCAAGGTCTGCACCGTGGTCTTATTCCCAATCGCGCGAGACAACATTCACTTCACTCGCGTAATTGGCCACGAAGTCATAGTTCCATGGAACATATCACCCTAAAAAACACTGCCGTTTCCGTTTTGGCACCCACGTGCCGGTCTGATTTTTAAGAAAAACTAGTAAATGGGTGCTTGCAGTTTGCAAGCGGAAGGGGTAAAGTGTATGAAAGAACATTGTAAATCATTAAAAACGAATCCAATACGGTCTTACTTTTTATGGAAATGATTTTAGCTGGGTCCATTTCTGACCTAAGAATATAATAATGAGAAAATAGCATAAAACGATTGGTCCCATGACATATGTACTTTGTTCTTCTTAGTAATTGCTATATTTTTCCATTTATTTTCATGCCATTGAGCAATTTTGAAGTAAAATATTTGTAATTAAACATGATTACAGTTATTTGGCAGTTTGAAATTCAATCAATATCAGCCTAACTAAATGCAATGGATTTTCACATTTCATTTAATTTTGCTGATCTAAATTATTATAATTTACATATCAAACACATGGCGTAGTACTTGAATTCATAATTACAAAATCCAAGAGATAATGCAGCATAGAACATTATCATTTTACATGGTTTTGACTTGTAGAATGGCCTTTCGAGGTAAATTTCAGAAAGGAGGTGCAAGGATTAATGTTTCCTGGAAAAACAGAGAGAGGGAAACCTGGAATAAGGTTAAATAATGTGTCAGAAGTAAATTGGAGGAAGATGGTGCGTCGCCCAGTGGATTCCGTAGACATGAGCAAATGGAGGAGTGTCAAAGCTACGAAACAGTTTATGTATATCATTATAAAACATTGTAAATCGTATAGGTTGAAGGCATAACATCGTTAAAAGCTATTGAAACACGCTCCGAGAAGGTTAAATTCTCTTAAATGCAGCCTATATAGCTAGTGTATAAGGTACTGGAAGTCTCGGGAACAATGGAATAATTGCTTAGCAACGAAAATGAAAAAAGATCGAAATGTGCATGAATTTTGCGTTTAAACTTCAAATTGTTCAGTTTATCGATCGATAGAGAAGAATCGGTTGCAAATATTAAATACTTCTATGCTTTGGCCTCATTTTGGTGGAAGAATGAAACTTGTATCTTAATTATTTCATATTTTAATGAAAGAAAGAAAATTACTCCACACGTAAATTATTCGTTTTTCCCATTTAAACCTATTAAAAAACTAAATCCTATCTGGATTCAAAACCAATGAAAAATATTGGGATTTTCTATTTTTTCCTAACTTGATACCCTTACCTGTAAATTTCAACCTTTTATCTCGATTATAAATGCCCAGGAATTCGTATCAATGAGTGAGTCAGTGAGTCAGTTTTGTAGATTTATATATTACTAACTAATACACGTCAAAAAATTGCTTCTTCATATCAATTTACCGAAACCGGGATTCAAACAAATGGCCTTTTAAAAGTAATTAACTCTCATTAGTACACCTCTCTCTCATTAACTCTCATTCCACGACAAGATTGACAACCTGCACGAACTCTTTCTCAAAACAATTTATGCGGATTGCGCATTCGATATTTTAAACCCGGTTTACACAATCCATGAAAGTCACGCTCAAATAAAGCACGGGACTACGAATTCATTCGATATCCTTCGTCCTTTTTTTCAGCACCGATTAAATGCACCCATCGAATTTCATTTTTGGAAAAAAATACCCCCGGCGTTAAATTAATTTCCCCACTCTCCTCGCGGTTACCCTTAATCCTTAATCTTTCAACCCGCTCCTTAAGGGACTCGGCTGATTGCCTATCGCCGCTTTTTGCGGACTGTTGGAAATTAGATTTTTATCGATGAAGATCAAGCGCATTAGGTGAATAAAGGCACTGGAGAGGGAAAACTTTGAATGTTTGATGAAAGCGAGTTCGCCAGGGGCGATTCCAACAATGAATAATTCGACGAATAACGAACTCCTGGGAAATCCCGATAACGACAACGTATGGGAAGGAAACTTTCTTTAGACTTGTTAACACATATCGCTGAAAATTAATCGGCCACAAAAAATTGAGAAGAGGGTCATTTTATATTGGTACTCATATCCATGAGTTTCCAGACTCAATGGCATTATTTGACGGACAAAACCCTTTTATAATAAATATTAAAATAAACTTCATAATTCCGCAAGGATCTTCCACTGGTGCGACTGTTTTTCTCAGGTACTAAAATATACCATTACGGAATTCTCCGAGGATACCGTGTGAGATGAATTAGATTGTGCCAGTAAAAAGTTCCGATGGAGGTAGAACATACATTTTTAATCTTTACGATGATGTGCTTCCGCAAAATAAAGTAAAAAAACGTTAATATTTTTATTAGTTGCCGAACTATCTAGAGAGAGAGAGAGTTGAGTGAGTATGAATTCATTGAGCATTCAGCGATCTGTTTTTTCGTACTTCACTCCTCGAACCTGCTGCCGAATTTATAAACGAATGGAGGACGGATGGCTTTTTGCAAATCGATTGCAACCACTAGCATTCTCATTTCCTTGAGTAGGACAGTTTCATTCAACTCTAAGGTGACTAACTCTCTCATTAACTCCAATTTTTATTTAAAACTATGAATCGAGAATTATTTAATCCAAATGAATCCTTTTCTCTATTATATAGGAGGTGAGTGAGTGCTTTATTTAACAAGTTTTTTTAAACAAATTAAACCATGGTTAAAAATAGAGCTTTTTTAATTCCTACGTTCTCATCATCGCCTTTCCCTTCGCCATTTTCTCTGATAAAATCTCCAAACAGCAACGTTGTCACGAGATATGTAAGAAGCAATGTATCGGAAATAAGCGGTCTCTTTTACGTCATCATCGCATCACCCTGTACAGCAAGGCAAATGGCATGGTGTTGTTGACAGATTACATGACATATCAATTTTAATGCTAAAGAAACGCTGCCCTTGAGACGTGAAACCCATCCAGTTATAGTCGTGTGAAAAATAAATTCACACAAGTAAGAGAGACAAATATAAGCAGGTTTGGATGACAACAATTAGTTTATGAGTGTATATATGTATAAACCAACTGCTTAATAATTATACTAGTGCCAATCCCAAAAGGGTTCTTTCCATTAATATATCTGTAAATATTATATTTTAAAATAGGTATTTGGATGGCTTTATTTTCGCAACCCTAGTGATGCTTTTATGCCTCATTGTTTACGGACAGACTTCGTAGTGAGAAAATGGAATGTTGAGGCCAAATAGTCCCAAAATAGTGCCGGTAAATTGGTCAAACCCGGATGCGACGAAGGAATCCTAAATGAATTCCATAGGAGACGGCGAGACGTCGACCAGAACATTTTCTCGCCCAAGGCGTGTTCAAAATATACCGAGCATTTCAAAGCCAAATGCTGGACTCAAATGCAGAGGTGCGGAAAATTAAACCCGTTGCACAGACGGAGCAGTCCAAATTGAAGCGCGTAAGATTGTAGAGAGAAAGTAATGTCCAGTGCTCCAAAGGTTGTATTGACGTCCTCACTGTGTGTGCAGCGAACTGCAGTGTTAAGTCCTCCGCCAATGTATAGAGGTCCTCGGATTCGGAAAATCATTCTCCTCCAGCTCACCTACCCTTCGTACCACTCATCACATATTGACCCAACAATATACATCATAATTATTATACACTATATTTATTAGTGAAAGTTGTTATGTACATAGAATTGCATAACTGTGACAAGGGGTTAGAAGGAAGAAGAGAGACGAAAGACTATATTAATTGTATCATGATTGATAAATGGAAATAGGGACATGCTAGCAGTTTTCACTTCCATTGACGGTTTATATACGTTAAAAATTATTTTGTTTTTACAATCAAGGTATTGATTTTCATTGATTACATTTTTTATGACCAATACCCTATATCCAATGTTTATTATCCGCATTATTCCCAAATGTGTTTCGCTTATGAAATACCTATGTTCTAAGCAAGTATGCTCTCGGTATATAGATCCCTTTACTGCCGTTGAGTTGTGTATTTGATCATTCACTTGAACTACAGCAACCTCTATTCTATTACCTCGTGGTTGCATGCTCTTTTGCGCCTTCAGATCATTTGCCCTCTTGGTCATATTTGGAAAGGATAATTGTAATATCTTGAGGGAGTATTTTGATCTCCGATCTTTCTTGAAGCTGTCCCTTTATTAGACTTAGTGCTAGTCTCTGTCCTAGATAATAGGGTATTTGGGTATTCAAACCTACGATCAATAGTGTACTACCTTAAATGGTCATTTACGCGACGTAGCCGCAACGCTTTCTGGAACGGGAAGCAGCCGATGCGATGATTTCAATTGTTTTTCATATTTTTCGATCAAAGTCGAGTTAAAATTAAACCATAAAATTTTCAAATGATAATAAACTCAACTGTATAATCCATAACGATTCCTGCTACACCTTTCACTGTACAGGAATGATTAACTAGAATATCATGACTAGGTTAATGAAACGGTGTTAGTGTACACAAGCATAAAATTGATAAAAAGAACTTTGTTATCCGATCATGAGTCTTCATTGTACTTCTATCATTAAATTCACGATGTAATCACGATACATCTATAAACTTCGTCGATATAAACTTATAAAAAAGTAATACGGAACCATGCGACCCCAATCACCTAGCACCTACGTGATCCAGGGCTATGGGTTACATCACGAAGGTGAAAAAGGTTGAATCACGATAGCTCATCAATTTGTACGCATACTGGAGACATCAATACATTAATATTTTTTTATGATTGGACGGGACAACCGCAGTTATCTGCTTGGAAGTAATGCAATCAGTAGTGAATTTCGCCGGTGAAACTCACTGAATTATTCCGTATAAGTTATTTATTTTAAAAGGCTTTGTAACTCCTATTACAAATTGATGAAAAATATTAAAAAAGACAACCTTAAGAGGAATTTGCGGTAAATATAAGCTTTAAGATAGCTGTTGACAGATACTGCAATAAGAACGCGACGTTTAGAAGAATCTTCCCTTCAAAATCAGCCCATTCACAGACATTATGAATGTTAACTCAGAAGACTGGATTTAACTGGGAAGTTGCCAGAACGAACAGATTCACAAATGATCCCCGGTGGCTGAGAATGCAGTGCCTCTCTCGCTGACGAATTATTTTCTAAAACGGCTTTCATGCATAGTTTTCATTCCATTCTTTTCAACTTAGTGTAATCCAGTTTCATTGGCAGCACTGTGAAAAAAAAACATCATCGATCACTTTGGGATTAATGAATATCTTTTTTTTCAATTGTTAACGCGATTTAGAACGATGCAAAACAGGTATGTTATGAAATCAGTTTCCTAGACGACTGAGTGGCTTTTAGGTACTACTTCATAAACTAAAAAGGGAAACCTTGGCCAAGAATAATCACGCGAGGTACCTATAGTGAAATTAATGTTCGATAAGTAATCACAGGAAAAAAAAAAAAGGCTTATGAAAACTTGAACTGAAATAAAAAAAGACAAGTTAAATTCTCCGCTCACCCATTGTGTAGGTACTTCATATCAAAACATAAAAGCAGCGTCATCATGGTGACATAAATACGCCTAATCACTTATGACAACGCGAAACAATGATTTTAATGTCATGATTCGATGGAATCCACTGATTTGACGGAGAAAGTAATGGAAAGTACACATATGTTTTCACGATCATATGATGAAAGAAAAGGCCACCATCTTAGATGATTCGATCACGCGATTCGCTTCCCAGACGGCATCCAACCTGTATACTGATTGGCTGCGTTTATGACGATCATCACGTTTGATATTATCTAGGACAAGGTCTAGGTTTTTCAAAAACGCTCTCCGGAATAGTTTCTACGGCTAAGAGAAAAAAAATGAGAATAAAATATAGGTACTACGCATTTACTCCAGCAATGTTTATGAGAGCAAGGAGTCCGTGAGATACAGAAGCCCTGTCAACGCCAGAAACTCGCCTTTTTATTGCTTTGAATATTCCATTCTCGGGAAAAATGGTAGATAGAACGTTTTCTCTCGATGTGAATGCTAGCCAATCTATTTCCACAAATATTATGTCTTAACAATTTTTTACAAAAGGCATTCACCTCAGCACGCTCTGTATTTTTTTAGACCAGGAGATATAATTTTCTAAATATATTTCCCTGGTGATTTTGCAAATTTACTTCTAGATAGGGTTGCTTTCCTTTTTATAATCCTGTATTTACCATTAAAAATGTTCATCGTCATCATAATCGCTTTCCGAGACATGATTACAGGAAATGTGCACATTCATCTCAGTACTACTTTCATGCAAATTGTCTTCGATCACTTCTTCTATTTCTTCTTCCAATAATTCAGATACTGTTGAATCAATTTACACCTAAATTGATACACTATCCCAGCAAAAAATATTTGCATCTCAATCATAGTTTCATAGCTTAGTAATTTCATTATTTTTTTCTATATAAATGCTTTGAGTTATGCTGGAATTCTGAATGAGAATGAAATTAAACCAAAACTAAACCCAAGTACTTGGAAGCTTTGGTGAGGTAATAGCTCACATTTCTAGAATGGTGTCGTATTGGTTGCAAATACGCACTACAGGAATAAAATATCGTCAGCTTAACGCCCAATTGAACATTGCTGTGCTCTTCTTGGAGGTGCTTAGTCTGGAGTTGGGATACGTCATATGAACAACCAGAAAAACAGGCTAATTTTTATTGAACACAGAAACAGCAATTTATTTTATACTTTCTTGAATGAAATTCAACCAAACTAAAATGTATGAAACTAAATCTTCGTAAAAATGGGATAAGAGTGATAATCTTCAACTTCACTTATATAAATATCATTCATTGGATCCCATACAGTAATATCGACTGCTGAAAGCTAATATTTTTGCTCAGGGTTAGCTAATCCGCAGGAGATGAGGCGAATGTAAACATTCTGTACTTGAGTTGGCGTGCAGCGTACTGAGCTTTCCCGGGCCAACGTATTTCATGCTTAGTTCAACTAACTGTGCCGTCATAGTGTTTAGAATATGAAATACGATATTGAATGTTGATACTATGCCTTAAATCCCTTTGGCGTACTCCGTGTACCAAGGGACAAGGGACCAAGACAACTTTTGAGGATACCGGGACCTGCCACGGCATTAACCTTATACGGAGTCACCCGCAAGTGCACATTAGTGCGATATTCCACGGAAGAGGAAAAATCATTCGCCTTGAATTGGGGTTCGAACCCGGATCCCTCGATTTCGCGCCGAGTGATTTAACCATTTAAGTAACCGAGATGCCCTCCTCCCCTGAGAATGTTTTCTTTAGACTTACTTAAGGCATAATCTCGCCCCACATATAAAAGACATTTATCAATCTACCTATCCATGCATCAGCAGTTTCATATCTTCCTTTAAATGACGTCACCACAACATTCCACATTCGGAAGCCCTTAGTACTACTCGGTTCTCCTGCAGAATTTGCATCCGTTAATTGATTTCGACGCACAAGTTCCTTGCAAGTTTAGAACTTAGAAAGATACACTCACGATTTTATTCCAAGAAAATACATATGTGGGAGACATTTAGCTAATCATACGCCAAGGCGGGGTATGCACTTGGTTAGGGCACAAGAAATCGTATTTATCCCCTGACAGGTGTCTTGGATTTTGAAAATTGCTTTCGTGAGCGCGTCAAGTCACGAGTGAAGATTCAGTGAAGATGAGAATTATTACAAAAGCGATCTGATTTTTTTAAATCACGCACAGCTTAACCCTATTTCCAATAACCGGGTTCCCACCTAAGCTGTTTTTCTTATTTTTTTTTATTTTGCGGTTATTTCTTTCCAATACCTACCGGATCATCACGATTTAACCTTTTCCAAACCCAAATATATTTTACTTTTATCGACTCCCATTCCATTTAAAGAAACTCTTGAATCGAAACATACGCTGTTATTCTAAGTAATCAGCGTTGAATCAGGAAAAATTCCACCATTTAAATAACATTATCATTTATTAGAGTAATGTACCGGTTAGAGGTAGGTTGTGATGAAAGCTAGAGAATATCCAACTAACCCTTACACTTGACGTGCCCTTTATACCTCTAGTATTTCTTTCTTCATCTTAACATCCTAAAGTCCTACCTTTTTTCATCCCGTCCTATTCCCTTCCTTCCCCTTCCCCGCTTACTCAACATCCTTCCCTCTATCACGGCCTTCGGCAAACCATCGCCCCTCATTACCCCTTCCAGCCACCTACCCTGTCTTCCCCTAATCTCATCTATAAGTTTCCTCGCCCACCATGTCAAGCACTTCCTCGCTTGTCTTCCTTTCCGTCCTTCGCACCTTTCACCATTCTCCTCCACACCCACATCTCGAACGCCTTCAGCCTATTTTCGTCTTTCTTTCTCAAGGTCCACGTGTCTGCCCCATACAACGCCACACTCCATATCAAGCTCTTCACCAGCCTCTTTTTTACATCCTTACTTAACCTCCCCGTCATCAGCTCCCTTCTATTATTGAACGTTTCCTTCGCTAACGCTATTCTCCTCCTAATGTCTTTGCTACTATGTCCTGATGCTTCTAGTGTGTTACCCAAGTAAGTAAGTTGTTCTACTTCCTCGAGTTTTTGACTTCCTACTCTTATGACCAGCCTTGCTTTCCTTGTCCTAGAGAACTGTCAAATAAAAAAGTAATACATTATGCTATACTTGAATTAAGTTTTTCCTGATAAGCTACAATTTATAAAAGTTTCTTATCCTTTCGTCCTTTTTCCACTTTTTTACATTCCGCGTGACTCTAAAGGAACGCATTAATCTAAAGCATACAGCGCCGTAAGTTAAGATACAGAAAACTATTTTCCAGTGAGCTGAAATGGCTGATATAATTGGTTAAAATGCATTAATACCTCTTAGAGTTCCTAGCTGACATGCATAAATAAAATAGGTTATCAGAGATTAAAATCACTCATTATAATTAAGAGTTCCGTGGGTGGTCACCCGGGTACCGGGTATTGAACAATGTTGTAAATTCCGGTTACTTACATCAGGATGAAATTATTCTTACATTGGGGCAGGAGATTTAATGAATGGTACTCAATGTAAGCAGAGTTTTTTTTACTCCAAGAGACAAATTCTAGTTTGCTGAAAAACCTTTTACTGTATCGATTAGAGTGTTTCTCAGCTTTGGGTCATCGTAAAGAGTTTCAGAAACTCCTTGGTTCCGTGACCACCCTTTTCCCACGGAGACGGGTTGTGGAGGAGAGAGAGAGAGATGTAGCGTAAGAAATGGCGGAGGAGAGGGACTGTTACACGCATTGCAGCGCCACTGTGAGAGTGAGCGTGCGTCCGCTGGACTCGAAATGAGAGCACGCCTCCATCTTATATTTCCTGAGACCTTGAAGCGCCGTCGACGGGCGGACGAGTGATGTCCCGAATCGAGAAATACACGCGCTGTCGCGGCCACGGAAACGCAAGGAGGGTGAAAGGGAGAGGGGAGGAGGGGGAGGGGATATATATATATATATAATATATATATATATATATATATATACGAGTTCGTGGAAAATCACACACGCGATAATTTAAATAAAAATAAACTTTGCCACAGGTGGGGCGGAAATAAATATAGAAACACAAAAAAGAAGAACACTCACACACTATACGTTCTGATATTTCGACAGCCGAGCTGCCTTTCTCACTTTCTGTGAGAAAGGCAGCTCGGCTGTCGAAATATCAGAACGTATAGTGTGTGAGTGTTCTTCTTTTTTGTGTTTCTATATTTATTTCCGCCCCACCTGTGGCAAAGTTAATTTTTATTTATATATATATATATATATATATATATATATATATATATATATATATATGTATATATATATGTGTGTTTCCTATACTCTTCCTTTCACCACCTGTTTGAACGAAATATTTATTATTTACGCCTGTGAGCGGTTTGAGTGAATGAATGAATGGTTATATATATATATATATATATATATATATATATATATATATTTATATAAATGAAATTAAGCGATGGAAAGGGCGAGTCCTGAATGGAGGGATGAACAGCTCTGGAGACGGAACGGCGATAGCGACGCGAAATGCTTCCGGGGGAGAGGCGTGGGAGGGGAGGGGGGGGATGGTAGATGTGAGGGGGGAGATGGGGTGTGAAGGGGGGGAGACAGTGGGAAGAGTGTGTGCATGTGATTCCAAATGGGAGGGGATCTCCCCTGCATATTATATAGGCCTCCATAATGAGTATTGTCCAATCCCTTCATTGTTAGATTAGGGGTCCTTATACATACATTTAACCCCAGCTTTGCACTACGAATAAAAAGTACAATACATATATATATATATATATATATATATATATTTACATTACGAGTATCATCCACGTTATTATTAGTTTCATAGCTATATTTCCTTCCTTCCTAGATCTTTCTAGTATTTTTCTTGTCTAAGAGCAAAAAAGTCTGGACGTATCTTGCCTTACAACGTATCGTATTCTTCTGTCTTCACTTTTGAGTAATGGTCTCCACCGTGAGTGGATATCCGGCGTGGCACTTGCAAACCTCGATAAGATTCCTACGCAGTCCCAGGTCATTACTTTTATACTTTCCGCCAATGCATTTGGATTGTTTATGGCAATGGCAATTGGCAATTGGCGGTGGTAGAGGTTCGAGTAGAGGATGCCAACTATTGATTCACGAATCCTCGCCGAGCGCAACATTAGCGGAAGTGCCTCCCTCGAGTGAGCGAATCTCCAAAACACAGCCAATGCGGAGTCACCCTGGCAACCGACCTCGCCCCACCACAACACCCCCTCCCCCTCCCCCAACCCCCGAATTCAAGTTTTCGAGGCTTATGAACCGATCCGGAAATGCAAATTGCATCCTGCAACTACGACATTTAGCGCCACATTCCGAGAAAAAAAGAAATTTCAAAACTTCTACACACACACCTCATCTTCACTTCTAATGGGATATCCCTCATTTTTAATATCACATAACGTTGATTCGATTGTACTGAAAATGAACTTAAACATATCTATTCCATAACTCAATCATGCGTCATTCCGGTAAATAAAGCCGACGAAAAATTCTCGCCTAAATGAAATACGCGGTAAATTTCCATCCCAGAGTGAAATTGCATTCTCAAAACGAAATACACCGTTAGTTTTACAGAAAAGTTATCTAAAAATATCATGAAGGCCTTCACTGAAAAATAATATTTTTTTCCAATTAAAACTGACTCCATTAAAAATGCTTAATGGGTTTTCTTTATGCCTCGTGAAACGTAAATGAAGAAAAGTAAATCCATTCACTGACGCATTTCACTAACTAATTGATAGCTGCGTTTTAACATCTCGCTCCAGTTTAATAGGATATTTTTAAAAAAAATTCCACCATAATGAAGAAAAACATCTTGATGTCTTTGATTTCTCGAAATTGCATGGAAGAAATTGTATTCATGATAATCTTAAAGTTTGATAGTATTTTGCCATGGAGTACAGAGCCAATCTTTTCAGAGTTAAGATCGCGTTGAATAGAGGTTTTCAGTGTTTACTACAGAGCTCCAGCACACCGTTCCCAGGGCCAATTTACTTACAATAACCTAGTGATTTTTCTATGAATAGAATGTATTTGAGTCTCATCAAAGTGGAAATGTCATATTAACTACCAACTTCGCAAATTCTGTCAATGAAATGGAAGTTTATACGACGAATAACGAAGTGGTGCCGAATTATGGTTTATTCAGCCACAGTGTACAAGGTTATGTCTTCCGCAAAATATCTAAAGTTGCTAGAAAAAACTATTTGGAGAACATAAAAACCTAAATAACGTTTTAGACTACGTTCAGCACCTAAACAACGATCGACTGAATCATTAAGCTCCAAAAAAAACTCGTGTTTATTTTTTACACTCCTAAAAACTCTTCTGCGATGATGACGACACAACATTAAATATTTTGCTTCTTACTTTGTGCTGGTGGAACTAAAGTCAACATGAAACAAAAAGCAACCTCCGCGCTACTTGCATTGCTTCCACCTTTAGTTTATTAACCCGATGATAACTCCTTCGGTGAAAGGTAACCATGAGCTTATGAGATACGGAGTACCATGTTAGTAATCTTAGGCAGAATACGCGATGCGTAACAGATTGTAGGGCTATCCCCAAAATATGTCTCATTATACTTGAATGGCCCAATCATGGCTCTAGTACAACAATTTACGGAGCAAAAATGGCTAAAAATCCACTCTTTAAAATTACTTTTTCACTTTCAAGGATACGAAAAAATCTTAGGTTTAACAAAGTTAGAAAGTTTAATATTCTGTCTATTATTTGCAAATTATTTCTTAATCTTAAGTTTTAAAGTGTAGTAGTCAACCATCTGCACTAATGTCTCAGGAGTATGGATTCTATCGAGTGCAAATTGGGTCAAGATTGAGAAAGTGCAAAGCATTTTTGAGCGTTCCGGCGAAACTTGCACAAAGCCTCACGAGTTTATTCGTACCGATGATAACGGATGACGTTTATGGGTGCTTTGACGATAAATGCTGTCGCAGAGTACAAGCGTCGTCTTCCAGCTTTCAGAGTTCCTGATGAGAAGATTAAAGATTACTATTGGCACGTTATGTTATTAGGGACATTTGTTTTGCGTGGATATCAATGAATCGTGGAAGAATAAATGAATAAATTAAAAGGCCTGCGAATTCTAATAGGAAACTATTCGATAGTTTGTGGAGTAAACAAAAGAATGAGTGATTGTGTATGGAAGCGAACATAGCATTAAATACTAAAGTACTCGCTTTGCTCACTAAGGGGCTGCGCAGCCAACGTCATTGTCAGTGAGGGAAAGAAACATTCGAGATTTGAACTTTGGCACCATGTTGCCGGAAAACTACGAGGAAAATTTAGGGTTTTTGCTTATTATCCGTAAAAAAAACATTTTAGGCACATGAACCTGTCGACTTTCAAGGTCGTATCTACACTGGTGAACGCGTGAAGGAAAGAAACATACGAGAGGTTCACGAAAAGCCGACTTTGGCACCATGTTGCCAGAAAACTAACGAATAGCAGAAAGTTGTAGGCGTGAATGTAATCGCCCAACAGATTCCAGATACGACTTCTAATTTAGAAACTACAGTTGAAAAACAGGAAAATCCGACTTTGATGCCATGTTTCCAGCGAACTATAAGGGTTAGAGAGGAAGGATAGGCATTAGGCTTCAATAAGATCTAAAAAAAACACGCAACAGATTTGAGATCCGTCTTCAAGTTTAGAAGCTACAGTGGAAAAACCGAAAAATCCGACGTTTGCGCCAAGTTGCCAGCGAACTGTAAATTGCCGAGAGGAAGGGTTGGCATAAGGTTGTAGGCCTTGATGAGATCTAAAAAAAGCCGCCCAACAGATTCTCCTCCCAACTTAATTGTGTGACAATGAAACCTGAATATGCAAGGTATAAGAGTAGGCTAAACGCAGTGGAAAAAGGGTGCCTGAAAAATGTTTGCGGCAAAGTAGGACGGCTACGATTTCAAATGAGTGGGTCTTGACAGAACGTTGATTGGATGCTCCAGGAATGGACGTAAATGAAAGGCGCTTCGTTTGGTTTGACTATATTTAAGAGAATACATTAAATTCGGATAACAAACATATATATGATAGTGGAGTGAACAGTGTGAGATGATGGGGTAGATGGAGGAGGTGACGGGTGAATGCTGTAGAAGAGACTCTTGAGAAGAGGAATATGAAGAGACTTAAGAATGTGAAGTCGTGTACCAAGCGATGCACCAATTTAATAGATGTGAAAGAGGGGATGCAAGAAAAAAGGTATTATGGAGGAAATAATTTACAGCGAGCCACTTTCCTAGATCTAAGATCAACAACAAAGTTCTTTGACTTTCTAAGACTTTCCCCACCCCGAAAGTGAAAGACGCTATGGGTAAGTATGTATGTAAGTTTTTAGCAAACACTTTAGGATTAGTTATGATGGACCGTATTTAGTTTTCTTTGCTGATTATGACCAGAATATTGATAAATTACGAATAAATGAATTCCACTAAATAGATACCACAATATGGGATAGTTAATATTATTTTGGTTACTTCGGCTTCATGTTAATTATCATCGATGACAATCATTGATTCTGGTTAGAGGTGTCATACATGCTTAGAACTTAGGATCATTGAGACTGATGAGAGAAAGATTTTGTACTTGACCACGATGAGTTTCGTCCCAGTCTAATCAAATGTTGTTAGAACTAGCACGGTTAAATTTAAGGGGGCTCAAACGTATACTTTATAAAGAAACCGAAATAAATACTTGATAGAACCAATAAGGATGTAATTGTCTACTTTGCGTAAGTATAAAATATATCTGAATGTATTGTTTACTTATAGAAAGTTTTATTTAGTTATATTTCCATCCTTGGAATAGTGCTGAAATATAAATATTGAAAATAATATTTTAAATAACGTTAAAATAGAGAACTTCAGATTAATTCCACCTTTTCACATTGCAGTAAATTTAGTAATCGCTCCGATTCCTATGAGTTCGTTGATATCTGCTCATACACTTCGATCAGCAATTTGCATACACGAGGCGGAAGGCACAGTGTCAATGGAGGCAGGGAACAAGATAAATAGGGCACAAATAATGTTCTGCCACATATTTGTTCATGATCCGTTATTTTCGTGGCATCTCCGCAAAAGAGGTCACTCTCTTGTGCATGTGTGTATCTAAGGGGACATGTGTGTGTGTGTGTGCACGGTGTGCCATTCGGAGCAGCGAGAGATTTGAACGAGAGAGGCGGAACACCTCCTCCGTCCACGCTCCACCAATCCACGCACGCACACGAGAACACGATGCCTATCACATGCTCCTCAAGTCTTCTTCTTTCAAATTAAGGACGTACGGTCGTTTCACTCAACTTTAGAGAATTCAACAAAACATGCTGAAAGCATTACTTATGCTGCAGTATGTAATCCACCTGATTTTTTTCAGAATTATTTACCGCAGATTACTTAAGATATTTGATCGAGAAGTGGACAAAAAATTACATGGGTTCTCATGGGAACACAAGGTAAGAGTAGCTTAATTCATCAAAAAGAACCTTTTTCTAGTCAAGAATAAGAAAAAAACAAAAATAATAAAAATAAAGTATATTAAATGATTTTCATACATTATTCTATTGTTGTTTAAATCATTTTTGTTTTATTTATTCTTATCTACAAAACGTTCTTTTCTCTGAATAAAGCTAGTCGCACCTCGCGTTCCCATTAAGAACCCATATGTAATTTCATGCCCACACTTCCACATCAAATATCATAAGAAATCTGCGGTAAATAATATTGAAAAAAATCAGGTAGCTTTAGGAAAACACAATTAATGCTTCCAGTAAGTATCGTCGAATTCTCATAAGTTGAGTGAAACCACCGAACAACGTCCTTCAAACACGCCAAACCTTCATGGAGGCTTTTGACCGTCGCATTCGCATTTGGGTCAAAGCCTCCTCCGCGCCCTCCTCCTCCGCGTTGGCAGTCCTTGGGCGCCAGGCGTCTCTTTTGGACGCGTCGAAGGAATCGCTCTGGGCTTTTCTTTTGCTAGCCTTTTTTTCGTTTAATTTCTCCAATCACTTCTCCGTTTGAGGGTGGAAGGTGTGTCACTGTGTTCTACGTGAAGTCACTGAGACTCCACGCACTTGTGAAACATGTGCTTACGCCAGTGACTTCAGACTAAGGAATTCGAGAACTGTTCTTCGCTTTGTTCGTCTCTCCGAAAATTTATTGATAGGGGCGCCAAATATAGTGCCAAAGGAGACCCTTATGTTTCGAAATGGCGACAGGTAGAAGAATTAGCCTTGAACGCTCATGGTGTCGCAATAGGAAGGCGCTGTTTTATCGATCTGCTCGAGCTTCGAATAAACAGTTGGTAAGATAAGAGCACTCTTTATGGAATTTTGTATTTTATTATTAAGTAGATGAGTGTTGTGAAAATAACTGCCATTTCATCAGCAGGAAAAGGTATTACAGGCAATGGCAGAAGCGTGGAACACAAATGCCTGCTTTAAATGTTTTTTTACGTTAGTTAGATTCCACTTGATTTCTTGCCGCATGGTCATCTGAATGAAGATGAGGCGATAATGTTGCCATTTTATGTATATAAGAGTATATGATAAGAGATATGCGATGTATTTGAGAAATAGAGAGACCAATTATCCAAATGAATCCAAAATTAACAAGCACACGCGAAAGAAACAAGTGCATGCAGCCTGGCCGTTCAAACGTCTTCATAACGTAAAGGTGACCGGAAGCGTTTGATGTTGTATCCAATGATGGTGCAATTATTTCATGGGTTGAGGAAAATTTATCATTAAAATGTGCGTTTATGTATCATCCGTAGCATATTTCACCACCATGAGTGTTGACAATTAAGGTTTTAAAGACCTCAAAAAACGGTGGATACTTAAATAGGAAGTAATGTTTCTGTGCGTCGACAGCTTACGGAGTGGACACTGGGACAAACTGCCACTTGCAGACGACAGGGGCGGCAAAACTCTAGACAAATAGAAGTATCGTATCTTCATCGGAATTCGAGCCAAGCTCAAGAATGCTCAACAGGGATGAATAAGCGGGATCAGTGTATCCATGGTAGCAGGCCGTTGCTAGGCAATTGAAACTCACAACAGGTTATTCTGAGTACCCCCGCAATTGAGTGCGTGTCATTGGGGAGGGCATAAAACACACTGATGGAAAAAAAAATGGCATCGGATTTTACAAGAAGGTGACATTGCGGCCAAATTCCAAAAGGCTGACTTGAGCGGGAGCCACCCTTCGAGGAGCGCAATTTAAGCATCCGATAGGGACAGTCTTCGCTTTTTATCGGGTTATTTTTTGGTCTTTGATTTTGGCCATTTCTTGAGAATAATACTCGAAACCCGTGTCTCTGCAACTCCTTAACCTTTCTCGTTCCACTCGCTAGATATTCATAAGTTGGGGCGCCCGACAACACAATCGCCATTTCCTTCTCACTATGACAAATGAATAACCGCCTAGAAACGGGTATCAAAAAGTACTCTCCGTATAAATACAGCTCCTTTTACACAACAATGAATTTGTAATTTTTACGCTAGGATTTGAGTGAAAGGATACGGCTTCTTCGCAGATTCCCATTTTCGACGTGGGCGAGTCTGATGTGGTTCTCTGAGTTCGCATGGAGGGGGGTCCAGGTAAAAGTGGGCGGGCATTTCATTTGGGCTCGTTTCGTCAGTTTGGGATTTGGATGAGGGTTTTCTGAGACTTGTTTGAGTTCAGTGTCAATCTCAACGCCTTCGACGCTTCCATAAGCCAGCTAAACATACGCTTGCTTTTAAGGTGGTCTGAGCGAGATAGTTCCCATCGAGTCATAATGGAGGCCATATTAAAATTATATTTTTTTATTTCAGCGGCGGTAAGAAGTATGAAATAAGTATTGTAAATTTAATGGCGCAAAGATATAGTTCTATGCGACCACAATTATCAGTAATTAAATAAATAAAGCTACACAAGTCTCTAACTTGACTCATTTTTTCCCGCCGTACGGCTGAAAACCCTTCAAAAGAGTAGGGGTTTTTTTGTGATTCTGTAAAAATTACTGTGGTGAGTAATAGATTATTTTTTATAAATAGTGAAGAAAGCATGCAATAAGTGCGATATTGCACAGAGGAAAAATCATTAGCCTTGACCGAGTCAAGTTCGCGGTCAAGGCGAATGATTTTTCCTCCGTGGAATATCGCAGTTATGTGCACTTGCGGGTGACTCCGTAAAGGTAACTACCCCGTGGCTAGTCCCGGTATCCTCAAAATTAAAACATGCAATCTACAAACCGTTAGTTTTTTGGCGAAATCTAGGTGCTAGAAGTTCATAATTTGTTTAATATTCTACCTCTGGAGCGCACAGCCGTAATCTATCCCATGTAAAACAGCTTACATTTTGAGGCAAATTGCTCGAAAAGTAGTTCATCAAGGGGTTGATATTTTGATATAATTGGAAATATGAGAATATTTTCTTTAAAATGAGGTCAAATTCTAGGAGATTTTTCGCTCAAACTACCTTAACTACCCTACCGATCCTCTCCCAAAGGGAATGAATGTCCTCGTCCTTCCCCCTCCAAGTCCCCTCTCCTAGACACGGCTTATCTACGCTCGCTGCCCTTCGGCGAATTCGGGTGCCATAGGTTTTACCAACATTGCACTAGTTCTACCAAATTCCGTTGTTGGAGCAAATTAATGTTTGTCCCTACTAAACTTCCAACTATCACACAAACGAATGCATTCCAGAACTCTCATTTAGCAAGTGGAACTAAATGGTTTGGTGAGTCACGGTGTAGCGCCAAAACAAAAGGAACAAATGTCTCAAGGGTTTTAGGAACAGAAATGGAATTTACACGTCCCAAGAATCAATCTTTGGCATGAAGGGATCGCAGTAAACTTCCAGAGACATTCATCGAATGAGAACCAACCTTTTATGTGACGAATACCAATAGCATTCACCAGTGGTGATTATAGGTTGCAATTTCGGGGGAGGGGAGCCAAGACCGACTAGCTGCCCGACACAACATTATGTGCACTCGAGTTTGAAACTCAATGAAAAAATAACCAATAATTGTGCATAAAAACCAATTGCATTATACTTTTTTTTGTTTATCTTGCATTTAACGGTTATAAGTAATATTTTATTACATTTATAATGATATCTTTTATTGAGGTGAGAACGTGAAAAGTGGCCGTTTTAGGCGTATTTCAAGGAGTCACGTTTAAAATTTGTTTTCTTAAAAAAGTGCATTAAAATGGGCACCAAATAAAAAATTATAGATAATATTGCTGTTTATGTATATAATAAATTATCGAAATATATCCTATAAGAAAAAGTTTTTGTTGTGAGTTTTATAAACGAACTTTTTCTCCGGACCGGGACGTCGTAGAGAACAGCGTTCTTGACTGCACTGTCATAAGCAAAGCTTGAGTAATTAATTTTTTATACCAATGTAAGGAATAATAAGTAGCTGATTTCATATCAATTGACAATCATTTTAGTGAGGCTGCGCTCGGTGGTGATCATCCTCGACTACCTTAGCGGCGGCGTTGCCGCGACCGTGCGTCGTTGGGACGGGTCGAGCGTCACGTTTGGCTCAGCGTGGGTCCACTGGCTTTTATTAGTAATATTTCAAACGTTTTCCACGAGTGTTTCACATCAGGGCTTTGAACTTCCAACAGACGATTTAAAAAAAATTTTATTTCAACTTTTTTAAATTTCTATTTTTAATGATTTTTACATATTTTTTCCGGGCATAAAACCACTTTTATTCGTAGTAATCTGAAAAGCCATCATTTTCATCAAAGTCTTTTGGGTCGCTTTTTAGAATCAGATCTATTTAAATTTAAAACAACTGGCTGCTCTTCTGGAAGTAGCTCACTCAGATGATCATTTTCCCAATAGTTGTCTTCAATATTTGTACCGTGTTTAATACAGCTTTTCCACAACACAGCCTGTGCGCGTGGCACAGCCTAAGACTGATTGACATAGATCCCTGTACACTCCTTCGGCGTTTGCTTCTTCCTCTGAATTTACTCTACTTAATTTTGCAATAATATTTTCCACATATGCCCAAAGTAGTTCAATGGCATTCAATTATCAGTGTGAAACTGGCAGACAAACTAGTTCCACGTCTTCTCTCAGCTCTTTGGTAGTTAAATCAGGTTTCCTCTTGTGGGTTCCAAAGTCAGGTCAAGCTAGGTTAATCAAGGATTTCTTTGTCATTAAGATTGAAAATTAGATGTGTATGGTGGATAAGGGATGTCCTCTTTATTAATCCGATCGAGGATTGCTTCATTTTTCCAAGCCAATGTTGGATTATTTGTGTCAGGGTCTAACATATAATACGGTACGGGGCCTGATCAATGACAATTGCAGAATTTGGTGGGAGAATTGTCAGAATATGTCGAAATCATTCCTGAAAATAGCGGGCATTCATTTCCTTGAGGTAATCTTCAGTTCCTTCCTTCCCCACAAAACACAGCTCAGCACCCTTTCAAAAATCTATCCTCACTCCCTAAGTGCACATTCATTGCACGTTTTCCTGCACCTTATGGCGTCTTAAATCCACTTCTCCAATCGAAAAGTTCTTGAAGATGGCAACGGTATTGGTCAAAATTTTTGTAGCCACAGTTTAATGCTTCAGTTACGCATTACTGCCAAGCATAAGACAGTGTGATTTTGTCCACACCAAGTTTCATCAGCATAAAATATTTTGAAATCCTTTTCTCTAAAATATCTAATTTTCCTTAAAAACTCGTGTCATGAGGCTTCCATAGAAACTCCATTAAACTGCTTTTTTATTGATTTTCTTAAAACGAAATCCAATTCTGATCAACAACCTACGGAGAGTTTCACCGGAGATTGCCGGGAAGTCTGGCATGCTTTCATCGAGTTTTTCTTAAGATTTTCAATCGTATGAAATCGCATGTAAAATCATGTACAGACCTGCGAATCACCCCAGTTGTAAAATTATCAACTCCAATCTTCGGAAGTCCTGCAGAGAGTCATTTCTTCTTGGATGAGAGTGGGAAACTATCACTCTGGTTCTCGTTGTTTTCCAGCGCTCAATTATTCACGGATCGAAACTCCGAGGGACGTGCCGCCACCGACTGCCTCGGAGTATCCTCGCACCGGGATACCGCTCCTCTGCGTACCAACGTACGTTGATAGACGGGATACCGTTTTTCACCCAACTTATCCCCCTCAACTTTGAAATGGCGCTTAAAATCATCGCAATTTCGCATTCCGAGAATGGCGACCTTGGTGGCATGTTAAAGATGTCTACACTGAACGAAATGTTAAGAGAGACTGGAGCAAATAAGTATCTTCAAAACAAGTAGCTCAGCACGAGTCGCAGGAAATTCCATCGCATTATAAACTATGACTTGAGGGAGTAAATGTTGTAATATCCTGCCCGGACACGCCTTGTTTGGAATGTATTTTCACCATAAATAACCGCCCGGGATGCCTCGCACTCGTCCCGGCCCAACGACGCACGGTCGTGGCAACGCCGCAAGGGTAGTCGAGGCGGATCGCCACTGAGCGCAGCCTCACTGAAATCATTCATAGATACCAATCAATATAAAATCAGCTACTTATTTTTCCTTACATTGGCATGAACAATTAATTTGTTGACGGTTGTCATGCGCTGCTTATGACAGCGCAGCCAAGAATGCTGTTCTACGACTTCCTGCTCCGGAGAAAAAGTTTGGTTATATTACTCAAAACAAAAAATTTATTCTTATAAGATATAATTCTATAATTTATTATATACATACAAAACAATATTATCTATCAGTTTTTAAAATTTGATGTCCATAATACAGCGCGTTTTTAAGAAAACAAATTTTAAACGTGACTCCTCCTTGAAATACTCCTAAAACGGGCACTTTTTACGTCCTCGCACCAATATAATAACATTATAAATGTAATTAAATATTATTTATAACCGCTAAAAACAGAATAAACCATAGAAAAACACAATGTAATTGGTTTTTATGTACAGTCATTGGGTATTTTGTTATTAAGCTTCAAACTCGAGTGCACATTATTTTGTTTCGGACAGATATCCTATCTATGCGCCTCTCGCCGCGGCCATGAGGCCTTATTTCGGGTGGGGGGGCCTGTGCCCATTGCCCCCTGTGCCCCCCGCCCCATATATTTGCCACTGGATTTCACAAATATACTCAGTTTTGCTTACAACCCTGAAAATGTCATGACTTTTGTGGATCCCTCTAAATCAATTCTGATGTAACTCTTCTGAAGAATTCTGACGACACTGAGAATGAATATCATGTATCACCAAGGCCCATACTCTATCATGGAAGAATATTTGTACCTCAGGGCTTTGTCTACTTCAGTGAACGAGATTTGGGCCAGCCTACCGATTTATGTAATCATATATAGGTACAGAGAAGGCTAGTTTTATTACACTTCGATGTTGGCAAATAGAGATAGGTTTTTTGTAGTCAATAAACATTTATTTTCTAGAGCAGTTTTATTAATTATTTTAAATAACAAAAAATATGATTTACTATATATCTGATCTTCAGCTTGCTATCTAGCACGGTAACTACATGTTTATGTTTTCCGTCCATTTTGAAGACAATATTGTATTCAGAGTTTCATTTAGAATATTTTTTTGTGAAAGAGAAACTTATTTCAAATAAGAAATTCCAAAATAATGGTTCATTAAAATGGAAAGGAAGGTTCATTAACGACTGGAGAAGAGCAATGGAAACACCTGTTTGCGTAGGATCATTTAAAACTCTCAGAAAAAAAGCATCATGTGCCCAGTCATTCACTGGGAACAATTCGAGGTGATGCAAATTTTGGTTGAATCTTGTACTTCTCTTAAAAACATATGCTTCTCCTATCTATTTTCCCTTAAAATATGATCCCTTTTCGTTTTTTTCGGATATTCCAACCCCACAACATTTCATAGGAGCAAGTTTTAGAAGAATTGCAAAGAACAACTGGAGAGATATCGAAGTTTCCCTTGATTACTGATCTCAGTCCTCTTAGAATCTCCGCGATATTTTTAAACAATCCAAATTCAACAACGACTGAGGAGAAACTTCGGAACATTTCTAATCCGCAAAGACAGAAAAACATCCACCTCCCAGCGCTTATAAACTCCGAATTCGCGCGGCAAAGTTCCTTACGTGAGGACCTCGGGCGAGGATAACGGCTAGAGGCGAATGAACGGCGATTATAGACGGCACAAGAACAACTCAAAAACAAAACTGGTGAAACAGTAATTTGCTCAGATCTCTATAGTAAATACTTCTTCAAGACCGAGCTGATGGATTCCAACGATGATAAGATACAACGGTTTTCCTTTTGTGATAGTCTCTTTAGTATTAGCAGACATGGGTTTCTGGAACTCTAGCTGTTAAAGATAATATCGCAGAGTGTAAATCTAAGACCAATCCAATGACTAATACAATATCCGTGCGAGTGGAGATGTTTTAATCCATAACCTTGAGTGTCTTGGTCGACAAGTTATTAAACCCTGGTTACATGAACAATTACTTATAGTTTAGCACCCACGGGTAGTACATATTCTTTTATGTTAGGATGAACAGGGTCATGAGAGCTCAAAGAAGGATACGATTACAATGGCGTATTAAACTAATGGAAAAGAATCAACTATATATTATTTACTTGTTGGTGAAAATTCTTCCATGATTGGCTTTGAATTGAAAATATAATGGTTCAGTAGTCAAGAAATTTGAACAATTTGACAGAAAGTTGAGAACAATAAAGGTCTCATCCTACGAATATTTCTTTTCCAAAGGTATACTTTACATGAATGTCTCACTGACCTTCTAGGATATAGTTTTCAACGGCCGTATTGATTTTTGGAGGTTTAAAAACTGAAAATAGTTTTATTTGTAAAACGTACGTGAGCACTTTCAAATACTCTCCAATATCCCGCGAAGTTTCTTGTTTCATGTTATTTGCCACAGTTTTTCAATTAATGCAAGTCGACCTGCTCACATTCTAAGCTTTTCTGCAAACATTTCCTTCCCAAGGTGGCTCTGTGACGAAACGTAAATATTCGCAATCTAATTCTATACACAGATCAGAATTAAAATAAAAAGTAAAGTTCCTGAAGGAAATAATACTTCACCATATTTATTCCATGCGGTATTTTGCCAATCACTTATAATTAAAAGCTGCTTATTTTATTGCAAATTTCCTTAGTTGGGGACAGTATATTTATTTGAAGAACTCTGGCATCGCAAAACTTGATTTCTTTGAAAGATTAACATCTCCATTCGGAAACTTATCCGGTTGATTTTGTAAGCCTGGCTTCAACGACTAATTCATAATATACCTATGCAGATGTCATTTTCATTTGAGTCTTTGTTTTATGATTGCAATCACCAGTCCTAGGGTATATCACGAATTAGTGTTACGTTGTCGTCAATTTCCGTGAATAGATTGCACGTATCTACCGCACTTTTAAGGGTCAGTGGCTCCACCATTTTAGAACTAAACATTTCGTTCGCATTACATTACATTACATTTCGATCCAGCTCACTCCCACCCTAACGAAACGATGAAAAAAATTCTTTATCCGTTTTCTCTTCGGTTGTCCGACATTAACTGTGCTGAAGTAGCTCGGAGAGATGTTTTTAATTGGAACATTGCCACTACCTATCACAAATACAGAAGTTGGAGCTCCAACGGCCGAAGATACCGCAAAAAGGTTCAAATCATTAGAGCGCATTCCACAATACAACTAATCTAATTGATTAGAGCATCGTTGCAAGAAACTGTATGGGCAAAAATAAATTACTCTACGGATAAAAATGACCATGATTCTGAAAACACGACTGACCTCAGAAAGAAACCTTTGAACCGTATGTGAAATATCAGTTAATTACGCTTTTTCACTGAACTTGCTTTATGATTATGTTTTGATAAATTTATCACTTACTAGTTAGATAATTTTGCTAGTTTTCAGTAAACAGCTATTCTTCTATAAATTCAATGTAATTTACATTGTAAAAATTTCGAGGAATCCTGTGCCAAAATAATTTATACGCAAGAATAATAACCCCTCACTCATACTTTTGCAGGATTCACTTCCTAGAAGTTACTAGTACTCATAATTGACACAGCATAGTACTTTTCTACAACATTTTATTATTGAACGACGCGCTTCGCCGCGTTACGGCATTTAATTTGTATATATTATATTTTGTAAACCTGTCGATGCCGTAAAGCGGCGAAACACGGCGCGTAATAATAAAATATTGTAGAAAAGTAGTAAGCGGGTTCATTCATGAGAAACCCTGACTCGCTGCGACCAAAAACTCAATCCTCACCGATGGAGAACTGCGCATTTGCAAATGACGCTTCCCCAGGTAGACAACAAAAAAGAGAACATTGTCGTCCTTCTTCGCCGCGAGCACAAAACGGGAGAAATCAGATCGCGACCGAACTGCGCGCGGCGTTCTTCCTTTGTTCGACGGACGCCCACGCCAACGGGAATTCATGGGCGGAGGGAAAAATAAGGAAAATCAATTGAATTTCCCCTCCCCCTCACAATCATTTTCAATGGTAATATATGCTTCGGATAATCGACGCACACAACTCCTCTGATTCACACTTGCAGATCAAATGAAAGCGATCGCGCGCGCCTGCGCTCGGGTGAAGAAGATTAGACTGAAATTATGAAAAAAGTGAGATTGAGTAAAAATATGTCAAAACAATCAACAATCTACTCCACGATGAGCTTGTTTGTTTCGCTAGGATAGGAAATGCACTCAATGGAGTTAAAGGAGAAAGGTTATCGAAAAGTAGTATTTAGGTACCTGCACCAATCATTCAGCATTGAAAAGCAACAAACCACAAGATCAACAGGAGTAATCAGTTCGAATATATTCATCCATTCACCCGCGAAGGAACTAGCGGGAGAGAATTAGTTCGTACAATATATAACAGTTGTTCGAAATAGTTTAAGGAGATTAGGTTTAAATACAAACGAATTAGCAAACACTATGCCTCTGCAGGTAACACATTAAACTTGGGAAAAGTAATAAGACTATTTGAAAAAAGCATTAGTTGTTTGGATGAAAAGACGAAATTTTTAAATTGGAAAAACTTTCTCAGTTGCACAAAGACTCACAGTTCACACTTCAATGTGGGAGTAAATTCGTTGTTTATGGGAGAAAAAAGCCAGGGAGGACAGAGATGAGATAAAAACTTTGCCCGTAGTCGTGACACTCTGATACCATTCTCGAGAAAATTGCAGAAAATTGTAGAATGGATTTAGAAGAGGCGAATATGATCGTTCCCAAGTTTTCAAAAGCTTTAAATATAATGTGGCGTTCCGATTGTTGTTATAGCTTAATGTCGCCCAAATGATAAACTTGTCCAACAGTTCTCTGTGGAGTTGTGGAGAGTGACAAGGGACACATGGAAGTAAGTGAAGAAGGCGGTAAGAGATAGAATAACAGTCTTGAACGGGACGTAAAGAAAAAACTTATCCGGTACTACTGCGAGCCTAAAAAATTCCTGAATTCACTCTCCACCACCACATGGAAACTTGGTTGTTTCGTCAATAAGCAATCTTTTATGATTTTTCAAGGCTATATTATGGTACGAATAGTTTTTCCCCTTCACGTTCCCTCATTGGGAAGAATACGTTGAAGACCGCAACGTTTTCGCAAGGGATACTCCATTGAAGTCGATGGTTTACGGCGTGACTTTGTGGAATTTGATACTGATAAATTTATGCGGAAAAACAAAGCACTACTTTTCTCATTCACAATACTCCATTCAGTTCACCGAGTCTCAAACCTAAGTTGTAAGAAGAACTCACGAATTCATGTAGCCATGGATCTAGAACCGAACTGACAGGATCGATGAAATGTTATCCTGACAGGGCATCCCGCGCCAGTTGGATCGAAGAAGAGGAGCAAGGCTAAAGACAGCAAAGAGCAGCATGTGTTTCTCAGTGAGCCAGAGGATTTAAGAACACGTACTACCCAAGAGTGTTGGCCTATTTAAGTGGAAGCAAACGTAAAGAAACCTTGGAAATAATGACATTGCGTGGATGGGTAATAACTTTGAGGAAGGCGACGAGATATCAAGAAATGAATTTTACCAATGACCAGCAAGGACAGTTCTAATTGGTAAAGAGAAACCTCTTAAGAAATGACCCGCGTTAATTCAAGACTGGGAATTCTAGTCTACACAACGTTTCTAAGATGGTTGCCTATGGTTGCCTCACTAAGTATGGGAGACTGCGAGGGAATTTGAACCTTCGAGAGAGAGAGGACACTGCTGCATCCATACTGTTGAGGACCCAGATTCACAAAGCGGAAACACACACTCATAAGGCGTCTTCTCCCTTTTTAGAAGTACCGGCGGGCTCATCCGACGCTAGTCTTGCATGCTGACGAATAGCGCCGTTTCCCTTGATCAATATCTCACGGAACCAACTCATTCCTCTGGGTCACCGCAGGACCGACCATATCCCTTGAATGAGAAGGATGTGTTCTTTCCAACTTGATCAAATTGCCACGGTAGTGAGATTTAGAGCAGGAAGAAAGAAGTGATCCTATAAGACAGACGGATTAGTTACGAAATACAAGGTCAAAAACTCAAGAGGAATTACACGTAAATAGATTAAATATCGATACATCGATAAGAAATTAAAAAATCGGCAAAACTGTCGACTATGCAGTTCAGCATTAATTTCATGTATTGCGCCTCGGTTGTAGGCAACCGAGTAAACACTCTTTACGATTTTGTCACAGCCAACTCCGCTGAGTAGCAATTGGTCAGAAAGAGGCCAGCAATCAGCCAAAAGTTGCATGGCCAAGATATAGCAGGAGCCAATGAAAGACGGATTTTACAGAAGCTCGAAAAACCAGACAGTTAAATTAAATCTTATGTAATCGGCTGGTTAAGTTTTGAGGAAAACCTACACAGAGAAAAAATGGATGAATTTGAATATCTGTAAATATTTCAGAGTGCTATTACACGATATTTGAAAAAAAACATGGCTTTAATAACAAATTCACTTGGACAAATATCTGTAGTACATAGTATTGAAAGCTGAAACAAAACTCACGCAGATATGAAAGTTGAGATGTCCAACTTGTTATGTTCAACCAGAAGTAAACTTCAGTTGTCAATATTATTCCTGTTCACGCCAAATGTTTTGACTTGACCAAAAATATAAATAAACGTGGGGACAAGTTAGCCCTCAGCATAAACCTCTCCACTAAATTTATCTTCGAAATGTGAACAAAAATCCCGGCAAATATGTGACAAAATAGGTCTGGAGCATAATCCAATGTATTGAAAGGTTATTATTCCGCATTGAAAAAGATATTAGCACATAAGTGCTTGAATCAGACAATAGGCGCTTCTGATAACCTTTTAGGGTCTACAGCAGGAAACTGACACTAATGCAAACCGTATGTAGAATATTACAGCCAATAGCAGGAGATGGAGTTGGCTTTCACAACTGGTGGGCTACAATAATTCAACCGCGAGTAAAACTAACATGGAAAGCGGGGAGAAACATACTCGAAGAAGAATAACGAGTAGTTTGGGATCAGAGGAACATGTCCGTTGGAGGAATCGGGTGTGTGTTGGCTGCAATAGGAGGGAGAATTTTGGATAATTGGAGGGAAAGAGTGGAGATTGAAAGAGTGAAAAAACAAATGGGAAGGCAATTCAAGGAATAAAAAGTATTACGGGTTTAATCCTATTCGTAAATCAAGACACTTATCAAAATGTATTAGCTCACTTAGAAATTTAGAAAATTTGACATCAAAAGCTATTCATTAATATCTGAAATTTTTTCCGAAAAGCTCAGTCATTACTCAATTCGGTGCACCGAAGTTTGTTTTCTTAATTACTTTAACTGCTAAGGCTCAAGTCAAAAAGAATACCCATGCAAAGACGGGATTTGAACCTGTGACCTTAAGTTATTCAGGACAAAGCGTTAACAATCTGGCAACACTATCGGAGTCAAATCATCCCACGAAGACCCGTGTGCTATTTAGACCAATTAAACCGTAACAAATGGCCCACCGTGAAAATAGACTAAGAACAAAGCGTCTTCGCAGTTTCTTTTGCTGCTACATGTCACATTAATCCATTTTGGAATTCTAATTTGCAGCTTTTGAGGTGTTACAACCTGATTATACCTGGCATATTTTGCTACTACGGAGTTCAATATTTCAAAAGTTTGTTGGCGTTTTCCCTAAGGAACCCAAACTGATGAAAAAGTACCAGGTTCACTACATAAACTGCATGTTATTTGTTAACTATTCTTAAGGCTCTTATTGAGAAATTATAGCGATACACGCCACCGTAGCACTTTCATGGAAAATGTGCGAGTCACAGGCGTGGTTACATCAACACATCCTAACGTCCTGGCAACCAAGCTTGAAGAAAACGTCTACAGAGTAGCTAGTATCAGAAAATGTAATGGAATTCAAGCAAAGCCGTTGATAGCAAAGTGAAATATCAGCGATGAAAAGAAAATACGAATTATATCATCATCGCTATGGTACGAAGGAAAACAATGGAAGCAATTTAGGCGAAGAGATAGAGTGGGAGGGCGGGGGGGGGAGGGAGGGAATGGAAGATGACCGAGGTTGGTTACGTTGGCGATGAGAGAGAGGGATCATCAACTGTGTTTTCGCTGAAAAAATCATGGCGCGGCGCCGCAACCCTTAAGAACAACGTCCGTGGGAAACCCACTGGGAGGGTGGAAGGGAAGGGAGGAGGGGGGAGAAAAAACAACAATGCAGCGGCGAGCGAGCAGACTGTGGGAGGGTCTCTCGTATATATGGGAGGAGAGAGGAGACGGTGGTGTAGCTGTGGTGATGGGACAGAGTGGAAGTGGAAGGAGAAATGAGGACATTCCGTCGACCGCGGTGGAATGAATTATGCAGCCAATCCGAAGGGAGAGTTGAGGTGGGTGGGCGGGGGGGGGGTGGAGGGGGAGGGGGGAGCCAAAGGGGCGGGGGTTGGTGACGTGAGAAGAAGCAACACATTCCACATGGACAACAACCCTTTCGCCCTTTGACCCCACACATGCGTACCCCACCCTGTCCCTTATTCTCATTGCCCTTCATGTCATCGCCAATGAATTTCCCGCGGATATTCTGAGTGGTTTCTCTCCAAATAATTATGCTTGACGAAATTTGGCATTTATTGCCACAGCTTAGGGCGCGTCGAAGGCGAAAGAAGTAGGTAGTGTAAAGTACCAATGAACCATTTTATCTTCACACGTGTCTTCACTTTGAGGTCCCTGATAGCATTTTACATGTTCATTAATACTAATTGCAGAATATAAAAATGATTAGACGCACGTGGATACGTATTTATCCACTAAAGCGATGAAATTCGCCATCAAAAATCATCCCGGTGAATTCAAATGAACCATTATGACGACTTTCATCACTTGTATGTATTTCTTCAGCTATCCCATCCGTTGTGTCGATGGATTAACTTTTCCATTCATTTCTCCTTCCAGTTATGTTTTCAGGAAGAGGTGAATATCGGTCAATTTACAATGAAAATCCTTGGCCCCGAAGAAAAACCGCAGCTACGAGCAGCTCGTATATTAAAGCAAAAACGTTAGAACTATATAAGTTTGATGTAGCATGAGGAATGATTTGTTTCCATAATCGAATTCCTCGTAAAAACAGTCACGGCAATCAGGACTATAAGCCTCAGCAGTTATATGCAACAGATTTGCCTTTCCCCAACAACGACTCCTGCAGTACGTAAGCACTCCATGTCACAAGTGTCACAACCCCCGTTCAGACGGCTCTCAGCGTACCCTGTGAAGATGTGTTCGATTGTATGCGTGCTCAACAGGTGACGAGTGATGGAAACGAATGTTTCATTCACATTCTCTGCCAAGCACCACAAAGGTGGATTGTGGGCGTTCCTTTAATATCTAAATTACTTTTAATCAGAGAAGCACCGGAGCTGCTTATCGAATCATCAAAACCAATATTTAGATGTTCTGCAGGACGATCGCAGAGACTATCTATCGCGGCCACTTGTTTACATGTCTTTTATAATGCTCACGTCTGACACTTCAAATGTTGGTCCACATAAAAGACTATATCTAAAATTTAAGGCCGAAGTATAAAATAAAAAACTAATCAAGTCACGCGTTGTCCTAAAAATTGCCAATTTGCGCATTAGTTTTTTGTTACTGTTTACACCAGAGAGTTAACAGGAAGGAGCAAATTATGTCCTGGGGTTGCACGATTCTCGCAATTCCTCATCAACAGATGTAGCGATATGTCGGTGAGATGTTCCAAGATGTGATGCGCTCTGTGTGCCGAATCAAAAATAGATATTATCATCACGTCTCTTGATGTCTCCCATCCACTCCGACTCCTGGGGTGGGAGGTGCTCTCTCAACTACCTCCCCTCCCTCGAAATAATGGATGATGGGAGGGCCAGAGGGGAGGGGGATGCCGCGGGGGGGGGGGGGGAGGAAGGCCCTGCCCTCTGGCGGCGGCGCGAGAAGCTAACGGGGCCGAGGATGGATCCCTGGCGTACACGAAGGCACGGCGGGAACTCACGTGCGGGTGGCAATGCAACGGGTTGGCGGAGAGAGACAGGAGGAGAAGTGAAGGAGGAGAGGTGCCATTAATATAAAAAAGGCGCCGGCGATGACGAACAACTCCCCACCCCTCCTGATACTCGAAGGGATATGAGAGAGGGGAGGGGGGGGAAAGGTGACGTGTTGAATGGATTTGGAGCCAGAGAGAGACCGCCATGAGGATGAAGCAGTAGTATTTCATGAAAAGGTCAGAAGGAATGTAGACCCTCAACCAGCGAAGGCAAGAGCAACTCTCCGTTCTATGGCTCGGAAGATTCAAAAGCAGACTCGTTCACGCGCTGTCAGAAGGAATCAGGAACCAAAAACGGATGTTCAGCCGTATTTCAATGCGGTCCCGTCTGAGCAAATATCGCAGTGGAACAGCAGTCGGTGCTCTTCGTGGAGTGGGAGAACCGGAGTAGCGTGGACTTGAGGAACTTTTCTCATTTGAATGCCTCGAATTTAATAGAGCGCTCACTAATGTTCCAAAGGTTCGTCGCGCATAAAGTAAAACGAAATCCTTTTTTAATTCTGCGCACCGTTGATTTATTTATTTCTGTCTACGAATCCGCTCCAATCGCTCTCCGTTTTTAACGCAAAGATAGTGAATGCGCTCCTCGCCGAAACGCACGTCTTCAGAAGGTCCAAGTGGTGCAACTACCTTAATACGACTACTACAATTTTCTCAAAATGCACAATCCATCTTCGGAAATTGTGTTGACAGTACATCATGTTTTTGTGAAGTGATGAGGCTTTGATGTTGAAAATGGGATGCAGGCGTATGAAGCAGCAGCTCGCGGATGCCTTTTACCACTCATTCAGACCTAGAGCTATAGATGCTTCCATATTTTAAGTGCTTTTTCTAATTCCCGTCTCTTGTGACAAACCATTCAATGTTTTGAAATGCGATGCCTCTAATCTGCCTTTCAAACCCAATTCTCAATCGTCAACATAAGGTGTCATCAGGATGATCGCACATCTGATGTTCAAAATGTAGGGCCATCGATGTCAATGAGGACATTAACTCATTAAACGAAAAATGCGATGGTGGGTGGCGTAACATGGTGGAACTCCTTCATGATACACAAAGGATAAGAAAAAAGACTTTGCTGTTCCACAAAATAAAATATATTTGCGACCGGTTTCGATACGGCGTATCATCATCTGGCCAGATGATGATACGCCGTATCGAAACCGGTCGCAAATATATTTTATTTTGTGGAACAGCAAAGTCTTTTTTCTTATCCTTTGTGCAACTCATTAAACATAATCTAACTTCCCGTCGGAATGTTTTTGCCAGCAATAGCTGAGATCTCGGACATAGAACTGAGCTCAAGATCAACTCCATGCCTTTGAGTGAATAGCCGATTCTTCTGCCTGATAAGTGGCCTCGTTATAGGACAATGAGGCGTATTTTATTCCCATGCAAGACAGGTAAAGCGTAATGCGTGAATATGATAATAAACTAGATGGACACAGTAATGATGATAATCCATCTGTTGTAAATCAATTGAGCCAGACCATGGAACCCACTAGGTAAATTCCATCAATCACTTTAAATTTTAGTCCTTAGTATTCGGTACCTAAGTAACAAAATTAATGAACTGGAAATAATTTTTATAATGGAGAGACCCGACTTAATTTGCCTGTGTGAGCACTGGCCAAGTGATATGAAGGTAGTTATTTTAGGATTTGTGATTTTTATTGTCGTAAAAATTCTCCCTATGGTGGTGTGATTTATTTGAAAAGCACTTTACCTTTCTTTAGCTTAATAGAAGATTCTTTCCAATTAACCCATGAAAAATATTTTAAATTTCTTCTGTTAAACTCTCAATTGGCAATCACAGTTTCATTGTATTTGCTCTTTATCGGTCACCCATGGGCTGATTCGACTTTTTTAGAGATAAATTGGATAGATTAAACCTTATTAGACGACCTAACAAGTACTTCAGTGATACTCACATCTTGAGTGCCTTCTTGAGTGGCCTCGGATATTATATAGTCCAGGCGCAAAATGGGAAAAAGGGGTCCCTTTACAAATAGAACGGCAAATCTTGAGGCATTATGGCAACATGTGATTCTTAGGTAATTCCACCCTACTGAAACCGATTTTCCTTGTTGCCAAGCCGAATTTTGAGTCCAAAGGCCCAAAAACAAGATGGCGTCCAAGATGGCGACGATTGTACGCATCCAGCCTGGATTTTCTCCTCCCCTCGGAACTCACGAACCATCTGGATTTTTGTTTCAATGGAATATGTTCAGGTACGTACCCTTTGTCCCATTGTTTCCATAAATCCACTTCAAGGGACCAAAATGCAAATTGGCAGCTAATTTTTTAACGGCATGTTGCCATGGTATGAGTTTGAATGAGGCTGAGAAAGGCTTAAAAGAACATTTTGAATGAAAATCTCCAATAGTACACTAGTGAGTGTTAATCTTGAGTGTTTCAACTATCAGTTCGTAACGCGTATCACATCCTACTTCTTCGTAATATGATTATCCAAGGATGGAAATGAGACGTTGACTACTTCTAACTATTCTGATTTTAGTGATTAGAGATATTGGTGTGTTGAAAGGCAATTAAGAAAAAATTTCCTGAATTGGAAAAAAGGAAACAATGCTTTTTCAGCACCGTTCTCATTTCCTGCACATTTTCATTCACAGAAATCATATGAAATAAATGACAAGCATACCGTAATGTTGTCTAACATGGAGTCGTAAGCGAATGCAATTTGGTCAATAAATAAAAAAATCTTGCCTGATTGCTTTTAAAGCGTCATAAAATTTAATAAAACATGAAAATTTTACTTTCATTATTAATTTTTTATTTCTGAAGTAGCAATAGATCATGATCTCCTTTTCGCTTCTTAATTATGAAGCGTTTCATTGCTTTAATGATACAAAATTGTTTACTATTTTCCAATCATTACGATTGCACAAATGCTGTGGTACGCCGTCATTCGCAATGATTGGAAAAATTATCAAAAGTCATTTGAATCCCGGTCAATTCAAATGATTTCATCATGACAAATTTCACAATCCTTGGTGATCTTTGCACATGACTGCTTACCACACACCATTTGTCCAATCGCAGTTATTGGAAAAGTGTCTAAAGCTAGTTGCTCCTATGCGACAATTTTGGGTTTTATCTCCGCAACGGTTGCATGTCATGCACGACAACAACGTCCTCTGCGCTAAACGTGGAGTGTAGACTGGGGGACGAGGAGACAACTTGTTCGTATAAACCCTCTCCGCTGATATTCGTCTTGAATTAATATGGCTTGGTTTTGTAAATGTGGCGAACACGCTTGACCGGCAATTGGGATGTCCGGGTTCGAATCCCGGTCGAGAGAGATGATTCCATGACGAATTTCACCCTCTTCGCTGTTTGAATTCATTTTATTTTATTTTCATATTTTAATTGAATAATTATTGATAATTATGTTATTTCTCCCACAATAGTTTCAACATACTAAACCTTTTAATTTTTTCCTAACACTCCGGTCGTGTCGAGATTGCGAACTGTTATTTTTTTCATATTACCGTAGAGAACATAAAAACAAGCAATTCTTCCACCACAATATCATTCATTTGTTTTTTTCTCTCGCTAGACGAGACTCAAGACACTGGAGACCGGGGAGGAGGACCGAGTTTGGGAAACGAGACCCAATTTCCGTCTCTTCTCGTCTCCCGGCAACAGAACTTACACCCAGTCAACGTGCTAATAAACCCGCGCACCTATTAAGTAAACTATTAGCATATTAGCATTTATTAAATTGAACAAGCCGAGAGGAAAACCAAATATTAATATTTACCACTTACATGCCATGTTCGTAATCGATCCACAAACCATTTTCAAACTGTAATTTCGGTTGGATGTTTTCTTCTGAAGTTCGTCACTTTTCGTCCGCATTGCAAAATGCAGGGGGCAGTACTATCCACGTGAGAATGCATTCGATTCCTAAATCCTTTAGGTGAGAGGATCGCTGGATTCAACATCCCAACGACGGCCTGCATTCCGAAAATTCCAGAACAACCTTCGCGTGGGTAAGGGACTGGTGCAAGGTTTTAAGACTTTGCCACACAAATTTCAACATGCACATACTTCACTCTTCCCGCTTCCCAGGCTACGCAACTACAAGCAAACAGACAAAATTCCAACCAGCAAACAAAGTAGAGACGTAGCATCGGGCTCCAAAATGTCGAAAACAGGTGATCTAAAAGATGCAAAGTAAAAGGCATCAAAGCAGTGCAGAGGTTAGCATATGAGTGAACATCTGAAATTAAGTCTCGTCCATTGTATTAGGAAACCAATCAAAAGCGCCCTTTTATTTCGGTTAGGTTGCAACGAAAGATACGACTCCATCGACTGAGCGAAGATTCAGCGCCGTTCATTTTTTTTTCGCCTCAACCCGACCAAAGCTTCGCTTACATCGGGTCATGTTGACCCGACGACTTTTTCTCTGAAGTTATTTCATTGGAGTATTTATTATATTGCTTAGTTTTCCAACTTAGTCTCCTACGTTGAGCCACATTATCGATCCAAAAAGTTTGACTCCAGAGGTTTGAACGATATCTTCAGTGGCGATATTTTGACCCAACCCGACCACATATGTAACAAGTCATTCTCGCTTTTCGGCCCGAATCGACCGCAAATACCTCAATTCTTTCACCCGCTTGTTTTGCACCTTCGTCGCCGTCTTCAGCTCAACGTCACCCGAAAGCGTCTGTTTCGTCATGAGGAAGAAACAAATTGGAATACGTGAAAATAGTCATTCGTTGATGTTCCACCCCTAAATTACCATATAGAGCCATTACGAAAATATTAATTTATTTTCATCATTTGGAAGAGCATAAGGACTAATCGGGATATTATTTGACAGCGTTTGCCATCGCATGTCATAATTCGAATGCTGTTGTTTTTAAGCAGTTGTACCATGATTACTCATGCGATGTTGTTTATCTCCTCCAAACGCTACCTCAATCCATAGTGCTCATACTCCGATTCTTTTCTGTTCCCCACTGTCAAAATGCAAATCCTGTTTTCGCAGAGGAAGAATTCCAAAAGTCGGACCCAAAATGGAATGAGAGGAAGCCTGAAGGAGATTAGTACCAGAAGAAGAACACGATAATACCAATGAAGAGAAGATCGATTATGACTGGATTCATGAAATTTACGCAGAGTTGGATGACGATGGCTATTTTTGCACAAAGTAGCAGTGCAGTTTTACTAGCAAGAGTATAATAAAATTGACCGCTATCTCTATTATCAGACAGGAACGCATGAGAATATAATACATAGTAGCTCATTCTCCCGTACACAAAATATTAAAAAAGTATGAGCGTTGCCGTGGAGCTTCCGTGTTTGCAAGTAATAAGTGTCGAAGAGAAATCAAACAACTTTCAGATAGAATGCATACGATTAAAAAACGCAACATACAGTGAGCTAAAAGCACAGGCAACAAGACAACAGAGCCGGTTTTACTTCCTTTCAATTCTAGCTGGTTTTAGGAAACATCCCAGGTCCACTAGAACAGGGAAAAATGATCCTACAGTTGTTTCTCTAACAATGAGTAAATATAGGATTCAATTTTTATTACAGCACCTTTTGCATGTGAACATAGGCAACTAAAACATTTCTCACTATCACTAGTAAACATTTGGCGGAAAATATCCAAATTCAAGTGGCGTTCATCGCATTACAATAAATGATTTTTTTCTGAAAAAATTATACCAAGTAAGGTATAAGGTACGAGGTAAGGTACCAAATTCAAAGCCAATAATAGTTTGAATAGTAACACTGAATGAAAAAGATATGGAATCAAAACCTGTGTGTCTAGTTCAGCCTGCCTTAGGTAGTGAAAACACCATAACCACTGACAACATACCCCTAGAAAAAAGATTCCATGCTTTAAAAAAACACGGTATTGTTCTAGATTATCCTTCAGAAAAGCACAGAATTTCACATTCTTCCGTAACATTTAATTTGACTTCTCACACATTAATGAGCTGACTCAAGACGAAATATTCCCATGATAGTTGCATTTGGTTCTTCCACCTAAGTATAGGAGCGTACTCGCAAGATCAGCTATGTTTAAACTAACATGTAATACCAGGAACCTAGAGCCGGTAATTTGCATTTTGGGCCAACTCCGGGAGAATTTCTATTTACTCAGCAAGTAGGCAACAACAAAGTCAACAAACAGAAAAATTGCACGGCGAATGTTTCAGAAAAACGTTTGCCTTTCACTCACGATAAACATTCTTCTATTGCGTCACAGAAGCAAAAGTATAATTGTATGACAGTTTAAAGAAGCAACTTTGTAATAAGATTTGATATTGGTCATTTATGCCGAATAATTCAGGCACCATCAACTGGCTGGATGCCAAAGAGATAGGCCATATTTACACAAAACTAACTTGTTTTATTTAGACAACACTAAATAAAACAAGTTTCAACATCAGATAATAAATTAATAAATAGTTCACAAAGTGAAATAGTCAGAATTATTTGCGTTTTTGGGTAGTTTATTTAGTTAAATATAAGACTTCAATTGAGGGCATGGATTTTACTTTAAGTTTCAGCTCAGCCATTTACCAAGGAGATGATTTTTTTAAGTTCACTGTAGATTTAAGATGATTTAACTGCAATTTTTAAAAATACAGTCTTGCATTGAAATTCATATTCGGTCCTCCTCCAGTGCTGTCTAATGTCATACTGTTACCTAAGTAATATTTACATAAAAATACCATTTGAAAGCTGTATTGACAACTGACCAAATGTATTTGAGTACACCCAATAAAGGGTGCATTGTGACGTATGCATTGTAACGTTTGAATAAAACCTCAGTATTTGTTTCTTAATTTCGCATAGTTTTGGTTTAAATATTTTAGTTTATTTTAGTGTACAAATTTCTGATTGTTGAAATGTTTTGGTTGCGAAGGTTTTGTTTGGGAGGGGACGATAGGTTGTTAAGTATGAAGGAGAGCAGGACTGGAAGCTGCTCTGCACGAGTGAAAAGAATTTTCAGAATAAAGAAAATAGAAAATTAGTGGTAACAATTTGTAAACCCCGTCCGACGCTACAATATTAATCAACAAACTGTCATTCTTTTACCCTTGAAACTGCTCAGTCAAAATTAGCCGAACGTGTGTGCTCCTCAGCAGGGTAATCACAACATTATATCCGTTGCGTCTTGGTACCTCAGAATAAGTGAATCATGGTTCCGATTTTCCATTAGATTTTAAGCAACGTGAATAATTAATAATGATACATGCCTATGAATCTAGAATGGAGAACTGTCACTAACAATGACTTCTTAATTGATAAATTTTAAGTTGATAGAAATGACCGGAATAGCATTTCATAATAAATCAAAGAATATTCTGAATTTTATTCCGATACGAGCTGAATATATCAACTATGACCCTGTTCCATAACGCTATATTACATCATGGACAAAAATTTGCATTTGGAAAAAGACTTGAAAACTAAAAAGAGGTTCTTCTTGAGCACTAGCATTAAGACTGGTCGACACTTTCATTCTATGAGCTTCTTACCTCTTGAAATAATACTCGTTTCGTATCACCAGTGTCAACAGAATCCACCCATTACTTCTTTATTAAAATATGACAACCATTCCTTCTCCTAGGTGAGTTCCTAATTGCGTTCCATAAGTGGTCAGTAAAATAGTTTAGAACTATAAGTATAAATATACTACGTGAATGTGATGCTAAGAAAAGTTTTAAACCCAAGACAAGTATCTTATATACGTGACTCAAGATGGATATCATGACAATTATTTTTCGACCACTCTCCCTTTTCCAATCTAATGATTTGCGAAAATATTCCGCGTTTATCTGAAATATTCTGTTTAAGTATATGAGAGTCTTCCGATATTTCATTGCAAAGCCAGCCAGTGAGAGACGGCTTGGAGGAACGGATGCGAAGCAAAATAAGACTGATTATTTATTGTCACTTTACTTTTAATCGGAAATATTTTATCCGCTCAAAGTGTTTCTCTTTGGATAATTTGGTGTTAGAGTGATAGTGTTATAGTGATTGGGTGGAACAGTGTCAGTGGTTAGGAAGTGAAATCCGAATTTCACATAAAGTCGCAGTGCGGGAAAAGTTTTATTTCTGTTTCAAAAGTGCAAGAGGGAGGTCGTCACTTCGGGCGTCAACAATTCCCACCACCAAAAGTTGCAGCGCCACAAGCAACGAGACTTTGAGCTAAGGACGTTTCGCCAACTAACTAACCAGGAGAGCTCTAGGGACATATACCCGCAGCATATTTCACCGAAACTTTGGAGTTCTGCCCTCCTAAACTACTATTCGAAGTGATCATTCTCGATCACATTTTGGTAAGTTTAAAAGCAATTTTCTCCTTAAATATCGCTCGTCGGCGACGTACCACGTAATAGCCGTCGATTTACGGGTAAAACGGAGTATTTTTGCTGCAGGAGAGTTACGGAGAATTTGCACATCAAGTATGCTCATGTCGGTCACCCTGGGAACTGGTCTTTTCGTCGTTAGTCGTTTTTCTCGATGTGAGTCAAGCCTCCATAACTTTAGAAATGTGGTGGTCGATTCTGAATTGGAAGTCTTGGAAACGATTGGCTAGGCCTTGCATTGCTAGAGTGTAATATGTGGTGTAATACTAATAATAATAATTTATTTGCCCGAAGATCATGTTACATTAGATATGTAGGAGATATGAGGCAAGTCACAGGATTATAAAAAGACACAGTACATTACACATACACTCAGTGTTACACAATATGCATTCAGATATTTTAAACTTTGAGCTCAAAAAATTTTTTAACAGAATAAAATATTTTCGAGCGAAAAAACTACATTTTTTCTGAATACTTTAACCTTAGTTTCAGATTTAAGCTCAGATGGTAGATGGTTATAAATCATTAAGCCCATGGACATTGGTCCATGCAAAATTTTATAAGGTGGTCCTTACAAATTTTTGATGAAGGTCCATGTGCCTTCTGGTATTTTGACCATGAATACTGTTATTAGTTATATAGTTTGATAAGTTGATCTTGACAGACACACAAACAGCATACATGTAAACACAAGGAATCGGTAGTAAACCGAGCTTCTTAAACAATGGAAGACAGTGCGCATCAGCCGTAGCATTACATATTAGCCTTGCCACACGTTTCTGAATCTTAAAGATAATGCTAGCATTGGGGGAGGAACCACAGAACAACAGAATGCTAAAAACCACATGTGAATAAAATTCACCATAATATATGGCTAACAGCACGTCAACACTTACTGATCGTCTTATGCTTCTAATAAGAAAGCATGTAGAGCTTAGCTTACTACGGAGGTTGCAGATGTGTTCATCCCATGAAATGGTATGGGTCAGCAATATTCCGAGGAATTGTGTGCTGGAGATTTACGGGATACAGTTACCAATACTATGGAAGGCAATACTATGAAATATATCAGCTGATTTTTCGTACATGTTTGCTTCACTCGAGTTTTGACAAATATTTTTATTCTGTGAGGGCGTTATCGGCGATAAAACTTCTTCCGCCGTATAGTATGCGTACGCAATGTACAGCCCTGATTGGTTGTCTGGGAGAGAGAAGCAAAAGCGATTCGAAGGAATGAAGCCATGAAGGAAATGCCGAGCCATATCGATTTCAATGCTGCGGATTGGGTGCGGAGACAACACCAGAGGGAGCCGCACAAAAACAAAATCACCGCGGAATGCGAGAAAGGGGCGCGGGAGGGGGTGGGTTTAATGAATGTGGGCGTCCAGAGACCCTGACGGACAGAAGACGCAGCACCTATGAGCAGCAAGTCGGAAATGATGGTCAACCTTTATTTAAAAAAAAAAATGGGAGAGTTGATTTTAAGATTGGTGTCTGTGGATTGGCCTCTTTTAATGCAAATCTGAGGTATAAATTGAAATGAAATTATGTGGGCACGTAATGGCCAATTTAAAATTGCGGAAAACAGCATGTTCAAAATAACGTAAAAATGGTCGTCAATATTGATTTTTCTAGTGACTTTTCACGGTATTTACGTAATAGATAAAATTACAATTATAAATAATGAGAAAATGTATAAATGAATATGTAATTACTGAATCACTTAGCACTAAGCACGAAATCGGTGGGTCTCTAGTCCAGGTTAATGATTTTTTATGTTCAATTTCACAAAAGACTCCAAATAAAGTAGGTATAGCAAAAGTAACAACGCATTACGATCCATTTATATGTGCTTTCCTTAATTCCAATTTCACTATTACTTCCACCAAAAACCGGTGGAATTTTTCAGAAATATATGTTTGCGTTACTCAGTGACATGCATATTTCAGCAAGTTTTTTTTTGCAGCGTTGTGACAACAGCTTCTCAGGTTTTTCCATATAAATTGCTATCTAAACTTATTCATTCTGAGAAGAATTTACCTGTCCGTGGTCTCGTTGGAGCGTTCAAACCAGCTGTAAATAAAGTTATGGCATCATGGCATATTAGTACAATATATTTCTTGAAAGTTTTTAGCATATATATCTTCTGTTCAGTCACCTTCACCATTATTTTCAGCCAATTTGTATGGTTTTATGAAACAAGCATACTTTTGTATTGAGGATTAACTAACAGATACCGAATGTGTCCACAAGGTTACACATGGCGGTTCAGTCTTAAGAGGTTGTGTTTATCCACTAAATAAGAGAGTTAACTCAATGAATAAGTAGTTAGGGACAAAAGGCAGTGGTGTCATCAGAGGAGTAAAAAGGTTTACCCCAGAGCTTCCTAGATGGCATCTGATTGCTGCAAATGTATGTGAAGATCACGTGACTTTCGGAGGAGCTACTGTCAAGCAGTCAGTGAGTGGCTGTCCTTCCTAGTATTAGGGGTGTATGTATATTTGTGTGAGACCACCATGGAGCAACGCTCAACACGCTTCAGACGTGGCCAAGGTATTCACCAAAATGGCTGAAGTACAGCGACGTAGAAGGAAATATGAAACCACGACATAGTCATTTCAAGGAGCAGAAATTCACCTTTTCCCCTCGAAGAAAAGACCTCATCTACATGTGAATTGTTCAATCTTGAATAGGCAGCGCTTTCAATGAATTTTATATCCATTATTCAATTTACCTTTGTATTTATTAATATTTTATTTATTTAAAGATGAAGTATTTATGAACAATTGAAGTATTTATGAACAGTTGAAGTATTTATGGAAAAATATACCATAAATTATATAATTACTCATACTATTACAGTATAGACGTTTTTTCCGAAGATTATCCCATCTTCAGGCGATAGCCTTAGGAATCTCCTAAACCTTATGTTGTCGTAATGCTTTGCTTTTTATTTAATTGCATTGGCTCGTCTAGGTGCAATATTTTTTATGTCTCAGAAATCGGCAGCATAAAATCTCATGGTGGAGCTGGGCGTCAAAGTTCGCAGCAGCTCATATTCTGATGAGTTGTGTCTTTCTTCAAATACAAAAAGATTTTGTACGTATGATCCCGTCTCTCTCATCGAGCTGGGTTGCTCGAAGTTGCCGCTTTATCGCACCATCCGAAGCCCTGGAAGCATCTCAAATGATGCAGCTGTCAAGACGAAGAAGCCCTTCCGGTCGGGACAGCGCCCAAATGCTTCAGAGCCAAATAACCATAAGAAAAGAATGCGTGCAAAACTTATAACTCCACCATATTGGGACCATGGGAGTTCCAATCCCTTTTATCTCAATAAAATTGTAATTTACTATCCTCCACTTGCATCTCACACGGGAGACACAGCAGCAGCATTGCATTTCTAGTATTGCTCAGTTAGAGATCATGATAAACCCCGAATATTAAGTTAACAATTCGACTTAATGGCATTAAACGTGCAGTTGACTCTGAATAAACTTTTCTTGAGGCACATGTGCGTCGCATTCATTAGTTCACTTCTTTTTGCATATAATTAGAATAAAATGATCCATGTTCCAGAATGCATTGCTGTTGAAATTATAGTTTTGTCAAAATATTTTAAAACCAAAGAGCAGTAAATCTCTTATTTATACAATCTGAGGATTGGTGGTCAGGAAATGAGTGACGGGTGAGTACGAAGTATGAGAGGGGCTAAGGCCTGCGTCTTGGAAAAGTGATTGGGCTCTTTTTACTGCTTTTATCCACATTATGTGTCTTATAAGCTCAGGGTGCAAGTTGCGAGACAGCGCGATGCCATTGATCGCCGAACTGTTCTTGGTCATGTTGGACAGAGAAAAGGGCTCAAAATTTCAGGGTAATTGATTCTTCACGGAATGCAGCAGCCGAAGCACATTACCCATAATTGGGGTCATCCGCTTCACGATTCCAGATTTCTCTTTTCTTAATGACTACCCCGTTTTCATTCGAGAGTGTGTTATCCATTTCTCGCGACCGAGGGCGTCTAATAGAGACAATTGAGCAGCGGAATCCGTGACCTCTCCCTTTTGTCTTACGTGCTCTATATCCCTTCTTCCTCCCTCCCTCCCAACCTGCCCGCCCTGCCCCCTACATTTCCTCCCGTGCATACGTAGTATACATGTGTACGGCTTCTTTTGTCATTTCCCCCCCCCCCGCACAGCACCCCCCCTTGCCAAGGGATTACATCGCGGGGCAGCCGAGGATTAAAACGCAGGAGCCCCAGGGATTAAGTTGAAGTCGCCTAAGACTGTGGGACATATATATATCCGGGAACTAGACCGTGTTCGGCTCGTGGCCGATTGAAACACGGCATCCAAATATTTCTCCGTGTGCATCCCTTGGAGCGCAGTGCATTATCCGCAGAAGGATAAATCATTACTTCACTCATAATTTTCTGAGCAAACATACATTTCAATGCCACAGTTATTTCACACTTCTTATAATATTTGGAATACTTAATACTCTGGATCATCTCACTGGCTCTTCCCGCGTCTACGCAATTCACTGCACACTCTATCATTCCCGACGACTTGCTTCCCTCTGGCGACATGCAGACTGCGCGGAAGAACGGAAGGTGGCAATATCAGTAGATATACGAGTAAAGGGGAAATATTAAGTGTTTGCAATAGTGGACATGAAGTAAATGCTAGAGAAAAAATTGATATTTTAATGATATTGCATGATTCCAATGCTGATGTATTAAACTACTATTTGTACCCAATCATTTCCCCTTTTATTAATCATGTGAACAAAATACTCGTCCCCCTCACATAATCTCTCCACCAACCTCCACCCCAACATTTCCTGGTTTTCCTTTTACCTGATGACGACTTTCAATCTTCAAAACCCAGGTCACGTTTTGCTTGTTATCGTGGGAAAATAAAAAGTTTCAATAAATATTGCTGAAATGTTGACCGCAAAGTTTTCAAATTCATATTGTTTTTAATTCTACTCAGATGAGCAATTATTGTTGCTGTAATTATTTTCAAGGATTCCAGAGAAAAAGAAAACTGGAGGACAGAGAAGGCCATCCGGAGGAAGTGGGAAAGATGTCTGACGTGGGACTATGGAGGTAGGAGGACCACTATAACGTGGGACCAGCTTTCATCATCGGCGGCCGGAACGACAAAAACTCAAATGAAAGATCGATCTCCAAGCAGGAAGGATGCAGTCAACATTGGAGGAGGAGTCGAGACAATTGAAAGCTGCAATCCATGTGTCGCCCCAACAAGTGGGTTGCCTACCTGGAAGTTATCCTTCGAGATTTAAGGAAGATAAATTTAGTTTCTGAGAAGAATGATCACTGAGTCTTCAACGTATCTCAGGGTAATAAGAATTTGTTGAAAACTTAGTTCTCCAAAGTGAATGGAGCTAAAAGAAATAAGTATAGTCCAGCAATTATGGCGTTTGCTTTAACTTTACACTTTCATTCCCCTAAAGCCACGTAAGGAGATTTTTTTGACTCGGGTTTAACTCATCCTCGCACTATCATCGGGTGGTACGAGAACACTGCCTTGGTTTTCAATAGAGGCGAAAAATGAACTCCATGCCACTGCTAATATAAATGAGTTTTCATATTCTATGCAGTTTGGTGGTGGATGAAATGATCACCAAAAACAAGTGGAGTTTCATGTTAAAAGTTCATGTGGACTATGGTGGAGTGATTGATCATAATGCCCAACCTCTTGCCAAAGATTAATATTTTATATTTTAAAATACGCATTAACTACAGTAATTGGAAGGTTCCAAAACCTTATTGATGGACTTAGTGGAGAGGAGCGAAGTGCTGTCACTGTTAATTATCTACAGTGGGTGCATAATGTAAAAATTATGTCTTTTATTTTTGATGGAGCTTACTTGAACACATTCATGGCCAATCCCCTTGAGTGCGATCAAAATTCATCTTCACTAAAGACGTTTTATGTGCATCCTGTAACTCAGGAGCCTGTCTTTGTTTTCCTTTGAGCCATGCCACGCGTTGAAATTAGTCTGGAATACTTTTGGGGAGAAAAAAAATGTTTTGAAAGGAGAAGGGACCCTTGGTAAGCGGGTTCACATTGTTTAATGAATATGAGAGTTTATTGTTGCCGCAGAGAATATTTCAAAGTTCCTCAGAGACATGACGTCATTATAAAAACCCTTCTTCATACCGCTGAATTTTATCATATTGAAGAAAACTCTCTTAACATGCAAGCGTGTATAACTTTATATATTTATCTTTAGTAAATGTCACCATTGTGTCGATAAATGTATCGAAATGCCAGCCTTCATTAAGTGATCTTTGGAAAAAACACTTCCAAGCGCAGGTCTTGTCTGAAGTAGAAGGAGACAACCAACGGCTTCTTAGACGATCACAAGTTTTGGAACTACTCGTGGTGAATGTGATATCCATGGTCGACAGATCCCTTTCAAGTGGCGTCCACAATTATTTTCATTATTGGGCGCTCAAGTCGAGAGGTATGTGCGTCACAATCGGATTGCGCTTTCACTCGTTTCGATTGTCTCGATGGTCTCATGGGAAGTCAACCGACAACCCAGTCAGCAAACTTTCGTGCCGGCATATGTTGGCTCATGTACTAAGTTTGTGCTGAATAGAATATGCTACGAGAACACTCTCAGGATCTCCTCAGCACATGCTTCCGAGATGTGAGGACACGGAAACTTTTTTCAAGTCCAAAATTGTCTTAACAATGGACCGAAAATATCTTCCGCTTCGAAGAGTTAATGACTTCCAAAGTACATGAATCGCGTTCTAAACCAAATGTTTGATAGTATTTTCACACTCACCATCCAACGTAACTTAGAATTTTTATGCGGGTAATATAAGAAAGCTTAATTGTAATAAAACTCATTCCCAACGAAATTCCCATCCTAATTTCAAAGATTTTCATCTGATCGCACGGTAAACTTACAACTAAGACTCCATGCTTACAACAATCCCGCCAAGTCAGAATTTATTAAAATAAAGGTGAATATAATCCCTGTGAACTGCACGTTCCTTCGAGGCACCAGTGGTGGTGGATTGTCAAGTCTAAGGTTTGCAGCTCGATTCTCTGGTGCGGAAAATATTAAATTTTTCTTTTTCGTTTATATTTTTAGTAATTGGGTTTTCACTATCGTAAATCTCATCAAAAACCTTTTCACGGAATTTCTTACTTGTTATTGTGTTAAACTTTCATTAATTCAAATATTTCGGGTGTCCCAGCATATGCTCAACACCTGTCCTCAGCACATTATTAGCATCTGTCCCCAGCATGTACTCAGCAGTGCCATTTGTCATATCCCAAGCATGTTATTAGAGGATATTCTCAGAATATACCTTTGTCTCGAAAGCATATTCTGAGCATATTCTAGGCACATGCATTTGATGACTGGGAACTGACGTCATTTGCACTATTTAGGAGAAGTGGGTAAGAAGGAGAAGAAGTTGATTTTATTATTTGTTTATATTTGGGATGTATTATGGTTTAGTATGGATAAGTTGGGAATAAAGGGAGAGTTTAGAAAACTCTGGCGAAGGCCTTATCGTGTGGTGATGCCAAGGGGTCCACAGTTTATAGTCCCATCCAAAGTGCACAAAATACCTACTGCACTTGAAGCACTCTCCACACAGCACTCAAGATAAGTATTTGAATTCTCGCTGAATAACTTTATAACTATCGGGAATCGAAACCGGATCATCCAATTACAATTATGGGGTGAGCTCTTACGGCTGGAAAAATATAAAAATTATAAGGAGTCTCCAATAGCCGTAAAAAACAGGATCATCCAGAATGGGACTTATGGTTTACATTCTAAAATATTTATCCTTCACGATCAGTAAGTTGCCACGAAAAAAATTCAATGTATATTCTGTGCTGATTACGGAAACAAATACGCAGTTAAGTTAGCTTTGCTTGGGGAAATAAAAATCTCAAAAGGAAAAAAGTCACCATCCCACCAATAGCAAATAGTATTTTGAGGCTGAAAATTACGATTTTGAGTTCATATCATCGGCACAATGAACGATTACCACCACTATTTTTATGTACAATGGTATAAGGTGGTACGTTATGGAATTGTAGCATTTAGAAAAAAAATATTCTTGTTTCACAGTCATTTATTTTTAAAATATGGACAAAAACATATGTACTCTACTACATTACGTTAAAAAAAGGAATTTTTCTTGCAATGGAGGACATCGTTCTTCTCACCTGCGATTTAAAGATTGAGTTTGTTTTCAGTTGAAGAGGCAAATGCTTCCGGAGGAGTGATTCGGTCACTCGCGAGAAATGACGCAACATCCGAGAGTGTCCGAATCACTCTCCACCAGCGGATCCCGGGCGACGCTGTTTTGTTCCTATGGCAACGGAATGCACCGTGGACGGAGGCCTCGCTGCGCAACCGCGCCTAAATGTATGCACTGGCTCCCGTAGGTTGGCAGCCTTGGATCGTTGCTAGAGTCAGCGCGTTACCAGGGGGATGAATCTTGCGGAGAGGGGGGGGGCGTTTCGAAGAGAGAGAGAGAGGAGTTCTGTCGCTCCGAAAGCCATTAATCGCCCGCTCGGCCCACGCAGACACCAGCACAACAGTTTCAATCCCTCCCCCCCCCTCCCTCCCTCCCAAACAACCCCCTCCACACCGCAAAGGCGGAGCCGATAATATCGCACCCCCACCTCGCCCCTTATCGGTGCTGCACCGAAAAAACGGGTGGTTCATTATTCCCCCAGCGGAGGGAGGGGGCGGGGTTGGGAAATCACCGATTCGAGGAGGAAGGGGGCCAACGGTGTCCCCGGCCCCCCATCTCAACCCCAACCACCCCGTTTGCCCCTCTCTCTACGCCGATTGCAAGACGTACTTAAATCGTAGACACATTGAGGCGTATGATGCGCACGAGAAGAGACTGTGCTCAAAGACTGGACAAATTAATGAGGAAAAAAGGCAAGGTATGTATTGAATTGTCATCTGAGGAAAGAAGATGTGATTTGAGATTTAGAGTCGAGAGAGAGTTTACGATATTAAAAGAAAAAGCAGACCATTCCGAATGTATGAAATGATGCAAAAAAGAATAAATTTAGGGTGAGCTCTTCAAAGCGGGTTGTACGGCAGAATTTCAAGAGTAGGGACGACCAGAGACAAAAAATAATGTAATTCAGAAGCCAATGAGCTCTTATATAGAAATTATTTTTTTAAAGAACAGTTATGGAAAGGAGCCAACTATCTGGAGATGTATTAAGACCCTTTCCAGTTTATATAATAATTCGCCCTCTATATTATTAATATTAATTTTACACTTGCCGCTCTATTTGACATCACCATTGAGCGACACCCTGTTGCTTAAGGCAGACGCTCTCTTTAGGTCAAGATCAAGAGAGCCCTTTGCTCAAGCACACTCTAGAGTGAATATAAAGAGGGAGAGAGACTTAGCTCTCAATATACACCACAGGGCCATGCATGAATGTTTCAATTGAAACATGGAAACGCATGTTCGTGATAGAGTTTTCAGCTCCATCTGAAGCAAGCGTGGACGCGGTATCAAAAGTGACAACTTATCAATACATGCTTCTTGAACTCCTCCACTTGTACTCCGGACACACTGTTGAAGCAGTAGTTCTCATCATAGGTGGGTTCCGTGGAGTTAAAAGTTCATTCTAGTAGTACGTAAAAAAAATGGATAGGGGACGGAAGGAAATATCGGAAGGATAAGAATTTTGCGGTACTGGGTGAGTTGGCGCCGATTCCCATAAGGTGCAGGGAAAGTGGAGTAGGTAGTTCGAAGAGCAACTATAGATGTTCAGTACCATAAGCCAGAGGTTAGGAAGTACATTTGAATTTAAAAATTCAAGAAAAATACATTCAACATCTAACGCGTTATGCATGGTCAATTTGATGTTATTTTACAGAATGTCAGGTTTAAAATACGAGAATTAGAGCCTGCTGCTTTGTAATTCATCACTGTGTGATTCAGTTGCGAATACGAGTGCTGCGTGTAGGCCGTTATTAACTGTCCATGAATCATCAGAAGATACTGATGCTGTGATTTCAGATGTGATAAAGTGATTATTTAAGTCAGCCATTTAAAAATGAATGTGAGCGCAATTAGCACTCTTGCCAAGCCAAAGAAGGCGAATTTTTAAAAATCTACATTTGGCGTCACATTCTTTAGCAAAGCATTCATTTTAATAATTGATACCTGCGTTTTAAAAGAGTGGGATTATGACTAGGATTTCTTATTGTCTGCATGGGAGCATGAGCATTCAAAGATTTGTGCCAATAAGAATTGATATTCTTTGGTTCCATTCACATAATGGAACTGTACAGAACAAGACCACTCCAGGACCTAAAATTGCACTCCTATTGCATTAAAATGAATATATATTAAAGTCACGGAAATATTCTCCGTTGGCAGATGGAACCCAAAATTGGTATTTAACAAAGGCCTGGCAATGCTTGGAGAGACTTTGGACTGGATATTGCCCATACTCAATGACTTTAGACACATTAGCGAAGACTGGGTCAAGTTATTTTCAGATATTTAACAAACTTTACGTAGCAATGTAACATACAATGGAGAGGTTCCAACAGTGAAATGAGTGTCGTATATAATAAAGAAAATATGATTTCTTCAGCATATCATAATTTAAGTCTCCGCAGATCATAGAATTCTTACAGATAGGAAAACACTTGAGAGCTCTTCCTCATATCCATCTTTAAAGGGTACAATTTTTTAGGTTTATAAACCACCACAAAAAGTGACCTGGCCTCCTTTCCGGATTTTTCAGCAAAGATATTGTCTGATTTGTCCTTCCCCATGCGGATAGGAGAAAGTGCTTGTAAAAATATTGGTCATTTTCACATCTTTCTATTTTTACCTCAACCGGTAGATCCCCCTAAAAGTAATGATAAAATATAAGAATTTTCTACAAAACCGCTGGATTTAATAATTTTTTCTCCAAATTTATACGACAGTTCACGATTTTTTCATTTATCCTCGTTCTCTTGAAATTGGTGGGCATCCAGGACTAATCGTTATGAGAGCGTCGAGGGTGAATTAATACAAAAGCGAATGTAATGTCATCAACTTCCAGGATCTCGGATCCTGGAGAGCCCCTCAGTCACCCCCCCCCCCTTCGCGACGACGGCTCCAGAATCCTCTTCTCATGTTCTCCACGCCAACGCAATTAATGCGTCCGCGAGCAAACTGTGCGTCGATTATGTGCGCTGTAACACATTCCGACATGGGTATGTCACGTGCTTGTTCTCTCTCCCCCTCCCACCCATACCCATAATGCTCTCTCCAGTGAGTGCTCACTCCTCCACTCATTTATCCAAGAGTGGAGTACTCTTCCGCGGTTTCGTCATCAATCAATCAATCTCTCTCCCTCTCTCGCCCTGCGGCAATCGCGCTCGCAATCTTCACTTCGGAATCACCTTCCCCATACCAACACACAAACACACACACGTCAACGCGATGAATAGTCAAGGAGGGTCCGCCGCGACTGTGTGAGTCATAACATGTACTAAATTCCACATTTTTTTGATATTTTGTCCAAAAAATCCTGCTTTCGCTTATGAAATGCGTTAAATACAGAAAGCCAAAAGTAAAGTAGAAAAAATGCAGATTATTCCTTAAATGTATTTTAAATGCACTTTTTTTCAGCCACAGAAAGCCAAAAGTAAAGTAGAAAAAATGCAGATTATTCCTTAGATGTATTTTAAATGCACTTTTTTCAGCCATAGGAGCCTTTGGCAGCGCCATTTCCTACGAATCACCGCATTTTGACTCCAATTACGGCAATAATTTCCTAATAACTAAAAAATAAGGTGGTAAGAGGCCTATATTTTATTTTTATTCAATTTCTCTGGATTATTTCCTTCTTATAAATAGTTTTTCGTGAAAATTGCATTTATATTTTATGGAAAAATACAATTTTTCCTCGTAATTCTCTCATTCCCCACCTCATTGAACTCTCATTGAACACCATGTAATTTCAAGTTCACTTATAGAATAAAAAGCGTGAGAAGGTATTATTTTGTTGTTCATATCAGATAGAGGACAAGTTTCTTTTACAAGTAGACAGTTTCTGAATAAAATGACATTTAAGTCATTTTAAGGTGGAACCACCTTCAGGACGGAAAGTACAATGTCGGATATTATTCATGGTTTTGTTCTTATTCATGGTTTCCACAGACATTTTCGCTTTTCTGATAAAAATAGTCTTCTTTATTTTTGTTTTAATGTTTTCGCAGCGATAAGGTATACTACTTTTATACATTTCCGGGTCAACTGCTGCGTGGAGAAATTTTTGGCTCGACGTTTCATTCCTCGTGTTGGGAACGTCGTCAGGAGACTTCTTCAGTTGCGGATGAAGGAAGCATGAAGAAACGTCATTAGGAGACTTCTTCAGTTGCGGATGAAGGAAGCATGAGGAAACGTCATTAGGAGACTTCTTCAGTCTCCTGACGACGTTCCCAGCATGAGGAATGAAACGTTGAGCCAAAAATTTCTCCACGCGAAAATTAATAAGAGTAGTAAGTATATCTAGTTTTTCTTATTTTTGAAATTTCTCCAACCCAAAAATAAATAAGAGTAGTGTATATATTTTTCCTTATTTTTGCCCACCGATATCGTTTTCAGTGTTCATGCAGATTAACGTGTCGTTAAAATGTTAACAAGATACTCATCGAATCCACGAGTGCACGAGAATATCGATGCAGGTGAAAATATATTCAGGCACGTGCGGTAGCAAGTGTCATGCGCCGTATATCAAAGAATGTCCGTTAGTCAAGGGAAGTAATAATCGCAGGGAACTTTAGAGCATGCCTCATCGTCAGGAATTTTAGGATAGGGTGAGCCAGGTTAGCCGTGAGCCCCCGGAGGAATGCGGAAGGTATGAGGTACAGTGCGATGCCTTTGGCACGGGATGCAAATGGAAGTTGAAATGCGAGTGCGACACAAGAGGATCTGAAGAGGACGTTCCGGTAAAAGATGGGAATGGGAGGAGGAGCGAGGTTTGTTGGCTTGCTCGTACGATGAGGGCCGAGGGATTTTTTTGGAAGAGAAGAGGAGGTATAGTCACTGAGGCAATGATGCGACGGAAGAGAAGAGCAAGAAATTCGGGGCTTTTTAGGGAAGAAGAACATGCGCGAGAGGAATGAGAGAGGCAAGCGAGAAAATGCCAGAGTTTAAGAGACATGGAAACAGTATCCCGCAGTAACCACTAACATTTTTTCCTCCTTTGCTCATCGCTTTGTTCATCTTGAAAGTGAACGAATACCAGGATTGGCGGGCACAATTCATTTTAACTGACGAAAGGTATGCTTGGTTAGAAGTCATCTACACTGCTTTGCTGAATTAAAACTTAAATTCCCTTACCATCACAACCCTCAGCTGCGAACCTGTCTCCTTCAGGTCTCAAACATACATGGATGGGCATGATTCGTCTTCATGAATCACGAATCATGATTCGCGAATCACAAACTGTGATTTGTGATTCGGATCATTTTTTCAATGATTCATGATCCGTGAGTCGACTCTTTTTTTTAGTTGAGATGATTCGTGAGCCGAATTTTTGAGAAGCAGCTCACGATTCACTGACGAATCACGAATTAATATAAGTGATTTCTCTGCTAGAAACGTACATGATTCTTTCACCGACAGTTACCGTGTAAGTATAAGTCAGAAGTGCAACAATATGGTTAATGCAAACTTCAGTAATAAATTTTACACTATATTACGTATAGTGTATATGTATATCATAGGTAGCTGCATGTTGGTATAAGGACTTGAAGGTAACCCAACTAACAGCATGTTTTTGCATGCTTAATTAGCTATATTTATTTTTTTAATAGTGAGGTTTAGACTAGTATATTATTACTAATCCTTTTTCATGCATGATGCGTAGTGCATGTTTGGTGAGAATTCACACCCTGCCACACATATGGTGGCTTGCAGGGTATTATGTAGGATAATAAAAACTGGTAATTTATTATATTCAGTTAATACACATTGTATCTACACAAGTGTTAATTAACAGGCGAAAACATTAGTATAGTTTCCCAATTATGGGAGCAATGTTTAGAATGTGACCATTACTTAGTGTTATTGTCATTCTACAATAACACTATGATTCGTGATTCGTGAACCACACGAATCATATTTAAAGGAAACATCACGTTTCATGATTCGAACTTTGAATCAAATTTCCAGCAGTGAATCGTGATTCTTGCTTCGAATCTAATTTCCTTCAAAGATTCGTGATTCGTGACTCGAATCAATATTAGGTGATTCGTGCCCAACCCTGCAAACACATTAACATTTTCTTCCCATCCGACTGAAAATCAAACATTGCTCCTTCTTCCACGGCCTCCAATAAGAGTTTCGAACCTATTAGTAATTATTAGCCCGAGGCTTTCAAATAAACACTGTGTGTTTAGCACTAGTCGATAAGTTGCTGACTGATTTAACTATTGAACGAGCGAGAAATTAATCAATTAATTCAATGAAATAAAAAATTAAGACTAGTGAATCCACGACAAATTAAAAAACTTAAATGTTGGTGGTTCTTCGGGTTTCCGACCGGGCGGTCGAATTCTCCATCTCTGGCGACGTTTCGATGAACGAGTCGTTCATCATCATCCTCATGTCAGGATGCCCTGAGGATATTTTAGCCATTAGCCAGCCCCTGATATTTTAGCCATCATCAGAAAAGCTGACGAAAAGAGATGTTAAAAAGGAAACCACGGAAGGGGAGTGTGTATGAAGAGATGGAGTAAATTCCGATTAAAGAGTGACGTGGAGCTATCACAAAGTGGTTCAGAATGTTTGTGTTTCATTCAATCAAGTGGATAAATTAAGATTCCACCATGTTGTTTGTTGCGTTTCTCATCGGTATTTTCACCTTGATCAATGATATTCCGGTAAAAAATTACGGTGGGAGTCAATAATTTACAGCAGAGATATCTCTCGATGTTCGATCATCGAACGCTTTTCGAGAGTATCGATTTAAATTTGTTAGCCAGGATTATGACTTCTTCAATCAAGTTTTGTCTACAGAAAGCTGTTAATCTATTCATAATTAGATATTATATCCTATCTACCTGCGGTATGATTACTTTCAGCGATTTTATTGTCCGGCGTTCGAATAGGCGTTTATGTTAGAATGCAACAATCCAGAATAATCATGTCGTACCCTTTTGCACAAAATATCCTTCAAAGTTCTCCACCACTCGTGGTTTAATGCAATGAAAGGTTTACCTCAGCCACCTTCCTTAACCATGCTCGTTACTTTTCTTGCCTCCTTGAGAATGTCTACTACAGCAGTGTTATCCTTGTGAGATCGCCTGGTCAATAGATCTGGATTGTTACATTCTAACATAAATATCTATTCAAGCACTAGATGTTAGGCGATAGGTTTGATCGCTTAAAGTATTCATTCCGCAGGTAGATAGGATATAGCATCTTATTATGAATAGGCTAAAAAGCTTTCTGTAAACACAAACTTGAGTGAAGAAGTCATAATCCTGAAAAAAAAACAGACTTAATGGATAATCTCGAAAAGCGTTCGATTATCGAATGTCACAAGATATCTCTGCTGTAAATTATGGACTCCAATGTAGCTGCTGAGACATGATGCAACATTTCAAAGCCATTCGTTGACTAGTAACGTTGACTTTTAATATGTACCTATGTATCTAAGATGCGTTTAATTCATATGCACAATTAGCCATCGTGGGTCTCCTTTTGTCTGTGTCAACGAAAATACTTGAAATTTCAATAATTTATTGGCAGATTTCGACATTAGCGATCAAGCAAATCATTTAGAAAGTTCCAGCTGAAACTCACCAAAAGTATGAATATAAGCATTACTGACACCATCACCGTGATCATGATTCATCGTAGGAGTATTCCAAAGTTCGTAACATCGCACAAAAGAACACTTTGACAAACTTCCGGTAGAGGGAGAGAGAGAGGGCATGTCGAGTGAAATGCGTGATTGAGTAAATACGGTTGCCTCCCCATCGCGCACTTGAAACAACACTTTGAGCAAGTATGCTCAACGGTTGGCAGCACTGGCGAGCGATGAAGTAGGCGTAATTTGTGCTGGAGGGAGGACCTCGTTTCCCACCGCAACCAGCACGCCCTCTTCTTCCGGGTCTTGGAAGCTCCTCGGTGCGTCAGGCGACGCTCATTTGTCACCGTCGACGAGACGAGAGCCGGGAATGTTTATCGACGGACATAATTTCCTTCTTCTCAGACTCCCGTTCCTCCGCAAACCAATACAAGCCGCCAACACTTTCCCCTACAAGCCCCTCTCGACGCTCCAACAACGATCCCCAACAATGGAAATATCGGAAAGCAGCAACGAGGGCATTCCACGCCGAGTGAAAAGGAACTCGGTCCCGAGGGGTTCTTGCCGACTTGCGGAAGACATTCCAGCCATGATACATAGTTTCAACTGAAGCCGTCATGGAGTTTGAAACAGTCGCTGTCATTTGATAACGAGGACATCCATAACGACATATATATCAGGAGTATGCATGCGTCACTAAATCCTGAACAATTCCAGCTACGGAGCAAATAGGAAAAAAAGAAAATCAGTCAATATCAAAGAATGATGAAGGTTAAATGGACCGATTTAAATGTCACAGAGGAGGAACCCACGCGAAGACCCGAGGAGAAAAGATGTGCAATGAAAATCCGATGAGGGACAAACTAATTGGACACGATGTTGGGACAAACGAACCTGTTCGGAAGTAATAATAGAAGGGGAAATGCATGGGGAAGAGTTAGAGGGTGGGGAAGATAGAGCGATAATCACAAGAATGGAACTGGAATGGAGCAAATTATGAAGGACATCTCAAAGAGTGAATGACTCGTGTGAGAATGAAGAGGTTAAAGCCGAGAGAGGTGAGGGGGGGGCATAAAAACCAGGCTCCGTACATGACGAATACTGATTATGAATGACTCTAATAATTAGTTGCTTTAATCCTCAAATTTGATTATTATTATCAGATAAAATGAAACCAATATATGGTGTACAGTCAGTCGACCAATAGGGTGGAAGATAAAACCATAGTGTGGTCATATTCACAATGAAAAACATTGTACTTTTCCTGCGTTGAATTCAAACCCATATCTCCCTTTAGGGATATATTGGAATCAACCAAGAAAGAAACAATTAGACCTTTAGAAATATTTTACAATTTTTAAGTGTGTAAGTAGTGTATCATGCGCCGTTGAAATATGTTGCGTGTGAACAGAGACTGCAACATACCTCATGGAGGGACTTGATTGGGCGCTGGTGGAAACTTGGATGCCGATTCGACCATAAAGACTTTTAAGATATAAGCAAAGGAAAGGGATCGGAATTACAACAGTAAAAGAGAAGGGAAAGAGCTATTGTATTCCATTAAAAGAAAATGACGAATTCGAATGAGAGCGACGACAGAAGGAGAGAGGAACACGAAGAGAGAAAAAAAAAAGTTATGCCGTGATTTTGAAACGAGGTGCGGAAGGAATTGTGGCGACTCAAGCTACGCAAGAACTTATTACTCTCGGAGAGAGAGAATGTTTTCTCCTCGGATAAATTAAACCCTTTTTAAACCCCATATTGCAGCCAGTGGTATTTAATACAACCGATGTAAGATTGGTTGAACAGTGGCCCATCCAACGAAGGTAACCGTCGAAGTCGCGTAATAATAGTCGTTGCATTTGGTCGAGAGAAACTTTCCTGTTCCCCAATCGACTTCTCCGATGGCAAAAGGGTGGATGGCGAGAGGATGGCGCCAAGTGAGCAGGCGCCTGGCGCCTCTCGTATAAGCCGCGACGCGAAATGCGCGCACACTACGCTTACTCCGTCACGTTCCGCCAGGCGGCACAATGCGTCACCAAAATGGCAGTTTACCCATTTCCCACAATCCTCCTCAGCTCCTCCCCCCACACATTCGCCTCTGCTTTGTTCTCCCGAGACATGCATGATGGGAAAGGTGGGTGGGTGGGCGTTACGGGAGGAAGACGACGAGAGAAAGTCGGTTTAATTAAACGGGTGAGAGAGAGAGAGAGGGAGAATGCTCTCCTCTCTCTATCTCTCATGTGTTGTGTGTGTGTGTTTGTACCTCTCGCGGTGAGGGTGGAGAGGGTGCGAAGAGGGGGAGGGAAGAGGGTTGGATTCCTCCTGGAGTGCGTTCACAGAGGGTGTGAGAGAGAGAGAGAGAGGGGCGGGGAGGGTGCAGGGCAAAGGAACCCTCGGTGCGAGTACCAGCAGATGGTCGGTGGTTGGAGCGAGAGATAGTTCCCATCGAGTCATAGTGGAGACCATATTCAAATTTTATTCTTTGATTTCAGCGTCTGTAAGAAGTGCTAAATAAATATAGTAATATTAATGGTGCAAATATATAGTTATATATTTGCCCAAAAATCTCAGTTGACTTGACTCATTTTTTTTCCGCCGTCCGGTTGAAAACCCTTCAAAACAGTAGGTTGTTTTTTTGCGATTCTGTAAAAGTTACTGTGGTGAGTAATATATTGTTTTTTATAATTAGTTGAGAAAACATGCAATCTATACACCGTTAGTTTTTTGACGAACTATAGGTGTTATAAATTCCTATTTCCTTCAATATTCTCCCTCTGGAGCGCTCAGCCATAATCTATCCCATGTAAAACAGCTAATATTTACAGGCAAATTGCTCGAAAAGTAGTTCGGCAAGGGGTAGTTGATATTTTGATATCATTTGGAAAGATGAGAGATTTTAAAATGAGACCAAATTCATCAAATTGTAGGTGGAGTGAGTTTTAGCTCAAATTACCTTAAATGTATGTATACATTGTATATGTGATGAGAGGGTAAACAGGGTAGACTCGTCTGCGCGCACATGCAACACTTCCAGTCACCTCAAGGGTGTGCTGCAGGAGGTGAGTTTTCGTCAACATTCAATGCAACATACTCTACAAAGGTTATTGAAATTAAGAGTATCGATTCAGTAGTAAAGATATGCATCTGCAAATATATTTATCAGGGGGTGAGATTTCACCAACGTGCTCTGCTATTTGATGCAAAGTTTTAAAGTCTATAAGTATTTAGCAACTAAATAAAGGCACAGAGGTACACGATTATACAGGAATGTTGAGAGAGGTTTTTACTACTGCTTGGAAAAATAAGGACACAAGCGTCATAAAAAAAATAAACTAATTAGCTGCACTTCTAACCTCAGCCTAATTATTAAGAATAGATGGAAGCTATTGTGTTATCGTTTGCTGAATAAAGGGTTTTATAAACCTGTCCGTTCTGCTGTCTATTTTCCTAATTTTATGATAACTGTCTAATCTACCGTAGTATTTTGGGTTTTTGTGCCGTTTTCAAGACACTAATACAGAAACATGCGTTAGCAAAATCTCTGCACGAAAGCCGTGACAGTGACGAATGGCAATCTGACGAAATGCAACAGTATGTGTGATCGGAACGTTGCAAAGTGCTCTCCGTATTTTCGCCAACATAGTGACAAATAAACTGGCCACGAGGGTAGAGAGCGCGTTTCCGCCCACGGGCACCTGTTGTACGGTGAAGGGCATTCACAGGGCGTCTCATTCCCGCTCTGGGTTACCCCGATGAGTAGTCCTTATTTTTCAAAAAGTAAAACAATCTTCCAGCAGTATTAGACTTTGTAAAACAAAACGTACGGTATTCTGTCAAGCCCAGATGATTTAGTGGTTCGCATCTTGAGCTAATGTCATTAGGATCCAGAGTTTGCTGCTACCTTTAGTATTTCCCCCGTTCAATTTCATCCTACTTCTTGATTTTTTTACGCGCCAATTTCTTCTAAAGGACAAGGGTAAGATATTATGTCTCAGCTTCTTGTATTTTTGGAATAGAATGCAAGTATCATCGAAGAATCCACAACTGAGAAGGTACTTCAGTACTTCAGGCAATTAGTGCACTTTGTCTTCAGCTTTATGAGAGAAGCGATCGCAAGTTTAAGATAATGGAAACAGAATGCAGTTTGAATGACTCTTAATTTTCATTTTTAGCCAAAAATTGGAAACCATAATAGTTTTCATAGCTGCATAATCCGGCTAGGTGGCCAGGACTTGGTAATTGGGTTTAATATTTTTTTATCATTGTAAGTACATCAGCCCGCATCGTTTGCATTCCGCTTGCATCAGAAATACTCTTATACTTCAGTATAAATAACTTAACCCGTTAACAGTATGTTAGCCATATTGACATCGTAGAACTCTCGTATTTTCCTTGTTTATTAGCGTATTGTTTTCCTAACTGATGTGTTTTTGTCTCCGCGGACGAAAGGTGGAGGAGCGCGCGAGGCTTGAACAGGAGGAGCTGGGACTAATGAATATTGAATGCCCGGTGTGCAATCATCCCGTGCCGGACACCCTGGAGGAGATTCTAGCGCGGTATTTCGTCGCTGTAGATGTAAAGTAATAGGAAGAGGGTCAATGAGGTGGCTTGGCACATAGCATGGGTTCGAATCGCGGAATTAAAAAAGATTTCCAGAGTAAACCACATCCGTACTTGGGTTCCGTGAGGAGGCGCTTCAAGAGCGGCCGGCCTTTCCTAACCTTCCATTAGAGAGACTAATGCCGCCATCCTCAACTCCACGGTCGTATATACGCTTAACTCTTAAAAAAAAAAGAAATCGCTCTCCCGCCAAAACAGACGCAAATCTTCAAATGGCGGCTATACCCCGAAAGCTTCCGGCTGCCGCTCTCCATCATTAGAATAACTATTGTTGTGAGGTGCACGATTTATCATTTGATGGAATAAAGATGCAACAGCACTGCTGAGACGAGGAAAAATTCTATTAAACATATATATTTCGACATTAAACAAATTGTCCACGCAATGGAATTCTTCAAGGGCGGAGATTTTCCATTTGAGAGATTCAATACCTCGTAGACATATTTTTGAAATTGAAAGCCAAAGCAATGGTGTAACAATTAAAGTATTGGATTTCTAATTTCTAATAATTTTTCGAGTTCTCAATTTCTAATTGAGTAAAACGGACATGGTAATAGTCCAGGTATACATATTCACGTCCAATCATAAAACAGAAAAAGGACAAGAGGAGTATGAGCCCTAGAAAGATGTGCTCAGGACAGTTGAGGAAAAGAAGGACCTGTAGTAGTCCTCATGAAGATGACTGTCCTGACGCAGGGGTTGGTGGCAAGACAATGAAGGAAACAGAATGAGGAAGTTTAGGCTGCGGAAACGAAATGGCAAAGGGGAGATGGATTAGATAGATTTATTGTGCCATGGGACAATTCCTCTTAAGAACAACTGCTATATATATATATATATATATATATATATATATATATATATATATGCATAAATAAAACAGTGATACACTAAACAAACACAGAAACACGCAAAAAGGACACTCACAAAAGAAAACTTGTACGTTTCGGCGTCAGGACGCCATCGTCAGCGGTAGAGGAATGATGAGTCCGCTCTGTTCCCTTGGGAAGGAAAGGGCAGAGAGGAAGGAGGGGGGGTAAGTGCGAATGGATAGTGGTGGGGAGAGAGAGGTGGCTATTGGGCTTTTAATTCAATGGGCTAGGTTTAGCCCGGGCTTTTCGAATGCTCTTGTCACCCAAATATGGGCGTATTCACGAATTTTCACGTCAACATTACCGGCGGATTCAGGAAGGGCTTCTATGATCTCTAGGGAGAAACAATCGTCAAAATTTTGAGAGTGGGAGGCGGTATGTTTGGGAATGGCCCAAACATAACATATCATTCCCAAACATACCGCCTCCCACTCTCAAAATTTTGACGATTGTTTCTCCCTAGAGATCATAGAAGCCCTTCCTGAATCCGCCGGTAATGTTGACGTGAAAATTCGTGAATACGCCCATATTTGGGTGACAAGAGCATTCGAAAAGCCCGGGCTAAACCTAGCCCATTGAATTAAAAGCCCAATAGCCACCTCTCTCTCCCCACCACTATCCATTCGCACTTACCCCCCCTCCTTCCTCTCTGCCCTTTCCTTCCCAAGGGAACAGAGCGGACTCATCATTCCTCTACCGCTGACGATGGCGTCCTGACGCCGAAACGTACAAGTTTTCTTTTGTGAGTGTCCTTTTTGCGTGTTTCTGTGTTTGTTTAGTGTATCACTGTTTTATTTATGCATTTGCATCGTCGCCGAGAGCGATTTTCTACCAAGACTATATATATATATATATATATATATATATATATATATATATATATATATATGTGTATATATATATTATAATTACAATAAAGGAAAAATAGTATGCCATACGGATGGACGAAGACTCACAAAATAATGTGATGAAAATATAATGGTCGCGGAAAACCAGAACCACTTCCAGAAAACTTGGGGCCGAGGATAAAAATGAAGAAAGCCAGGAAAAGGAGATAGGAGACGTATTGAAGAGCATGCATGATAGTGACAAATACCAAGGCAGCATACTAGTACAATCTCGTGAGGCGGGAATTAGAGATAGAGAGATGAAAGGAATAGTCAATTAATAGGCGGCTAGAGCGGTCATAGTGGATCATTGAGTTCGCATTTTAAACATTCCTTTGAGCCCAAAATAAAATTCTTGGATCACTTATTTTTAGTAGGTATATCTGTTTATACATTGGAACTCACCATGCAGGCAGTAATGGAAATACATAAAAGGCGGTGATATTCTCCATGATTTGAATTGACCCTGATTCGAGCCTGATTCTCCCAATAACCGGTCAGGTAGGTCAGTCTGTTACACCAAGAAGCCAGGCTTGAGGGTATAACTGTGGCTAACACACCTCACCACACAATCGGGGGATCCGGGTTCGAATCTCGGTCAAATCAAATGATTTACAGCATGGAGAATATCACGCTCTCTGGTGATCACCTTCGCGCTCCCGATCTGTTTTGAAGTGCGCTGCCTAGGGCGCGTTCCGGAATTCACTGCCAGTACTGGCAGTTCTGCCAAACCGTTCCGTAATCAACTGGCAGTACTGCACAGTGATCATTGACGTCAGCCAATTGATGACGTTTCTCACTGTGACGAACTCTACTGCCGCTACTGCTGCTCTCGGGCTGCAGTAGCGGCAGTAAAGCCGTTGCTATGGCAACCATTACAAACAAATGGCGGAAAAAGTAAATCTACATTGTTAACAAATGAAGTCTAAAGCCGCGTCCGAATTCGTTAGGATTCAAGGACTCAAGGACAGAGGCGGTGTAAGGCGAGGTGTCTCCTCGAGGATGTACGAGTTCGGACGTCCTTGTGCATTAGTGCTGCCATCAATGAGACAAAAATATCAAATAAAAAAAATTGAATACTACAATGCAACTGAATTCGAATTTATGCAGCATCCCGCTAAACCCAATTTAATCGTGTTATTTAGCTGATTTAGCCGTACTAATTGTAAGTTGTGTTGCATTCAGAAGTTTATTTATTTCTCATAACAGAGTGTCGTATGCATTTTGGTGTATAATTTCTTGTGTTATTATTTTTCAAAGTTATATTTGCGTTACCTTTTTCTTAAGGTTGTTTGTTTATGATAATAAGCCTTGAATTTGTCGTATAATTATCTTTCCAACCTTGAAATGTCTCCCATATCAGTTTATTTGGATTAACTTTTTATTTCATCCTCTGTATTTTCTTACCATTTCATTTTTGGTAGGAGTTTGTATTAAGTTTGAGAAATTTCAAGAAAGCACTTCTGGTTTTTCCCTACCAATTTAGAAAATTATAACTCCCAGATAGAAACTACACCGGAGAAACCAACGCTTAAATACGTAAAATAAAAGTAAAGGAAAGAAGTGTTACGTTGGCGATAATTAAAAGCACCGAACTATAACAAAACACACCTACAGTAGATTTCTACCACATAATTTAGTTATATTGACACTCGTTTGGTAGATATTTCTTAATGTTAACCTTAACATGTGTTATGCTTGTCTTTAATTTTATCTAATTTAAAGTTTCTCCGATGCAACTTAATTTGGAAATTTTAGTTTACCAATTTAGTTGTCTCTTTCGTTAGGTCGCTGCTTTTCGTTCTTAAGACATGGTACACTACTACGTGAAATTGCGATGAGGTACCTAAACTATATATTCATTTGTATTATGAAAATATTCGAAAGAATTATGCCGGGGATAAATTTAAAAATCACTGTACAGACATTATGCATTCGAGGTTAATTTTTTTATACAGGGCTTCCTTCTCATTCCTAGAGATAACTTTAACCAACAAAACCGTTGCCACTTTAATATAGAGAACGATTAGAAACAGAGGGTAACAATATTATCACCGACATTTCCTAACTTCTTGAGTAAATAACACATTACGCAAATTATGTGATCTGTTCTAAATTCTCCTAAAAGTGACATAGGAAACAAATGCAAAGCGTTCTGCGCGTCCCCCGAATGTATTCCCAAGGTTCAACATTCCAAAATGGCGGCCCGAGGACGGGTCGAAGTGTGCTCCCAATGCATCCTCGAAGGAAGCGTCCTCGCACGGATCCTTGCGAGGATGCTCAACCAATTCGGACATCCTTCAAGATGGCCGCCGTCCTCGGAAGGACGCATATGCGCACTTGGAAGGATCCTTACGGCGAATTCAGACGCAGCTTAAAGAGTTTAGAGAAGCAGCTTCGAATATTTTAATGTTTATATCGGCGTGAGGGGAGCGTGGTGGGTAGAGCGCTTGGCTGGTACTGATCGAAGGGTCCCGGGTTCAAATCCGGGTGAAGCCTTTGGACGCCCCCGAACAACAACAAACAATCCTCTGAGTTCGAGGTGGTTCCCAGGGAAATGAACTGGCCCCCCTAATACTCTGAATGTGTGAAATTCACACGCCTCTGTGGCTCAGTCCGGGATGAGCTCTACCCTCAACTATCCCAACCAACCTTCACTGGTTGAGTCACTGAGTGAGTGATCTGCGAGAGCGAAAAGTGTAGATGCACTTAAATAGCTAACAGCATCTTACTAGCGTATAATAGTTTATAAAATACATTTATTTGTAGAGTATGTAAGTTAATGAAGTGCCAGCTAATCGTACCGGTGACTATTTAAATAGAATAAAAGCGTTAGTGTAATTATGAGGGAGTGAAGCAATAGTAGAGAAGCAATTATATTTACGAATGAAAGCGACTTGTGAAATCACCAAAAATTATTTAAGTTTCATGAATAATGTGGTACATACGTAATTATATACAGCCTGATTACCATAGTGGTAACTTAGCATAACACCGGCATGTACAATAATTGTCGGGAAACGTAATTTGCTGCATAAATCTAATTGTTAGTGAAAATATTCTGCGATACAACCCTCAAAAGCCCTTATCTTTGCCTGTAATTTTTGATATCACTATTGGAGACGCTTCGTACAACTGGCCATTGAGAAAATCAGGGCTTGACAAATATATTTGAAGACTTTTTTATAGTGCAAGATTAAAAATGCTTATTTCAAATTCGATTATGACATTTATAACGGAGATTTTTATGTTAAAACTGGGTGTTTTCCTATATAAGTGGAATTCGTTGATTTAGAGGCAACTTGTAATTAAATACGAAGTTAATTTTTTTTTAATATGTTGGTTGATTGCAATAACTAAAGAATATTCCAGCAACGGTATAGGGAGCAAGTCTGTCCAGTGAAGATGAAATGCGGAAGAAAAATATTCTTTTATACTTGATTTTGAAAAATTAGAAGCTTAACCCTTTCAACGTTAAACGGAGAAAAAGATAACTTTTACAAATACCATTGAATTTATTTAAAACTCGACCCAGGTTTCGACATGGTTTCACACCATCATCAGGCAAAATGTAAGAGAAGCGCAAGCCTTATATACATGACATAGCCAGGTGAGGGAGGGGGTGGGGAGGGAAGGGGGGGAGGGTTAAGGAAACGGGGAGGACGGAAGGGTTGAATTCGGGTGACGGACTAAGAGGACAAAGGGGAGGGGGGGTTAAAGCTTTGAGAATGGGGGAAGAGGCTGGGAACATACATTCATTGACAAGGAATTTATCACAGTCAAGTTGTTTCTTAAAAATCTCCAGCTGTTCTAAAGCATTCAGCTTTCGCTTGCCATCGGAAAAATGGAGAGGTAACATAGTAAAATCACTTTTATGTCCATGGGTTAAAAGATGTTTGGCGAAGTTGCTTCCGTTAAAATTAAAAATTTTTAAATCCCTTGTATGCTCCGTTTGTCTAATTTAAAAAAATGTCCCCTTCAATGACTTACAATTGAAATTGCCAAAGAAATAGGATAGAAAATATGTCACTTTCATTCTGCGGTAGTATACATTGTTATCGTATTCATTATTAAAATATGTAGCGTAAAAAATGACAGCTAGATGACAGGAATGTGATCAGCATTGCTTCCATTTCCAGAAGGAGAGGTTACAGCGGCCAGTGGTGCGACAATGGAAAAGGATAGTCCTGACCATCATTCGCCAAATTGTTTCGACCTCTCACTAGAGATACGCAAGTTCACCCAGACCTTTTTTGTCACCAAAGTGTCGGCAAACTACTTCTGAAAGCCGTCTAGAGGATGCACCGTGCTCAAGTTGTGACCATGCGTAGCTCTACCATGAAGACTAGGTCCAGATGGCCTCTGAGACAACAAATTTAAAAGGAGCATAATGTGGAATTATTAATTAGAAATAAAAGAATGGAAAATTGAAGGGAATTCCCACTTGTAAGACCGAGGGACATTGACATTGCTTAAGCTGGGTAGAGCGAGATATGGAACAGAAGAGCTTTAAGTAGTAGAGAAGTAGGAGTTCGCAAGGGAGAGGATAGGACGGAGGATTGAAGTCAGCCAATCTTAGGACTGAATGAATAATGAGTGTTGGATTTATTTGATGTATTTTCAAGTAAAACTTTATAGGTACTTGAAATGTTTCTTTGCCATGTAGTATGGTAGTCGTAGAAGTAATCAGGTTTTCATGCGCTCCAACGCATGACTCCAACTAACCAAAGACAAACACAATTTTTATGAAAAAGCTGGGATTAAACCCCTCGCCTCGGTCCAACGCTGAACAGCACAGTAGTAACGCGATAATTTTAACAGTGAAAAAACAAAATAAACATTCCTAATATTAAAAAATGTGGATTAAAGCACTTTCCGTGCAATTCATCATTATAATCCATAAAATTCACGATCGGTAATTTTTATCAACTGCGGAATATTGGATTAGTGGAGGATCTCCAAGAAGAGGAGTTTCATTCCATATCATTCCAGAGAGCGGAACGGGGATTCATTTATCTGGATTGAACATCCACCCGTGACAATGATCCAACTCCACCCTTTTCGAAACACCCGCAACTAACACCAAGCACCATTGAAAGAAGCGAATTTGACGGAATTATACAGATTATGACATCGGGGTGATGAGAAAACTTGCTACGTTGGGGATTTGTGTTCCCTAATTGTCGGGATGATTGTTTTTTTTTTATTTCGACTCACAGCAAAGTGGTGCTCATTCTAATTGATGGATTTGCTTGCAAAACGAGAGGGATCGGATTCAATTAAAAATTGATTATCACAACGATCAAAGTAATCACAAAGGATTTAAAACTGAAATAGAAAATTGCTGCTTTTGTGAAATCACTTACATCATGAGCGAGAATGTTATAACCGTCCAAACTCTAAAAAGGAAAGGAAATCACAAGGCGTATCTGCTCTGGCATCTTCGGTTTTTAGGCAATTTCATTTTTAATGTTATGACATCACTATGTATACACCACTCAAACGTATATTTTTCATAATTCTCATTCAATACTCTATGCGATCTCAAGGTTTATTCAAGAAAAAGCTTGAAAACATTTAAATAAGCACCATCTATGATAGTTATTGCATAATATAGCTTGGAATTGAAAAAGGCGTTGTAAAGTGGCTTTTCATGGTCTAAATTACATATATTGCGGATGTAATACATTTTTTCCGTGCAATGGTGTAAAAATATCTCAAGGGAGCATATTTGATGCGGACATCTTAGATTGTATTCCAAGGTCACTCCCGAACATTCTTTAGTGTGAACTCTGGCCACATGTTCACATTCATTACAAGCAAAGGAGTCAACAGTGAATATATCGGTAAATGAGATTCGAGTCATTGGGAAAGCAATTACAAAAACGAGAACGATGTTTTCAGAGCATCCAATTTAAATTTACTTTTACAAAAACACAACAACATAGTTCAAATCGTAATTGCATGTCACATTTTAGAGCCCCAGGTTAAATTAATATATCGCAATCCAAACCCGTTAGTAAAGAGATTAAATGGGTTTAAAAATAATTACAAGGATAATTTATGCTCATTGTAAATAGAATTACGCCAAGAACTGAACCCACGCCCGAGGGGGTAATTTCCCTATAAGAGATAGGTTGAATTCGCGATGGCTACGATTAATAAAAGTGGATTGCGACCTGTTTGTTGATACGAAGTTGTTTTTTCAAACCAATCCCTTTCAGGCTTTGAGCAGTAAAAATTTCAATTAGTTGTTTCAGACACAGAGAATAATATTTCCAAAACATTCTTCCGTTTTTTGTCTTCTGGAAGCATTGCACTTCCTCGACACTAAATGTTCGAAATGTATCAATGCATTTGTACTTGGGGACCTGGGATTTGATTAAACTGTTGCTAAATCTATTCTTGAGCACGATGTGATTAACCTGATGCCTTCCTGTACCGTCTGGTATTTTTCAAGCGCTCACACGCCTGCTATAGTCTTCAAATTTTTTTCTCAAGCATTTATCAAATGCTTTTTTGCCGCGGTCATGAATTCCTCCTAACATATGTCAACTTTCTCGTTCTCACCCCTTTCTAGGAGCATCATTGATTTCCAGTCCGTTACTGCAGCCGCTTCCCTTTTGGAACACGATCCATTATGTTTCATCCTGGGCGAACATTTAATCGACATCTTTCCTTATGTGGCTTTTTTGACGTTTATTAAGTTGCACTTATACATTCATAAGCCCTAAATCTAAGCCTACACATTTATTAAATTTATATAATTTACTTTAGGTCCTTGTTTACAACCCTTTCTAATTGTTTCCATCTCTAATTACTCCAAACACTGACGCAACGCACTTCATCGCTCCAGTTTTCAACTACTACTTGTCCAACAAATTCTATATTAACCTGCACTGTCTTAATCTTCATTTGTTTTTAACATTTTATAAATTTCCCGTCATAAGGATAGGTAGTCCTAAATTTAATTGTTTCAACTTTCTCTGCAGCTGGCTTTTTTGAGTATAATTTTTCCTTCAAATTCAACTAAGGATCTCATGTCTCTTGCTTGGCGATGACTGTGAAGGCCAACCCCTCCAAATGAGGCAGTGAACGGCACCCGTCCCCCTACTGAGCTTCGTAACGTTGTTTCTAGGATGAAAAATGCCAATTGAACGTCACCACAGAAAATTAATGTGGTGGTTCCCGTTGCATAACTCAACACCGACAGTAAAAGCATAGTAAATTTTAATATATTAACGTCATTTAAGAATTTAAAAAAATCATAACTGTACAAGATTACACATTCAAAAATATGCACTGAAATGTCATGATGCTAAATGTATTGACACGATTGGCATCCCTGGCGATGGCGAAATAGCGCACTGCAAAAATCTGGATACGAAGGTGCATCCAGGGCCGCCATTCTCCTCCTAAACCCAGCGAGATATCCGATTTCCTTCCGGACCGGCATGATGGCGAACGATTCACTCCACTGGTCCTCTTCGCACCGTTCCTCGATTCCTCGTTCCACTCCTCCGTTCCCCCGTCCAGCCATACTACTGCCTCCCTTTCCCACCCAAACCCTTCCCGTCCCTCTTAATCTTGGGATCTCCAAAGACGGTGACGTTCATCCCGGCATTATAGCCAGTTCAAGAGTTTCCGCGGATATTTCATACCAGCCTCATCGATCTGGAACAAACTTTTCAAATATCCAAAAGTTTAGTTTAGGAATTTACCAATAGATGTCAGGTGCTCCAAAGCCGTCACCAAGAAAGTGGCAAGCGCAATATCTATACATGATGATAAAACATGCTATACACATGTCGACATTAATATAAAAATAAATTTTTGAAAGGCACTTTACGATTTTTCTCATGGAAAACATACGTCTCTTCCCCATGGGTTGGTTAATTAACAACGTAAAATTCTGTAATACAAAATAAAATAGCATATGACAAAAAGCGTTCTGGTCGAATATGTTTTTGTAACCGACATAATATCATCCAAGATGGAATCACGTTGACAAAGTAAAATATTAACAAAAGAAGTAGAGGATTGCAGACCCTCACTCAGCAGATAAGGAGGGAAACTGATAATATCTCTGACAATAAGTTTCACTTTACACAAATACATGTATTCCTATTATAAAAAATGGGGGATTTAATTGAGAGAATACTTTAAAATATTATGGTTTGGGAAGCACTAAAATTATGGGATGAGGAGAGGATAAAAACTGAAAGATATAATTCTAGGCGTAGAAAGAGAGAGGGAAGTCAAAATAGGAGGAGAATAGCGCTAGCGAAGGAAGCGTTCAATAATAGAAGGGAGCTGATGACGGGGACCTTAAGTAAGGATTTCAAAAAGAGGCTGGTGAAGAGATTGATATGGAGTGTGACGTTGTATGGGGCAGAAACGTGGACCTTGAGAAAGGAAGACGAAAGTAGGCTGAAGGCTTTTGAGATGTGGGTGTGGAGGAGGATGGAGAAGGTGCGTTGGCCGGAAAGGAAGACAAATGAGGATGTGCTTGACATGGTGGGCGAGGAGAGGAAACTTATAGATGAGATTAAAGGGGAAGACAGGGTAGGTGGCTGGAAGGGGTAATGAGGGGCGATGGTTTGCTGAAGGACATGATAGAGGGTAGGATGTTGGGTAAGCGGGGAAGGGGAAGGAAGAGAATGGGTTTTATGGACGGGATGAAGAAAGGTAGGACTTATGTTAAGATGAAGAAAGAAATACTAGAGGTAGAAAGAGCACGGCACGTGTAAGGGTTCGTTGGATATTCTCTAGCTTTCATCACAACCTACCTCTAGCCGGTAGATTACTATAATGAATGAATTAACGTATCGCTGATAAACGGAGCTAATACTGCTGAAATGTTACCCTGAAAGCTGCCGCAGTGCCACGTGGTTTATCTAAAGTAGGAATAAACATAGCAGCACTTTCATCGAAGGCTCGACATAACTGAAGCGACTTTCCGCTCCTTTACTGGAGAAAGTTACTCTCTTGTCTCTTTTTATATTTCTCTCGTATGTTAGATTTAATGTTCAAGTTCACCAGCTGTAATATTTGCACTCGTGATGTTGACCGACTGACTCCCATGTCCAGGAAGGGTCGCCCGGTGTGACGCATTACGACGAAGGGAGTTGGTAAGGAGCCCTTTTCTTAAGTTACGCATTCATATTTGATAGAGAGATTAAAACCCTGCATTACACCAAACGTATGAAATTTTAGATAACTTCGAAGATAGATAGATCTGTGAGAAAATTATGTCCCTGAAAATTTAATGGCATCAGTACAGTAATGGAGCTCAATCTGAATATTGCACATATCTCAGAATCAAACTTTTTAACGAAGGAACTAAATGAACATTTAATACTTTAAATGGCTTGATATTATCGTGGCTACCGTAAAAGTAATATTCTTGTGGTTTGAATTTAAAAAAAGGTAACTTTGTGATTCCACTCTATTTAATTATTCTAAATTATAATAAAATAACGTGGAATCACAAAGTTACACTTTGTAGTCTTAAATGAATCTATCCCATAAAATTACTCCTGTAACCACTAATTGCCATGGTTACCACCACCAACAGTATTCCTCCAGTTTTTTTTAAACAAAGACACTGCTACGAGTCATTTTACATTTCAATTTGCAACTTTGGTCCCGATAATAGTCGAGGACTTGCTGATGACATGGGAAGATTAAGAAGAAGAGGTAAAAGGGAGGGAAGAGCGGAGAACAAAGGAAGGGACGTTTCCTTTCGAGCATTGGGATTTAAAGAAGTGGGAGCAGAGAGCAGCGCGCCTTCAGATGCAGCGACAGGTGGGACAGGCGCCCCTAAGGAGGACTCGGCTCCCGGATATGACGTCGGGCCACATGACACGGGACCATTGTCGCGGGCCCGTGGATATCTCTACGGGCAAACCTATTCATCCACCAGTCCTCGTCTCCACCCACTTCTCTCCGGATGACAATGAGTCGTCTTGAGACAGCACGAGGGCCACACCGAGTCAAAGAAAAGCATTAGGTGCCGCCCATGAGATGGAGGAGGATGAAAAGTCTCTCGTTGAAGCGCCACTAGCAATGCCAAAAGGGAAAATCGATGACGGGAGAATATCGAGGGAGTAGTGCGCTGTGCACCTTATAATTAAGGAAATTCATTTATCGGTACTCTTGAGCAGAAGCATTGTTTGCGACCAGCATTCATTATGGCGTTAAACATGCGCCATGTAACGTGTTAGTGTAATGTGGCAAAGCTCGTCTTTAATTAATAGCGATTTCTCCTGGATACTTTTTCTTTCCTTTTGAAGTTGTACTTATTGATGTAAGAAATTAAAAGAATGCTTTTCATTAATTTGAATGGGATAACTTAATTTAGTTATCCCATTCGCAGGAAATGGCGTCGAAGTCAACTGGTAAACAATGCACCAGCGTCATTTACTGAACCTCGTCATGTAATATGGCGACTCGCGATTCAAAAAAGTCTAGGACGATACGGCGTTAGAGCTTCTTTGAAAGCTTATAGCCCCTGAATGTGCACCATCGCGACGAGCGGAGAGGAGTGTAACTTATGAAAGGGAAGGGAAACTGGAGAGGAAGCATAAGGTCGTTCTCGTGAGTGGGAGGTCAATAGCGATTAAGGATCGCTAGAGCAGCCGACAGCATTGGTTTAACCCCCTCACCATAGGGTCACGGAAGTAAGAGGAATTCCAAGGAAGCACCTAAAGCGATGCCTGCTCTTAAAAGCTTTACCCACCTCCCGGGGGATTCACTGCAAAAGGAACCACATAGACTTAACCACCTGTAATTAATTACCGCTGATCTGATCACAAGGAAAAGCGATTAGTGCGTGATCTCAAATCCCAATACTTAAAGGATCGTGCTTGCTTCCATATGCATATCCCCATGAGGGGTGCAGCGAGTCGTAACAGGTCAAAAAAGGGTTTTTGCACGGAGCTATAAGCATTTGCACAATTTCTAGACAGAAGGGACTTTTAACGCGAGAAAATGCCGACAGTGTTGTACTGAATGGCGTTCCTCGCTCGCTAAGTGAGACGCTTCCCTTTCATCATTCCAAAGGAAGGATAATCATTGAGTCAAAATGATTTAGCTACAATTTTCATATCCTGTACCGCAGATCTCACTGAATTGATAGATGAGTAACGGCAGGGAACTATGAGTGGCAGTAACTACTGTAGGAGATAGTACTGAACTTGATAATTCACTCGACTGTCAATCGTAAGCATTTGAAGCAGTAACCGTCAAATGAAACTAATTCGTCGTTTGAATTTATTATGCCGACAAGTGCTTTAGAAATGATATCCTCATGCGAAGAAAAGAGAATATTTTTCGGCTCTTGACATCCATTTCCATCCGTTACCCCTTTTGGGGTGTCCATGATGGAAAACCAATGAACGGGTATTCGGCACCCAATAGAGAGTGAGGAAGAGTCCAATGTGGTGCCAAGTCGAAATCCTTGTGGAGTGCTGTGTCACCTCTACACGAGTTTTCCAAATGTCCCAAGTCGAGTCCTTGAAACCTAAGAATTTGAGTATTCATAGCATTAACATCACATATATATAAATACCCCGCATAAGATACGCCGCTTCCGTGGTCAGGCGGGCGGGAAAAGCGGAAGTAGGGAGTAGGAGTCCTAGTGCCCGACTAAAAGTGCGTTAATTGCGAAAGAATGCATGGAGAGATGGAGTGAACCAACGGATGACCTCTCGGTCAATACCGGGACGATTAGTGCCTACCTGGCACTATGGCCGCGGTACGGGAATCGGTGAGAGGAGTGGACGGACTGCTCTAGCCTTCGGGTCTATGTCCACACCGACGCCGGCGCAATAGAGCTCTGAATCGAAGAGACCTGGAAATGTTGCGCGATCACGTCGTCACGCAGACACGGATGCATGGTTCTTGAAAACCAGTTCTTAAGGTTTCTTCCGGGACTTAAACTTGGAGATGGAATGCGACCGTGTGGTGTACGGGGTCGACTTGCGGTTACTCAGTTGCAGGACTGTTCTATGACTCGACTGCGGTTCCCGCGTTTGACGTAGGACTGGCTGCCTGTACAGGAGGCTGTGGAATTTCTGTGTGGGCGTTGGGGTGGAAACCACAGGTTTTCGGCCGATTCTTGGATCGTGCCGGTCTCCCCACAACAGTTCTGGAGTGCTCCTCCGAGGCGTCAGACAGTTTGGCTCGGATGACTAAATAGTCAATCACGGATACGAAGCGAGTTATTGGGAAACGGAAATTTCTTCATGCAGTCAAACTGATGGGAGATTATTCAGACTTTCCTTAGGAAAACAAAGTTTAACTTCAGTAGAAGAGAAGGTTGAATATTTTAACACCTCCAGAAAATACTCAAAAACAAGCACACTGAAACAAAAAAAAACAAACCGACACACATTTTGCCGAACTCAGTAAAAAATTTAGAAATGCCATAGTGTTCAAAACATGCGTGTCGATGTAGAACACAATGAAAAACGCAGATTCAGTTGTAGGGACAGAGGGCTGTAGGGGTTGTAGGGCTTGCCGCGGACATATGCGATAGTGAAGTGTGTCCGTCAGGGTGTAAAATCTAAAGACACGAAATTCCTCTAACAGGACTTGCGGTGGAGTCATTATAGCCGTTATATAAAATTAAAATTTCACTGCACATAAATTCAATTACAACGAAAAACAGGTAAGGAGAATGGTACAACCACTATAAAATTATATCCATTGTACTTCAATTATTCATTCTTTCCTCAGAATTAGGTTTGCCGTGTAATTATTTTGTTGGGCGAACATTAAACTATAAATAAATAAACAAAACTAGAGATAGCTGTCAATTACTTTAGATTTTCGGGAGAAAGCCACAATGACGAAAACAGTTTCCGATTCTGTGAATAAAACGATATCTTCTTCCACGACTCGTGAATATTCTTTTAATCCTGGGTAGTGGGCGAAATTAAGATCGCCCGAATTCTCGAATTTCGGGGGTGAGAAAGGGTGTAGTGGGGTACGACGTGAGAACCCCCCCCCCCCGCGGGTGGCGTCACGTGGTATCGGAGAGGGCCGAGTGGCCACCGACGAATTCCTTCTCCCGAAGTCATTCCCCCCTTTTTCCCATCCCCCCCCCCCAACAAACAAACAAACGAGCCGCGCGCGTTGCGGCCGGAAGATGAACTATGCGAGGCGGACGTGAGTTTGCACTCGCTCGCGTTGGTGCGCGCGTGCGAATGGAGGAAAAGGGAATGGAAGTGGAATGAATGAAAGGAATGGAGGTAGTTTGGGGGAGACCACTTTTGGGAGTGCGGTCTTTAATTTAAAAAATTCGAGCGTCTTAAACGGAGGCGGCGTTGACAGAAAAAGTTATCTCTCTCTCTCTCTCTCTCTTAGCGGGATGAAAAGGGAATGAGAGGCACAGGGGGGAAGTACATACAAAGGACGAGGAGACAAAAAAGGGACCCCCTCCCAACCTTGGGAGTGCCGCCCCACCCACCCACTGTGCATCAAAGGGAAAGAGGGTGAAGAGAGGAGAGGAGGAGGATAGGGGAGGCTGGCCGCCGCCACATCATCCTTCATTTCGTCCTTCCTCCTCCTCCTCCGCGGTCGTCTCGACCTTTCGCGCAGAGGGCAGGGCACACCTCCCGCACTATGGGTTGAAACAAAGCGACTCGTGGTGGTGGTGCGGGGAACTGGTGGGTGCAGCAGCAACAAGGGGCCCTCGGGTGCAGCCAGATTGGAGGCGGCAGTGTTTAGGCTCGTTCACAACAACTTAACTTGGCGTAACTTGACTTATTCCCTTGTCTTAGGCGAACCAGTGCGCGAAATTTCTAACCAATCACAGCCCACCACTGCCAAATTCGATTTTACAATCGATTGATGAGGCCTATCGGTAGTGTGAGTTTCGAGAGTTGTAGTAAGCTCCCCCGAAACAGCTCAGTTGATATGTGAAGTATTAATTGTAAATAGTGAGTTGAACTATAGAATTATTAAAATGGAAAGCTTGTTGAACATGTGAGGGTTATTTCGCACTAACTCGATCAACTTATCCGCATCCATTTTCGCTTAAACGTATCCACATACTACTTCACAACAAAATCACGTTTTCAATATGGCTGCGCGAGGAGATATCGAGAGTAGTAATCGATTGCTGCCCGATTATCGATAGTAGAGCATGCCATGCTATTGGCTGGAATTAAGAGAAAGTTGAGCTAAGCTTCAGGCAAAACGCCAAGTCGAGTTACGCTGCTTAAAGTCGTTGTGAACTAGTAGACGCTATTCCCAAGGTCTCATCTCTGGCGTTGCGCCGAGTCAAGCCAAGTTAAGTTGTTGTGAACGAGCCTTAAGGTCGCCTATTATGAGGCTCACTGGAGACCGTGCACTGACTGAGCAGAGACGGGCAGCATTAATCTGAGATGTGACTCAGTGCATTGGTGAAACCTGGACTCTCTCCGCATTCCATTAGATCTCGTTCATAATGGAAGTGCTAGTAAATCTGTAAGAGTTTGATTATTCACCGCGTTGACTCTTTCTGCTGACAACAGGTTCGTCTGGGTTTCCACGGGCGTCTTCCGGTTGAAGTGGATTTTAAAAATTCTATTTAGGATATACATAGGCCTTCCATTTTCTTCCCTTTGCCTTGATTGCGATTGCCGCCAAATCCTCTTCCGAGTTGTTGCTAGGTAATAACAATTTTCTTTGTACAAAACATTTTTTTTCTTTTATTATCTATTGTTTATTTTGTCAGCCGGTGATAGTAAGGCTGTTCCTTTGTGATGACTTTGGCTTCGTCGAAATCGATTCCATGGTCGAGTTCATTACAATCGCATTTCTCTAGGCTATCTCGTACCTTTTCCTTTCTTATTCTTCGGCTCTCACTTTTTCCTTGCCACTTGTTGGTATGGACCACGCAACCGTTTACACTTAAGTAGCTCACTACATCTGGACACCTCCAATTTGACGCCAGTATCTTCTTTAGCTTTCCACAACAAACTTCTCGGCAAAAAACATTATTCGTTTAAAGCAAATGGATTGGCATGAATGTCTGTTGGTATTCTGTAGCTAGCCTCAAGAGCGAGTCGAAGAGGGAGATTCTCGTGGGTGCCCGCGTCTCACAAACTGGAGACGATGGTTTCAGATAGACACACTCAACCGGGTGATTAAGTTTCTCTCGGACGGGAGTCTACGCTTTTCTCTGAGGACGCTAGAAGATGTTGCCCCGGGGCGAGCCCGTGTGCGAATGCAGGAATGAGGTGAAGGTCTTAGGGTGCCTTTACAGCTCCGCGCTGCGCTCACGCCACGGGTAGCGAACGCGCCGACGGTACCTTGGGTCCTTCACAGCTCCGCGCTGCTTCGACCATTAATGTAATGTTACATTAATGGTCGAAGCCGCGCTGCGCGAACAAATGAAAGGCCAAATGCGTCGGCGCCAAATATTACTGAACTTGGTTTTCACGAGTTCACCAACGCTATCAATTTAATTATTGGATCCAACTTCTTTTCTTATTCTCCTTCGGATTAGCTTAACTTAGTTGTACCAATTAGTATTGTTAAAGTAGCGACTACTTTGTAGATCTAAGTCGTATATTTGTGAGTAATATTTCGTGTTCGATTGATATTTTAGGGATAGAGGGTTAATCTCCATTTTGTTCTTTCTTATTAGCTTAACTTAGTTGTACCGATTAGAATTGTTAAAGTAGTGACTTCTTTGTAGAACTGAATAGTATTTTTGTGTGTAATATTTCGTGTTCGATTGATATTGTGGGAATAGAGGGTTAATTTTCATTGTGTTCTTAATAGCTTAACTTAGTTGTACCGATAAGAAAAGTTAAATTAGGGACTTTGTAGATCTTATTCGCGTATATGGAGGGTTAATTTGTCAAATATTCTTTTTATTAATTTTTTAAAGATTTTTGAAGAGGGCCAGTGGAGATATAACTAATCATTTCGCTCAGATGAAACGATATGGTGGCTAGTCTGAGAAATACACGAGATAAGTCATTGAGTATCGCGCACGTGCAACAGCAGGGCCTTTAAGTTAAATTACTTAACTCAAAGCAAACGGAAAATAAAACAAGTTACATGGTTAATATTGGAAATTCTTGAAAGTAGTCATCGCTCACATTTTCCCCGGCATGGCGTTAACATTTAACAAGGTACCTACTTCGCCCAAAGCAAACAAAAAGAAGCATGGCACACATAATTATAGTTAATTTAGGGAAAGCCTCACAATATCAATATTCGGAAGCTTACAATAATACAAATCAATCGCATTCTTATATCATAGTCGAGGTAATACAGAACATTTTGTAAATAAGACAACTTTCCATGGTTGCCTGTAGCTTCAAACCGCCCGGTCTTTAGCAGCGTGCACGCAGAGAATCTGGCAAGAACGGAATTTCTGCGAGCACGCCAGCGAGCTGGCAACATGACGTCATCAATTCTCAAGACGGGTTTTCATTGGCTCGCGAGTCCTGGCGTGCGCGCAGCGCGGAGCTGTAAAGGCACCCTTACTTAGAGAGGAAACGTTGAGTGACTTCCATCGACGCTCATTGTTGAACCCGAGTTGGGCTCAAATCAGGAGTGCGACCGAATCGTGTAGCAAGTGGAGAAAGAGGCTGCCTGCACTCGTTTTGCAAGTGTTCAACGGCAAGCACGACCCCTAAACGCGAGGTCATGTCTCTCCTTCCCCGAGGTACGCTGCTACTGTCGTTAGCAGGGTTGGGAAAGTGGAAATCATATTGATGAGGAGCTGCAAACGTCCGTCGGATAGTGACTATAAGGGCAAGGAAGGTTGGAGGGGACCACCTCTTTGGACCGTGTATTCATTGTCTCAAGTCATGCATGACTCAGACCATTGATGGTCTCAAGTCATGACTTGCTTCATGAAGATCGCCTTATTGCAGAAGATGATCCCATTTGAGCCACGGTTTCATAGTCACGAAATAATATGGTCTTGATGAAGGTGAGCTTATTTCAAACAAGGCGATCTTCATGAAGCTTAAGCTTCATGAAGATCGCCTTAGCTTGAGCTTATGCAAATGCTAGAAGTATTAGCCAATCACATTCTCTGTCTCATTTATTTACGTAGCAACCGCCCTTCTGTGGAATAGGTTTGCAGTGAGTTAAACGGGATGAATGCATTGAATTATCTTCATGAAAATTTATTAAAAATAAACATATTGGTATATATGTCGCCAGGAAATGGAAAAAAGGAAGTATTTGTGTCCTCTCGTGCCATTCAAATGCAAATTCCTTTAATCTCAGATAATCTATGACACATTTAAATACGCCACAAAGTATTCACCTAACACGTTCAAAAATTCTTACATGGTTAATACTTGTCCTTAGAAGAAGCAATCGACAAAAACAAAAGTGAAGAGTAAGGGCATAAAAGTAAATGACAAACTCATCCATAGTATTCGGTTTGCTGACGATATAGTTGTTCTTGCAGACTCAGAAAAGGATATGAACCACGCATTGGAGAACCTTGGAAAAGAAATGTATAACTTAAAATTAAATATCAATTTTTTAAAACTATGGTAGTGGATAAGTTAAACAACAGCATAAAAGATGAAACTAAGTTAGGAAACTCAACTATTGATTTTAAGAGTTCTGCTACTTGGGAAGGAAACTAAGTTAGGAAACTCAACCAATTTTAAGAGTTCTGCTACTTGGGAAGTCAAATATCAAATGACAATAAAAGCATAACAGATGTTAAGAGAATAATCACCCTGGTAAGACAAACTTTCCAAAGGAAGCGTAACCTCTTGGTAAACAACCATCTCTCAATTGACGCGAGGAAGAGATTCGTAAAGACGTTCGTGTGGAGCGTACTCTCTTACGGTTGTGAAACATGAAGACTTTAACTAAACAAGAAAAAGACAGGCTCCAGGCAGCCGAAATGTGGTTCTGGAGGAGAATTACCCAAATAAGTTGGGTCATGAGGAAAACGAACGAGAAAGTTTTGAAAGAAGTAGGAGAAAAAAGAACGTTTCTCCAATCAATTCACTCTAGGAAAATTAAACTCGTAGGTCACCTAATAAGACATAACGGTTTGATTAAGAACATTAAATGGAAGGAAAAGTGTTGGGGAAGAAGAGGAAAGGACGAACTAGGGTGTCCACAGTGTGATGTCAATTATGAACTGTAGCTCCTTGAATGGTGAAATGAAGAAAGAACAGCCTCATTAGAAAGAGAAAATTGGGTATACTACGACAGCGACAAGGCATCTGGCCTTCTGAGAGACGACGACGGTTAATACTTAATTTGCCTCTTCATAATTTATGTTACTTTAAAGGCGGTTAGGTGTACATTCAACCAAAATAGTTTTCTGCGCTTGATGTTTTGAAAATAAAGTACCGCGTGCAACCCTTCCATACAGACGTAACTCTGGTGGTTTAGTTAGTAAATCCAAAAAGTGAATGCTTTTTAGGAGGCACTGAGATTTTAGGGAAATAAAGAAGAATCACATTGGGGAAAACATGCTAATGATAAAGTCTGAATAAGTTATTCCTCTGCTGAACCACACAAATGGGTTTTCACTTAGATAGTTCATAGCTGCTGCTGGCTTTTACACAAACTGGACAATAACTACATTACAAGAACTGGTCAATTTTATTCCTACACCTATGAATTTCCCGCAATTATTTATCATAGTACATACATACCCATCACGCCATTTTCTTAAGGGGTAGGTAAAGTTAAAGAACTTTGTTATTGCTGTTAAGTCTAAAACACTGACTCCCTTTTAATGACTAAGTACCACCATAGCTCTTTATCCTTATTCCTATCATAGTGCCCTAGTCTTGTTATTATAATAATATTTCATTTCCCCGAATGGCTGCAATACGATATGGAATTTGTCAGGTAGTGCAACGTTAAAAAAATACAAAAATCATAATGAATAAAAATACTTGGTAATCTTCCACAGATTTATTTCTATGATACGACGCGTTTCACCACACTGTGGCTTAACCATGTCCAAAGACTCTTCCGTTTCCTCTTGGATACATAGGTTATATATCCATGAGGATACGGAAGAGTCTTTGAACATGATTATGCCACAGTGTGGTGAAACGCGTCGTGCCATAGAAATAAATCTATGGAAGATAACTAAGTGTTTTTATTCATTATGAATATTGACGTGTAAAAATAAGGCAAAGAAGATACAACCTGGACAGCCTAGAACAACAAAGCGTTAGACAGCTTTATCAAATCAGTCTGGATGAAAAACTACTTTTCCAAAAAACGTAATGGAATACAGAGGATCTTTATAGGCATTTATTTATTTATCTCAATGCATACATGAAGCTGCGTATGAGTCATTAGGCTACTATGAAAAGAAGAAAAGAAAGCCATATTGGTGGGATCATGAAATAGAAATAGAAGAAAAAAGGATTAAATATAACAGATATCTTACCACGAAATCAGACAATGACAAGGTTGCATACAAAGAAGCGCAAGGGAAAGTGCGACGAAAATTAACCCAGAAAGAGAACGCTTGTTGGGGAAAGAAATGCAACAACTTTGACACCTACATCGGAGGAACCAGAAATACAGAAAGCTGGAAGTTTTTAAGATCATTGAGGCAGGATAAAAAGAAAGATCTAATTACATCTATCAGGAAAGAGAAATGGGAAATATACTTCAAAAAGTTATTGACAGAGGATAAAGAAGAATATTAAAATGAAATCCATTTTTTAACCATAGGAAATGTTACATCACCTTTAGAAATGCAATGCAGTGAAGTTAAACAGGCCTGTAAATTCCTAAAAAATGGAAGAGGTGCTGGCCTTGAAGAAATACCGGGAGAACTGTTAAAATATGGATCAGATTTAATGTACAATAAATTAACAGAACTCTTTATTAATTGTCTAAATGGAAAAGAGGCCCCAGAAGGTTGGAGAATTTCCCGTATCTCACCGTTATACAAAAAAGGCAATACGAATGAGTGCAATAACTATCGCGGAATATCTGTGACTAGTACAATTAGTATATTATATGGCAAAATATTAAAAAATAGTATTGAAAAAGAGTATGCAGACAAGGAATCCGAAGAACAAGCGAGGTTTAGAGAAGGAAGATCTACCGTAGACCATCAGTTTTGTTTAAGGCAACTGATAGAGAAAAACCTGGGCATACAACAAGGAACTTCACCTCTTATATGTTGATCTTAAAAATGTATACGATACGGTGCCACAAATGAAACTGTGGAAATGCCTTGGAAAGATCTAACATAAGCTCATACTTAATAATAGCTATAAAATATTGTACAAAAATAGTGCAGCCAAGATCAAAATGGGAAACGACTTTTCTCAGGGATTCACAATAAATAAAGGTCTTAAGACAGGGCTGCTTTATTTCCCCCACACTTTTAAAATATAAATAAATAAATAAATAAATAAATAAATAATATATATATATATATATATATATATATATATATATATATATATATATAGACGACCAAGTTATTCTATCACATGATTATGAAGATTTAGAATATATGACAAGAAAAATAATAGAAGAATACCAAAGTTGGGGTCTTGATATCAGTATTGGACGGCGGAGAGGAAGATCGAGGAAAAGTTGGATTATATTATATGCTTCCTGGATTCGCCTCTGTTGGAGCGAAAAGGCTTTTCTGGCATAATTTTCTCGTTCCCAAAACATGACTCCATGTGAAAAGTGGTAGTGAATCTTTGCATAATATAGCAGTTTTATGCATTTAGTCCTTAAGTATCAGAAAGCCTATGGTCAATGAGCACAGCATTTGGCAGTTTTTTTATTATGCTGTCAATGTGGCCTGGACAAGGGCTGTCCAGCTAAATTCTTCATTTACTGAAAGAAGACCAGAAGCATTGCTTGGGCTGAAAAGTTTAGCGATGAGTTATTTCTGATGTAGGATTGGCTATAAATAGCAAGGAAGTACCATATCCATATACTAATTAGAGCTGAACTATTTGATAGACTATTAGGCCAGTAACATAATAACTTTTCATGTGGCAAGTTAGTTAACTTTGTCAGATGATAGTCAATATCCACAGAACTTTAGAATATCAAGGTTCAATTCTTGTTGGGTTCATGCTTGTAACATAAATTTTTTAAAAGCATTACATGAGGTCAAGGAGATAATTACCTAGAATCCTAATTATTTCCTTGCATTGTAAAAGTAGCTTCTCAAAGCTCTAATACTGCACAAATATTTAAGCAGTTAAATGTTTAATTAATGAGGAAGTTACTCGACCATTTCTTATGAGCAAACATGTCCACTCTGATAATAAATCAAAATACAGCTTCTTGTAATAAGATTTCCATTTCCAAAACACCCTGATCAAGGAATGCGAACAACAAATAGTTTGTCACGCACCCCAAATTCATTATAATAAATGCTTCCGAGGATAATAGTCAAAGGGTCTAAGTAAATGCTCTAATAGAGATGATTTAAAGCCCCACCCTCCGGTTAGTTTTGCTAAATAACATCGAAAAGGTTATCAAATTAAATGTTTAAGATTCGTTGTTCATTTTTCATTTATCTGCAAGCCTTTGAGTTACCGCAGATGAAATGCAGCGGCAAACCAATGCTGTCGGTTTGCAGTTAGACAGGTTTCCGCGATTCGTCCGCGTTGTCATCTTTGGTGGCGACGTTTCACCTACTATACTGTAGGCGTCTTCAGACCTAGCTGAAGTATAGAATGCATCGAAAACGCCAGTATTTATGTAGTTCAGTGGGGGTGTCTTCCCGCCAGTTCTTCACTGATACGGATACACACTTTTGCGGATGTGAGCGGGAAGACACCCCCACTGAACTACATAAATACTGGCGTTTTCGATGCATTCTATACTTCAGCTAGGTCTGAAGACGCCTACAGTACAGTAGGTTAAACGTCGCCACCAAATATGACAACGCGGACGAATCCCGGAAACCTGCCTGACTGCGAACCTGAACGCCGCGAAAACCTACGTCAGAAACCAATGCTGTCGGTATTGATAAATATTATATTTCTATTGATTTGGTGAATTTAGTATTCATTTTTTACAAGCAGCACAAAGTTAAATATCATTTCAATATCAAGAGTTATTGAACTGAAGAATAGATAGTTGCAACCCTTACCTTACCAGTTGATATATTCCTTCATTAGTCTTCTTTGCAACTTATAACTTAAAAGAGATAAATTGTTGAAATTAGTGCATTTTATTTACTCGGTGTCTCGCGCGTGACTTCGTGGAATTTTCTTAAAGCGTTATAAATGATAAGCACGACTTATTTTCTCCACTTAGACACCGCCGCCGATTTCCCTAAAAGACAATGAGAACTGGCACACAAGAATAGTCCTCTATGCTGATGACGCGGCCATATTAGCTAAAAGCAAAAAAATAGAACTAGCAGCTGAATACGCGCAAGACTATCTTGATGACGTAGTCAAATAGTATAGCAAATGGAGACTGAGAATTAACACCAAAAAGTCACAGGCCATAAAATGCACAAGGCCAAATGTAGAGACACCGATGTGCCCGTGCATCAGAGTTAAGCAGCAACCGATTGACTGGCGGGATACAGCAAGATACATGGGAATAACGCTTGAAAATAAATTAACCTTTAAAAATCAGGTTAAAAAAGCAATTGGACAGGCCATAGGAGCAAGATCCTCCCAATCGCCCGTAATTAATAACTACGCCATTCCAGCAAAAATAAAAAAACGATATATGAGACATATATTAGACCAAAGTTCTTATATGCCACACCGCCCTGGGCAGGAATGCTTAGTAAGGGATCAATGGAAAAGTTACAAGTAACAGAAAGGAAAATCATAAGATCCATATTCTACTTTCCATACCTTATAAGCAACGATACGCTTTATTCCAAAACAGGCATCACAAAACTAAAAACGAACATCTATCAGCTGGCTGAAAACTACTGCAACAAACTGCACGGAAGTAGTTTAGAAAAGTTAAACCTCCTAGGTGAGAACAAAATATTGGCAACTGACAAACATAAAAGACCCGAAAGGGTGATCGTAAACTATAGAGGCGAGGGTAGCCTTTAAAAGCGGTAGAAAAACGAAGCCGGTCACAGAGCAAAAGCTTTACATTAAAAAAAAAAAACAATCTCTGAAAATTGCTGCAGGCCAGCAAAGGACCACTTCTCCACTTAGAATTATTAAAACAAGACGAGGTCTTCTTAAAAAATATTAGTATATATGTGGAAAACCTAAGTCATACTTCTCATTTACAATGCTTTTTATTTATTTAAAGAATAGCTGACATACAGCATGATGCCATTTTATAGTGACCCAAACAACAAGCAAGAAAGGACGCACGCAAAATCATTAACAAGGAGAATATTAACAAATAATATCCCAACATGTCGAGCCGGGAAAGATTATTTTATTTAGGAAAAAGATGTGTTTAGGTATGGGAAGGCGTTGGAAGATAAGGAGAAAGGGTCAATATTGTCATGAAGGGAATTTAGGAGAGAAAAGAGGTGGAAAATAAGGGAGTGATAATCTGGGAGTAGGAATAAGTATGGAGCAATGAGTGAGTCCTGGTCGGTCGGGTAGGTATTCTGAATTTAATGAAGGAAATTAGGTCAAGGCAGTCAATGGTCGAGTTCAGGACATGGAGAGCGAAGGAGAGTGATTCTAGTGAGATATTCATATATTCCTCGCGTGTATCTGTCTGCACGGAGGTTAGGCAAAGATCTGTGTTAGCTGAGAGGGAAGGGCTAGGTGGAATGGGAGGGTTGGCTAAAGGCTGCAGACAATCGGAGAAATAGTAATGAAAGAGTTGCAGGCCTATCCGATCATCAACGTCCACAGTCTCAGCCCGTGGCAGCTCGTTAGATCGACGCATACCCTGGTCGCCTTCTCGGACTACTCCTTGTGGCGTCTTCAGGTAATTCTAGATCTCTCCACACTTGCCATAGGTTTAGACCTCTCTGTATCATATTGTTCGTCTTGAACTGCTCCTGCTGCGTCTCCTATGCCGCAAATGGACTTAAGTCTAATACTTTGGCTTGTTAGTGTAATCTTAGACAATTCGCCATTTTTCACTCCTCTCAATTTTCACCCCAATTGTTGAAAATGGTAATCAGTCAAATTGAATTTTATGACCTGCCGTTTCCTTATGTTTAAGCACTAATTTGCTACGATCCGTTAACTATAACTGAATTTGCAATTTGAATCGGTTAAAAGCACTCTAGTGGGGGACTACCGATGGTAGGCCCTCTTAAAGACAGTCCCTCCTCGACTGCGAGCCTTATAAATATGTACATCCATAAATACATTGTATGTAAATGTCTTGGATTGAACACCACTGCTTGGTGGGGTTTTGTCGCGCGGTGCCACGTCATTCCAGGAGTGAAAAGTCACCAATCGGCACGCGCCACACAGTGCTGGGCAAAACCCCACTTTAGGCGGACAAAAGTCCAAAAATGAAAGTTTGAATTAGGGTTTCTGAAATAGTAGGTTGGCTAACCTGATGTTTGAACTACGTAACGGTGTATTTTGCAGGTTGGTAAGTATGCACCTGCGCGTAGAAATGAGTGTCAAAGTGAGAGAATAGCGGAGCACTGGCTCCACGGACGCAGACGCCGAATTGGACGGTCGATTTGAAACTATTAGTACAGCATACTGGTGTCCTTTATTTCATTTTTTAGACTTTCAATTGATTGAAATAATCAAGTAGAGTGTGAATATGATTTTGAAATTTATTATTTAAAGAAAATACGCCTGGAGTAATTAATTATCACGAATGAAAATTTATTGATTTTTCAAAATGAAAAGTTTTAATTATTCAGAGAAAATTTATATAATCGGACGGAATTGTATCGTAATTTTGAGATATATTATTCATTTAAGTATGAGCTAGAGATTGTAAAAGAAATCAACTGCCATTGAATTGCAAAAGGACTGTTACGATATAAAAGTTATTATGCACGAGAGGCGGATTGGAAATTCATCCGACCGCTACGGCCGCATGGCAACGGGTAAACTATAATATAAACAATTTCAAACATGGAAAGCAAATGCAAGTACCGTAAATGGTAAAGGTGAGCTTTCGTCCCGCCAGCGTTTTCGCGAATTTCACCCACTTACAATAGAGATATCGGTACCAAATTCACATCACTTATAAAGCAAACCTTGCGCATTTGTAAAATACTTTCAACACAACAATGCATCCACTACTTTAGGAATGGGAAACTTTCAAACCTGAGAAGTGAGAACTTTTTTCCTCTCCGCCATCTTGTGAAAAAATGCCGTTTCCTCTTATCCACTGTACGTGGCGCAGCGATCGAGCAGTTGGTTCTCTAGCATATGCTCACCTCTCCTACACTATTTCTTCCCGCCTTCCACTCAAACTCGCACCGCAACAGCCATTTACTACAATGCAATTCCATTCATTCCACCGCAGTAAACATTGCACATTTCACTTCAAATGAAGGATTTACACTTCCTTATCACTCGCATTCATTCCACTGAACTAATAACATTTCACGTTTCACTTTAAATGGAGGATTGCGAGTTCCCGCAGCGAGGACACGAGTGTCCATCCCCGGGCAACAAACACCCGTGACTTTCAAGGAATAACAAGCTGACTCCGCCAAAACGAAAGTCTGGATCGCAGAAATTTGTGTGTGCGTGCACGATTGGCAACTCATGCCGACCGTACACCACACACGCAAGACAGAAAATGATTAACGCCAACAAGCTTCTCAACTCTCGTTGGCGAATGAATACCGGTTGACTTTTCAACAATCAACTTCCAATTATTGACAGTTAATTTCTCCCTTCCACAGTACCCGAGAGAAATCCGTCAACAATACTATTTACTTAGCCTCTAACAAAAGCCCACTTATTATAACCTTGTCATCTGACGAATTTTGTACCAGAAAGAATACGCAGAATAACATTTTAGCCTTCTACCAATGCCCACGAATAATCACCAATAAGCGTCAGGGATTCTATTCTTAAAATAATACGCAGAATAACATTTTAGCCTTCTACTAATGCCCACGAATAATCACCAATGAACGAGAGGGATTCTATTCTTAAAATAATACGCAGAATAACATTTTAGCCTTCTATCTATGCGCACCGAAAATCACCAATAAGCGTGAGGGATTCTATTCATAAAATAATACGCAGAATAACATTTTAGCCTTCTACCAATGCCCACCAATAATCACCAATGAACGAGAGGGATTCTATTCTTAAAATAATACGCCCCCCAAGTTTATTGGAGGGGTGGGTTCAGGGCAAAGGAATGGAAGGGAAATTCGTTTTTCGGTTTAACAAAAGACGGAAATGCAGTACAAATCAGCATTTTGAAATTTCCTCCACTCCCAGAAATGCCCATTTCCACTTTACCATTCCCGCGAAAACTGCGTTTTTCGCTGTATTATTTCACGAAAATGCGTTTTTCACTTTTGAAAATGGCCAAATCGGGCCCGCGTACCGTCCCACCCTAGCACCCCTGTTTCACTCCATAGGACCGTAAGCTTGTTGGGGGGGTGGGGTATAGGAATATAGTAGAAGTGAAATTAGTCTTATCCCTCTACTGGTTGTTCGTGAAAACCTCCAAATATGGCGTCGAAAACGGACGAAAAAGTCGAAAAATCGGTCATTTTCAAACGTCTGTATCTCAAAAACTACTAGTCACACGGGTAAGATTCTCACATTTTTACAAATGCGCAACCTTCCTCTACTCATAGGTATCACATTCAATATCGTAAGTTTCCTAGATTTTTCAAACAAAAATGTTGACCGTGCGGGACGAAAGCTCACCTTTACCTAATATCTGTTTATGAAGTTATTACTAGTTTGTAATAAGTAAAATTTGGATGATATATGCATTATGTCCACTCTCAGGTACAAATGGTGATGTTTGTGATTGAAACTTTTGTGCAAATCATATAATTTTTTCTATGAAACATGAAAATATTTTGCAAAGATGATTACAAAAATAATTTGGTAAATTTTATAGCCGATTCATTTTCGACGACCATCTCGATTTACGTGAACATTTTTAATTTGATTCGTTCAGATTATTCTACTGAAAAATAATTTTACTGTCAAAATTATATAAATATAAGTATTTGCAAAAAAAATCATTACATTCAATAAATATTGAACATTTGATATCAGATTTCATTTAAGCAATCTCACAAACATACAAATGCCTATTTTGGGGTTGCTTGTAAATTTTTTGGACTTTTGTCCGTCTAAAGTGGGGTTGGGCCCCACTGTGCGCCAGTTGAAAATCTGTCTTAAAGCGTTGTACTCCCTGTTAAAAATGCCAAATCCTACAATACCAAGCCTTCATCCATGCAATACGTCTTCATTCAAGTAAATTCCTCACAATTTGCCAACGTCATCGAGGGGCAACCAGCAAAGATGCCTCAGTGAGGTTGGAAGTAGCGTCGCAGTTTACAAACGTGCATTTTCGAGGTCGATGTTTGAATCAACAAAGAAAACAATGGCCGCTCCGGAAAGGGCTCATCGGCGGAACTCTAACAAGCGATCAATTTCTGTATCGAAAGTTTTATTTCTGGTGGAATGACCACTTCTAACTGAGCACAGAGGAAACTATGTTGGGGTCTCTACCCATGCCTCAGTCATAGCGAATATTGCACAGCACTGAGTCGTAGTTCAAAAAGCCCAAGCTCGGAGTGCGATATATGTTGACGGCGCTTGCTTCATTCACGCATCGAAAGAAACAGTTGAAATCTTTCCTCATTCACTTCTGCAGGTCCAACATCGAGCCATTAAGTTTAAGACGGAAATAAAATAAAACAGACCGATGCTGTTCCTCAAAGAGCTGGTGTTCAAAATACCAGATCTCCAGATCTCGGTAAGCATCTGGCCTCAGCCAGAGCACTATGAAAGATGTTCAGCAAGCTTGCTGAGCATGCATTGAATTCATTGTCTACACCATCACTGCGGCCCGCTGAAGCATGGTCACGCAAGCAGGCAAAGTAGTCGCCCGCGGCTGATGTGATCTTTAAAATGGTGGAACATTTAATGGATGAATGTGACACATATGCATGTTATGCAATAAAATGGTCTAAGAAGATATAAAAGATGTATTTAAAAAAAAAGGTACTGCTATTAGGCAAATTGCAACTGGGTGAACAACGATAATGGGAGTCCATCCACTTAAGAACAAATAAAGCGTCAATAGTCCCTTAGAAAGAACCGACTATATATTTTAAGGTTCCCACTCTACATCGGCACCACCACCACAGGGAGCATAGACGGGTGGGGATTGCATCGCGAAGCGGATTGGTTCCTCCTCCACTGATACCATCCCCAATCATACAACGTCATAACCAAAACAAGGCTGAGACAACCCATGATATGTACTAAGCATACTTGACAACAGCACGAGTCGTCCGCTCTCTGCACGTCACTCAAATGATTGCGAGGAAAACAGAACCATTCTCTTCTTCAACAAACGTCTCAAATGTTATATCCAAATGAAGAAAGCACGGCGGGAACCAAAACTTTTAAACAAGCGAAAAAGTAATACTAGACAAAAGTAACCTTCAATTGGGTAAATTTTATATTTATTAAATTCAAGGAAAGAGGGTAAAACAAAATATTTTGGCCTGTGGCGATCAGGCCGCTGAGAAAATAACAATAGCGCCATCTAATGCGATACTGAAGTGGCAACATACCCACCAAGAGACATTTAGCTTAAAATTTGACTCGTGTTACCAAGGAGATATGATGTCATAACTGGCGTAATGAAAGCAATACATCCAAAGTCCGGGTAGTACACCACCAACACATTTTTCAAACACGGGAAGAAAAGGGAATTTTATGTTAATGGATTGCCTCTGTGTCATGCTCTGCTAATGTAAAAACTAAAATTGCTGCTGTCAAAACATACAAATACCTATAATGTAGAAGGGAACACTCCTTTTGTGGTATTTATCCACAATTAAGTTTTACTTACATGCATTAGTTTCAAATGACAACCTTTTTCAGGTGATTTTCAGTTTTTAAAAGCAGTTATCCATTGAAAAAATGGACGGTAAATGGTGCTAAATTGTGGATAAATACCACAAACGAGTATTTCTTTTTTCAGTAAAACGGAGTCCACAAAGTAGGTCCTCGGATCATTGGTTTCATAACAATCCTAACTTTCACTCAAGTTCGTCTCATAAATGAAAGCGTTCTCTATCCATTCCGTCCACCTCTGAGTTTGCGGGAACTGGCGAGGGAGGGCGTGGAACGGAATCCAAGAGGGGGAGGTGGTCGACAGACGAACAGCCTCTCGTCCGCACTGCCCGGGTTGAGGCAGATATGAGTGCTGGAGCCATTTCTTTTTTTGCCATCGGACGCACATTATGATGAAAAAATTATAAAAGAGCACACTCGCGCGAGGATTTAAAAAGTTTCAAAAAGCAGAGGAGTAAAATAAAAAAATGCCGCATGGAAGTCATATCCAACCAGGGGGCGGTGTGGAAGAAGAGGCAAAGGACGACCCCCCCCTCTAATGTTAAAAGAAAAAAATACGGGTCGCCAAGGGGCGTTTGAAGGGGGGGGGGAAGGAAGGAATGGTGGGGGGTGGGGGGAAGAGCCCCGGAGGAGGAGAGAGAGACGACGACTCCACGCGACTGCAGAGCGGGGAAAAATACCGGAGCAAAAAAAAATGAAAAGGGCAAAAAAGAAGAGACATACACTCTCTTGGAGGGTAACTCGGCCAGCGAATGAATGCTCTCTCTCTCTTTTTCAATTCTCTCTCTCTCATCCCCGATATTACCCGCGCTCCATAGCAACAATAAAAATAGTCATGACGGGTAAAAAACATGGCCGCCGAGCGCAAAACCGCGGAGGGCGACGTTGTGCGCGCGGCGGGACGGAAGGAGACTTGGACGGGTCGAGCGCCTTTTGTTTGTGTCCGCCTCGACTGCCACCCTGCGGTACTCTTCCGAACCGAACCCCACACTCCTCCGTCGCCTCGGTAACAAAGGGCCAACAGCAACAATGGCGAGATGAGGGGGGAGAACGGGGGGGGGCTCATTGTTGGAGGCTTGGGGTGCTGACTGTGGCGGTGGGGGGAACTCGAGATGGAGACGACGAGGATGGAGAGAAGAGGATGGAAGAAGAAGAATTGAAAGTGGAGGATCCAAGAATAAGAAGAAGAGGGATCCTTTGCGAAGGCCATCTCTCGCCAGAGGACAGAGACATTAAGACGAGTGGCTGGCGTCGCACGAGACGACAAGTGACGAGCGTGGACGAGCTGCTAATGACGGCTGATTCATCGCTCCTTTAGCTGACGGGAGAATGGTGGCAATTGGTGTCGCTGACGATTCTCCGTTTGGATTTACAGAAAAAAAGCATGGCAGTGACTCCGTTAAGGATCCTCCGCCTTGGGTTTGAACCTAAATGCGTCTGTGATCTTATGGAGTCAGAAAGGACTAATAATTCACATGCATAGTACAATGCATCGCAGTTTTCGTCAGCGCGGCCCACTGCCAGTTTGGTTTTAAATACGAGTCAAGGTAAATAATTCAAGGAGGAAGCTCTCTATATAATTGGTCGTTGGAGGAAATAGCAGACCGGAGACAGAAACTGAAGATGAAAAACCGCTGAAAATTCATTGAGAGTCTGAGCTGTTTCTCATAGTTTTACAGAGTCGATAGTGTTAATTCAATACTTGGCGAATTCAATTTGTACTCCTGCTTTTCTTTTTACGTTGGAGTGTCAGGTAGTTTTCGAAGAATGGGAGCGAGATTAATTCTCACTAATAGAGATTAAGTAGTGTTTGAAGTGTGAAAAACAGTTATTTCCCAAAATGAGAGTTTTAATAGTCCCCTTCGTTCGAAAACAACCACTCACCCCCATGTCCAAAGGAAACTATGACTTCAGTTATTGCCCGAAATTTCTTTGCAATCATGATAATGACGCGTACATATCGTCGAGGTTACTCAAAAAGTGTATAATAACACCAATTCACACCATCTGAATTTATAAAAGTACTGCACCAGCTACAAAAGTCTGTACACAATATTTTTAGTCATTAATCCCTAACCAGACTTTTTATCTGAAACTCGGATCTTTCACGGATCACAACAAATAACATCAGGCAAACCACAGCCTTCAGAATTTTCGCACCAGTCCGATTATGGGAAAAGTAGGTACTCTGAGATTTTTCATAATGAAATATGGTCCAAAATCTTTCCTTTATCCTCCATTTTCCTGGATTTTGAAAGTCTGGGTATCTTTTTGGACGTGTGGCGTCTGGTTTTTTACGAAGAAGCTTAGAGCTCGTGCAAAATCTTAACGAATCTCCTGAGATCACAGACGAGCGGAGGGGAGGTTGCGTGGAGAACTCAAAGAGGGGAGGAAGTGCAGGGTCGGTCCCTTTGTGCATCACACCATTGTACTTGGTGTGGTGTCAATTCTAGTGTTTGGCAATGCCGAGGGAAGGTTGTTAGGGCAGCCATCGGCGAGGGTTAAGCTCCATCGGCGAGGCACGGGAGTGAAAGAGCTTTCGAGGAAGCAGAATCCGAACGCTGTGGATGGAAGCAAATGCACGCTATAGAAGTGAAGGCCCAAAAGCATGATGCTCACAATGAATGAATGAACACTTTCCCCTGGGCACCCCATGCAGGCGTACCACCGAGTCGCAAATGGTTTTTTAGCGCAGGGGCCATTGGGGATCTTGCACAAGCTTTCCCTCCGGAGCGCCAACAAAATAGCCATTCGATGATGTTTCCATACTAAAATAACGATTGGATCCATGAAATACAAAAATGATGGGGCTGAAAAGTCCGCATTATGACAATATACAGGTGAAAAACTCTTCAGGTGTGGCAAGGTAACGCAGTGGAATCAGCATTCAGCTGCACACTGGAGAATTTATCGCCTACATCCTAGCAAAGGCTAAAAATAAACTATCAGGTGAGATGTGGTGGAACAGCATATTATAATAAATAAAAAAGCTGTTGCACTGTCCACAATTTTACTTTTTTTTATTTCAACGCGTTTCATCGCCTCGTCGTCATCATCAGGACAACTGAATATTGAACAAACAACAGGCCTTTTTATATAGTTGGTAGGAAAGGAATAGGGTATTGGGTGGATTTCGAAGTGGAGTTTAAGGTCGTACATTCAAAAGTGAAATCGTCGGTTGAGGTAGGTGTGTGAGGAAGGAATATGAAGGGAGGGGTGGGGTTACACGGTCGGTGAATAAGAAATGGAGGCGGGGGAGGAAACATTCATTGGTCGATTCGTTGTTTAATTTCCAAGGGATATGATGGGTTAAGGACATTCAAAATCAATATAATTTTAAAAGTAATGTCTTCTTCTTTCGCTGGATGATCTCCCACCGTTCTAATGCGTCCGTACGCCGCGACCCTTGGATTCCACACTGAGCACTCTTAACTCGAAGTTGCACTGGTGAGATTGTTCCAGTAAATGCTTAGCTATAAAAGATTTTGGATTGTTGTTCAAGAAGCACTTTCGATGTTCACTTATCCTCGTTTCAAAGTCACGTCCCGTCTGTCCGACATATACTGCGTTGCGTGTGTGACACTTCATATACTCCTGACTTTCTAGTTTTTTCACAAGGGTCTTTTTTTCCAAAATGTTCTTAAGGGTGATAGATGTATAGAAGGCCACTTTAAATCTGTCTTTGGGAATGCATTTCAGCTTCATAGGAATCAGAACCGATGAATGGTAGCTTCACCCTTATTATTTCTTTTTTTACGTCTTCGCTAGCCTGAAGGGACGTCAAAAATCGGATGGTTTTGATTATTCTTTTCCGATTTAGTACATACTATATATCTGCCATCGAGTCGTCGTATCCATTTATCCGAGCTATGTAACGGATTGTTTCCATTTCTTTCTTGAATTGTTGTCTTGCAAGGGGAATGAATGATGAGGGCTCTATGAATATCATTGGCGTGAAGGCCGCTAGTTTGTGGTTCATTGAGTGGCAAGAGTCGGACGAGATGATGTGATCCGTGGCTGTTGGTTTTCAGTATATGGTTAAACTGAGCTTATTCTGGATTATAGACATTTCAAAGTCTAAAAACTTAATATTCTCTCCGGACTCCATTTCCATAGTAAAATTGATACGTTTGTGTAAAGAGTTTAAAAAAATTTAAAAAGCTGAAGCTTGACGATTGCTCCCTGTCCAACAACATAAAATATCGTAAACGTATCTGTGCCAGTAAAAAATATTTTTTAATAGGTTGTCCTGTGATTTAAAATGTTTTTTCTCAAAATCGTCCATAAAAATCTCCGCCAACAGAGAAAAAATGGGAGGTCCTATTGCTAGCCCTTCCTATTGAGAATAAAATGTCCCATCAAATAAAAAGTAATTTTGTCTCGTGCATGTTGTCATTAGGTTGAATATCTCGTCACTTGGTAGAAAACTGAATTACTTAAACTTTCCTTGGCTTTACTTAGAACCCCGTCTACTGGTACTGAAATGAAGAGATTTTTTACGTCTAAGGAAACTAGCTTCGCAGATTTGGGGAGAACAGTGTTCTTCACTCATTCGGCCAATTCTATTGAATTTTTGATGCTGTATTCCGGAACAAAATTTGTGTGACTCTTAAACAGTGAGTTCACTTCATAAGCTAACTAGTGGGTAGGGGATCCTATGCTTGACACAACGGAGTGTCGAAGTTAAAGCAGATCGGAACATATCAGTGCACAATAATGACGTTGAATGGAACGATGTACGCTGGTGAAACGAATGTAAACCTGCCGATAGGTAGCAATCTGGAAGTGATCAATAGTTTTGGCCGAAAGTTTTGTGTTTATTGATAGAATTCGTTCAAAATAAGCATTTGAAAATGTAAGGTTCTTCTTACCACGGAGAAAGTTTTCTTCTCTGGTCAGCAATCCGTAGATTGGTTTGCAGTGCAGTCGTTTTCCATCTCTCCATTTCTCCCGATCTTGAGCCAACCTCTTCAACTCCAAGTAAGAATGGCAGCCCATATCCTCTACAATCTGTTTGACGACATCCTTTCTGGGTCTACCTCTCGCATTTTTACCCTGAACTGAGCCCTCTACAATGATTCCTAATAGTCCCTCTCATGTCTTATAATGTAGCCTCCTATCCAGGTGTCTCGTATATTTCTCATTTTGTTCCACAGACGTGGCACCTCATCAGCTCTCCGTAGTACCGTTTCATTAGTCACCCTCTCCATCCAAGATATTTTAAGGATTCTCCGGTAGCACCACATCTCATTATCTTTCTTCCATTCATATCAAGTGTTTAACTTCCATAAAACAAAACACTCTGCACAAATGTCTTGAGTAGGAGTTTTCTTAAACGCAAATCAATGTTGTCGGAACCCTTTCTTCTCATTAAAAGTTGCCTTGGCCTGCTTAATCCTGCTGATGAGATCTTTGGCATTACGTCCGTCTGATGAGATTTTTCTTCCAAGGTTTCTTCCAACTCCTGCACTGTACCGAGTCTTTGACCATGACTTCTGCATCCGTTCCCATCCTGTTCATGACAGGGATCTTTGTCTTTTCTCCGTTGATTTTCATATTGGATCTGTTACTGACTGCCTCCTAACTCCCTCAACATTTTTGCAGGATACTCTTTCTTCACTTTCAGCTAATACCGCAACGTCATCTGCAAATCGTAAAATATTAATCTGTTAGCCTTGAACACTCATTCCACCACTTTCTCCCCACATTTCTCGTGATTCATCCGTAGCTCTCTGCATGCATGCGTTATGCATTGTACTTATGGAGAAATTAAAACTCAATAATATCCATTTTTGACGCCACTGCGGAAAATAGACATAAAAAACAATCGCGGATGTTGTTATCGACGTTCTTTTGTTGTTTAGTGAATATTAACTCTGCTCTCAATCTATTTCGAAGAACACTACCGAGCGCGCAGGATCTGAATCACGAATTGAAGGAGGGCAACGGCCTGCCACGATGGAAACACCGGTTAGTCCCGATCAGTCACCAGAGTTAAGCATCGTTGGGCTCGGCTCGGGTTTGGACACCGGTGGTGATCCTACGATTCGTCCGAGTGCTCTTGCCCCTGTCTACTGCACGTGATGCAGACAGTTTAAATGCAAAATTACCTTAGCCGTCGAAACACGTTAAACAAAAACACTACTACGAATTGAAGGCAAGTGCGCTGCCGTGTTGCGAAGTGATTAGTGCACTAGAGCGAATGGAAATCTATGTACGACACAAACATGTCCTTGCGGATGAGTTTGCAGCGTCCAAGTGCGAGACACTGGTGGTGGCTGTGGTCCTCAAGAGAATTGTGGCCATTTTGTACGCGGGCGAAAAATTCCGCACGTGGTATCCGATGACTGCGATGCGTTTGCTCATTGATTTTCAATCCAAACGAAATAGTATATCTCTATCTGCCCATGCATTTCATGAATCGGTCCTTGCGCGTATTTGCTGTAGACATTTAAAAAATAAGTCATACAATTATAAGTATAAACGCAGATGTTAGCTCATACTCACGGATTGAGAGATGAAAGGAAATGTACGGCTGCTTATCAATATTTGGTCACTTAGACATGTTTACATTTAACCCAAGACTATGTTCTCATTATAGACTTTTTCTCTACAGTATATTTAACCGGAAAACCTTGGAACTATCATTTACACTCATTTGTTAATGGTAGGATGATAATGCTTCCTGGCCGAGCTAAGACGTTGTAGCAATTCTTCTCTGTAATAACAAAGGCATACAGAAGTAGTGCATAGGGGTGTCTAATAAGAAAACAATTATTCCAAATTTTATAAAACAGTGTGCACAATCATCATCTTGACTTAAAATGACGTTTACTACCTCCCGAAGGGCAAGGAAAGGTTTTTTTGACATTTGGGAGAGAGGGAACACAAAAGAGACAATGGGAAGAAAATGTGAGGATTGGAAATTTGAATGGACTTGAAAAGGACGCAACGTCAGTTCTGACAGTGTTAATAAAACATTGTTAGCTTTTCAACAAACTGAATTTGAGGGAGAAAAAATAATAGAGATGGGGGCGTGGGCGTTCGAAATTGGTTTTAAAAACGACGATACTGAGAATTTTTCGATCATCTCATAAAGATTTAAACATCAAGCGCTGAAGCTTTCCCCTCCACGCTAAGGTAATGCCAGGCACTTACTTGATTATTAGTAATTAGGTATGGTTGAAAATTGATTGAACTCACACTTTACTTTTACTTTCCGAGTCTTCAAATCCACACATACTTTCAATTCGTGGAACTAATGTCTTTAAACATGGAGAAAATGTAAAAATTAAATTAATACGACTATCGGAAGCAGAAATTGCCGATGGTATTGCAATTAGTTGAGAGAAACAGACATTTGGCTGCACACAATCACTTTGGTCAAATGTCTGTCAACACCTCTCCTAGAGCTCGGATTGTGATCCACTTAGCGAGTTCCTTCAGCCGAGAGAACACAACCTTCAAGGAATTTGTGAATCGGAGAGTCGGCATTGATATATATATATATATTTAATTAAAAGGGATTTTATGAAATAAAATAACCGTATTTTATAGGAAACATTGACAAGTCTTTTTTAATAGAGTTGACTGATGACATAGATTCATCAAGAATGCAGATAGGAAAATGACACCACGAGAAATCAGAAGGTACAAAATACCTTGATAAGTAATAAAAGGAAGTGAAATGCATGGTTTAAATTTGAGTTTGCTGAGAGAGAGAAAATCTTGCAATAAGTCTAAGACTTTCCTCATCTTAAATAAGAAGTCTTTCTGGAACGAATAAGACTGGTAGGTTCAACCTCGTGTAGAGCAGTCAAAGAGGAAGAGACTCGACATGCTTTTTATTCATTGTGGACTGCACACCAGCCGTCATCGTATCGTGGAATATTGGTTTTCAATCATCACCGTATCGTCACATCATTAAAAAAAAAAAGTCCAGGACGTTTTGCAAAATGCTTTCTTTTTCAACTTACATATTAATAGAATCGGAGAGACGCTACCTGTGCCCGGTCCTCCTGATTGGGCGAAAATTTCATGCGCCACAGAAACGTATAGGAACCAAGTGGAAGTACGAGTCGTGCGAAGTGCGATCGTCATTTATTTCACGAGACTTCAGCGCTGAGTCTCGGCGGGAGATGGCGAACAATGGAAACTCCTTTGCCTCGGGGTGTGGGAACAAGTGCGACGCCAGATGCGCCAATTTTTAGAATCGCAAACGACGACCTCGTGGTCCATAATTCATCCCTGGCATGGAAAGTCACAGGGAAGAAGGAACAGTGATGGGCGGGGGAACAGTGGCGGTCGGAGTGGGCGCGCCAAGCAACCAGCAGCGGGCGGCGGGGCTGGTCCTCGTTATAACGAGCCCCCAAGGCATTGGTTGGGGGTGAGTTGGTGGGTGGGTGGGAGGCGGCCTTCCCGAAGACAGAAGGAACGTCGGAGTATGGTGGGGAAGGAGTTAGCGGAGAGAGAGATAGTGGAAATGAAAGTGGGCGAAAGCTCACAAAAAACTGCCGCAAGGAGACAACCACCAATCCTCGTGGACTTTTATTCTCAGCATTTCAGGCATTAGAATATCAGTGAAAGAAATACAAAACTATGATTTATTTTAAGAAAACTAACGCTGTAGCATGTCTTCAGGGAAAGAAAGCAAGGTTGCTCATAAAAGAACAGGAGGGCTCGATCGGGAGCAGGAAGAGCAATTCGACTCCTTCGGCTAGTGCGTTGAAGGAAGAAGGCGAGTGCAGTGGCGAGGACATTAGATGGAGAATCGTTGTGGCGCAAAAGGAGTTAACCAATAGAAGACAGCTGCTGTTTGCAGGCACACAGTTATACCGGAAACTTTGAACACACTTTGTCACATAAGGGTAGTCACAGTAAGGAAGTGGAGATTTTGTTTTTTTTAATGTGGTTGCCGCGGCGGCGGAGAATCTTTTTGATTTCGTGGTTGCCGGGGAGGAGAGTGGTAACAAGTTTGACTCTGTCAGGGGATGGTGTGTCTTGGTCCGAGAGGTGAAATTGGCGGTGGGGGTAGGGTTTTATTGGCAAAAAGCTTTTCTGGGTACTCGCGTTCTCTGAGGGAGTGATACAGGTTGTCTATATATATATATATGTCTGCTGTTGGGAGGGGGCGTGGTGGACGCGGTTAGAGTGGGGATAAAGAACGGAGCGTTTGGTATGAGGCTGTGTTGGTAACTGCTTAAATGGAGGTATTGGTGGTCATGATTAGAGGTTTTCTTGTGAACCGAGGCGATGAATATGTACGTAGTAGGCTTTTACTTGCATCTTTACATATAACTAAAGAGCAATGAATGATTTGGAGATGGAAGAGGTGAAACAGAACTAAAAGGAAGCCTGTACACTTCCAAACTCACCATTTACATTCTTTACAAATTCCATGAACCCAAAAACCCTTGAGTATTTAATTCTTCAGCATAAACTCTCACAGCGAAGCATCTCAGAACTAGTTGACAATTACTTAAAACCCATTGTCATGTCCATCCCCACCACCATTTACGGCTCATGGCCATATTACATGTTACTTCCCTTTATAACTCCATTACACATTTCATGGATTAGAAGGATTGATGAAGGACGAACTTACTAATCGGTTGATGACGTAGCAACTGAAACAGCGTGGTAATTTAATTATGTATATTCACCCTTGTTACAGAGAAAATTAATTGCCACAGAAAAGTGCTGAGGGAAAGTGAAAAGAATAGTTGTCGGGTGGGACAGGTTATGGGAACAGCGAATGCGGCGGGGATAGTATTTCTGTGGAGGATAGTCACGTTATCTGGACTCTCCAGAACCGATGGGATATCGGGGGAGCAGTCGGAGCAGAGGAAGCGGCGTCAGTGCGTTGCAGTTGCGTCGAATGGGCTCTCAAAACATAGCCCCAAAGGTATTATTTATTACCCCAGGCCCATTGCATCTTCGAGCACTGCAGAGATGGCTGGCCAGCGATGGAAGGACGGTGCGAAGAGTAATGTAAAAGGTGATGATGTGGGAGGGGATGATGATTTGACCATGACCACCCTCAAGTCATTTACATCTTCCCGACCTCGGACACATCCTGAGCGGGACTTTGGCCGGCAACCATCGTCTAGAAACAAAGGATGAACCAGAGGATGAGTCCCTCTCTTGACAGCCTTGGTGACCGCTGACCATCAAACTAAACGTAGTGGACAGATCAATAATAAGGTTTTGGCTGATTTTGGAAAACCTGGAGTTTCTAAATTAGCCTAATCCCGTTCTCCTACAAACCTCAGCGCGGTGAGGAGGCACTTGACTTTTCTATAAATAATTCAGTTGCTAAAAGAAAAAAACTTCGGTTGAAATCACCACAGGCTCAGGTACTCTTGTTAAATGCCGGAAGACACACAAAAACGTCATCGATTATATCATGGTTAGGTAGAGGATAAGAAACGGTGTTTAAATGTGTAGGTGCTTTGCAGGGACAGTTTGCGGATTCCGATCATAATTTAGTGCTGATAAAATGTGATGTTAGATTCCAACGGAGGTTGACTAAAAGGGAAAGAATGAAGAGATGGAATATGGATGGTTTTGAAGGCGTGAAAAGGAGAGAATGCCAGAAGTCGGTGAGCATAGGTGAAGCAAAGAATGTGAGAATGATTGAGGAAAGATGGGAGAGTATAGAAACGAGAAAATTTGGTCAAGGTAGAGAATACTACAGAATGAATGGAAACGAAAAGAATAAAGAGTAAAATGGGAGACGCATGAAATTATTCAGAATATAAAGGGGAGATGAGAGGGGAGGAAACGCTTCCATGCTATACTAGGCAACAGAGGTTCCAAGAAATCAAATAGTAAAAAATGTGGAGGAGACAACAATGGGATGAGGTCACCACGCGAAGAAGAGGAAGAGGAGTGCGCGGTCATCTAAGCGATAAGCAAAGTGAACATTTTATGGGCCCGTAAAAGAAGGAAACCAATATAAAAGGTGACGGACAAGAGATAGAAAAGATACAAATCGAACAGGCAGATACACAGGATAGGTGAAGAGAGCTATATGGCCATTTTTTTAACCTGTGAACTTATGTTATAGCGAAGAGAAGAACGGTAGAGGAGAATTTCCTCTGACCGAGTATACAAGGTGGCAAAATTGATAAGGCATTATGGGTAATGAAGGAATGAAAAGCTATAGGAGTCGATATTATCCTTTTTCATGTGTTGAAGATTTAAGGAAACTATTGGAGGAAATCGTACTTCAACAAAACTCGTGGCATCCCCGAAGGTGCTAGAAAAATCGATAGAAGGATTTTACACGCTTGTTCCAAAAACTAAGTCGAAGATTATTGAAGAATGAGTTCAACTCCACGCGTATTAATAGTTTAATTCAATCATTTTCAAAAGGTTGGAGACAAGAGCAAATAATTACTTGGGTAATGACAAGTTTGGGTTTAGGAAGGGGGAGACTTTAAGAGGAGATTAGGAATAGGCAGAGTAGGTGGTTGGAATACGGGATGAGGGGTGAAGGGAGGATGTTAGGTAAGCAGGGAGGGAAAGAAAGAGAATAGGCTTCATGGATAGGATGGAGAAAGGTAGGCAATATGTTGAACTGAAGAAATAAATCACGCAATTCCATAGAGTAAGAATATATAGAGTAGCAATTCAATGCTAAAAACTGGATATAAATTTTTATGAGCCTTAGAGGCGTTTTTTAGATGGTACTCCCCTCTAGGAGGAAAAATTCAGCTTTTGGAGGAGACCAATAGATGGCACTAGTGGCACTCAAATGTTGCTACTTCAAATGGAGGAGGAGCATTGACGACGCCTGTTGTGCTCATCACAGATGTCAACTGTCCTGTCGTTGCCAAGCGTTATCGCATAAACAAACGATCACTTCAGGCAATCGTGCGTCTCAATTTTATTTTTACCCGCACCCATGTGACAGAAGATGGCTGCAAGAATGGAAACGAAGGATGATATGGTATTGAAACAAATGATTTAGTCATTCCGCACAGAATTATTTATGCAACGATAGCGTACATCACATTATATATATATATATATAAGAAACACTGGAATCGGCGGGGGGTTTTTTGAATCAAACACCCCCAGGAGTTTGTGTGTTTCCTATCCTCATTCTTTCACCCTCTGTTTGAACGAAATTATTTATTATTTACGCCTGTGAGCGGTTTGTGTGAATGAATGAATGGTTATATATATATATATATATATATATATATATATATATATATATATATATATATATATATATACAGTATGCCAAGAAGGTGGCCGATAAAAAATATACACACGGAAAAAAGAACACTTACAGATAAAAACTTCCGATATTTCGGTGAAGACTAGCTCCACCTTTCTCAAGGTTTAAAGTAGGAATGAAGAAAAGGAGAGAGATTGAGGTATGGGAGGGGAAAGAGGGGGAGACGAAGGTGTAAGAGGGGAAGGAGGGGAAAGAGGGAGAGAGGAAGGTGTAAGAGGGGAAGGAGGGGAAAGACGAAGAGCGGGGAGAGGGCGTGGAGGAAGCAGGGAGAGATGAGATGAGGGGGAGGGAGAAACTAGTGTGATTTATTGAGTCCAGGGGGCGAGAAAGCCTGGTGGATTAAAATACAAGAAGATTCAAGATCTTTGAGCTGAAGCGGAGAGGAAGAAGGGGGAAGGGAAGCAAGTAGACCGACTTTAAAAGTGTTATTGAAAGTGGAGTTGTGGGAGGAGACGTGAATGGCGACAGGGAGAGAAACAGAGAGGGAGGGGCAATCGTTACAAGACGAGCGGTGCCCATTCATTCTAATATTGAGAGGAGTGGTGCATAAGTCAATATAGAAAGAAGGGCAGTATTGACAGAGGAGGATGTAGACAATGTTAGGCGTGGTGCAGGAGGGTGAGAGGACAGAAGGGAGGGGAAAAGCGAGGAACTTGTCCGGCAAGGGCTGGGTGATGAGGATGGGGCAAGTTTTACATCGCGGGCGGTTGCAAGGGATGGGAAGGGATTTGGTGGGTTTGAGTGATTTGGACAGGGGTTTGGTAATATTGAAAATGGCGGATAGATTGGGGGGGCGTCTGAAGCTGAGAGAGGGACATTGGGGGAATATTTTAGAAGTGGTTAGGTTGTCCGACAGGATAGGGTAGAGGTTTTTAATAATACGCCTAATAGAGTCCACACCTGGGAAGTAGGTGGTACAGAGGGAGATATTGTGTTGGGAAATGCTATTAGTAGGAGGCAGTTTGGGGGAGTGTGGTTTTTGAGGATTTTTTTATTGAGAAGTTGCTCTGGATAGCCTCTGCGAAGAAGAGATTGATGGAGGTTAGTAAGGAATTTATCAAGGGAGTCAGGGTTGTTGCAAATTCGGTGGCCACGAATAGAAAGGGAGTAGGGGAGGGAACGTTTAGTATGGGAGGGGTGGCAGCTGTTATAATGGAGGTATTGTTGTTGGTTGGCCCTAACCGGCCTCCCTCCTTCTTTACGTCCGTTCTTCCACACGTACTCTTATCAGCTTTCCTTTAATTTCTGTCATACGGTCCTCTTACGTTATCAAGCTCTTGTACACCAATACTATGCTGATATTCATTCCCTTATCAAAATTGTCAAGCTGTGCAGCCCACATTCGCTCTCCAGTATCCAACGTTCCCTCCACTCTGCGCTTCGTGTTCTTGCCTCCAAGCGCTTAAAAGCCCAGCGTAAACTCTCTTCACTAATCCTTTCCTTTTTTTGCCGAGGCCTCTCTCTTCCCGTGCACATGGCGACATCCCCTCCTCCCCCACCTCCATTGTACTTGTCCAAACCTGACCTTGCTACGTGCTTCAACCTGGCTACCCCGCCTCCTCCTACGTCAGTGGATTTCCCAAAGCGCGTCCTTCCTAGAAGCGAATCTCCTTCCGCTGCCCCCACCCTCCCAGCTCAGTCGTCGGCTGGACTGCCGGTAGTTGAAAAAGCGGTTGTTAACCTCTCCTCTACTTCTCTTTCCCCTGAACAATTATCTCTTCTTTCCAAAGGCCTTAGTTTTTCACCTACCCCTAAAATAAACCCTGTTAAAATCCTCTCTGACGCCCTTCTTTTCTGCCGACGACTGAAATGGAAATTTTTCTGGGAAACGCGTCCTACTCCTCCGTCTCCCACCTCCCCCCCCACACCGCTCTCTCCAAATTCAAACCTCCTTCTTCACATGAACCAAAACCACTTCTTTCCAATCACCCCCTTGAAATCTTCACCAACCTTCTCCTATCAAAACTCTCTGAGCCATCTTTTTTCAATTCCCTTAAACCAAAACCCAATCTATCTCCTTCTGAAATCTCGGCCCTCAGAAAACTTACTCTACACTGCAGTTAATCTTAACTAAACTTACTCTAAATCCAGATATTGCCATCACTCCTTCTGACAAAGGCTCCACAGTAGTCATCCTCAACTCTTCTGACTACCTCGATGAAGCCAACCGGCAACTTTCTGACACTTCCTCATATCAGCCTTTGTCCCATGACCCTAATCCTGAATTTTTGGATGAAATAATCTCCTTCCTTCAAATCAAAGGCCCTGAAGAAGGCCTGTCTAAACAAGATATCACCCTTCTTTCTCCGTCACACCCACGCACCCCAAACTTCTATATTCTACCCAAAATCCACAAACCTGACAACCCTGGCCGCCCCATTGTCTCATCTTATAACTCACCCACCGAACGCATGTCCGATTTTGTTGACTACTACCTACAACCCATTGTCCACTCCCTGCCCTCCTATATCAAAGACACTTATCATTTTCTTGAACGCCTCCATTCTACTCCACTCCCCTCTAACTGTGATATCTTAATGGCCACTATTGATGTCACTTCCCTATACACCAACATTCCTCATTCTGAAGGACTTTCTGCCATCCGCCATTTCATCACTAAACGCCCTGCTCCTCATATTCCCAGCTCTGAGTTCCTTCTTGATCTTTCCAATTTCATCCTAACCCACAACGCTTTCTCTTTCAATAACAAATTCTTTCTTCAAATTAAAGGATGCGCTATGGGTAGTCGCTTCAGTCCTTCCTACGCCAACCTTTTCCTTGGACTTTTTGAACAATCTTTTCTATCTTCATGCTCACTAAAACCTCTTCTCTGGCTTCGTTACATTGACGACATCTTCCTTCTATGGCCACATGGTATTCATTCTCTCAACTCTTTCATTTCCTCCCTCAACGCCTCCTCTCCCCTCTCCTTTACTTCTAACATCTCTGCCTCTAACGTCGTCTTTCTAGACGTAAACGTCTCCCTCTCTGACCGCAAATTTAGCACTTCCGTGCATATCAAGCCCACCAACCAACAACAATACCTCCATTATAAGAGCTGCCACCCCTCCCATACTAAACGTTCCCTCCCCTACTCCCTTTCTATTCGTGGCCACCGAATTTGCAACAACCCTGACTCCCTTGATAAATTCCTTACTAACCTCCATCAATCTCTTCTTCGCAGAGGCTATCCAGAGCAACTTCTCAATAAAAAAATCCTCAAAAAACCACACTCCCCCAAACTGCCTCCTACTAATAGCATTTCCCAACACAATATCTCCCTCTGTACCACCTACTTCCCAGGTGTGGACTCTATTAGGCGTATTATTAAAAACCTCTACCCTATCCTGTCGGACAACCTAACCACTTCTAAAATATTCCCCCAATGTCCCTCTCTCAGCTTCAGACGCCCCCCCAATCTATCCGCCATTTTCAATATTACCAAACCCCTGTCCAAATCACTCAAACCCACCAAATCCCTTCCCATCCCTTGCAACCGCCCGCGATGTAAAACTTGCCCCATCCTCATCACCCAGCCCTTGCCGGACAAGTTCCTCGCTATTCCCCTCCCTTCTGTCCTCTCACCCTCCTGCACCACGCCTAACATTGTCTACATCCTCCTCTGTCAATACTGCCCTTCTTTCTATATTGGCTTATCCACCACTCCTCTCAATATTAGAATGAATGGGCACCGCTCGTCTTGTAACGATTGCCCCTCCCTCTCTGTTTCTCTCCCTGTCGCCATTCACGTCTCCTCCCACAACTCCACTTTCAATAACACTTTTAAAGTCGGTCTACTTGCTTCCCTTCCCCCTTCTTCCTCTCCGCTTCAGCTCAAAGATCTTGAATCTTCTTGTATTTTAATCCACCAGGCTTTCTCGCCCCCTGGACTCAATAAATCACACTAGTTTCTCCCTCCCCCTCATCTCATCTCTCCCTGCTTCCTCCACGCCCTCTCCCCGCTCTTCGTCTTTCCCCTCCTTCCCCTCTTACACCTTCCTCTCTCCCTCTTTCCCCTCCTTCCCCTCTTACACCTTCGTCTCCCCCTCTTTCCCCTCCCATACCTCAATCTCTCTCCTTTTCTTCATTCCTACTTTAAACCTTGAGAAAGGTGGAGCTAGTCTTCACCGAAATATCGGAAGTTTTTATCTGTAAGTGTTCTTTTTTCCGTGTGTATATTTTTTATCGGCCACCCTCTTGGCATACTGTATATATATATATATATATATATATATATATATATATATATATACATATATATGGGTCATTCCACCTCAATTCAACAAACGTTTGTCCCTTAGAGTCTCAGATTTTGATAAAAATTGGTGTATGGGTACAATATTAACTCAAACTGAATACCCTCAAACCGTTTTGTGAAAAAAAAATTTTTGAGTGAATTATGCATATTTTAATTTTTTCGCATTTTTAGCAAAAATCCGTGCCTTAAATCATATTATCACTTATATCTCCGCTTGTAATTGTCATAAAACAATGATTAATAGCTTTTATTAAAGCTAAATCTTTATTGAATGCAAATATATCAATAAACAATTATTATTTTCTTCTATACCCTATTGTTGTAAATTACTAATGTTTAAAATATTGTTAATAAACTTTTCTCAAATACTCCATCTCAGAATCGGCCGAAACTTTTTTTCCGTTATCTAAACATATTCAGCTAACTATTCCAAAAATAAAATTTAGTGGCAACTCATAAATGCGTTTTTTATAAATATTTAAACATTTACAATTTTCTCTCGCGCGGCCCGTGTTTCAAAACTTGTTAATAAACTTTTCTCAAATACTCCATCTCAGAATCGGCCGAAAATGTTTTTCCGTAATCTAAACATATCCAGCTAACTATTCCAAAAATAAAATTTAGTGGCAACTCATAAATGCGTTTTTTATAAATATTTAAACATTTACAATTTTCTCTCGCGCGGTCCGTGTTTCAAAACTTGTTAATGCACTTTTCTCAAATACTCCATCTCAGAATCGGCCGAAAATGTTTTTCCGTAATCTAAACATATCCAGCTAACTAGTAAAAAAATAAAATTTAGTGGAAATTCATAAATGCGTTTTTTATAAATATTTAAACAATTACAATTTTCTCTCGCGCGGCCCGTCAGCTTCCCATTTGGAATACAGGCAGTTGACACGTGATGCAAGCCTAAACATTTCCCTAATTGCTCAAGGTCGTGGCTATATGAGATAAAAATATATTATAAACTATGAATGTTAACAACAATTGTTATTTGTTCTGTTAAATGGATGTTTGCAGAGAAATTAACCATTGAGCCCAATAAGTCACATGGCATCCACCACTTTACTACCGCCGTAGTATAACAATTTATATTAAGCATGCGAACTGAAATATAACAGATTATGGGCCCAGTCCAATCAGTAATCGGTCGTCGTCACTACTGATACGTTAGAAAAGAGTTTCGTTAGATAAGCTTTATTTTCCCTCACGTGCACATGGCTCCATCGGACATTTCTAGCTCACTCTTTAGCTTTTAAAAAGCTGAAAAGGTGAGACAGCTATATCAACTGGCGTTTCCACGTGAAAAACGTTTTAATACAAGATGATGTATGGAAGTACACATCCGGTTACACATCAGAGGACAGTACAACGTCGGACATCAGAATACTATGGGACCATCGGGCATAGTGCGAAATCAGCTTAATGGTAGAGAATAGTGTGTTTCCTTATTTTTTGCAAGCCAAAACGTCCAAAGAAGCCTGATATGCACTGAAAACTGTATTCGAGGATACAGATGGCAAACGGGGCACGAAGATTCTTCAACAACTTAGCTCCACCAGGTGCAGTCAATTCCAGACGATATGAAAGAGTACGTGAACGTATAGTATTAGCTCTCTCTCTCTCAGATGTTAGCAGCAGCTGTCAAGAATCCACTACTAGTAAATGATGCAAGCTGCCGGCTATAACAAAAGGATATGGGCTGTCAATAAAGCAGCTTATCTTAAAAGGTCTACTGAACGAAAAACACCAAATTCAGCACCAGAGGAAATGTGGACAGGAAAAAAGTATATTAAAAGACAAGAGATTTTGGATTTGATGCTTGCGTTCATGTGTCAGACCATCTGGGAAGAAAATTTCACCCCACGGTGTAAAAAATGTTGATCGTTGGGTACTTGGATGACAAGAAGGTATATCGACTATTGCATGGACACTAAGGAACTAGTCATGGCCAGAAATGTGTTCCTGATGAATTCTCTTTCCTCAATCAAGGCATTACTGACCAAGTGGTATCAAAGATTACCACCCTGATGGATAATCCAACCATTTCCAGCTTGTAATAGAATTACATTCCAGGTCCGCGATAAATGAATATTCGATATCGGTATCGTGTCGTTCCCTCCTTCGTCTACGTCACCCAAGCACTCGGTTCAAGAGCATTATGTTGACAACCAGTGAATTGTGGTTCTTCCAGTTTTTTTAACCAAACTTCATAACTTAATTACATTCCCATTACCTAATTACATTCCCATTCTTTCTTCCAGGTTTGACATTCGTAACGTCCACTATCATCATCTTCATACTCTTCCATAAATCCATCGAGAACAGCTGTATTTTCCATTTACTGCAATATCCACTTTCCCTTTTGTTAGATATATAGGCCCGGTATCACCAAGCTTTCGTTAATCGACGATCAATTGATCGGCGTCAACTTACTGATCGGAGATCAAATCCCGCATTGGTTTCACCAACACTTGATCGTCGATCAAGATCGGCAATCACATGATCGACAATAGCGTAACGTAAATATTCTCATAGCTTTGTAAAAAGAATTCCTATTGGCGGTCACCGTCACGTGATCACTTTCACGTGACGATGCATGACGATCGTGGCTGTAAATTTACTATGCGCAGAATAATATTCGGGTTGATCCATAATAAAGCGTTGATTGCCGTTGGTGAAACCGGGCCATAGGGCTTATACGTAACTTCTCTTAGTTCATTCTTCAACACAAACACTGGTTATTCTCGGCCATCAATACGTTTAACATCAAAATATGACCACCAACTTTCTAAATTTAGCGTTCAATTCACTTCATTTTTACGTTTAATAACTTCTTCAATGGTGGAGCTGTAAATACCAGGTTGTAAAGGTGCCTCAATGTTGATCCCATCTTGAGAAAAATGTTGGCATTTGGTTGATGCTATGCCGAAGGGTAATTTTAAAGATGTTACTTAATTGGTAGCGGATTTGGTTTTGCTAAACTTCTTCCTGGTTCTCAAGAACTGATAATCTGAATTTTTAAAATCTTCGAATTCATTCTCAGTCTCTGAATGTTTGAAAACAGACGCAGTTGCAGTAGTAGTCGTTACTTTTCTTGAACAAGGCTGCAATGGCATTAATTTTGAATGAATTGATGGTTTTGGAACTCGCAGCCTTCCGAATTGTATAGCTAACATATACTTTGCTTTCGCTATGAAGATGATATAACGCTTGCCATCACTGCACAGCCATTCATCAATTTCTTAAGTGATCTCAAAAACTTAATTCAATTGGTTATATTTTTCTCATTCTACTCATTCATCACGATAGCAATATTAGTCGCTGGTGCGATTTTAGAAATTTCGAATTGAGTGTGACTTTTAAAAAATCTTAACAGAAATGAGTCCTTTTCCGTTTATATTGAACCAAAGGACATCCATTACAGACACAGGAAAAAACAACTGTTTCAAAAAAAGTCAAAACTTTTATAACCTTACATAGAGCACCTCCGTCCACCATTGATATTTTGTCCGCACCGACCAACGAACGTTGAGAGGGTCGTTGAGGACAAAGGCGCACGTGCGGATAAGAGAAGAAGTAATAAACAAACGAGGGTGAGTGAGATCGCGGGTCCACGGGGGGTGAGGGGGTTGGAAGGGGGGTCGCGCCAATGGAGAGAAGAGGTCTGGCTGGGAGTGTTGAAAGACGATTCGAAACAATGCAGAGGTGGTGGCGTGGTGGTAGTGGTGTGGTTCTCCAGCGCGCAGCGAACAATTCGAACGAGAGAGTGAGGAACTTTGGTGGCGACACATTGTTGCGTGCGGCGAGGGGGGCAACAATGGGTGCGTGGAAGAAGAACCCCTCCCCTCTCGGTCTCCCCCCGCGCCTTCGCTCCCATTGTTGCGGCGCCATCTTTCCGCCTCCGGGCGCGCGACATTCCTTCGCATTCTGCTCGAATCGAATGAATCCCAGAGATGAGGAGGAGGCGGTGGTCCATATCTCTCTCCTCTCCAGTTGAAGCTGCGAAGAGAGACACATGAGGGTCGTTGGGGCGGGGGGGGGGGTGAGGGGAGACCAGCACAAAGAAGAAGAAGGAAGTAAGGAGTAAGAGAGAGAGAGGAATCGACAGTAGGAGGGCAAAAACTCAATCAAAGAGAAGAGAATGTTGGAACCAGTGGTTTCTATATATACATATATTAAACAGCCATACACTTAATTAAATCTCTTTATTAATCTGGTCCAATTATCATTTATTGCCCTGTAAATTATATTTGTTTTTAAAAATCTGCAAGAGAATAGGATAAGTGGTGCACATTCAATCGAAAATTCTGTTTTTGATAAACAACTCGTCGTGGCAGTGAGTCGGGCGCGGGTTCCACATGAATAAGTGTGATTTATCGGGTAACGGATATATATCGGGTATTAATATAAAATAAGTACCATCGGTTATAATGGCGGCCGTCGACGTGCCATCACCAACGCTTGCAGTGCGTCGATTATTCCTCGATGTCTCCTCCTAAGCAGCCTCACACGATCCAACGCCTCATAGAGTACGTAGCCTTAGCGTTTAATGTAAGAAAAATGCTCTTCTAAGGTTGCGCAGTAGCCGTGAGCGGAGACCAACGCTGAAACCACGTGACTTCGGGGGAATTTGTGGTCCATTTATACATCCCGATGCTTTCTAGGATATGTCCCGAGTGGGGCTGTATGGGCTATTGAATCGGTAACATTAATCAATGCAACATTCACTCAACTGAATGCCTAGATCACCACCATTTTTTCACCATGTCATTTGTCATGGACAATTGACTGAGCGCGATCCAACAGTTTAAAGTATAATTCCTCAAACTCCTATTTCAGCAATTTCATTTGCACCGCTTTCATGTGCTAATTCAATTTCCGATTGCAATGCCTTGGAAGACTCCCAAAAACCCTTCAAGTTTCTCATTGCGCCCCCTTTAAGTTGAAATAAAATTCACGCCTTTCAAAATGCTGTCAAAAATTCGTAATTGTGATAATTTTTGCCACTAGCCTTAATGTTTGCCATTGCATCACGCGACACGTCTGCTGATAGTTTTTTGACTGATGACAATTAAGAATGACAGCGACTTAGAAGGGGAGACTACGTACCTTGACCGGCATTTTTGAATGCCGTATTTTTTGTGTAGTGCAGGTCGATTGCTACGCTAATGTGTCGTGGTTATTTCAGAATAAGCCCTATTTTATATAACCTCAACGCCCTGAGGATGATGGCAGAGTTAGCCATTGAAACGTCAGCTCTGGCTGAACATCTCACCTGGTGGGAAACCCGTGAAGAATTCATTCACAAGCCCTATTTCAGTTGTTATCAATTAGTTTTAAATCGTTATTGTTTACGATTAATATTGTATTTCCAGGCAATTCTCGCCCTACCAAATTACTGGGGCCAAGTTGGACTCGAATGCCGAATGCCGAGGCTTTTCCTCCGATTGTGTATGTATGTATCTTCATCAGAGGACTTCTCAAAGCACACTTTCTTCTCATTACACTTACCTCAAAAACCTTACTCCAGTTAAGAAACGGCAAATAACATCACTTGAGATGTGATGGATCGCTTAGGTACTTCATAATCTGTCCATCCAGTTTATACTGTCCAATCTAACATATACGTACAAGAGCAGTTGCTTCTTTCGCCCCTGCATTTTCGTAATTCTGAAGAGGTAAATACAGAAAAAAATGACATTCGGATTTCTAATTTCCGAGGTACGAATAGGAAACTACGTTGAATAATCTGGGAATAAAAATACTGCGAGAAATACTAATTTCAGGGTTAGTAATTATCAGAAGGGGTATGGTTTTAATGTTTTTACGTTAAAACGTTTTTCTCTGTTTCTGCTGATTTTATGGAGATTATCACTCCAACAGTTGCACCTCGCTTCCTTCGCCAGCAAGAAATCTAATATGTATATAGAAATGAATATTTGTTTGTCCGTCTTCCATGCAATTCCAATACTATTCATCAAATTGCGATGAAACTGTTGAGTTGTTGCGCGCGCACCCGCAACGGTTTCTGAATTATTTCATCTATTGCTCAATAGGTGGAGCGCGAGTCGTTTCAAAAAATGAGTGTTGGCACGCGAGCTTCTCAAACAAGCGAGGAACGACAAGGAAGCAACGAAGCAAATCGTTTACGAGTTGCTCAATCACGTGCATCAGAATCGTGTCAGTGAGACATAATATCGCGTGCATAAGAATCATATCAGAAGAGACATAATCTGTGTTAAAAGATACGTAATTCATTTGTACGTAGTATGAGAATTGGTGCTGCGGTCTTTATGTTTGATTTTTGTTAATTGTTGTCACTCATGACATGGGTTTTAAATGCTTATCATTCGGAAGCATATAGAACAGGGTTTTGAACTCTTGCATTCCCAAAATATGCTTGCTTTTCCTAAAATTGGATTTTTAAGCTCTAATTTTTTTAATGTTTGCACCACTTCAACAATAGGATATTTCATTTACTTGGAAACCGCAGCATAGGAATAGAATTGAAACTCATGCCATCATTTGTGTGCTACGAATTCCTGTGTAGGTTGGTGCTAGGAATTCATTGGACTATGTCTCAAATTCGTTTAGGAATGGATTTTGAAACAAAAAAAAACATTGTCAATCATTTATTTTGTACATGAAAAATAAGCCTGCTTTGCATATGTGGGCCTAATTAAAAATAATAAGAGGCATTGCAACGCATGCCGGTCACAGCTAGTAAATGAATAAATGTTGATTTTTTGTAATATTTCAAAATGTTATGTAAATATATTAGCACCGAGATTTTTGGATGCATAAAACCTAGTCCCGCACACTCCGTCAGCCCTCCAAACATTTTGACACCATGTAGGTAGTACGTGGTGACACCACAAATGTGCCATCCGCGGTCGAACTATCTGTTCACTTATTCGTTCTTCGTAGGTTTATGCTTCAGGGAACGGTTTTAATTCGGTTTGGAGTGATATTTAAAAAAAATAAAAAACCAGCTATTATTTGTTCTCTCACCATATTTTCCGGGTTTGGCTGCGTCAAGTTTTGTTCAAAATCATCTATTATTTCATTTATTCAATCCGCCTCTCAGTTTACCAAAATATTAAAGATACACTGTAGGTACTAGCAACGTTTTGGCACCACACAGTCCATTTCCATGTTTAATCACCCATATTACCTCTTATATGTACGGAGATAATTCCCTTCACGCCTGGACAGGCTGACACCAATACTCGTATCCTGGTAACCTTAAGCTGCGAAGATTAATATCAGACAGCGGTAACGGCAGCGGCGGTAATTGCCAATGGAATGGTTGTTCGTAGAGTAAATGCGCATGATTTCACGGAAATTCTGCCGTTAATATCAATCTAACAGTATTTATAACAATTATCAGTCGATCATATTTCTGCGTCAAGGCAAGAGGCCGTGGAATTCTAACTGTTAAGCTTCCCTTTCTTTAACTGGTAACATGCATTTTGCAATACACAACCCCTTCCATAAATCCCTAAAGAGTTACAGTTACAGCATCCTTATTTTCATTGATTGTCCAACATATCATATCCTAAGAGCTTTTAAGATTTCATTGCCCTAGCTACAATAACATTGCAGTTATCTCCAATCATGCGTTTTCCAAATTTGCGCTCCAAACATTTTCACACCATGTACATGACAATGAAGTAAGCGGTCCGGCGATATCTCAAGTGAAGTTATTTGCCGTTTCTTAACTGGAGTAAGGTTTTTGAGGTAAGTGTAATGAGAACAAGTGTGCATTGAGAAGTCCTCTGATGAAGATACATACATACACAATCGGAGGAAAAGCCTCTCGTGATCCCGTCTAAATGAGGGAGGAGATATAAAAAAACGGAAGCCCTTGGACTTCAAATCAAAAGCTTCAACCTTCGGCATTTGAGTCCCAAACGATATTAACTACTATAGTCCAAAGAAGTAACTTCGTAGGATTTAGGCTTCCCTAGAATTATAACATTAATCGCAGACATTACCGATTTAAAACTAATTGATAACAACTGAAATAGGGCTTATTCTGGAAAAACCACGACACATTAGCGCAGCAATTGACCTGCACTACACAAAAAATCCGGCATTCAAAAAGGCCGGTCAACGTATGTACTACGCAGTCTCCTCTGGTTGAGCAGTGAAAATCGACATTTCTTGGCTGTTTTGAAATACATGACATGAATGCCTTTACGAACGCGAGCATGAGGTAGCGGCGGAATGGATGAATCAAATATCAACTTGGAAACACATTAACGGCATGAAGAGGAAGAAAGAAAATAAACTAGCTGCTTACCGTCTCGCGCGATTACTGCTCCGTTGGTTGCTTACTGCCAGCCTTGCTTATTCCCAAGTGACATCAAGCGACGAACGTTTACGAGATGAATTCACAGCCACTGATGTGCCGCCGTAATTCAATGCGATGAGAAGTTGGTTAATTACAATGCAGATTCACAGGATTAGTTCACACGGGAGTTCGAGAGGTATATTTAGAAGAAGCGAATTTTGATGACTACATATTCAACTCGAAGCAACCGAGTATTACGACGGATAAAATCAACAATATGCCTTTAGATGAAAGTTCAGCAACGATTGAAAACTACGAGTTACATAATGCGATGGACATAAAACAACCTGTGTCTGCTGCCGAGTTTCACAACAAATAGACATCTGTTTGTGCTGTCAGTCCTCGTCTTGTGAAGATAAACACTCTCTCCCGTGCTTCAATAGGCCGATCAGGTGGTGAGCTGGCTGGCGATCTGGCCTAACTCCAAATCGCCCAAATATTGCATTAGGAAATGTATCGCCACGTCAACCGGGAGGTTATTTTGTTATTCCGAAGAGTTCCTTAGAGAGAGAGAGAGAGAGAGATTCTATAACTCGCTTTCCCATAAGTCCATGGTTACCACTTCATTTACAAGTAAATAATAATAATGTAATGAAATATCCTACCTTCGATGTTTTGCGAAGTAGGTTAGTGGTAAAACATACGACTTCTCGTTCCAAGATTAACCTAGAGAGTCGTCACATCAAGTCCACATCCTGCCGTACTTTTACTATTAACCAGCTCTACTTTTTATTAGTCCTAGTTAATATTTTTTAAAGACAACTGGTGTTGTTTTATAAAGATTATATTAACTAGGACTAAAAAGTACAAAATAAAAGGTGAAAAAATGCTAAGCATGCTTTTATTTTTAAAAAATATTAAACAATCTAAAAAAAGAAATATCTTAACATCGTACTGAGATAGAAAAAATAATAATTTCTCAAGTGAATGAAAGTTTATCCTAGTACTGGAAATAATAAAATTCAATTCAAGGAAATTAGCCAAACAATGGATTTTGGATTACCTATAAAAATAGAAAAAAATTGTTTTCAACAACTTAATATATTTAAAGTTGTCTAATTATGCAAGACCACAACGAAAAGCATTAGGGCGCAACCTCATTTACATTTCGAAACTTAACTTTAGTTCATTTTAAGATTTTATAGGAATTGTAGATATATTGAAGATCTCTCTATTCCATTGAATACCAAAATCTTCATATCTAATTAATTTATGTTGATATCGAATATGAAAGAGCATCCCATTCATGCTTTCCGTTGTGGTCTAGCATAAACAGACGACTTTAAACATGTCGTATTGTTAAAAACATAATTTGTTCTATTTATGTTCATAGGTAATCCACTGTGTGGCTAATTTCCTTGAATTGAACTTAATTATTTCCTGTACTAGGCTTTTTCTTTTTTAGTCCAATATTAATATATTTATTTCTTTTAGATTTTTTAGCAAAATTTTTTCCTACTACACGGAGGAATGGACAGGAATAACTGAGGATGATGCGGTTTTTGTAAAGGCATATTGCATTCCTATGATCCGGGGAGATCGCTACTTGCAGTCGATAGTTCAGGTGCTGAGTGCAAAACATTATCTGATCCACGTTTATATTACGTGATGGGGAAATGCAGATAATAGCATTCTAATATTTTCCATGAAATTACCTGACTCATCCTTCAGGATTCATGATTACCTATCAGGGTATTCATTATTTTCCAGCTGAAATGCCCCTTGATTCTCAACGGCAGAGATAAAATTTAGAAATAATACAGTAGTTATATTCAAACATAAGACAAACTGACATTTATCATCTTAGTTTTTTTACTAAATGGAATTTTACTCTTTTGTCAATAAATGATGAATTGTGTTAAGCTATTTTACTGAAATTTTTTATTATTAAAACAGTAAAACAAAATAAGTATTCCAGTTTTGCAATGCAGTGGGCGTGATCGTCATAAACTTTGAGCATGTTTTGACTAAAGTGAGCTTGAGCGAGATTTTTGTTTCCAGTACCAAAAGAGGCAACATTCAAATTTTGATTTGGAATATTTATTATGTATCTACGCTCAAATATTCAAGATAAATGGCTAAGTACTTCATTCATTCTCAGGATAAATAGAAATTAGTGATTTGGGGACTTATATCGGATTGGAACCCCAACCATCTCACTTTAGTTCTAGGACTGTATTAAGGTTTAATATGTGTGGTACGTATGTCTCTAGCAGTGTGTAAAACTCTATGCAGTGAGCGATATATTACGCATACCGATTGGCTCTAATTACAAGAATCAATGTAATCGTGCTAAATGCAGATACATACTATATAAAAGCCGTTAAGCGAACATGGAGAGGTTGGGGGGGGGGGGGGGTACAAAATTCCCCAAGTGAAATCTCACTGACATATATATATATCATTTTTAAATGTAAGCTATAAAAGGCCCGGGCGAAATTTCTCGTTCATAACCATTGCTTAGGTTTCCAAGGAAATATGCTGTTTTTTAAATTGGAGAAAAGTTGTTAATTTTGGCATTTAAAACGTAATTGTAAGGAAAAAAGAAGCGTATAACAAAATCGATTGCTATAAATGTATATATCATTCTTCTTCAGCCATCCAATAGTGAATATTTCAACCCTATATATTGATTGCAAGCACATAATTTAAAAAGTCAAAAAAACAAACATCTGACTGCTCCCATTGCTTTTCAGATGAGTGCATATAACAGGGGTCCGTTTTTGGGGCCCCTGAGGCTCTAAGGACTTTTTAGAACAGCCAATTTTCGTCCCATTGCACTTAGTTACCCACGCACAAGATTTCAAAGCAATCGATTCAGCCGTTTTCGCGTGATTGTGTAACAGACAAACAGACAGGCACCATTATATTTTTATATATTAGTAAAGGATTTATTTTATAAAACTTCGTTACTATTATGTAATTAGCAATTAGGTGGCAGCGTTACAATGAAACTAAAGTTAGAAGAAACCAGAAAAAGGAATGGGAGACTCACAAGAAAATAAGAATTTCGCTCCTGAAGACGCAACTGCCGCCACGCGAGTGAAACGTTGCCCTAAACTCGAAACTCGTAAGTCTCATCAGCTGCTGTCTCAAGCTGCCTACACTCCTAGGATAATAGAAAACTCATTTTAAAAATAATGTACAATTATTTCTAAATATTTTCACATTGTCAGAAAAGATCATAAAAATATTTCCAAGAAACTCGTTGCATATCTTAATTCATCGATTCACATAGTGTTTAAAAATGATTGCTCATAGTTGCCAACATCAGATTATCTAGCCGTGGTCTTTCCTTCCTAAGTAGCAGGCTGCATTGAACCTTTTAGCTATTAATACCACCCAACCTATTCATCATCCTCCTCACTTCCAGATATTTTTACCGCAGGGATGCTATCATTGCTGTGACGCTGTCTGTCCTTTTGGGTTTCGCTGTTATATAGCTGATTGCTTTCCTTTCTATTTTTTCCAGCTTGACGATATTAAGTAATTTTCCCCGAGGATCCTAAACAGCTGCAGCATACACCATTATTGCATGGTAGGATTTTATGTAGGCCATTTATTTGGTTTCCTTGTTACATTTATGTTTCTCGTTACCCAATGCAGAGATTCACAGGCTTTCCCCGCCACCTCATCAATATTTGTGGTCCACAGACGAGATTAGATACAAAGTTAACGCCTTAGTGTTTGTAGTGGTTAACACTTTTGAAATATTTTCCCCTAGAAGCTTATGCCCTATTTTCCTTTCTTTTCTTCCTCGTTAGTGTTATTATTTTACATTTGGATTTCAAAAAGGCATGCCTCACAATCGTATCATTTTAAGGCAAATGAATTTTTACGATAAAAAAGTTCACTGGTGCAATAGATAAATGGGTAAAACCAAAAATTATGTTCACATAGAAAACAGATTATCTTTCTCAAGGATGGTATCATCTTACATTACACCCTTGTTCAAAACTCCCTATTTTTATATCAACCCAAATCTCAACCTCTCTCAATCTCAAATCTCACTTATTATTTCAACCCAAAACAATTACAGACTATGATGAGTAAGTGCATAGGGGAAAACCTTAAATGGGTGCAAAGAATTTTGTGGAAAACTATTGCACATCAGGAGCATGCTTCATCCTCTGTCGTTAGAAAATAGATATATTTGTAGTATGTCACTCCTATGCGTTCGGAGTATTTGCGTGTCTTCCTTCACGAATAAAATCAGCAGTCAACGTTTAAACCATTCGTAACATTTTAACTAATGGTGAAACTTCAAAAGTGCACTTCCAATGTGTCCGGCTGTCTCCCTCCCAGTGGTCACCCCGTACATTAGGGACATCATCTACCCCGTCCTTTCGTTGGCCCGATCAAAGAGCCTTCGGCGTCGTCCATTACACCCAAGGGCTCAGAGCCAGGCGATTCCTCACACACTACAATACGGGTCAGCCCACCCCTGGCCCTGAGCCACACTCGCGTGCCTCTGCAGAATTTCCATCTTCTAATCTGGCCAGCGACTCAACTGCTCCTCGGTGGTCATGTCTGACGCATGGCATTATATTTCTGTGAAGGGCATACTGGGGAAGTCTCCTTACTGTCAGGGAAACTATAGGCCTGTTCATCACAGCGATTTATTCGGTTAAATGCCTGAATCCATCTAATTATCATAACCCTTAAACGACAACTTTTGAGCTGTTACTGCGACGGAGCAATGAATTAAGTTATACAATTATAGATGGTTCGTGTTTCGCTTTATAATATTTATATCCTTATACAATTTAGGGCTGTGGAGCGTTTTAGATACTATTTTCATTATTTAAATAGCATTTGTAGGGTAATTTTGTGTCATTTACGTGGCGTGATAAAAAAGACTTTGAATAGTTGAAGAGCAGAAAAATTGTGTTTTGAAGGCACCATTTCCTTTTCCTCTATCCATGCAAAGCAAACTCCTCCGTGCATTGCGATACACACTCTAAACCAATGGCCTTGATCCCATCGGAGCCATCGAACCAATCAAGTGAGTATCTTAACCGATTGTCCACCGATCTCTGAAGTAGAAGTCTGAAGTTTTGACTTTCATTCTCTTTGAAACCCACCAGATAAATATTGTCACATGGACCCCTCCATTGAGCAGCGTTGCCACGTCTCATCATCGCCATTCCCAGAGGGCAGTGCGGAAAACATTAATTTTCATCGAAGGGAGTCGATCGGAAGACGATTTTAAACGTCTTCAGACGATTGCCACGACCAAAATGACTATACAGACTGCAGTCACTACACACGATGAGTTCCATTCGGTTCATCTCCCGCTGAGAGGGCCAAGGCCGAACAAAGCCCTGAATTAAGATGCTCACGAACGAAGAGCCACCCAACGACCTATAAAATAGCTAACCTCATAACTATCACTAACCCTTTATGCTTATTAACGTTTTTACTTTGGCCAGGAATCGACCGTGGACATTCGACTTTCCGAGATAATTTGCGGAGCATTAAGCGGCCCAGGAATCCTAATCTCTGAGTTAATTTCGGGAACATCTATATAGGAACTACGAGTTATGCACCATGATAGCCCATCAATGATGTAAAATACAACAATGCATCGTCGAGCTTTAAGAATATCCCAGTTTCAATTGAAGAACAGATGAGAGGCACCAAAGTTTAGTTGCATCGCTTCACTTGTTTGTTAATCTTTATAATATTCCCTGATTATCCTTTGATTTCATTTCGTCTTCCTTGATCATCAGTGCATGACCCCAAAGTGAGTCAGTCAATATAAAATGATGGCCGGAATATCGTTCATACAGTAAACGGAAATCCAAATTCAGAGTGTATTTTAGGATGTATGTACTCACCACTCGCAATACTGAATTGGAACTGAAGCTATTACTTTCCCGAATTAACACTTGGTAAGAAAAAACTTTCCTTTCATAATTCGGAGCTCTGAAATATTGCTGCGGCGGCACAGCTAGCGGTCGGCCGGATCCAGAGGAGCGGGAGGAGAGGAAGGGTCCAAGGGGGAGGGGGGGGGCGAAACGGCATCAACGCCATCGAAATGAACAAGCACTGGAACAAGGGGAGGGGGGGAGGAGGGGTGCGACACGTGACTGACGGTCCCCCCTTGCAGGTGTCGCACCCCTTCCGTCCATGCCGCACTGCCTGCCCCCAACCGGAAGAATAAAAAATGACATCGCCATCCCCCCAAACGCGCACTTTCGACGCAAGATGGCTCTCGCGCCCTTGACCGGCGTCATTAAGACCACCGGTGGCTTTGAGGACGGTGGGAGATCTGGACCACCGCTCCCTTGAATCTCGACGCTCACAGATGAAAAACGGTCCTTGAAGGGCCGGAGACAGGGTCGCCTTGGGCACGCGTGAACCGAAAGGGGAAAGGTCGACAACCGCCACCTCATCTACGTGTTTCCCTCCCGTCCCACGGCATGACCCTCTAAAAACGATTAACTTAACAGAGACCGCGCGGAGGTACGGGTGGTGTCACGTGCTGGACCTCTCCCTTCATCTTTCTCCATGCCGCTCCCGAAGCCAAAGGGTAACTGACCCTTAAAAGGAGTGTTTCGCCTCTGTGGAAACTTTTTTCCTGAGGAGAGGAACCCCTGGAGAAGTAAACGATGGAATACACTTAAAACAGGGATATTTAAGACTTATTTGACACTTATTAGACAGTTATAAGTCCATGGCCCTCGGCCAGCTCGGGCGTGTCTTTGGATCAATCTTCGCTCAGGATCAAGCTGTGAGAGTGCTATTCCAAAAGCTTCTTTACGCTACAACTATGAGTGAGTGCAACGTACTGTGCTGACTGCAAGCGCAGTTTCCAAGGAAGCTGTTTAGAAGCGCCTCTAAGCCAATTGGTCAACCGTGACTTTGCGATGAGGGCTAAATGGTTCATAGATCCACCCTTTATAAAAATAATGCTGTCGGGAAATATAAGCAATCTGATGACTTCAATCGTTTATTAGGTGAAATTAAATTAGTACTGAAAGCTACTGAAAATCAACGCCTTGTTTGACAGTAAGCATCCGTCGAACTGCAAATATTAATGCCCAAGCCAACAGATTGGATGAGTGCTACGAAAAAATTGATATCCTCTCCCTCCAATGAGAATCTCATGTTCAAAAAGCAAGAGTCAGTGCTCTATAATACATTTGGTGGCATTGAGTAGTGCACACTTACGAGCTCCGCTGAAACTGTAGGATACCCATCAGCTGCCAAGGAACACTTGCCAGCTGTTGTGTGTAAAATTAGAGTAAAGTTGGGTGTAAGATTTGATGCTCTTGACATTAATCGCTCTTCAATTCAAGACCAAGAATTAAACAGGAGTGCACGTGAAGTTCGTCCGAAGAAGAATAAAGGATGATTTCTTAGCAGCAAGAAGAGTCAAGAGAGACTTTCTTCTGCTTGTTTTCACTGCCGTAGACGACAGTTTCCATAGCATTGCAGCTATCTTCTTCAGGTTTTCTGTAAGCAGTGAACTTATTGGCAAAGGAAGTGTGAACTGCCACATGGCTCAACAGATAGGAATGGAAGGAATTTTAAACGTTGTTGATGAAAACTTAAAAACGTGAAGTTCAAACGTAAAAATGGCGTGGAGTTCCTTTCTTCTTCTGTTAATTTTACAACTGGTGGTGGCAGAAAAGCGACTATTAGTCCTCTCTCAGGGTATCACAGGTTGTGCGTTCTGAAACAGTCGGGTGAATAATTAAAACTTTTTTTCACATAAGAACTGTAACCTTTTCCAGCCTCGTTATTTACAGGAGAGGGAATGAGGGAGAGCACAAAATCTTCTTTCTACGCAGCATTCCAAACTGTAAACATGGACGCGATGCAAGGAAGGATCAAATTTACAGTCTTAGATGGTTTTAGTCTTCTACTTCACAAAGTTATATGGCCTCAAAGCTCCTCCTTCAGGGCGATAGCTGCAACATACATTCAAAACCTAGGTGCTCACTATGGATATGGAGTATCTGTAGTTTTCGATGGCTACCCTACAGAGGCAACGCAAAAGATCACCAAGAGTTGTGAGCGTGTTTGTCAATGCAAGTCACATGTTATATGTATCTCCCGATGTACTTTTTGACGAAACAACAATAGCTCAAGCTCCCCAGGAATGGTTTCTATCAAATCAAAAAACAAAACTCGTTTGGTATAACCTTTAAAGACAAAAATGGAAACGGATAAAATTCATGTACTGCAGGCAGACGAAGATGACGACAGGCTGATCGTCACCACAGCCTCTGCGCTATGACCTCTGCGCTTGATATTGTAGTTATCGCTAGTGAAGATGTAGATCTGCTCGTTATTCTCACTGGCATCACCCAATTGAATCGACGAAAAATATTAATCCAAAAATGTGGGAGAGGTAAAATGCCATACGTAACTTATACCAACACCTCTTCCAACTAAGAGTCGCAACCGCAACTCGTCGATTTTCTGCCTTCAGTGGATGTGATTCCACTCCAACACCGTTTGGCCAAGGAAAAATGACACAAAAAGCCATGGTTAAAAACATCCAGACCTCGAGGAGAAGGCTGCTACTTCCCGTAACTCTAATACCATACCTGAGCAGGTAGCAGACGCAGGCGAGACCATCCTTGGGGCAAGACCATGAAGGCAAGCGTTCAAACCAAACCCTGAACGACTTAAGATTTCAACTGTTTGCAAGGGCTGCAGCAAGAACTAATTCCAACCTGGCGAAATTGATTCCCAACCAAAGATTCTGCAAGATTTCACTCCCTGCGTACATACCGTCAGGTAAAAAATAATGCTCCTTTAATATTACACTTACCTTTTTCAATTATTTTACTTCTCATGACATTAATTCACAGTTTCATTTTCAATTTTACTGATTGTGAGTCATTCAATTTTCATTGGTTAACAAATTCGTCCGCTTATATCAGTGGTTTATGTGTTTTGTTGTTTCCGGTGCACAAATGAATGGGCGTAAATAAAAATCCACTTGATTGGGCTGGATGCGGGCGTTTCTGGGCCTAACCCCCAAGAGGGATAGCGAATGGTGCTTGCTGCCCCACAGCACCTCTTGCAGCTAATATCATGCAGTTGCAAGAGAAGTTGTAGCAACGCATGTAGTTGGAGAAAGGCGTGTCTGATACGCTCGACATTTTGTTCAAACTGCAGTGGTAAGTCTTTCAATAACGTGCCAGAGCTAATTGTCGGCGTCGACCTCTGTTTGAAGGACCTTGATGAGACATCAGACGAGGAGGACCAAGAAAACCTCTTCTGGGCTGAAGATGAGAGAAAACATATGAGAGAAACCATGACAGTTGCCAATGAGACTTTTATCTAGGTTTGTCGTTAGGGTAGTGTAGCTCTCAGTAGTAGTAGTAGTAGTACTCCCTAATACTTGAATCCTTATCTGTTACCTAGTACAAACAGCACGCCGTGCATGTTTTCTACATAAGTCTCTGGCCATTTGTGTAGTTCCTCGTTTGCAGGAGTGGGTGAATGAATCCTTTTCCTCTCCTTCCAAAACCACCGCTATTCCTCGAAAATACTTTATCGCCATATTTTCCTTCCCTTTTCTATCGAACGTCGTTTCCCCAATCTTCACCCTCGCACGCGCATCTAATCCACTTTCTGTTCTCATTCTCTCTGCGCATGCGCAAAGCACACGTTTCCAATGCACACACAACGGCGGATCAAATCACACCCCGCTCCTTTTGTTTCAGCGCTTTTTCTCAAAGAAAAAACCCCTGCCATCACCTTGCACCTTCTAAGACTCTAGGATAATTATTCACTGCGGAAGAGGAGGCCTGGTTCCACGCAATGGTTAAATAGAACGGCGAACGTCTCGCGATCTGGGTTCGAATCCCAGAACATGATTGCTTTAATGTGAAATGGAGTAAAATGCCACTGCGTGACTTATCATCGTGTACCCTTTATCATTCACGTCGAGTCACACTGACCCAACGACCTTTTCCTTTAATATATTTTGTGGAAAATATTTACATTTTGCTTTATTGTTATTCCATCTGCCCACCTGTTTTGTGTCGCTTTGTCGATCAAAAAGGTTTTACACCAAAATGTTTAGTAATTTAATTGAACAAGAGGTTTTGACCCGACGCGACCGTTAGTGTTTCAAGTCTTTCGCGATTACGACCCGAGACGACCACCGTTGCAGCTTGGATCAAGTCTTTTGCTCAACGCAGCTTTAAAACATCTGTTTGATCATGATGAGATAAAATATTGCACTTGCAAAAAAAAGTAGTTCATAGTTGTTTTGCTCATAATTTCCATAAATGTCCAATGCTGACACAATAGCCAAAGATTCATTTCATAAATACTTGACACACGTGGGATTCATGCCTACAAACAAATAAGCTATTACAGTATATCTTCCTTCAAAAATTATCGGAATTTTACATTTTATTCACTTCCCGTAATATTATTTATTTTGATATTTCACCAAGACTTGTACATTGATGCGCTGACTGGAGACAAAACATACCGCCGTAGTTTCATTTGGTTTCTCGACCCAAGTATAGGAATCCCCTCAAAGTATCGGCTTTGCTGGCATTCAAATTTCTTGACAAAAAGCTTTGCTAAAGAAATTCAGCCGTCAGAACCATGAAGATTCTTGTTCTCATGTTTTATACTATTCAGGGTTTTTCAGTTGAAGCCGCACAGCAAATCCCGGGGTTCCACAATGCCTTCTCTGAAATCATACTGTAAAAAAATGTTCCTCTCCTTGAGCAAAAGATTCCTTAAAAAATTACCGATAGGTCCGAGGCTCCCGGGGAAGGAATGAGAAGTGAATCCTTCGCAAAATTCCGGAGTAGAACCTCCAAACAGTTGACTTTGCGCATGAGAACTATTCGTGCAGTGGCGTGAGGCTCAACACCGAGGCGGCCTCGGGCGAGGCAACGCGGCTGGAATCGATAAGCAACAGCAAGGCTCCAGGATAGAGTTGAGCAAGGTTTGCTCTCCGACGCCCGAGCGCCGCCACTCCTCCCACGACGCCTAAACCCTCGGTGCAACCTTCTCTCACTCAAACGACCCCTGCTATTTTAATGATGACGTTGGTCTTACGTCTAAGATCTTGCAGGTGGTTAATACACGCATTAAAAGCGGATTAGGGTAACTACGGAGTGGTTCGTAAGCGCGTGACGTCAGACACGGGAAGTCAGCGCCTTTATCGTCAGCCCGGAAATCCTTCGCTTAAAAATGCTGTGCAAGTCAAGAATATAAGGGATTGCATCGACGGAGTTTTTTAAAGGAATGAGCATGGTTTGGACACCAGAGAAGAGAAAAAAAGGCTTCATCTTCACAAGCGCGGCTCACTAATTCGTGGCCGGGAAACGTCTGATTTGCTCCTTCTCTGTTAGCGGTTCAATGCTAAACAGTTTGACGGCATTGCATAATGGCTTCACCACCCCCCATCCTAATATTCTAATAAAACACCTTGTCTGAGAGTTGTTTTATTAGGATATCAAACTATGTGACCTGGTTCCCACCACCCACGTGCAAAACACACGGATTCGACGCCATGCCCGATGACAAAGAAATGGCCTTGGACGTCATGAGCAGTACAAATGCATTACGAGTGTAGCGGCTGCTATCTCCATTGTGTACGTGCTCGAAGGTTTGCATGGTGTCTCCGCCAATATAATTTTAATATTCTAATCCACCATCCCAGGCATGTATTGAAATTAAAACAAACGAGATTTATTTGTCCGCGAGTGCTTCATCTCGCATCACACTAGAATCTTTCCAGTTTCGGACTGATATCATTAATCAGGATTATCTCCCGGATTTAGAGTGGTGAAAGCCGAATAAGATTTAGAGAAATTCGATTCCCTATCATTGGATTTTCAAACCAACATCCCCAGCGTTATCAAACCCTTCCACTTTTTGCCAAAGCACTTGCATGAAATGAATTTGAAATGTATGATATTTAACCAGGAAATATGTTCCTTTCAACGAGTATACGCGATGAATAAAAACCTTTTTGAGTGGCTGAGGTTTTCCCATCATAAGTTGGCCCAACAAGGAATTCTGGGAGGATGCTTAACTCTCACCATTTGACGTATGAGTGGTCTCCAATGTCTTCAGGGGCGCCCCACGTGGCTGGCGTCCCTTTCTCCATTATATAAATAATTTTCATTCCTTTTTCTCGGAGCATTACACGTCGGTTTAATTTCATTCACGCCGCACATGTATAGTATAGATAGGTACGTAATATAATGCCCGAAATGCGAAACGAAGGATTTATTTAATAACCACATATGTGGTTGCTTTGGGACGACTGGCTATCGTGGGGGTAGTCATGGAAGAAGTCGACCGATTAATCTACATCTACAAAATACCCCTGCAAGCCACCTCAGGGGTGTGTGACAGGGGGTGAGTATTCACCAACATGCATTACACTATACCCTAAAGTTAGTGTAACTACGACTAATTATGCATTAGCATTAATCGCTAATGCTTGTCACGAGGCGAAGCCTCACAAGCATGCACTACTACACTACAGATGTTATCACAGTGGAGAGGGACCATTAATATATATGTATTTTGCAACTACACAAATGTACAGAGACTCAAGACTTATGTAGAAAACATGCACGGCGTACTGTTAGTACTAGGTAACAGATAGGGATTCAAGTATTAAAGGGTACTACTACTACTAAGAGCTACACTACCTATCGACAAACCTAGATAAAAGTCTCATTGGCAGTTGTTATGGTCCCTTATAGTTCGTGGGAAATATGACATTTTAAATCTGTCCGTTCTGCAGTCTAGTTTCCTAATTTTATTCTCATAGTATTAATTTTATTCTCATATTAATGACCTAATTCGTTCTGAAAAGAATTGCGTTTGTTTGTGAGGGGAGGCAACCGACAATAGCGCCTGTTGTGCCTTCGAGGACAGGTGAGTGGTTGGAGTTGGTTGGGGTTGGGAGTGACAGCGGAGGGGGGGGAGGGGAGAGGCTCTTGAAGAAAGGCGTCGCTTGAGGTCCAATCATACGAGGACTTCTCTCGAATTTCTCTCAACTCTGAACCCAAACAGCGACGAGGACTCGAAAACATTCTCCGCCACCGTCTGAATTTGAACCCGGGCCATCTGCAAAGGAAGCCAGCACCCCAGCAACCCTAGGTCCCCCTTGCCTCAGTATGTGCAGGATTGTTTGAAGAGCATTGAAAGATGTTGGAGAGGAGGTCGGCACCCGGCACGTGGCACCAATGGGGTGCACAGTATGGCCCGAAAGAGGACGACGGATCGCAAGTGCACCCCCCCGGGTCCCAAGCAGAGAAACGGGAGCCCTCGTCAATAATCAATGGGTTTCGAACCCTTGTCCTGGAAACATGGAAAAGAAAGTGGGTGTTTTTCGTAAACAAATGAAGGGGATGATGTGCTGTGCTTGAGTAGTATGAGAAGAAGACGACGACGAAAGCAAATTGAGAATGAAGAGTGTGTGTGTTTGTGTGTGGAGGGGGAGGGATGGAGGGGGGGGGGGTGGGGGTCGGAGGGGGAGGCTGTACGATGCAATCGATGCCTCCTCTCTCCGGCGGCACGTCACGTGAGCTCACGTTTCCAGCGCCCCCCCCCCGGAGGCGGGAGGGGCCGGAACACTCTTGCTGCACCTAGCTCTGAATTTCAACTCGCTTGCGTTTAATGCTCGGTTTCTCAATCCGGAAATTGGTTAGCCACAGCCCCCCCTACCATCCCAGAGATAAGGTTTATAAACTGCAATTAATTTGAGGAAATGAAGGCACTGCAAGTTGTAGTTTAACTTAAAATTACTCAGTTGAGTTTCAACTAAAGTGCATAAAACAATTTTGCACGCTGGAAAAAAATATCAAATCTTTCCAAAAAAACGTAACGCCCAAAAAATAGGTGTCGCACGTCATAAGGCAGTATCGCGTCTTTGCGGCCGTTAAGATTTTTTTACGGCATAGAGGCGATGTTTTCTGCAAAGCGACGACACGAAAAAAGACAGCGAGGCCGTGTTCTTTTTTTAGCAGTGTCAAAATATATCATTCCGAAGGGTTTTATGTCTAAATTAGAGGTTTATACTATTTGTGCAGTAAACATAAGTAATTAATGTTTTCCTTATCGTCGACCGTATTTATTTTTCAAAATGAACCTTCGAGTGCAAATAATAGTAAAGCATCCCATTGCTATGATTCATACACACTTAAATAGAACGTCTTCCCTGCACCCCTCTTGGTTCGGTCCACGATCCCGTGACGTTGTCTTCCCACTCAGGCCTTGCGACCGATTTCTCTCTCTCTATTACTTCCTCTTAAGAGGCTTAAGAGAGACAGAGGCGCAAGAGCCTCTTGAAGACAAAATGAACGGAGAAAGGAATGGGAAGACATGCAAAGAACGATCAGGGATAGATTACACACAGATATTTATCATGGAATGTTAATACAAGGAAATACGTAGGAATAAGAATTCATCATTAAAGAGAATAATGTTTAGAGTTGCACCAATCGGATTTGTACCTGCTAATGCAATGGAGTTTTTTACGGAGGCCGCTGCTCGATAAGCGACGACACCACCCAGATTTGAATACGACCGAGATCTCCAAAAGTTGCAGGCACCGAAGGCCCTCTCTCCATGCCAACGAGCTATGAAGGTGAACAGCCCGCCGCGTCGCGATGGAAACGGGTGAAGATGAGCACGGCTCGAGTAAAGGACGTGTGAACGATTGAATTGTGTCCAGAGTGAGCACCAGTTGCTCCTCCTCTCCTCAGCTCTAGTGGCTGGGGCATAATGCTTCCTCTTTGATTCTCCGTTCATTCATCAAAGTATTTATGCAGCGCACAATCAAAGCACACATTTGGAGCAAGCTCTTATACGGTAGTGAAGCTTGGGCAGTAAAAGGGTATTGGAATCAATGCAAGTGTAGTGTTATCGAATAATGATGAAGATCGTTATAGTGAAGACTTCGGTGGAGACGCCCTGATACGGAATGTTTTCCTGGTCTCCTGCTTCGTCGATTCGTGTAAGAAAGAGCTGAATCGTTACTGTAAAAGCTGAAGAAGCCCTCAGGAATGCTGGAAAAACTGCCATCGAAGGATGTGGATCAACGCGTCGTGAAAAATCCGCAAAACTTTAATCAATGATGGAGATCGAGTTGACTGAGAGAACCGCTGACAAAGAAACCCTAAGAAGAGGAGTTGGGATGAGGGATGCGTATGATAAAAAAAGAAAGAGGCACTCCGTGAGTGCCGACAGAAGTGAAAACTTGAAATAACGTGAGCATTTTTGAATGTAGGGAATAATTTCTAATGAAGTGTTTTATTAATCAGTAGAAAGTAGTTTCATGTATATAATAAATTAAATATTCATTTATTGCGCTATTGTACACAATTATTTTACATAAAAATTGTACACTTCAGAATAATCAACTTTCATCCATTATTTCAACAAATCTTTCATCATCACCGCCATCATCATGGGCAATATCTAAATCTGATACAATAGGCTTATGGTAACTAAAGTAAGAAACGAATAATTTTGATTTTGAATTGAAACGAATAATTTTGATTTGAAACGAATAAATTTGCTTAAATGTCTTGTAAATACTGCATCAATAGTAGTTTTATATTTCGTTGTGCCAAGATTGCCATCATTAGACATCGTTAAACCAAACTCACTATTTAAAAATTCAATCAATGGTAGATATTTATCGTCTGCAAAGTTATATTATATATATATATATATATATATATATATATATATATATATATATATATATATATATATATATATATATATATATATATATATATATATATATATATATATATATATATATATATATATGAATAAGCTACTCAAATTGAACGTATTAAAAGAAATTGAGTTATATTGTACTAACCTTCACTATTCTTGTATCGAGTACACTCTCCTGCACGAGTATGGACTATTATACTATCCGGCACAATATTTGTAGCAACCCAAATTGAATGAACTAAACCGTATATTAGATATATATAATGTAATATGAATAAAATTATAATATAGTTTATTTGACGGTGACGGTGACGCGAGTCCAATGGTTGTCACCCATCCACAAGTACTGTGTATATAGCGAGTATACTGTGTATATACAGAATATGCAATTATACATATATTTAGCAGCAGTGACGGTGACGGTGACGCGAGTCCAATGGCTTTTACCCATCCACAAAAGTATATATACAGAATATACAATTACACATATATTTAGTAGCGATGATGGTGACGGTGACGCGAGTCCAATGGCTTTTACCCATCCACAAAAGTGTATAAACAGAATATACAATTACACATATATTTAGTAGCGGTGATGGTGACGGTGACGGTGATGCGAGTCCAATGGTTTGCACCCATCCATAAGTACTGTGTATATTGCGAGTATTCTGTGTATATACAGAATATACATAATTATACATATATGTAGTAGCGGTGACGGTGACGGTGACGCGAGTCCAATGTCTTTTACCCATCTACAAAAGTGCTCAACGCGACATAAGAAGTTTTCACTTCAAAAATCTACCACAAAGAAAATGCAAACTTATTGAACATATTTTGCGGCACTAAAAAAAAGCCTCTTGAAGACAATATTGGAAGGAGATATTGAATGGAACCGAAGAAAGCCAAGGATGAAATACATCAGGCAAATTAATGAAGAACGTCAGAGTGAAGACCTATGAAATGCTTATTTAATGGCAGAGTGGAGTGAAGAGCTGCAGAAACCCAATCTTCGGATTGATGTCGGACGACGAGGAAGATAAAACCATTATAAGATTTTAGTCTTAATAAACATCCTTATCTGAACCCCTACTAGACTCGCACAGCAATGTGCTTGGATTAGATAAACGACAGTAAGCATTATGAGCCATCAATCCATCCTTCGCCCTGGACGGGCTCAGCCTCCTGATTCACTTGAACCGGAACGAGATTGATGAAAAAATTCTCGTCTCCAATATTATTTAAGGAGTAACTGTCTCTTGTCTCGACGTCCCGCCGCAAGCAGCCATCTGCATCTGTATCTGTACCATGTATCATCTTCCCCATCGCGTCTGTCCCATAATGAGCCCCCCCCCCTTCTGGCCCCGCTGTTTTAAGCGATCAAATCAGGGCGGAGAAGGGGGGGGTGAGAAGATAGGGGACCCCCCTCCCCCACCCTGTCTCTTCCCTCTTAATTCCAGCAGGACGGCCGCATGATGATAAATTGAAACTGTATATTTCTCTCTGGATAAAGGCCGGGTCGGTATGAGGGAGGGGGTTGTTTTTGGAACGAGTGGGACAGTGACCAATCGGGAGCCGCTTTTGCAATGGAAAAGGACGTTCTTGGGGGGTTGGGGAAGGAGGGGAGGGAGGTTGGGGGATAACGGGGGGGGGGGTAAACGGCTCTGGAGATTTCGGGGAAGCGCACGAGTTCGGGGCGAGTTAAAATTTTCGAGAAATCCAATAATATCGGCTTAATAATAATAACTCCCCGTCCCTTTTCAAAGAAGGAAATCCACCCGAAACCACTTACCCTTGAAGGGTTGACATACGTAGTTAGTATATATATATATATATATATATATATTCTGTATACTATGTATACTCATAATAATAGCGACGCCAGCTCAAAGAAAGTGTGGGGGGTGCAGAGGCGGACCGGATCGCTTACTTTTCCCCGTTTATGGAATTGATGTTTCACAAACTTCTTCCCCGGCTGGGGATTTCAGGGTCTTTAGGTGTGTATGTATGTACATGTTGGTGCACGCTTGCCTGTTACATATGTGCACCCTCTAACCCTCCATTTAAATCCGACGTCTAAGCGAAAACCTCCCTTTTCTCATTCCCTCTCCCGACTCCAAATTATTCGCCTGCCATCGGCCATCCTACGCACCTCCCCGAATGCAGCGCCAGATGCCGCAATACGGAACTAGCTCCTCCAACCATCGAGGTCGAGAGGCAAGGGGTACCTACCCCTTAGTAATTTTCCATAAATAATTGAGAAAACATTAAATCTATACATCGTTAGTTTTTCTTGCACCTTAAGGTATTTTGAGGGAAAAATCACATAACCTAGAATTTGATGAATTTAGTCTCATTTTAGAGATACAACTCTCAACTTTCCAATGATATAATAATACCAACCCCCAACACCAACAATAGAAGAAATCATAAAACAACTCAAAAACAACAAAGCCTCTGGAGAAGACAATATAGTTGCTGAATTATGGAAATACTCAAGTGACAACATGATATCATGTTTAGCAGAAATCTTCAAAGAAATATGGGAAACGAACAGCTTACCATCCGAATGGACATCTGCCATGATTCACCCGCTCCATAAAAAAGGAAACATAAAAGATCCCAACAACTACAGAGGAATTTCCCTCCTGCCAGTGACTTACAAGATCTTGTCCAAAGCACTTCTAAATAGAGCTGAGGGAATTCTCGATCCACAGCTTGGAGAATATCAGGCAGGGTTTAGAAAAGGAAGATCGTGCTCAGAGCAAATACTAAATTTGAAGAACATAATAGAATTGAGAAAAATCAGGAACTTGAAATATCTTGTCACTTTTGTAGATTTTAGAAAGGCCTATGATTCACTGGACAGAAACACACTAATTATCATTTTAAGAGAACTGGGACTCGATAATAAAACTACAAAAATAATTGAAGCAACCTTAACAAACACAAAATCCAAAATAAAATTTATGGGGGAACTTTCAGCCTCTTTTGAAATCAAGTCTGGAGTAAGACAAGGAGATGGTTTATCACCTCCACTTTTCAACTGTGCGTTAGAAAAGGTAGTCAGGAAATGGAGGAATGCCATTGACACTAAAGGAATATCTTTAGGAAGGAACCAAAATAAAATTACTATAGATTGTCTGACTTTTGCAGACGACATGGCATTGGTAACTGACTCGCTGGAAAATGCCGAAGAACAAATCAAAGAACTACAGGTACAAGCAGCCAAAGTAGGTCTACAAATATCTTTTGAAAAAACGCAGTTCATGACAAACATTAGTGATGCCCCTCAAAATCTTAAAATCCATACAAACACAATATCCAAAACAAACTGCTTTAAATATCTAGGGGAATTGATAACAAACAACACAAAAGAAAATATAGCAACAGAAACTCGAATACACAAAATGGAAAGGGCATTTTGTATGACAAAAAAACATATATAATAAAAAAACCTTATCTTGGAACACTACCAAAGACACTACCAAGACTAAGACACTACCAAACAGACCTGAAACGCTTTATGCAGCAGAAACACTTAAACTAACAAGAATGGGGGATCTCAAAAAATTAGAAAAGGTTGAAAGAAGAATTTTGAGGAAAATATTGGGACCTAAAAGTAACAGCAATGCCGAATACAAACTAAGACCAAACAGAGAGCTATATCTAAAAGTTGAAAAATTAGTCGATGTAATGAGAAAAAAACGAATGCAGTTTTATGGTCACATATTTCGAATGAGTAACTCCAGACTAACCAAGAAGATCTTCAACCTACTAAACAGCTACAAATCCAAACCTACTTGGTTCATTGAAACTCAAAAAGATATGGAAAACTTGGGAATAAAGATTTACACAATAGATGACCGAACTCTTTTTAGAGAAGTAATTCACTCAGCAAAATTTCCAGAAAGAAAAAAATCGAGGGATGGAAGAAAATGGACGCAAGAACAAAAGGAAAGGCTGAAGGATGAAGGAAATATGGAGAGAAAGAAAATTGAATCAAAAAAGTCATATCCAGAAGTGATTTATCGCACCCTCAAATGGGTTATTCGATAGAAGAAGAAGAATACCAACCCCTTGTCGAACTACTTTCCGAGGAATTTGCCTGTAAATATAAGTAAGCTGTTTTACATGGGATAGATTATGGCTGAGCGCGCCAGAGGGAGAATATTGAAGGAAATAGCAATTTATAACATATAGAATTCGTCAAAAAACTAACGGTGTATAGATTGCATGTTTTCTCAAATATTTATAAAAAATAATCTATTACTCACCAAAGTAACTATTACAGAATCGCAAAAAAAACCTGCCGGTTTGAAGGGTTTTCAGCCATTCGGCGGGAAAAAATGAGTCAAGCTAGAGACTTATGTAGCTTTATTCATTTAATTACTGAGATTTTTGGGCACATATAACTATATATTTGTGCCATTAATATTATTACAATATTTATTTCGTACTTCTTACAGTCGCTGAAATCAAAGAATAGAAATTGAATATGGTCTCCACTGTGACTCGATGGGATCTCTCTCGCTAAAACCACCTTATGTGGATTCAAGGACAGAAGCCAAGAAAGGGCTGGGGAAAAAATAACTGGATGAGGAAAGCGATGATTGGTGCGTTCCGCGGAATCAGTGCATCGAACCGCACTCGTTGTGACCGAGAATGGCGCACGGCGGGAAGATGAAATCATTGAAACGATCCGTTCGCAGCTGTGAATATTTTTGACTCGTCCGGCTGTGAATTTCACAACTTTGTCTGTTCTGCAGATGTAGTGTGGGGTATTATAGTATTTTCCGTGTCAGCCAGCAACTCGTAAGAATTCATTAACATAAATTTAGGGATAAATACATAATTGTAAATTGCAGATATTAAAATTGACCTTTCGTTCAAAGGATGAAAGACTTCCACAATGTTACGCCTTTGACTATCAACTATGTCAATTTGAGAGATCTGAATTTTTCAAGCGACCTGTAACGTTTTATCCTCAAGCAGCTCCCAACCTAGTCCAGGGTGATTTTTAACACATTCTGTCGGGCCGAAGTAGTTTTTAATAAAACCAGTGGCTTGTGTTGATTGATCTTGTGGATTGGACCTTCCTGTCCAGGTTGTCAGACCCTTGCGGCGTACTCGGGAAGTGGCCAATGGGGAAGGGCGAAGACGATACATTTATTTTGAGGTTTTTCCTTGCTTCCCTTCCATTCGCGAATTCGTGAATCTCTCGAACGCAATGCGCAGCGAATACATTTCGAATATGAGCTCAAGTCCAACTGACACTTCCTTCTCTGCGGGGGCGCGTTTTACTCCGAGAATAAAAATAACTCAATGATATGGCAACGAATCCATAGGCGAGTGATTGTTCAAAGTACGCCGTAATATTACTGAGCGATGTCGACGTCTACTCCTTACTCTCTTCCTGACATACTATGCATTCAATAACACTACTATTGAACATTGTCAGAGGTAACTATGTGAAACTTTTCCGTGATGGAAAGGAACAAAATTAGCGAATTTCACTGTGTGCGAAATACACGACCTGGGTTTTAACAGTTAACGAGCGGAAGGTACCCGTTGAAATTCAACGGGTGTGAAAAACGTTAAAGTTATTTTATAAGAAAACCGCAAAGCCTGAAAAAAAACTGTATGCGTGGTCATTCGAGGAGTTCGTAACCTATCTTGTATGTTGTGTCCGTTGTAGTAGTAGACATGCTGACCGTTTTCCAGGTGTACGGAGAGATGAGTGACTATTGGTCCACTTTCATGCACGGCAAACACAAAAATCGGTCATACACACTCATTACTACTTAAGTAGCAAAGGTTGATAGATTGTCACCTCGTCCCTACAGTTCTCTTGAGCCGTCTTCTGAGTGATTAACAGCTTGATCGCTTCCCTTGTGTACACATATATATATATATATATATATATATATATATATATATATATATATATATATATACACAATATGCCAAGAGGGTGGCCGATAAAAATACGGAAAAAAGAACACTCACGAATAAAACTTCCGATATTTCGGTGAAGACTAGCTCCACCTTTCTCTAGGGTAAGAGTAGGAATTCCTACTCTTACCCTAGAGAAAGGTGGAGCTAGTCTTCACCGAAATATCGGAAGTTTTATTTGTGAGTGTTCTTTTTTCCGTATTTTTATCGGCCACCCTCTTGGCATATTGTATATTTATCACCCGAGTGATTCTCCTAGAAGTTATATATATATATATATATATATATATATATATATATATATATATATTTTGTGAGTGTCCTTTTTGCGTGTTTCTGTGTTTGTTTAGTGTATCACTGTTTTATTTATGCATGTGCATCGTCGCCGAGAGCGATTTTCTACCAAGACATTATATATATATATATATATATTGCATTACATGACTTAATTCAGTTGAACTATTCAACGCTGATATGCGCGTGGAGTATCTTAATCAGGATTGGACAGAAGGGTACAATCCAGCGGTTGACAACGCCAAGAGGAGTAATGGCAGCAGAAGCCATGTTTATTTGACCTATGAATCCTCCATCACCCGGACTGCGCCTTCAGCATAACCATAATCATTGGTTTCGGTTGCTAAATAAAAAATATATGGTGATTCTTAGTGCACTTGTCGATTGTCATGCACGGATGTCGTTAATTGCGCAATATATCCGTTCTTCTTTCGGGTAAGAAGCATGTAGTGACGTCATTATACTTTTCGCCATCTTAAAACAGATTGAAGGCTCGAAACAGATGGGTCTGTATTTGAACCACATTTAGAGCTGGTTACCCGTCCGTATGTTGGGTGAGGATGAAATTTGTGCGGTTCTTAGCGTAACTCGAGAAAAACCACGGGGAGATTCTCATTAGATCGCTGGTGGGCATGTCTTTGACCATCAAAGTCTAACTTTGGTCGTTTTTATTGCAAGGGCTCATTTTCTCGCAAAGAAAACATTCCTTTTGCTTTAGAAGATTTATTCGAAAGGTTACCCTTTTTTCTCTTAGGCATGTAGATGGATATATTTTTAAATCCAATGAGGGGAAACTCAGTGGCGAGCAAGAGTCTTGAATGGGTAACTCGATGATTGAGTGAATGTACCTATGTTAACCACACTTTAACACTTTTAAACATATAAATAACTCGTAACGTTAATGATGTGGGAATTGGTCTAAAAAAAAGTTCGCAATCACAATCAGAGGCAGACGGTTTCACTACGTGTAATACATCTGAGTATTAAACGATAATAAACAATGCCGTGTTTGTTGTAGCAACAGAGGCATTATTACCATTGATATTCGCTGCACGTAAATATTCTTGCACATACAATTGTGTGTGCAATCAATTAATGTCCTTTATGTGTATTGTTTACTACGTAAGTGTTCTCTCATATATATGCAGCGCCCCTTTGAGAGCTACTTTGAGAAAGACGTTGAAGAGTATACTTGTAAATATGCATTGAATTTATCGATTAACCCCTGAAGCAATCTATCATGGGGTCCTTGGGACTCTGGGCCCTTCTTATACGGATTTGCTTTCTACGTACTATCATGGGCCTGCAGGAAAACGTGATATTTCAATGCTAGAGGCGGGTATATCCTTTGGAAATCAAATCTATGGTTGTCAAGGAAATATGTTATTGTTGATTTCAGATAAAAATGTGAGATTTTTCAGCTGAAAAGATGAATTTCAGACAACATCGGAGGGTAGAAGAAAATCGATTGATAAAATAAGAAACTTCTTTTATTCAGCCATCCGATAAAAAAAATCCCAGGCCTATATCTTGAGTGAAAGTACTTTTAAAAAGCAAAAAATGAAACCACTGCACCGAACCCAATGCCTGGACCACCAGGGGTGACCCTCGGGGACCTTTGGGGGCCCTGAGGGCTTTTTAATATAGTATATATTACAACCAGACATGTTTTCTATCTATATGCCAAATTTCAGCTCAATCGGTCCAGTAGTTTTTGCGTGATGGAGCAACAGACAGACAGAGACCATTACATTTTTATATATTACTAAGGATCACACCCTTAACCCTGAAAAAATAGGGTTTCCGTTAATTGAACCCTACAGTGTTTGTTGTCTACCAGTAACAAACATGCGTTCCAAATTTCATAAAAATGGGTCCAGTGGTTTAGGAGGAGATGTGGAACATACCTAAATACATACATTGACTTTTATATATATAAAGAAGATGTAATCTTCAGGTGACCTGACCTTGTTTGTTCATTTCCAACATTACAACAATTTCCTCCAATACAACCACGAAGCCTTCATATATTCATGCTTATGTACAATTTTTAAGACACATGACAGACCTTACATTATACTAATAAAAAATTATAAAAACCCTGAGAGCTGAAGCCATTTTATACTCGTGGGATGCTTATTTCATAGAGACCCTGAGAAAAAATACGTATTTATGAATGCACTAAAATGACGCAGATGAAAAGCAATGTAATGACGCAGATGCAGCGAATGCCAAGCCTTAAAACGTTTCGGTTTTGTAAGATGGGGTTGAGCGCACGCTGGAGAGAAATAAGTTCGTAAAATACGGATGAAAACTGCACCTCGATTATGTAACTGTGAAAGGGTGATAGCGACGTCGTTGCCCAGGGCATCGACGTACGGACGCCGGAGGGTGATAACAGCGATCATGTAACTGTGATGAGGGTGTTAGCGACGTCGAAGCCCCGAATAGCGATGACGCTCGAAGCTGATGGTGGTGATGAGCGTGATAAGGTATCGAATATGTGCGAATACGTTGAATAAACTTGAATTACAAATGTCCAAGCCCAATTAATTCACTTTTCGTTTATAAAATACCATCATGAAGACCTCAAGTAATTATATGGAATAAGAAAATGTCTTAGAGTGCTATTCTGAATGACATTGCGACCGGGGAAAAAAGAAGGAAAAGCGCACTTATCCGGCTTGACACACAACTATTTCAAGAGAAATAGGTTAATTCGCAGTGTGAAAAGCTTTTTAAATTTATATGTTAGAAATATCGTCTATCTGCCATTCAGTCGCGGAATATTTCCCATAATGAAATTTATATAATATTTGTAATTGCTACTAGCCACAAGATAACATTATAATATACGTTAGAATAATTTCATACTCCGTAATGCGATTTTCCAGCACAAAGGCATGTTTACATCGCTTTCGCTTAATTCTTCTTTAGGGAAGACGAACACTTCCTTAGAATTTCCCAAGCATATGTATGCACAAGTATACAAGGGTTGAATTAAAAAGAGCACATCGCTTTAGTGTGTCGTAATGGTAAACCTAGGTAAAAATCAACTGAAACAAGTTCAATGCCGCACCGTGAAATTTATAAAACCACGTAAACGGGTTCTTCTACGGGTAAAATAATTCATAAATTTACATTACCCACAAAAACCTCAGGCGTTTATTTAATAGCTAATCTTCAACAATTATAAACGCAGTAAAATTATTTCTGTATCATTTCAACTGAGACCAATATTAACATTTTTCTACGCCCATCTCTCGCTTACATTTACCTTAAGTGGTCATGCCACTACGAACTTTACAACAGTCAATGAGACCACCCAACCCATCACTGACAATTGAATATAAAATCACAGAGTAGAATAACATGGATTACAATTTAATGATAGTTCTCGACCGAAGGACTATTTGTTGTACTTGCATGAACAGTCTGTCACAAATGTGCATATGTCGACATGAGATATACGACTCGCCGATAGCTAATAAGCTTCAGTACTATCACAACATTGGTACGGGGAAAGAGGAAACTCCGTACATTATTTAATGCTTGGGATTTCAGGCATTATTAACTTGGATAACAATAAAAATGTAATGCTAAAATCTTATTACAGCAGAAGACTCACCGCTCCGCCATAATATTATCGTTAGTCATTTTATAGATTATGTGGAATACATTGATTCGAGCATGTAAGCGACATGTTATAGCTAATTATTCATAAAAGGCATTTACACACAACATATAATAATAATATAATGCATTAAAAAATTAATGATTAAAAGTATTATATTTATAATTGTACCTATTTAAGAATGTGTCGCCGATTTCCATTGGTTCTTCAGATTCTCCATTGTTACCAACATAAACAAACAATGTTTTGAAACGCGATTCGAATATAAGCGTGTGACGTCAGCCCATGACCGTCGTACGTGCGATGACGGTGCCTTACATGATCGCTCGATCACGCCGAACGTCATCGCATGCTGTGATAAATATCACCCCCCGTCATCGCTTTCACATTTACATAATCGAGGTGCTGGTGATGTTCCCAAAACGATTATCGATCATAATGATTGTCAATGTAACACGAAGAAGTAAACGTGAAAAAGACTCCGTAAATAGTTGCATACGCATTCAGAAATCAACCAATAAAATTGAAGGATTTTGCATCTTCCTAACATCACTTTGCAAGATCTTGCAATCATAACAGACTCAAGAGGCTGGAATAAACGACCTATCACAGAAACGGACAACCCACCATCAATGTGTGCTGAGATATCATGGAGGAAGGTATTGTAACTGATCCCTATTCAAATACGGTTCCTGGAAAACCTTTACATTCTCGGAATAACCGGAAACATTATTTTCAATCACCCTAACGAAAGAGAGTTAAATTCAGGGATACATTCAGCACTACGGTCTGAACTCCCATTTAGCGATATTTTCTTAAGCTGTTGAGTAGCATTGCCTCCGTTCCGCGCAGTTCCCATTCTAAGCAACAAATTTCGTGTTTAACATTTACACTTGGACATTTAAACTCTACAAGTATTTCACTGTTGGTAGAGGTGTGTGAATTATTTTCTATTTCACCACGTCATAGACCACTTTTTCACAAGATTTCATCTCACTTTTTAATGGAGTCATTTTTAAGGGAAGTCTCTAGTAACTAAGGGCCAAAGTGGTCAGACGCAGTGAATTTCATTGACATTCAATCTCACAATATTTTCAAACGTTTTCACTAACTACCGAAATGTTTAGCTTATTGTAGGTTGTAGAAGCGAAAATTAGGAATCCGTTCAAATAGCATTATAGATTACAGTGAAAAATATGTCCGTCTTATCCATGCATGTCAATAAAACCTCAATTCATTACTTATTTCAGAATCCCCAAAAACATTGCCACAGCAGCTTAAAAATTCTTTTAGCAAAGTAGTATTAGGTTTTATACACCCATTAAGGTACAGTTTATCACAAATGTATCTTTAAGAGTGACAACTTTTAATTCCATAAAAGCAAGGATTCTCCAGATGAATAAGCATTAAGATTGCCATGTAAACTGATGGCAGAGAGTGAAAAAACAAAGTGTCAAAGTAAGTGCTAGAAACATTTGTTTTAAATCGGATGTATAGCTGCCCATGGACTTCCTACTTCCATAAAAGCATTTTAAAAGAACATGTTGAATTGTGTTTTCAAGTTATGACGTTTGAGCATTGCATTGAAAGCATTCTGAGTTGGGAGAGTGGAAACAACTATGACAGGCGACGATTGCGGTGAGATTGTGCGCACCAAACACAGATGTCTTTGTTTATGCTTCAGGAGTGAGGAGAGACATCCAAAAGGATGACATTCCACTCGAAAGAGTGAAAGGTTGAATGAATGAATGAAAGAATCGTCCATCTTGGAAGTGATGGCCTATGAAATGGGCGAGGCGGGGAGACCCATGTGGGACATGGGACGGAGGAGACGCACTCGAGAGCAGCGGAAGGGGAAGCCAGAGCTTGGTGTTGGAGTTGGACTGCGATCGGCCAGTCTAATCACCCTGTTGCTCACGGTAAAATTTTCGGTAAAACGTTTTATAAAATCAACTAATTTTATAAAAATGAGCTTGCTAACGATAAAACCGTTTCATAAAACCTAGGTTTATAACATGCTTTACGGAATAGGACAGGTTCTATTTCCATAAAACCGTTTTATGCAACAACCAATGAGACGTTTGGCTCATCGCGTTGATATTAATCTCGTATCCATGGGAATCCAAACAAGGAAAACGTAAACAAACATCGATGGAAGTTCATGGAACGTTGAGGCAGCATCCTTCTTGTTGTTAGAAGAATGCGTTAGAGCCGTAGCACCGTTGAGTGTGATCAGAAAGTAAGTAAATAAACAATACATATAGTTTTTAACCTAACAGTCATCCAAAAGAGAGTGCATTTATCACTTCACGTGTTTGCAAAGCGTCTCATAGATGGCAGGACATTGCGGTTTTATGAAAAGTTTTACCGTGAGCAAGCAAATAATTTTTACGTACGATTCATAAAACTTTCAATAGATATTTTTATAAAACTCTTTTATGGAAAATTTTACCGGGAGCTACAGGCATAAGGATTGGATGACTAATCATCGTCTTTTTTAATATGGCCACCAAAGCTGTGCATGAAAGCACGCGTCGTCGCAAGCGTTAAATTAGTGAAACTCGACATAAAAGTTCACTATTTCGCTCAATCGTAAGTGTTTTGGTCGCTCAAGTCAAGAATCCACCAATTTTAATGACATTTCGAGAGCGAGACAGAAACTCAAGAGCACACCACACTCCCTCTACTGTTCAAGCAATGGGAGCTGACGGCCTGACGGAACTCATGTACACGTACGTGCGCCCCAAACACACAAGAAGAAGTTTCACGTAATTATCACATTTGATATAACCGCGAGCACTACCTGTTAGTTTTAGTGTAATAGAACAAGAACGTAAAATTATAAAATGTATCAAAATTAACAAAGTACAATTCAAAAATTCTCATTAGCACATTTTACTCTTTATTGGTAAATTTTGTTCTCTGTGCTTTCAATTTTTAATGCAATTGTGTGACCATCGACGGGTGACTCCGTGTTAAATTTACAATACGCGGCCAGTTCCGCAGTTCTGTAAATTTTTTATTGTTTTCCCCAAAAAGTGTCATGGATGTTTTTATATTTTCAATGATTAAAGTACCATGAATTTCTCTCACGCAGGTACAGCAGCTATTTGTGAATGCAACACAACATTATAAAATTGAAGCAATTGAATTGGAGATAGAAAATCTCCAACTAAGAAAAAACACTAACAGCTGTATTCTTCACAACAAAGTGCCTTAGAAACCATGTTTATTGAACACTATCCTAAAGTATCCACTATTGAAAATAACACATCTTAGGAATGAAAGTTCGGCCACTTTCAAAGCCGGTCTTCTGTAGGACGGGGATTAGCAACTGCTCACCATCATTAAGAGCCCCATCAATTTAAATGCTTTCGAGTCAACTGGTCATGAAGCGCGCACCAAAGATTTTCATTAGTGCACCACTTGTAAGTATCGTTCTGTCATTAACAATACTTATTCACAACAACTGCTTATTATTCTGCGTCTCCTGTTTCAGCTTTAAAACCCCACTGCATCTGTTAAGCTTAAGAACTCACCTTTGTCCATAAGATAACAACTGCGGCCCATTATCATTTCATTATCATTCAGGAGGCCGAATAAAGATAGCTTCCGCCAATCTCAATTCGGCATTCACAGCCAGATTATGACTGACAAAAACAATCGGACCATTGTAATTAATATTAGATTTTTTAAACAAATTGTGGGTCTAATTGCTCAACGAGACGAAAAAGATCCAGAAACGGTTTGTTTCAGGTGCACTTGAAGAAAAAATGCAACACCCATGACAACTGAGGGACGGAGATCACGGAACGGAGAAGGACAACGCATGGATAATGATGACATTCGGAAGAGCTGCAAGGTGATTGGAGGAGGATCCAGGGGTTGAGAGTGCACGCGCCAATCCCTGCGCATCGCAACACGCCTCTGGCGGCATGAGCCTTCCTCATCTTCCGTCAAGATGGCGTGCGCGCGCCTGGGGGAACGGCCCAACTGTCCCCGAGTTGACAACCATCGCCCTGCCACCAAGTGGAGCACCCCGATTGCAAACATGGGTGCGAGTCTATCCCTCCCTCTCTCTCCTAGGCTCATCGAACTTAGGATGACTCTGGGAGATCAAGGGATCCTATTCTATCATAGATCCTATTTCTTCGGCACGGAGGTGGTTTACTGTATACTGCAGCTCACGACAATAATTTGGGCTCAATCGCAGTTAATCAATATAACAAGGAGGACATTTATCAGGAATGTCAATTATTAAGTACAAAATTTCAAAAATGGCGAATGACTTATATGCTCAAAACCATGGTTGTTAAGGTAAATGTGCAGAAATGAAATCGAAAATTATCATTTCGGTTTTACCATAGGCATGAAATCCGTTGAGAAAAAGACAGAAGTACTTCCAGAATACGGGAAAAACTAGGAGGGACCGTAGTGCATTCGTTGAGGAAGGAAGCAAGGGAGATTAGGGTTTTTCTTTAAGTTAATGGGAACATAAATTTCTGCAGAAATCAAGAAGTTTATTAGGCTTCGTATGCAATAGTTTTCTCTCAGCCAATTTGAGGACATAACGAGGGCAAGTAAGTTGCCAAGGGATTATAACACAGCGCGCGGCTGCAGTCGCCATAAGCTCGTCAATTGATGTCGAATACTAAATCGAAGGCTCGTTCTCTAAAACACCCGATGCAAAACGTCCCAACGGCGGCTCGCTATCTGTGAATATGAACAGGTGGATAATAATCAATCCCCAGCAACCACAGCAAGTGCCGACTCCTCGAATGCCCCCTGCCACACCACACCACACACCCGCACATTCCCCCCGCCGCACAGTGGTACGAAATCGGAAAAAGCCGGACAAAACTCCAAAATGGCTTATTTTGAGATAGAGACTTGAAACTTAGCGTAAATACTCATAAATGATTACTAATTATAGATTTTTATGCCATTTTACATAAATACGACCCGCTGCTGAGATACAGTAGCCCAAACATGACCAATTTTTCAAAAACACGCGCGATCTCGTTTTTCTTCGAAAATCTTTGAATTTAAGCAGGTGGTGTTGCGTTGGTATGATTTTTATGGAATAAAAAACGCAATATTCCTTTGACCTATTGCCTTGCCTATATTTTCCATGACTTTTGAAGATTTTGGCTCTCATCTGTCTGGTTTTGCAACGCAAAATGGCGTTCCCGTTTTTCACGCGAAATTTGACATAAAGTAGACATTATCTTTTGTTTACGAAATATATAACTCGGGAAATTTACATCGCAGTGTAAAGTAGAGATTTCTTAAGAATACTAAGCTGAAATCTTGCAAAAAGGTTTGCGACGAAGGAAATGAGAGGGATTTTTCGATCGCGCGTCAAGGCAGAGCTACACGACGCAGGACCCTGCGGCTCGGTAACTGCGGTCGATTTTTCAAGTTTTTTGAAACTTTATTCTTGAAAATCGTCATTTAAAGCACGGAACGTAGTCAGTGTTGACCTAAAAAACTATACTGAGGATATTACCAGGATTATAGATCGATCGACTAACCATTTAACGCATTACTCTAGTGAAGATGCTAGGGATTGGATATTTGTCGGAACCATCCCATGTATAAGAAATATGCTTCGGGTATGAAGTAGGGTTAAGACATTAAGTCTGCATGCTAAAGAGAGAGAAATAAATTGTTTCCGGGAAAGGCAACAACCGATATGTTTTTTAGTTATAGGATTTTTCCCTTTTTAAATATTTCATCTAAATTATTAGTTCTCATAGGAAAGTATAATGTACCATCAGCAGTAAATTAATTTATCATGTTTTAATTACAGGTATCAATGTTGATCTCATAAAAAGATTTTCCATCATTCTGAGGGCAATATCCAGTGGCATAACTCTTAATTATACAGCTTTCTCGGACTACTGCCAGAGAACTGCGGAATTATACGTCAAGCTGTATCCCTGGTATTATATGCCAACCACGGTACATAAGGTACTTCAGCATGGAAGCGACATTGCAAAAGAGGCGATTCTTCCCTTGGGACAACTTTCTGAAGAGGCAATGGAAGCTCGGAATAAGGACACCCGTCAATTCCGCCAGAGATTCAGCAGGAAGCACTCCAGAGAGGCCACGAATGACGACCTTTTTAAAAGACTGTTGTTAACGTCTGATCCATTTCTTTCCTCCACCCTGACATCAACTCCGAGAAAAGCAAGAGAAATGCCAAAAGATTTGAGAGAACTGCTGCTTTTAGATGATAGTGAAGAAGAGGAATCAGGCACTAGTGACGAAATGAGTTCATCGGAGGATTGAAGGTTGAAATTATGTAAATGAAAAAATACAATTTAATAACTTAAAAAAAGCACAGTAATAGGTGACTTCTAAAACATGTATTCCTTTTATATTCTAATTTATGGTTCCGCATTGATTTCATTTGTAAGTTTCAGCCGATGCTTGGTATATCATTGATGCTATTTTGTTTTTAATTGAAATATTCCTTTACGGATTTAGCAAACAGTTTTCAAACTTTTTGTCAATGCATTTGTTCGATTTGATTTTGAATTTTCATTTATCAGACATTTTGCCTCGTATATTTTCTTTACGATGGACGGCCGAAAGTGAAATTTGCCCTGGTCAAGTTAACTCTTAATTTACTTTCTTAAATTCTCTTAAATAATTTTTTTATAATAATATATAAATAATGAAGTCAAAGATATAGTAATTTTTGTTTCCTTTTCCCTAAGACATTCCCCCACTGTATGAATCTTGGTCAAATTGAAAAGGGAAAACCCTTGTGGAAGAGCCCGTTAAATACCGTCAAAGGCTGTGCGTCGTCATAAAACGCCCCTTTCAGCGCGACCCACCTCGGCGAGGGTGGAAAGGGAAAAATCCTATAACTAAAAAACATATCGGTTGTTGCCTTTCCCGGAAACAATTTATTTCTCTCTCTTTAGCATGCCGACTTAATCTCTTAACCCTACTTCATACCCGAAGCATATTTCTTATACATGGGATGGTTCCGACAAATATCCAATCCCTAGCATCTTCACTAGAATAATGCGTTAAATGGTTAGTCGATCGATCTATAATCCTGGTAATATCCTCAGTATAGTTTTTTAGGTCAACACTGACTACGTTCCGTGCTTTAAATGACGATTTTCAAGAATAAAGTTTCAAAAAACTTGAAAAATCGACCGCAGTTACCGAGCCGCAGGGTCCTGCGTCGTGTAGCTCTGCCTTGACGCGCGATCGAAAAATCCCTCTCATTTCCTTCGTCGCAAACCTTTTTGCAAGATTTCAGCTTAGTATTCTTAAGAAATCTCTACTTTACACTGCGATGTAAATTTCCCGAGTTATATATTTCGTAAACAAAAGATAATGTCTACTTTATGTCAAATTTCGCGTGAAAAACGGGAACGCCATTTTGCGTTGCAAAACCAGACAGATGAGAGCCAAAATCTTCAAAAGTCATGGAAAATATAGGCAAGGCAATAGGTCAAAGGAATATTGCGTTTTTTATTCCATAAAAATCATACCAACGCAACACCACCTGCTTAAATTCAAAGATTTTCGAAGAAAAACGAGATCGCGCGTGTTTTTGAAAAATTGGTCATGTTTGGGCTACTGTATCTCAGCAGCGGGTCGTATTTATGTAAAATGGCATAAAAATCTATAATTAGTAATCATTTATGAGTATTTACGCTAAGTTTCAAGTCTCTATCTCAAAATAAGCCATTTTGGAGTTTTGTCCGGCTTTTTCCGATTTCGTACCACTGTGCGCCGCGCCCTCTCCACCCGCCGCTAAATTCCTCGGACATTCCGTCCCCCCCTCCCCTACCCCCATTCTCACTTGCGAAGAACGACACCCCCCCCCCCAATCCCAATCCCAATCCGTGGAGATCACGATGAAGACATCAACCCACACCCAATCATTTCGTTTTGTGCCTTATTTGGAATTGACTATGATTCCGCCACATTGTGTAATCATATGGGTAACCGCTAACTACGCTTCGTACACATGCAGATTGCCAAGAAATTTCCAGAGAGCATGCAAGAACAAGTTTCTCAAAGTCACCACCGTCAAACACAAAAGTCATCGAGATAAATAATTTAATATACATAAAAAATAATTTTTTTTAAACCACGCTTATTTTGAATGTCATTAGAGCGTGGATTCGGTTCATAAAGTGTCGACTAACTATTACTCGATATCGATTGTCATTATATTAATTGTGCAAGGTTTCTTTGAAATGTAAACTATTATTAGCATTTATTCTCACAATAAATGCTAAAATGATGGTTGTAATGAATTGCAACAGCGCTGAATGCGAGTCGCGTCGTGTCAGGATAAATGAATATAAAATGCAAACCGTTTAACTTCAGTAGATTTAACGAATGATTCATGTATTGTGATCGAGATTAAGTAAGTGTTTCAAAATGTCATCTCGATTGAACATTTTTAAGTGGGTTTGATTTCGATTCTACAGGATGCCAAGTAGACCGACCAACAAACGAACAGGGCGAGTTAAAATAAGCGTCTTAGTAAAGAGAAGGAGGAGAGGGAGGGTGTCGAGGGTGGAAGAAGAGGATGAAGGGAGGTCCTCTGAGAGGTGTGCTTCAACTGCAACTGTGGATGCATGAGTGGATGTGGTGGGATTAACGTTTGGGAAGACGTTGCCGTTGCAATGTGATGTGCCGTGAACTATGCACACTCAAGTAGTTTTTTAACGTGAGGTTAGCCCTTTCCCCTCCCATAGCCATCGAGTTCGTTTCTTTAACTTCATCCTGAGTTTTAATGTGGAAGCACTTGTTGTTTTTGCGCATTTCCTAAACTCCTTTGGATATACAACTACAATGTCGCGAATGTATTGACTTTAAAATTGGCTGGAAACGATGATAATGTCTTCCATCGAATCGAATCGTCGTCGAGGGGAAATGAGCGAGCCAATACCGGAGGAAAGCACGAACGCTCACTCGAAGAGAATGATCGCAGAGGAAAAAAACAATACCTTTAAAACGGAACGTTATTCCAAAATTTCACTGTCACGCATTGACAAACACGAATGTGAGTACTTTTAACTTACGGTTGATGTCTCTTTCGCGAATGCCACCACCTTTTGCGAGAGCCATCTGCAGTGGCGGCTGCCATCATCTCGAGTGTTTGGTTCTCTACGACTGCTCTCTCCACTCGGCTACCTCTCCACGCTCATCTCACCCGTTTGGTCCATTCGGCTCGTCTCACCGTCGTGAGCATCTCCATGTGATGTGTCCCAAACCCTCCTTCTCCTCACCATTCTTTGTTCCTATCGTCAGTAATAGTGATCAGGATCTGGGTGTGGCGCTAAATCAAAGGTCACCGATTAATTTTTCTTCTTAACTCCTAAAGAGTTCTCATCGCCATACTGTCTTTTCTCATCTCCAGTGCTTCCTGAAGCTTCTCCATCGCATTATTTCATTCTCCGTCCATTTCACTTCGAGGCAGGTGAACGTTTCCGAACGTTCCGTAAAAACACGAGCGGGTTCATCTTGTACGCAGCACACATAGACACTAATTTACAATAAATGAAGTGTTTTTATGATTAAAAATATGCTTATTAGCTATTAATAGTATGTATCCATTAGCCTAATCACACACATAAATATTTTTACTTTGAATATTTTTGATGACTACTTAGCTTGCCGATGAATCTTGTACCTCGGCGTCTTGTAGCCACCGGAAGCCAACTATAGAGACTCGTGTTTTTCATGAGGGAGTATACCACATAAGCTGCATTTCACAGTCGTGGTGCTGTCTCCACACAGTCCCCACCTCCCTATTGCCACACTCCTCGTGAATACAGCGCTTGGGTATGCATACGAATCGGACGGCAAAGCCAAGATCGTCGATCTTGGCAGTAAATGCTCCTTCATGAGACCCATAGCTATGTCTTTCAGGAACATTCTTCTTTGGTATTCCTCCTTTTTGCTATCTACACTGGATAACAGAATCTCCAAGTTTATGTCCAAGAAAGCAAAAATAATACCAGATGTGTCCCTTTAGCTATGTGTAGTACAGAATGGGCTTTTCTAATTTTATCAACTGGGTCTACTGCATCTTTAGTGTCATCATAATCCAATATAATTACAATCCTCACCACTCCTAGTTTTTGAGTAATGCGTTAGGCTGAAACTACTGCCGTGGAAAATAGGAATTTATTATCAATGATTTTGATATTTTTTTGGCTATAGTTGTTAAGACTAAAAAAAACTCAATACCTAACTGAAAGAATTTACAAATAACATCCACGCAGTCCTCGAGTCTTGGCCAACTCATCTTAGTCTCCCGGCACGCAACGTACTGACTTCAGCAAGCATTCCGCTATCTTTTTGCTTCCTTAAAAACCGATTTCTGGAAAACCATGCGTGCGCATCATGGAGGCTCCTCATGCATATCGCTTATTGGAATAGCAAATAGTTGGTCCGGTTCCCATGACGGCAAAAGGGATTAGACCGCTGAGCCGCAAATCGGCCAACGCGTATTATTAATCATTCCGGGGCGGCACCGCACTTCCATTGCTTTCAATCCCATTTGCTCGGCCGCCGTTGTCCTATTGCAAGCTCACGATCGCAGAGCGCCACGCACCACTTTTATCGTTGTTGCCACCGCTAGATTGGCTCAGAACCTTCATATTTACCCTCCCACCCCGGAATCACATCGTCTCCTTGCCGACCACATTAAGAAATCCCGGAGAAATTCGACGACGTGCTGCAATAATTAGGGAAACGGCAATCCATCTTCCGTTAGACCACATAGGAGTGGATCTTCCGTCTCATCCCCTCCAACCAACATCCTCCCTCCACGTCCCTTTCGCAAAGGAATCCACTCCCCCCACCCCTCCTATCTAACCTCCCTCCCACCCACGCATTTGATTGATAAGTCTCCGTTTACGCGTTGCCGTCCGCCATAAACGGTTATGTCACTCTTCTCTCTCGGGACCAACATCTGCGCGCTGGCTCCCCCTCCCCCACCCCCTGAAGCCTCCGTGAAGGCGACATTCCCGCCTGCATCCCGCTCTTCCACGCAGATTTCAACTCTGCCAACATTTAGAGTCGAATGCCGAAGCGAATAAAAAGGTGATGGTCGCATACGTACGTACCTAATGGCTCTCTCTGAAGCACCCGTTGAAGCACGAGTCTAAACGCGAAGTCGCGGTTGGTCGCCGTTTTGAATCCCAAACGTAATGACAAAGGGAGAGAGGAGGACAGTTAATAGTGATTCGCAGCGACATTTTTCCTTTGGGTGTGCCTTTACCGTCTCGTGATGGACTTGGAGATCTACACTCAATTTTTTAAATCGATGCTACGCAAGTAAACTGCTGAAATTCAACGTTTGCGGTAAAATGGCAAATATATATTTTGAGGAAAAGCATAGTATTCCAGATTGATACTTTCAGTAAGATTTCAAATGTATGGGTTACGGGAAATATGAATCCCTTATTTCAGCTAACTTCGTTCTACGTGAATAAGTGCGGCTAGGATTAACCTCCAGTTAGCCTGGTTGGTGGTAATCGAGGGCTGCCGTGATAAACAGAGCACGGGTCAAGGAGGGAAGCGTTTGTCCGATGTCGGGAATGTCAGTTGAGCTGGAAACAGGGCGCAAGAGAGTCTCTCGCGTTCACCACTGCACGCCTTACGGCCGAATCCGATACTATGACTTACATCTTACGACACATACCCATGGAGTGTGTTCCAATATTTATACGCATTAGTAATTGACATGTCAAGTATTGCAATACTTCCTGCATGTTGATTGCTAGCTTCTCATAATAAACGCAACTGAAGATGTGGTCGTTTATTTTTCAGAAAATGTTACTGAAAACTGTTTATCGACTCGCGACCAGTCACCATGTACATGAATTTCGATCATGTTCCTAATCTACACAAAATGTTCCTGAAAATACTTGCAAACAGTTGTGAAACGTTAAAAAGACCACTACAATTTACATATGGAACTCACCTTAGATACGGAAAGTATAAACAACTGGAAAAAAATACTCGAATAAGTTTACAGCACGAAGACATTAATATTTCGTTAAAAAGATATTCAATGCTGAAACCAGCGGCTGAGTAAAGCAACTTAGCTGACTGATGCCTTACACTTAGCTCTCGAATGTTATTTTTTGGCCGCATCCAATGGCCACGGCATCCATTCTAGTCAGGTGACTCTGACAACCAATAAAATCTAATGCACTTCTTCATCGAAGCTCTGGCAAGCAATGGATATTTTTAAAAAAAATCCAACGTAAATCAGGACTATACCCCGACGTTTCGTGACATCATGAGTCTCTTGGGGAATCAAATCACTACATGTGGTCGATTTATTTTTCGATTTATACCTACATGTATTATTTTACAGGGTCAGAGTCACGTGAAAGCGGTTAGGGGAAGATACGGTGGCTTAGAGGGTTATTGATGAGGAAGAACCATTTCTACTCCTTGCAGGGGTCGTCACCTTCACGTGGTGAATGCATGATCCATTTTCCTTAAATCACCCAACACACAGAGTCGGTTGAAATTTCATGGCCATCGCGTAAGTGTCCAGAATATTAAACAAATAATATCCCATTTACAAGCGTGCGCTACAACATTCAACCATGCCTTAACTTAAACTATCGCGTGAGGCAAGAAGCCATCTAATTAGAGTCCCAAAAGCCGCTGTTAGTTTCTAGATTTTTTTATCACAATGCGGTATAAAAGTCAAAGGTCTACGACGTGAGCTATTTTTCTGGATACTCGCGGTAGGTAAAGCATAATCTTCTTTCAATTTTTTGGGCAACGGCCGGTCACCGGTTCCCGATCAGTCACAGAATTTGAACAATGTTGGGCTCGACTCGAATTTGGAGGGGTGGAGATCCTCCTATTCTTCCGAGTACTGTTGCCCCTGTCTACTGCACGTGATGTAGATAGTATGTGCGGAATGACTTTAGCCGACAAAGCACGTTAAACGGAAATATTACTACTGACACGTTCCTTTCTTAGAAGAATTTGATGAATCGGAAGTCTGAAATTGTCCTTATAAACAAATACGAATTACTACTGCTTTTCAGAGGTGACTGCCGGGAAGCGTTCTAGCATCCAACTATTGGTTTGAGTAAAAAACATTTCGGTACATTGCTAGCCTTGATAAAATCAATTTTTGTTTAAGTATCCACACCTCGCCTTTCTTGTTCAGCCATCGAACACTCAACTCATAGAGCTAGACTGCGCTTCGTGTTACTACACCCCGTTTCAAGTATGTTAACAACACTTGAAGGGTTCATTGCTGATATACCTAGTATAGCTCCAATATTTCAGCCTCTGGATATTTCTTTTATCATAAGGTCTTCTCTCGTGCCTCAAGAATTTTCCTCTCCTCACCCACATTACCAAGCACTCCGTTTTTCATCCTTTTCATCGACTGCTCCTTCTATATTCCCCTCCTATTCCAATCAGAGTCCAAGGACGAACATCACACATCGCCACCTTCCATACTATACTCATCTCCAAACTATTCTTAACATTCTTAACACAAAAAAGGTACCCGTCCTCGGTTCCCTCCTGCTACTGAACGCCTCTTTTTTCTAACGCAGTACTCCTCTAAATGCCACATTTATATGAATTAAATTTTCCTCCAAGATACTACCTATACAATTTAAATGTTCTAACTGTTACCTTTCGCGTTTATATGATCTCGCTTTCAATACTAAACGGAAAAAAATATTTTTGTTATTCGAGCAAAAACCCATTTCTTGGCTGAATATTTGCCTTGAGAACAGAACTAATTGCCACAGATACAAATGATTAGTTATTCTGAGAAAATGACGTTGGCGCCTGGAGCAAACGGTATCGGTAGGCCAGCATTTGTGACCACAACAAATACTTTAGTGAAGCGAGCAATCGTCTTGGCATAGTTACAAAATTATTTATTATAACTAGGGACGCTAAACATAAATCAATATTTACATCGGGGAGTTCAGGATGACGGAAAAACAATAAACGGGTAACAATAAGTAACGGGAGACGCCTAGAAGGTTAACAGTGGACAGTCAGCAGAGATAAGTGGAGGAGTTAAGATCTAAAGGCACGCGAAGGAGGAAAAAGGACCAAGTCGGAGAATAAAAACGGCAGGGAGCGGATACAATGGCGGCGTAAAGGTGACGAAAGGGGAACCAGGAATTTATCGAGAGGCCAGGAAGGAATCGGGCAGGAGACCCAAGATAAAAACCGTACGGCCCAGAACTCTGGAAATAAGGAAGGAGGAAGACCGCGAAACCATATCTGCAGCCACATAAGAGAGACGAGAAGCCCCAGCGTCTGATAAGTGTAGCTTTAAGGAAAATAAAACCAAGAAATACAATAACCTCCATAATTACAAATATTGCTGTCTGAAAATAACGTAAATGTATAAAGATTGTAAAACATAAATGACCTCGCGCTTGAATTCATTGTGATTTTTGCAATGTTATTCTTCGATCATGAATCTCTCCAATTGCCAATAGGAAGAAATGTTGTTTTTAGTATGTGTTTTTAACAAGGCATCTAAACCTAATTACAACACTTATCTCAATGTATGCTAACATAAAATATTTGTGAAGTTTTACGATGACTTGATATGCATTGCCTGATGCTGATACCAATAAACGTTACATTTCAATATAAAACAGCATTTTTATTATTTATACCAAAATTCCCATGATGCACTCAGCGGACATTTTGTAATCGGTACCAATGATTTGCTGAAATACCGTATACCGATGCTGCTAATAGTTTTGTAAAGGCGGCAAAATCACTCAGTTGGACTAACAGCTGAATGCTGAAATAACAATGGCCTTAGCTACCGCTACAAATCGGACCTCTGGCGAAGCAAATCGCGTTTGTTGGCCGAGCAAATGTAGGCGCGCCATGAGCAAATGTATTTGGCTCGCTCAAAGGAGCAAAGGTAGCAAACGCCATTTGCTCGGGTGACAATGAGTTCTGCGGTCACTATGTTGACAAACGAATTTTGCTGCAACAGCGTAGGGAATGTAACTTCAACAAAGTTTTTTTCTCCGTGTACACAGCATCTCATTACTTAGATTTCCGAATGATTTATCTTTATTCCGCATTTTCCCATTTCTAAAGCGACCAACAATGGCTGCAATCCTTTCGGTGAATGACTACATAACGCTAGTTAGGCTAACCTAACCTGTCTTAGTTTGTAGTTCTCTCCTACTTTTACGTCTAAGTCTATACTTCAATTAGTGGTGATGAATTATGTTTAGAAATGCTTGCTAGAAATGGCACGGCACTTCATAACTGTTTCTATCCTATGATTTGTCAACTGCAACCCTCCATTCTTCGTTAACAATTCCAAATCAATTATATTCTCGTAAATCTCTTTTTACATATCCCTCTAAATTTAGACCATGTACTTATCCCCTTGCCTTGGAATCTTCCCTTCTATCTTTTCCACGATTCTTTAAAAGTGCATTGTGCCTCCGGATTTGTCCAATCCTCTTGATTCTTCTCCATCTTACTAAGCTCCATTTAAAACTTTCGTATTCGCTTCTTCAGTCCACTTATTCATTCCTCGTTTATTCAGTCCATTTTATCTTCAGTATCTGTCTCAAACATGACGTCTCCAAAGTTGCCATTCTTTTCGGGTCAGCATTTCCGATGGTGCAAATCTCTGACCAAAAAAGAGTGCGTCACAATACTAGATGCAAGCGTTGACACATACCTACTGCTTCCTAGTTTCAAACCACTCCCTTTTTTGGGCATAGTAGTGGTCTCTTTTTCATGAACGCCTTCTAAGATAAAGCTATTCTCTCGAAATTCTGTAGAGCTTCTTCCGTTCCATGTAATAATACTTCCAAGGTAAGCGAACGATGCGATGCGAACTGGTTCAAATTTTTCTCCTTATAGAGGAACGTTAAGCTTTAATATCTCTCTACGGCATACCACGATTTTTGTTTTCTTCCTTTTCATTTTCATATTATGTTTTGAAGTACTTGTTCCATATTATTCATTGAGACCTGGAGTTCTTCTCGGTTTTCAGCTAAGATAGTAAGTTCATTAGCGAAGCAAAGCACATTGACTTCTTCCACATTCACTTTTATTCCTTTAAATTTGTTTTTCTCAGCTTCTTAAATTTCCTCTTGTAATTACAGGATGAAGTGGCGCTGGTGAGAGATTGTATCCTTACTCGTTTGTTTATTTTAGATTATACTTTTCGGGCATAGTACGGCAGCTTTGTTTTTGTAGCACTGATGAATTAATCTAATGGTGTTGTAGTTTATTCAAAAGTTTTACAGTAATTTGAACACCGTATTCCACTCAACGTTGTCGAAGGCCTTCTACCAAATCCACGGATGCCACACACATCGGTTTGAGAATAGGTGTACCATTTGTTCAGGAATGATCCTCAGGCAGAGTATGGCCTCCATCGTTTTTCTGCTCTTTCTGAATCCAAACTGTTTTCCCTTCATGTAATCTTCGATTTTCTCTGCAGCAGCACGAATTAGGAAATCATTCTGCACTTTCACGTGTCTTTATCCGAGAAATTCCCATGCCGTTCCTCTTTCTTCGCGTGTTGTGGAATCGGCGTTTCATTGGGACACGTGCGTGTCCAACCGATTTTATGCCTTTTTCATGCAGCGTAGCCAAAGCGTAGTTCAGATGCTTCCGTTGAATACTAGTCAATAATGTTTAATTTCGAAATCCCTTCGGAATTAATTTTATTGAATACAAATGAGGCTGCATCGCAGAATACAGTTGACGCGGACCAATCACAGAAAGATATATTTCCTCCGGCTATCTTGTTAAACACTCGTAGTGCAAATATGCAATAGTAGCATTAAGTGGGTAACTCACTGGAGGTACAAATCGTGAAATTAAGCAGAACCATGAACCGCAGCGATACCTTTCCGTGCTATCCGCACGCGTGGCTCGTGACGGCCTGTGAGCGCACGGGCATACTCAGGGACGCGCTCCCCGTGGCGATCGACGGGAGTGCACACCACAGTGGTGCACGGCGTGTTACCAGATGGCAGGCGGAGGCGTGCAGAGGCGACGTAGCTTGATGGAATTGGCCGAGAGACGTTGATTACGGTTTGATTCGAGCGCGACAAGCACGCGATTGCGTTTCACGTCTGTGGAGGATTCCTCGTGTGACGAACGATGCGTGGCCCTCAGCTCGATTCGAGAGTGCGGGAGGGGGGGAGGGTGGTGACGTCAAAAAACAGCTGACGGCCGACACGGCGCGGGGTGCCACGTAGGATTTGCGGAGCGGAGTCCTCCGTGCCAACCGAAATACTGGACAGCACGTGCTCATTTTTCATGGCATCGATGGCAGGGGACATCCATCATCCAGCGGACAAACCAAGTTTTCTTCCGAATCGAATATTTTAAGCGACCAAATACAAATCACGACAATCAACGAGGAAGAAATAGTCCCGCAAGGATTCCTTCATGACCCCGACATTTTCTGCATTTTCATTCCTTGTACATACATATATGCATCGTTATGCATCAAACATGAGAATATACAGTTAACTTTCGCCACTCCTCCGGTTACTGTTTCGTGTCAGGCTAGCGCATGTGTAAGTGGGCTGTGAAATAGGTTCTCAGCCTTTCAAAATTGCTCGGACGAAGCAGCGAGGACAAGGAACTTCAATCAATCAATGGACTTATAATAATAATTTCACTAGAGTGAACTTCAACGGGCTGTAAATTTTCAGACGAAATATTCCTGTACACGTTAGAAAATATTACCAAACGCTCGAAAATACCTATAAATTAACTTGAACGAACGAAAATGGGCCTTGAGAAATGAATGAGAATTATGACCTGCACCAATACCCCATAAAACAAAAATAAATGGACCAGAAACTACTTCTCCCATCCCAGTCATCAAAAGACGTATCTGAAGTTTTTTATCACAGTGGGATGGAGAATTGACGGTGGTAGAGTGGCAAGCGATGGAATGGCAAAGAAGGAAATGTTTCAGCCTCGCGGTGTTTTCAGCGACAACTCCGGATCAGTCCCCCTGGGAATGGAGATGTTACCCAAACTGCGAGACGGTGGACGAGGCCCTGCGCCTGGATCTTCTTTTGGGGTCCGAGTGGCTCCACACGCGCCGTCTCTGTCCCCAACTCTCTTCCACGTCGACGTCTTTAAACGAAGTGAGAGAGCGTTCGCGAGGAAAAAGGCGGAACGAGCACCATCCGATTAATTGAGAGCATGAGTGAGTGCTCTCTCTCCAGTGAGTCAACGCGCACCAGTGCCTCAAGTGCCTCGCTTCGCGGTGTCAGCTGATTTCCCCGCCCCCTCCCCTCGTGCTTCCCCCCCCCCTTCGGCTGAATATATCTGTATGAACATGGATAGTAATAATAAAAATCTTTATTGCTCTAAAGGTGTAGCTCTCCTTTTGAGCAGAAAAAATTAATACAATACAATATAGATTAAATGACAAAGGAAAACAGGTATAACACAATTTGCAAAATGAACTGTAAATACATATAAAATAAATGTTACTTAAAATGGATTGCAATCAAGCATATGAGTTCAGGGTGGTATTGACAAATATAACAATTTTGCAATTTACAGTATATAACTATGCAATTTGCAATGTATAGAATACAACAGTTACTTATAATATACTTATGCAATGGTTACAATATGTTAAATACTTACAAAATAATTACTTAAGCAATACATATACAATGTATACAACTGTATCTACAATTTATTTTCGCTGCCTAAAATGCTCCAAAGCCTCTTTCTGAACACTTTCATTAACCTAATACAAAATATATTACAATACTTATACAATAACTACTTAAGCAATATTTAGTTATAAAATACATACAACTGTAGCTACCGATTATTATCATTGCTTAAAAGGCTCCAAAGCCTCTTTCTGAATGGACCTAGGCAGTGTTTGACATGTTCCCCCGCTGTGAACATTCCTCTTCCCGTTAGGCCCCCAGCTAACCTTATGTTTACTCCGGTTCATTTTCTCTCGTTCGCGTCACTCCGGGCGACCCCCAAAACACGGTGGAGCTACGATGCAAGTGCAACTTCCATCTTTTGTTTTTTCCTTTCATAATTATTTTATTCAGCATATTTACGTATTCCAATTAATAAAAGATGACATGGTTCACTAAATTACGCATTCTTAATTATTATTTCCAGTTGAAACTGACGGAAGCTGCGCAGGAAGGACGCAAGTTTAAAAATAAAGTATGGCTCGATTGGTAACAAATTTATGAAAGGAAAATTACGTTCCGTTTTCGCTTGCCCTCAGTCAATATCTACGAAAGGAACGAATTCAACTTGACATGAGAGATTTTGAAGGAGGGATTTCGCTAAGGATCGCCTGACGTAATTATATGACCTTCGTTCGAAGTTGCCTAAATGTCGCCTCCGGACGAATGAATCCTTCTTGACACTCGAATTGGTTGGGATGCCGGGATGCAGGAAGCGAACTTTAGGCGCCTAGTCCTGGCAGTCATATAAGGATCCTCTAGTAGAATCTTAAAGGGATACTATTATATTTGTAGTCATTCGTACATTTCATAATAATAGTTTGAGGCGAGTCATAGAACGGCGTGCGTTGGTATTCGACAATTATCGAGGGAGATGCGCCAAATACTTCACGGAAATAATATTTGGTAATCAAATGAATAAATAAAAAATATTATCTAGATGGATTATAAAAACCCACGAGAATAAGAAGCTAAGCAAAACTTCCCAAAGTTACCCGAAGTCAATAATGATTTATGGTATAACATTTATTTGTTGGTACGAAGTAGCTAGCAATTTTAAACGCCACAAGAGACATTTGTTTAGCGGCCCAGAACGTGAGAGGATTAGCAAATATTATACGTCAGTTGATTTTTAGAAAAGGAATTCCCGTAGATGGCACTGCGACCAGTTTGCATAATAGAATCACCCTATTGGAAGCAGATATCTTATGGTTTGGTGGTTAGAGTCCATCCTACGAAATTCCTGGCCAGTTTGAAAGAGGGTCAGATTGGCGTAGAGGCTATAAAACTAACTTTCCATCGCGAGGGCACGGGTTCGATTCAAGTTAACGCTTGAGATTTATCAGCAGGAATCCTGTTTCCCAATTGTGTGCTGTGTTGTGAGCGTCTCAATGGTAGAGCACTCCTTCTGTGCCACGTCTGTTGGATGGGGCATTGCAAGGCAAAGAACTCCCTATCGTCTCTCTCTCTCTCTGCCACTCTCCCAGCTTCCAACATTTAATCCTTCTTACCCAACAATCCTCAACGGCGCGAATGGCCTCAGCCATAACTCATTATAGCCTGCGATACATTTCCTGCGCTGTTTGTATGCGCGGCGCCAACGCGGGCGAGGTCATGGACCATTGGATTAGAATAGGAAAATTGGACGTAACAAAGTGAGGAAAAGGCCGTGAAGACTTTGAAAGGGAATCATTTGATAAAAGAGGGAAACGTCATTTTAAAAAAAACTCTCTGCTGCCGGGAAAATGAAGTCATTTATTTGATGGCAGGATGTAAATATTTCATTGGTAGAAAAACTGTGAGTGAACCTTCAGGTTCTTTTCTCCCAATCGCATGCATATATGAGACGCGGTTCTACTTGGGAGTTTCAGCAAGAGAAAAACACAAATATTCGAGACTCTGCACGGACGTATTCACAGCCTCTGCGAGTTTGCCACGCGCACGTTAGAGCTAGAGCTTAGCAATCAGAAGGCACGCGTCATTCGCTGGGTAAAGGGATAATTATCGAAGATGGCCATCCCACTGTCCGTATCCCAAAATATGCTGCACTGCGAATGAATGAATGAAACAGACACTCTTAATTATATAAGCTTCGATGTCTTACCTCTCCCGCTTCCTACACGCATTACGGAGGAAGTGTGTTACGCTTATTCCATGAGGGGAGATATATGTATAAAACAGGCGCGCAAATGCGGTGATCCGCGCGAGCGGTGGAACGATATAAAACGGAGAGCCAATGAGAAGTGGGTGGGAGGGGGCAGATATTCTTGGAAGGGGGATTTGTATGCCATCTGGTGGGAGGACGGACGAACTGTTCGAGAGGGGGTAAGAGGGAGAAGGAAGTGGGATTTAAGGATTAAGATGGATGGGCGATAAAGGGATCGGAGAAAGGGACGAGGCCTCCCTCCCCTCTCCTCCTGGCGGGAGAGGGGGGAGGGAGAGAGGGAGAGAAGGGGAGTGCGAACACTTTATTAATGAAACAAGTTGAGCAATCAATCGCCCCCTATCCACGCTTGGTCTCCCCTGTCGACCGAAGGGATAGCGCCACCGGAAGTGGGGGGGGGGCGGCCAACTCTCTCTACATCCACAACTACATACTGCCCCGCAAGCTGCCGCTGGGATGTGTGGCACGGGGTGCTGTGGCACAGATGCCATGGAAGTGGAATAATAAGTGAGTCGTATTGTGAACGGGGAGGTGTCTTCGCTCTTTCCTTGCTGCATTCACTGAAATGGTGCATCGTGGAAAGCACCTATCACTTCGGCAGAGAATAATCCTTCATATTTTTGCATCGTCAGTCATCAGCTCCATCTCGCGGCAAGCTTAGTACCCCCCCGGGTACGTTCACCGGGTTTCGGCGAAGTTTAGATAGACAGAGAGGTTAATAACAACGAAACAATCGAATTTTCTCCTCGACATGATGAGCAGTGCGAACGGGATACTTGTATAAAGTACTGCTGTAGTACTGCGAAATGGAAAGCAACCGGAGATCACCAGGTTATTAAGGAGAAGCAGCCCTTCCACTTTTTGTCTCATATGTTTTATGATAAAGGACAAAGAGCAATTCCGTCTGGTAAAGTATTCTGGAGGCAAACTAGTCCCCAGTATGAATCTTTACGGCGGGGACAATTCGAGAGGGTACCTACATCAGTACTAATGAACGATTAGCAGCATTTTTGCATCGGTACTAGAAACTTAAGGACGCTTCGGGGGGCTGTGGACGAGACATGAAAACGTGGAAATGGAGATGAGAAGCATGGCCATGGATGATTTAGGCATCAGCGAAATGAAATGGCCTTGGAAAAAAAGGGGTCTTCTGGAGCGGTAGATACCGGGATGAGGATCTACGAATGGATTCGCGGGTGTTGTTAATAATTCCTCAGAAAAGTAGCAGTTTGCGAGTGAATAGCTATCTTCGATACAGTGAAAGGATTATTGTGGTTAGATTAGAAACAAAAGATCTAAGGATACGGTGGAGGTACAATCATACATGCGCCCACGTCAGATTATGAAGATGACGACGTAGAGTACATGTACGACGAAATAGAAGAAGTGACAAGGGATTTAAAAGAGGATAAACACTTAATAAATTATTCTTAGAGGCTGGAGTGCTATATCGTAGGGGAAGGCTAAGAAGGTAAGGCAGTAGGAAAGTATGGTTTGGGAAATTTGAACGTAATGGGGAGTGAGACTGATTTGAGTTCAGCGCACAATACGGCCCTGCCGTCTCAAACACATTATTTGGCAACCACAAGAAAAAACAGAATATGATTTTAAATTGATTATATCCTAATGAAACAGCGATTTAGAAATCAAAGAACTGCAGGGGCTACTATTGTATGGATATTGACCGTGATTGCAACTTGCTAATGATTAAATGTCAATTTAATTTTAAATATATAAATAAATATACAATAAAATCGCTGGCAGCTAGAAAGGCTGAAGGGAAAAGAACAAATTGGCCGATCTAAGTACATACTCTAGACCAAGGTGAAGAGGATGAAAACGATTATGGGTCAATCGGATATAGATGTTAAGAGATCAAGAATGGAATTATTAATGCAACCGAAGAGAAAGCGTGGAGAAGAAAAAAAGAGAATCGGAAGCCATGGGTTACACAGTAAGTCTTGGAACTAATAGAGGAAAGAAGAAAGCACAAAAACTCGAAAACAGGAGGACCGAAGATGCATTAAATAATGAGAAAACCATTAGCCATAAGTCAACAAAGGCCTGAGAAGAACAGATGAAAGGCTTATGTAATAAGGTAGAAGGCAATCTCCTCCAGGGGAAAGTTGAAGCTGTTTACAGAAGGGTCTGCCGCGAGTTTAAATGATTTTTACAAGACCTTTACGTAAAAAAAGGAAGAAATTATAAAAATCATCTCAATTTCTTCCATGTTGATATTTTTAATGATTTCCTAATATGAGTAGGTAGGTATATGCAAAAAGCATTAAGTCTCTCATATCGCAACTAACAGAAGTTATATGTGAACCATTTTAACTTTTAAACTTCATGTACGTGAAATAACAAACGTATATTCTTAAAATATGCGGGCATAACGAGTAAAATATTCTTCACCTGTCCCAATCCTTTCGGACCATGCGTAGTTCATGTTGGCCTATTGTTCTAGGAGTGATAAATACCATTAAGTAGATTTAGATGTATTGTTCTTTTGGTACTACTAGAGACATAGAACATTGTCATAGGTACAAAGGAAATAGGAACTATTACAAATCATTTAACAAAAACAAACAAACAAATCCTTACGGAAACACTTATAATGTGTAATAGTTTACGTTTTTGCACTGTTTGCCTTGCACATATGCACCAATCTTGTCAAGTAGTCTAGTATTTTTAGAATTATCTCTTTGATTTAGGCACAACAGATTCATGGTCAAACCTAATTCAAATCAACTCTATAATTATTCGAGATGCCGCACGGAGAGCCACGAAATATTAACAGATGCAATTAAAGAATTACAAGAGGAGTCATTAGCGGTTTTTTTATTGAGCACATCTTAATGAACTGGCCACTCATTTAAAGAATAAATGAATTGCTCCTATATTAAACGAATATAAGGATATGAAATGACGTCATAGAGCAGATAGTAGGACCAGTTTTAATGAATTCTAAGCTAATTAAGGGAAGTTATATCTCTTGATTGCTTTGGCGATGGCCAAGCAGACTCATTCATTTGCACGCCACGAGAGGGAATACATTTACGAAAAGCACATTTGGCAGCGGGGTAAAAATAAACCCGGCCGAGCGTGGGTAAGGGAGGGAGGGAGGGAAGGAGGGAAGGAGGGAGGGAGGGGAAAGGTTGTTTGTGAGAGAGAGGATATCTTATTTCATTTTTCCATTACCGCCTCTCTTTCTCCATTAGATGCGATTCATGGGCTGACAAGAGCGCCTCACTCGGACATCGCTGGAAACAAAACAACAGCTCCGGTTGTAACAAGAAAGTGCTCACGGGAGGGTTAAAAAATTCAGTCTTTGCCATTTTTTAAGAATACTGAAAGAACACGAAAACAATTTTTGAAAAAATGGGCAATTTGTTTTGAAAACCTGCGCATTTGTAAGTAGTGTTTTAGGTCTAATACTAAGAAGCAGGCATTGGAAATCGCTACTCATTTCAAAATGTAATCGTAAACTGGCGGAATTATAAATAACCCGGACTGTTGCTTACATACTTGTTCATGCGTGTAAAGGCGATGGAACCTGACCGTGTTAGAAATGAATGAAAAAGGTTGGGGCAATGTGATATTTGCATGGCTTTTACTGAGATCAATGTGAAACTGCACAAGATGTCTAGGACATGAGAACGTGTTTGAACCTCATGCGGGGGTCTTTGTATTCTTGGTACATATTTAGCTACTTAATTACAGCTTTCAAAATGGCCGCCCTCAAAATATTCATAACGTCATTTGCTCGCATCCCTTTATAATCCGTCCGACCTCGGTGGCGGCAGCGTAACGTAACACCTACGATGAGGACCACTAGTTTCAAATAGTGTCCGGGGTACATCTGTCGAAGTTCGAAAAGCAGGTCTTGATATTTCGTCCGTTTTTCCATCTCCTTCGCATCCATGTTAGTTTCAGCTGGAGCCGAAAACTCGATCTCGAACATGGAGCATGTTAGGTGGTCGAGGAGAACAATATCAGGCTTGGTCGCTTCCAACTGTCTGGTGGTGGAGTACGAGTAATTCAACCAGATTGTGCATTTATCGTTCTCCAAGACGGACTCAATATCTCCAGGGACATAGGGCAGCACTGGTGTTTCGTTGATGCCATAATGGTGTCGAAGGTGAAAGTATAACACCCGCAGGGCCGCGTTGTGCCGAGCAAGATACACTGACCTGACGTAATAACTACAGCCGGAGAGAAGGTGACTCAAAGTCTCTGGTTGGGCTCGGCACGCCCTGCATCTCGTGTCCGCGACCACCGCCTTGAACATAACGCGGCGGTACACGAGTGTGTTTATGATACCATCCTGGCACGCGAGGATAAAACCCTCTGTCTCGGACTTCAGACAGGCGGAGCGTAGGAAGGCAAACGTCAGCTCCTTCGATAACCCATGCTTTTCGATGTTGCGATAGAAACATCCATGCATGGGCTTATCGGTATGCACCTTGAGCAAGGTATTCTGCTCGACTTTTTTATTTCGAGCTTAAGGACGTCTGCTTTCAATGACGAGATGGTCGTGTCATTGTCGCTTCCGTCGGATGACGGGTCGAAGTCGAGACCGGTTTCGTCCGCTGCCCTCTTTGCCGCCTGGAAGCGAAACGTCCCTACTCCCGCACTCTCGTGCTCTCTCACGGGATTAAGCAGGAGGTCCCTGCTTCTCAACACTCGACATGCCGTACCCACAACAACTCTGCTGTGGAGACACTCCAGACTCAATAGACCTCTACCACCTACATTGCGAGGGAGATATAATCTGGCGACGGAAATTTTCGGATGATGACTTCTATAGATGTTCATCATCTTCCTCTTTCCCTATCGAGGTTCTGCAACTCGTTGACGTTCCACTTCAAGCATCCGAAAGTGTACAGCAGTGTAGGAACCGCGAACATGTTCGTGACAAGAACCTTGTTCTTGCCAGACAGGTCAGAACTCTAGATGTTCCTGAGAGTCTGCCTGTATTTTGCGGTGAGCCTTTCCTTCACTGCTGCAACCTCCTGCATTCGGCGCTGGGGGACGCCGAGGTATTCATAGCTATCATCGTCCACAAGGTGACGAATTGCGCTCCCGTCAACAAGTTGCACGACTTCCCTGACCTCCGAAAATCTTCCTCTCCCCAGGTGGATGGATGCACACTTGTCCAATCGGAACTCCATCCCTATAACGTCAATGTATTCCAGTACGGTGTCCAGGGAAGTGCGAAGGTCTTTCGCATTAGAAGCATAAAGCTTCAGGTCATCCATGTGGAACAAATTGGTGACCTTATGCTTCCTGTCACCTGGAACACCGCACATGTATCTTCTACCTTGTCGCAGCCAAAAGGACATGGTAGGTGGGAAATTCAAAACAGTAAGGGGCTCAAGCGGTCGCCTTGAAAAACGCTATGGTGGTATGTTACCAACTCGTTGGAAAATGACCGCTTGCCTGAAGCCAGAACGAAGCGCGTTTTCCAGAGTTGTAACAGGCGTTGGATGCAGGACACTACATCTGGGTGGACTTTCATCAACTTCAGCATGGCAATCAAAAGTTCATGTGATGTGGTGTCAAAGACCTTGTTGTATTCCACCCAGGCCATTGATAGATTTCGCTTATGCCGGATGGCATCCTGGCATATGTATCTGTCAATGAGCAGGTTGTCCTTGCATCCTGTGATTCCCCTTCTTTGAGCCCCTCTGCTGGTACACCTCCTCCCACACAGGCTGGACGTGGTGGAGGATAAGGTCGCACCAGATAGAGGTGAACGCCTTGTATACGGTGTTGAGGCAGGTTATAGGGAGGTAGTACTTTGGATTGGACAAGTCTCCCTTCTTAGGTATTAGAACCGTGCGCCCTTCGGTCAGCCAAGGTGGAATCGGTTCCCTACCCATCAGAAAAGACGTGAAGATTCTTGCAAGGTGTTGGAGGGTGGAAGTAAATTTCTTCCACCAGAAGTTATTCACGGCATCCATTCCTGGAGCCGAGAAGTTCTTCTTGCCAGAGAAGGCCTTCTTCACATCGCTTTCTGTGACTGAAAGAGGTTCATCATCATCTTGTAGGTGGCAGTCACAGAACTCTTTTATGAGGCCTAGGGCCGGAGTGTCTCCATCGAATGGCTTCAGAGTTTCATAGATTTCCTTCCAGAAACGTTCAACCTCTTGGACGGGTGGGGGAGATTCAACGACAGGCGGAGGTGGCTGAAAGAGACGGAATGGGTGTAGGAGAAAGGTAGAGTTCTCTCTCGCGGCCTTGCTCCTCTTGAGGAGTTTTTTCCGGGCAGTTGTGTGTGCACGTACTCGTGTGTTCTTTAATGGTGAGCAGCACGCTTGTATTCTGTGTTTGAAGGTTGTATCTGAGGCAGCGCGCTATGCGCCGAACTTTAGGAGTGAAAGCTCGCCCAGATGCGATGTATTCCATCACACAATGAATTCTCGACGCCTGGCGCCTCGCCTGCGTGATCTTGGCCTCCAACTGTTCCAGCCTCTTTGCTGCTTTGTCCTCCCAAGAGGTGTTATTTTGGGGGTGAGCCATGATTTTGGAAGCAGCGTAGACCACGCAACTTACCGTCCAAAGGTCCGACGTCTCGGTCAGGATTTCGTCGATGAGACCATTCAACTGGAGCAGGTGGTTACCCCGCAGAGAGATCTTTTGGTGGATGTCTCTCTGCCTAGGATGTCCTTCATCAAAGAAAATGGTGCTTAACAACCGCGTTCGTAGTTCAGAGACGGCCTGACCAGCTTCCTCCCCATTTGGCAGAGACTGCGGCATGAGTGCCGTTCTAGCCTCAGGTGGTGGAGAGGCTGCCTGTGTCGGGGAGGGTGGTCTGGTCGGTGGTGTATTCCTCTGAACTGGCGGTTGGTGGAGAGTTTCCTTTTTTCGCAGGTGGTTGGCATAATCGCGCAGATTCTGCTGCGATAGATGGTCGTGTTCCGAATGAATCTCACACCACAAAGAGTGCATCCTTGCCATATACCCCCTGCGTTCGGGCTCGCTGGCAGCATGGCATGCGAGGAGGTCGCCCCTTAAGGCTTTCGTCCACTGCATATGAGCTCCCGTTATGGTGGTATTTCTGTTGTGTGGCATTTTCCCCCACCACATGAGGACCACTTTGTGGTCGAAATACGCGTATACGAATTTCACCCTCGTTCCCTGTTTGTTGTTTTTCTATTTGACAACGCTCTTTTTGAGCTGTTCTCCCAGATAACTGGGGCCCTGCTGTGTGTGTGAGTGAGTGTTTTGTGTGATTGCGTGTGTGATTGTGTAAATAACTTGGCAGCCTTAGTAGAGTCACTACAGCTCTCCGAAGGATCCCAGGTTATAACCCAGTAATCCTGAGCTAGGTCTCATTAGCCTACAAAGGATTCCAATTGGGTTGTGTGTGTGTGTCTGTGGTAGTCCCTGGCGAGGAAATTTTTTCCCGTAAACTACCACAGGAGGGTATTCTGGTGGAGAGGCTGTGGTTGGTCCCTGTTGTGGAACCTCATTCCCGCAAACCAACACAGTAAGTATTTAATTTTTTGACGAGTGGTGCATATATTTTACGGCCATTGGAGAAATATTTTATCTGTTTAATTCAACATGTTTATTAGTGATTATCCTTCTACACTGAATGATCAGCTGTTCCACCTTTGTGGTCCAGAAAGGAGAGGAGGTTCTTGTCTGTGGGTGTGTGTGCTCAGTTTCTTGGCAATATTGTTCAGTAAATTGCCTCTTAAGCCATAAACTGGCATTGTGAATTCAGTGAAAGTGTCCCTCTAGCAATTGAAAAGGTGTCATTGATTGAATCATCATTCCTCATCCGGGAGTCAATTCTGTGCCTGATTTCCCCCAGTGGATGTGGCATTTTCCCCCCTGTTTTTTTGGGCAATTCTCCTCTTTGGACAGTTTCTCCTCTGCGGACTGTTTATCCTCCGGACTTAGCCGAAGAACTTGCCCGAACGACATGCGCGCTAACGACATGTGCGCCAACGACGGCCAAAATGCCTACGACTACAAAATGCAGCGACTACTGCCAGCGACTTCTGCCACGACTTCTGCCACACCTTTCGCCGCACCATTCGCCGCACCGTTCGCCGCACCGTTCCCTCACCAGGTCCTGCACCGTTTTTATAGCCAGTAAAGTGAGGAAGGATACCAAAAATGCGGTCATCCTGACCAAGGCACAAAGGCTGTGATCCTGTATTCTGCGGCCCGACGCCAGAAAACAGTTCCTGGCGCTCCAATTAAAAACTGCCACCCTATCTATCACCCATCCCATTATTTCCTCCCCTCCAAGGCTACCAATCGCCAACCTCCTGACCTTACCCATTCCACCTTCGTCCTTGTCGACAGACCCCCTCCTCAGCTGACTCATGTCGAAGCTCGCTCGCTATTGCTTCCGAGACGCCGACCGGGTAACACCGTTGTGTGAGCCTGCTGACTAAGTCACTTTTGTACTTAAGAGAGAAGTTCAACCTCTCGTACTTGTTAAACTTAAACTATTTTTCCGACGGGTAACTTTCATTACGGTCGCCTGGCACTCGACCTATGGGTAAATTATTGTAATTGGTTTGGTTCTATTTTGTGATTTGTAAAATATATTGATAAGTTAAGTTTATGATTGATAATACTTGTGTTTCGTTCGTTTTCCTCATTTTTCTCACCCGAGCTTGGAAAGAGTTTGTGTTTTCAAGAGTGTTATCGGCGAGAAAATCTGCTCCTTCTCCCGATAGCGCTACAGTTGCCACTCCCAAATCCACTAGGGCCCCCATTTGAGGTCGTGGGTGGCTTTTTTAGTTTTCCTTTTTGGAACCAGAAGAGCTGCGTGTGGGGTGGTTAGCCCCACACGCAGGCGTCCACCATTAGCCGGCAAAAGCCTTTACCAGGTACGCCAAGAGGAGGCTGGTGGTCCGGCTTTCGTACCCAAATATTCATTACTATTATTAGTAATCATCGCCGTAAAAGCTATACTTGCGTCCCTATCCGATGTTTTCCTTAATATTTGCGTTAATTTAGAATAATATCATGAATGGTGAATTCGATGTAGTCGTGTTAATGGTGTCATATCCCAGAGTATACTAACATTTTACGGAAAAGCCAATAGGTTGACTTCTGAAAATCTTTAAATTCCCGTGAGAAAGGTTTAAAAACCGACTAGTGTCACCATAGCAATTCCTTAAAACGTACTTAGTTGTCAATGAGAAAAGAAGGCAGAACATAGAGGGGGATGACATGAAAATCCTTTCCTGTAAATAATAATTTACTATAAAGTGACTTTTTGTGCTTTGGAGATGGTGCATTAGAATTTTAAAGAATGGAAATTATATTTCATCACAGATTTGAGCTGGAAAATATCGACCGAGACGCAAATTCTGTGGGAGGAATAAAATTCTCAAAGGTTCTTCGTCATCGCTGTGCATTGAGAAGTTGTTTTCTTTTAAAGTATATCTGCGTCTATTTTGCCGTAAATCAGAAGGAGTAGAATTGTTAGCAGCAAACTTAGCAACAGAAAACTAATACAATGGCTGAGGTTTGAGTTAGTGAAGTATTGCTGAGTACGGGTGAGCGAGAAACTCACGTAAGATATTAAGTCGATACCTCTGCGCTGCTAGCGTTTTTCTAAGATCCGCCATCCGGAAAACAAATTTCTTGAAATTGGGTTCTGTCGTAATCGCACTGTTACTCCACTATGGCCACTGAAGTATTCAGGGAGATTGATTGCTTTTTCAAGGAAATGTTTATCTATTGCGCGGGTATCCTTCAATTTCAATCCCAATGAATATGGCTTGGAGTTTAAGATAAGAAAATACAGAAGAAAGAAAATGACATTTTAAATATTTCCTTCTAATATGAAAGCGAATATTTAAAATTGTAAACGATTTCTATGCAACCCTAGGTTTCAGTGACAGAGGTGGAGGGGAGGTGGAGGGGGATTTGCATGGGATTTGCATCCTCCCGAAATTTTTAATTTTTTTTTTCAAAGGGCACTAAAGGAGACAGTTACTTTTTAAAAATAATAATGTTCATTTCTTTTATTCTTCATTGGGAAAAAGTCTGTTGTTAATATTTTCGTAATTAAAAATTGAGGATATTTTATTCCATCGGAAATTTACACAGCAAAAATTCAAAAAAAGTCGGCTGAAACGCTGCAGTCGTAATCACACAATTTGTTGCCTAAATACACAAGTTTTCTCCTGATTTCCAATGTTTTGACCTTCCTCCCCCTTCCCGTATTTATAATCGGCATCAACCCCAACAACCCCCAAAACGAAATCCTGGTCACATTGCAGCTGAGATTGTTTTGCGGAAGCATTAGTAAAAAATAAATCAAACATTAAGAAATAAACAGGTTCAAAGCATGAGTGAAGAAATTCCGGCCAAAGTAAGGATTTCATAATTTGTTGTGGAACACTATGGTGCCCTCAAATACTTTACGTGAACCAAGCTCGCAATTCCTCATAATTACTCTCTCCATCAGTATTCTGCACAGTCTAATAACAACGGGGAGATTTGAGGACAAACGCCCATATTACGACAAAATCAGAGGTCGTTCTCGGGGTTTTCAAGGAAGTTGCTGTTTCAAATGGATTTTCCCGGTTTTCAAGAACCCCAACGACGAGTGGTAGCTATTGTTTGTTTGGGCAGATGATTTTTCAGCAGCTACTGTTTACTACAGTAAGTTTAATAAGCAAACACAAACAAAGTGAAGGTAGATAGCTGCTTGTTGGTTGCGGTGTTGCGTGGCCAGTTACGATGCACTGGAGGAAATGAATTAAAATTGAATCAAAGGAAAATTGTCCGAGTTGCGGTATATAATGTCTTCTTCGCGTTCCCTCTCCGACCAACCCAAAGGGAGTACGACACGACCAAATTAGGTAATTACTAAAGTCATGGCCTTCCCACATGAGATTCAAGTGGTCTTCATTACTATGAACCGTCAACAAAATAGTTCTCATCACTGATATAGGATTCCGAGCTTATGATGTTATGAGCTTTTCCCGAGTTCTTCATGATTTTCGAAATATTTGACAGTTTTTTTGAGTTTTTCCGGCTCCTGTAAAACCATCCTGTCATATCCCATCACCATTTATGATTTGAAATGCATTTTTACTTAAGTTTAATGTTGCGCTATGTATGGCCGCGGCTAAGAAAGCTTCTTTCATGAAAAATAAACACTTCTCTCCAATGGTACAGCAATAAAGAAAATGTTTCTTAAAGTGCCACTTACGACCGATAAGAGAGAGAAAACTGTAGTAATCGGTCGACAGCATTATTTCCGACATGGTTAGAATGACATCCGGCACCACACATGAAGCGGCGATCAATACTAGTACTTTATCCTTTACTAAATAATTATATTTACCCAATATTTAGTAACAAACTTGCACTACTTGCTGACTATTCCGTCTTAACAACGTGGACCAGATGTCTCTTGATTGAGGACGAGATTTTCATCTCAGTAAATGCACTGCAGTACACTTATTACGAAATATATCACACCAACGCCATATCTATAAATATAAGTGCATCAAATGAAGTCAGATATGCATGAATCGCCTTAACTTCGGACTTGCGGACGGAATATTTAGCCTTAACGCTGAAAAGGTACGCCAGCATTCTGGCTTTCATTTCGGCATCCCTTAGCAGTTAACGCCGTAGTGTATTACTTAAAATATTAAACTCCAACTTCTTTCGCGTTGACTTTATTGATTTTTTTAACATAGGTATATGTATTAGTTTGCCTTCACTCCTTTTAATCTCAGCGAGACGACAAAATCTTTCGCCCGTTTCGATCGACCCTGTTGGTACCTACGTGTTTAATTTTGAGACATAGAATTGGCCTTCTTTCAACGATCATTTGCTGTTTTTTAATCCACAGCCTTAACTTCTATTGAAATTAATGATCATTTTTGACTTTTGCACGAGAAGATATGTCTCGGGGGCTCCATTATTAGCGTCTAACAGAAAAGTGTAATGTACCCAGTGACGTCACCAATCATGGAAACCTGTTTTTTTTCATACGTGGAATGTTTGGAAAGTTCTGATGTAATATTCAAGCGCGCGGAATTTGTCGATATTTTTAAAACACACTTTACAGGTGTTTAACTACACGCTATTTTGTCCTTTTACGCACTTAATTTCCAGCAAGTTGTATCTAGTTCACATCCCTTCCCCCACCCCTCCCCTCCTACTCCCTCTCCCCCTCCCCCCTCCACTAAAACACTCCTCTGTGAACAAAGTACTACATTAGGGACTCGATTGGCGACATCAGCATCGATGGAACCACAAGCGTCAGTCTCTTCAGGTGCAATGGAAAAACAAATAATTTGTGAACAAAAAACATTTGATCTGGGCATCATAATTATATTGTTCTTGTTTTTAAATACGGTAATTATTATTTTGGTAGAACGCATTAAACTTCAATTCGAACGGAAATCAACATGGTGACCATAGTAACCATTGCAAACAAGGAATATGGCGCATGGCAGTAGTCATGGAAAAAGTAGTAAGGGCGGTATATAATCTTTGGGCGGTAATACTGTGCAGCATCCTTGGGTGGAATTATTTCTCTGGATGCTGATCAAAGCAAACCACTCTTCGATTTGCCCAACTATCGACACAGGTATTTTCTACTTACAAGCGTTATTTATTTAATTAACCGGTAGTTTAATCAATTTCAAACACAATATGTGCTTTGAATATAACTCTATTTACTTCAAATATAGCGTTATCTGGATACTTGTGTCGTAGAATTGACGGTTCTTTTGCATAATGTTTCTCTTACGTTGTAGTAACCATTTAAACGGAAACGTTATTTGGAAAAAAAAGCTGAAAAAACTAAAGTAATCTGTGTCATGAAAGTTGTTTTAATTGCTTTCTTAGTTGTGATTAGAGAACTTTGTTTAATGCATTTGACTTTGGAGAAGTGTGCGTTGCATCTCGCATAGATAATGCGATATAGAAAAGAGTTTCAAGTTAATCACAAAGAGAAGCGTTTCATCAAGTTCTCGTTGCATAGAGCGCTACAGTACTGCTCTCTGTGATATGTTCGGATAGCCAGTGGAGTGTCTCACATCGTTCTTGTCTCCTCAAAGCAGCGACACAGCTCTCGAGACCGGAAAGAGCGCGAATGAGGCAAGTGAAGGAGAGAGATGGACAGACAGACGATTCCCTCCTTCCTTCCCCATTCATCCCGAATTCAAAGGGTCACGTCGGCTCACATCCTCGAGCAATCTTTATCAATGTCCGCTCCTTCGCCTCTCAGGAACCCTTAAACCCTTTACATCTCCCCTAAACCCTCGATCCCATCGACCCTGAAACAACCCACAGGGTCACCGCAGGGGTCAAGGATGGGCGGTCAGTTTTATGGAGCCACAGTAGCGCAGTGTGGCCTTAAAAAGAAAAAAGCATTTCTGCGAGGGAGGGTTTGTAGTGGTGGTGGAGCAACCTTAATCTTACAGTGGAGTGTCTCTGGGTTGTTGTGTGATAGGGTAAGGGGGGATGACGGGGGGGCGGGATAGGGTTCGGTTAGGACGACGAATAGGAATCGTGGAAAGGGAGTTGGCTCCGGGAAGCAGCGTTAAGAGGAAGCAACAGACAGACACGGGATCGACTGGGTGAAACTTTTACGGGAAACCCCTCGGTAGCGGAGATTTGATAGAGGAGGCTTAAGGAAGCTGCAAATTCCAAGCACCTACTACGCTGATGAGAACAGTCGGCCGATCTCGGAGGGGTCACACCAGCCCCAAGAGGAAACAAAAGAGTGTCTCACTCACGGAGAAAGAAAACTCTGGGGGACTTCGTGGCCGAAGTTCTCATAACATGGATTTGAAGGAGGCAAAAATCATCGCAAAAGAGACTCAACACTCCCCCAGATTGATTAGGGAAGCCATCAAAATAGCCAAACACCAAAACGATATCAACATAGAGAAGATGGTTACACACTTTTGACCACTTTGAAGCGAGAATTCCAAAAATAAAACGGCCGGAATAAATGATCCATCGCCGGATTGTGGACAGAATGCATCGTAAGAGCACTAAAGAAGAAGCGAGAGCTGGAACACTCGCGGAACGGTCTTCACAAAAATGACACAACGCGGAAGTAATCCCGAAAGCCACCATGTTGTCAAACCACTCCACGGAAGCTTTCACCAGAAATTGTCGAATATGCGCATTTCTCTCCGGGGCGCAAGAGTTGGTTCGGAGCATCTATAACATTGAAATTCTGTTTGTTTGGACGTTATATACTTCCACGTCCCTCAACAGATTCGAACGAAAAGGCACACACGTTCCCATGTCCCTTGATGGATTAGTGGCTTTATAATAAAGGCCCCAGAGCCCCATATGGCCCAAAAGTGGGACCTAAGGTGGTTGTAGATTATCGCTATACTCAAATTTTGCGCATTGTTGAAGATTTTTGAGCAAGGCCTTCGAAGCCATAATAAGACCTGAGGTTAATAAGTAAGGGTGATGCCCTGATAGGCCCTGGGACCCCTACCGTGGCCACCTATGTTAACTCATAATGAATCAGCTGATGAGCCTACTAATTCGAAATGTTGTATGCAGGAACATCATATTGCAGGGAATTACTAAGGCTATATATATATATATATATATATATATATATATATATATATATATATATATATATATATATATATAAGAAATTCCTCAGGGACCTACGTCTAAAGGAGGCCCTAGACGGTCAATCATGTTGATCAAAAGCTGGAGTCAATCGATTGAATCAAGCATGATTGACCGTCTATGAACCCGTTTGACGCTAGAGACAAGCGTTTGACGGAGATTGATAGAAAGTTTGAATGGCTCAAGCTGTTGACGAGAGTGCTGGACCGTGTAGGCCAATTTTGATCAATCATTGCAAGATCAAGCAAAATCAAAACGCTCTTGGTCTATTCTGATGCAGTTCCTGTAGTCTTCTGATTCCATATCGCGCAGAACGTACAGAGTAAATGTTCATGAGTGAAGCTGTTTCTCATTTTATACCACTCCTTGGACCAACGTCGTTTCCCCTTAACTTGTTCTTTTCCGCTTGAGGGCAACCAATGTCAAGGCAAGAAAGGCCAAATCTGTATTCGAAACCATTTTCAGAGATACTTCACGACAGACTCTTCACTTTCCGAGTCGGAATCTCAATTGAGAATGAGTTTTGGTCAAAAGATTGAAGGTTTGGTTGAAGGTTGATTGAAGCGCGTCAATCGATTGAATGAACAGTTTGATCAAGCAGCTTGCTCGTCTAGAGCCTACAATAAAGGTGATATCTCAGGGGGTTATAGAATATTGATAAACAAGAATTGTTTAAACTACACACCGATATACCTACAGTGAACATTTAGAGCCACTAAAAAGTTGTATGGTTCAGAATTAAGAGCCCTGAGGTTTCAAACCGGTGCTTTCTATGACACCTTATAACGGATCATCTGATGTACAGATAAAGCAAAAATAGTGTGCCTTTGTACAAAATAGCACGGGAAAGGACATAGGATGTACACGAAAGGTCCTTAGGCCCCAAGGCCCCTAGGTGAGACATCAAGTGGTTCAATAATGTTGTTTAACTTGGATTTTACACTCTGTTGGGGATATTTGTTTTCAACCTTTCACTGCATAACTAGGTCCAAAACTCAGACGCAAGGGTGGGACCCAGATCGTCCCTGAGGTGCCAAAGTGGTGGTTTATTTGCTACCTCATAACGAATGAACTAAAGAACCGACATTCTTGAAATTTTTCGCCTTCGTACATGATAGCTTGGGAAAGGGCATAGGCTATACACGAAAGAACCTTGGGACCCCAAGGGCCTTGAGTGAGGCCTGGAGGAAAATTTTGATTGTTGCTCAATTAAGATTTCATATACTCGCGCAGAGTCGTTTGCAGTGGTATCAAAGCTTAAGAGTTCACATACAATGGGGCCCTGAAAGACCCTTGCTGCAGAGGCTCTATCAACAGAATCCCAGTCCAAAAGTAATATTCGAGCAACTAGGTATAAATGGAGCTGCAAGAGGCGCTTGGCGTTCTCATCCAAGGCACTGTGTGGTGATGTATCCTCTCTCGGACAAACGTTAAACTGACCCTCCTTGCGAAGCGGTCAGTTGCCAGTGAATAAACCGGGGGTCGTATGATAACAACTCCAGTTTTATTGTCCTCGTCCCTGCATGAAAAATTCTAGGGAGCTGAGCTGTCTCCCTCCGTAGCTGCTCCAAATCGCAAACGCAGCGATGAATACCGTCCCCATAGGGATGACTAATCTAAGATTCAAGGCTTTCCCGGCCAGTGCTTCGACTGTAGAGCTCACCGATTTCCAACCGGGTGATCTTAATGAGTGGCACTGACGCGCCGGTTGCAGCGGGGTTGATCTAGTTCAAGTGTAGTTTTGGCACTTTATTTCACACACACTCAGTAGAGCTTTATGTTGCGCTTTCCTATAGTTTCAAGCGTGCAGTATACCACTTCATTAACAGTAGAGTATGTTCTTGGTCCTGTTAGTTGTTAGTCACAGAATGAGGAGTCAGAAGTTATTTTCTTCCTAATATTTATACCAGAAACGCTTTGCACTAACTTATTCACCCTTCACTAATCCATTCCAAGTATTTCATCCCACGTATTGCATTCCAAACCCTTCTACATTCTTCAGTCCTCCAAATCCCGTTTTTTCAATAGCACCACGTCCTTGATGATAACAATGGAACCTCTCCTGTTACCTACTCTCCAACTGCACCTTCCACTGCGCGTTAGTTACCTGACGCCACTCATCAGCGAAGAGGTCAGCTATTTAGGGGAGCGCCCTCTATTTTACCCCGAGCGCAATCAATTTTTGTTGTTTTCCTTTCTTCAACTTGCTATTCCACTTTAAATGTATGGCTTTATTTTCATTTTTAAATAGTGAATCGTCAGTGATATAATTATTTAGATACTCATTCACCTTGTGTTTAGTGTGAGCCCTCAGAGTCGCTTACTAGAATATTTTATTTCCTATTTACGGTTTTCTATTTAACCTTTTATTTCTATTTACTATTTAATGCATACTTAATATTACTAATCATATTTCCTTTTCTTGCTACTTTATTAGTAGTTTATTTCATCATCTATATCTCGTTCATTACTTTGTTAATTATATTGTGAGTCTATTTTTTTATCCTTGTTATTGCCTTCTCCTCCGTTTGATATTACTTGCTCATTCCCGTATAGTTTTTGTTTCTCCTTTTTAAATTTTCACTTCCAAGCAGAACTTAAGAGTACATATTCTGTTGTGTTTAGTTACTAATTGAGATACATTTCTATTTAACTCTATTAGTTTCAGTTTATTTCTATTCTCTAGGTAATCAACAAGTCCATTAAATGCCGTAGCTTATATCAATAATTCCGTTTTTAGCTTCCACTGGGTTAAGCATAAGGGTTTAGGTCTTCTAGGATCTTTTGTTTTCTGATTGGTCATTTATTGTGGGCTGAATCTACTAGGCCTTCCATAGACATGATCACTTGTAGGTGAATGAGTGGCTCTATCGAGGAACTGGAGAGAGTCGTTTAGAAGCTTCAGGTCTCCATGGAAGAGGTGTGGTGCAGATAATGTGAAGCTGACTGCATTCCCTTCTTCAACAGGTGTTATCTACGGATGTTACTGAGGTTCCTGCAGTAGTCCCCACCTCATCGGCATTGGGGAAGTCACATAGGAGAGAGACCATCAGAGTGGGACAGGGGGGGTTTCTAGTAGTCAGGGGTTCTAGTAGTAATAGGGAATAGTAACGACATGGTGGCTCCGTAGCGAAGAAGGGCAAACCGCGCGAGGAGGTGAGCCAAGACTTGACATCTTGGTGCATTCCCTGTGGTGAGGTGCTCAGCAGGTGACGAAGGTGATTGCTGGCACGGAGTGCTCCAGGCTAAAAGTCGTGGCCCAAGTGCGCGTAAACGATGTTACGGACGCCGTAGATTCGAGGATATCCTGCATTTCTTCCGGGAGTAGGACTCCGAGATGAAGCGGGTAAGTGGGATCGTATCGAGAGTGTTCAAATAGCGCTCTTTCTCTATAGTTTAGTGCCGATAATCGATCGAGATCCTCTGATATGACGTCGTGGGGAAGATGTTCATCAGAGGCTACCTCGACTTTTTACGGATCTTGGAGTCGCCTTTGTCAAACCGTCATTTCGGTCGTTCGTTAGAGGTACCCTTTAAACTGCTTTGGTCTTCATTACACGTCTGAAGCATCCAGGCGAGTAATAACAGACAGAATACTTAAGGCCTTGTATAGGATAGAGGGTAGGGTAGCGAATAGATCATAAGGAGTGGTCAATTATTCTGTGTAGTCAGTAAGAGTACTCTCTGAATATAGGACACGAATAGAGTAATAATAAAAGAGAACAATTTGAAAATGTCCCGAAACAAATAAATGACCATTACGAGGAAATAGTCCTTGCAGAAGTTAGTTCTTGTAGTGCAAAAAATAAAATTCAAAATTTTCACCACCTTACTCATAGTAGGGAGACTGATGTCACTACTGGTACAGAAAGTTAGCTGATAGACGGTACCTCGGATTTACCAAAATCTTTCAATATATACAGAAAAGACATACTACCGAACCGGAGGCGATATATTCATAGGGAAAAAATTGTCAGCTAAGCAGAAATAGCTCCAGAGGTCAACCTAGAGTCTGTATGGTGCTCCATTAGCTACCCTTAGTCAAATATAATCATTGTCTGCGCGTGCTACTGGCGTAAATTCAGTTTCAGATATAGGAGCACAAATGAATAGTATCATGTACAGGAATTACGAAATAAATTCATAAACAGGTAGATATTCCAATGCCTTATCTATAGACTGAACAACCTAAAACTGCATGCCTGGCCGAAGATGCATATTCATCTGTAAGTCTCTGCTACACCACAAAAAGTGAAAAATGTTGAAACTGTTGAGGTAATTCGAGTAGTTGTCGCTATTTTTAATAGCAATAATAGCCTAAAGCATAGAAAAAATATACTTATTTGAAAGAGCGGACTTCATTGCGTTCAAGACAACCCCTTAAAATTTCTTTTTACGACTTCAAAGAACCAAGGATAAACCTGACAGGTAGGGTATTTGGAAAACGTTCCTTTCAATCACGCTACGACTTACGTGATAATGCGTAACGCAGTCTCAGATATCAAAAAGAGTAAATGTAATGAGAGTAACGCATTAAATTCCAGATTTAAGTTTGCGAAGGTGGGTTTATGTCAACAAAATAAAAGTTCAATGTTGAGAGAACAGAGAGATGCTTCACCATCCCCTTAGGTTGGCTCAATGACCGAGCTCACCCCGATCTATGAATCGATAGACGAAGAGCTCGTGTGATGCTCTCTTACCGCGTGTAAGTTTGACAGGGAAATGCCTCTCCTCTTTCTCGTCCTTCTCCTTGGATCACCCAAGAAGGAGGGAAGTTCTACCGCAAGGGTTTGAGTTTTGGAGGATAATGTCATAAGCGGAAGGGCAGCGCTTAACAATGGGAGAATAGACTGGAACCTTCAGTTGTAGTCTAAAGGAAAGACTGGCACAGACTCTAAATGAGGAGCGAGACGTTTAATGATGTAGAAACTGGACGCAGATAACAGAGAGTAGATTGGAAGCGTTTGAGACGTTGGTGTGGAGGAGAAGGAAAAAAACGCGACGGACGGAAAAGGACAAAAAGGATAACCAGCTCAGAATAAATGCACATCTACATCTTGAGAAACTGATTTCACCATTTTAACAGGTAGCAACAGCAGAGCAAATTATATTCTTCAGAGATATCTTTATCCTCTGGTGTCATTTGCTGATGATATTACATTTTTGGAGGGGCCACTTCAAAGGAGGTGCATTTCTTTTCGGATCGATGCGGGGTAGCTAGGAGAAAGGTATTAATATCGGCGCGGGTGGAAAGGGAGAGAGAGGAGGTTCTCTCCCTCCCCAACATTGCCTCCATTTGATTAGCAAATGAATATTCATGAACACACACGCCTTCCCGAGGATTGAATTAACGGAAGGAAGGGAAAGATCCGATCGGCCTATATCAGGGCGTGGGGTGTTCCGAATCGGCAGGGTCGCGAACGGGAGGGGAAAGAGGATATTAGCAGTTGGTGGAGGAGTTTTATGTGGAGGGGCAGGGGGGAGAGATAATCACGTGGGAGAAGGCAGGAAAGGCAGAGGCTGGGGAATAGCACATCCCTCGTTCCAGTCCAAACGGGAGCCTTCAACTCTCATGCACTCTACCACCACCCACCAATCGCAGCAAACAAAGGGTGGTTCGGAAGAATTTACGATTTCAATCCCTCCCCGATATAGCACGCTCACATAGTTCCGCCTGTATGCTCTAAGAATATCTTCACCGAGAAAAACACGCAATTTGTTATGCAAAATGATCTGCGAGACCTTAAGATAAACTGGATCAACGTACCAAACCACACCTTGTACCCCATCGGTTCGACAATAAGCGATACGTAGGTAGGTAACAATGGACAAGTGCAGCATATTTTCTTTCGGATGGTTGCAGTGGATTCAACTTTTTGACAAGAATGTAACCCACACAATTCCTAAAATCATGGGTATTACAGTGGTTATATTTTAATGATAAAAAGTGCATGGTGATGATTCCACTCTTTATTTTAAGGAAACAACCCGGGTATCAGCATCTCATGCCGTCATCAGGACGTGTGATGATGGCATGAGATGCTGAAACCCGGGTCGTTTCCTTAAAATAAAGAGTGGAATCATCACCATGTACTTTTTATCATTAACATGAAGGAGGTCCACAGAGTTACGCCGGAGAGAGTGTCTTATATTACAGTGATTACTTTGGACGGACGTGATTTCTCACCTCTGCTTCACTTTATTCAAAGATTATATTCTCTTTCTCTCCCGTTCTTTTTTATATCCGTCATGTCCTTTAATACCCCATCATCCTAAATTGCATGTTTCATTAGTTTTTACTGATGTTGAGTAATTTTCTCCATAGCAACCATCTCCACTCTTCCCATTAACTTCTTCTTTTGGCTTGCTTTCTGTCAACTGATTTTCTCCATCCTTCTTCCTCGGGGCAGCATCTCAAATACCTTCTGCGCATTTTATCACCTCCTCCTCAAAAGTGTGCGTTACGTCACTAAATGCGATGAAATAAGTTTGGATAATACTTCGGCTTTCAAAAAACAATCTCCTGGCATATTTGCTACCACGCATTGCACTTATGCTAGTTATATGTGCCTAGCAAGTTTTTTTGTAAAAACCCATCAGGTAATAATTTCAGAGGTCCTAAAAGTACATTTCGTAGCAAACAAAAATTTACGAAAACTATTTTTCTGATATAATAAATTACCCTCCCATTGTTAACAAATGGTAAGACCAGAGCGTTACGGAAATGTTACAGCAACCTTCTATAGTACAAAATATTCTCTGCCAGCCAATCCGTTTCCACAGGAGTCGCAAATCATCTCGATACTTAAAATACTTGGCTCATTTTTTACGTAAAATTTGCACTATTTGATGGGCGTTCACGCATATCCCCTTCATTTGAAGTATTTCTACACCATTCGGAAAATGCAACAGCCATTCCCATTTTGTCAAGACTTGAAAACAACAACTGAATACGATAGGAGACCTAAAAAAATTAAACTCTTTCTTAAAAAGTCTTATGATACAGTAGAACACTGTAATACGATGACGGTTCACCAATCAGAAAAGTTTTTTAATGACTCTTAAGTTAAGAGAAGGAAGAAAAATGCACGCCATGACGGCAAATACTCATTAGGAATTTATTTAAGAAAGATAGAAATAGAAATTTAAGTTTTTGAACTTGATGATATATAATTCGGAGATGCATCTTGAGTAGTACTCTTCAAGTGGCGTAATAGCGTCACGCGAAATGAAATGCCGTCAGAGTTCAGAGAATTCAAAGACGGCTGTGACTATCCGAAGACTCTCTCATTTAAAGAAATAACAATGTTAAATATCACAATGAACTTATGAATAGTTTGCATACGAGCTGCTCATTATAGCCAGTGATCGATATATAATATCTTTTCATTTGATGGTATACCTATAAACTACCATAGAGCAAATGAAGTGCTAATCATTCGCAAATTAAAGGAAAGATTTCCTCGTTAACTCACAATTGAAACGAAAAGTTTTACTCGCACAGTATTTGAAACATCGTGGATAGAATTAAAAAGAAATTCCAACACTACGACTGTATTACAATTAACTTACGTAAATAATTTCCATAATTTCAAACTTTCGCTAGTTGTTAAGTACATAATTTATGTTCCACGGGCTAACCTACCTACGCACAGTGGGCTCAAATCGAAAATCGCCGGACAAAAGTCCAAAATGGCTTTTTCTGAGATAACGTCTTGAAACTTGGCACATATACACACAAGTGATTAGTGATTATGGAATGGTAAGCCATTTCTCATAGGTCTTACCCGTTACTTAGATACAGAGGCTCAAACACGACCAAATTTCCTAAAAAGCGCCCGCTCTCATTTTTCTTCGATAATCCTTAAAGTTGAGCAGATCTAGGAGTAATGGAAGGATTTATATGAAATAAAAAATATTACCATTTGTAAACAGGGTACTTTACCTATACTATGCATAACTTTCAGACATATTTGCTCATATTTGAGAGCTATTATGTCACAAAATGGCGGACCCTTTTTTTAGACAAAATTATACATAAAGTAGAAAATATAATCCTTATTCGGAAAATGGTCTCTGGGATACTTTATCAGATTATAAACTTTACATATTTTTAGATTATTCCGTAAAAATATTCAAAAAAAGTTTGCGACGCCGAGAATAAACTCGAGTTTTCGATCGCGCGTCGTGGCCCGGCTCCGCGCAGCGGGACCTGGAAATACAGTGACTCCGTTGGATTGTTCAAGTTGTGTAGACATTAACCACTCGAATTCAACTTTTTCAGGCTATGCATGTTGTCACTGATTTCTAAAGATTCTAAACTGAAGATTTTGCGAGGATGTTGGATCGAGAGAATGGATCAGTGCACGCGTAACTGCGGTACATTTGTTTTTCGTTGGATAATTTTCGGAATCATGCTGCAAATTATGTACGTCTTTCAACTCTTGAGAAAGAATGGGGGTTCTCGGGGTTCCATGCATGTTTTCAATAAAAAAGGCAACATTTGGTGTTCCCTTCTTTCCCTTCACCCTCTCCTCCGCCACCCCTCCGCCTTTACTCCCAGAGGAACGGAACGTTTTATGACACCGGGCTGCCGTTGACGGTATTAAGAAGGTATTTGCAGTAGCGCCCTTCCTTTAAGAAATGCATATTGACAGGCAGTTGTAGTTTGTTTTTGGTGAAGTAATGTTGTGCCTGTGCTCTCGTGAGTTTAGAAAACCCATAGTATCTGGTTATTTGGCTCGTGAATTACTGACATATTTCCTGCTCCAGTTCCCTGTGGTGACATCAGTTTTGTTTATTTTCTTAAAAGTATACCTCTTTCTTAAGGTAAGCAATTTTTTTAAATTTCTTCTTTCTAACCAATGACGTTTTTTACCCACATTATGCGTCTTAGTTTTCCCATCTGTGTTCATATATATTTTTTTATATTCTCTTGGTTTTTCTTTTACAACGCGATCTTACTGCTTATTTTATTTTCTTTTATCCTTCGTATAGTATATTCTCTTAAATATTTGGACCGTTTCACATGTTTTTCCTCAAGCGTGAGGTGATATGCCTTCACACCAGATCACGTGTCTTGAGCACCATAAAAAAAGTAACGGATTTGAAGGGAAAATCTTTAAATGACAAAAAAGAATATTTGATTTATTATTTGTTACGAATATTAGATTTAGGGTCACATGATTACGCTCTAAATAGTCTTCGTGCATTCATTTGGATAAGTGTTTTGGTGCCCTACATGAGGAAGTGGGAAAGGTGTTCCCGGAATAACGAACGATTTTTGTTGCATCATAATGATTGGCTCAATGAATCAATCAGTTTGCCTGATAACGTGCGTCATTGTTTACCAAGTACTTCTACGGCGACTGGTATGTATTGTTATACAAATCTCTAATGTATTCATTAAACGACATTATTTTTACTCTTTTGCCTTTATTATTGAAAATTTACTTTATCAGGCACATTGGTAAGGCAAGAAAAAGAATTTAGGTGTTACATCTGCGGAGCAAAAACCTCAGATATGAATAACATAACAGCCATGAAAAATCGACTGGCAGCTGTGGACAAATATGCTTATGGTTTATCGACGCTGCATTGCTATATTCGTTTTTTTAGTGACTTTTGCATATTTCGTATCGACTGGCTTTTAAGTAGTGGCAGGTGAGAAACATCAAAGCTCAAGGTGGAACTTTTAATTGCTTAAATCCAAATTATTCTGAAAAATAAATCGCATAATTATAATTAAATTCCTTTCTAGGCTCGTTGTTATCTTAAAATACAGCTGTGCAAAGGAAAGGCTTATAATACAGAAGACTTTCAGATAAAGGATGGGTTTAATCGTAGATGTGCTCAGGCCTGGAACAGAAAATACGAATGATGGAAATACAGCTTGAACGTTTTTTTGTTTCTCCTAAACTGGCAGCTGATGTAACAGGTCAAGTAAATCCGCTTATTAGCTCAGAGATAGCTACATATGGTCAATGCCACGTATTACACTCAACAAATCAACAGTGAGTTTGCTTGATGAGTATTATACTTCCGTTATCGAGGCTAATTCGTCTTCTATAAGGAAATTTCAAGTGGCCTACCACTAAACGACCAGGCATTTTCACTGTACTGCCTGAGGAAGGCCGAATTATACATTGACCTCTATCCCTGGTACTACATGCCGAACACGGTCCATAAAATACTCATACATGGCGCGGAAATTCTAAAGGGGCAATTCTTCCCTTAGGCCAGCTATCCGAAGAGGCGATGTAGGCTCGCAATAAGGACGCCAGGATATTCCGAGAAAGATTCACGCGGAAACACTCCAGGATGGCCACCAATGAGGACCTATTCAAAAGACTTTTGATCACGTCCGATCCATTGCTTTCCTCCACCATATATTTGACTGTGAAGGATCATAGGAGGCTTCCGAAGTAATTACGGGAACTGTTACTAATAGAAGACAAAGAAGAAGCAATAGAATCAAACAGCGAGTATGAGTAAGTAGTAATTACGATTCGTCCGAGGACTAAGAATTTAGCTTGAAATGAACATTCAGCAATGGACGTTCAGTCAACGGTGTTGTAGTGACGGATTCGCGGGGATGGGTGAGTGGTTAACGTGGTTAAAGAAAGGATAGTGAAAAGGCGATCGCATAGTCAGGAGCCCGCTACCCACCACCCTTTGCTAAACCGCTTCCTTACCCACCCTTGATAATCCCTCATTAGAACACCGCCGACACAACTTACTCTCCTTTCATTTTCTCCGGGTATTCCCTGCTTGAGTTTTTTCCCGTCATTGCCTCAAACAGACCTCTCACTTTCATATCTCTCTCTCACGGAGCGCGTCGGTACACGTGCGACCAACCCATCTCCTCTAGCTGTTTCTTAACCTTCTTACCCATTCCTATATACACACATGGTGTGTGCTTTCAGAAACTTGTCAACTAACTGAAGATGACTCGGTGAATTAAAACCAAGGCTGCTCTGAGGGTGAAAATCATTTCGGAAAATGATATTTGGCTTTTTTTCAGTATCTTACAAGTAATGGTATTTCATTTATGTTATTGAATTAATCATTACCGGTACTGACAACATCAACACGAATTTAAGCTTCTCGTTTATTGCAATCCTATTTTCAAAATACTTTTTCTCTTTTACCATATTCCGCGAAAGGTTTGGTGCAGCAAATTCTATGCAAAACAACATTAGTTTTCCAGTTTTGTTTAATATATTATCGATGAATCTAATTGTGTTTTCGTTTATGTACATTCCTTTACTATTCGTCGAGAGCAGTAATTACAGTGAGTGCTCAGTATTGCGAAATAAAAATGCACAACCACTGGAGACTTAAATTTAAATTAATCCATCCCTAAAACATAATGATCAAGTTTATCACTCATTAAAAAGATATGATATTGCGCATAACAGAGCTTTTCGAAAAAAAACCTCATGAAATCATGCTGATTTTAAACTCAAGGTTGAATTTAATTGTAAGAAGCTATAAAGAATGGTAATATGAAAATGATTCCCTTTAGGTAATTCCTTAAAATTAAATATTAATTTACATATTTATCAGTTCCAAGTTATTTGTAGGAGAGTATCTACTATTATTATTTCTGGCGCATCAAAGAGTCAGATAACGAAGAGTGACAACAAATTGTAATTTGCCAAGCAGGCATGTTTTTTTTAAGGTTACACATTGTCATAAATCGTTCCTATTTGCGCCACCTTCCTCGGGAAGTAAAGGCGGAGGGTGTTGTTCGTGGTGGGGGTGGAGAGGGTGAAGGGAAAGAAGGGAACACCAAATGTTGCCTTTTTTATTGAAAACATGCATGGAACCCCGAGAACCCCCATTCTTTCTCAAGAGTTGAAAGACGTACATAATTTGCAGCATGATTCCGAAAATTATCCAACGAAAAACAAATGTACCGCAGTTACGCGTGCACTGATCCATTCTCTCGATCCAACATCCTCGCAAAATCTTCAGTTTAGAATCTTTAGAAATCAGTGACAACATGCATAGCCTGAAAAAGTTGAATTCGAGTGGTTAATGTCTACACAACTTGAACAATCCAACGGAGTCACTGTATTTCCAGGTCCCGCTGCGCGGAGCCGGGCCACGACGCGCGATCGAAAACTCGAGTTTATTCTCGGCGTCGCAAACTTTTTTTGAATATTTTTACGGAATAATCTAAAAATATGTAAAGTTTATAATCTGATAAAGTATCCCAGAGACCATTTTCCGAATAAGGATTATATTTTCTACTTTATGTATAATTTTGTCTAAAAAAAGGGTCCGCCATTTTGTGACATAATAGCTCTCAAATATGAGCAAATATGTCTGAAAGTTATGCATAGTATAGGTAAAGTACCCTGTTTACAAATGGTAATATTTTTTATTTCATATAAATCCTTCCATTACTCCTAGATCTGCTCAACTTTAAGGATTATCGAAGAAAAATGAGAGCGGGCGCTTTTTAGGAAATTTGGTCGTGTTTGAGCCTCTGTATCTAAGTAACGGGTAAGACCTATGAGAAATGGCTTACCATTCCATAATCACTAATCACTTGTGTGTATATGTGCCAAGTTTCAAGACGTTATCTCAGAAAAAGCCATTTTGGACTTTTGTCCGGCGATTTTCGATTTGAGCCCACTGTGCTACGGTCACATTTACTGGTAATCATAAGAGATGCGTGGGTACCCAAGGAACAGCCATCTACTGATGAAAACCTTGCACATTTCCAAGCAAGAAACTAAAAATTATTTACCATATCTTCTATAAAGTATGTTGTTTCGCACACCTATCCGTGGCATTTTATTTGCGAATTTCATCTTCAGCGTACCAGAAACGGGATATACGAGATCCTTCCTAAGCATCACAACATGGACAGGGATTCAGGAAGTGGTTAGTGGAGAAGTACATCGCTTTTCAGCGACTCAATAGAAGTACACGCCGACTCAGTGACAGATCCAAGCATTTCCTGAACCCAGAACTGCCAAGCAAACCCTATTAGGAGGAGGTTGAAACGAAGTGGAGGAGGCATTGGGGTGAACGCTCTTAAGTGGAAGGGGCAGAACAAGATCCAGGAAGGCATTTGGGAAGGATTTTGTGCTGAGTAGGCGCGGCCTAACAGTCACAAATTTCGCATTTGTAAATAGTAATTATTGCAGGGATGATAATTTTGAACCGACAAATAAAAGATTATATAGAATGAAAAGCAGAAAAAAAACATTTCTGGCAGTGGGGATGGAACTAGGAAAACTTAACCACTAACCACCTCGGTGTATATTTCAATGGATTATCATGATCTATCAAAGCTAATTTGAGTGAAATCGGTGGCCTGTAAGTCGCATGAAACTCTAAGAAACTAGCTTTCTTCAGCTAATAAAATGACGGATAAAACTAGTCTCACCGTCAGTGTCTGAAATTGTTCACTTGCTGCTGTCTCACTAATGTGCAGTAAACGGAGCTCAAATCGCCTCCCCATCATTAAATTCCATCTGCTTTTATGAGTATGAAACAGAGTAAAGTCCACCACTGACCTGAACACTCGTTATAAAGTAATATCAAAACTAGGAGTGATTGAAGGTAGTCGGCCATATTGAGGAAAGAACGGACCAATCCAAGACTGCCCCATCGCAGCCTCGAACAATTCCTAAGTAAGTTTCAAGTCCATCTTGAGGCAATCTTGAGAGGACCATTATGGAAGTAAAATCGTCTCGCATTTTTCTAAAGGGCGTCCAGAGACTTCGAATAAATGGCCCAGGGTCTTGTACACATCCTTCCGGCTTTTAATGTCGGTGCAAGCGCAAATTGTATATATATATATACATGCTCTCTCTTTGACGCCATTTTTCCCTTGCTTTAAATAAGCTTACATCATAAACGTTCATGGCCAGTGAGATGCGTCTAACAATAAATATTTAATATTTAACTTTTCTCCCTAATAATCATTTTAAAATTGTGTGCTGACATCAAACTGAATGGTAATTGGAACTTTATTTGGCTGAAACACGTTAACTTGGGCATTCTATTCATTGTAGATACCGTAATCTAGTAGGTATTTAAAAAAAACAAAATTCTGATCTTTAATTGACTCTATATCTGTTTATTTTTTTTTTGTAAGGACACCCACTTAGTGCACACCTGCATTATAAGATACGACAGATAAACGTATTTCAAAAACCATTAGCTGATTAGATGAAACAAGCGACCATAGACAACATTAGACATTCATTAGGCAATCATTGTGTCAAACAAATGATGTGGTGTACGCAGTCACGCGCACCGGTGCGAAGTTATGCACCGAAGACGGTGAAATTCGCCATGAACAAATAATCATTCGAATTAAGATGGCTTGGTGATGTAACTGTGGCTAACACACCTGACCGGCAATTGGAAGATCCGGGTTCGAATCCCGGTAAAGTCAAATGATTTTTTCTATGGCGAATTTCACCTCTCTTCGGTGTATTAGACATGTAATTCAATTCCGTCATTTCATATCACCATTACATTCTCCGTAAAAACCAAATGTATCCTAAAATTTACATATACTTTCAAAATCTGATTACTCGGCCCAAAAACTTATCAACTAATATTTTTTTCTCTAAAAGAGATTTAAACTCTAAGCTTCGCTCCGTCCGTTCTCCATTCATTTTCGTCACTTTCAACGCCCTTCAGTCTCGAACAGTCATTATTACTAGAAAAGCGGTTACAAGGGAACTTTTTACCAGCGGCAGAAAGACCAAGGAGTCCAGCGAAGTTACAACGGCGTGAACCACGGCCTCAGCAAAACCTCTGTCCACCACCCTCTCCTCCCCCTCCCCCCCCCCCTTCTATCTCCCCCACCCAATTCCACTCAACGCCCCTTCCCACGCAACGCAAAATGTGATTCCAGCAAAACATACAATGGTTACTTACAGAAAAACTCGTCCTCTTGTTTGTTATGAGCAAGACTGAATCCTGCCATCCCGAGCTGTTTTTGACGCAAATTAAACTTGCGATCACGCGGTGCCGAATGCGAGAAAGGGTTAAACATGGAGGAAAACAGCTTTTTTTTCCAAATATGAATACCTTTTTTGCTATAAAAAAGCGAATTTTCCCAAACAATTGAAAGCTCATTAAATGTAAGCGGATGCTCATCTAGTTTGATGAGTTATTAGCAAACAACGACATCAACTGAAGTCGCAATGCGTTCATTCAGTAGAAATATTGATGCACTCTTTTTCTGGTGTCTATTTTAAGTGTCTATTACAAGTAGATCCGCCGCATAACCTGCATATTTTTACCTTCGTTTATTTTTTTTAATAGCTAAATTCCGCCAGTTAAAGCAATTACTTAAACAGAAAGAGCAAACAAAGGAATTCAGTATTTATTTTGACTCAAGGTAGCAGTGGTTGAACCTCCATACACAAATCTGAAATCATCATAATAATATCCATATGAACTATAGTCCGTTTCAAATGACTTGGCGGCTGAGAAGTCGGAGGGGAGGAGCTTGAGCCCAGTCATGTGGTCTTTGGGTAGCCAATAGGATCGCGTGGGTGGGGAAATTCCTTCTCCCGGGACCTCAGTCTTGCTCTGCCTTCTGTCGTGCGAAGATCTGCTCTCTCCTTGCCGTGTTGCCACGTGTTCTGCGTTTACATCAGCGATATTTATAGTAAGGCTGTGCGATTGCGGTGGCTGTGGCAACGCCTTGTTGGCGTTCGTCTCTCCCCTACCTCGCCCATTCCACAAATTTCCTCTGCCGTGCGAGAGCTGACGGGAACGGCCGAATTCTCAGCCGCAAAGTAATTTGAAATGGACTGCTGGAGTACATCGATTCCATGAAGAAAAAAGCTTCAGTGCAATAAGCCAGGTCGTACATTCCTATATACAGCGCATTAGTCTACAATGATAGGTTTATTCTACCACATGACCCAACAGTAACATGATTGACTTTACACCCACCAATCATTCATAGGGTCGACATTTTACGAACCAGATGATGTTTAATTTTTTATGAAGTGTATGAAAACGGCGAGATTGAAAACTGAAATGCCATAAAACGCCGAGGATAACACAATGGTGAAGTACCATTGATACTGATCTCAGACTGGCAGGAATAATGTGAAGGAATCCAATAGGTACTATACGTCTCACAACTACTACTCGTCTGCAGTGGAACTGAGAAGTACTCCAGCGATTCGATGGCAGAGGAGGAATATTGGAGATAACCGCGTTTCATGGAGTTATCTTAAATTTTAAAATTCAAATCGTTATTCTGTAGCACTCGGTATTTCGTCATCGGCCGCATAATCTAGTCATTGGCTTAAAACATTGAAATATAATTTTCACCAAGACACGATCAACGGGCGTGCAAAAGATGCAGCACGTAGCGCGGCCCTCTTTAGCGCATGTAAGCATGCATGCTTACATGCGCGAGTCGGTCGGATGTGGGGCATTGGATTTCCAAGAGACGCGAGCGCGGTTAAAAATTAAAAAGCCATTATCGTCCGGAGGGGATGGGGTGGAGGGGCGAAGGAAAGAAAACAGCCCCCTGGGATAATAACGGTAATGGACGAAGGGGGTGGAAGGGGTAGTGTATAAGGGGTAGGGGTAGGAGTGGAAGAGGGGGGGGAGGGGATAAGCCTGAATAGCACCTGGTAGGCGCGAGGGTGAGATAGGAGGCGACACCGTCGTCTATCGTCGTTAATATTATTAGCATTGCCGCTCTTCTCCATCCACATGGCAACCAATACACCGCTATAATTACCAATAACAGCGTGCGATAGGCCTGATTTGAAAAGAAACTAATTTATAGCTCGGCTTCAATTTTTTTTAGAATGGCAAAAGAAATTGTGGTTTGGGTTTAAAGAGCGTCTGGGAGATAATACGAAGCGTGGGGCGTCGCGAAGGCAAAGAAGAGATAACACGAGGGAGGGGAGGGGAAGGGAGGGGAAGTGATTGCTTCCGTAACGAGAGAGGAGTATCACACGCTTACATACATATGTTGGAGTGGGGATGATGGGCTTGGTTCCATCGACTGGTCGGCTCCATGGAAGGAAAAAGAGTTAAATCGGAGGATATTTAAATCATCCAATGATAAACTCATAGAAGTTAACGTTAAATACCTCAATCTCAATTACTTCGGTGCATTGGCAGCCTAGAGTCATGAAGTAAAGGGCAAATGTGATTCAACTGCGTATATATGAGAACGTTATTTGAAAAAAAAATTGGAAAGTAATCAGTATGCGTATTTTTTCTCATCTGATTTCGAGAGAGCGTTCAATGGAATGCTCAGGAAACGAATGCTCGAATGCATTGCTAATGCATTTGAGGTTATACATAGGATTTCTAATGCATTTGAGGCTATACATAGTGTTGCTAATGCATTTGAGGCTATACATAGGGTTGCTAATGCATTTGAGGCTAGACATAGGGTTGCTAATGTATTTTAGGCTAGACGGAGGGTTGCTAATGCATTTGAGGCTAGACATAGGGTTTCTAATGCATTTGAGGCTAGACATAGGGTTGCTAATGCATTTGAGGCTAGACATAGGGTTGCTTATGCATTTGAGGCTAGACATAGGGTTTCTAATGCATTTGAGGCTAGACATAGGGTTTCTAATGCATTTGAGGCTAGACATAGTGTTTCTAATGCATTTGAGGCTATAGATAGGGTTGCTAATGCATTTGAGGCTAGACATAGGGTTGCTAATGCATTTGAGGCTAGACATAGGGTTGCTAATGCATTTGAGGCTAGACGGAGGGTTGCTAATACATTTGAGGCTAAACATAGGGTTGCTAATGCATTTGAGGCTAGACGGAGGGTTGCTAATACATTTGAGGCTAAACATAGGGTTTCTAATGCATTTGAGGCTAGACATAGTGTTTCTAATGCATTTGAGTAGTAGTAGTAGTAGAATTGGGTTTTTTTTTGGTGCGTCGACGGCTAGGGTCATTTGCACCATGCTCAGTCCTTTTAACGCATTAAAACTAGATCTCTACAAAATGTAACTACTAATTTTATGCATTTCTATTTTATGAGTAATGCATGAGTGCATGCTAACTATATTAAATTTAAAAAACCTATTTCTTTGAAATACAATAATAATCGGCTTAGGCTAACCGTATCGTCCCCTAGAAGCGTATCTAGGCTACCCGTGATGGCCAATCTACTTCGTATAACCCGGTATTTAGTGCACGTTGTCAGTAGGTGATTTACAGTGAGAGAGGCGTCACAATCATCGCACTGTGAAGGGGTCTTTTCAACAGTAAATAGAAAGGAGTGTGTAAAATCCTCAAACGGGTGATTGCGACCTCATCCCTACGTTTGCTTCTGCAAGAGGAAGGCCACGCTGAAATTTCAGGTTTGATGCTACGCAGCTTGTTATTCTGAAGATTCCGCCATGTTCCTCTCCAGTTCTCCAAGAGTACAGGTCGTAGCGTAGCTTTTAGGTCATCCGCGAGGACCACCGCAATATCAATTTGGTGGTTTCCCAATGTTTCTTTTGCTGCGGCGTCGGCTTTCTCGTTACCCGTAATCCCTACGTGCCCAGGTATCCATAAAAACATGACTCTTACTTCTTTTTCCGAAAGTTTTAAGAGGGCAGTTTGAATTTCCTGTACGATGGGATTAAAGGAGGAAAATGCGGAGATCGATTGCAGTGAACTTAACGAATCAGTGCATATCATGAAAGATTTCCGACGGCAGTCAATGCTGGTTAAGGCCATCTTTATCGCAGTGAGTTCGGCAGTAAATGTGCTACACATCGCACTGTTTCGCTTTTAAAACTCCGTGGAAAGAAGAAGTTACTGCAGATCCGCAAGCAGATGATGACTTCGCCCCATCCGTATAGACAGGTACGAAGTCAGGATATTGCCCGGGAAATTCCTTGAAGAGCTGTTGGTATTCACATGGCGTAGTGCTCGACTTCAGGGACTTATGCAAGTCCAGCCAAATATCTGGAGGTGGTAGAGACCACGGAGGAATGTCAAGGTACCCTACTGGGTACACATCAGGGAGAGAGAAATTATTTTTCTCCATCAATTCATTGAACCTTATGCTTAAAGGCCTTGTGGCCCTCGTCCGTCTGTTAAACACATTTAAAAACCGTGGATGGAAAACAATATTAAAACAAGGGTGCCTTTTCATTGATAAAAGCTTTGAGGCATAGTTCGACATAAGGATATTTCTGCGGGTAGCCAATGGTGGTTCCCCTGCGTCTGAATAAATACTAAAAATTGGAGAGGTCCTAAATGCTCCCGTGGCCAGTCGCAATCCAGCATTATGTACAACAGCCAGCGGCCTTAAATAAGACTTCCTGCCAGAAGAGTAGACAAAAGCGCCGTAATCGAGTTTTGACCGGACTAATGCTCGATACAATAACAACAATGTCTGGCGATCTGCACCCCATGTGGAATGGCTTAAATAACGTAAAATATTTAATGTTTTCGAACACCTGTTTCTCAAGTTGTTGATGTGGTCTCGCCAATTTAATAGGCGGTCCAGGGTCAACCCCAAAAAACGAACTGAGTTCACAAAAGGCAAGTTAATATTGCCAAGACGCAGTGTTGGTGTTGGATGGTCACCACTACGCCGGTGGAAGTGAATACACTTCGTTTTCTCTTCCGAGAAGCGGAAACCATTCATCTGTTACCATTTCTGGAGCTTGTTGAGCGTCAGCTGTATTTGTCTGGCTGAATTTGTTAGTTTAGCCGACCTACAGAAAATAGCTAGGTCGTCCACAAACAGCGAACCTATTACAGGTGCCTGGATACAGTCGACGACATCATTAATGGCAATGGCGAAGAGCGTTACGCTCAGCACAGATCCTTGGGGTACTCCATTTTCCTGATTATGAGCTTGAGACAGATATTTTCCAATTCTAACTTTAAAAACACGATTGGTTAAAAAAATTTTAATAAATATGTAGGTTTCCTTTAAAACCCCAATTATGTAATGTCTTTAAAATATTGAAGCGCCAAACTCGATCGTACGCCTTCTCCAAATCGAAAAAGACGCCAACGACATGTTGACGGAGTAGGAAAGCTTCTTGAATAAAGTTGTCGCATCGAACGAGGTGATCAAGGGTTGATCTATCCCTCCGAAAACCACACTGTATATGTGCAAGAAGATTTCGCCTCTCTAGGCACCAGACAAGTCTGCGGCTAACCATTCTTTCCATAACCTTACAAAGGCTACTGGTCAAAGAGATCGGCCTATAGTTATTAGGGTCGCTTCTGTCTTTCCCTTGTTTTGGAATCGGGACAATCGCAGATTCTCGCCAGGTTTGTGGGAAACTACCATCACTCCACACTTGGTTTAGTGTGAGGAGGACGTCAGATAATGACGATTCGGGGATATTTCGCAGGAAGGCATTGTGTACACTATCCAATCCTGGGGAGCTGTTTCGTGAATCTGAGATTGCGGATTTCAATTCCCACATTGAAAAGGGATCATTGTAGTCTCCTGGAGAACCCGATGTTATGAAGTTTAGATGGGCCGCTTCACAGCAGTTCTTCATTGCATTAAATTTGGGGCAGTAATTCGCATTGCTCGTAGTGTTTGAAATATGACGGCCAAATACCTCACAGATATCAGGAGGGGACGAAACGATTTGACCATCGACTTCAAGTGATGCAATGCCATCTCTCAACGTGGAGCCCGAGATACATTTCACTTTGTGCTACACCTGAGCAATGGGAGTTCTGTGGTTGATACTAGACACAAATTCCATCCAGGAATCCTTCTTGGTCTCTTTGACTACCTGCCGCGCTTTGGCTCGCAGCCGTCTAAAAGAGGATAGATTTATAGCCGTTGGATATTTGTTAAAAATACGCAATGCTTGTTTCCTCCGTCGTATTGCTTCGGCACACCGTTCGTTCCACCAGGGAACTGGTGGCCGTTTGATGGTACCTCTTGAGCGTGGTACACTGCATTTTGCCGCGTTAGTTATCGATTCCGTCAGAGTTTCAATATTGCCCAAACTGCCACGATTGATATCATGTATAAATCTGAAACTAGATTCGAAAAGAGTCCAATTAGCTTTATGGACGAGCCAAGTGTCAGGAGTTCTAAAATTCATATCGTATCCAGGTCTCAATCGAATAATTATCGGGAAGTGATCACTCCCACAGAGGTCACTATGTACAGACATATTAACCTTGTTTATAAGACTACTCGACGTTAGACATAAGTCTATAGTTGAGTATGAACCATTATAACTATTAAAATGGGTATACTCCCCATTATTAACCAAAAACAAATTAAAATCGTCAATAAAATCGGATAAAATACGTTCTCTTCGATTACGGTGAGCCCTAGAACTTCCCCATAAAGTGTCATGGGCATTAAAATCGCCAAGTAAAATAAACGGTCGAGGTAATTGCCGAACTAGCTCTGAAAGGTTGTTGCGCGTCACTGGTGCACCCTCCGGGAGATAAACGTTACACAACGTTATTGGTTCCGGAGCATGCATCGTTACGGCTACCACCTGGAACGGTGTGTCGAGGTCCACTCGCGAGGTGTAAAGAGCCTCTTGAGTGGCAATTGCGACTCCACCCTGAGCCCTTTGTCTAGTGGTGTCACCAAATCTAAAAACATTATAACCCTTCAAAATACTTGTCAGTTATTTTAAAATGCGTTTCCTGCAAACAAACGCATAAATGGTTAAAATCGCGAAGTAAAACACAAAGCTCCTCCTTATGTCTGTAAAAACCATTACAGTTCCACTGCATTATTACTGCCATGTAATAGATGAAAAAGAATGGACTAAAGCACAAAAAGGTTCAGGAAATTGGGGCTGTCTAAAATAATAAATAAATAAATATATATAAATATATGTTATATATATAATCTATGGAGGATCACCGCCGAAAGCGGTGCCTCTTATCCTTTTTTCTGGCCTGGAGGATTTCGTTCTCGGATAAAGGCTCTTCATCCTCCATTGGCTCGGGCTGCTTTCGGTTGGTCAACCCAGAAGGACCTGGGGATGGCGTCTTCTCGCGATTCCCCGGCGCAGTCCCGGTCGTTTTATACGTATTCTTCTTGGGGGAACCCGTGGTGGCATTGGCTACAGTGGGTTTTGGTTCCTGCTTCGATGCCTCGATAGCACTGCGTTGGAGCTCCGCTTTTGTTTCGGTGGGTTTCGAATTTATTGGCTCTGTCTGGGTAGAAATTGTGACCTTTTTGGTAGGAGTAGAGGTAACATGTGCAAACGATTTGCTAAACGTGGGGGCCAACTGAGCCCTATATATTTTCCTGGCTTCCAAATAAGGAATTTTTCCCAATGTTTTAATTTCCATTATTTTTCTCTCTTCAATCATTTTTGGACATTTACGAGAGTACACCGGGTGTGTACCCTCGCAGTTCACACAGTGGGGATCCGTTGAGCATTCTTCATCCGCATGGTGCTCCAGGCCACAGCGCGGGCAGGTAGCCTTGCCCTCACATCGTGTGGCGATGTGGCCAAAATGTTGGCACTGGAAGCATCGCATGGGTGCTGGGATATATGGCCCAACTGGGACTGATTCGTATCCTACGAATACTTTATAAGGCTACTTGTCGAGTGTAAACGTGAGAACGACGGACGTAGTGTCGGTCATTACACCGTTACGCTTCGTCGTCAGTCTTCGAACGTGAGTGACACCCTGAGCTGCCATTTCTACCCTGATTTCATCTACCGAGACGTATAAAAGATCAAAATGGGATATAACCCCCCGGCATGTATTTAGCGTTCTATGCTCTTCTACCCTTATGGGAATGTCATTGAATTTCTCCATTTTCAGCAGTTTTAGGCTCTGTGTCATGTTTGCTGTTTCTATTAGTAAAGTTCCATCCCGTAGCTTCTTTGCTGACTTAAGTTCACCTGAAACGGCTGCCGACAGAACTCTCTTAATCAAGAATGGTGATACCTTCTTAAAGCTTTCTCCCTCTTGTACACATTTTATTATTAAAAACTTTTTATTCCCTTCGATCGCATTTTCTCCCCCACCCGTATCCGGGCGGGATCTTTTGGTTGGTGGTAGGTTATTATCCTCCATACCATCCGAAATACTTCATCCCCCGGGCTCCCCACCCACCACGGAGCCACATATTCGGGACGCCGTGCCGCCAGCCGGCACGGTCGCCAGGGCTACCCGAGGGGATATAGCACCCTGGAGGTGGTTGTCTGTTTCGGGTTGGGTCTTCGATGCAACGGGCCCACCAACCCAAGCACCTCCGACCGCCTTTCGCAGACACCCACCTCCCTAGCACTCGCCGCCGAACTTATCGGAAAGCCGATTGACCGGGGGTGGCTAGACACCGGCCCCCCGTTTACAGGGAATCCAGGGCCGAAGTGGGGTATTGAACCCCGGCCCATACCGGGCATCCGAAACCCGGCTGGGTGCCGAAGAACTCACCCACCAGGATCCCCTTCTCCCCTTTACGGGTCTCCATGCACGGCAAACACATGGGTGAATCTAAGGCTAGCTGGTATCGCCTCACACAGACAGTTGACCCACAAGGCTGTCCGGACGCTACCCAAGCTTCACAGGGGGTTTATTATCGAGGTTTTCTCCCCGCCCTTTTAGTCGCCTCTTACGACAAGCAGGGATACTGCGGGAGTATTCTCCATCCCCCTACCCGCAGGGGAACTAATGCATTTGAGGCTAGACATAGGGTTGCTAATGTATTTGAGGCTAGACATAGGGTTGCTAATGCATTTGAGGCTATACATAGGGTTGCTAATGCATTTGAGGCTAGACATAGGGTTGCTAATGTATTTGAGGCTAGACATAGGGTTGCTAATGCATTTGAGGCTATACATAGGGTTGCTAATGCATTTGAGGCTAGACATAGGGTTGATAATGCATTTGAGGCTAGACATAGGGTTGCTTATGCATTTGAGGTTAGATATAGGGTTGCTAATGCATTTGAGGCTAGACATAGGGTTGATAATGCATTTGAGGCTAGACATAGGGTTGCTAATGCATTTGAGGCTAGACGGAGGGTTGCACGACTCATGAATGATGTATACAGTGGCCCTAAAAAACACAGGTATCCGAATGTAACGGTCAAGCACTTGTAACCGGGTATTGATTGGTTTTATTCAAAGTAGTATAAAGGGTTAACTGGTGCACTGCGTTAGCGGCGGAATGTGTCCAGTACCTATTAAATCAAATTTGAGCGTGCATAATGAAATGTTGACACGCCGTGACACGAGAACTCTTTCATGCTCGAAGAAATACGGCGATACATTAGCCATCGCGTGGATTCCACCACTAGCCGAAGGTTGCGAGTCTAGCTGCAGTCGTGCTCGCTTATATTACATTCGATCAAATGCTACAGCTTCCACGAGGATGGCACCCAATGAGGGGGAGCAAAAATATGAATAAAGCGTCACGAAAACCAGCTCGTGTGCAGAAATCAACCCCTCTGGTAAACACTAGCTCACTTCGCTTAGGCATGAGTTGGCCCACCAATCACGGGACGGAATATGCGGATCTCGGATGAACAACGAGTAAACCAATCATTATAACCTTCCCATGACTACTGACTCACGGCCCATGTAATCGTACACTGTTAAACGAATAACACCGCCTTCTATTCTTAGACGATGTGGTCCAGAAGAAAGAAAAAGGGACATTAGGTAATTCTGGGTACCGGAAATGTGCCTACACTGACCGCTACCTACATGCCACATCGCACCACCACCCTCAACAGAAAGCCTCAGTCATGAGAACGCTGTATCATCGAGCTTGTACGATCTCTGATGCCGATTCCATCGCCGGCGAAAAGCAGCACTTGTTAAGGGCATTTGAGAAAAATGATTTCCGCCGTGCCTACATCTTGAAAACTACACGGAAAGAAGAAAGAAATTCTATCGTGAACCGAAATAAAAATCCAACTGACCCGACAGAAAATAGAGAGAAGCCAAAGGCATATGCCACTCTCCCTTGTGTGTCTGGAACTACGGAGAAAATCTCCATAATTCTATCAAAGTACAACGTAGTTCGCAGATTCACATGCACGACGAAGACAGGGGACGTACTTCTGAAAGACAAATACCCGCTTCCACGGAACCTCTACGGAGGAATATATGAAGTTCTGTGCAGCTGTGGACATCCATATGTAGGCCAGACATGCAGAGCCCTAAACATACGCCTCCAAGAGCATCAACGAGCAATTAAGAATAATAATTACCGCCTTTCTGCAATAGCCGAACACCATCTCAGCGGACCCACTCATAATTTCAACTTTGAGGAGACAAAATTAATATCAAGGGAAGTACGCTTTTACCCAAGATTAATCAGGGAGGCTATAGATTTTTGCGAAGAGACCGGAGAACGTCAAATGAGAAGACGGTTACACGTTGAGTAGAAATGTAAAACGAATTTAAAAAATTCCGGCAACAATGGGAGTCCTCACTCATATATATATATATAAAGACGAACGAGACTAAGGAATCAGTTCAGTTAACCTAATGAAGCTGGCAGGAGGACCAGAGAAAATATTGTTTTTCGCAATTTTAACATCGCGGAATGAATCCCGAAAAAAGAAACAGTCCCTTTAATATATATATACCAATAGCCTTTGATTTCCTCATGAATCCATCAGCATGGAGGAAACAATAATTATGTTTAATGCGCATTAATACTACTTAAGAGAAATTACCGATGAAAACGTGAAAAAGTCAAAGTGTAAATGGCAAATGGTATGTAACTGTAAACCACAATTCATCCAAGGAAAAAGTAAAAAATAACAAATAAAATAAATTTTCAAAACAATTTGCATATTATTTAGATTACAAATTTACCTTTAGGAAACTAAGTATTCCTCAGGGGTCCAATTGACCTCTGTATGTACTAAAAGGTAAGCCACAAAGTTTTGTACTCTAATACTAAGTAATGTCAAACAGCGACCATCATACACGAGGGTGTACATAAATGTGACCAAAACAAAATCCTCAGATGTGCCTCAATTCATCAATGACGTGTCAACACGCTGGGCTCTGCAACCCAACAAGCTCTTCGCATCAATTTCCACTTCGGGCATTCGGTAATTCAGACTTTATCTCGGGATGTCGGCATCATGTAGCGATGCAAGCCTCTTAAATAGATAGTAGTTTGAAGAAACCACAGAAACACGATACACACCATAGTTGGCATTCGAATACATTTATGGATTCTTCACAGCTCCATGGATTTCCTCCGACTGATTAGTTTTCAAATCATACACATCCCCATTTACGACACGATTTTTCAGTTGAATATATTTCAAATTCGTCATAATTTACACATTGACTTCAAAAGGGAGTATAAAGAAAGAGGAATGAGCGATGGAACGATTCATTTCGCCCTCGTACTCTTTCGGAGCTAAAAAAAGAAGCGAGGTGTGCGTCCCTTCAATGAGTGGGAGTTTGTGAAACCACCGATCACGAATCATAAAGCCATTGACGATGATGATGCAGGAATGACTGACTATTCATTGAGACCGCAATCAGTTTACAATACTTTTTCAACACATGTAATTATAATACGTTTGTCATCAAAGCTTGACCTTTGAATAAACGGCAGAAACATATAAAGAGCAAAGGGACTTCCCTGAAAGTCCACTATGGGAGAAACAGATAATGCAGAGGCAAAGTTTTCCATTGGGGATACGATTACGGCTCAATCACGAATAAGAATATTTAGATGGAGGAATAAAAGCGGAGGCAGAACTTTCTCCTTGTTTTCTACTACAAAAGTTCCAAGTGATTAAATAGATATTCTCCTATTCATTTGAATGAGTACCTTAAATATCTTCACATAGTATGTGAGTTCATTTACTGAACTTTTGAAAACGTGTGCCATGGCCGAAATACAAAGCCAAGTGTGGCAATCGAAGACCGTGCCATTCCGTCACCAAATGCTATCCGATCCCCCGGTAAACACAGGCGCGGGAAAATACGTCGACTTCTAACACAAAATGTGAACACTTATGCACCGAATGTTTCTCGAGTATGAAATAGTTTATGTTTGGGTTTAAGAAACTCATAAACGGTAATCGTTGGGGAATCAGTGCCGTCTGTTGCATTTTGCCGCGCTGATTTGACTTCATTTTCCTAAAGATAAGCATAAATAATTTCGATTATGTTTATATTAGAGATGATTTTAGGGATAATACCTATTCTTTACCCTAGAATCACCTGTAAATAGGTACCTGGTTTCCTCAGGAGACAATTAATTTTGGCGATATTCAGACCGATAAAGTCAGTTTTCTGCCTACATACATTTTTCTCACCGTAACGATGATGATATAAATCAGAACATCTATCAGATCAAATTTATGCGTGGTTTCTTCAGAATTGCCTGTTTTACTCCAACTTACAACGTAAACAACTGATGTTAAACATTATCGTATGAGGAGAATTTCAAAGTACATGGATTTCAAAAAGGCAGGTAGTATAGAAAACATGCTGATGAAAAACAACAACCACCCCACCATATGATTAATTTAATAAGATTGTGAAACGAGGAACTAATTTTTAAACAGTTTTCCCAAGGCGTCATTAAATAATTCATTCTCAGGTTCGTGTCACGAACAAATATGGGTGGAAAGTCTAATTTCCAATATTACTCGAGTACGAACAATGTGTTGCTGTTCCACAAACGTGCGACGTGGCTTACAATTTTTTCTTTTCCAGTGGATGAATGTCTGCGAGCATGAAGTTCCTCGACATCGAATCGGGGCCGTGGAAACCCCCATTAAGATCGAAGACTCTTTGCTATCTCAGAGGCGAAAAATAAATCCCCCAGGAGCGTAGGAGCGGCCCCCTTCCACCGATGGAGGGCGGCTCTGCTCTTTCCTTCGGGTTCACACTCGAGATGGTTTCCCTGGTGATAAAAAAAATCATTCTCCGCTTCCAGGATATGCAGTGGATCGTCTCGGAGCGTGTCAACGGCAGTGTGGCCTACTAGGAGGAAGAGATGAGATGACGGCAGAAGGAGCGGTTGGGGGGGGGTGTGGAGAAGAGGGGGATTAAGGAGAGGGGAGGGACCCACCCACCACGAGGAACACAAAACCCTCCTGCCGCTCAAAGAAAAGCAAACACATCAGAAAAGGTTTGTTCAAACCTCCCCTCTCTCAATTTCCCCGTCTTCACCTCATCGGGAAGGGGGGATGGGGGAGGGGTCCTTTAAGACGACGACGAGGAGAGCGAAGAGTTGATGACAGGTGGGAGGAGCAGGAATAAGAAAAGAGACCCACCGCTGTGTTCCTTCCCGCCCAACAGCGCCTAACCCATCATCCGACGACGTCACCCGCTTAATGGCCTCCTTCAAATACTCCATCCAAATATCCTCCAAGGCACTCAAGGAGTGCGAGAGCCATCTCTCATATATTATAAGGAACACGGAGGACCGCGTGCGTAGCGGATGAGGGCACACGGCAGTCACGGAAGATTGACACGCGCGGAGGAGGACGTGACGAAGAAGCGTTGCTCGTCGTCTCTGAAACAGGAGGAGATCCAATCCACTGATCGACGCTGGTAGGAATTGAAAGCTGGACCCAACGAGATAAATCGAACATTGCCAGGCGATATGATACTTCGTGGAACCGCATCATGTTGAAGAGTAAAAATATGTACCTACACCCTTTAACTTGCTAATTCCTCACGCTATCCGTTTTATAGTGTTTAACCTGTTTCGCAATTCAAGGTACATTTCTCTCTCTCTCTCTCTACGAGTGAAAAATTATAAATTAGGTCTTGAATTCAAAAGTCTTAGAAGATTAACACCCCCCCCCCCCCCCCCGCCCCTCTCCCCACTTCTTTCCTCCCAAAAGGACAAAAGAAAAGATTGTCGAAGAAAGAGAAAAGACGGCGCAGATATATTGCTGTTACTGAAAAATATAATTTTTTGTACTCACATAGATGCGTAAATATAAAAGGAAATACTCTTGCAATCATTATTTCGTCATAAATACCTCCCACATGCATTCAGCTGAATTTATGCCCTCAAATATTTATGTTGACGCACAAAAAATATTGGTGACTAAATGACAAAAAGAAAGAAATGCATATATGTATTTAACTCCTCGTATATTATTCACGTTACGTAATTGGAGGAAACAACGACGATTCCCATTGGTATGTCTTATGGGATAGATTTCAAATCATCCGATAATTTTATTAATGTTTGCATACTTATTATATAGTCAACTGAGGGATGCATAAATTGTCAGTGATTGCTGTATTAGACATAAAGCATTCTATTCTAAGAGGAATGAAAGTAAACGGTTTAAATATATGTATTTAATGATTTGAAGAAGATAGACTTTCTGACTGCAAAGTGAAGAATCCCGTGGTAACTGATAGAAAAACGCTTCAGTCTCCTGAGTGGGTGAGATTCCGGATATTTAAGAGAATGAAAACTGTCATGCTGGGAATCTCCTCCATGCATACGCAGTTTATTCCGTCAGATCAAGATCTTGAGATTGAACAGTTACTGAAAAAACAGATCTGGGCGTACGGGCACTTACGACATCATTTATGAAGATGCTCACTATCAATCCTAAACTGAACAAGTGAACATTCTACATTATCCAAAAGCTTATGAACATCTGAAATGAGAGTATTACCTGCTTCAGCTTGAGTTATTGTGTTGCCAGCATTTTCCAGGATTTTTCAAAAAATTAACTCAGAAACTTTGATTGCTCATAGATGAATAATGATTTAATGAATGCAATGAAATTACACTACATAATGATTTCCTGATTACAGATAATCATAATTCTGTGTTTTTCTCATTCAAATCCAGATAAAATGTATCCTTTTAGCATTAGCAAATTATTATTGGAAAATTAACCCTCAGAAAACCCATGTTGTTTTGCATTAAGTGATGTCTGATGATGCGAAATATTTGAGCGTCAAACTGTGGATAAGCTGGAACTATTATTCAATTTTTCCTGCTTATTCACATAGTTAGACGCTCAAATATTTTCGCAAAGGAGGGCTGTATCAATAAAATGGAGGTAGTTACGTACATCACCTTTTGGACCACTCTTGAAAATCGGAAGGACCGACGACAGCTTGAGAAAATCAGGAATGACTGCGGAGATTAAAATGAAAGGAATAAAGAAGATCAGATTGGATGCAGAGCAGATGGTTGGACCCCACCAGGTCCAAAGTCTTTCTTTACATCTACCTTAACTATTTTCTTAAGTATTTCATCCACAGATATTTGTATATGAGAAACCGAAATGGTAGGGGGAGGAACGAATTCTTCAGAATGTTCTCACTTTCGGGGGCGAGGCTCCTTAAATTTTTGTTTGTTTATGGTATTCGGGATTTTGGTTATGCGATTAATTCGTATTAATTAAATGCGAATTTAGTATTAAGCAACAGTTTCGCCATGCTATGCTGCCGGCTTTTTGGAACAATAAATAATAAATTGGATACATAATTAATCGCAGAACCAAAAGCCTGAATACCGTAAACAATGAGCTGCAAAAATCTACAAAATAAGTTTATGTTTGTTTATTTTTTGTATTTATGGTTGCTATGTATTTGTTATTGACGTTTGATTTTGATTGTTGAGAGAGGTCAAGGGAGAAGAGACGAGTAGCGCAACACAAATAGACTGTATAATAATTTCATCCTTGAATAATTTCTTCTCCACCGTTCTGAGGAAAATTAAGCGAACTTAAACAAAGTCTGTTCACCATTATCATTAAGCGCTACCAAACCACAAGGCAATACAAGCGATAGGCCGAGATGGCGGAGGGACTGTACTAAGCATGGAGACTAGAATTGGAAAGGATAGCAAACTCCCAACTTCAGCGTGATACCTTTTTGGAGCTGCCAACCGAGGCGCCACTGTCATGAGTGAGTCAGTCGAATCAGATGATCCCTTTCACTACGTTTACCAATCGATCTCAGACCGGTCTCAGTTCAGACCGATCTGAAAGTTCAGCAGCGAGCTGACTCAGATCACCTGGTTTACCAACACGGTCGGAAAATATCGATATTGAACTATCGAATTCAGTAGTTTGAATTATTTTGAGATTTCTTGCGTATTTCAGCCGCATACTTCTCTCCTTACCCTTCTTACAACAAGTCACGCCGTAAATGATATCGATTATATTTTGTTTCCCTTCGGTAACCAAAAGAAGAACGATGATCGCCACGCTCCGACCTCTTCGGATCGATCTCAGACCGGTTAGCGGGAAAGCGGGTTGACTCGGCTCGCTTCTCAGATCGATCTGGCCAGCTCGCTCCGTTCACCCTACCGAGCTGAGCCGGTCAGATCGATCTGAGATCGATTGGTAAACGTAGTGTAAGTATCTCACGTGTTTTATTTACCAATTTCGATATTAGGGAAATTACGGGTTGTTAGGAATAAACTAATGGTTTTATTCGTCAAATGATAATCTTAGAACGTTCGCGACTACAAAACAAAATCATTACCGTCAGTATCGACAATAGGCGTAATTCACGGGTAGGTACTTGAATTCGGAAATGCATAATTTCAATGATCACATCAAAGAAATTTACATCACTTAGAGAAGAAAAACCAAAGTCGGTCAAAATAATAAAGAGGCCTGCAATATATATACATCAAGGTATAATCATCATCATCATCATCATCGGCCATGTCTTAGGCCTACCATACACGTACCGTCCCGGCCTCAAGGCTTGGCCTTGAGGCCGGAACTGCGCAGTTTGGCCGGAGCCGTGTTCTCCCCCCACACGTACCGTATGTGCAAACCAGTCACGCGGCAGCTCTGTTCGAAGGTGTACGTTTAGTGCTCGACATGTCAACTATTGAAGATATTGAGGCAATGGCAGTGACAGTGTGTGTTCTAGCGATTAGGAAAAATGTTCTTAGCGATTAGGACTGCGGGGTTCAACATACACGTACAGTTCCGTCTCAAGGCCAAGCGACCTTGAGGCAGGACCTCATTGGTTTCCCGTCCGGTCGACGATCCGCCTCAAGGAATCGCCACTCACTGTCAGTTCTTCCTTCAGTCCAGGACTGTACAGTCCAGACCTTGAGACCAAACTGAACGTGTATGGTAGGCCTTACTCAGCCCCATTGCCAAGTTCATTGCGCTTTCATTGTTTTTTTGTTTCATTGGTTGATGCCATTATATGTAGGTGGTTTATTTGTGAGCACTCGAATGCATGCGTATTGTCACTTTGTTTACAGTGTTTGGGAATTCCGATTGTTGGCACAGAAGAGGATTGATTGCTCCACTGAAAATGGGTAGAAGATAATGCTTCGTTCCTGGATGCTCCACAGGGTATTCCACAAACTCTAAAAAAAACAACATTTTAGGGGTGAAGAATAAAAGCTTGTTCTTTTTTATTCTTCACGTTGCCGTAAAAAAAGGTATGACCGATGATGATGATTAACCTATTTATCCATTGCAGAACTTTTATTATTTTGAGAGAATTTGTTTTTTTTTTCAATGTGATTTAAATTTCTTTGATGTGATATTTGGAGGAATGTATTGCCGAATTCAAGTGCTCGTGAATTATCCATAACGACGCTAATAATTTTATTTTGTAGCCGTTCTCCATATATGTATATATATTTTTTTCAACGCCCATCATTTTCAAAGGATTTCCTTTCATATTATGTTGAACCCCTATGATGGAAAATTTGAAACGAAGATATGGTTACGACCATGGTACTACTAACAAGACAAGGTAAGTCGTTCCCGTGACCAAAATGAGCCAGTTCTGCGCATGACGTCACCTGGCTCCCACAAGCAGACGGGAACTCACGAAACTTACGGAGATGGTCGAGTATTGCCGGTATTTTGGTTTGAATTTGATCAACAAGGACGGTATGGAAATTAATTATATGGTATTTGGTGGTTGGAAGAAGTATTAACCTTTGCTTAAACTTCGCATTGCTGAATTAATTGTGGTAATGTCCCCGAAGAAACATCATATCTTTACTACGCCCAACGATACCTATCAGGCGCGTACTTGCAATCGAAAAAACATTATTCCTTCGTTCGTGTGACATTAAATACAATTACGTACATTCTTTGTTTTGTTCATCGCATCGAATATATTTTACCAACCATCTAGGAGCATGCAGTGAAAAATAACTTGTTGATTATGAATAACCCTACTTGCAACACGTCAAAAATCAGTCCTGATAGCGTCTGCAGTGAAAAATAACTTGTTGATTATAAATTAACTTACTTGTATAGCGTCAAAAATCATACCTGTTAGCGTATGCAGTTAAAAATAACAAATATAGTCGTAAAATATTCGATGCGTTAAACAAAACAAAGAATGTACGTAATTGTATTTAATGTCACACGAACGAAGGAATAATGTTTTTTCGATTGCAAGTACGCGCCTGATAGGTATCGTTGGGCGTAGTAAAGATATGATGTTTCTTCGGGGACATTACCACAATTAATTCAGCAATGCGAAGTTTAAGCAAAGGTTAATACTTCTTCCAACCACCAAATACCATATAATTAATTTCCATACCGTCCTTGTTGATCAAATTCAAACCAAAATACCGGCAATACTCGACCATCTCCGTAAGTTTCGTGAGTTCCCGTCTGCTTGTGGGAGCCAGGTGACGTCACGGATGCGCACCTAGCCAATCTGGGGGGTTATTTTGTAATCTCACCTTAGTGAGAATACGTCATAAAATCTCACTTTTACGTAGTTCAACTCCCTCACCCAGGCGGCGTGACCATCTTCGGATCTCTAGCGGTGAACTGCCGGTCATGTGCTGGTCTTTTAGACGATTCATCCGCTCTGATCCGTATCTTTCGACTCTTGATCCGTTTCATTATCTCCGCCTGCCATTAGTTCCATCTCACTTGTCATAAAGAACGTGACATGGAGCCACCATCGTTTCCACTTGAAGCTCGAGTTGGAAAATAAACAAGGGCGCGAAAGATACGAACGATTTTAAATCGTATTGTTGTAATTTGCTAAACGTGAAGAACTTCAGAGCATTTTCAACTCCAATATATTGGGCACTTGAAGGTATGCTTTGTTTGAAATGCTTATGTTATTATTAGCTTGAATTATCTGTGTATACATTTCGTATCAATATTTCCCAAACAATGTTGCTGATACCTTTGGTTTCGTGTGCCTATCCGCCAGTGTATGGAGAATGGAATTCAGTTATTTATACCATAGTTACATAATTTTAACCAATATTGCCTTAAAATCTACGTTCTTGGTAGATATTTCCCGTGCTTGTGAATTGAACACTAATTAGATGCACTTACTTTTTTTTAAATATTGAGTGATCGCTTACATGTCGCTTGTAGTTTTGACTGTATTTAGATGTTCGTGGTATGTACAGTGTAAGACATCTTCCGTAAGATGTTGAGCAATCTGGGTATTCGCTAGTCTCGGCATCTTTTATTTGATATAAGGTAATTGAAGCTTCGAAAATTCACGAACCGTTCGTGAGCCGATCATTAAGAGAGGGAAACGGATCTCCCGCCTTTCCACTAAGAGTCACTAAAAAGGTGAGATTACAAAATAACCCCCCTGGGGGGTTATCCGGGAATGTCGATAACGGTGACATTTCGTCATCACTTCCGGTATTTTGAGAAATACGTCATCAACTTCCGTCAAAGATGGCGCCCACGGCTCATTTGGCAGTTCTTCGTTCACGGACCGACTCAAAACCGAAGCTTCCGTGTCGATCGTAATTTTTCGGTGGACGGCGCTAGCGTCGCGACGGAAATTAAAGAGCATCATGGGAAATCCCCCCCGCCCCGCCTCCGCAGCCGATCTTTTCAAGCGCTTTCCGTTAGTGTTTTGTTGAGTGTTTTGGCGGTATATGCGAGTCGAGTTATTTACTTCCAACATATTTTCATAACTCGAGGTTGATTAATGACATTCCCGGTGTGTATACTTATAGAAATCCTCGTATTTAATCTTTTTAATGTTTTCATAGTTCTATACCTAGTGGAAAATCAGTCTTCTTCGTAGAAATAATTATTATTGCCATGCTATAAGGTATGATCTACGCAATTAGAATATCACTCATCCAACAGTGATTTCATTTGAAAATATTATTTGGATGCCTTGCGTTTGAGTTACTTAAAAAGGAATTCCTTTCCCTGTTGAGTTTCAAAGATATCTCACTATGCCGTTGACGCTCATGTGATTGGAAGTTATTTTCGACTTGCACACATGTTGGACGCATATATTAAAAGAGTTTCGTGAAAATCATTTTTCATGGAAAACCTTCCATCCATTAATATTTTATAGACATGGATCACTGGTCTTCAGAAGCGGGAATAGCGAGGCCGCGGCGCAGGAATGAGGAGGATGAAAGACTGAGAGAAAATGCCATGAGGAGAAATAAGTTGAGACAATTAAGAGATGGTGCCCGCTTTTTGGCGTCACACCGCCAGTCCCGCCATGACTGAAAAACCATTTGTGTGTCAATTACTTGTACTTGTCAAACAAATACATAGGAAGTCTGCCTTTACAAATGAAAAAGATTTGTACGTATGTACATCTCATAATTGGAAAAATCGATTTGCAGACATAGAAGGGGCAATGTTTTGATAGTTAAGGAGTAGACAATTAATGATCACGTATATAATGACACTTCAATGCTATTGTTATTGCAATTTACTCTCTCCCACTTGTCCGCCGTCTTCACTGCGCCCCCTTCGACAGCATTAAGGGACGCAGAAAGGCGCTCCCACACCTGTCTTTTCGTGGTAGCCCCTTCCGGGCCTTTACACAGGCCGACAGCAAGCGACCTATGCCTCTCCGTATAGTCCAACAGGACTTCGCGTTGACGCAATGTCACGTAACGGTTGCCTATAACTAATTACAACTAAATTTTTCTGCCTCAAACTAGTAAAACGGACGTGCAAAAATAAATATTACTACGGAACTGGATAATAGTGATAAAGTAATTAACAACCTCAACCGCCGTTAATTAATTAAATCCATGTATTCATGACATAATATATTGTTTAAATCTTCTACGTAACACAAAAAAATGAATGCTAAATTACACAAAATTCATAATCCTAGGTTAAAAACTCACAGCCTTCTGTGTGTGAATGAATGAACATTTACTTTGCCACCAAATTGCAATAAAAACAAATGCGAAACTCGTAGCGGTGCGCAAAACGCAGAAGAAACGGAACACAAAACTGAGCCAACGGCTCCGACATTAGCTCATAGATTCGTTCAAAATGTCGTTCGATTGGGTCTTTTTACCGTTCATTGAATGCCTCAACGAATGAGTAACGACATTATGAACGACGACATTCCCGAATAATTAACATATTAAATTCCTGGACATGCACAACGACCTACCTTGTAATTGTAGTACCATGGTTGCGACATCATCGCAGTCGCACGGTGGCCGTAGATCGTTCGTACTCTCGAATGATCCTTGAAAGGTTAATGAAGGCGTTTTCTGTTATTCAATTCATATTTCGTATTTGGTTGAAATTATTATTTGACAGAAAGAATCATTTTTTCTTCCTAAGTAGCCGTAATTTCCCTCAGTACGAAATAAAAAAAGTAAATACTGCGTTTGTTAACATTGGGTTAATAGGGATCATCTGATTCCACGTATTCAGTACGATAGTAGCGCCGCAGTTGGCAGCTTCAAAAAAGGTATCTTGCCGAAGTTAAGAGTTCGTTATCCTCCAGTATCCATGGTCTTGCTACTCGGTTACGTGAAGAATAAAACAAGAGACTACTTACATTAGTCTTAAACAAGCTGTCTGTTCTACACACCTAACACTTTTGTTTTTTCTAACGGTTTCAGAATACCCTTTGGGGCATCCAGGAACAACACATAATATCTTTTACCCATTTTTAGTCGAGCAATCAATCTTTTATCGATACCAACAATCGGAAATCCCAAACAAGCCGCCATTCGTAAACAAAGGGACAATGTGCCTCACAGAGTCCTCTCTAATGCCAACTATCGAACGGCTTCAGAAAATTAATCCAAAAAAAAACAAATAAATCGCATTGAACTTGGCAATGGGGTTGGTTAGCTGTGCCATACTCACATAAATTCACAAATTGAAGGAAACTGATGACACGTTTTCCTCAAGAAGTGAAATCATTTTTGGGGCTAGCAGTAATATTAGATGGCTCATATATTGAGATTCTGTGAGCAGCAATTGGTATGGAAGAGAAAGATCGAGTTTACTTTTTCTAAACGCCAACTTGTGCGGAGTTTCGGTGCAGCAACAAAAGCAAGCGGCGGCGGCGGCGAAGAACAAACAAAATAGTCGAGTTTCGCAAGTGAGCGAGCGGTAGCAGACTAGTTTCAGAGTGAAATGGAATGGTAAGGATTTGTATCATTGCAATGCCCTGGCTCTCTCGGAACAATTAGAGTAAAGGACATAGGTGTACAGTAGATGTAAGAAGATAAAATTATGGACTGCAGCATTGTAATAATGCTAAATTATTACATTAAACTGCTATTCAAATTACATTGGTAGAATTCCGTTCCATTTAGCACAGTGTCTGTGGTACGGTTGAGCTCTTCTTTGATGCTTCGATGCATTGACAGGGAAATCAGTCGAAGAATGAGGTAGAAGAAGGCAACAATGAGAAGGACGAAAAGACGACGAGGGGGATAGATTGTCAGCAACGTCCCAAGAGCATCCGGCGAGAGAAAGGAAGGATCCATCTTCAGGTTCCGCTCTTACAGCTCTCGTGGATTCCTCGTCCGAGTGAGGGCACGGTGCTCCCCTCTGTTGGCTAGAATGGCGAACTGTATCCGGACGAAGCTCCAGTCCACTCCCGCTCCTTAAACGATCCAAAGGACGAAAAAGACTCTCTTTCTCGGAACCCATTTTAGAGATTCGCAATGCTTGGTGCACAATCCCAGTGAACACAGATCCACAAGTTTCAGAATATTCTACTAATGCTCCCGAAAATTTAAAACAAATTCAGTAAAATAATTCAACACGATGAGTGAAACTTACTGAGATAAAATAACTGATAATTCAATGCTATCATTGGTTATAATTATCAAAGTAAATTATTTTTTCACTCATACCAATATTTTGCTCATTCCTCTTAACCCCAGTGGTGTCGCAACAGTTTGAACTTGCCCGGGGTGGTCTGTCAATACTTCGGGAAATACTTAATACGCATCAAATCTATTTAAATAATTACGCAAAATGAACATACTTTATTATACAAAAATTAACTTAAATTTATTATACAAAAGTAATATATGTATATAAAACAATTCTTACTTTATTATACAAAAATTATATATGACAACACCAACACCTATTTCGTTAGTCATTTGATGTTCTATAGAGAATACAGAAAGATTTATTGACCGTGATTTGTAAATAACTGTAATTTCAAACTCTCGGTATAGATGATACTTCTACACTTTTTATAATTTAATCAGTGTTTAGGAAAAAATCAACGCCAAAAATGCCAATGCTATAGGTCCAATATTATTTGGCAATGGGGAGATCTATGATCTATGACCTTTAACTGCAGCAGTCCCCGAGAACATGCGTTTTTCAAATAATAGATCACTATATCAAAATTTATAAATGAAGCAAAATGAAACTTATAGTACTGTAAAAGAACACTGAAACGCCTGCACATTGACAGTTCATGCATTGGGGTACAATTTCACTATCTGAAACTCGTGCAAATATCGCGCGATAGCCGTATTGTGTGTACTTATGTATGTTACACCATCAAATTTTTAAAGCGTTCCAAAATATCTTATCGCATTTTTACCCTTGAAGACAAGGGTGACATTTCCCCGTGATTTGGTGACAAGTGAGCAGGGGATTAATAATCGTTAGATTCACGCGAAGGACGCGCCAACGCAAGCAAAGAGCCCCGGTTTTTTTGCGTTGAAATTATTGCACTGACGAAAAGAGTCCACGTAGGCTTGGTGATATCGTCAGATTCGGTGATGCGTGATGGCGTTCTCTGATTGAAGCGAACGGTTTTGTGAAGTGCGAATAGGGGAATTGGTGTGTCGTCATATTTGGGCGCTATATAGAGTCCATTATGGTGCATCCGTCTCTCGATAACCAAAATCGACAATAGATGCGTGATCGGTGATTGCGAGCGGTTATTGAAAATGTTATGTGGAGGAGATTGAGAGAGGGGAAGACAGAATGGGTGCCTGGAAATCACTGATCTTACGTTTTCCTCCGCGATTGATGCTACATCTACATACTACCCCGCAAGCCGCCTCAATAGGCGTGTGGCGGGGGGTGTTAGGGCACCAGCCGTTTACATATAAAATGGACACGCTCTAATGAAATTACGCCTAGCATTTATTATAGTCCCTTATTGTTCGAGGGAAAAACGAATTGCCATACCTATCCGTTCGGCAAAATATCTCTCTTAATTTATCGTTTCTGTCGGACCTGGAAATAAGTGGGGTTCTAATATGATGTTCTCCGTGTCGCTCTGAAAGATATCTATTCTCAATTGCTCAAGTAATCTAAGCCTAGCGCGTAGTCTCCGATTCTCTAGCGGCTCCCAGCCTAATTCGTTTAACATCTGCGTAACGCTGTCTGTACGCCCGTAGCAGTTTTTGACGAATCGCGCAGCTTTCCTTTGTATTTTGTTAAGTTCCCGAATTAAGTCTTTCTGCACCGGATCCCATATGCTCGCTGCATATTCAAGGTGTGGCCGGAATGCTAGGTTGATCTTAAATTCATACTCGACTTCCGGCTGAAGTCACCATTTTAATCACTCATATTCACTTCTGTTGCCGACCACACTGTTAATATCAATTGTATAATTTTCGACGATTTGGTCCAAACAAATTTCAACTCAGAACCAAGTGCAACCACATTGGTTGTGGTTTGGATTTTTGGCACCAAACGCTCGACATTTACATAATGGATTATGCACATCGCTAAGAGATTATGACGATACTTGGTGCATAACTATCTTTATTCTTCGATGTAAATAAAAAATTATGCACACAAATCGCCAAAATAATGTCTAAAGTCAGTCAACAATGCTGACTGTTCATGTATTTTTTCGGATATTAAGGTTACTGCTATAAAGTATATTTTTCAAACAGTCTTTTAATAATATTTAAACACAACTAGCAGAGGTACCCGGTTTTGTACGGGAAGCTGTGAATTATTTGCATCAAGTATGCATTAAGGACCCAGGCTAGCGTTGATCGTTTTACATTTATCGGCTAAAAAAAGTTTATACCTGTCATGAAACTTGAGGTTTATTTACGATAACGTTGTCAATGGTACGTTCTATACATATTTCAGAAGTAGTGAAATAACAAATGGCACCAAAAACACCTACGTGGTAAGATCATTACAATCTGGGTCCAGAAATAATGCTAAATAATTGGGTCAGATGACGGTGCCCGTTGAATTTCAGCAGGATAGAAGTCATTTACTTACATCATTATAAGGGTCAGTGTGACGTGCTACTATCTATGAGCAATCAACCGCACTTGGAAACTGCAGAGTGAAAAATACCCAGAATGTATTCTCGACTCAAAATTGCTTATATGTTTTTTTAATCATGAGGTTTGCGTTAACTGTACAGAAGTATGATTTTATGCATTGCGTTTAGGAGAAAATGAATAGTTACTAAAAGTAACTGGACAGGGAGACAATGTCTTTGACTTTGCCCCTAAATGACTTCGTCTGCTTTCTTGAGGAGAAGAGTCGCAGCCAACAGTCTTGGGAGGCAAAAACATGTTCATGGTGTGCGGACGGAGGCGTGTGACGTTTTTGTGAAAGGCAAGCTAAACCACTGTAAATGTGTTTACGGTCATAATCACGAGAGGGTAGCACCAGAGAGGATGAGAAGACATTTTCCTATGTGAGTGAAAAAGAACACAATCGCTTGATGGGAATCCATCCGCGTCACAGATACCCGTTGAATATGTTTTTCCACTCCCCCCTAAGTAAGAATGTGCTCCCATCTTGATGAAAAAATGAGCAATTCACAAACGCTTCCCGAACTCAAGTGCGAATATGGACGATCCATGGTGACGATGCATCGTAATGAAGGTATATTCCATGTTGTTATTTATATATTCTCACAGGATCAAAATACATGTATATTCTATATTTTCTATAGTTCTATATCCTATATTTTCAACACACACATCTTTGGCACAACGCACGGAATACGTGCTCTTGCCTCCTTCTCGGTCGCACATGTCGAAGGTCAAGCGATAAAAACCACTTTCTGCTAAATGAGTGGGACACACAGAGGAGAACGCATCAAAATATGGACGAAATGAACCGACAACGTAATCATGTGAGAAGATGTGGAGAAGGAGGAGAGAGAAGGATGGCTGCAAAGAACCTCTTCTTCTTCTTTGTCGTCGCGGGGGTTCGAAGACGCAAGGTTGTTTCCAGTTTCGATACGATCACGATATTCCGGATAACAAATGGAGAAGGAAACGCAGGAGAAGAGCAGGAAAGGCGTTGAGCCTCGACGCGTCGTTTATATTTTACGTTAAATCTCAGGAGTCTCCTTCGGGGCATGCAACCCGCAGTTATAATGTGACATCGCGGGTTGCATGTGCACCACGGGGCTGTGTGCACACATGCACCATCCACGTCTTCCTATAACCAAAATACATAATTAATTTTTGACTACGAACATCTCACCGATCAATCTCACCGAGCAGCGTAACAATAGCGTGATCCGATCCCAGTTATTCCTCATTTATATAAACGACATTAACTCTAGGATAATTATCAATTTTAGATTGTTTTCCGATCAGACGGTCACAAATGCTGACCTTGAAGTTCTAGGTCATCATTTCATGTAATCTCTCGGTAGAAGACGGCATCGTCGACAAAAAATATAATATTATTGCTCACTTTAGAGTTCACAAATAAAAGAGAAATGCGAGGTGGCCGATCACGTTTCCTTCCTGAGGGATATCACACACTCCAACCAACTGGCTGGAACTATAACGCCCCAGCGTTGGTTCCAGCATGGTTAAGAGCTCTTCTAAATCAGCGTTAGTTTCATCATGGTAAGAGACCATTACAGCCGTTAACGCCTCAGTGTTAGTTCCAACAAAGTAGTAACGGACGGCGCGTCGTCTGCTATTACTACTTTGTGTGCTGACAGCTATAAAACCACGAATAATTCATGTAATAATAAGTATTTAATATTAGCCTTCTTCCTGGGATAACCTTGAGGAGTACAAGGAAACATGGCCGGTGATCGAAACTCAAGAGCGCCTGAAGACATGAGCGCAGTCAGTGACGACGCTGAAAGAGCTGTCGCCTAACACTTAACACAAAACAACAAAAGGTGATCAACAGAAGTCAAACTGTTATCAACGCATTACTGATTACAGAACAAAAAACATTCAGATGCAAATTAATGTACGATGAAAGCACCATGTTGACTTTGTAAGTATTATTTTTTTTGCAATGTTACATTTCTTTGTATTGTTTGAACTGTGCGTATAATATCATTAATATAAAAGATACTTTGATAAATAAACTATCCAAATTAATTTAATGATGTTATTTCTTTAAATATGGAAAACGCGAAGATTAACGAGAAGGTTGGTGAAAAACAATTCGCACATTATCGATCACGAAAGTGTGTCCCGGGTGTTCCCGCTATATCCGCCAGGGGCCGTCAAATGTTTGTTATTTTAATGTCCCATAATTAGCTAATTTTCACAGATATTCATAAATGTTTCAGCTATGCAAAACCTGCATAAATGAATGATATACCTTTCACAAGGAAATTATATCGATATTTACAGTACATACTGGATTATAAAGAAAAGTCCATTTCTCACCCTCCATAGAATTGAAAATTTGGCACCCCTGCGGCACGGGTTTACCGAGATTTGATTGACTACAAATTTTGTAAATATTATGCTTGCTTCAAAATATAAAAAATAAAGCTTCAAAACCCTACATTTTCGATACTTTTAAATGTTGCCCCCCCTCCCCCCCTCAATATACTGCAGTACGATTCTTACAAAAGAACTCACACGAACTCCATATTTGTCAAGAGGAAGGTGAAATGTAAAGGATTCCGATGAACTCTGTGACCTTGGGAGTCACCTTGACTCCAAACCTAGAGAGCGAGGGGGAACACGCACGGAAACGTATGGCGCTGCACTTAAGAAAGCAAAACGTATCACGTGATTATGATTGGAAGGTTCTCCGATGAAAAAGTGAAGGGGATATGTAACTTTGCTCTTTTTAGGACACATCTCGAGTACGCCGCGAACATAAAGAAGCCCTGGACAGAAAAATTTAGTCCTTGAAGTAAAAAATATCCACAGCAATGCCGAAGAATTCGTTAAAAAAACTGATACAAGGGAACAGAAAATGTCAACCAGTTGATGAAAGGGTTCTGTTGGGAAGCGTCAGAGATTACTCCATACATATATCTATATATATCTTTATATATAAAAGTCAATGTATGTATATTTGTATGTTTGTGGGTATGTTCCACATCTCCTCCTAAACCACAGGACCGATTTTGATGAAATTTGGAACTCATATTTGTTACTGGTAGACAACAAACACTGTAGGGTTTTCAATTAACCAAAACCCTTTTTTTTCAGGGTTTAGGGGTGTGATCCTTACTAATATGTATAAAAATGTTATGGTGTCTGTCTGTCTGTTGCTCCATCACGCAAAAACTACTGGACCGATTGAGCTGAAATTTGGCACGTACATAGAAATAATGTCTGGTTGTAATATATGCTATATTAAAAAGCCCTCAGGGCTCCCAAAAGCCCCCAAGGGTCACCCCTGGTGGTCCATGCTAAGCATTGGGTTCGGTGCAGTGGTTTCATTTTTTGCTTTTTAAAAGTACTTTCACTCAAGATATAGGCCTGGGATTTTTTTAATCGGATGGCTGAATAAAGGAAGTTTCTAATTTTATCAATCGATTTTCTTCTACCCTCCGATGTTGTCTGAAATTCATCTTTTCAGCTGAAAAATCTCAACTTTTTTCTGAAATCAACAATAACATATTTCCTTGACAACCATAGATTTGATTTTCAAAGGATATACCCGCCTCTAGCATTGAAATATCACGTTTTCCTGCAGGCCAATGATAGAACATAGAAAGCAAATCCGTATAAGAAGGGCCCAGAGTCCCAAGGGCCCCATGATAGATTTCTTCAGGGGTTAATCGATAAATTCAATGCATATGTACAACAAGTATACTCTTCAACGTCTTTCTCAAAGTAGCTCTCAAAGGGACATCGCATGTATATGAGAGAACGCTTACGTAGTAAACAATACACATAAAGGAAATTAATTGATTACACACACAATTATATGTGCAAGAATATTTACGTGCAGCGAATATCAATGGTAATAATGCCTCTGTTGCTACAACAATCACGGCGTTGTTCATTATCGTTTAATACCAGATGTATTACATGTAGTGAAACCATCTGCCTCTAATTACGATTGCGAACTTTTTTTAGACCAATTCCCACATCATTAACGTTACGAGTTATTTATATGTTTGAAAGTGTTAAAGTGCGGTTAACATAGGTACATTCACTCAATCATCGAGTTACCCATTCAAGACTCTTGCTCGCCGCTGAGTTTCCCCTCATTGGATTTAAAAATATATCCATCTACATGCCTAATAGAAAAAAAAGTAACCTTTCGAATAAATCTTCTTAAGCAAAAGGAATGTATTCTTTGCGAGAAAATTAGCCCTTGCAATAAAAACGACCAAAGTTAGACTTGGATGCTCAAAGACATGCCCACCAGCGATCTCATGATAATCTCCCCACGGTGTTTCTCGGGTTACGCTAAGATCCGCACAAATTGCATCCGTACCCAACATACGGACGGGTAATCAGCTCTAAATCTGGTTCCAATACAGACCTATCTGTTTCTAACCTTCAATTCCAGGCGGAAATTATAATGACGTCACTACATGCTTCTTACCCGAAAGAAGAACGGAAATTCTGCGCAATTAACGACATCCGTGCATTAAAATCGACAAGTGCACTAAGAATCACCGTAGACTTTTTATTTAGCAACCGAAACCAATGATAATGGCTATGCCGAAGGCACAGTCAGGGTGATTGAGGAATCATTGGTCAAAAAAACATGGCTTCTGCTGCCATTACTCCTCTTGACGTTATCAACTGCTGGATTGTACCCTTCTGTCCAATCCTGATTAATATACACAACGCACTTATCAACGTTGAATAGTGAAACTGAATTAAGTCATGGAATGCAAATATATGTATGTACACAAGGGAAGCGTGTCTACTACAACGAACACAACACACAAGATAGGTTACGAACTCCTTGAATGATCACGCATACTGTTTTTCTTCGGGCTTTGTGGTTTTATAATAAAGAATAAGTTTTATGTTTTTCACACCCGTTGAATTTCAACGTGTATCTTCCGCTCGTATTATTATAATAATACGAGCGCCCGTAGGCGCTCGCGCCCGACGATTTTTGATCTTTTTTATCGTCAATACAGCCGAATCGTGCGCTCGTTTTCCTTCGCTAAGTGTTCTTTTCACTCTGAACAGACACCGGAAAGCTAATAACCTGATAGTTCTGCTGTCTTATGAATCTGTTTTGGTGAAGTGGTTTGATACAAAACTGCTAACTTAGTCTATAGTGATACGATGCATATTAAAGCATTGCTTTGTAATCATTTTGGTATCTCCTGTTATTCTTCCAAGCTAATCATTTGAGCACTGTGGGATGGGTTAAATTATCGGCAGTCCTCTATGTTTCTCTGCCTTGAAATAGTGAATACATAGAATAAGAGAATCGCAGTCTCTTCTCTTTTAGCCAAAGAAGTTCAGAGAGATGTTTCCCTTGCAAGTGTGTGGTTGCGTCGAAATCTATTTCAAGTGAAACAGTTTGTTTACACAATGGCGTGGAAGCGGAGTGGAGCTGTGATTGACCTTTTTGGAAAGAAACTGTGGAGCTTCAAGTATTATCAAAGCTTCCAACAATACGTGAGTTACTATGTGTGTTCTTTTATTACATGAGAAAAATCATGACGTCCGGGACGCAGCTAGGATTGTAATTAAAGAAGCTGTTGATCTATGGAACAAAACTAAAATTCCCCGTATCCAAGACATTCGGGTTAATGAAAAAATTGAGGAATCTCCATAAGAAGACCTCCACTAATAAACTGTCAAATGCAGCCGCGATGGCTGAGAAAGAAATGTTTCAGAGTAAGCTAGACTCTATGTTTGACTTGAGCAAAAATGATGTAATGGAACAGATGGAAAAAAGACAAATGATGTAACTAAAGAAGCAGAAAGAAAGGCTTGGCAGGAAGAAATACTTTTCTTGTGTGATCAACGCGGACCGAGGTTAGGAGTTGTCTCGGGTGTAGGTTTAAAGATAAAGAAGGATAATCATAGGAGGGCAAGTGAGAAAAGACAATGAAATTAAGAGGTCACTACTCGAAGAAGGCAGATTGGCTAAAGTTGCAGAGAAGCGCAGAGTATCAGGCAACGTTCAAGCGTCGGTATTTTTTGTTGTTGTTTTCACGCATGTTAAAGAAATTGATATCACGGAAAGTGTTTCTGTAACAGATCTGTAATAGTTCACTTTGAGGATGACCTTGAATCATTGCCATCTTCACCTGAGAGGCCGAAGAGGGGACGAAAGGACGTAATCAGCCCTGTAGTTGTTGAGGCTATTGATGCTGCCAAACTGAGTGCTCCAATGGCCACAAAGATTTTGTCTGCAGTTGCAGTTCCTGTTGGAGGTTCTGTTAAGGAACCAAACATGAGGTCTATTCAAAGAAAAAGAGATCAGCACAGAACTTCTGCGGCAACTGTTATGAAAAATTCACAGACTGACTGCTGACCTTGTCTTAACCGTTCATTGGGACGGAAAAATTGTCCCGTCTCTGTGTGAAAGATCTCTGCAAGATCGACAGGCCATCATTGTCACTACGGAACAGATACTTGGTGTCTCAGCGGTGGCAGATGGTACAGCTTCTGAGATTACGAGAGTGGTAATGGAATCCCTCAAGGAATGGAGCATCGAAGCAAACATTCGCGCGATGTCATTTGACACTACAACACAGGTAAGCCACACCCTAATATGGTGGTCTCGAGCTCCTTAATTACTATACACGTTGGGCCACCCACGTGTTTGCGACAGTTCATCGCGACTTAGGTTACGTAAATATTGTGACTTCCAATTTATACGTTGCCTTTATTTCTACATTGAAGGGTGCAAGAATTGGGCTGCAGTGCGGATAGAGAGAGAGAATTATAAAGAGAACTTATTGTGTCTACGGTGTCGACATAATGTTTTTGAACGAGTTATTGAAGACGTATATCGCGATGTGATGTCTCCATCCTCTGGGCCCGAGATTCCACTTTTTGAGGAATTTCAGAGGAAGTGGCCTACTCTTGACCACACTAAATTCTCTACCTACCAAAATTACGCCGCATATCGATCGAACTCTATCACCATGTGCTGCAGATATAATTGGTTTTGCTAGAACAAAGCTTGAGGTAGGTTGTTACCGGTTGAGTATAGAATATTTATTGTTAACCTGTAATAAACGCTGCCAATAGAATTTTATTATCGCACAGAGTGGCCAACCTCGCGATGACTACGAGGAACTTTTGGAGCTGACTATCTTGTACCTGGGAGGTGTTCCACCCCGTGGAGTTCGCTTCCGACTACCGGGACCTATCCACAGCGCCCGCTGGATGGCGAAAGCCATCTACTGTGTAAAGATGACCATGTTCAGGAAGCAGCTGGGGCTGAAAGGTGCAGAAGCGGATGGTCTCCTCAAAATGTCAATCTTCTTAGTCAATATTTATGTCCACGCATGGCTCACTGCTCCAACGTCTGTGTCTGCTCCACGAAATGACCTCCAACTTTTAAAGAAACTGTTAGAGTATGAGAAGATCAACAAGCAGATAGCAAGAGCTGCACAGGAAAGAATGGTCGCACATTTGTGGCATTTGAGCGAAGAGCTGATCAGTCTATCCTTGTTTGATGAGAAACTCACTGAAGAAGACAAAATGCAAGTTGCCGCCGGTATTATCAATAATGAAGGTTCAGAGGAGCCGCTGAGGAAGAGGCAGGTGCAGTTGAGGGATGTTCCCAATATGACACTCGGTGACTTAGCCACAACAAGCTCCGTCAGATTTTTCCAAATACTAGGAATTAGTGAAGATATTTAGAGTACCCTGTGACTGAATGGGTTGAAAGAGAGGATTAAAAAATGGGAAATCAAATTGCTACTTACTTTAGAGTGGTTAATGATTATTCGGAGCGAGGCGTAAAACTTATGTCCGATTTCAACAGAACAATAACACAAAAAGAGGACGCCTTTCAAGACTTGCTCATATCCGTAGATTCCTACCAGAAGTCCCCATCTGGCATCAAAAAGTCAACATTAATTCATAAGTATGACACACCATCTACATCAAGAGACCGGAACTGAATTGTACACTTACTCGTTGTAACTTCAAATATGTTAATTAAACACATCCAGGTAATCAGATAATCTTAACCATTTATTTACCCTCAGAAGTGTACGAGTAAGTACAAAGAGAAAGAAGGGGTGGGGACGGAGGGGGGAGCGCTCAGAGCTCGGCACGGATGCCAGCGTAGCGGTGACCGTCAGCCAAGCGCCCGTACGGCGGCTAGGCCGGTGCGGAGTAATATTACTCCATGATTGCTTCAATATACGGAAAAATGGTTAAATTTTTCGTCCCTACGGAGATCTACAATCAGCGAATTACTATAAGGACGTGTGTCTGGCATCGAAATCCGCTTATTGTAGTGCACCTGCACTTTGACCCCTTAGGCACGGCTATGGGTAGTCGCACATCAACCAGCCTGAAATGCATTTGTTATCTCACCAAAACAACTATTTTGAAGGGACGAATTCAAAAGAAAAACCAACTTTCAAAAATAAGCGTAGGTCTAACGCTATGTGCGCTCATAATGCGAATGAAAGAGAATGTTTTTTTCTATTTTGTAAAATGTTACTCGGTAAGAAATTAATACACTCCATGAAATAATTGAAGATACGTACAAACTACCCACTGTTATATTTCTGACGCCATCTGTGCGACAGAACGTCGCCACTGTTTTAACAGTGCATCTCCAGAGCACACAGCCGTGTATACCAAATCCCGTGGACCTTCTTCTATTTATTCGCTATCATCTCCAAAGGCAAAACGTTAGCTAGCTGATATTTCTGTGTCATTGAGTTATTTTTCTACATAACGAGGTCATATTCCTTGAATTCTATGTGACTAGAAATCTCTCTCAAACAACCATAAGTAGTCGCAGTCTTTGTTCCAAGATTATGATTCTGATTGAGCCCCACCGGAATTCCCGGTCATTTCGTCTTCTACTTGGAGCTGGCATGCAAATTGTTTCTACGTTTCGCCGCTGTGATTCCTGCCGCCTCTGATTTGAGCGCGCGATTTCGGAGGCAAGGAGTTTGGACTTGCAGGAAAGGAAGTGCTAGTTTACGGGGAGCCGTCTCAGGTCGCACAAGGAGTTCGAGCTTTGACCCCCGGTGACCGTGGAAAGTGACCGCGTGGACGCGGCTAAAGCGAAAAAAAACGAGCGTATTCCGTCGCCTAGGCAACCGACAGAGAGTAAACGCAAGATGCGGTTGGAGGGAGGGGAGGGGGGGAGGGTGAAGGATAGAAGCGGAAATGAAGAGGAAGGAATCAATGAAACGGATTTCGCGACAGAGTTCAATGGGAAGCAGGGGCTTAACGGGGTAAGAAATAATCTTGAGAAAATGAATTTTATTTGGACTTGAGCCAAGGTCCGGGGATTAAAGAACAACAAAGTATCTTGGCAAGAGTCATTCCACCTCCATATGCAACAAACGATTGGTCCCTTCGGGTCTCCGATTTCTCAAGTTCATTTTTGGGTAATAGATCACTTCAAAGGAAATATCCTCATTGGATTTATTTCGTAGAAGTTTTCACAGTTAGTGTTCATAGCTAAAATAAAATAATGTATACTTTTCCAGCGTTTTAACTTTTAGTTGCACGATGTGTGAAAAAACTGCTCATGGCAATCTATAAATGTGATTTTTTCAAATTATTTGTACATTTACATTTTTCTCCGTCCGGCGCCACGGGCTCCGCCCTGGATTAGGTGTGCAGCACACACGTTTAACAGACCTGAAAACATAAACATAGCTCCAAATCATTGTATTAAAAGCGTTATAATCTATATCATGAATTATCACTGGCTTATATTTGTTATGTAACTCCCTAAAGATAAAATATCAAAACATATATTTAAGGAAATATTTCAGCGTAAAATTCCCGAGTTTTATTTCTTGATGATATCCAGTTTGTTCTAATATGACGTTACATTTTTTTAAACACGAAGAATGCCACTCGTGTCATTTTTTATGATGAAGAAATTAGGTATATACCAAGCCTTTGAATTTTATGTTTACAAGTCCACGTCCTTTTTTCTTCACAGCTTCTCTCCACTTTTGCTGTTTACAACAACCTCAACAATATCCTCCACGCTCTTGAAGTATCCCTGTCCACCACCATCGTTAGCACCGCCGAATCTTTGCCTACTCTTCATCCAAACTGTTGATGGATGTTCTTCTTCACCACAGCACTGTAGCGAAGTACTATTCCTCATACTTTTCGTCCAGTTCTCAGAGGGCCCTTCTGAGAACTGGACTCCCTTGCACTTGTATGTGGCTCACATGGCACTCAAAGCTGGGTCTATAATTTTTAGAAAAACTTATGGAATTATTTCTTGACACATATTCTTTCAGATCTTCCTTCAATGTCTTTCATTTTCCTCCATTCTTATTTTCATCTCTTCAGCCTTCAAGAATGGTTTCAATCCTTTCACGGACAGTTTGGGATCTCTGGTGGCGCTCCCCCGGAGTTTCTCCATACTCAAAGGGTACCTATACTTGAAGGAGTGCTAGTCGGGTATCGCAATATCAACCCTTTCTTAATCAATGTTGGGGTTTTATTAGCAGCTTATTATTATCAAGGTGTATCATTACTGAACTTACAAATATATTTTCAAGGACTTTGCACGAGAAAGATGAGAGAGGTATCGGTCTGAAACTCTATTTCATTTCTTTAACACCGTTTTTTAATTCGGGCGTTACATTAGAATCTTTCCAGTCCTTAGGTGCTACTTCTTTCGAGGTGGTTTCAATAAATATTCTACCGTCTCGCCAATAAGTTTGTTTCTTCTTCTCAGAATTGTCACTTACCACCTTTTATCCCCTATTATTCTTAGGGCTGTGTTGTTCCCGTGAAATAATTAACACCAACTCGTTCCGGTTTTGGCCTTTTGATTGGCGACGGGCCCGAGCGACTACACTGTTACGTTCATACAGAAAGACTTCCCACATTCATAAACGTCTTCGCCTTTTATAGCCGCTGACTCCTTCTCGCTAGGTCGCTTCTCGCCAGCTCCGCGTCCTTGGCGCCGCTGCCTCTCCGGTGTTCTTGTTGACTCGGCCTCCACGCGAACCCGCCACAAGGGCGTTTTCTTTTGTGATTCTTTCCGTCCATTTCATCTTCTTATTCTTCAAAAACACAACTATTTCTTTGCATACAATCTGTTTTGCTCTTCTATAATCCTCTTCCGGTGGAATCCACCGACCATCCGCCACGCGACCACCGCCCTCTGCAATTGTCACGGTGCGTCAATTGTCACCGCTAAGGATATCTCTGCTGGCGTCTTTCTCACTTACGCTGACAGCCGGGCAGCGTTTGCTTTCCAGAGAGGAGAGGTCAATAGGGCGAGGGAGGGAGATATTATGGTGGACGCTGCTCTCCTCTGAGTGAGTCTGTCATCGGAGAGTCTGTATAGTCGGTCATTTTGGGATGAAGGATGCTCGCCTGTGTATCAGAACCCGTGCAGCAAATAAGTCTTTGCTCGGTGTATGAACTTAACAGCACCACCTATGGTGCTTCACTCCCGTGGGCATTACTTCCTTGAAGCCCGTCAGCAACCCAGGGCAGCGTGGTGGGTGAGCGGAGAGTACAGACGATCCAATGGTCAGCAATAGACCCTTCAGGCAATAGAGAGACTTCAGATAGCGTGGATAACATGTGAGCAGTGATTGGCGTCTTCCAAATGCAAATTCAATCAAAAGAGGATTAAACACATGAATGTGCCGATGACACCACAGTATAAAACTGGACGCGGTCAACTTGTCCTCCTTACTTCACTGGTTTCACTTTACGTTAAATTCAATGAGTGAATTATGCAATGGACATTCAATATCGCCAACGGATCCAAATTTTGATGACCCCCTACAAAATGCAGGTAACCACTGCCACGTTTCGGCAGCCAGTCCTTCGGCAGCCGTCCTAGATTGTTGTCATCCACCCAAAAATGTGGCAACTGTCTCTAATCGCGAATCATATTTAACCTTGGGTTACTTCCGGACTTATTCATGATCAAAACCGCCTAATCCGACAAAAATGCCAGCCGTCTTCCACCGGAGATTAGGAGATGCCATTCGGGTAGGAACGTGAGGACGCCATATGTCCTTAATGAATCAATCAAACGAATCGTGCGGGACATTCCGAGAGCGAATGAGAGCCTGTCTCAGTATCAGTAATTATAACGAAACAAAAGTACCAAGTCTAGTCTACCTAGTCTATAAGGACGGAATTATATTTGAATGATCTATCGCACCAATTATGGTATCTTATTTCCCGCGGAAAATATTCAAATTAAATTAATCAATTCTGCAATCTAGTATTCCCAAAATTTTATGCTTGTGATCTTTTCTAACGTAATACGTAAGTTCTTGCAAAGTATGTTGAATTTTGTTTGCTTTGAACTTACGCAAAATATTAATTAAACTTTTATTTTTCCCTTTGATTAGTTAGAAATTCCCACCCTAATTCCTTTAGAAACCCGGTCACATGACTAAGTTCATCATAAAAATTCTTGGAATTACTACCGGGCGAGGAAGGACGATGCTGCAAAGATTTCGATGGCTATTGCCGGGAAAATATCAAAGCTTATATCGTAAAAACAAATCTGGCTGGTCTCTGCTGAGCTAGGGCTATTTCTGTAAAGCATACATTCATGGTTACGTAGCACCGTATACCCGAAGGCCATAACCCTATGAAAAACACAACAGCCACTACGGAGAGGCGGGGCTCGAAGCCGCGACCTTCGGAATGCCAGGACAGTGTGTCCCCAACAAGATAACCACGCAGGAATTTGGACACCGGGCTCCAGGTTGCATTTCAGTTCTAGATCTCAGTGGCGATATATCGATTCGCGGCCACTGTAGGATTACGATCGAGGATTGATCGAGTTACCATTACCATCAGCCTGCATTACAGCGCTGCAAAAGCCTCCAACAGAAATTACAACGATTACAATGCCTGTCCCAGGCAGCTAGACTATCGTTGTAGCCTTAATTAAGCCCGAGGTAAGGAAAATAATATTCTTGAGTTACCAAGACTCGTGCATCACTAATCATTATTTAATGTCCCGGGGTATGCTACGTCACGGAACATAACACTTTAATGGTAATTTCACTGATACGCCCTGCCGAAAGCACTTTCCCTGAGATAAAACGGTCAAAAAATGAAACTGAAGATTGATTCGAGAAAAAAAAAGACTTTCATCAACTAAGTACATGTATGGAAAGATAGAGCGAGAGAAGTGGCCTAGCGTCCCTCTCGACGCGATAGAATCGATGTCCGGCGGGATATCGAATGAGTCCGGTCACCGCAATCGGCGTCCACGGCGAGTTCACCAAAGTTTACGACGAGATTTAATTCCGCCACGGATGAGAAAAAGGCATTCGAAATCGTCGGAAACCACGAACGTCACTCTCAATCGGGTTTTCACGAGGACTATATGTTTCACCCTAATGAGTGTGTGCGGCTTGTGCCTCGATGGGGACTGTCACAGGGATAAGTCACAACGTACATTTCGAACAGGGATAGCTCTAAAAAAAAAGGACCCCAGTAGCAGTTACCCTGATACCCCAATTGCCCCACGCCTCAATTCGGAACGGCTCTCACCACCAACGGCCCCCGCCTCAATTTCTTCTTAACTACTTCCCTCCGGCGCGGGCGCACCATGGGGCAAAACCCCACTTTAGGCGGACAAAAGTCCAAAAATGAAAGTTTGAATTAGGGTTTCTGAAATATTAGGTTGGGTAACCTGATGTTTGAACTACGTAACGGTGTATTTAACAGGTTGGTAAGTATGCACCTGCACGTAGAAATGAGTGTCAAAGTGAGAAAATAGCGTAGCACTGGTCCTACGGACGCAGACGCCGAATTGGACGGTCGATTTGAAACTATTAGTACAGCACACTGATGTATTCGATTTCATTTTTTAAACTTTCAATCGATTGAAATAATCAAGTAGAGTGTGAATATGATTTTAAAATTTATTTTTATAAGAAAATACACGTGGAGTATTTTTTATCACGAAAGAAAATTTATTGATTTTTCAAAATGAAAAGTTTTAATTATTCAGAGAAAAGTTATATAATCGGACGGAGTCGTATCGGAATTTTGAGATATATTATTCATTTAAGTATGAGCTAGAGATTGTAAAAGAAATCAACTGCCATTGAGTTGCAAAAGGACTTTTACGATATAAAAGTTATTATGCACGAGAGGCGGATAGGAAATTCATCCGGCCGCTATGGCCGCATGGCAACGGGTAAACTATAATATAAACAATTTCAATCATGGAAAGCAAATGTAAGTACCGTAAATAATATCTGTTTATGAAGTTATTACTACTTTGTAACAAGTCAATGTAACAAGTCAAATTTGGATGCTTTATGTATTACGTCCACTCTTAGGTACTAGTGGTGATGTTTGTCACGCCAGGACTGAGATTTTTGAAATGCTGAGATTGAAATGAAAAGTTAAACGTACAAACTTCTGTGCAAATCGTATCATTTTTTCTATGAAACATGAAAATATTTTGCAAAGGTGATTACAAAAATAATTTTGTAAATTTTATAGCAGATTCATTTTCGACGATCTTCTCTATTTACGTGAACCTTTTTTAATTTGATTCGTTCAGATTATTCTTAGGTAAAAAAATTTAATGTCAAAGATTGTAAAAATAATAAAATTTGCCAAAAAAATCAAAAAATACAATAAGTATTGCAAATTTGATATCAGCTTTCATTTAAGCAATCTCAAAAACATACACATGCCTATTTTGGAAGTTATTGTAAAATGTTTGGACTTTTGTCGGTCTAAAGTGGGGCCCCACTGTGCGGCGGGGAGACTGCCCACCCTCAATTCAAGGCATTGGCGACTGCGACTACTCACAGTGAATAAGCGGGTCTTCCGCGCAGGGTTCCACCCTTCGTCCCCGATCTGCGAGCGTCAGCTCATCACCGAGGACTAGGAAGGGATGCGGGAATAGGAAGGGAAAAAGGATAGGTAAAAGGGTTTCGGGAGTGGGCAGCTTCCGGCCTCAGAGTCATAATTAGACTAAGAGGGCAAACGGAACGCGAAACAACTTTTAATCACTAGCGTTTGCTGTGGTGAATTCTATAATGAGAAAACACCGGATCGGCAGCCGTCCTAGCCCGGCCCGCTAGATTGCGACTACTCCGTAACACTCTCATCCCAAATCCAAACTCGCTGGCACCCACCCACCCCTGTCGTTTGCTGTCCCTCCTCATTTGACACTCCCCCGCCCCCATCCACTTTGACTATTTTGCGGCCATATCCGATCACGATCTGACACTCCTGATTTGACGATTATCCTGATCGGGAGCAAGGGATGGCAATAAAAAAATATTTTTTTACAGATTAACAAGTGCAAGTCTGAGAAGCCAACCCAGCCTCCCCGTGGTGTTAGATGGGTGCCGTTTTACGGTAGCTGAATGGGCTCTGGCGAGGGGTTTCCGTTAAAGAAAGGTCCACTGGTTTTTCGGAGAAGATCAATGCACTCCTTTTGGAGACGGGTTCACGGTTGCATTCTGATGAACAAAGAGCCTTTCATCCGCCAACCACCGTAGTAGCGGAGTGACCCTTCAAAGGTGGCAAGGGCTTCTGGCTCGAGGGGTCAATCGTGGAATTTGCACTATTGCTCTTGCCACACCACCCCTTGGGAGATCAATTTCGCTAAATTGAGGCTTCGGACGTCTCAATGAAGGGTTTTGCGACGATGCCTGCTCCTCTATATATGAGGTTCAGGTGTCTTATTCTTAAACTCCCTCTTCTCCCAAAACCTTTTACCCTTCCACCCTCCACAGGTCCCCCGGGTAAGGCTAACGCTAGGAACCGGCTGTGGTTGTAACCCCTCAGCTTTTTGCTGCACTAAGATTAACAAGTGCGCCACGCGTCTAAAATGGGGAAACACGACACTCGGGGTATTATGCAAAACGGATAAACATTGTGGGCCATCGGTATTTAAACCTAATTCATCAATAGCCCTTGCATGCAATATGTATTCATCAATGCGTGCAATTGCAGCATTACACATCGTGCCGAAAAGTACTCTTTGCTCTTCTAATAATGATCGATAGATAATTTTAACTATGAGGGCATAGAATGTTTACAATTTTTTTATTATTAATAGATTTTTAATTAAATTGGGAGACAACAAAAAGTAATGAAGGATAACTAAGGCTTAAGTTACAACCCGAAGTGAAGCTTGCGCTTTCGACTGTTAAAATAAATTCTATTTTTCCATTCTCTATCCTTGCCCTCTGTTTCCTTTTCCACATTGGTAATTATTTCCTTTCCTCTTTTAACCAGAATTATTCAAGGTCAATATCATTTCAGTCCATACCATAATCACTATTCATTTGAAAATGGATTTTAAGGAATTACTGACGCAAAGCCGGCCGATTTTAAAAACCATCGAATATAGATGTTTTATGTTATCCAGAAGGCAACATATTAACATTTTGGTGATAGGTCTTCACTTTTGGGCCAAAACACCATACATACGACGACTTGGAAGCAAGCTTAAGGAGATAATTCAAACTAACGTCAATATTAAGGAAAAGACTCCGCTATGGTCACCAACTCTGCTTTGACGACGGCAATAAATATCCAGTAATACGAATAAATAACGCCACAAAGCCGTGGAGGGCGGCCATAGTGAAATTTCCTTTTTTATGGGCATTTGAAACTAGCTTTCTTGAAACAGTTAAATAGAAATTAAATGAGCCGCGGATGAAATTCTAACACATTCTCCGTGTTATGAACAATTATGCATTTTCCGCCAATGACATCAAGAATAATCACGCGCGTCACTTTAGGGTGACCAACTCTCCCGTATTTCCCGGAATCTCCCGTATTTGACTCTATTTTTTCACGATCTCCCGGCTCCCGTATTTTCTGTCTCTTTGTGCGAATTTCTTCCGTATTTTTTCGTCAATTAAAATCATTCAGTTTCAATCATTTAAATTTTGCGCACAAGGTCGAAATTCGTTTAAACGTTCGAGAGCAGACGCAATTGATTCTATATCGAGTTTTTTCTATCGAAAATCTCGTTTAGAAATGAGCAACCAATAAGTTTAAATCTCCTTGTCTGTTAAACCAATGAACGCGATCTTACTCACTTCCTATTTTTCTTTCTTTGTGTTGCTCAGCTGGTGGTGCTTTGGCGTGATTTGGTTTAAGTGGTTTTATTCTACATCACCTGTGAGCCGTGTAAGGGCAAGAGTTTATAATACAATGATGGGCAGTGATGACGAAGCTAAAACGCCGCCAAAAAAGAAAATGATGTATATGTGTACATATCTTTCGAAATGGGAAAGTGTATATTCCTGTATTGGACCAACACAGTCTACTGTTTATAAAGAAAAGTGTTCGATCTGCAAACGCGAGTTTAGCATCGCACATGGCGGCAAGAACGACTGTATACAGCACATGGACACTACAGGCAATAAATTAGTATTATTTATTCTGGAATATTATATCTTGTTATTCAGTGCGTACATTTTTCTCTTTTCTTTTTTCTCTTTTCTTTCCTTTCTAAGTTAACTTCTGGTGGTTTCTTGTAGGTCACTAAAACAAAGTAAAAGATCTCAGCACTTCGTCTAAGATTACTTTCTTCAGTTCTTCCCACCTTAACTGAGTATTTTCTCTTATAGTGGACAGATGTTAGGAATAGGAGCAGTACAAAGCTGATCAAATCAGAACTGCAAGTTGCCATGAATTTCACGTATTATTGTACTGAATTTTTAAAATCAAAGCAAAATCTGTTGCAAAATATATTTAGGTCTTCTTAAAGTATAAAATACAGTTCATTTTATTTTTTTACAAACACTGCCTTGCTTTTTTCTTTTTTTTGTGAAATTTCGCCGTGTTTTAAATCTCCCTTATTTTTGGTCAAGAACAGTTAGTCACCCTAGCAGACTTACGAAAGTGCAAGACGGCAAGTGTCTCTTAGTTAGCCACGCTCTCGACCGGTGGCGCTCTCGAATGGCCCGCGTTCTCCTCCACCCCCCTCCACCCCGCGCACACGCCCTTCTCCTGTTTGTCCTCCCGTCCGCAACAATCGAGTAACAGAGCTTTGCCCTCCCCCCCGCCGTCGTTGGGCGTCCTCCCCTCGCATTGTGACGTCACTTGCATCCCCGTTTCTGCGCGCGGGAATGCCAAGACCATGATGCACCACCCCTCTCACACATCCATCCCGCACGTCATCGGAATTCGCGAATTGCATCACGGGAATGCTTTGCACCCATCCGAGGGAGATTCCGGGGATGCCCGACGAGCGAACGAGGGCGCCCCGATCGCACCCCCTTAATCCCCAATGACGTCATCGATCGCCCCACAATGTAGGTACTCCGGAACTACTTCCTTCGGACTCTGCGGCGGAACCCTTTCAGGGTCCCCTGTCTAAAGGGGGAGGGTGGGGTGGGGGGGGGGTCTCCAGCGGCGACGACGGAACTGATCCGTTGGAAATGAAATGTTTCCAAAAAGTGGAATGCAGCGCCTTCCGACGGACAGCCTTCGCTTCCGACAGAGAATGACAATTGAAAAGCGATGAATTAGAAGCGACGAGAATGTCCTGCAGAGGATAGCAGTCTCTGCTCTCTTAAAGATCTAATAGGTGTCCTGCACGTGAGGCCTTTAAAGCAAGATTCCTTGTCTAGGAGTTGAGCTAATGCATGCAAACGGAAGAGGTGTCATATGGCGACGTGAGCACCTTACGAATAGAAAACATTTATTAATTCACTCTCTTAGGCGTGAAGCCAATCTGTCTAGGAACGAGAGAAAGAGAGGGAGAAGCGCTACGTATGCACCAAGTGGTGCCACCAAGTGGTTGTCGCTCGTGAACACACACATACACGTGACCCCCCCCCACCGTGACGCTTTTGAAAATTGATTTCCATTGAGCTCCGTGGATTCTTTTGGCACTCTAATTAATTTTCATGTTTTGATAGACCGCGAGGTAATAGAAACCAGTTTCCTAAGTAGCAAGAGCCACATTGTGACTTGACTTTGTCCTGGAACATTTTTTTACTGCATTATATTTATGACTTGCTTCATTTTAAAGTCTAAGTTACTACTTTTTTGTCATCCTGCGTGTTATACTTGATGGCTATTACATTGTATTCCTATTTCGCTCCGTTCACATTTTGATAGCCCACGAGTTTATCAAAATCAGTCCTCTCTCTGTATGTACAGCAAGTGTATACTGCTCTTGTACCTGGATATTGAGGTAATTATAGTTTTTTTCTCTTTCATTATATTTGTGAATAACTTCATTTTACACTAAGATTTACTTTTTTTATATATTATTTCGCTCCCGCGCATTTTACAAGGATCTTACACTGTACTCAATTCGCACTCTGGTTTTATTTGGCACCATCTGTTTTCATATTTCAAGAGTCCAAGAGTGAATCAAAATCAGTTCTCTGGCAAATGTTACGTCGTGAACTGCCCTTGTGCCTGGAAGTCGAGTTATATATATATATATATATATATATATATATATATATATATATATATATATATATATATATATATATATTTCGTTCACTCACTCACACACCGCCTTTAGGCGAATAAATATATAATAATTTGAACAGAAGGTGAAAGAAAGAGATAAGAAACATGTAACTAAAATTGGACGAAGAGCACTCGGCGCGAAATCGGGAGGTTCCGGGTTCGAGTCCCGGCCACGGCACATTTTTACCCTCTGATTTCTCAGCTTTACCATCTTCCACATCACCAGTGTCTTCGTCCAATTTTAGTTACATGTTTCCTATCTCTTTCTTTCACCTTCTGTTCAAATTATTATATATATATATATATATATATATATATATATATATATATATATATATATATATACTCATCCATTCGAAAATCAGACGCTCAAAGGCGCGAATAAATTCATACAATCATAGGAAATGGAAAGGGATAGGTACACATAAAAGGACGAACACAGGGTTTGGTGGGGAAGATGAAAATGTGTCGAATCCAGACAGAAAAAAATTTCACCTTACCGAACCCTGTGTTCGTCCTTTTATGTGTACCTATCCCTTTCCATTTCCTATGATTGTATGAATTTATATATATATATATATATATATATATATATATATATATATACAGTGAAAACTGTCTATAACGGACCCTGTACACAGCGGAAACTTGTCCATAGCGGAAAATTTTCTTGGTCCCGACCTGCGACATACGAATTCCCATATAAGTGAACCTGCATTTAACGGAACCTGCTCAACGCGGCAACGGAATGATTTTTGTTCAAAGTCGTGAGTTTTTCACCTGTGTATTACGGAATTGCAATTTTTACTAGAACACACGGATTGCCATGCTAAGTCTTCCCGGAATTGAAATTTCAAGGATGACCTCAAGGAGGGGAATGTTTGGGAGGGAGTTGAATAGAAGGGAATGCCACTATCTGTTGGTTGAGGAACACGGTAGGGGGGCTTGACGGTTGACCAAAATGTTTCCACCCTCCCGTTCTTCTCCATCTCACGCTTCTGCTATTTTTCGCTCGATTGTTACGCGCCGCAGGACGCCCAGGAGTCTTATTAGCTAGGCAAACGGAAATCGGAATCAGGGGTTGAAAATCGGAAACACGTCACTCTATCGGAAAGATCGCCAAAGTTGCGGGTTAGTGCAAGTGCCAGAAGATAGCTGATCCTTGAACTGGGGGGGGGGGGATCTTTTCATGCTGTTATTGTTTTGGTTGTTATGACTAACCTTACTCACTACTCACCTGAGTTTCCAGGTCATTTTTTCCTTCCCCCATATTTCCTCCTTTCCCCTGTCCTTCCTTCCCCATCCCTTCCTCCTTCTGGCATTCATCCATTCCTCCTTACGCCCGTTCTTCAGAGGTCAACTGTCATTCACACCCACCCAGTAGACCAAGCCAATCAACGTGCCTACACAACCCTTTCCCGTGACCCTCTCCCTCATTTTCCCCTTTATTGCGTCACATAAATTCGCACTCGTCGCGATTTGTTCATTTCCTGGTGCCCGCAGTGAATACCTCGAGTGGTGTAAGTGGATCCATAACTAGAGTAAAATGTCTAAAAGAAACGCATTGAGTTTGCAGGACAAAGTTGCCATCTTAGAACTCATCGAAAGAAATCAGTGCAACACAAAAGAGGTGCAAAAGAAATTCAAATGTGGAAAAACGCAGGTGTACAGCACGTTGAATAATAAGGAAGTGCTGCGCGCTGAATATGCTAAAGGTTGGTGTTAGCGTGAATGCATTTATGTTTTCTTTCATTTCTTAATGGTTCTTATGTAGAATGGAGATGATTTCATTTTTCAATATCAATTTGATATTAAAAAATGAAGTCATCCCCAAGGGTACTGAAAAAATACTGTATTTTACACAGTCACTTTTTTCTTCCATTTCAAAATAAGAAAATGTTAAATAAAGTTACATTGATTAATTGTGACTTATTTCGATATGGTTTTTTTAATGCTTCGAAGTGCCATTCATGTGGCTTATTGTGAACATTTTAAATAAATATGAACGCAAAATGGTGAATCGTTGGTAATTAAACATATCTTCAGAATTTTTGAGATATTGACTGTCTTTTACTTAATTTTTATTCACACTTTTACTCGCAATCACCAAGACAAAAGATCTTCTTAAATATCGGGCAATTATAATTGGCTATTTCAAATATTGGTTAAAGTATGCATAATTACGGACGAGTTAGTAAGAATACATTTTAAGGAACTTAAATCTTTTTCCTCTTTCAGGTTCAAATTTGAACTCCAAAAGAAAAACTAGGAACGAAGAAGTAAACGATTTAATTTGGGAGTGGTTCGTGCAGACGATATCAAAAAACATACCACTATCGGGACCAATGGTCCAAGCGCAAACGAAAGTGTTTGCTATGAAATTGGGGAATACAAATTTTAAAGCATCTAATGGCTGGCTAGAAAGTTTTCGAGCTCGTCATAATATTGTGTGGAACAGTGTGTTCGGAGAGGCGAATGATGTGGACATGGCAGTAGTTTCCAGCTGGAAATTGAAAATTAAAGATTTGATTAAAAACTACCATCCGCGGGATATATTTAACGGTGATGAAACGGGACTGTTTTTCCGTGCGATCCCAACTAAAACTTTGTCTCTTAAAGGTGAAAAATGTAGTGGAGGTAAATACTCCAAAGAGCGACTTACCATTTTCATTTGCGGAAACATGGAGGGAGATATGGAAAAGCCACTTGTAATTGGCAAAGCCGCACGACCCAGATGTTTTAAAAATTTAAACATTGGATCCCTTCCTGTGATCTGGCGACACAACTCCAAAGCTTGGAATACGGCTAAGATAATGGAGGACTGGCTGTTTTCTTTCAACCGGAGAATGAAATCAGCCGGACGAGAGGTAATTTTTTCTTGGACAATGCCACTTGTCATCCTCATCTAAATCTGTCAAATGTGAAACTTGCGTGGTTCCCAGCGAATACCACAAGCAAAACGCAACCCATGGACCAGGGGGTTATTTGTAACGTCAAATGTCATTACAGAAAGTTTTTTATACAATCTCTTTTAACAGCTGTGGAGTCAACCGACAAAATTAGTGAAGTAGCTAAATCAATAACAGTTCTGGATGCCATAAATTGGTTGACTAGAGCAATAAATAGTGTCAAAAGTGAAAGCGTCACAAAATGTTTCTACAGAGCTGGCTTCGTTTTCTGTGATGGAGACATAATCAGCGAACATAGTGGTGATTCAAATGCAGGCATTGATGATGACGTCGCTTCTATTATGGAGTGTGATGTAATGAGTGTGACAGACTTTGCAATGATAGACGAAAACTTAGCGACCACTTCTGGTGATTTTAATACTGATTTCCTAGTATGCGAAAAGGGGTGCAGTGAGGATGATGGAGAGGACGATATTGTAGAAGACGAAACAGAAGGAAACGATGTGACTACAAGAATTAACAATTATAAAGAGGTTGTTCAGAGCATGGAAGATAATAAAAAATGTTGTCTCGTTAACGACGACGTTGGTCTTTTAAGTTTGGTAAATGACTGTACAAATTACGCAGAGAAAAAACATATGCACAGCAAGAAAATTAAACAGTCCGTTATAAGTGAATACTTTGTGTGAACTATCTAAGGGCAATGTTGTCTATGTGTGTATTGAGTGTTGAGTTTTATGTGTGAATAAAATGCGTACACAGTTGATTTCTCTTAAAGAATATGTTATCCCTATGCAGTGCTTGAAACCTGTGTATGACGGAAACTTGTCCACAACAGAAAATTTTTACGGCACCGAGCGATTCCGCTATAGGCAGTTTTTACTGTGTGTGTATATATATATATATATATATATATATATATATATATATATATATATATATATATATATATATATATATAATACACCAGTGTCACTAGCTGTGACGCACTAAATAAAATAAAACACTAAGAAAGAACACTCACACGAGAAAAGTTTTTTCCGGAGCTTTCGTATCTTCCAAAAACTCTCCTACGGAACGCATCTCTGCATTCGTAGATTTCTATCTCCAACCTTTTGTTCAGTCCCTTCCATCATATATCAAAGATTCCCACGACTTCCTTTCTAAACTCAACTCTATTTCCCTCCCTCCCAATCAACCCATTATCATGGCCACTATTGATGTAACCTCTCTTTATACCTCTATCCCTCATTCTGAGGGACTCGATGCTCTCCGCCACTACCTTTCCCTACGACCTACCCCACATATCCCTAGCACGGACTTTCTTCTTGATCTCTCCCATTTTATTCTCACCCACAATGCCTTTTCTTTTAATAATCACTACTATCTGCAAATGTCCGGTTGCGCAATGGGAAGTAGGTTCAGTCCTTCCTATGCAAATCTTTTCCTTGGCTTTTTCGAGGAAATCTTTCTAAAAAATTACCCTCAAAAACCTCTTCTTTGGCTTAGATACATAGACGATATCTTCCTTCTCTGGCCTCATGACCTAAACTCTCTAAACGCCTTTGTCTCTTCACTCAACTCATCTGCCTCTGTATCTTTCACATCTTCCATCTCCAACACTAACATCACCTTTTTAGACGTTGACATACACCTTTCCAACAACAAATTTAAAACCTCTGTTCACATCAAAGCCACAAACAAACAGCAATACCTCCACTACAACAGCTGCCACCCACCTCACACCAAACGCTCCATCCCTTATTCCCTTTCCGTCCGAGGACACAGGATCTGCAATAACCCTGATGATCTTCAGAAGTTCCTTTCGAAATTACACACTTCTCTTCTTCGCCGCGGATACCCCGAAAAACTTCTAAGAAATAAAATCAGAAAAAAACCTTATGTTCCGAATAAACCCCGCTCAGAAAAACATTGCTCCCCTTCTCTTCTCACTACCTACTTCCCAGGCGCTCATGCCTTGCAGGATATCCTAAAGGACCTGTACCCCATTCTTTCTAACCACAAATCCACCTCACAGATTTTTCCTAATATTCCACGGATCACATACAAAAGGCCACCAAATTTTAGCACCATTTTTAAAGCCACCCGCCCACTTCAAAAATCCCTGCGAGTCACCGCCACTCCACCTTCGCCTTGCAATCGTCCCAGATGCAAGACCTGCATGATTTTTTCTCCACCCCCAGCCTCTTTTCTCCCCAAACTTAAATCCCTCCCGATATTTCCCTCCACCACCTGTACGTCCACCAACATAATTTACCTTTTACAGTGCAACTTCTGCCCAGCTTTCTATGTAGGCCAATGTACCACCCCCCTTAACCTCAGAATGAATAATCATCGTGCGTCCTGCTGCCCGTCATCCCCCCATGCTTCCCTCCCAGTGGCCACGCATTCTTTGTCCCACGACGCGGTCTTCAATTCTTGTTTCAAGGTGTCCATTATTGCTTCCCTCCCCCCTCAGACTCCGCCCTCAACCTCCACATGCTTGAATTAGCGTGCATTTGGCGCCTAAACGCTTGCAGCGCCCCTGGACTTAATGTATCCTGCTAACCCCCTCCCCCATCACCCCTTCTCCCCCTCCCGTTCCCGTTCCCTTGTTCCTGCGGCATTCTGACCCAGTCAGTCGACATCTTCTCGTTGAGAAAGAAGCCTTTGGCTTCGAAAGCTCCGGAAAAAACTTTTCTCGTGTGAGTGTTCTTTCTTAGTGTTTTATTTTATTTAGTGCGTCACAGCTAGTGACACTGGTGTATTATTATATTGTGCTACGCGCATCTTTTCCTAAGAAACTGTGTGTATATATATATATATATATATATATATATATATATATATATATATATATCACATCTTCCATTTCTGACTCCTTAATTACGTTCCTGGATATTAATATCCAAATTAAGGACAGTAAATTCATCACCTCCGTCCACAAAAAACCCACTAACCACGACCAATACCTCCATTTTAACAGCTGTCATCCTTCTCACACCAAACGCTCAATCCCTTATTCCCTTTCTATCCGCGGCCACCGGATCTGCAGCAATGCCCCCTCTCTAAAAGAATATATTGTTAGCGGCGAGAATTGAAATCCGCGCGGACGCACGAACATCACAGCGGAAGGATACCTTATCAGGGGAGAACTATCTGGCGCAGCGGAATGTGTGCTACGGCCCTGAGTTGGAGAAGAGGAGCTACCTTGTCTGGAGGCGGTACATAACTGTATGAGCCCTGGCCTGGGAAGGAGCTCTTGTTGTCACAGAGGAACATACTTTTTTCAAATAAAGTTTTGAAAAGATAAAAGTCCTTGGCTCACTTGATTTGAATCTAACAATATCGAAACTCTCCACCACTCCCTCAGAGAACGAGAGTACCCAGAGAAGTTGCTTTTAAATAAAATCCTGTCTCCTACTGCAAAATATACCCCTCGGACCAAGACCCACCAACCTGACCAACTTAACCTTGTCACCACATTCTTCCCTGGTGCACACAGGATCAAAAACATATTGAAAGACCTGTATCCAATCTTAAAAAACAATACCTCTACTTCCCTCCTCCTACCTTCATGTCCCAAAGTTTCCTATAAGCGTCCCTCAAATCTGCGGGACATTTTAAAATCCACTAGACCCTCCCTGCAACCCACCGCCCCCCCTCCGCCACTTTCCTCAACATGCGGACGCCCGAGGTGCAAATGCTGCTCTCTCCTCCGCCCCTCCGCCACCCCCTCCCTCAAAAGATCTTCCTCTACGGCCAATTGTACCACCAGCAACATCATCTACCGCCTTTCCTGCAATTTCTGCCCTGCCTTCTATGTGGGAAAATGTACCACCCCCCTCAATATCCGTATGAACAATCACCGCCATGCCACCAAAACTCCACCTTTTCTTGATCCCATTCCCAAACATACCGCCTCCCACACTCAAAATTTTGACGATTGTTTCTTCCTAGAGATCATAGAAGCCCTTCCTGAATCCGCCGGTAATGTTGACGTGAAAATTCGTGAATACGCCCATATTTGGGTGACAAGAGCATTCGAAAAGCCCGGGCTAAACCTAGCCCATTGAATTAAAAGCCCAATAGCCACCTCTCTCTCCCCACCACTATCCATTCGCACTTACCCCCCTTCCTTCCTCTCTGCCCTTTCCTTCCCAAGGGAACAGAGCGGACTCATCATTCCTCTACCGCTGACGATGGCGTCCTGACGCCGAAACGTACAAGTTTTCTTTTGTGAGTGTCCTTTTTACATGTTTCTGTGTTTGTTTAGTGTATCACTGTTTTATTTATGCATGTGCATCGTCACCGAGAGCGATTTTCTACCAAGACATTATATATATATATATATATGGCCATATTATATCTATATATCTACTACACTCATCTTACGCCGGTTAGGTCTAACGCCGTTTACATGGAAACGCAAGTTAGCGCCAACCGTGGTTGGATATCTAACCACGGTTGGCTGACGCGCGTTAGCCGGTAACGCGTGTCAGAAATCGTAACGGGAACGGAAGTTCTGCACACATAGTAACAAGTGACGAACGTATTTCACTCGTGGACTGTGCTGCTGAGATTCGGAAGTTTCGAATGGAAATAAGACAATCTAAAACCCCTGCAGGTCATTGTGTTAAGTGGGTCACGACTTTCCTCCTTGAACGGAGGCCCCAGCATTCTTTAACCTCCGTCAGAAGGAGCGCAGTGGACATTAGACGCAGAATGATTATCAATGGCAAAACATGCGTATTATAAGCCAGAAAATACGGGTAATTATAGTTCTTTTTACGTTTCCTTTTTTGAATGACTTACTTCATTTTACACTAAGAGTTACTATTTTTTATAAATTATTTTGCTCCCGCATACTTCAGTAGGCTTTTTAATGCATTAAATGCCTATTACAGCAATGGTCACAGATATTGATAGCGATTGGGAATTGGAAGAAAGCATTACAAGTAGCGAATCTTCGATTTCAGAAGATATTAGTTCAGAGAGTGCAGACGAGGAAACATTGCTGTTAAGAGTCACGTGTCCGGTGCAAATTGCGGACAGATGAGGAAATTCCTTCTGCCCTTCCATTCACTGGTGTGTCCTCTGTGTAAATGCTAATTTCGATCCCGACGGTGACATTGTACAATATTTCAACATTATCTTTGATGAAACTTTGTAAGATGTAATAACAAGAGAGACAAATCTGTAAGCAGTTCAGTGCCTGCAATCAGAGGAGAGGCACGCACCATGTCAAGCAAAGGAGCAATCATCAGTGGCATCCCACAACAAACGAGGAACTGTGCACTTTTTTGCCTGTCATAATTTTACCAAGTGCTGTGTGCAATCCAGAACGAAAACTATTTGGAACTAAGAGACGATGTTTAGAAACTCCCTTCTTTTCTAAGATTATGTCTTACCGTAAATTTGTTATGATAAAGAAGTTACTTCATTTCACCGGAAATTAATCCCACAATCCGGAAACACAATCGCAACCAAAATTAAATAAAATGTGGCTAGTTTGTAAATATTTGAATCAAGAATTTAAATCCGTATACACCCCAGATAGAGATGTTACGATCGACCAAAGTCTAATGCTCTACAAAGAGCGACTTGGATGGAGACAATAGATTCCCCTGTAAAGAGGAATAAAATCATTTTTCCTATGCGAATCGAAGTCCGGTTATATATGGCCATCAATCATCTACACTAGGAAAGGAATGATACCTGGGGAAGATTTAGAAAAACTTCCTGTGCCCACCCAAGTTGTTTTAACTCTAATGCAACCATTACTAGACAAAGGTCTCACAACGGACAATTATTATACATATCCACAACTGGCCAATATACTCCTTTTCCGAACGACGGATATGTATTGGACCGTGAAAATCACAAGAAAGGAAATGCCACCAGAGTTGAAGAATGGAACACTAAATAAAAAGGAGAAATGAAGGCATATATATATACGAGTGGAAAGGTTGCTGTTACGCACTGGAGAGATAAGAAAGATGTGAAGACATTGTCAACCATCCACAATGCTGCCATGGTAAATGTTTACAAGAGAGGAGGAATGAAGAAGAAACCAAAAGCTGTAAATTGATAACAATTGCACAATGGGTGTTGTGGACAAAGTTGATCAACATATGTCACACTACCCAATCTCAAGAAAACATGGGTAAAAAATATTATAAGAAGATGTTTTTCTAGAGCAAGCATTGTGGCATTCGTACGTAATGAACACCAAGTCAGGAGGAAAAAGGCCACCATTAGAATATATATAATTTAAGTCGTGGAGAGGATGATTGAAAAGTACCACTTCTACAGAATTCTCTCCAAAAGGCCTCTCGAGACCCAGTACATCGAAAAATCCGCTTCGTCTGACTGAGCGCCATTTTCCTGAAATGATACCGGCCACTGGGAAAAAAACAAATCCTACGAGGCAATGTGTCGTACATGTAGAGAATGAATAGAGATGACAAAGGGAAGAAGGTGAGGAGGGAAAGAGTCGATGTTATTGTGCAAATTGTGATGTAGGTCTATGTGTGGCTCCATGTTATCGTATATAAAAAAGAAAACATTTAAGTTGTCATTTTTTAACTTTACACCATTTTTATATCTTTACAATTTAAAATTGTTTTTGAATTGCACAAATATCACTGTAGTAAAAACTGCAAAATTTTAAAAATGTAAAATAAAAAATGTTTTAATTTTTAATTGTTATTAACATTTATTTTTAGGTAAATTATAAAACCATAGGAACTTACTAGTGTTCTTTTTCATCTAAAAACACCAAATACACTAAGGTGTATATTAAAATGTATTTTAATAAAAACTTGGTGAAAAATTATATTTTGTTATAAAACAGTATTCCTCATAAAGCATTAATTTTTTCGAGATTAAAATTTTTCCTCCATCAAATAAGTCAAATTAGATTTTTTAAACTACGAATAAAAAACTTGATTATTTTTTGCCAAAAATATTTTTTTATATAACACTGAAGCGGTTAAACTACACATTAAACTCTTTTTAAGTATTCTCCCAATTTTTCCAAAAAACGTACAAGGGATGTTGAAATTTGGAAAGATGAGTGTAAATCTTACGGAGACGCTGAAACGTTTAATGGTATTTTGAATGAAAATTTGCCAAAATAATCCTACCGTTACTATGGAACCCATCCTTATTCGTGCAAATTACTTCAGCTCCTGGTCTCCTCATGACGGACATGGGCTTGCATTTATATAGTCCCTTATTTCTTCTAGGCGGTGAACCAAATAAAACGAGGACTCGCAGAATTTTGGGCTGTCTCTTTAGTATTTATTGTTTCTTTTTTAGCACGCAATTCTAATTGTATGTACTCCACTTAACCACCCTGGGATAGGTATATGTTTATAGGCTATCCACAGCAAAATATGACTTTTGAAAAGACTAAATCACACTGGGATAGTGATTTATTATATCACAGTTAGAGTTGGTTTTTTGGATGCTGGATATGTTGGCTCCAGCATCCTAAAAACCACCAAACCGCTGACTAAACCCATTATCAGCTCCAAAACCCCACCCAACCCCTGCCATCGCACGAGATGCAAAACGTGCCCTATCCTTATCACCGACCCCCTCCCCGCTAAATTCCTCTCCCACCCTCTTCCTTCCGTCCCCTCACGGTCGTGCACTACCCACAACATTGTTTACATCCTCCTGTGCAACCTTTTCGATTCCTGTTACATTGGACTCACTACGAACAGTGTTAGATTGACCGGCCACCGTGCCAGTTGCAAGCCGTCCTCGCCCAATGCCTCCTTCCCCGTCCCGATATATGCTTCCTCCCACAATCTCAGTTTTGAGAAATGCTTCCGTGTAGGCGTATTGGCTTCCCTCCCTCCCTCTGCCTCTCCCCTTCAATTGCGGACCCTAGAAATGGCCTGCATCTGGCTTTATTCTGCTTACAATCCCCCCGGATTAAATCGGGCTCACTGAACCCCCTCCCCCGCCCCTTCTCCTATATTTTTTTCCTTTTAAATTATTTTTTTCACAAACGTTTGTCCTCACAGCCTTTTGGCCCCAGTTCCGTCGGACGTTTACCTCCCTATTATCGGGGTCACGTGACCACACAATCGCAATTCGCCGGAAAGGGGGCGGACGGGGGGAGGGGGGGGAGGGATTAAGGGGAGGTGGGTGGGTGAGAGCCAGATATTACACGAGACATGAACACACTCTTGCCAAAACGTCTGCCTTCGGATGATGGGTGGGGGGGAATATGATGACTCTTTTGTCGCGTGGGACATACACGCAACAATAAGAGCGTCCATTGCTTCGCGTTTCCACGGGCTGCTGCGGTCCCCGCCGCCGGCGCTCAAACGAGCGGGGCAACATTATACAAATACGAGGAGGTGCATTCCGAACCTGAACGTGGGGCGGCGGGGATATTTAAGAAAAAAAGAACGACTAAAATGCACGCTGCATATGGACACTCGCGCGATCTGCTGGGGGACAACAATGAGCGATTGTTGGGCCAAACGAAAGAGCGGAACGGATGGCTCCATTCCCTTTTTCTACACCCCCCCACTCCCCCTTTCAACTCCCTTCAATTCCGAACCAAAAGAGGGAGTTGAATGGAGATTCATGCGGGCGATTGTGGCGCCTCTCGGTTTCGCAGGAAGAGTTCGAAGAAGCAGAGAATGTGGGCGTATGGATGGAAATTCATTCCTTCGTCCTCTCGCACCCCCGTGTGCACCCCCCCCCCCCAATGAATGGGGGGGGGGGGGTGAGGCCGTATCCGACCCCCGTTTCAACTCTCCCGACGCACCGACCTGTGCTTAAAAGATCTCTAATGGACCAAAATGGATATCCACGTCCTCTCGCGCCTCTAACACGCAACTCTGTCAACTGTTAAGAGCGATTGACGTCTCGTGACCGAAAAGATATGAGACACGATGCATACTACATACATACTTGTTCGCAAAGAGTCGAATAGAGAAGGGAATAATGCAACTTTGTTCAGAGTGAACGAAAGAGGAGCTTCGATTTCTTTTGAAACCATTCTGAATATTACAAAAGGTCTCATTGGTGTGAATATTCTATTTTTGTTTGAAGATACCTGCTTGCTGTCCACTTCTTTACTGTTATTCATGGAGAGAGGGGACTGTACTTTGAGGAGTTACTCCTCACGTAACTCCTAAAGCCCAAAGTTCACGTGCATGTAATTGACTCCAACCTGATCGAAATATTTTTAGTGAACTACGATGCTCGACTCCACTACTACTACTGCTAGTAGTACTCGGTAGTGGACACCAACGTCATTCGATGTATCACTTTTTTCACGTTCGATAGAGGTCTTCTCGTCTAGTATATCCATTTTTGCGCCTGGTTGTGTGATTTGATTTCGAGTGGGCGAAAGTGAATAAACATTTGCTTTTGTTTTCGTGATTTTCTAGCTTATTATTAAAGCAATTCCGTTCTGCTCAGCGTATAATTGTCCCACGATGTGGGAGAATGTAGTGAGGCTCAATTAATTCCCATTCTCGCTACGCTGCAATGCGCCAAGGAAGGATGAGAAAGCCAAATGAATTTAATGGATTGAATAACGCTGCTAAATAAGGAATGTATTTTGTTCTTTATTGTTTGTACCTTTACAGGCTCTCCGTGCTTAAGAGTGATCATGATTAGTAGTAGTAAATAGTACCTTCTCTACTCCCACCAGTGTTACACATTGTTATTTAGTTAAATCACTTGCTTTTCAAACGCAATAAAAGGAAATACTTGCAGGTCATCATTCATTGTTATGTAATATGACTCATGTTGTTGTCCAAGTATATATTCCAGCTATATTTCTATTTATATATTTCTGAATCCTATTTGGCCCTATAAAAACATATCACACCGCAGTGCTATAATTAACGTACATATGCGGTTATATACTGTCAAATTTATTTTATTTAATCAATGTTAATGGTGATAACTTTATATGGTGGTGACGGGGAAAATGTTTTACGTAATTTGTTACGTTGAATCACCGTGTTTAAGTATATTTTTATAAAAGTATCCGTCACTTCTTGCTATAATTGCTCTATGATGAAATTCCACGACTGCGTAATTGGTAGCAATGAGAAGACGCGAGCGCGGAGTTCTAAATTCTAGCAGCTCATGTTGTATTTGTTTTACCAATGATTCTCAGCCAAAATTTCGGGTGTTCAAGTCTACGTATATTAACCATGAAGGAATATTTGTTTTGCTAACGAATACCTACTTGTAGTTACATCATTTTCATTGATGGGTAATTCATGACTGAAAATATGCAGTTTGGTAAATGCTGCTGTTTTCTTAAATAGTGAAAGAGGCTTTGCTTAGGTTTGCTTTTGTTTCATAGAATAAGGCATTTAACCAAAAAAAAAGCTAGAGCCCTTAATATTATAAAAATTGACTAATTTAAGATTTTGGTCAGCCCATTCCAGCTGAAAAGAAACTTGAGTTTCATCTCGTCATTACAGCTGTCATTGATTGATTTTCTTTCCACCTCTTTCTTTCGATCAAGAGACAAAATTTCAATTTATTTTCCTGTAACATTTAACTGAGTTAAAAATGCTGTGGTTTTTAATAAACGAAGTCCGAGTTACTTTTGACAAGAGTTAAAAATGGCTTCATATCTACTAGTTTAAAGGAGAATTAAGAGTGACGGTGAATGAGTGGCTACTTAATTAGGGATTAATTTATTGCAGTTCCAGGACATTCTTGACAACATTTGCCTCATTGTTTTATATACTGTTTCTTGGTTTGGCATGTATTTGGTTACAGTTAGTTTTTGTGATTACAGGCTCACAAAAAACATTATAATGATTTCTGAGAGATGGCATGAAGTACATTCCTAATGTCAGTACTCTGGCCTAACTTCAGTATAATAATTGTGTAAACAGTTTGGATGTCGTTAAACTACACCTTGATCTGCTTCCTGTTGTTTGAATGCAGGATAACATTTATCTCCCGTGCCTTCTTCATTTAATATGATTATCTGTCTTATATAGTCCAGGAAATAAAGCAAAAAAAGAGCGTTTAGATGCAAAAGGTAGGGTGGTTCTGATTTTTTTATATGTTTTTTTTTGTTTGGACTGATATTAAAAATTCAAGTTTTCGACCTCGGCGCACCACCGCGCTTCATTTGTTTCGAGAAAACCCGCTTAAATTTGGGACTTTTTTCATTTCTCGCCCAATATCTTATTAACTATGTATTCCACAGAAAATGTTATACTTATTTGGCGCGGGAGTGCGCCGAGGTCGAAAACTTGAATTTTTAATATCAGTCCAAACAAAAAAAAACATATAAAAAAATCAGAACCATCCGACCTTTTGCACGTAAAAATGTTTTATTTCCTGGACTAATATATTCTTCAAGGAAATAGATTTCAGGTGAATTTAGTACTTATAAACCCCCCATTCGATGTGTCCTATCACCTGTTTCTTATTTTTTGTCATTAATTAATCCCCACTTATTTTCAAAATCTTGAATTTCATTTGCTCGCCATCTTATACATTAGTGGTTTTTCCTTATTAACAATACACATTGTTTTATTACCAAGCCAATAAATAAGTAAATATTATCATTTTTCGTGTCAAATGTAATTACTGCTTCCACAATTGGGCATATTAGAAGTAATCTGAACATATTTTTGTAGTATGTATGCATGCTCTTCTTGTGAAATCGACTCATATTCTTTTTATAGCACCATTTTGAGGACATCCAATTTGAGAACAATGGACAAGGTGGGTGGAGATAGTTAAATCCAAATTCTGCTCCAAATATATTTGATGTGCCTAATTGTCCAGGGATGTTGGAAAACAAGAGTAGAGTGCATTAAGAAAGGCAACACTGGTATGCATTTAATTTCATTGAAATAAAAGTTCCTTGCCATTAATGATTACACCGAGAAAAAATATGATTGCTCTTTTACGGAAAGTAAAAATGCTTAACCCAAGTTGCGAATCCACCTCTACCATTTATTTACATTTGAGGAATTTGATCATTTAAGCCAGGAGCCAGTTATGCAGAGGCCAGGTGAAAATTTAGCGATTAATAGTGAATCCCAGGAAGCGAAGGATAAATCCATGCAGTTGAGAATATAGACCCTTAGAATTAAAATTAACTGCATTCAGGACAGAAGTCTAAACTAAGAGAATGTAGAAATGTTCTGAGGAAGGTCCAATTCCTCAATGAATCCCAAATCTTGGCTTAACCTCTGATAAGAAAGTATGTAGTTTAAACTGGACCCCTTTAAGCAACACAAGGAGCCCTAAATTTTCGGTTTTCTGTGGAATGGAAGGTTTATTCCTTTCTTTTGAAAAATGGATTTCTATTGCCTTCTCATAGTGCATTGTGTAGAAGGGTGCAAGTCACAACCCAGGTCTGGGTTTTTACGAGTATCTTACCATATCTAATTACAAATATATTTAACTTTTCCAACGATCATGAAAAAGATTGTTAAAGATTGTAGTGGAAGAGATGGAAATATCATGTGGTTTTCACTTTTGAACACCCTCTCGCTAGGCCATATATTGGCCATGAAAGACAGGGAGATGATGGGCTGGAGTTGGCCTCCCAGATTCTGGTTATGATGATGAGACGTTGTGAACATCAACTTGAAGCAGGTGGCGGCATTAGGGTGGCATCTTTGTGGGAGGAAGGCAAATGACAAGCTGTCAGAATTCATTCTGAACTGCGTTGATCAGATTGCATGTGTAGGAATCAGTGTACATGATTTAGTCAGCGATATGAGTCCCAGAATTCAGTCGGTGTGGAGATCCTTGGGAACTAGAAAGGGTGTGTATTCTTTAAAGTAAAATGATTGGTCCTCACCCTACCAGAAATGAGGATTGTTTGTACTTTTTTTCAGATTCTCCTCATTTGCTTAAAAACTTAAGATCCTCTCTTCTTGCACATACAATTAAAATCTTTCAGGTCTCCTCGAGTCAATTGATGTCCCAGTAAATATTTCCTCTCTAAATACACAAGAGGGTGTTTCGTAATGACTCTGTAATATTTTAGGATATGATTTAGCAGATCGAAATAAGAACCAGCAACGTAACCACACTAACCAGAACACCGAACACAGACCTCTGCGAGACGAACGACCGACATTTAAAAAGATGGACTGCTAAAACACGACCTTGGGTTTCGACCCACAGATGGATGTGCGCAGAAATCTGGGTCGTGTTTTAATAATATTTATTTTAAAGTGGAACCACAACGTCACTAGGCTTTATTCTAATCTGAATGGATTCCACAAGTTACGCTCGAAGCTAACAGCCATAGGGCAAAAATAGGTTCCGAAAAGTGTGCAAGAACTTTAAAAATATCATGAAATTCGTATAGTATACTCGCAGTGACTGACATAGTTGTTCGGTCGAGATGTCCCAACAATGGTGAATTGCGACGACTCATCTCTCACTAATTGTTGCGGCGTCCTGAAGATGACTCTGCTCATTTTCCAACACGCCCTGCGGCAAGATAGCATATTAGCAAAGTTTTTATTTGTTTATTCGTAATGTAGGCTTTCATCAAATTGCCAACGGCACTTGAAAAACTCTTACTGGCCCATTGATAACGAAAATGAAAGAGTTTCAGAATATTAACCATACCAGACTGTAATTATGTAATCACGTCATTCTGCCTCCTATTATATAGATACATATAATAAATACGTTTTATTTTTTTAAAGCTCATGTCTGGAATAGGTACATGGGGATTGTGAGGAAGGGTGGAGGGAAACCCGGTGCCCGTAACAAAAGCGCCAGGAGCGCCAAACATGAGGCCTCACACAACACCCAGGTAGAGATCGGAAAAGTACACGGGATTCGAATCCGAACCATCTGGATGGAAAGCCAGTGCTCATTGCCATACCGACCCTATCCCCCAGCCATCCTAGTTCAAAGCCTATTTCTTGGAGAGTATTTAAGAGCTAAGTGTTCTAGTCTCTCCAGTATGGAAGGTACGAGTTCGTATCTGGTCCGGGTATTATTTATGTAAATTTTGTCACTGATCGTTTGACAGTTTTAAAACAAACACCCACGTCACCGTGGAGTGGACTTTCCGAAGCGAGCCATTCTGTAACTATCCACAGAATGTTTTTACATTGTTACCCCCCGAATTTTCAACAGCCAGTCCGTAACCAAGGACTACTTTTCCATTCGAATTCGGAGGGTGACAAAACAAAGCCCCCCAGGTCAATTGATTTTACTAACGGTGGAATTCATTACTAAGTGATATATATACGTAAATAGGCATATTGCGATGTTAGCATCTCATTATTATCTTTAGCGCGGCCTCCCGAATGTGGGGAACAGATAACATCGCCCCCGAAGAGTATTTCCATCCCCGAATTTCCCAGGGGGGAGGGAGAGAGGGCAGGGTTAGGGAGGGGTCCCCTAACTCTCCCCCCCCCCTCCCGTGAGCACGAGCAGGACAAAGGACCCTTTGATGAAAGGCGTGTTAGCGAGGAATGTGGTGGGGGCCACAGCGGTTGGACAATTAATTAATGGCCGCCATTCTCTCGCTTCCAGCGACGCACGCCTTTAAGCAAGTTCCGTGGAAGGACCCCCCCCCCCTCGACTACCTGCCCCCCCCCCCCTGGTGCACGTTACAGCACTCACTCCACACACCCACAAATGCACAATCACCAATAAATGCGGACAGAGAATCCCTCGAGAGAGAGACATCGCCCGTGACAACCAATCAGGAAAGGGTAACTTCTCGAAAGAGCAATGGGTGCTTTCCATTAGCTTTTGTGTACTGGTTGATTCACGTAATACAACAGCGCCATTGCTTTCCATTCGTTTAGGACCCTTTGTAAAAAGTTGGACGCAATTCAAAGTGGATCGGAAGCATTGTTGAAGAGCGCGCTGCGTGAGCGCTCGAGGAACTTCGGATACGAGTTCTGTCGATGCGTCGATTTTCAGGACAGGAGTTCACCATATGTAGGTAACTTTAACTACTTTGTGGTATTCTTAGGTAACTTTTTAAACTACTTTGTGGTAAAAAGCTTTCGATTTTGAGCGTTTGATTTCAATGATTTTATTAATATTCACGCAAAATTCATCAGCGACTGTTGTGTGCCGTCAAAATACCACCTATCGGCGGATTGCCAAACGTTTAAGCACATCCTAAACCTAGTTGATTTTCCGAATTATCGAGAGAGAGAGAGATATAAAGGGTGGAATACATCTACGAAGTTCCGTTCAAGTTCAGGGTGCGTTACACTGCAAACTTTTCATGCCACCCCGAATCAGTTGTAGATGACAAATGAGTAGGAAACGCATATTGCGAAATATATTAGCTCAACATTGATCACGGGAGCCCCTCAATGTGTTTTATATACATTCGTCATGGTCTCCCCTCCCCTCTGTGGTACATATATGCAACGCGGGCGATGACAGATGGCATTCCATGCCACTCCATGGTTCATTCACTGCGTGGTTTGGGATACGGACGGCGCAATTGCGTGTTCGTGCAATTGTTACTTGCCTATTGCCTAGTAACAATTGGCCTACTCTCTGGAATTGCATTATTTTCGCGGTCCACGAACAAGTCAGTGGCATATTACACACGGGTTCAGTATTTTGCTTCCTCTGTTTTTTAAAACCACAGGATAAGCACTCTTATGAAATATATTGCTTAACTTGAACAGCAGTTTGTTTCTATAACTTATTGCTGGTATACATTTCATAAAACCCCTGTATTATTTTGACAGTGTTCTTCACCCCATCGTTTACAACAGGTATCCATTAAATCTTGTTGGTATCCTATTCCCAACTCCTTGCCGCAATCCTTCCTTTTCAGCATCATCATTTTATAAAATAATAGGAAATCATTAGCCAAGAAACTTTAGTTTACTTTAGGTACTTTTAGTTATTTCTATACCGGACAATCTAGAAAAATTCTTTAATGCTCATATTTTTCTACTCCTCAGGCAAACTACATTCCTTGAAGCTGCTTCATTATTTTACACCTTTTGGCATTTTTATTTTCTTATCAATTACCGGTAGATATGAAGATCGAAGAATGCTAAACCCACTAGTTTCTCACTAAGGGTCCATAAATGCCTTTGAAACTTCTTATCTAAATATTTAGCGATTGCTGCATTAAAACATACTTAAAACATGCAAAGAAAGCGCTATTTTGTTATTTCGTAATTTTTTACTGTAGACAAAACAATAGGAACACTGGTCATCAGTGAACTGTTAATTAGTGATATAAAAATAGCCTCTATTCGCTATATCCCATCATCGCGATCACTTTTTCAGGAAGATGGGATTACTGAGTGCCTATACGCTTACAAAGGTCCCTCAACGAAGGAGAATAGGATTTCAAGCGATGACCTTCAAGTTGTAAATAATTGCATATTTTACGTTTCTCCCAAAACTTACTTTCACTTCCCATGTAAAAATGTTGTCCCAATTATTTAAGTACTTTGCAAGGTACTATCAAGACGAAGATAATCGAAAATATTCCCCACGGCTAAGTCTGGGATACTGTAGTATTGCTAGAATGACAAGTAGCATTTCTTACATAAAATAGAATCCGGTATTACTAAAATTGCAGAACTTTTAAATATGTCCACCCCTAATAAAGCACACCGGAAGCAACATACTTCTCGGAATTCATTTTCCGAATAGATTTCAGCAAATACCCACCTATCTCTATTGTGTTGGATAAGAGAGTTCTTAGGTGACCGCGAACAGAGGGTAGTTCTATATGGCGTTAGTTCAGATGAAGTGAAAGTAACATAAGGTGTACCCCCGAGAAGTGTCATCGGTCCATTGTTATTCCTTTTGTATATTAATAGCATCATTACCGTTGTTACAAACAAAATTTTCCTCTTCGCAGACGACGCAGTGTTGTACAGGGATGTAACAATAAACAATGAGTCTGACAGGATTGCGTTACAAAAAGACCTAGATGATAAATAAACGATGCAATGCTTGGCAGTTAGAATTGAATTTAAAAAAGTGCGTTGCCATGATTTTTTGGAAAAAGAATAACTCGGTCAACGAAACGTACACAATTAATCAAACAGACTTATCAAATGTAGAGTCAGTTAAATACGTAAGTGTGACCCTTACTCAGGACCTATCTTGGGGGAAACACGTCCAGGAAATCTGCGGACAGGCTAGTCGCAAATCGGGGTTTATCAAAAGATTATTAGGAAAATGCGACGAGCAAGTTAAAAAGCGATGTTATTTTTCACTCGTGAGACCTCACTTGGAGTACGCCGCTAGCATATGGGACCCTTACGAAGTAGGACTAATCTCTGAAATAGATAGAATACAGCGGAGAGCAGCAAGATTTGTGAAAAGTTGTTACGATAAACTTATCAGAGTTCCTGAATTATTTAAAGAATTAGGGTGGGAATCTCTGGCTACTTGAAGGGAAAATATATAGGTTTAATCTTTTGAGCAAGTTCAAAGCAGACTCTTTTTTTTCGGACGTTCAACATATTCTGCCAAAGCCAACATATTTCGGCGGAAACGACCGCAGGCATAAGATAAGGAAATAGACTGCAGGACCGGAAGATTTAATTATTAATTTTTCTGTGTTTTACAATGGATCATAATAGTTGAGATAGATCAATAATATGAAACTCCTAACTTCACTAGCAGAATAGGCTTTTCACTGGTGTTTAATAATATAACAACATTAGTAACACTTCACACCGCTCCGGCGTTATTTTGTTTTGTTCTCTGCATGAAGTAGTATCTCGTAGCATTCATAAATTAATAGTATTAGTAATATAAACCACTAAATATCTCTTTAGCAGTGTGCTGCATGGCCAATTACGTATCACTCTCCCAGTTTCTGGTTGGACTGCGCCCTGTTCTCCTGACTGCTTTTTGGTGTCTGCGCCTAGCGCCAGGGGGAGCGTGCGAGGTTATGACTTGTGCTGGGATGAGTGCTGCATGCCTGGTGTGGAATCACCCCGTGCCACACACCCTATTGGTGGCTTGCAAGATGCAATGTACTTCGTAGATGTAGATCTCCAATCGAATGTTTAGGAAAGCTTTTGGATTGGCACGGGCGGCATTGTGAAAATCTAATATTTTCCATGACTCACCTTTGACAATAAAATCATCCGTAGTTTATAACTCGAAATACTGATATTCGTGAAATCCGTTAATATTTGTGCACAATGTGTCAATGTATCACTTTAATCTCGTTTTGTAATTATGCTCACGTAATTTCTTTCTTTACAATTTGTCACTTGCAATATGTGATGTTTACATATTTGACATATTTTGATCTTGGTTAAAACTTATCTAATAGGGGTAGTCTGTATTTTTTAAGTATACCGGCAATTAAGAGTTTTATTCCCGGAAGTTATCCGAAAATGCCGGAGTTGACGGACAGAATCCGATGAAAGGGAAAGAACTGAACTCCTGTAGTATGTAGGTACCATTATTTCGTTCCGTTCGTGGATTCCGATAGACTTCTTAATTAATTGGACGACATTTTGGGTGTCTCCTCCCTTGCATTAAGAAAAAAAAACTTTTGCATGAATTTCAAATTTTAGAACGTAAATATGTGGAATGGAATTACGAGCGCCTGAGTTGCAGCCAACTTCCTCTCAAAAACGGCTCTCAGATTGTCACTACTCTGCTTTTCTATAAGTCGATAACCCCACGCGCGCAACTACCCAGGCAACATCAACAATCGGCCCGATGTTGGCCCAATAGCGGCTTTGCGTCCGCAAAGTCGGCCAACCTAAGCCGACTCAAAGCCGACGTTGGGCCGACATCGGCTATGGTTGGCCGTCTTTGCCAACACACAGCCGACATTGGGCCATCAACAGCTTTAAGTTGCACTACCGACACCAATTGCTGACGTCGGTACGATTGCTGGTCCGATGTTTCATTTTGGATTTCCATGAATTCTTGAAAATCACGGCCACATGAACGGGGGTTTTCGATTTATCGTTGTTTTGGGGGCCTCGGGTCACTTTTCAGGGCGTCTGCGGGGTATGGAATTATTAGAGATAGTGGAACCCCGGCGTTCGGCAGTATATCCTAAACATCTATAGATGTTTGGCTCTTTCGGAAACTCCCCAGACCAGATGTAGGATCTTTATGCAATTATCCAGGGAAAGTACTTCACCACCAGAAAAAATACCCTTCATCATGTTCAGACTATAGCCAGTAGAAATAAAATCAACTGGAATGCCGGTTACCAGGACGACCAATTCATCGAATGAAATCCATTTCCGGCGCTCTTCGCCTCTCTTTTGTTGAGGCACTTGCCGCTCTTTCCACTTTTTGTCTCGGCGCCGTCCCTTTCTATCCAACTAATTGTAACGAAAATTCATCCAACTGCCTCCAGGCGCCAATAAAGCGAATCATTTTTTCACTATGCTCCAGATATATATTTCATTGATAAGATTGGGGGCCTGAGCATTGGATAAAAATAACACGCCGTGCTAAAAGGCCAAATAAACCATGGCCACAAATATCACTGCCTTTTTTGTAGATGCAATAATACTCAATGATTATTTTTTAAAAATAATAAAAAATATTACAACTTTTTCCCACGGTTTATTATCACTTAATCATTCACAGACTTTATTTAATAAGTTCATGTACAATCCAACGATTCATTCATTCATTACAGTAATCTACCGGTTAGAGGTAGGTTGTGATGAAAGTCAGAGAATATCCAACGAACTCTTACACGTGCTGTGCCCTTTCTACCTCTTGTATTTCTTTCTTCATCTCAGCTTAAGTCCTACCTTTCTTCATCCCGTCCATAAAACCGATTCTCTTCCTTCCCCTTCCCCGCTTACCCAACATCCTTCCCTCTATCACGGCCTTCTGCAAACCATCGCCCCTCATTACCCCTTCCAGCCACCTACCCTGCCTTCCCCTAATCTCATCTATAAGTTTCCTCTCCTCGCCCACCATGTCAAGCACTTCCTCATTTGCCTTCCTTTCCGTCCAACGCACCTTCTCCATCCTCCTCCTCACCCACATCTCAAAAGCCTTCAGCCTATTTTCGTCTTCCTTTCTCAAGGTCCACGTTTCCGCCCCATACAACGCCACACTCCATATCAAGCTCTTTACTAGCCTCTTTTTTACATCCTTACTCAAGGTCCCCGTCATCAGCTCCCTTCTATTATTGAACGCTTCCTTCGCTAGCGCTATTCTCCTCCTAATGTCTTTGCTACTATGTCCTCTTTCTTCCAGCGTACTACCCAAGTAATTAAATTGTTCAACTTGCTCCAGTTTGTGACTTCCTACTCTTATCAACAGCTTCGCTTTCTTTGTCCTACAGAATCTCATTACTTTTGGTTTCCTATTATTTATCTTCATTCCGTATTTCTCACACTGCTTTTCCAGTGCATCTACTAAAGTTTGCAGTCCTTTCGATGACCGACTCACCAACGCCTGGTCGTCTGCGAATCTAACCGACTTTATCCACTGGCCTCCTACTTTCATTCCCACGTCTAGCTCATCCCATGCCTCTCTTACCATTTCCTCAGCATAGATGTTAAAAAGTAAAGGCGACAACGGGCACCCTTGCCGCACCCCGCGACCTATAACTGCCCACCCTGATTCACCGTCCGCTACCCTTACCTGAGCCCTCTGCCCCATATATAAGTTTCGGATGAGTCTCCTATCACGACCATCTATTCCTATTTTCCCCAGTATCTGCATTAGTTTCTCCCAGTTTACTCTGTCAAACGCCTTTTCGAAATCTACAAAACAAGCGAAAACATCCTGATTATGCTCTATGTTTCTATCTATAAGTGTCCTCATTACCGCCATCGCATCTCTGGTTCCCCTCCCCTTCCTAAACCCAAATTGGTCATCGCCTAAATAGCACTTTGCTCTGCTCTCCAACCTTCTATTTAGTATTCTAAGCAACACTTTCGCTGCGTGCGAAATTATACTGATTGTTCTATACTCCTCGCATTCTGACGCTTTCTTCTTCTTCGGGATAGGTATTAATACTGTTTTCACGAAATCCACTGGCCATACTCCTTCCTCGTAGATCCTGCGAATAAGTTCGAAAAACGATTTTCTCCCCCTACTACCTAGATTCTTCAGTAGCTCCGAAGGTAGGTTATCGGTTCCCACGGCTTTTCTACCCTTCATCATCTCTCTTAATGCCCTCTCTATTTCACTCTCAAGTAACTCTGGTCCGAGGTTATCTTTATCTATTGTTCCTTCGTCCTCTAGATCTAGGCTAAGGGGTCTATTCTCGCTGTCATATAGCTCCTCTACGTATTCTCTCCACCTTTCTTGGATATCTTCCTGTTCGATTAATATCTTTCCTGTTTTGTCCTTAACCTTTGGTATCGCTTGACCTCTCTTACCACCCGATAACATTTTCACCTTGGCGTACAAAGCGCCCACTTCCCCCTCCTCCTGCATCTTTACCATTTGCTCACATTGTCCCTTCCACCAGTTTTCTTTTGCCCGATTCGTCACTCGCCTGAGTTTATTATTCAATTCCTTGTACCTCCTCTTGCCTACGTCGGTGTTCACGTTTTTCCATATCCTTCTCTCCTCCATTTTCTTTATCATTTCTTCTGTAACCCACTGCTTCTTAACCCTCTTCTTTTCCACCGTTCCTATTGTTTTCTCTGCCGCTCCTGCGATACCTGTTTTTATAACCTCCCATCTCTTCTCTATGGTTCCCATCCGCTTCTCTTCACCTATGTTCTTTTCTACTAGCTCTTGGTATTCCCTCCTTTTCAACCCTTTCAATGCTTCAAGGTTCCACCTCAATATCTTCCTACCTTTACAAAGACTTTTGAATCTAACTTCACACTTCATCATCGCCAAGTTATGATCCGAGTCCGCATCCGCCCCTGGATAGCTACGAGAGTGTTTTACACTGTTCCTAAATCTCTGCCTCACCATTATATAATCAATTTGGTATCTCCCAGCGTCACCCGGCTTTTTCCATGTGTACCTACGTCTGGGGTGATGTTTAAACCAAGTGTTTGTCACTACTAATTTATTTCTTCTACAAAATTCAACTGCCTTTTCCCCGCGATCATTTCTTCTTCCAAACCCAAACCCTTCTACTTCTAATCCGTCCCTACCTTCCCCCACCACTGCATTCCAGTCACCCATTACTATCAGGTTTTTCTTCCCCGGCACTTCTCTAATAATTTCTTCTACTTGCTCGTACACCTCTTCCACCTCTTCCTCCCTATGGTTGCTCGTAGGCATGTATACCTGGACCAGTACGAAATTCGTCGGCCGTGCTTTTATTTCTACCACTAGTATCCTGTCGTTCACCTGTTCAATGTTTACCACCCTCAGTCCCAACTTTGTGTTCAGTACCATGCCTACCCCACGTTGACTCTCATCTCCCCCACTATAGATCACCCTGTAGTTACCACTCCAATAGTCCCCGCTATCCTTCCACCTAACCTCGCACAATCCCAAAGCATCTATTTTTCCTTTTTCCATTTCCTGCTTACTATGTTCAAGCTTCCCGGCCCTCATCATGGTCCTTACGTTCCAAGTTCCTATTTTTACCACTGTTTTCCTCCTCCTCTTCCTCTTTTTCTTCTTCTTCTCCCTCCTTTCCCTTGTATCTTCTGATGATGATTCTGATTCTGTGCAAGGATTTCGTGTGATGACGACCGCGGAGGCCTTGCCTCCCCCGCTGCCGGGCACGACACCCGCCCTAGTGGGCGGCGTCCCGTAGTTGCCAGGAATCAGATCTCTTCGAATGACTTTCATGTTCTGGGAAGTGATAGTTGAGAGGTATCCCACGCGACTCAACGGTATTTTTAACGTGACACCATCACGGAACTACCTTTCGTCTGGCTCCTACCCTTCGACCTATCTGGCATGGGTGGCCCTACCAGGAGCAATGTACTTGCTCCTGCCAGTCCAGCTCTAGGGGTCATTGGAACGCACAAGCCCTTCCACCACGTCAAGGTCGTAGTTCAAGGCAGAGAATCCAACGATAATTAGATAAAATACGCAGACTGATGCTTTACATTTCTCGAATTCAGCTTAAAACTTGAATATCTCATTCAAAATGGTTGTCGTATGAAATGTCGTTACATCAAAATGGCAACCGAATCATTCACACGCCGCATGTCAAGGGTTTCACGGAATTAGAAGGAGTTATTTTGGTATGATATCTCCGCGAATGACTCCATGAAAACAAGATGAGTTAACTTGAATGTGGACTTGTGTTTTTCTTGATGCTTTATTCTTTTAAAAAAACGGGATTCTCGTAATACATCCGCACATAAGACAAAAAATGAAAAAATAAAATCCCCTAACGTTTATAGTCCCTTTCCCCTACGTCTCCGTATTTCGCTTAATGCCTTTTTTAATTTCCACACTCCACGGGCCGGTAAAAAAATGAAAAGGTACCAAAATTAGGAGAAAGGGTAAAATCGCGGGAGTAATTCTAGGATAAATATGTGCGCCTCGATGTCCTCCGAAGCAATTAGGGAGGGTGGGGCACGCAGCTGTGCAGCTGTGGATCTCTCAATTCGAGTCGAGTCGTTCTCTGTCAAAGGGGGGAGGGGACGGACGCCTCCAAGCAAGTCCCCCACCGACTCAGAAGAAGATGAAGAAAAAAAAATGGCCCAGCTAATTGCTGATGCATTGAAATGCCCTCGGGATAAATCCTCTCGTCGCGGCTAATGAACCATTTGGGGTGAATTCTGGAGATGCGGCACGCAGGGCCATTGGTATTCAACGGGGGTTCGAGAGACTGGAAAGTAAAAAGGCGATTGCAACTCGTTGCCATGACTCCGTAATAATTGAAAATGATACCTAGGACTCTTTATCACGCGACGCCTTGCTTTTTTCTTAATGGGAGCCGCTCCAAAACCTCCGGATATCAACAATTACTTATGTCCTCCACGGTAGAGCAACCGTAAAGAGTAGAAAAGGATGTAAGGGGATATTCAACTGATCCAGTATATTAGCACCCTTACTCGCGATTATTCTTTGAAATTAACAAAATATTTTTTTATGATTGTTTCCTTCAATTTACATATTCCAAAAGCGTGATTCAGGTTCACAGGTTGAGGCGTAATTTTGTGGAAATCCTTCACCGTGGGAGTTAATAATGAGTTCATAAAACTGCTATTTACACGAGTTATTTCATTGTTCCTGGATATATTTTCGCTCTGAAGACACGTCGTAATCAGGAATATGCAGTGTCTCAAAACTTATTTTACTATTTAGGTAATTAACCGACGAGTATTTGAAAAAATTAGTTTTACCACTTTGACAAGTACCAACGAAATACTCCCCTGTCTACTGTTATTGCTGTATAACTGTTTATTTGTATCAATAATTTGCAAATAAGCATACATCTGTCTAGTTAATCCGGAATTTCCATAATATTTTACGCGATATTTCCACTACCGTAGATAATATTATCACTTATTATTATTTATCACAATTTTGTGCTCAGCAACTCGAGAGGGTACCCAAAAATAACCGGAATAGTTTTTTTTTATTTATGTATTAATTTTTTTACAAATAACTTTCAATCACCTTCCAAGTAAGTACTCTCCATCAAATTTGATGAATTTGTCCAATATTTTGTTCCATTGTCCAATGTTTTTCCCAATCGTCTTTTTAGGTTCCTGACTGCGTCTTCCTCGTTTTTTCTTCGCCTCATCCACGTCCGCAAGACGCTTTCCTTTCAGGTATATATATATATCACTTATTTCGCGGGGGAAAGAAATTCACACGGGGGGGGGGGCTAAATCAGGTGGATCACACGGGGTTAATCACAACTAGAGAGCTACGCGTCAGCAGGTGCACATTTTCATGGTGGAAAAACCAGTCACCCGTCTTCACAAATCTTGCAATTGCTGCCCAACTCCGAGAATACCAAGTGGGAATTCAATAAAGCCCGCACCAAATCACTGGGCAACACGAACTTGAGAATTACACTAGAGCACGACACGACACTAGGACGACAAGCACGACACTTCTTCACCGATTCCAAAATACAACTGCAAGATGACATGCATTTCTGCCGGGGAAAGGAAAAAACCCTTGTGGAAGAATCCGTTAAATACCGTCAAAGGCTGTGCGTCGTCATAAAACGCCCCTTTCCACGCGACCCACCTCGGCGAGGGTGGAAAGGGAAAAAGAGTATCGGTTGTTGCCTTTCCCGGAAACAATTTATTTCTCTCTCTTTAGCATGCAGACTTAACGTCTTAACCCTACTTCATACCCGAAGCATATTTCTTATACGTGGGATAGTTCCGACAAATATCCAATCCCTAGCATCTTCACTAGAGTAATGCGTTAAATGGTTAGTCGATCGATCTATAATCCTGGTAATATCCTTTAGTATAGTGTTTTAGGTCAACACTGACTACGTGCCATGCTTTAAATGACGATTTTCAAGGATAAAGTTTCAAAGAACTTAAAAAATCGACCGCAGTTACCGAGCCTCAGGGTCCTGCGTCGTCGCTCAGCCTTGACGCGCGATCGAACTATATGTTTTATATATACTTAAGTAGCGACGCCATTACGACGCCGCGACGACGTTATATACACTGCATTTATGCATGTGCATCGTCGCCGAGAGCGATTTTCTACAAAGACATCTACATCTTGTGTGTGTATATATATATATATATATATATATATATATATATATATATATATATATATATATATATACACAATATGCCAAGAGGGTGGCCGATAAAAATATACAAACGGAAATAAGAACACTTACAAATAAAAACTTCCGATATTTCGGTGAAGATATTAGCTCCACCTTTCTCTAGGAGAAGAGTAGGAATGAGGAAAAGGATAGAGGTTGTGGTATGGGAGGGGAAAGAGGGGGAAGACGAAGGTGTTACAAGGGGAAGGAGGGGAAAGAGAGGGGAGAGGAAGGAGGGGAAAGACGAAGAGCTGGGAGAGGGCGGGCGGGGAGAGGGTGAGCGGAGGGGAGAGAGGAAAAAAGGGGAAGTTTTATATATATATATATATATATATATATATATAATAAAACTTACAGGAGGTAGGAGAAAGAGATATAGAAAAATAATTCTTTTTCTATATCTCTTTCTCCTACTCCTACCTATAAGTTTTATTTTATATATTTGTGGCCAATTGGCGAAAATTTCAAAAGAATATATATATAATAAAAAATACACTGGACAGGGGGTGGGGAAAGAAAAGTAAAAAGAGACGACTTACTGGGAACGTTTCGAGCCTGCAAGCTGCGAGTGAGCCTGCAGCTGGAGAAAAGTCTTTGACTGACGAAGAGATTGCAGGCTCGAAACGTTCCCAGTAAGTCGTCTCTTTTTACTTTTCTTTCCCCACCCCCTGTCCAGTGTACTTTTTATTGGTTTGATATATATATTGTGACGGAACGTGCTGGGCGTTTGACCAAAACCCCTTTCTTTCGTCCGCCGCAGAATCTTACGGCCGGGCCGTCCCCCACTTCCCTCTCAATTAGTTAAAGAAAGCCTCCCAAAGGAAGGAAGGAAGTCTTACTTCGCTTGTGAAGTAAAAAAGGGTTCCACTCAAGACCGCGGTCAAGCTACTCGAATGGTAGAAGAGAGTGGAAATTACTTTCTCAGGGGGAGATCTTGATAGGTAGGGACGTCTTACCCCCACGATCGCGACGGCGTACGATGCCACACGAACAGGAATACCGCGCTCTCGTTCAGGGAGAAAAAGACTCGCAGTAGCTATGAGAAATTGAACCCTTTTATTTGAACACACAAGAAAAATGTAGACTCTTAAATCCTAATGAGGGATGAATGCACTGGTGATTTGCGGAACATTAATGAAAAATACCCAGCAATGACTGGCTTAACTATGAACTAAGGATGTAAGAGACCAAAGTTGAACAAATTAACATAAAACTGAATGAAACCCTTCAAATGATATTTACAAGCTCCTCGTCCTTTCGTTCGAAGTATAATTATGGACTTTTTGGACGGGAGAAAGTGATACAAAATTAACCAGATCAAACTGATTATCAAATCTGTGGTGAGCCCTTTTCGGCTTCTCAAAAAGTTCACGTGGGTGAAACGGTGGAGTTGACACGGCCGTTGGCAAATTCGTCTTCGCCACGGTTCACTGCGGGTCGACGGCGGGTCACTTGACCGTTGACCGGTCTGGGTCAGGGGTGGATGTGATCAGTACTTAGGCTTTGTAGAGGTGCTTGGTGCATGTCCGGAGAAGCGTGGGTTTCCCGGCCCTGGGGTGAGAAGGTATCGGCACCTGGCTCGGCCCGACCTTCGTCGTCCTCTTAGAGCCAACGGGGAAATTATTCTTCCGCCGCGGGGTCGTTCGTTGGATGGGATGTCTTTCCTCCCATGCGACGACTTTTCCGCAGACTCTCCTCTCCGGTTCCACACCTTATGGCTGCCTCGATTAAGCACGACTGTCCTTCCGCCTGCCTCGAGCTGTCATGCCCGTGTGTTTCCCTCGAGCTCTCTTGTCCGTCTGCCTTGACGGCTGCCTGTCGTCGTTCTCCCTCTTTCTACCTAGTCATGTGTTTACCCATCATACCCTTACACCAAAAAACAATTGATACTTGATATTTACAAAACCTTGGGCGGCAGGTTCAAATTGCCGAGCGAGCCGTTTCCTCCCTGATCGCCAGCCTAGGATCTCCTCGGCGACGCGTCATTAAAAAAAAGAGAATCACGCCAACACGAGCATCATATATATATCATATATATATATATGTTTCTCATATATATATGTTTCTCTCCTAATCGAAAACTAAACTTGATTCGGTGATTCTGTATTGTAAACCGAAAAAGATCGCTTAGCATATCGCAAGCAAGTAAGCCATGGAAAATACAGTTAAAACGCAATTCGTTTTTCCCTTCCCGAGGATTCGAATAAGAAGGAATTGCCATAGTATGTAGCTAGTCACGTTTCTTTTACAATGATTCAAGCAGATTGGAAATTATGAAAACCTGATAGGAACTAGTTCATAATTACCTTCTTGGTATTCCATTTTTAATGTTTGTCGATGAATATCTGTTACTAATACCAATTTTATTTAAATTAAGCGACCCGGATTTCAGTGAATAATCACCATATCATCAGCCATTAATTGAGATCTGTTTATCCTTATGCCAAGGTTCGGCACGTTATGCAACCATTATGATGGCACGACTTGCCGACACCTTGATCGTAGGTAATTTGGTAATTTTACTGGTTTTCTCTATTTTCAAAACGGATAGGTGTATATCGGTTCCACAAAGTCACTGCCAATAATCTGTCATATGGTCAATGGGTTACACTGATAATATTTTACCAATGTGACAAAACCAAATATGAGTTAGCTATGGAAAGAACCAAATTCAACAGATCTCAATAAATGCCTGATGATGGTGATTATTCACAGAAACCCGGGTCGCTTAATTTAAATAAAATTGGTATTAGTAACAGATATTCATCGACAAACGTGATAGGAGCTGGCATCATTTTATTTACGTTTTCGTCCCTGGAACACTATTCTTATGCCGTCTTTTCGGACGAGAATAAGTCACTTTGTCTTGATGAGCAAAATGAGAGGGGTTTCCTTCGGGTACGACTTCCGCTATCGCCGTGGCGTGGGTTGAGAGAGAGACAGAAGAAGTAGGGACCCTTACGGAGGGTGGGGGAGGGCGGGGGCTGGAGGAGAGAGCGTTGAATGAATCCAACGCAGGTCTGTTCAAAAACGAGCGGGTATCGCGACTCACCTTCAACCCCACCCTTTGTCTCTCTCCAAACCACGAAAAGGGTAAATACGAGCGAGGAGAGGTGCGCATCTCCGGCTTTCCTCGGCCGTGGAATATCCGAGAGGGTGTTGAGAATGCCCTCCCGCAGTTAACGAGGTTCCGCCGCGACTGTGCGAGTCAAAACAAATACTAAATTCCACATTTTTTATATTTTGTCCAAATAATCCTGCTTTCGCCGATGAATGCTTTACCTACATAAAACTAAAAGTAAAGTAGAAAAAATGCAGATTATTCCACGAATGTATTTTATTTAGCATTTTTTTCAGCCATAGGAGCCGACTGCAGCGCCATTTCCTACGAATTAATGCATTTGGACTTCCAATGCGGCATTAATTCTTCAATAACTAAAAAAAAAGGTGGTAAGATGCCTATATTTTATTTTTAATCAATTTGTCTGGATTATTTCCTTCTTATAAATAGTTTTCCGCAAAAATGGCATTTATATTTTATGGAAAATACTATTTTTCCCCGTGTTTCCCTCATACTCCCATTGAACACCATGTAATTTCAAGTTCAATTAGAGAGTAATATAGCGTGAGAAGGTATTATTTTGTAGTTCCTATCAGATAGAGGACAAATTTTTCTACAAGTAGACAGAATATTAATAAGATGACATTTAAGTCATTTTACGGTGGAACCACCTTGACAGAAGAGCGGAAAAAGCAAATAATGAACGGAAAAGAGGAACCGCTCATTAGAAGAGGAGGGCCTTGTCTCAAATGCGAGATGTCTCAAATGGAAGGGCACGGGCAGTCACCCCCCCCTTAATACGGCCCCCTATGTTCGTATATGGTAGTTCGGGCTCAGTTTCCTGCCTCTTCTGTCGGTCGACTGTGGGGAGAGAATTAGGAAGCGAGAGCTGATATTCTGTAAAGATGCGACACTCAAGTCTCTGCGGAGAATACAGAATGATAACTATAAGAATTTTTGAGCTCTGAAGATTTATACATCCCGGCTTCCCGTCGACATTCAGCTCAACCGTTGGAGATGCCTCCATAGATCTCACGAGTAGCAATGGGCTAACAATACGGGACAATATTAATATCAACGATTACATCCATCTTGAAGATACCGCAACGCTGGCTAAAATTCCACTTATTTTTTGAGGGTCTTACATCGAGCGATATTAGCGTCCTCTCTTCCATACGACTCTTTTGATGAACACACACACACACACAACCATGCCCTGGGAGGTTTTAATTTCCTACCCAGGCGGGATTCGAACCCGCGACCTTTGGTTTGGCAGGCGAGGATTTGACCCCACCGCCACCGAGGCCGGCTATGACCTCTGACCAAGGTTATGCCAAGGTTCGGCACGTTATGCAACCATTATGATGTTAGTATCTGGTCATGATCTGGTAAGTTGGGAATTTTACCGGTTTTCTCTATTTTCAAAATGAATAGGTGTATATCGGTTCCACAAAGTCACTGCCAATAATCTGTCATATGGTCAATGGGTTACACTGATAATATTTTATCAATGTCACAAAACCAAAAAATGAATTAGCTACCAATGGAAAGAACCAAATTCAACCTTGGTGAGGTAAATATCTAACTGAAGTGGCTGAAAGAACTTGCACTAATTGTAAGTCCGAGAAACTAATCGGAATCCCAACGACTGATAAACATCGACAAAAGGGTCGATCAAGTAACTGAAGGTGATGGCGACGCTGATAAGGCATCCGTACCAAGAGTAAAACCAAGAAATGACGTAATCCCCAGGTGGAACCATAAAAAAATATATATATGCCACAAGTAGTAGCTATAGAAAGGCAAACCAGAGGTGCCTTAATCATGATCAATATAAACAGGAAAACAGGTACAATGAAAAAAAATAACAGAATAAAAAGAAGTAATCCATAAAGCGAAAGAATAATCCGGGGAAAAACGTTGTATGGAAAATCTAAATGAAAATCCATGCGCATTTGTGAACGAATTCGCAAGTAAAATATTTCGTATCGCCGCCACCCACCTACTTCTTCACTGAAGTGGAGATGGAAATTTGGTTGGAAAAGCAATAACATGCAATTTCATTTGTTGTAGATAATGAAGATAATGTCCATTACAAATTCTTCATAGGCCAAATATATGACGAGGAAAGGGAGACATAACAAATTGGCCTCCCGAACTTATAGATTTAATGAGATTCTGCAGCAAATACCTACGCGCCAAGTTAATAACGATCAATTTCACGAAGGAAAACGTTCACAGCAAAAAAAAAGATAGTCGGCGAATTAAGAAGGAAGAAAAAACCCTCAGATACAGAACAAGAATGAAGATGAAAGAACGAGTGGCTGAAAGATTATAACAATGGATTGTTGGGCCCCTGGCAGTTGGCGTTGCAACAATGTGTAGGGGTGAAAGGAGGAGGGTGGGGGAAGGGAATCTCTCCTCCAATCGCGTGCCCCCAGCGCCAAACACTCTTCAGTGGCGGAAACTAACATTAAAGGAAACGGTTTTAAAGCGTTGTTTTGTTTCTCTTTTTTTCTCCCCCCTCCCCCTCCCCCCCTCCAACGAAAAAGGACCCTCCCCCTTTTCTCTTCTTCTTCCGGCGCGAGGAGAGAGCAGGTGGCGCCAAAACTTCTCTTGTCCCGGAGGGCGGAGTCACACGGGGGAGTTTTTTACGCACCGGATCCAATGGGTCGGGGTGGGCCTCTAGATGAGGGTGTGGCATAATTATTTCAGAAGGGGTGAGAGAGAGGGGGGGGCACCCTAGGACACCCATCGCCGAGACCCTCCTACACAGCACGGGATATTCCAGGAATATTCTATTTTCATCCCCAATATTCCTATTTGGTCCCTGGGACATTGCGAACCATTATAGCATATTCCAAGAATATTCTATTATGGTTAGCATGAGACTATCCCCGTTAAGAATATTTGAGAATATTCTAGGAATATTCTATTATGGTTCGCATGAGAATATCCCCGTTGAGAATATTTAAGAATATTCTAGGAATATTCTATTATGGTTCGCATGAGAATATCCCCGTTGAGTATATTTTAGAATATTCTAGGAATATTCTATTATGGTTCGCATGAGAATATCCCCTTTGAGAATATTCTAGGAATATTCTATTATGGTTCGCATGAGAATATCCCCGTTGAGAATATTTGAGAATATTCTAGGAATATTCTATTATGGTTCGCATGAGAATATCCCCGTTGAGAATATTTTAGAATATTCTAGGAATATTCTATTATGGTTCGCATGAGAATATCCCCGTTGAGTATATTTGAGAATATTCTAGGAATATTCTATTATGGTTCGCATGAGAATATCCCCGTTGAGAATATTTGAGAATATTCTAGGAATATTCTATTATGGTTCGCATGAGAATATCCCCGTTGAGAATATTTGAGAATATTCTAGGAATATTCTATTATGGTTCGCATGAGAATATCCCCGTTGAGAATATTTTAGAATATTCTAGGAATATTCTATTATGGTTCGCATGAGAATATCCCCGTTGAGAATATTTTAGAATATTCTATTATGGTTCGCATGAGAATATCCCCGTTGAGTATATTTTAGAATATTCTAGGAATATTCTATTATGGTTCGCATGAGAATATCCCCGTTGAGTATATTTGAGAATATTCTAGGAATATTCTATTATGGTTCGCATGAGAATATCCCCGTTGAGAATATTTGAGAATATTCTAGGAATATTCTATTATGGTTCGCATGAGAATATCCCCGTTGAGTATATTTTAGAAAATTCTAGGAATATTCTATTATGGTTCGCATGAGAATATCCCCTTTGAGAATATTCTAGGAATATTCTATTATGGTTCGCATGAGAATATCCCCGTTGAGAATATTTGAGAATATTCTAGGAATATTCTATTATGGTTCGCATGAGAATATCCCCGTTGAGAATATTTTAGAATATTCTAGGAATATTCTATTATGGTTCGCATGAGAATATCCCCGTTGAGAATATTTGAGAATATTCTAGGAATATTCTATTATGGTTCGCATGAGAATCTCCCCGTTGAGAATAGTTGAGAATATTCTAGGAATATTCTATTATGGTTCGCATGAGAATATCCCCGTTGAGAATATTTTAGAATATTCTAGGAATATTCTATTATGGTTCGCATGAGAATATCCCCGTTGAGTATATTTTAGAATATTCTAGGAATATTCTATTATGGTTCGCATGAGAATATCCCCGTTGAGTATATTTGAGAATATTCTAGGAATATTCTATTATGGTTCGCATGAGAATATCCCCGTTGAGTGTATTTGAGAATATTCTAGGAATATTCTATTATGGTTCGCATGAGAATATCCCCGTTGAGAATAGTTGAGAATATTCTAGGAATATTCTATTATGGTTCGCATGAGAATATCCCCGTTGAGAATATTTGAGAATATTCTAGGAACTTTCTATTATGGTTCGCATGAGAATATCCCCGTTGAGAATATTTGAGAATATTCTAGGAATATTCTATTATGGTTCGCATGAGAATATCCCCGTTGAGAATATTTTAGAATATTCTAGGAATATTCTATTATGGTTCGCATGAGAATATCCCCGTTGAGAATATTTTAGAATATTCTATTATGGTTCGCATGAGAATATCCCCGTTGAGAATAGTTGAGAATATTCTAGGAATATTCTAATATGGTTCGCATGAGAATATCCCCGTTGAGAATATTTGAGAATAATCTAGGAATATTCTATTATGGTTCGCACGAGAATATCCCCGTTGAGAATATTTTAGAATATTCTAGGAATATTCTATTATGGTTCGCATGAGAATATCCCCGTTGAGTATATTTTAGAATATTCTAGGAATATTCTATTATGGTTCGCATGAGAATATCCCCGTTGAGTATATTTGAGAATATTCTAGGAATATTCTATTATGGTTCGCATGAGAATATCCCCGTTGAGAATATTTGAGAATATTCTAGGAATATTCTATTATGGTTCGCATGAGAATATCCCCGTTGAGAATATTTGAGAATATTCTAGGAATATTCTATTATGGTTCGCATGAGAATATCCCCGTTGAGAATATTTGAGAATATTCTAGGAATATTCTATTATGGTTCGCATGAGAATATCCCCGTTGAGAATATTTTAGAATATTCTAGGAATATTCTATTATGACTCGCAAGAGAATATCCCCTTTGAGAATATTATAGGAATATTCTATTATGGTTCGCATGAGAATATCCCCGTTGAGAATATTTGAGAATATTCTAGGAATATTCTATTATGGTTCGCATGAGAATATCCCCGTTGAGAATAGTTGAGAATATTCTAGGAATATTCTATTATGGTTCGCAAGAGAATATCCCCGTTGAGAATATTTTAAATTTTATAGGAATATTCTATTATGGTTCGCATGAGAATATCCCCGTTGAGAATATTTTAGAATATTCTAGGAATATTCTATTATGGTTCGCATGAGAATATCCCCGTTGAGTATATTTTAGAATATTCTAGGAATATTCTATTATGGTTCGGATGAGAATATCCCCGTTGAGTATATTTGAGAATATTCTAGGAATATTCTATAATGGTTCGCATGAGAATATCCCCGTTGAGAATATTTGAGAATATTCTGGGAATATTCTATTATGGTTCGCATGAGAATATCCCCGTTGAGAATATTTGAGAATATTCTAGGAATATTCTATTATGGTTCGCATGAGAATATCCCCGTTGAGAATATTTGAGAATATTCTAGGAATATTCTATTATGGTTCGCATGAGAATATCCCCGTTGAGAATATTTTAGAATATTCTAGGAATAATCTATTATGGTTCGCATGAGAATATCCCCTTTGAGAATATTCTAGGAATATTCTATTATGGTTCGCATGATAATATCCCTGTTGAGAATATTTGAGAATATTCTAGGAATATTCTATTATGGTTCGCATGAGAATATCCCCGTTGAGAATAGTTGAGAATATTCTAGGAATATTCTATTATGGTTCGCATGAGAATATCCCCGTTGAGAATATTTGAGAATATTCTAGGAATATTCTATTATGGTTCGCATGAGAATATCCCCGTTGAGAATATTTGAGAATATTCTAGGAAATTTCTATTATGGTTCGCATGAGAATATCCCCGTTGAGTATATTTTAGAATATTCTAGGAATATTCTATTATGGTTCGCATGAGAATATCCCCGTTGAGTATATTTGAGAATATTCTAGGAATATTCTATTATGGTTCGCATGAGAATATCCCCGTTGAGTATATTTGAGAATATTCTAGGAATATTCTATTATAGTTCGCATGAGAATATCCCCGTTGAGAATATTTGAGAATATTCTAGGAATATTCTATTATGGTTCGCATGAGAATATCCCCGTTGAGAATATTTTAGAATATTCTAGGAATATTCTATTATGGTTCGCATGAGAATATTCCCTTTGAGAATATTCTAGGAATATTCTATTATGGTTCGCATGAGAATATCCCCGTTGAGAATATTTGAGAATATTCTAGGAATATTCTATTATGGTTCGCATGAGAATATCCCCGTTGAGAATAGTTGAGAATATTCTAGGAATATTCTATTATGGTTCGCATGAGAATATCCCCGTTGAGAATATTTGAGAATATTCTAGGAATATTCTATTATGGTTCGCATGAGAATATCCCCGTTGAGAATATTTGAGAATATTCTAGGAATATTCTATTATGGTTCGCATGAGAATATCCCCGTTGAGAATATTTGAGAATATTCTAGGAACTTTCTATTATGGTTCGCATGAGAATATCCCCGTTGAGAATATTTGAGAATATTCTAGGAATATTCTATTATGGTTCGCATGAGAATATCCCCGTTGAGAATATTTTAGAATATTCTAGGAATATTCTATTATGGTTCGAATGAGAATATCCCCGTTGAGTATATTTTAGAATATTCTAGGAATATTCTATTATGGTTCGCATGAGAATATCCCCGTTGCGAATATTTGAGAATATTATAGGAATATTCTATTATGGTTCGCATGAGAATATCCCCGTTGAGAATATTAGAGAATATTCTAGGAATATTCTATTATGGTTCGCATGAGAATATACCCGTTGAGAATATTTTAGAATATTCTAGGAATATTCTATTATGGTTCGCATGAGAATATCCCCTTTGAGAATATTCTAGGAATATTCTATTATGGTTCGCACGAGAATATCCCCATTACGAATATTTGAGAATATTCTAGGAATATTCTATTATGGTTCGCATGAGAATATCCCCGTTGAGTATATTTTAGAATATTCTAGGAATATTCTATTATGGTTCGCATGAGAATATCCCCGTTGAGTATATTTGAGAATATTCTAGGAATATTCTATTATGGTTCGCATGAGAATATCCCCGTTGAGTATATTTGAGAATATTCTAGGAATATTCTATTATGGTTCGCATGAGAATATCCCCGTTGAGAATATTTGAGAATATTCTAGGAATATTCTATTATGGTTCGCATGAGAATATCCCCGTTGAGAATATTTTAGAGTATTCTAGGAATATTCTATTATGGTTCGCATGAGAATATCCCTGTTGAGAATATTTTAGAATATTCTAGGAATATTCTATTATGGTTCGCATGAGAATATCCCCTTTGAGAATATTCTAGGAATATTCTATTATGGTTCGCATGAGAATATCCCCGTTGAGAATAGTTGAGAATATTCTAGGAATATTCTATTATGGTTCGCATGAGAATATCCCCGTTGAGAATATTTGAGAATATTCTAGGAATATTCTATTATGGTTCGCATGAGAATATCCCCGTTGAGAATATTTGAGAATATTCTAGGAATATTCTATTATGGTTCGCATGAGAATATCCCCGTTGAGAATATTTGAGAATATTCTAGGAATATTCTATTATGGTTCGCATGAGAATATCCCCGTTGAGAATATTTGAGAATATTCTAGGAATATTCTATTATGGTTCGCATGAGAATATCCCCGTTGAGAATATTTGAGAATATTCTAGGAATATTCTATTATGGTTCGCATGAGAATATCCCCGTTGAGTATATTTTTGAATATTCTAGGAATATTCTATTATGGTTCGCATGAGAATATCCCCGTTGCGAATATTTGAGAATATTATAGGAATATTCTATTATGGTTCGCATGAGAATATCCCCGTTGAGAATATTAGAGAATATTCTAGGAATATTCTATTATGGTTCGCATGAGAATATCCCCGTTGAGAATATTTTAGAATATTCTAGGAATATTCTATTATGGTTCGCATGAGAATATCCCCTTTGAGAATATTCTAGGAATATTCTATTATGGTTCGCACGAGAATATCCCCATTACGAATATTTGAGAATATTCTAGGAATATTCTATTATGGTTCGCATGAGAATATCCCCGTTGAGAATAGTTGAGAATATTCTAGGAATATTCTATTATGGTTCGCATGAGAATATCCTCGTTGAGTATATTTTAGAATATTCTAGGAATATTCTATTATGGTTCGCATGAGAATATCCCCTTTGAGAATATTCTAGGAATATTCTATTATGGTTCGCATGAGAATATCCCCGTTGAGAATATTTGAGAATATTCTAGGAATATTCTATTATGGTTCGCATGAGAATATCCCCGTTGAGAATAGTTGAGAATATTCTAGGAATATTCTATTATGGTTCGCATGAGAATATCCCCGTTGAGAATATTTTAGAATATTCTAGGAATATTCTATTATGGTTCGCATGAGAATATCCCCGTTGAGTATATTTTAGAATATTCTAGGAATATTCTATTATGGTTCGCACGGGAATATCCCCATTACGAATATTTGAGAATATTCTAGGAATATTCTACAATGGTTCGCGTGAGAATATCCCCGTTGAGAATATTTTGGAATATACTGGGAATAATAATATAATAGTTTGCATGTTCCCATTGGCGTATCCGAACGCGAATCGCATGCGCATGTAAAAACCGAAAATATTTTTAGAATATGTACGCGACACTATTGCATAAAAGAGTTCCCGAATGAGAGCATTTTATTTTGACGTATATTTCGTCGCGGAACTAAATAATCGGCATACGCCGATATACTATATATGTACAAAAATAGCTTCATCCGTTTAAATATGGCACATTAACCCTCCGTAAGAAAGTTACATCTTCATTGAAATGTAAAGAAACGTGTGGTAATTGTAAAAAATCTCGTTTATTCTATTTAATACCGACTTTATATCCATGCTATGTGGCAACATAGGCTTCCATTAATTAATACCTGAAAACTGTGATTGGATTGTATTTCCTCAAACTATATCACGGCATTGGCATTTAAAAATAAGTTCTAGCAGACACATTCACGTACGAGAATGGCCATTTATATAAGACTTTGTTGAGCTTTCTCCTTCAGTTGCGATGTAGACACGATATACGTAGGCATAAAGTATTAGATAAACTATATAGTGTCGCTTCCCATGTAGCACAGACGGTTGGGCCAACGTTGGGGAACGGTTATTTGCGACGGTTGGTCAACTGTTATTCATGTCCGTTTTGCCAACCGTTATCCAACTGTAATGGCCCAACTGTTCCCCAACCGTTGGCCTGACTGTTCCCCAACCGTTGACTCCATTTATGTTGCGCCGATTTATGTTGCGTATCCTCGACGTTCACGACGCGATTATTTCAAATCATTGCATTATATCCAAATAATCGGAAAATAATCGTATACGTGATTTGAATCAGGTGCGCTGCAGTCAGGCAGTCCCTTTACCCTGCTGGAAATTTCACCTACTGTTTACAGTAGCCTATAGGCTTTTTGGAACATTCCACTGTTTTCAGTAAGTCTACTGTAATCCTACTGTTTACAGTAAGTCTACTGCACTGCTACTGTTTTCTACTGTTTTTACTACAAAAAAAAGTAATTTGCCATTAATCAATTAAATGTTATTGCGCAGTGGTATGATATATTTCGTCGTAGTGTGCTACCTTGCATCTATCTAACGTTTCATTCCCTGCATAACTAACAACTATACGACTCGACGCACCTATGCTCGCACCCATTATTGTTATATAGAAGTGAAAAAAGACGTATATATGTAGTCACTTCCGTGGATAAATGTGACTTTGAGAACTATAATCATTAAATGAAAATTCCGTGATAGTTTGAGGAAATACCATAAAATCTTGATAAAAGGTATTTGCCATTAATTAATGCCAGATAACTGTTATTCCATATTGCCACATAGTATGAATATAAATGCAATATTACTGCGAATAAACGAAATTTTTCCAATTCCTGCACGTTAGCTTCAGCGTCCTAGCTAGGGGCTGGCCAGGCGGGCGGCTGCTTGAGGCGGAACCCTCAGGGGGCGCACTTTGCAAACCCACAGCCTGTGGGCCTTAAATCGTAATATTACCTCGATTTATGTGGTATCAACCAGTAACTGTCGTTTCGGGGCAGCTTGATTCTTCTTGAATCTCCTTGTCTTACCTAGAGAGGAATAGGTTGTTTCATCTCGTATTGTATGGTTTCAGCTAGTAACACACTACCTCGTTTCACATTGTATAAACTCGTTTCAAATGTGCAAGAATCAACTCGTATTATGGCGTAATATAGGCGAACGAAGGCAGTAAGTGGAGTAATATCGAGGGGTACATCGTGCAAGCTACTTCAACAGACAAAGAACCGTACACGAAGCGACAGGAAGCGGTCGCGTAGAGCACCACTTCCGTACGTTTCGTGTATGCTACTTCAACAGTCAAAGAACCGTACCTACACCGAACGTTGATTCGCTTCCTTCCGTATACACCATCTCCCAACGTTGGCCCAACGGATCACAAATAACCGTGCGAATGGCACCGTTTCCCAACGTTGGGCCAACAGTCGTAAAGTTACCGAACCATCCCCCAACCGTAGCACCGTTTCCCAACGTTGGCCCAACCATCTGTGCTACATGGGTAAGGTAGGTGCCCATGTAGCACACATGGTTGGGCCAACGTTGGGAAACGGTGCTATGGTTGGGGGATGGTTCGGTAACTTTACAACTGTTGGCCCAACGTTGGGAAACGGTGCCATTCGCACGGTTATTTGTGATCCGTTGGGCCAACGTTGTGAAACGGTGCCATTCGCACGGTTATCTGTAATCCGTTGGGCCAACGTTGGGAGATGGTGTATACGGAAGGAAGCGAATCAACGTTTGGTGTAGGTACGGTTCTTTGACTGTTGAAGTAGCGTACACGAAACGTACGGAAGTGGTGCTCTACGCGACCGCTTCCTTTCGTTTCGTGTACGGTTCTTTGTCTGTTGAAGTAGCTTGCACGATGTACCCTGCGATATTACTCCACTTACTGCCTTCGTTCGCCTATATTACGCCATAATACCCCGCATGTAGCACAGATGGTTGGGCCAACGTTGGGAAACGGTGCTACGGTTGGGGGATGGTTCGGTAACTTTACGACTGTTGGCCCAACGTTGGGAAACGGTGCCATTCGCACGGTTATTTGTGATCCGTTGGGCCAACGTTGGGAAACGGTGCCATTCGCACGGTTATCTGTAATCCGTTGGGCCAACGTTGGGAGATGGTGTATACGGAAGGAAGCGAATCAACGTTTGGTGTCGGTACGGTTCTTTGACTGTTGAATTAGCGTACACGAAACGTACGGAAGTGGTGCTCTACGCGACCGCTTCCTTTCGCTTCGTGTACGGTTCTTTGTCTGTTGAAGTAGCTTGCACGATATACCCTGCGATATTACTCCACTTACTGCCTTCGTTCGCCTATATTACGCCATAATACCCCGCATGTAGCACAGATGGTTGGGCCAACGTTGGGAAACGGTGCTACGGTTGGGGAATGGTTCGGTAACTTTACGACTGTTGGCCCAACGTTGGGAAACGGTGCCATTCGCACGGTTATTTGTGATCCGTTGGGCCAACGTTGGGAGATGGTGTATACGGAAGGAAGCGAATCAACGTTTGGTGTAGGTACGGTTCTTTGACTGTTGAAGTAGCGTACACGAAACGTACGGAAGTGGTGCTCGACGCGACCGCTTCCTTTCGCTTCGTGTACGGTTCTTTGTCTGTTGAAGTAGCTTGCACGATGTACCCTGCGATATTACTCCACTTACTGCCTTCGTTCGCCTATATTACGCCATAATACCCCGCATGTAGCACAGATGGTTGGGCCAACGTTGGGAAACGGTGCTACGGTTGGGGGATGGTTCGGTAACTTTACGACTGTTGGCCCAACGTTGGGAAACGGTGCCATTCGCACGGTTATCTGTAATCCGTTGGGCCAACGTTGGGAGATGGTGTATACGGAAGGAAGCGAATCAACGTTTGGTGTAGGTACGGTTCTTTGACTGTTGAAGTAGCGTACACGAAACGTACGGAAGTGGTGCCTTACGCGACCGCTTCCTGTCGCTTCGTGTACGGTTTTGTGTCGGTTGAAGTAGCTTGCACGATGTACCCCTCGATATTACTCCACTTACTGCCTTCGTTCGCCTATATTACGCCATAATACGAGTTGATTCTTGCACATTTGAAACGAGTTTATACAATGTGAAACGAGGTAGTGTGTTATTAGCTGAAACCATACAATACGAGATGAAACAACCTATTCCTCTCTAGGTAAGACAAGGAGATTCAAGAAGAATCAAGCTGCCCCGAAACGACAGTTACTGGTTGATACCACATAAATCGAGGTAATATTACCTCTAATTATGGTCTGCAGGCTGTGGGTCTGCAAAGTGCGCCCTCTGAGGGTTGCGCCTCAAGCAGTCGCCAACCTGGCCAGCCACTAGCTAGGACGCTGAAGTTAACGTGCAGGAATTGGAAAAATTTCGTTTATTCGCAGTAATATTGCATTTATATTCATACTATGTGGCAATATGGAATAACAGTTATCTGGCATTAATTAATGGCAAATACCTTTTATCAAGATTTTATGGTATTTCCTCAAACTTTCACGGAATTTTCATTTAATGATTATAGTTCTCAAAGTCACATTTATCCACGGAAGTGACTACATATATACGTCTTTTTTCACTTCTATACAACAGTAATGGGTGCGAGCATAGGTGCGTCGAGTCGCATAGTTGTTAGTTATGCAGGGAATGAAACGTTAGATAGATTCAAGGTAGCACACTACGACGAAATTAATTATGATTATCACACTATGATTAATACCACTGCGCGATAGCGTTAAATTGATTAGTGGCAAATTATTTTTTTTGTAGTAAAAACAGTAGAAAACAGTAGCAGTGCAGTAGACCTACTGTAAACAGTAGGATTACAATAGACTTACTGAAAACAGTGGAATGTTCCAAAAAGCCTACAGGCTACTGTAAACAGTAGGTGAAATTTCCAGCAGGGTAAAGGGACTGCCTGATTGCAGCGCACCTGATTCAAATCACGCATACGATTATTTGTAGATAATGCAATGATTTGAAATAATCGCGTCGTGAACGTCGAATATACGCAATATAAATCGGCGCAACATAAATGGAGCCAACGGTTGGGGAACAGTTGGGCCAACGGTTGGAAAACAGTTGGGCCATTACAGTTGGATAACGGTTGGCAAAACGGACATGAATAACCGTTGACCAACCGTCGCAAATAACCGTTCCCCAACGTTGGCCCAACCGTCTGTGCTACATGGGTGATAGGTAGGTATACTGGCCTTCGACCAATAGTTCTAGGCCTGTACGGGATTAATTCCGATATTATTTTGGGACTCCTGCGGGATATTCTGAAAATATCCTAGGAATATTCAAAGTATCTTCCTCAGGAATATTCGCTGAATATCCTACAGCCCGGACGTATCGCATATGCTAGAAATGTTCCCGATATATTCAGAGAAAATTGAGTGTGCTGGGAATGTTCCAATATTCCCATTAGAATAATAATCCATGAATATTCAGAGAATATGCCACGAGTATTCCAGTGAGAACATTCCAGGAATATTCTCAGCATATCCTACAGCCCGGACATATGGCATATGCTACGTATATTCCCGGTATATTCCGAGAACATTGAGAATATGCCTGGAATATTCCAACATTCTCATAAGAATATTCCAGGAATATGCTAAGCATATTCTTGTGCTGTGTGGGCTGTGCTTCGCGTATGATCCATTCGCACTCGGCGTCGTGATTGCTATAAAACATAATACCGTTTCGTATACGCTGGGGAAGGCAGTTATAGCTACCCGTCCTACGGCTTGCACGAAACGAATACCCAAAATATAACTGCTTTCTCCAGATTACAGCCTCACTTACATGTGAGCGACGCAAGTTGAACCCTGATTTCCCATAGTTAATGGTGTCGGATACCTCCTCCGAAATCTCTTCTTCTGGGCACAATTGTGAGCTTCTAGTGAGAGATATACGATTCCGGTTTTCACAGGAATGAGAATAAAGAATGGAACAAGAACAAGTTAAGGATGCAATTTTTCATTTACCACCCTCTTGAGTTCGATATGTACGCGTGTTTAAATAGAATATGGGTTGCTAAGTCTCTCTCTCTATCGTGTTGGTCGTTGTTATGACAGTTCTGTTCAAAAAAATTGTACCACTTCGGTACTGAAAAAATTCTAAGTCCCGAGTTGACGACGATGTGACAACGCGGAACAATCACGCCCCCCTGAGCGGGGAGCAATAAACTCTCCAAGCGGAACTAAGACCTTTCCTCCCTGTAGTTGGTTAAGGGGAGAGACCCACGGAACGCTACGTGTACGTTGTTATTGTGTCGCTCCTTAGAATTAAAAATGAGTTGATGCTTAAACAACGAGGGGCACGGTTGTGCAACATCACTGAGGTTAGTTACGTTGTCCTAGAGCTGGTTTCCCTGCTCATGAAACAAAAGTAAATAGATTTAAAGTTCTATAGGTTCATGAGAACCTAAACTTGGTACCGGGCGCCTTAGTATGAGGTGCCTGGAGGCAGCGTCCACGACGTCCTTGCCTAGCTTATGTTCACGAGACATTGACCGGAAGTTGCAAATAGAAAGTCAGACCCACGATCGGCTCTGACTCGACCAGAATCCATGACAATCTGTCTCGGTGAAATGAGGTTAAGTACGCCTATTGAAGCATTGATGTTGACTGAGTCCAAGAGGTACAGACAGCTTTTTGCCTACGAGATTCTTGCATTCAAAGGCAGCGATCAGTCAGATTCAGGAAACAGGTGCTATCGATTGAGCTGGAATCATGAGGCCCAATCAAACCTTCAGAAGAGTGGAAGGTTCCTATGCTGACAATGAGTTAACAAAAACTAGCAGAGGAGTTATTACAGGATGATGATAGCTGTTGTGCTGCTGATTAAGATGGCTGAGGATTAGCTGTCCAGTTTCGAACCCTTCAACGGCCCAAACTATGATGACTGGAAGTTCAAGATGGAGCTTCGCCTGCATCAGAAGGGGCTGCTCCCATAAGTGATAGTGGGTCTGTCGGAGCTCCTGAAAATGCATGACGTGACCGAAAGAGACACTGCTTTAGTCCAGCGAAGGAAGGAAGAAGTCATCACTGATCTGCAGAATCGAGACAAGCAATGCAAGACTTTCCAACTTGATACGATTTTGGGTACAATGTTGGAAATGGCAAAGGGTAAGAAAACTGAATTTGACATGTGGAAAGCATAATCAGATAGATATGCAGTTCAAAAAGCCATTAGCAGGGTCAATCTTACACAACAATTGTGTACCATTAACAATACAGATCCGATAGTGAACCATTCAAAGTACCTAGTCTTAAAATTGATTGCTTGCGGAGGGAGTTTAGACAAACAGGTGATTCTTTTGATAATATGAGTGCTGCAATACAGTTTATAGTCCATGCCTCCTGGCTACAATAACATTGCTGCTTATTTGCTATTAATGAAAGAATCCTAGATGACTTTAGATATTGTTAAGCTCAAAATAGAACAATTTGAAATGACCCAAAAGCCAAGTGAAAAACTAGGTCTTGCTGATATATCTCTAGCCCTAGCGTAGCCTTTAGTAGTTATCTTCAAAGGAAAGGTAAAGGCTCAGAACTCTGTCTTCGTTATAATTGTGGGTGGCCAAATCATACAAAAGGCCGTGTTATTGTGCAGGAGTTGGTGCTCATAAATCTCCTAATAATGGTGGGTATAGAGGAAGTTCAAGAGGAATTATAAAAATAATAGTTGAGGAGGTTATAAAAATAATAAACGAAGAGTTTAAAAAATAATAACTCCTACCAGAAAAATAGATCTAATCTCAAAGGCATTAGTCAATCATTTCAAAACAATTTTAGGAAAATAAAAGATAATAGTGCTAATCTTGGTCATTCTGATCAAGGTGAAGATGCGTATACGTTGAATTCTCCTGCTGGGTATGTATTCCTTAGCAGTAGGTATATGTGAAAGTTTCTGTTTCACCCGAGATGCTTGTTTCAAATGTTATGTCAGGTGAGAACGAACCTCCTACAGCACCATTCCTCCAGCCGATGGATAGTAGAATCATTTGCTGACCATGCATGACTTTGCGTAGTGAAATTTTAGTGACTCATTTTTTGTTCTTGATCTCTTGAATGTTGCAAATAAATTGGTGTAAACAAAATTAAAATAGAATGATATATATAATTTTACTCATATATAAAGATATAAAATGTACCCTCTAGCAGTATTTGTGATGTTAGAATTGGCTAAGAGGGTTAGCTTCTAAAACTCCCACCTGAGCCACTTTTAATTTCCCCTATTAGTACACGTGGCAACAATAGAGCGACCGTAAGAAGGCTGACGAGGGGTGAAGCTATTCCTAAGGGTTCCCCAGTGGCCTACAGGTGTGAGGTGACCTTACATATTCTGGTAGTCATCCACTCCACCACTCCCAGAGCGATACTCACCCGAATGCACCCAAATGCAGGTCCTCCATCCGCGGTGGAAATTCGACCCATTGGCATGGTATGATACCATCCAGGACCCGTTCGTAATCACATCCAGTGGTGAGAGCGATTTCGGGCAGAGTAACTCAGTCTGCAGTGAGCGGTTCCATTGGTTATCGACATGAAAATTCTAATTGATGGTGAAGAGGTAAATTATACTGGCAGCATAAATAATTTCTGAGTCATAATTGATAGGAAAATATGACTTAATGAGCATTTTGATTAAATCTGTATGAAAATTGCCAAAAAATCAGCTTATTTCAAGAATTAACAAGTTTTTGACGCCAGATTATGAAGAAAATGTATAGTACCATAGTCCTACCACACTATCGATATTGTCCAACCATTCTGTTCACGGAGAAAGCTAATGCGGGACTACAGACTTTGCAAAATATAGTTATGAAAATCATCCTCAAATGTGATTACGAATACTAGTATTGACTTCATGCTTATAGACAGCTAAATTGGCTCAACACTCAACAAATGTTGGAGTTTGAAGTAATGTTTATTCAAAAAATCAAATTAGGGCAGATTTATTTGACAAATTTGCTTATCACCAACTGTGATATTCACAACTATGCCACAAGAGCTAAAGACTGAGACTTCTGTATTCCATAAGTGTGTAAAGCTATAATGAAGCTTATAGAAGTGAAGCTTATGAAGTTTCATAAAATACAAGGGGCACTGATATTAAAACTTTCAATACATGAATGTAGATTTACATTAGAGGTAAGAAGATGAATTGTAAATAAAAATTAATCCAATGTGATATTATGAATGTAAATTGTGTGTCATCTAGTGTTATTTCCTGTTTGCGTCAAAATTTATGTATGCACTGAGAATAGCTATTTGCTCAAAAAGACTGAATTATTATTAATACTAGAACACATGAATCGACCTTTTACTACAAAGAACCACCTAGTAACCTGCTAGTAAGTAACGTCCACAGAATTCTTTCAACTCCTGTGTGTGCACAGTATAAATGACAACAGAACATTTTCAACTGAATATAATCAATGCCTATCAGTGTTCAACCCAGAATCTAAGCCACGCTGGACAACCCATGCCTACCAATTCTGAATTTACCTTTTCAGGTGACTGGTGACACCTAATATGGTATGTTCAATTTTTTAAGGTGAATAAATATTATTATTATTTAAATGTTACAGTTGTAACACTTCCCTCCGAGTCCCTCAGGTTTCATTGCCATCATTATGGCCGGAGACTCGAGAGGGGTTGGGCAGTAATCGCAGCCACGTCCGACGCCCATCGGGTGAGTGGCTACGCTGCATTCGGGTCATGCGTACGCAGTAGACGAAGTGACCCCAGGATGACGGCCTTCTGCATGCCGAGTATGCTAGCGAAGGGTTTTATGTGTTTGACAGACAAAAACTGATTGTCATGTGTAAATTTTGCAACACAAGGATAGACTGGATTCATAAGGATTCCTATCAAAAGTCACAGCTCTACACCAAAAGCAAAAAAGATTTTCAATAGGCTGGACAATCCACACGACAGATTTCACTGCAAGACTCTTTAGAAAAATAAAAAAAATCAAACTGGATAAAGAACAATTTAACTAAAACATAACATAGGCATTTGTTAAGGTCAATATATGTACACCTCTTTAAAAAATAGAAAACCCTGCATTATGAGGTTTTCTCAACAAGTATATCCCAGGTAAGTTTTTTTTCTGGTAAATTTTACATTGTCCTAGGCCTAGCCTAGCTGATGTTATAAGCCTGAAATGTAATTTAGGATAGGCCTAGCCTAGAGTCAAACTTACCGGCCTAGGATTAAATTGGTCTTTGGAGGGCTACACCTTGAATATGCATTCAAGGGCTTAAGCCTGCTATAGCTAGGCTAAGGCTTGCAGATGCTTACTAGGCCTAGGCCTATTCCCACCCTAGGCCTAGTGGATATATCTAGGCTTGCTTGGTACTAGACTATACCTAGGACAGGCTAGCTTGGTATTAGACTAGGCCTAGGTTAGGCTTGATTAATACTAGTCTAGGTCTAGGTGCTACACATATTGTTTAAATGTTTTATAGGTTTTAGGCCTATCTGAAGCTTGCTTGTCAGTTATACTGTGATTTCTTTCTTACAGGAGCAGGGGATTTGAGTCATGCCGATACCTTTCGTACAAAGTATGTTTTGGCTGTTGGCATGAATCAGGCAAGGATATTAAAAGAAGCAATAAAGGATAAGCCAGTTTGCACCATGAGCGACGAAACTACTGACCAATCTGGAAAATGCATGTTCATCGTGCTTATAAAGCCACTTACTTGTGCAAGTAAGCAGCACATTTATGTACGTGGAGTTTGGGTTTTGGAGAATGCGAGTGGTGCAGTGTGTGCCAGGGCAATAATGAAAGTTGTATCAGACGGTGAGATCAAATTTGAAAACGTAGAAGCAATAGCTACAGATTCCGCAAGGCATATGCGTACATGCATTGACTCTTTAACCATACCATTCAACGAAGACATGGTACATATACGATGTTGGGCCCACAAGCTGAACCTTGTGGCCAGTGTATGGTCTACGCAACTACAGGAACTCAACACTTGTATCACAAAATGCAAACTTTTGTTCTTGAATACCCGCAAAAGAAAGCATCAATATCTGTCTTACCTGAAATCCAAGTACCCAAATGGAGAAAAAAGTGCCATCCTGTTCCCTATGCCTGTGATAACCAGATGGACAAGCTGGGACAAGTCAGCAGAATACGTAAAATATTACTGTGAAGACCTAAAAGAATTTTGTTCAACTTTAGATGAAGAGAGTCATGCTGTAACCTCTTTTAAACAGCTTACCAGCGTGGATATATCTATCATAAAAGCAATGGCAACATTCCTTTTCGAACATTGCAAACCCATAATTGATATGATTGTTGTTCTGGAGGGAAACTCTTACCCTTATGTCCATCAAGTACATGCACATTTACAGGACCACCTTCGATCTCTGAAAGCCATCAGCAGTGGGGTACTTGGTCACCAAACACCGTAATCAATATCAAAAATTGATACTGGAGGGAAAAGGTGCCATTTTCACGAGAAACTCAAAGCTGTTTCACTTCATTGCCACTCTAAGCTGTGCAAGCTTATGAATGAAGATCAGGGAAAAGCACTCATGGTCAGCATGAGCACTTTGTTTGACACGAGAAATGTTGTGTTCAACAAACTTGATAAAACCTTAGGTACTGTTGCTGCTAAGTGTCAATTTTGTCACGTGTTCCCCTTAAGGAGCAGTGCGAGGGATATGGGGCATTCCAAGCTCAAGTATCCACGCTGCTGGAAGGACGGTCTCATCAGATTGATGCTGTTGCTGGGCTTCTAGGGTTGAAAGGCAGACATTCAAAGTTTGTTGAAGCCAGTGTGCCAGCTCTGTGGATACCTGCTTCAAATGTGGACGGTGAACGAGCATTTTCACAGTATGGATATGTTTACTCTGATCTACGGACATCTTTGAAGCCAGAAAACTTTGAAATCATGTTGGAAACATGGTTTGATCAGCAACAAGAATAACATGCCATTGAGTCACATGCATGTCCAGATTGGTCGTTAAATTATGATGAACAGACAGTTGCTTAGTTATTTTTGAACTTTGTTTTATTATTGAAGTTATTTTTTTAAGCATCCACATTGTTCACTACCTTTGAGATCAGTATTTCTCATTTTGAGTTTGGAGTACCCAAGTTTAAGACTACATACTTGGTTATGTGTGAATCTAGTCACATTTGGATTATTAAAATTCTCTTTTTGTACTCCAACAAAGTTGCTTTATTTAACGATTTTTTTACCGCTTTAGTCACTAAACGGGTCTTTTTATCGACTTTATATACTGATTTTTGGCCTTTTTTTATCCTGCTAAGTGAAGTTTTTATTCACCACTATCTAGGAGCCCTAACTATTAGTTCTAGTACTTTTTCACTTAGGAAATAACTGATTTCTTTTCCACTACGAGCAGGAATATATATGAAGCAAAGCCGTTAGAAGGGGCCAATGAGATACGTTTGTCTAAAATATATTTTAGGGAGCTGCTTTGTGGTGTAGATTGCCGCACAGAGAAAACAACACCCCTTATTTAAAACAAAAAGCCTCTTATCACATAGTTGATAAAAGTAATAAAATAAGTAGCAAGGAGTAATAAATGATTTGAGGATTTGCAAAATCTATGTACAGAATTTCTCATAATAGCAGCTGCAAGAAATGAGGATTGGGGAAGAGTTATCCAAAGTGTATTCCTTAGCTGGAAACTTGAAAAGCCACTAATTATCCTTCCTCACTTCTTCCCAATAAACACTCACACTAATTTCAAAAGTTCAAGGGTCAAAGGGGTCAACTCAGATTTGGGTTTAAATGTCGAAGTCATGCCTCAGTGCTGCATAAGGTTATTTCGCTTTCCTATGAACATCATTGGAAGTTGAAGAAGAAGAAAATGTTCCCTCAAGTTTGACTTTCTCCACTCCATCTTCTTCATGAGTATTCCACCCGGAGCAATGTCTTCAAATGGATGTGGATCCCCTCCCTACCCATCTTTTGCAGTAGTGTCACAGCTGCATCAGACTGCACGCGCGGCCAAACTGCATATCACAGTCCTTACTCCTCTCACTGGGAGTTTACCCTGGCGGCCAGGTCCCCCCTCCCACATTATGTGACTTGGGATCTCCAGACCCTCGCACTGAGAGCATACGTTGCTACCTGGCTTCCTGTCCCGATGCATTCGTGGCCAGAATCCTCAGCACGGCCGGGTGATGTACCAAGGTCTCCATTGTTCTAGGTGGTTGCCGACCCCGAGACCAGGGTCATCTTTAACTTGTTCTGGAGCCCCAATTACCGGGAAGTTCAGCTATTGTTTCCACAAAATATTAGGCTACCACCGTCCTGGCACTCTTCACCAAGAGTATCCCAGGATTTGTAACAAAGGACCTAGGTGACGGCAATTAGCTCTAGTGTAAATACCATGTATTGAGTGCATTAGGGTAATTTTGGGAAGACCGACAAGGGCCCGCTGCAGATTATCCTTGTGTACTTATGGCCTGGGATTTGAAAATGTGAGAGACTTTTTAGAAATTTTCCACGGCTCTGAATAAACGATAGCTGCTGATGACATAATGCCAAACTCTTAAAAATAACATACTTACGGAATAATACAATGGACATGAGTTGCAGCGAAGTAACAAAGGAAACGGTAGTGCTGCCACAGCATTGCAGACGCCACCATTTGCCGGCATGCTCAACAAACACTTGGCTGGGAAAGCAGAAGGTGAAAATCCTCAAGAATCCTGTGAGCCTTCATGTGGAGAAGAGGTCAAGTGGGAGGATATTTTCCATTTGAAGCTCAATAAAGAGAAGTATTTTGCAAATCAGAGTTCGGCATTTGAATGTCCTGGGCGTGGTTGCATATACCAAAGGACAATCATACTAATATATAAAAATTGAATGGTGTCTGTCTGTCTGTTGCTCAATCACGCTAACACTACTGAACCGATTGAGCTGAAATTTTGTATGTAGTTAGAAAATGTATTGGGATGTAACAAAGGCTATAATAAAAATCCTTCAGGGCCCCCAAAGGCCCCCCCTGGGGGTCCCTTGAGGTCCATGCTAAGCATTGGGTTCGGTGCAGTGGTTTTATTTTTTGCTATTAAAAATTACTTTCACTCAAGATAGAGGGCTGAAATTTTTTTTAACGGATGGCTGAACAAATGAAGTTTCTAATTCTTTCAACCGATTTTCTTTTATGCTTCGTAATTGTCTGATTATCATCTTTTTTGCTGAAAATTCTCACATTTTTATCTGAAATCAACAATAGCATACTTCCTTGAAAACCAGAGATTTGATTTTCAAAGGATATTCACGCTTCTGACATTTTAGTTTTTCAGTAGGCCCATGATAGCACGTAGAAAAAAAATCTGTAAAAGAAGTGCCCAGAGTCCCAAGGGCCCCATAACAGATTGCTTCGGGGAGTAATCGATATATTCAATAATATTTACAACAAGTATACACTTCAATGTCTATTTTCAAAGTAGCTCTCATAGGGACACTGCATGTATATGAGAGAACATTTTCGTAGTAAACGATACACATAAAGGACTTAAATGTGCAGGAATATTTAGGTGCAGCGAAAAGTAAAGTTACCTCCATGTATAAAAGTACTGCTATCTAAATAACGTAAATGTGAAAAAAAGAATTGGAGCATATAAGAGTAACATTGTGAATTGGATCCAATATTTTTAAAAGGCTCTAAATACTGATGCTGTCATAACCAAGTCTAATATTTTATTAAAACAAAGTATTATACCGTATTTACTCGTGTAAGCCGCGCACCTTTTTTCCGAAAATGCCGGTGAAAAAATGGGGGTGCGCGGCTTACACGAATCCTCTAAATTTTCATGTAAGCCGCGCACCATTTTACCTTAAATTCCTGCCGTTAGTTTCTCCAAAGTGAATACAGTAAGTCCTCGCATTACGATCATCTGACTTACGAACATACATATCCAATAAAAAAATTCAAACGTGTGAAGTAATGTCAAATTTGACGCCACCGGATAAGTTATTTTGCCGTTACAGCCGGCGGTGTGGCGTGCAGCAACTCGCGGATTGGTACTACCCCTCTTTGCCGCGACGAATTTTAACAATATTATCTCGATATATCAATTTGCAATGTTAATTGTTTACTTGCGTCATAAATTTTTACGGATGATTCGGAAGTAAGACGAAAGCCGAAAGATGCCCTGCAAGTAGTGATATATTTGGAGATATTGCTACTCTTTACATTTCAATGGAAATCGACTTCCATGTGTCAAGCTGCCTTCGCATCTAATAGAGGCATGATTCCATTCACTCATTCGTTTTGTGATGACAAATAATTATTACCTGCAATACGAGGCTCTATTCAGGTTATCGTAACGAATGGTAAAATATCCTTGCCAGGGTTTGTGGAAATTGCCTTACAGGCAGTCCTTCCATCCAGCTATCCCTCTCAATCACTCAGCCGGAAACAATAAAGCTGTCAGATTTTAGGGTGATATCTCAGTCAGATCTGAACAATTGGCGTGTCCAAACCGGTTTTTCCCAGAAGATCCCTCAAGAAAAAAGTTCTTCGTTCCTTATTTCTGGGCGCGACGACATTCATCTGCGAGGGACTCATTCAGCAAGAAAGAAAAGGGGGTAACCCGAGAGGATCACTCCTTCACCTTATCTGTTATTATCTACCCTCGCCCAGTTTCGCTTTTATCCAGGTGCCTTTCACTAGTGATAGTACTGAATGGTGGTATCACTGAAGATGATATCACTGAAGTATTGATATCATGTTGAAACTCTACTATGGTGAATTCTATTCTAAGGTATTATACAGTATCATCTTCTGGGGGTCCTCCCACCTATCAAATGTTATATTTAAAGTTCAGAAAAGAATAATCAGAATTATAGCTTCTCAGCATTACTGTTCCCCAACTAAGCCAATATTTTATTCTCTTAAAATTCTCCCTCTTCCTTGTCTTTATATACTTTCACTATTGACTTATGTAAGAAGAAATATAAATAAATACTCATATAACTCGAATTACCATTCTCACTCAACCAGATGTCACAACAAAATACACCAAACAACTATAAGAACACAAAAGATGAAACTGGGACCACAGGAAATGGGTATTCGCCTGTATAATAAATTACCAATGGAAATTGTAAATTGTACAAGTATGTATTCCTTTAAAGTTAAGTTGAAAAAAGTTTTGTATAAAAAAATGTACTATTGCGTCGAAGACTTTGAAAATGATAAGTTCATTAACCTGTAATTCAAAAATTGAACTTGGCAATACTAACCTTTGTGCTATGTATTTAATACTGAATTGTTTGTATTTTAAATTATTGACTGTATGTAACTTGACGTGTCCTATATATGTATTTTATACTCAATCTGCATGTCATTGGACAAATAAATAAATAATAATAATAATAATAATAGTGGGGGAGGGGTTGGACCTCCTTTCAGGGGCCTCGACAGCCAACACTAGATTACAGCAGCCAACACAACACGACAGACAACACACGGACGATGCTCGAACGAGGGAGCCGTTATTTCGGTTGATTCAAATTGTACCCTTACCCCGGTGGTAGCTGTGAGGTTGACTTCGCACTCCTTCATGATTTTTCCAAAACCTGAAATTATGTTGCGTAGCACCCGAGTGAGCTTTGAAACGCATCGCCACATAAATGGGATAAATAACGTAGTGCATCGGCGAATGCAAAGAGAGAATCGGAACTCTAATCTGTTTTTACTTCCTTTTATAGGAAGCATCATTCACTTATGGAAGTGGATACCACGCCAGGAAATCCATTTTCAGACCGTTGACTTTTACATCGCCATGCTAATAGATAAAGAAATTCTGTTTTCACCGTTTGGCGCAGGAAGGATGTTGCTAGAACTTATTTCATAGGGCTCCGGAGAAAAAATTAGTTAACTTGTCTAAAATCGATCATTTCGCGGAAATGCTACTCGGCTATGAGAAGTGATACGAAAATGAGCTTTGATATAAGTTCTAGCTGCATCGTTTATCTTTCAATGCGGATACTCCTCAAGTTGGTACGTAAGTTTAATACAATTACTATAGACGTGTAAAGCAAAGAAGATGTCAAGCGCTTATTTCCACAGGCTTTCACGCCGAGCGCTGGCGCTTCCGGCAGTCCAGCGAACGGCTACGCGTCCTTGGCCCGCCTCTCCCTCTCCCCCCACCCTCGCATCGGCGCTCATAGTTAGGAGGTCGGAGTAAAGCGATATCGCGATATTTTTTCTCGAGTCAGCATCACATTTCATCAAAAGTATCACATTTCACTCATCGCTTTCCCACGCCCTAACTTCGCAGGTGGCTTCCAAAAGTAGGGGGGGGGGGAGGGGGGGCGTTGGCCGCTGGGAGTCACTGATCAGCTATGACCACGAACCAAACGTATCACATTTCAGGCATCTACCAGTTACGGACGGCATTCTGCTTTTATTTGTTGATTCGGCGATGGATTTCCGTAATCGAATGATCATGGGTTGAAATTGTATATAATTCTGCAATTATTTTAGCTTGATATTTCATTTCGAACAGATGCCATTTATAGAGCTGGATGATGTGATTGTATACAACTGTGATTATTGTGTGATGTTAGGAGAAAAATATACACCATAAAACGGGCTGTGTATCGTGACGATATTAAAACGTAACGCATTAAATTCATGAGAAAGATGTACTTCAACACTTAACTTTGGCACAGAATTTCTATTAAAGAACGTGCATTCATGTTATGACAAAATGATGCAAGCTCAAGGGAAAAAAATTGATTTTTTGAAAAAAATAATTTTTTTCCTCACGAGCCTGCCCGAAAATGGGGGTGCGCGGGATACACGAGGGCGCGGCTTACACGAGTAAATACGGTACTATGTAATTGATCGAGCGAAGTGTTTTATTAAAAATGTTGATTAATGTTAATCATTAATCCCTTCATCAAGGAGGTAAGTTTTAAGTGTTTCGGTAGTGGCGGTTGTTTATCGAAGTTTTTTTTATAGGAAAATAAACGTGACCGGGTGAGGTTACATTAGGCTATATAAAAAATCCCATAGGGCCCCCAAAGCGGTGGTCCATGATAAGCATTGGGGTCAGTGCAGTGTTTTTTTTTTTAATTTTTAAATTATTTCCGCTCAAGGCAGAGGGATGGAATATTTTTGTCAGATGGCTGAATAAATTACGTTTCTAATTCTTTCAATCGATTTTCTTTTACTCTTCATAATTGTCTGAAAATCGTGTTTATAGCTGAAAAATCTCACAGTTGTTCTGATATCAAAAATAGCATATTTTCTTGACATCCATAAATTTGAATTTCAAAGGATATTCTCGCATCTGACATTTAAGTTTTCCTGCAGGACCATGATAGCACGTAGAAAGAAAATTGGTATAAGAAGGGCCCAGAGTCCAAAGGGCCCCATGATAGATTGCTTCGGGGGGTAATCGATAACTTAAATGCATATTTTCAACAAGTGTACTCTTCAATGTCTATTCTATAAGTAGCTCTCATAGTGGAACTGCAGGTATATGAGAGAACACTTACGTAGTAAACGATACACATAACGATATTAAAGGTGCAAGAGTATATACGTGCAGTGAATAGTAATTGTATTAATGCCTCTGTTGCTACAACAAACACGGAGTTGTTTATTATCGTGTAATACTCAGATGTATTACAGGTAGTGGAACCGTCTGCCTCTCATTTCGATTGCGAGATGTGTTTTAGACCAATTTCCACATCATACGAACGAACGAAGGAACGTCAACGAATATCATACTAGGTTAAGAACTCCTCAATTGACTACGCTGACAGTATTCTTCAGGCTTTGTGGTTTTTCTCCTAAAATACATTGAATTTTTTTCATACCCGTTGAAATTGAGAACGATTGCGAACAGTTTTTTAGACCAATTCCCACTTCATAAACGTTACGAGTTATTTAAATATGTTTAAAAGTGCAGTAACCTTACATTCACTCAATCATCGCGTTACCTATTCAAGACTCTCACTTCGCCGCTGTGTTTCCTTTCCTTGGACTTAAAAATACATATATCTATCAACATGCATAAAAATAAAAAGAGTAAACTTTCGAATGAATCTTCTAGAGCAAAAGGAATGTGTTCTTTGTGAGAAAATGAGCCTTTGCAAGAAAAACGACAAAGATTAGACTTGGATGCTCAAAGACATGCCCACCAGCGATCTCATGATCATCACCCCGTGGTGTTTCAGAGGTTACGCTAAGAACAGCACAATTTTTTCCCTACCCCAACCTACGGACGGGTAACAAACTATAAATCTGGTTCAAATATAGATCCATCTGTTTCGAAAATTCAATCTGTATTAAGATGGTGGAAATTATAATGACATCACTACATGTTTATTACCCAAAAGAAGTACGGAAATTCTGCGCTATGAACAACATCCGTGAATGAAAATCTGCAAGTGCACTAAGAATCACAATAGATTTTTTATTTAGCAACCGAAACCAATAGTTATGGCTACCCTTAATGCCGAAGGCGCAGTCCAGGTAATGAAGGATTCATAAGACAAATAAAAATGGCTGCTGCTGAAAATGCTAATTTTGACGGTGTCAACCGCTGGATTGTACCCTACTATCCAATCCTGATTAAGATACTCAACGCACATATCAACGTTGAATTGTGCAACTCAATTAAGTCATTGAATGCAAATATATTTATGTACACAAGGGAAGCGATCAAGCTGTTTTTCACTCAAAAGATCGCTCAAGAAAAACGGAGGGAGGAAGTAACCATCTATCATCCTGGGTGTTATTTAAGTAGTGATAAACCTGCGTGGCCCATTTTTGGGTGTCCCGTGCATGGAAGAGGACAGTCACTCAACTATCCGTGCACCTGGAAAACGGTCAGCATGTCTACTACAACGAAAACCACATAAAAGATAGAATATGAACACCTCAAATGATCACGCTGACAGTATTCTTCAGGCTTTGTTGTTTTCTTAAAAATAAGTTAAATAATTTTTAACTTATTACCAAATCAAACATATGCATTTAAAGGGGGAAAATGTCATGGAGGAAAATTAAGCAAGGAGAGACTAACAGTTCTGTTGTGCTGCAACGAGAGTGGAACTGACAAGCTAATGCCGCTTGTGATAGGGAAATCAAAACACCCAAGGTGTTTCAAGAACATTAAAACCTTTCCCTGTCAATACACAGCCAACCCTGCAGCATGGATGACAGCATCAATTTTTTAAACCTTTCTGTGTGGGTTAGATGCCAAACTGGGAGGAAATAACAGAAAAATTTTACTTTTTGTCAACCACTGTGCTGCTCATCCCATCGATACAAGCTACCATAGAAACATCCAGGTTGAATTCTTCCCAGCAAACACAACGAGTCACCTTCAGCCCTTGACCAACGCATCATCCGATGATTTAAGCACAAATATAGAAGACTGCTGGTACAAAAGAGGTTAGCCACCTTACAAACAGCTGAGCGGAAGATAGGCGTTATGCATGTGATGCACTTCATCAAATACGCATGGGATTCCGTGAACGGAAAAAACATGGCCAGTTGCTTTAAGGCAGCAGGATTTAGACATTTGGAGCCTGGCATCACGGACGACACGACACAAGAGGCAGAACCGACTCATTTTCCTCAAGAGGAGTGGCGTCAGATTGCTGAATTTCGACGAGTGCTGCAAGTGCGACGATGATCTTGATGTTTGCCAGACCATGTCCATTGATGAGATTCATGAGCAGGAGTTGGCGGAAATAGATGTCGAGCAAGGAACTGAGTCTGATTCATCTCCTATGTCTCCAACTCTGACCAAAATACTCGAGGCTATGGAGAACGTGCACCGTTATTTGACGAGTGTTGTGGGAGCAGACGACGCTTTGACTCTCAACACGAAGCTTGATGTGAGAATATTAGAGCTCGGTACAAAAAATAAAAAGCATAGTACCATGGACAATTTTTTTAAGTGAATATAAAACATTGAATTATAAAAATCTGTATGCAATAAAACATGTCAATTTAACTGTTATAAATTGATAGATCGATCGATCTAATGGTATTATGCCAAGAATGAATGTTGCAGAAATTTAGGTAAATACAATCATGATACAATGTTTCAGAATTTTTTGATCAATTTTAAAACCTTAAACATAAATTAACATTATATTTAGGGCTTTTTGACCTTAGAAAGGCTATATAACTCGGCAATACATCTCTTTCTATCAATGAATCAAGGCGAAGCGATGTCGTTTTCATATATTTATATTTCTGGGACAGCTATAAAACCTAGTTATCATCAGTTTGCATTCGCTTAGCAAATTAGCACTTATTTTGTTAATTTTGCACTTGAAAATAGTTAAGGAAGGCGTGAATATGAGAACTTATGCAAGTAATGGTAATTATTTTGACTTATCCTCCGATTGGAATTTCCTGAATTACAATATTTACTTTCCTGGTTAGCACGTTTTCCTGGTGTGCACGTTCAATTTTTGTCTCCCCTTCAAAAATGTCCTAACCAGGTTCCACTGTACGTGGTTGCAGTCTACAAAAAAGGCCTACGTCACTTATGTGTTTAACCAACTTGTCTAACATAGCCTTTTTCACACCACAAAAGTGCAATTTTTTTCTGATGTTGTCCCTCCATCGTGCCGTGGCTATAAGCCACAAATATAGGTTAATGTATTCTAGGTATACTCCTGCATCATGACTGTTCAGCATCAATGGACAGAGATTTAAAGACAATGGACAGAGATTCAAGTTGAAGAAAAGAGATGACGAAGTCGTTTTTTTTTAGAGTTAACTATTAGTACCAGGAATAAACTCAATTTTAAAAATGCAAAACAGAAATTACACTTTATTCATTAACCACAAATTGCTGGTAGAAAATTACCAGACCTTTACTGCTCTTCAAAATGATTCAGCCTGGAAACAAATGAGGTTAACTTAAAAGAGACCCAATTTAAGGAATGTTGGCTAGGTAGTCCTTAATGTTTGAGGGACTCAGTTTCCTGAAACCCTTCTCATCACAGATGCCCACTTCAATGTTGTCCGCAGTCATTTGACCCTCAAATCCTTCCTTAAGGGTGAGGATAGCCGTGTGCACGGCATCATCCAGCTCCAGATCTTCATTGTATCTGTAAAGGAGAAAAAGAGAGAGAGACCGTCTTACAAGTGCTTTTCCTCCTTTCTTTCTTCTCCATGAGTGACCCCATGCATTCCTCACCGTAATAAAGCAATCTTTTTAACACTAGAAAGAGCCATCACATTTTAGGATGTGCAAAACAAGACCTCATTTCTTTTTTGATCATCAATTAATAATTAATGGCTGGGAAAGGCATCACACAAATGCTTGTTGACCATTATACATTATATATGCCTTGCCCTAATTTTAGTTTCTGAGGATTTTCAACAGAGTGTAAATGAGGCTGCCAGGATACCTGCCCCCTCTCCCTGCTCCAAATTAAAATGCAAATGATGCAACCACTCGTTGCAATTACAAGTCAAAATGGTTCAGTGACTTTTGCCAGTGCAATGCTAGAAGGCACATTCTAGATAGCTGAACGCAATCGTATAAGAATCCCTTAATTAAACAAGAGTAAAAGAGATCAAATTCAATGGAATAATGGTATATTTCTTCTTTAATTCCATGATGTTACTCATGTTTCCTTGCTCTTCATTCTCATCAAGAATTCTCCCAAAGGAAAGGGGGTGCGTGGCAGACGCACTGCGTCTGCGTGGCAGACACCAACCATTGAAAAGGGAGGGGAGCAAGGAAAAAGGAATCGGAAGAGGGACAGGACTAATTGAACTGTTTGTTAACAAGGTGTTATAACGACTCACTCTTGTCTGCTACCAAGTTACCAACGATTCATGGGAAGAAGGGATTTTTGTACTCATTCAATGTTCAGCAGTGCATCTTTCTCGTTTTGTCTCTTCCATCAGTTCTATTAGAGATATTGTGCAGGGCTAAAAATAATATCCTCCACCACGTCATCCTCAATTTCAACTGATCTAATGCATAGTTTCAAATGATCTAAGCCTATTAGCATTGTGACCTCCAAATGTCCTCCAACGGCTCCCAACCTTATCCTCCCATCAGCTGCGAGACACTGCCCGTTCGGCTGTAACAGTTTTTCATGAGGCATGAAGCTTGCGTTTATATTTTGTTCATCTTGCATATTATATCTTTCTGTACAGGGTCCCAAAATTTGCGGCTTACATATAATGACACTTAAGCAGAGCAAAGCAAAATTTCCCATTCACTTCTTCATCCATAGATCATCTCACTACTTGTTTGATATATCCTCGTCTCTTAAATGCAGCGCTGCTAACGTTTACCTTCTTGATTTCCTTACACTAGGTCTTAAGTTATACTGATCCCCAAATATTTCACTTCAACTGGTACATTTGAATTCACTTCCCCAATTCATAGATATGACATTGGTGTCATTTCTTACACAGAAGTGTACTGCCAAGATTAAATTCAAGCCTCCACTCAAGACACTACAAGTTGACGCAGTTAGAATGCAATGGGATAGCCCATGGCCCCCTCTAATACAGGCCGGAACATGGAATTTTGGCAACGCTGTGTGTTAGTCCTATCGTTGCTGTTTGGAAGCATGGCGTCTTACGGGAGAAGTGTGATCGTGTGATTAAAAACGTATGAATTCACTGGTTAAAAAGGCCGAACTGGACTAATTTTTTGTATATTGTGTTGGCTAAAGGTACGTAAATTCGTTTAAAGATATTTTCTGAGAGTTTAAGGTGGAAAATCACGATTATTTCTTCAAAAGCATTTTGCGATCACTTGCCGGCCGGCCATTATTGGAATGATATTGAGAGTGCAAAAAAGCTGGATTAAAAGGCAGAGCAGGGATTATTTTTTTGTATATTGTTTTGGCTAATGGTAAGTAAAATAGTGTTAAGATATTCTCTGTGAGTTGAGGGTGGAAAATTACGAATATTTCTTCTAAAGCATTGCGTCAACTTGCCGGCCGGCCATTACGGAGCGAAATTGAGATTACACAAATGCAACGTAGATTATATGTTAGGAATTTAGCAGCTATTCTGTTTTTATGCTAATATTATTATTATTGGGTTAACATTGGTTGTTATTTTTGGTGGGTCTTATGAATTATCATGGTGTAGTTGTGTCTACATGAATGTCGTTAATTATTGACGAAACAACGGCTATTCCTTGAGTCTATTGATGTGTCTTTGAATTGATGTTACTCAGGTTTTCTAATAACAATCATGAAATACTACATTTCGCTGTGATTAGCAAAACGATGTTTATTCCTACTACTTCTCTTTTTTAATTAAAGATGCCCCGGCATTGTTGTGTGCCAGGTTGCAAAAGCAACTACCTCTCCACCAAGAATGAGGGGTATGTGACTGTGTTCCGATTCCCCAAAGACGAACGCAGTAGCTGAAGAATAATCCTAGGAAGGACTGGAATCCTTCTTCAAACGCAGTAGTTTGCATCAAGCATTTTGCTGAGCGGGATATCCTCCACTGTACAACTTTCACGGATAACAGCGGTGAAGTGAAAAGTTACCAGTTAGATCGTCCAAAGTTTTCCCTTGGTGCTGCTCTTACCTTTTTCAATGTTACTACTCCGTGTTCACCTCCCTCAGTACATTGCCCCATTTCCCATGTTTGTGAAAATGAAGTGAAATATAATTAAGTGAAGTGCTGTTCTTTGCTTTCTGAAGTGCAACATGCAATGTAAGTAGTGAGTAGCTTCTAAGGCTGTGGTAGTGAATGACAGTGAATGGGTAAAATAGTTTCATTGTGTATTTTTAATTGTCTAACCTCACAGACATTACAAACAACACTGATACATTAGTCTTACAGCTAACAATCCTCTTCAACTTACACCATTTTCACGGCTGAATATCCATGCGATTACAACTTACTACATCAAGTAAACACTCACAACGTAAATGTTTGCATTTTTAGTAATTTATCATTTTCCAAAAAAAAATCCTTTTTTTCTACTCTCCCACCCACAGCGAATTTCAATCGTTCCGCATTGTACACTAGACTGAGAAATTTCATTGGCCTGTTTATAATATTCTTGTGGTTATTTGCAATAATTCCTCCTGAAAATCACAAAAGTTTCACATTCTCGTTTACTTGTATTACTTACATACATTATTTTCAAACCGGTGAACACTGCTTAGCTGATTCCTATTCCAATATTGCTTTCTACTTCGTGTGCTCATTCTGTTAGTTTTTAATGTGAAAAATAATTTTTTTTAGCTTGCATATTCACATTTTCCTCTAAAACTTGATTTTTTTCAAAATGGTGAACACTACACCACAGGTATCTGTGCTGTTACTTCTCTCCACCTCAGATTCACACCCTCAACGTGAAATATTTTACATTCCTAGCAGTTTATTGTTTACAAAAAATGACTAATTTTTAACCCTCCCACCCACAATTTTTAACCTATGGAATTTCAATCGTTTGACGTATGGCTTTCAAATTACACACAAACGTGTAACACAGCATTTTCCACTTAACTGAGAAAGTTTATCGGCCTGCGTGTAATGTCCTCAAGAGTTATTAGCCATCACACCCCCTGATTCTCACAGATAACTACACATTCTAAGTAGGTACCTAGTAAAACATTCATTGTTTTGAAACCGGTGAACGCTGTACAGCTGATACTTATTTCACAATATACAATTGTTTAGACTGTGCCTTTTCTAGTACTACTTACTACTTCCCCTACATATCTTAGTGTTAAATTTTATTATTTCAAAACAATTTACTTATAAGCTTACATTTGAATATATGTTCCTTTTACACTTGATTTGCTTCAAAAAGGTGAATGCTACACCACAGGTATTTTTGCATTTGGTAGTCTTGTAAAACTCATTGAAAACAATTTCTGTAAATCATTCATCAGTGAATTTTATTACTCAAGAATGTGTCGTGACTGTTTGTCTAGGATTCAAGTGTATTACTTAAGCAGCTCTTAATTATTCCATATTCTGAAGTTTAATTTACACTTTTGATGGTCGTTTGCACTGTGAAATTTGAGAGTGATGTTATTTGATCTACGAAGATGCTTCTTGTTAGTTTATTTACTCAAGATGGATTGATTATTATAATGTATTTTATGCCTTTTTATTTTGAAATAAATGTTGTAAAGTTTTGAAAGGTTGAATTGTTTCATTCCTGAAATAATCCTAGTGATAGCTGCAAGAAGATAACCGAAAACCTTAAAAATATTTTGTTCGCTTTCTCACTATCCAGGACGGATGTACATCCAGGGAGGTGTTAACACGGTCCTGTCTTTTCACAGCCGTTTAATGAGATATCTTTGTGATGATTGCAATATTTAAGTTAAGCTTCCCATATGAAGTTAAAGCCTAATGTATATTTCAACAACAACGTACCTTGGAGAAGCCCTGTCAGCTGTCGCGACAATATATTTCTAAAAATATTTCCGGACAGCCATTCAATAGCATAACTTTAGTTACTTAACTAACCTAAAATTCCTTCCTGGGCTGCAAAACATGTTTTTAATCGAAAATGCTGTGAGATTAAATCGCCCAAGTTCGTCACTCGTCTCACTTGCCATTACCAATTCTCACATATGCCTACAACAAAATGCTATAAAAATACGAAATAGGTATTAGAATTACTCAAATGATGCAACCCTATGTTATACATTAGCATAACTGATGTCCGTCGTTGTAGTCACATCAGTTCTATCCCTACTTGCAACGATGACAGCTGGCAGAATAACAACAGGACCACGGGCGATGCAGTAGGACCAATGACGTCATGCAAAGCGCTGTTGACAAATTGCATGTTCCGGCCTGTATTAGAGGGGGCCATGGATAGCCTCAAGCAATAAGTCTTCTTTTGCAGTGATTCCTTGGTAGATGACCACATCATCAGCACACAATCTAATTTTGCCAGAACTCTTTGAGTTCCTATCATTTATAAATAAGAAATAACAGGGATAACAATTAACAATTACACTTCCCCCTGGGATGCTGGAGGTCTGGGTGTCATTCTTACAATGTCAGAATTAAAGCTGTTGATCACTACTTTTTGCTTGGTATCAATTCAAAAGTCACCGATACAATTCACTATTAATTCATTTAATGTGCATGAGCATAGTTTTAATTTAAGTCTGTTGATAGGAACCTTGTCAAATGCTTTCTTGAAATCCAGGAATAATGTGTCAACTTGCTTTTCTATCTCACCTGATTCCAGGATACTGTGGAAGAACCCAAACATGATCTTGTGGAACTTAAGTATCAAATTAAGACTTGTCAAACATAATTTCTAGGCATGGTGCAGTGGGTGGGGAGTGACTCCCTCAAGTGACAAGCAGGTGTCTCCTCTTGACTTGGGAGCCTCATCCCTTTTAATAGAGCATCATTATTTCGCTATCCTATGACGTCAATTCATATCAAGTGGTCCAGAAAACAATTTCTGGAAAGCTCTAACATTTCAGGAGAATTTCATATCTTGAGCGATGATAGTCAAATCTTGACAGCTCCCCATTAATTAAATTTTTATTTTTTTTGTTACAATTTTACAGCCATTTTCAATCTCAGTGCAGAGCCTTTTCTGCATTTTCAAGCACTGGTGTTAACTCCTTTTTCTCAGCTGTGGTTATTACAGGTATCCCTTGCTCAACACACTTTCCTTCAAAATGACTTTCGCTACAACACAAGCCAACTGCAAATGTATTCGCATAGCACGACAAAATTTCCCATTTTAACACGATTGCTGGAGTTTACTTTTATGATTCGGTAAGCTCCAATTACAATTCCCTCAAGTACTCTAGGGAGTACCCTGGAGTACTCTAAAACCAGCATATAATAATAAAATGTCCCAAAGTTATCTTTTTGAAGCAATTTAAACTAATTAGGCCTTAAAATTCCATCAGTAGAAGAGGGATCGATACAGTCATACAAATGGAAGGCATAATTGCAAATCCTTGAAATAAAACTGTGGGATAGTTATATTATTACTGAAAAACCAACTTTGTTACATTCCTTACACCAATAGTATGCTAACCTGAGTTTCGGTACCTAAGCATCACTAAACAGAAGTACTTCCAAATTGTCTCGCAATGGTTTGATGAAGAAATGAATGTAATGTAAACTACATTTTACATATTTACGTATTATTTTAGAATGGAAGAAGCACTCTACACTAATTCTTTTATGTATAGGCGTCAATATGAAGTATTAGCATTGCCAAGTCTGTGAAACTTTACACTTCATGGAAAGAGGCTCAACTTGCGATCAGGATATGTTCTGAACACAGTCGTAAGTCTAATTGGTCGTAAGTTGAATTGGCCATATGTCGGGAATGATAGGTGAAGCATGGGTATGCACAGCTTAATAAACCAATACCCACACCACAAATGTCCCGAGTGATGGAGGTTTGCTTTTAAAGGTCATATCAATTGATGAATAACTATTTAAACTGCATATGAAGTTAACAATATTAGTCCTAAATTAAAACATTATTGTCTATAATACCCGAACAGTTTTGTAACGCTACTACCCGCTATAGGAAGACTAGAGGTGCAAAATGACCTTTGATATAGAAGCATCTATATCAGAGGTTGGTAACCGGCTTTGCTTACGTGCCACATTTTACATAAATTTAATTAAAAGCCAGGCACGTACCACCCCTCAGCACACTTAATTTCATCATCCGAAACTTTACGTATTTTCGTTTTCTTGGCGTCACACCAACGAACCTTTCACTGCCACCTGGTGGCACGTGTGCCTTCGGTAGCCAATCACTGATCATAAAACATCTAAAGTTTGTCACCCCAATCATACCTCGTGAAGCAAAAAAGAAACAATCCAGAAACCATTTACATGTTCATGCCTAGTACACCTGAAGAACCACTCGAGTCTATGGACTTTAATTAAAATGAACATCTTCGTCACAGTGATTTCGATTCACACCTGTCAGCGCAGATCGGCTGGCATTACGCCACACTCATAATTTGGTGCATATGTGTTTGCTGTGATCTCTACACTCTTTGTTTCTAAACTTTATTGGTGCACAATTTTTAGTGTGTGTCATCAACATTTTTTCATAGCACCCATAAAATAGACTTAATAAATATTTCAGGCCATAACAGTGGCATGGAAATGTACCCAGATGCCATTTTGAGTTCACTGTCGCTCAAAGTTTGGAAGCCACTGGCTTACTTTGTATAAGCGCGTTTCAGAGGTACTAAGCTTCAGAAGTCACAGTTGCTCCCTCACCCATTATGAAAGGATGACTGATGTCGTACACATAGAAACGACTTTTGCAGTTTCAAATTCAAATTCCAGGGATGTCCAAGCTCATTATCTACATCTAAAATAATTTTAAATGGGAAGTTATTTTTCAAACAATAGGTCTGTACTTCTCGGATAAAACAGCGTAAAAACCAGTCTTTGAAGATAGGAAACGTCACGTATGGGAAAAGTGACCTCTACAGCCTCAGCAGAATAAGGAAAAGCACTCCAATGGCCGTAAAAAGTTTGAGCCCCACACGTTGGAACAGACACATGTCATAGCTAAAATTATTCCCAATTAGCCTAGCGTGTTGTTGATAGGAAAACCAATTGCTAGGCAATGACCAACCAGAGGGCACACACACTCAACCCGACAATGGGATCCTTCACTGGGCTGATATATGGGGCCCCGTAAAGGACGTCAGGGTTATTATCACCACGCACTAAATAATCACAGAGAGAGACAAAATGGAGAAGTTGCTTCGTAATTTGAATCACAAGCAACTTCTCCATTTCGTAAGTACTTTTCTTTATTTTAAATAAAATTGCTGACTTAATTTGCAAAAATCTTTTCACAGCATCCTGAGTAGAAACTCAGGTCTTTCGTGATTACGCTAATTGTGGGTTTTGGTGGGCCAAAACTATTTGATAAAGACATCACTGTTTATCCTGCATTATATTGTGTCACAATGGTTAGAATTTTTTTCTAAATCGATATCCATTCCTTCTCGTTTAACATCCACATAACCACTACCAATTAAGGAAGAATTAAATAACTTAGTTAACTCCACCAATTATTTTTTATACTGACCTGGGTTTCAACACTAGGTGTCATCTTCAGGTGAAAATATTATTTTGGTTATGGTACATAAACAAAATCATGGTAGGGGAGGGTAAAGGATTGGGCGAGGAGAGGTGGGGTGAGAGTTTTGCAAGGGTTTGGGAAGGGGGGGAGGGGGGCAAGGGGAGGGGTTTCGTATTTTCATCTGAAGATGACACCAAGTTTTGAAACCCCGGTCGTGATAATAAACACTAGTGGAGTTAATGAAGTTATTTTAACTCTTCCTTAATGGATAAATTCCACAAAATTACACATACAACCGTTTCCTTTGCACTACCAATTATTTTGACATTCCCTCTTAAGAAAATTTTTCGAAATTTTTGATGGCTGAGCCTCCTAGGAAATTGAACAGATGAATCACGCATCAGGGAAGTGTTGTGTGCAGACCAGTGAAATTCACCATTCAAGGAACAAAATTCTCAACTAACCCTTAAATTTGTTTCAAATGCTGCTGAATAAGCACTTAAAATAAATTTAAACTCTTCACTTTGAGGACAATCATTTACAGTATCGAAGTGAAGGAAAATGTAGCGACCTTGAATTGCAAAAACTACTAACTTTTTATTTTAAAAGGTCAAATTGCATAGGGATGAATTTCCAAACCACAGAGTAATACGATGCCTTAATTATCACACATTGTATCAGACGTAAAACTTTTTTTTTATTACTATCTATGACTATCAAATGCCTGTTCACAGTAAAGGCTGCTTTACAATTGTCGTAAGCATTAACTTAAACTTCAACCTTGAGTTGATACAGGGGGTCATGTGGATGTGTTAATGATCACATGAAAGCATCAACCAATGCTGAAGTTCAATCATTTTCAACTACCACATTTACCACTACACACTGGATGTGTGTAGATGCATGAGATATCGTTTTTCATTTGTCTTCCACACTTCACTTTGCCTCGCAGTGAACCTTCTGGCAGTTCATTTGTTCCACCATTAATAAGCTCCTTAAGTTATCTCAGCAATTAAGACCTGATAATACTCGTGCACGTCCATGTTCTCTATCTTTCGTTGATGGTAAACTATTCCACGAACGGTGGCGCTCAGTCACATGTACGTATCGGCAGCATTGGCATCTAGCCATATGTTAACCAAGGTAACAGACTAACAGATTACAGGTGCACATTCCAACTGACGGCTAATCGTAAACCAAAGTCGTGAACGTGAAACCAATAAAGGATTGACATTTTAAGGCGAGGTCAACCGTAACCTGGCCTTGATAACAATGATTAAGAAATGTATTGGGGTAGTACAGCATTGCCTCACTTTGGGTGCACTTTCCGTAACATTTACAGAAGAAAATTTTGAAGTAAATGGTTCAAAACTCACTTTAGGAAATAATGTTGGTCGTAACATCGGATGGTGGTAAGTTGGGGAGTACCTACATTGCCTCAAATTGCACGCTTTGCAAAATTAACTTTTGTCACTTGTGACATCGCAATAGGATGACAGGTTTTCCAAATCCTCAGCATACGTTGCTGACAGTGGTCTGAAGGTGATAGGTAAAATTATTTACAGCACTATCTTTTGCTAAAGCAAATGCAAACATGTGCAATTGGCCAAAAGTGAAGGGCCTAGGAAAAGCCATACTTAAGAAACTAATTCATTGGAGACGATAGAAAAAGTGATTCAATGCTTTGAATGTGAAGTGGTGTTGCAGACAGAAAAAAAAGATACATAATCGCGCTGCAGCGCAAAGACAACTAATGGATGCCTTTTCTAAGTAGCTGAATCATCAGAGAGTATTGTATCCACAACTCTCATCGAGGAGTAGTCATCGGGTGTAACTACGCGTGAGCATGTACATCCAAGACAGCACTGCTAACCTATGTCGCTCTTCATTTTCTCTTCCATCAAAGCTTACTGCTAACAAGCACTTCCTGTGCTGAACGCGATTGTAGTGCATCTTCCTTTGCCCTTGTTAGCTTCCATGCCGTTCCTAATTCTATATCACCGAATTTAATTTATATGCATTATCTTTCTGGCTGATAACCCACCTTAGTAAATTCGGTGCTTCTGGCTTAATAAATAAGGATACTTATTACCATGTATAACAATGAAATTTCACGTCATTTTTAGTAATCAATGAAGTCAAGTACAGGCTTTTTGCCCAACATTTGCAAAAATTTTGTAATTCTTTCTTCTTGTTTAAGTGTTCTGCATTGTTTTGTATAAAACCATAGGTAAACTGTCATGCAATGCTTGACACGGACCAGGCTATTATTTCTCTTACTTATCCCTTATCAATTACACAATATCTTACGGCTTTTATGTAGTCACTTAACACAAATTCGTATAGCACGATGACTTCTTGAGATGCATCTCTCATGTTAACCCATTCAGTGCTACGCCCGCCCATCGGTGGGCTGAGCGTCTGTACCCAGGAGCTGCACCCGCCGATGGGCGGGCTCGGTCCATTTAGAGGTTTAGCTCTCACTTCCAACAGTTTCTGAGGTCGACTCACGAGTTCAGCTTAGCAGTGAATGTGTTAAGTAGGATATACCTGTACCAGGACAATTAGACAAAATTAGTTGCCCAATGTATCTTAAGGGATTACAGTTTTGTGTATCAAACAACCTGGATGGAGACAACAACCATTATGTGTGTCTATGATCATTTAGCTACATATTTAGTTTCCTCCAGCCTTTTGCTACAGGAGATCGCACTCTACAGTTGATTCATCTTGTCAAAACAGTAGATAATGAAGTGGCCAATTCCAGACATCCAAAATCACTAATCAAAGACTACAATGCCTCCGTGAGTACACAGATGGTTCCACAATCCTACTCACCTTTTCTCGAGGAACGTCTTGCCATTGATGAAGTTCTTACCCATGGCTGTGGCTTTCCACGCAAAGTAGGCCCCAGACGGGTCACACTGAAACAGGTAGGGGCGGCCATAATCCCAGCCACATATCAGCAAAGACACTCCAAATGGCCGCACACCCCTGAGGAAGTCATCAAAATGAATTATCATTCTCAATGTATTCAAATGCCACAGAGAGAACACTCCACCGTAGACACAGGTTACCCAATACAGGAATCTTTAGAATGCATGGGGTAAAAGTATCTAAGCCAGATTTTTAAGGTAAAAAAGACATGGAGATGGAATAATAGACATTCCAAAGAAAACTACCCAAAAATTAATTTGGCAGATTTTCACAAATAAAAGAAAACATTGACAGGTACAGAGAATTTTCTACAACTCTAGCTCTATGCCAGCGGAGGGAATAAATAAGTCTACAGAGCTACTCCACTAACGGTAGTATAGAAAATTCAAATGATTGATAAATCTCATAGGTCAAATGAGCAACATAATCTCTATATTGCACATTTCCAGAGGTCATTGTTGCTCTTACAAGGAGACATCGCGTGACTAATATTCGGGATCCAAACGAATCAATTATTTTCTGAAACTATAGAGAGAACGTGGGAAAAGTGTCATGGCTTTCTTCCACATAAGCCCGGGTTCGAGAGAAGAACGCTATTAAATCTTCCTCCGTATAAATCCTTTAAAGTTCACGCAGCACTCAACAGAGCTCGTAGTCCAGTGGGTTGAGGCACTGAGCCGGTTATCCTAATATGGTTGTTGGGGTTTGATCCCAGGTTGCAGCATTTTTTTTCCGAATATTTTACGGAATTACTGTAAATTGCACACTCCCATACATTTACGGCAGTAGCAACAAATATTTTTAATTTTCAGCCTATTTGCTGGATTTTCAATCAATCTCCTTGGGAGACTTTCGAAGCTAATTTAGGGATTCTTGTTTGGCTGAAAAGAGGCTACACATGCTGACAGACCTAATATGTTTAGATCTTGAAAATACAAGGATACTTCCGTGAAAAGTCTCCCAAGGGGATTGATTTAAAATCCAGCAAATAGGCTGAAAATTTAAAAAAATTTGTTGCAACTGCCGTAATTGTATGGGAGTGAGCAATATACAGTAATTCCGCAACATATTCGAAAGAAAAAAAATGCTGCAACCTGGGATCAAACCCCAACAACCATATGAGGATAACCGGCTCAGTGCCTCAACCCACTAGGCTACAACATCTGTTGAGAGATGCGTTAACTTTAAAGGATTTATACGGAGGAAGATTCTTTAATAGCGTTCTTCTCTCGAACCCGGGCCTATGTGGAAGAAAGCCGAGACACTTTTCCCGCATTCTCTCTATAGTTTCAGAAAATAATTGCCTCGTTTGGATCCCTAACATAAGTCCTTGTTAGCAATTTTCTGACACTTAAATAATTCAACACATATGTAACAAGAATAAGTGCACTGGATGCTCATTAGCACATTTTTTAAGGGTGCCAAGATTCTGAATGTACCTATTCGCCAAAACAATCAGTAAAATGGTTCACCATTTCAAATCTAACAAAAGCATTTTCGTGATGCTTTCAATTCATTAGTTGCCATTTTTTTTAAAGAGATCACATTTTTCATTCCATAATTGCCTTTTTCCAAAAATTTACACCACATAAGGGAATTTCATTTTGGCTGAAAAATAAAACACAAAGGTTCTAACTTATTGGCTATGAAAATACACAATTTGTATTCACGTATATGCTTAAATAATGCCTGCTGATGTTGGCTTCACAAAGTTTTCTCTCAACTTAGAAGATTATTACATCAACCTACTGGCAGCAAAAGGTTGGAACTATTTAAGAAAATGTAAGACACGTTTAATCCACCTCATATGTTTCTTCCGCTGCATTATAATGGGAGAAAATGCTATGCTATGTTATGCACTAAAAACTGTACGCTTCACGTTAAAATATTTTCTATTGCTATTTCATTCAGTCAAGACCATTTTAGAGCCAATTCAATGTCAGTTAATAGAATAATGGTGGAAGTTTTCTTTTTTAAAGACAATCAGAACTGAAAAATGGTAATGACATTTTACAGCAATAAGGGTAGAAAACTACAGCTCCAAGATAAACATCCAGCCTTGCTTGGTGCCACATTGAGTAATAATTTCAATTCAGTTTCAGGGCGATTATGCATGAAAAAATGGTACAAATGAAGAAATGATTAAAATCAGATTTAGAGCACAGATTTCACTTATAGCATGAATCATAAATGAGTATCAATGAACCATCACTTTCTACATCTATGCAAAGGGAATATTTGAGAAATAATCAGTTTTAGGTAGTAATCTAGTCAGCTGACATTCGATTTTTAGATGTGAAAATTTGTCAGGTAAAATGCTAAAATTCAAAGAGCCGCAGGACTGGCCACGCAGTAACTTTGATGAAATCACCCACTGATGGCTACACAATCATGAAGACACTTGAACTTGGTAGGTACTGCTCTTGGGTTCAGAATATTCCCTCTCCAGTCAGCAGTTTAGCTTTTACTGTTGGCACAAAATGAAGGGAAAATATATTCATTATGAATATCGACAACTTCCACCGGGCCCAGACTGAAACACTTACATTGAAGGGAAAAGATTTGCATTATGAAATTTATCTTTCACTCAGCCTTCACACATGAGATTGTGCCTTGAGATACAATGAAACAATGATCTGTAATTTCAATTCTTACATGAGCTCAATCCCTGTTGAATGCATCACTCACGTATTTCTGAATGATGTTACCCACAACACATGCAGTAAAATGACTCATAGTACGGTCATTAAAGAGATGGGTAAATGGTGATTAACATGAAATATCATCTTGGGTGAATTAGCAATGAAGTTCTTTCGCTGCTCAGCATGAAGAGATGAAAACTGGATGACAACAAAGACTTCCCGACCACAGTTTATCGAGACAAAAAATGAATGCGGAAGTTCACTCTCTCCCACCTACCCTGATTGAGTGTATTCCTGCATGACAGTGGCAACCCTCTGCACAAGCTGGGCCGTGGGTATGGGCTCTTGGTAGACCAGATAATACTGCTGTGCCATCTTTCTCGCCCTCTTCACCAGAAGCCTGTAGTCAGGACCCATGCCTGCGTAATAAAACAAGAGGCATCATCATACTGGAGTGACACTGGACAGAAAGTGGACACTTTCCATGGCCCACTACTAACCCTAACCATGAGCCACTCGTTGCCACACCTGCTCTTGCCACAAACAATTCTCGGGAACCTGATTCCCAACACATTTAGCCTACTTTTATGCTTATCCTCACACACCCAGGTTTCACTGTCATAAAAAAAGTGAGGAGGATCACAATCCGCTGTTTTTTCGATTCAAGGACCAAAAGACCGGCGCCCTCTTCTGGAATCTGCCTACTCGAGTACCAAACCGCAAGTGTTAATGTGAATTGTATTCCATGGCGACTAGGAAGTTGATCAGAATAAGCAATGGACGCATTGTGAGTGAGCAAATTAAGTTCTGCGAACTGTCAGAGTGTATTCGATGCATGTAATTGACAGACATTATAACAGTTATAGTTGGTGAAATGTTTTAGCGCAATAAATTTAAAGAACGATCGGTAAACAAACGAAATTGTAGGGAAACAGTTATTTCCACATAGCAGGACCAAAAGACGCAGAGATAGCATGTCACAGACCTAATAAAATAAAAGGAAAATGATCATGAATGGATTATTATTATTCTTTTTCGATTATCGGTTTGGGGTTCCCCCTCCATTACGATAGATAAACAGCACTCTACTGTAGATGTGAAACAAGATTATTAATAGACAGTAAAAAACATATTAAATAGACGTACCTGATGTACCACAACCATCTTGAACTTTTTTCTTGCTTTACACTAGTAAAGTACGTAACTAGGACCTTATTTGTCTACTTTAAATTAACCTCTCGCTCCTTCTTGAGTTTTCGTTTTAAAGCCCCACTAGGCCTAGACTGTTCCTTCACTTCATCGGTTAACTATATATAAATCACAACAATGCACGAAAGAATCAACACATCGTTCAGGAACCAACCAGTTACTGTAAATACCAATCCAATACTCCCACCTCAACTGCCTAACCTAGACAGACGACAGTCGCAAAGGAACGCTGGAAGCTGGAACGGGGACATGGCATTGGCGCATGCACCCATCACATGCACTGTCTGTCAACCAATCGATATCTCACACACTGCGTCGCTTCAACTGTAGATGGTTTTAGCAACTGTCTTACAACACTAATAAACTTATTTATTTTACATTGATATTTATTCTTATCAATTATTTACTTCAAATGATAAAAAATTATGGCATTGAGTTACAAAAATATTTCAAAACTACCACATATTTTAAACTTTGTGGGCACCTGCTGGGGCCCCTTGAGCCCGTGGGCCCTCGGCAAATGCCAACCTGGCCAGTCGGACAGTGTCTTTTACTAACACTACAACTTAAGGCCGTACTACACGGAACATTTGTTTGTACAAACTCTTCCGTGAACTCTTGCATGAGGCAAAATGTATTGTGTAAAGCAGCAAATTGTATGAATGCTTGTGCAAATGTCTCACTGCCTGAATGGAAAATAGAACCTGTTCTAATTTTGTTGAGACAAACATACAATCTCACGTACATTAATTTGTACAAAATCTTTCATCGTGTAATATGGCCTTTATACGCATGCAGGTAGAGGTATCCACAAAGCTATAAATGAGAGCAGATCATCCAATGAATTTCATTCTAGATTTGAACACACAACCCTCGTGTACACACCAAAGAGAGATTCACTCTGATATGACTCACCTAATTATTCATTGACTGAAAATTTACTCTCTCCTATTACTCCAAAATATCCTGTTATCTTAAATTAAAATCAATCTGCCCTCTCAACATCATTTCCACACGGCTAATTCCAGCAATGAGACACTTCAAAAGTCAACTTGCACAGTAATCAATTCAAAACAAGGTCGTTATGGTCATTAACACAACTAATTTAATTTTTCCTACGCTTAACATGAATTTCCTCCCATTTCAAGCCCTTGAAAGGGCATTCACAAGGAACCATCATTAACAAAATACTATGTTCACACTGCATTAAATTATTACAGTCTTCAAAAAGGTAGAAACATTGGGCGGAAATTGTATAAAAACTTTGTGCACAGTTCATTGATCATCATGAACGTACGAAATTTAAATTTGACGCCTCGAGTTATTTCTTAAATTTAAAGGAACGATTTCTGATCCCAACATAAATTTTAGTGACTCCGTAACACAGGTAATTTCAGAATTTGAATTACTAGCTAGCAAATTCCTTCTACGTTTCCAAAAAACTAATGTCAATTTAAATTTCAAAACAATTAGCGCCGGTATTCAATTATCTCCAACATGTACCAAACCTATCTAAATGTCTAAATCTATGACTTTCTACTGTGTTCTACGCATGTGGTACGATGGGCCGGGATCGCGTTGAAAACATACCGATGGACAAACATGAGATTAATTTGGAACCATTGAATCGTCTCCACTTCCTCAATAAAAAATAAAACGCTTGTTTGCCCCTCAACAAATTTAAAACTATTATAATGAAGCGGCCACAAGTTACCACGAAAACCTTTGCTTGTATTTGGGTCACTTACCGCTGTAAACCATTCCTATGTGATTGGTAATCATCGCTACTTTGCTAACACTATGTTCTTCATAGAGAATTGACTTGTGTTTATTTTCTGTCGCCAGTACAACACCATTGGATGCTAGAGTGAAGAGAAGAAACGGAAATGAGACGTTTGAAACGAGATTAAATTAACTCTTCTTTGAAAATAGAAAGTGTTCACTGCTTTGATATTATTAATATATCCACCTTTGATACCAACGGAAGGTGCACCAGCAGCAACAGCGGCTAAAGCATACTCAATCTGAACCAACTTGCCGGATGGACTGAAAACAAAGTAGGCAACAATTCGATTAGTACGTATATGCACACTGGGTGAAAAGTACCACTCTCTCACTAAGAGATACTTTCGCTAATAATACACATTGAAAAATGCATCAATATTACCTGAAAGTAGTCAAAGAAAAACTGTATCTCTCGGAAGCCATGATTACCAAGCATTCAACAAAACTTGTCAGTCATTTACGGCGGTCTTTTGTTTGACGACGACGGTCATTTGTTTTACGTGTCCCTGCAGCAGTAGGGGGCAGCTCTGTCGTTGGGCAAGTTCAAAACCAGGGATATGGTATCCCTGTTCAAAACCATGAATGTACATATTTTTGAACATGAATATGTATATTCATGTTCAAAACCACGGATACTTCAAAACATAGACCTTTAATTCAAGGTCTATGGTTCAAAACGTTTGAAGCCATTTCATATTTTGGCCTATACAGGCGCCACTTGTCCAAGAACCCAGCCATTAACAATTTGCGCTTCAACTTTGGCAATTTTAATAATAAAATGAAATCGTTTTTGTCAGCAAACTTATAATAATAAATTCCGCTTTCTAATTTTAATATTTCAAGTTAAAAGGGTGAAAACTGATACAATAGTATTTGACCTAGGTCAAACATGGGCGATCAGTTTTTACAGGCAAAATTAACCGGACATTTTGCAAATAAAACGATGAAAAATATTATCAAAGACATAAAAATTGTTAGTTTTGCTACAATAATCTTAGAAATAAACAATTTTTCGGTTGAATCGTTAAATTCAATTTCCTGGTTTTGAAGATAAGGTGATACTGTCTGAAATGCTTACCTAATATATTGTCTGATATTTTCTTACCAACACAAAGAACTATGTATATGGGGCACTAAAGGTTATAGGGGATGGACAGACCGCAGGGGCGTTAGATCTATGTATCCAACTCCCCTATACTCCATGAAAAATTCAAAATTTTTAAAGATCTTTAAATTATTATAAAATAATATGAAGAACTTAACGATTCTCATTTTTGCAATTTAATCATTTTTCAAGCATGTTTTCGTAGAAAATAAATGTTCACAGCCTTATGGCATTCTATTTTGTAGTACATAGCTATAGGTATCATATATATTGGATTAAAATTTTTTAAAAAGTTCCCCTAAGTACATGCAATATTATCCTTAAGATTTTTGTTCAGAGCATCATTATAACACGATTTCGAAAAGCTAATTTTCAAAAAGTTCCCCTGATGGCTCCGGGAAAGATGAAAGGGTGGCAGTTGGAATCTCATATTGTTGAAGTCCAGCCAAAAAGCTCTCAAATCCTATGGGAGAATAGGTATCCTGCAGCATTCCAGGTACAAGAGTATGCCCTTCTGACCTGTGGCTACATTGTGAAAGAGGTGGGACTGCAGGACAGACCAACTCACATATGCACAGATAGCCAAAGTGGCTCTAGTGGAGTTCTTAAATCACCATTGTGCAAGTCAAGGCTGCTGCATACGAGTGTCGGGAAACACTCAACATGAAAGGTAGATGCACTAAAGTGGAACTTATCTGGATACCGCCATGCAGGCATAACCGGAAAGGAAATTGTGGATGAACTCACGAAAGCAGGAACAAACCGTAATCCCATAGGTCCGGAACTATAAGTTGTTTCCATCGCACCTTCAGTAAGGATGGCCTAGATCAGAATGCGGGGCTTAGCATCAACATTCTGAGATCTGGCGAACTACACCGAAGCTACCGAAGGCCAAACTCCATACAGAGTGACCAAGGGCAGGCCTTGCCAAGACTTCTTCCACTAAACAAAGGTCAAATACATACGATTAGTGGGTTAGCACTTAATGGACACTATCGAGTGATGAGACACCTTCACCTCCCGAGGATCACCGACTCAGCCAGGTGCAGTTCCACATACTTTGCCCCACTGTGATGAGGACTCAAAATAGATATGTGGGATCACCGTTTCTGGAACCCAACGAAATTATAGGGATACTCCCATTGAGTTCCTGCTGGCCTTCAGCAGGGCTATATAGGACTCTATGGGTAACCGCACTTAGAGTGGCCTATTCATTTACCCTTTCCTGCCGGCGACTATGAAAGGAAAATGTTTTCCTTGCTTCGGGTAGCTTGAGAAAATTTTAAACCTCTCTCTGCGAAGCACTTTTTTGGGGTGGAGTGGCCCAGGTACTCTCGTCCCTCCGATTTGGGACCCTACTCAACGGGGCACCCGGATATTACCCCGGCCACTGGACTCGACCCTCCAACCCTTTCTTAGTGGGAGTCCACGGTCATCTCATTGCATTAGCAGTGTTTTTTTAAATTAAATATTGTCTATGATTTTCAACAATTCACACTTATATAAGAATGACTTACATTTTTTTAAGCATTGTAGAATTAAAATGGATTTCTAGCGTTGATAATAACAAAGTTAGGAGTTTTCCATTTTTACAGCGAGTTAGGGCGTCTCGAAATTTTCTTTTCTTTCACGTGAGACATCACTATGGGAGCGGAAGGGTTGGTTTTTCCAAGTAAGTTTTTCCAGGATGGTTTTTCCAAGAGACATCACCAGGCAGCCAAGCAAATCCAGAATGAGTAGCTAACATTAGCGCACCAGCATAAGAATGATATTGGCTATTCAATATACATTGCCTAAAAATACCGGCATATGAGTAATTATTAAGGTGATCAATGAAGAAATCGGAAAATAGAGAACCTATAGTGTAAATAGGCATTCAGATTGTAACAAACACGCACGATATAGACAATAAAACGACAACATATCTCTTTTTGCGTATTTTTCATCGCATATGAACACACAAGGTACTAAGGCTTTCACACAAGAAGTCCGTTAATAATAACAACACTAAAATTTCGTTTAAAAATTGCTTATGCACAGAAAAAAAACGAATAATTCATTTCAAAGTATAAAAAATTGGAGTATGCAATAAATTTTTCTTTACAAAAATCATTGTCAATTCAACCACTTCACCACGGATTCCTGCTATAATGATATCGAGGATCGTAAATGAGTAGGAGGGTCGGGCCTAATGGCCGAGGATTAGCTCTAAGGTCTCGCTAAGCTGGGTCTCAGGCAGGGCCTGAATACCTCCGACCATTGCTACCTCAGCGGTCACTTCCCTTCCCCCGCGACAGCTGTAGCCGACGTCAGTTCGTTTGCGTTGAAAAATCCACGCCAGCTATAGCCGACGTTTGGTCGTTTGCGTATGAAAATACTAGTTGGCTATGGTCGACGTCCGGCGTGAAAGGGTTAATGGACCAATACGTATAAGTGCCTCAGGGACTCCTCGAGAGGAACTCCACCAGGCTAATCTTGTAATACATATTCAAGACTGAACATTAAAAACCCAGCTAAGGGAAATGCTTCCAATGCTCTTATGCCGATAGAATGGCTCTTTTATTATGTTTTGAAGTCTTTAAAATGGGAAATAAATACATCAACAAACTATATTTATAGATTGCCTTCATTCTAATAGATTATCAGAAGAGTGCAATATTATACAGCTGATCATAACTCTGGGATTTTAATTATGATGACTTTCAATAAAACTATAATTAATTTTATGATAATCAGTGTCTATGCCTATTAGTAGCATCAGCCAATACATTATGTCATTATGGTTAGTTAAAATTTAATATTCCTAACTTTATGAGTGAAAAATGTTGTTTTTCCACCTGTTGTCGAAAATTTCAGTTTTTTTCCAAGGCTGAGAAAAAAACATTAAAAAACAGTTCTATCTCAAAATGTCTGTTTTTTTTCGAGCTCTCACATCACTAGGTATGGCATGTGATAATTCAGGCTCAAGGTATGCAGTGATTGTCATGCACATTGGTGAATTCTGATTTGTATTCCTCAATGCCTTGAATAATATGCTGCTTAAATAGTTTTATTTTACTGCCTGCCGCTTTCCTTGTTGAGATTATTTTCAATTTAGAATTGACTTAGTTATCATAATTTGTTACATGCCTTATATTATTTAGCGGTGATTGAAGTTTGCTTGGGGTTACTTCTTCTACCTTCTCATGCTGACTGATTTGTAGTGTTGGCTAAAAACAATATCATAATGCATTGCACTATTAATAATATGATATGTATTAATCCCTTGTTATTTTAATTTGATTTACCTAAATATGAATAAATGATGTGAAAGTATTCATCTCATTAGTCTTTCCATTGCAGCTAGTTGCAAGCTCGCTGACTTCTTTCATATCACCTCGCTTTTCATAATTTTCTCTATGATTTGGCCCTAGCACTCTTGGTGTCTGAATTGCATTTTCATTAAGTTTTCACCAAAAACATTTTTCAAATTAAAGATAATTGATAGAGGAATCATCGGGCAGTGTTCCATGAGCAAACAAATTTTGCTACAAAGCCAAATTTAATTTTTTAACAATTAGGTCATCCATAAGCTTCCTCATTAAAAACATGAATAATTAATCTTTAAAGTTTCCATCAGTGATGCTGGTAATTGTCTTTCACAAATTACATAATTTGTTTAAAAGTTCAAATTCACATCAATACAACATCAGGTATGAGATTTATTTGAATAATAAAGATGCCTTTTTAACGAGGACTTTAAAGACATTATCAGCAGCCTTGCCTTGTCTGATGTCATACACCTGGGGGTTGCTCTCGAGACACATTTCCTCTTCCACAGCATCTCTATTGCATTGTTAGGCTTAGACCCATAAATACATAAATCAATCAACTCTGTACTAATAAAAAAATTCACGTGGGAGTTCAATTTTTTAGCATCTACATAAGGATTTCTTGTAGTTAGGTATGTATACTATGCGTGTTTGGCTGTCACCAATGGTGACTATATAAAAGGATGCCCAAGCATCTCGAGCTATCCTTTTATGCATACTTGACATGCTAAATTAAAGACTGCTTTTTAATGTATAAATATTGCTCAAGGGTTAAAAACTATAAGGTTTAATCGTATCTCATAAAATAACAAATATTTTCAAATATAAAAACAATTTTTCATTGAAAGCAAGCACATTGGTTTACATTTTTAAAAATATAATGAATCACATTATTGCCTCAACAGATGAACACATGACACACTAGTGAAATATGAAACGACTGTTGAGAATAAGTTTTTCAGATGGCTTGCATTATAAAGGTCGAGAAAAGACTATTGGCATCAATTTTCAAATTCCTTTCACAATGCTCTCATTCATTGGCCTTTCCTTCTTCTGCCCAAATTCTCCTTTCACCATAGTGTTTCTTCTCCTTCCATCATTGCCTCAGAGCTTAAATACCTTTCCACTTCTGCCATGACCTTCATTTAAAAGCTGCCTTCAATTTCTTGTCAGCTTTTTCCAGACAATCACTTAACTTCAGCCATGGATCACAATTACAACAAGATATAAGAATGTTTCTTCAACGATGATTTACTTGGGAGTCTCAAGAACTCCAAATAACTTTCCGACACAAGCCCTGAAAATTAAAAGTGGAGAATTTCAATTTCACAGATTACTAGAATCAGAGAGGCAATTCTGAGGCCCACAAATCAAAGAAAGCTGAAATTGACTGAAAGCAAAAATAGAAGCCATATATTCTATGGCCCAAATAATTCATGAGACCAGTGATAATTATGGACTAGCACTACATTTAGGCAATATAGTTAACACACTGACTTCAAAGTCTATTCAAAATTAGTGCCTTGATGCTTCAACCATGACCATTATAATTTTGAGCACAGATAATGAATGTAAAAAATACAAACTCGATAAAAAAATCTCTAGCATACACTAATTGTACTTCAAGTGTTGCAAAAAGTTAGCCTTCCGAAGCACAGCACATAGTATCATTTAAGAATTTTCTAAAAGTAAGTTTGTACATATGTATAGGCTTATTTTTAGATTTTCTATAATAATGTCAAGGAAGTCATTTGGTTGAAAATGCTATGTATAAATAGAAAGAGGAAATCTTAGCATTGATTGCAAGAGGCAAGAGAGGAGGAGGATACTGAAATAATTATGTGAGTTACTCTTTGTCACTCTAGCCTTGCTCTGCCTATATGTTTTGATGTGGCATTTTGTAATGAGTTGACATAAATAGAATTCTCAAGGTTTAACTGATCATCTAATTTAAAACCATAACAATCTAAATATTATCATCAACACTACATTGTATACTGTTATAGTTGTAGTCAAAGCAGTTCCCAGCATTCATTGCAAGAACAGATTTATTGTCCAGGATCTACTGACCTTACTGAATTACCCTCAATACTACGTACTAAGTTCGTTACAATTGGAGCCAAAATTAAATAATTATATGACACTGGTGCGTTCCTAGAGGACAAAATCGGCATATTCCAATCATAATGTTTGCATTTTCTTGAAAATTTCAGTTACATGTCACTTTTGTGAGACAAATTTCGTTGCCTGTATGCCTTCATATACATGACACAGACATTTGGCACGTGGTGGTACTACTCATCGGGAGATAAAGAGGAAACGAGAGGGGGAAGTCCGAGAGCAGCAGAGGGATACATTAAGATGGAACCCAAGAGTTTTAATTTTTTTCAACAGATTGTGAAAGGGAAATAAAAAGTCACCGTAAATGATGATTTTATTCCATTTATTAGAACATTAACATGGACGCATGGGGTCTTACGAGAACTACCGTTTCCATGCACTAGCATGTGCCAAATATTCTTCTTACTTATAATTTACGGCATTAGATGTAGAGATGGTTTGAAAATTAGCATAATTTTCATCCGAGGTAAATTACCACATGGTATATTACCATGGTAATTTTCGAAAATTACCATAATTTTCCTGTATTTTTTGTTTTAAGCATTTTAACAGCAAATGTGTGGTTAAATAAGAAAGCCAATAGCAAGAAGAAGGGAATAACCATTTTAAAACCATACCTAATACAACATTAATCTATTAGAAATGTTTTAAATTGTAAAAAGAACTATGGAAGCACACACGTCCCAAATACGTTAAAATAAATGTGGAAAAACGTAGTCAATTGTCGTATTATGCACAAACCCATCCACCTATTGCATCACCAAAATTTGTAAAGTTTACTAAACTTGTTTACATTTACATGGTGTAAATTATGTAAATATACCCTAATATGTAAATGTAACCTTGTTCGAAAACCATTTATGACAAAAAATGAAAAATAAAACAGATTTAAAAAATATTCTCTCTCATTCCTATTCTAATGAAAAACCCGCATTTAGTTAACCCAAATGCCCACGAGCAACTTAAGATGCATGTAAAAATCTCCTGGTTAAGAATTGCAAAAAATTAAAAAGTTTGTTTTCTCGATTAAATGAGTTTAATCTATGTAAATGACGCAGAAAAAATTGTAGTTTTCGAAAAAAAAATCATTTGGGCACTAATGGGTTAATTTATGAGTTGGCGCCTCCTAAAAATTGTCTGCACCCCCCCCCCCCTAAATATTTTCGGCGCCCCCCTTAGACCCAAAACCTGGCTACGCCGCTGCACCCAACTGTTTGTACCTGATGATGGCATGAGATGCTGAAACTCAGATCGTGTTGTTTCTAATAAAGTGAGTAATTATAACAAAGTACTTGTTTTTCATTAATAATAATTAGCGTTCGCAAGTGATGGGATTGGTGGGTGTCCTTTGTTGATAACCACTTAGGGCAACTGGAATGCCACCCTCTGGCTATCTATGGTACTGTAAATTTCGGAGGCTAGCGAGGATCTGGAAGATTTTTATCTGTATTTTTAAATGGCATCACGCAATCTCATTCTTGGTCATCCTTTGAATCTTATCTGTTTCAGAAAATTATCCCTTTTAGCTTCGAATATGGTAGCTATTTTGTTTTCTAAGCTCTTTTTAAACTTAGGATAAACAAGGGTTAATAAGAATTAATACAAGTGAATTTATTAATGAGATCAAGTGTTTCAATATAAATTAAACTTTAAACAGAAAGAACTATCATGTTCCGGAATCTGGTGTAGGAGAATGGGAAACATTCAAAAAGTCATCAAACGCTTCTTTAAACGCTTCGCCACACTTTAAACGACACATTTTCAAGAAGAAGGGGTTTCCACCAGAAGGAGACGTCCAATGCCGAATCCAGGTCTCATTTAAAAATAAAATCTGAGGAATCACCAAAACTTGTTTGTACTTCATTTCAAGACAGAATGGGTTACACCCAGTAATGCCTGAGACTATGAATCACGAGACATGTTGATAGGAGAACATGTTGCAAGCATTCATATATTATCACCCACAAAAACCACAAAGTTGTACGATACCATACCATCGTTAGAGGAGCAATGCTGAATGAAAACTGAGCCGTGTCCTCAGTCGGCATCCTTTGCACCATTTCGGTGGATCCGCATGTGCTGCAAGACTCCTCGCTTGCGAGAAAAGCACCTGTCGCACACCCAACACTGGTACAGCTTCGCGGGTGAAGTGGAGTGAATACGGCTCATGTGACTCCGGAGTGCCCCGCTCGAAGGGAAGCCCTTCCCACAATCGCTGCATGCAAATGGACGATCATCGGTGTGGACTCTCCGAGTGTGATCCTGAAGCCTAAAGCTGGATGCAAACTCTTTCCCACAATGGCCGCAGCCAAAATGCTTTTTGCCACGTAAGAGATGAGACCTGGTTGCATGCCGCCTGAGAGAAAACTTATCGGGAAAGGTCTTGCCACACTCTGAGCACAGGAATGGCTTCAAGTTGGAGTGCTTGAGCTTGTGGCGAGCGAGCAAGGACTTGAGGCGGAAGCGAAGGCCACAGTGTTCACACTCAAATGGTTTGTAATCAGAGTGCACCACTATGTGGGCGTTGAGTTCATTCAGTGCCTTGAACCTGTGAAAAATGAAATCCACTCAGTGATACCACAATAAAAACCCGTCAAAAGCACACAGCTTTACAGCAATAAATTAAACTAATATGTATATACTATTGAAATTACTGATTCACAAATGTTTGTCCATTAATCAGCCATGCCTGTTTAAGGGACTTCCAGGCCAGTGAAGAAGTTGACAATAAGTATCAATTTCATGACAAAAAAAACTGACCAGCACAGTGATAAAAAACCATGAACTGAAGGTGTTGCTTATACCCCATATGTATCAACTTGACAACATCCCATGACAAAAGTATTTTATTTCGTACAGGACTTTATTTTTTCCTTTTTTTTAAATGACTCCCATGCAAGACACATACAAGGTTGAATTTTACCACTTGTTGGATGGTTGAAAAATTGAAATATTTAATTCTTGCATTCAATTCAAGTGTTTTTTTGCATAAAAATAGCATTTTCTGGTCCAAAATAGTACTACGAAGATATTTCTGACTAGCTCATAGCTTAACCCTTTCACTACGAATGACGTTTCACCACGGTGTAAATTTTTCTATGCATACCAATGAACGACGTGTTAAAACGGCGTTGTCGCTAAGCTAGCCTTAAGCAGGCCTAAAAGGTGTGTGTCATTAAGGACTTCTTCTCAGGACGCCGTAGGTACCCTTTCTCGATCCGTAGGAGAGGATAATCTCGACGCTTCGTTGCAGTGCAAGCCCCACTCACAGCAGGTGTCCACGGTCAGTTGCTAGTTGGTGCAGTGGAACAACAAATAAAGTAGTTTTTGCGTGATTTTCAAATTGAGGGTTATAGGTACATTCGTATGTTTAGCTCTACAACTACAAATTTTGAACGGAGTTCTACCATTATTTTTAACGTAGCTCGTGTGTAAAGGAATCTCAAAACTAATTTTTTGTTAGTTATTTAGTTGGCTTGGGAGTGATTTTTTCTATGGTTTTAAGATAGTTAGGAAGTCATTATTTTTTAAGGTAAACAACTGAATGTTATTCTTTTATACGAGTTGACAACCACATTTTTAGTGAGTTTAAATGTTTATTTTTCCCTGTAATTACTCATGCTTATTTGATCTTGACAGCTGTCTATTTCAGTTCGGTTTTCGTTGGTCAATGGTTTCCACCTAAAGATTACAGTGATTCCTGGCAGTGTTTTGAATCCCGAGGCACACGAATGTTGAAGCTATAACATTTGCTTCAAAGAATTTCATACTCGTAAAATCGGGTGATTTTAGGAATAAGAAAAGTATGAATAAGAATAATAAAAAAGAATGCTGGGAAATTTTTACATAATCCACATATTTGTACGTGATGAATGTGATATGTGCATGAATTTCCAAAAACAAGAGTTCCGTAGACCGTACATCTCATGAAATAACACGGTGAAAATTTCTAAGTACTGATTCTTTGATTGGCACTCTTGAGTATGCCAATATCCTGAATAAGGACATTTTAAATTTATATTAATTTTTATCATTGAATACTCATCAAAATCATTTCCGAGTATGAAATACAATGATGAAATTATATATTTAACAATTGATACTATTTTTGTTGCTAGAGAGCTTAATATTAATGGTAGAATTTCGTTTAAAAGCTGTAAAGTCAGTGTAAAACAAAAATAATTCATTTCCGATTAAATAAATATCGAGGCTGTAGCAGCATTGTTTTTAGCAAAACCATCGCATAAAAAATAGTTGACTGCGACCGCATGCCGTAATGGGCACCCCAAACAGAATAGGGCGGAGATTATCTCTACCCGGTGGCCGAGATAAAGGTTCAACACCCCTCTGGCCCCCGACCCAAGTTAGGGAGATAGGTACCTGAGAAGATCCTAGCATAGTGAAAGCTCCGTACTGGCAAAGCAAAGAAACTTTCCCCGTCCCCATCGCGAAAGGGTTAAGACATGAATATACAAATTTTTTCTCATCCTGAATCATCAGGTTCACAATCCGTGGATACCCAGATGCCTTCAATCACATGACAGCCAAGATGCATGCAAGGAGAGAGCATTCACTTCATGATAGCATTCTTGAAATAATTAACTGAAGTCTATCCACACTTGGGAGCATCATGAATTATGAGGAGAATATTGAAGAGCAGAGGGTATTCCGGAGAAATAATTTATAAAATAATGCTGTTCATTGAAGATCAATGGGGAAAATAGAATGATGACTTCTTCAGCCCATAGAATTAGCACAAAGTGAAATGCTAGGCTACTCAAGGTAAAGTTTACTAGTGCCAATTCATACAGTAAAAACATTAGCCAAGATAGCTGCTGCATTCAATCCTACAGAGTTAAATCATTTACAGTTAGAGCTTTGTCATCCAGTAATCTCAGGGATTTAAGGTTTCTGGTTAATAAAAATTTCCAGTCAGTAGCGTGTGCTTCTATGGTGTCAAAAACGTAACATGCATTGTACAAAAAAGGCAGTAGTTTTCGCAATAGTATCTTCTATGCGAATTCTTCTGTTATTCATACGTACAATAGGCTACCTACAAACTTGAAATGTATGTCCTCTGTGTCTTCTTTTAAATTAAAACTCAAAGAACTACTTCTTAATAAATGTTATTATGTATAGTACTGATGAGTTTTTTTCGGACAATATTGTAAAGCTATTGTGAAAGGTTATTTATTTATAAATGTTTCTGAATATGTTCTATGTCAACAGACCAAAAGAACAATAAAGCTATTTATTAATTTTTTTACTAAGTTTTTTGTTTCATATAGGTAGGTTTAATATTTGCACTTGATAGGGGTAATGATAAAAAAAGGATTAAAAGTACCAACTGTGTGAATCAAATCAACGTGTGGATGCAAAGCAAATACCCATCTTCAGAACATATTTATCAACTTACATTAATGAATGCCATCCATAATAGAGCTATATTCCTTCAAGGGTCATGCTAGGTAATCCCTAAAAAAAATTATGACAATGCTCAGCCCCATGATATATGTACAGTGGAGTGCTGATTATCCATGCTAATGAAGGGGGAAGCCCAATCAGCGATAACCGAAACTGAATCTGATAATCCATTCATCTTCAATTATGACATAGTCGTAGCCTTGGTTTCAGCAACATGCACCATTTTTTGTACGTATTGCATTGATATACTAATTTTCCTGCAATGTCCTTTAGCAAACAATCATTCATTCCATTTATTTCTTAGAAAAATTTCATCAACTAAAATTAATATCCGTTGTTTGGTGATTTTATTCTCAGACAAGCAATGCATCCCATTTTTAGGCACCAACTTATGGTATTTGCCTTGCAGTAAGTATTTAAATTCATGATCCCAACATAATGCGACCATCGTGAGGATTCAGAGGCCGATGCCGATGGGTAAAATTTGCCTCCTGTTTTTTTCTAACTTCTCAGACTCTGGCCAAGGCGGCTGATGCAAACTTACATGACTACAGCTTGACAGTCTGATTCATCCATCTCAATCTCACTTAGGTATGTGTGTTCTACAGGGACGAGAAGTCACTTTTTGGAGTTCTAAGTCCAATAACCCTCCACACTTACTCGGCCAACTCTCAAAGTAAACAAGTCACAATCACCGACCACCCCAATTCCCAAATGCATGATGCTGCCGATTCTACTAACCTCCTCTTCACTTGCAGCGACCTGCTTACAAATTAATTCCTCATCCAAATATTTTGTCAGCTTCTCTTACCTCCTGTGACAAAGTGGGTTATGAAAAATAATATTCTTCGTTCATGCGATGAAGACTTCTCATGGGACATAGCCAGTAAATTTTAATATGCTTCAAGTTACAAATAATCCTGACTTCTTGCAATCCTCGACAAAATGTTTAAAAAATCTGTCACATTCGTTTGCAATTTTGCATAATATATTATCTCTTTCATGGGCATCCAAATTTTTCTAGCATACAAAATGTCTTGTACCTAAGTGTCATCTTCCTGTTCCAAGAACTGGATCAATGTATCTGCTGATTGCACTGTGATTTAGAAAAAAAAATTATTTTGAATCAATCGTTTCTTCCTTTTCTCTATAGCAATTATCTATTTACACTCAATTAGTGTTCACAGTTTTTGGTGGCAAGGATGTCAGTCACAAGATCATCAAGACAGGAAACTGATGTTCTTACAATTTGTCAATATGACAGAGCCATTCAGAATTATGTCAGAGCCACTGAGTCTCTTTTGGATGCCCTTTCAATTATACTCAACTTCGCAGAAATGTCTAGCATGACACGCTTCCTCTTTCCCGAAGAATTAGGGCCGTATTTATAGTCGTTACCTAACAGTCCCCTTATCTATCCCCTACCCAGCAGGACCCTTGAATTGTGCGTCCTATAATGGTTGGGGGTTAGATCTGGTAACTAAGGACTACAAACGGCAGGAAATGGAATTCGCAGTTCAAATGTTTCAGTGGTGACACTCGTGATCAACATGGATAATTAGTCGTAGTTACACTAACTTTAGGGTATACATAGTGTAATGCACGTCGGTGAATACTCACCCCCTGTCACACACCCCTGAGGTGGCTTGCAGGGTCTTTTGTAGACGTAGATACGGATAAATAAAGAGACAGACGCAGCATGAAAATTGTTAAGATGGCCGCTCGACGTGCAAATAGCTTCAATGGTGTGGAGAAGAAGATTTTGTGTGGCCTGGTGTAGAAGCATAAAGATATAGTGGAAAGTAAGAAAACGGACGCAGTTTCCTGCCACAAGAAGAAGAAATTGTGGGAAAAAATATGCTGTGAGTGTAAATGAAAATCCTTGGAATGAGTCTGGCGTCACATCAGATATTTATCGATTAAGAGCAAATCTTACCGTTGTTTTATTGACACCAAATCTTCGAAATTATTAATTCAAGGCTATGCACGTTCATTAGAGGCAGTTTAGTTATACCTGTTGTGTTATTTTTTTCGATAAGGGGGCCCCTGGTGGAGCATGCATCTCCTGCCAGAATTAGGAGAGGCTAAGGGGGCTGCTGGGGGTGGAAATTTGACTATAAATACCGTTTTTGATGAAGGGGCCTGCTAGGGGCTGTGAGACTGCTGGGTAACGACTATAAATTCGGCCCTTAGACATTTTGAGTAAATAATTATTTTTATGAAGGACACTTAGCAAATATAAAATGGCCATGGAAGTTCGTTTGCAAGGGTCGCACAAACACTGAGCAGTGATTCAGGAGATTCACTACAATACAAAACACTGTCATGTGCATGATTGGATAGCCTGTGGCAGGAAAACCTTTCTTAAGGGTAAAATGAAGCAATTGATTTGACTTGAACATGGCTGTTGGCTGCGAGTGCGAACAAAAGCGGTATAAGGTGAGGAGGGGCGACGAAAAGGAAGAGAGGGGAAGGGAGTTGTTGAGGGACTGATTGTTAGATAATAACCAATGGTTGGTTGATTACATGTTGGACACTCTCTGGAAGTATTTTTCTCTAAAAGAAAGTACTGACAAGGGCTGCACTGTGAAGTATTATAGCTCATTGAATGTTCCTTATTAAAATTATTGGAGTGGTTGACTTCAACATGAAAGAATTGAAGCAGGGATAAATGATGCCTCTTTTCTTTTTCACTATCCTTATTCACCGTTAATGTTGGAGATAAACCCCATAAATATGAAACGTTCAATTAATTCAACCTAAGGAGCGTATCGCAAACAAAGGTACGAATGATGGGGATCAGTCCTTCGAAAAGTCTTCCCTTGTGAGCCATTTTCCTTTCCTTGCCTCTCCTACTTCCCTTATCTCCAAACAGCACCACTTGACTTGAGGACATGACTCAGGGTTCTCACTTTGCTACACTGTAATATTCTTGATGCTGTGAGACTGTTTGCTGGCAACCGAGATTGTTTTCTGAAACCAGCCACGAATCCCCCCAAAAGCTAGTTCCCCTCGACACAAACAAAGTAAACAAGAGTCAGCGTTTTTAGAGAACATTTCGGGACTGCTCTGACAAAAGCCAGTCTTTACTCGACCAGTGTGAAGGCATCCTTACAAGTTCACATGGTGATCTTGAGATGGTGGTGCTACAAGGAGAGCATAGCAAATGTACCCACCGTACTCTTTTCTACGGCCAGGAAATAGGTTGAAAACTAAAAATGCTGTCGTTACTGTTGTACGAGTTTGGGCACCTTACGTTGTTTCCGAAACATATACTACCGAAATAAAATTCGCTGCACGAGAGGTGCGACCCCCAGGTGGGGACATCTGACTTCTATCCTACCGCCTTAACCCACTCAGCCATGGTGGCTACGACATACGCCCGTGTGATGCAAAGCTTTTATTTGAAACAAATTTCTATATTAGGAATTTTCTCGAGAATGGGAGAAAATGCTGTGACACATTTTCTGCACTATCTCACTAGTTTCAGAAAAACATTGCGTTGTTAGCCAACCTCAACATACAAAATATTCCATTATTCTTAATGCAAAATGTGTAAGCAATGCGATTGATAATCTATGTTGCCTGTTTTAATTTCTCAATCCTTAATGTGTGATCTTAAATCTGTGCACTGTTACCCTAATTTTCACAAGTTATTTATTCTCTCATTCATTGATTATTGCTGGTTTATATGTGGTGTTCCTTAATGAAATTAGTATGTATTGCTGACACCATTGGCCCCATTTGTGGCATGTAATAATATTTCAATGTTCCAGGGGACTTAAAGTCCCAGAACAATAAAGACTGTTTATCAATTCAATTCAATTCAACATAAGTCTCGCGATGTCTCCTTGTTTTAAAATTAATGGTCACTACTTCACTGGGAGGGTCAGTTTATATTGCAACATTTTTTCTTTGATTGTTGAAAGTTGTGATGCACTAGAAAACATTGAGTTATAAAGAAATGTAAATAAAATGGTTTAAAACTACATTAGACCCATCACTAAATATTTACATACACAGCTGTTCACCCAAAGCAATTCCTGATGAATTATTCACAGATAGAAGAAATTTAGAGGTTGAATGATTGCAGAGTTATCTTTTCCTTCACATGCTTATAGCTGAATAAAATGCATTATCAGGCACAAGCAGCACATGGACCTCTCAATTGCTGCATTTTTTGCATGTTAGTCATAGGGCCCAGAAATCTCTCGTACTAGCAGATGACTCAATATTAACTGTACTCATACTACAGTGGTTACACTCCAGTAAGCAATACAGTGAAATTACTTCATTCATCTAATTCCAAAAGATGACACTTCTCCACAATACCATATGAATCCCATTAATTTTCTCATTGGCCGAGAGAATTTATTACCCTGAGACTGTCCTTCAGCCTCATTCAGGAAGGACTCAACATTATCAAACCCAGTGCTGTCCCTAGGGTAGTGCGACAGGTGCCGCTGCACTGGGCCCCGTGCCTATGTGGGCCCTACCCGGGCTTGCATCTTTCAGATGGTGTGGGAAAATCTGCCTATTACCCGTAATTATCTACTACCTAGCGCCACAGAGTAATACAGAGTGCCAACGCTTATAGGGATTTGCGAATAACTTTTTGGGTGGCCATGTGTTTCGCTTTTTCTCCGCTAGATGGTGTTGCTGTTATCAACCTGAAAGACTCCCGCTTCCTGTCAAGGTCAAGTCTCCCGCGTAACCTGATACGTCAGGAAAATGCTCACGCGACTCTTCGGGGACGGTCGAGGCGGCTGAGTTCTGCCGGGAGTGGATGTCTTGAATCCACGGTAACGATGCTTGTTTCCCAGAGCCTTGAATCCTACTCTGTGAGCGGGCCTAGGCCAGTCGCCCGGCACCAGGGGAATGGCAGCTTTCCGAATGTTTTATTGTCCATCCATCTTTGTGTAGGGGAATGTTCATCTACATCTACATCTACATACTACCCCGCAAGCCGCCTCAATAGGCGTGTGGCGGGGGGTGTTAGGACACCAGCCGTTTACATATAAAAAGGAAACGCTCTATGAAATTACGCCTTGCATTTATTAAAGTCCCTTATTGTTCGGGGGAAAAACGAATTCCCATACCTATCCGTTCGGCAAAATATCTCTCTTAATTTATCGTTTCTGTCAGACCTGGAAATATAGTGGGGTTCTAATATGATGTTCTCCGTGTCGCTCTGAAAGATATCTATTCTCAATTGCTCAAGTAATCTAAGCCTAGCGCGCAGCCTCCGAGTCTCTAGCGGCTCCCAGCCTAATTCGTTTAACATCTGCGTAACGCTGTCTGTACGCCCGTAGCAGTTTTTGACGAATCGCGCAGCTTTCCTTTGTATTTTATTAAGTTCCCGAATTAATTCTTTCTGCACCGGATCCCATATGCTTGCTGCATATTCAAGGTGTGGCCGGACAAGTGCGAAATAGCACCTCTCTTTTACTTTTTCATCTGAGAATCTTCCCACAATACGCTTGACGAATCCTAGCTTCTTCAGAGCTCTGCCACAAATATTTCTTATATGTGTTCCCCACGATAGGTTTGAGGTTATCGTAACTCCCAGATACTTAACTTCATCTGTCGCCTTTATCTTAACGCCATCCACAGCATATACACGGGGATAGTTGGACGACCTCCGCAAGAAATGTACCGCCGCACATTTGCTCAGATTAAGTTCGAGTCCCCACTCTTGGCTCCACACATGAACGTTGTTTAAATCCGATGATAGAATTTCAAAGTCAGAGTGATCATTAATTTCGCGATAGATGACAGCGTCGTCAGCAAATAAACGTATTTTACTGCTAATTCGAGAGCATAGATCATTTATGTATATAATGAACAATAGGGGGCCGATTACGCTTCCTTGTGGGACACCTGATGTCACTTTAACTGCATCAGAGCTAATTCCGTCAAGAACTACTTTTTGCTTACGATCACTCAGAAAGTCGCGTATCCAGTTTACTACTGTTTCGTTTAGGCCGCATGACTGTAATTTGTATAAAAGTTTGTTGTGAGGTACCGTGTCGAAAGCTTTCTTAAAATCTAGGAATAATGCGTCCACTTGTGTTTTCGATTCACCAGATTTGAGAACGTCATGAAGAAAGAGCGCGAGCTGTGTTTCACATGATCTACCTTTCCGAAAGCCGTGCTGACAGCCATGAAGGAAGTTACGACTGTCCAGGAACGTCATGATATTGCTAACGACGATATGTTCGAGTATCTTGCCTATAATAGACGTTAATGAAATTGGTCGATAGTTCCCTGGGTCATGTCTGTTTCCCTTTTTGAATATCGGTGTAACGTTTGCAATTTTCCAGTCTATTGGTATCTTTCCTTCAGACAATGACTTCTTGAATATTATGTCTAAGAACGGTGCGATCTGTGGCGCTAATTCCTTGAGGACACGCGTGGGTATTCCCTCCGGACCCGGAGATTTACTATTTTTGATCGACTGTAGCTGTTTAGTTATCCCATCACATTGAATAGTGATTTCTTTCATCGGTTCCTCAGTGAATGAAATGTCGAAATAACATGGAGTATCGTCTGTAGTGTATACACTTTCGAAGTGGGAATTTAACGTGTTAGCTTTGTCAATATTATCGGTGACAAGTTTGCCATCTTTATCAAATAACGAATCTACGGTTGAAGATTTTCCCTGAAGCTCTCTCGCATTTGACCAAAAAGATTTCGGATTTTCTTCAAGTAATTCACCAAGTACTTTTTTCTTGAAATTTCGCAATGCAGTACGCATTGATTTCTTGGTTTTTGAGCGTTGTGCAGCGTAACTTTCTTTTGCTTCAAGTTCCTTCGATTTGTCACCTAACGTAATGGACTTTTTGAATAAGTTGTACAGTTTTCTCTGTCTCTTAAGGTCCCTCCTAACATCATTGTTATACCAGCGAGGTTCTTTACTATCACATTTCAATTTTCGCGGAATATATTCGTTGATTCCCTGGCGTAGAATTTCTAAGAAATATTTCCATGATGCATCAGTGCTTTTGTCCTCTGTTTTAGCTACGAAGTCAGTGTACGAATCATTAAGCATCTCGCCAAATTTTATGAAGTTGCATTTATCAAATAAATAAATATTGCGTTTCGGTTTTACAGCTGACTCTACTTCAAGTTTTAAGGCTGCAAAAATTACTCTGTGATCACTTATGCCATCAATAATATCGAGTTGTTTTATCAACCTAGGATGGCTTACTGCAAAAAGGTCTAATATTTTATTTCCTCTCGTAGGCTTGTCAACTACTTGGGCGAGTGAGTGCTTAGTAAGTGTGTTGAGTAAGATCTCGCTGATTTCCCTATTCCTTGAATTTGGCTTTACAGTGTAAGAATCCCAATTTATAGATGGCAGATTAAAATCTCCCCCAATAATGATTACACTTTTACTGTCTCTCAAAGTAAATGCGGATATTTGATTTTCTAATTGGTAAATAATATCAGCTTCGGAGTTTGGAGGTCTATAAAAAGAGCAAACATGTATACTCCTTTTGTTTCGTTGTTTAATTGTACACCATACGCTTTCTATTTCATTATCAGTTATTTCATGGGCGGTGCTGTGTAAATGTGATTTAACTGCTATAAAAACTCCGCCTCCTGTCCTATCGCTTCGATCGCATCTGTAGATTTTATATCCTGGAGGAAAAACTTCGCTGTCACTTATATCCTCTGTAAGCCAGCTCTCCGTTCCTATGACCACGTCTGCGTCCTGAAATATATGCTCGATTTCAGCGCGCTTGTTTTTAACGCTACCGCAATTAACTACTACAAAGTTAATGTCATATTTTGTAGATTGAGTGTCGGTTGGTTCTTTTCCACGCTTATGGGTATTAGGTGGGCGAATTTCACTGGAAGTGCTTATTACATTTGATATAATTTCTTTCGCTGGAGTACGCGTTTTGGGAATATTGTCGCTATTTTCCGGCTTTAGTCCTTCTAAGTTTACTTGGATGTGAACATTTTCGCAATGCGGACTTCCTAGGAGGCTACGTTCGGTTAAATCTTTACAAATCCCACTAGATGACCTACCCTCTAGTCTAAAAAATATCTACAGTGCTCAAAAATCCTACGAGCCACCCGTTCAGACGCCTCGTTGGAATAATGCACCCCAGACGAGTTGAGGGGAGCCCGGCACGATCTAAGCACCGGCCGAAGATCCACGAACTCTGCCCCAATGCTCACACAGAATTTCCACAGCCTCTTGTTGATCCAGGCAATCCTGTCCCAAACTCGAGGGCCGCAGTCAGTCCGTGGAACAATGCTGCAGATGGATAGTCGCAGATCGACACCAGTGCCCCTCCGAACGCGTTCCACCTCCGAGTTTAGATCCCTAAAGGAATCCAAGATCTCATCGGCTCTACGCTCGGAAGCATCATTGGTGCCGACATGGGCCACCACCCGCAGTCTAGAGCAGCCCGTGTCCTTCACCGCTGCTTTTACCACCGCCGTAGAATTGGGTACGATTCCCCCTGGTATACACCAGGAGGTGACCCGTTGGTCCGCTCCGTCTCTCCTTGCCCTCTTCTCTAACTGGGGGAAAATCCGCCGGACGTTTGAACTCCCTAACAATACTATCCCTGCCCTCCCAGCCCGGCTGCCGTTCGAAGTTGAGTCCCTTGCAACGGGGGGTTCGTTCCTGACCTCGCTAACTGGCCCCCCAGAATTGTCCTCCGACAAAACCGCGAAGCTGTTGCGAACGGGGATGGGATTAGCCTCCGCTTCCCCCACTCCCCGACTCGGCCGAGCCACCGCCCCCCGCCCTTGGGGCACAACCACCCACCCGGGCCCCAGGCTGTGAGTCATCCCCCGACCCGAAGACCGCACCGTCTTCCCCAGGGCAATCGCACTTGCTTTCGCCCCCGAGCATGCCCGGGACACCACCTTGGTGCTGTGCAAGGTCCCGGGAGAAACACTACGACCACCGGATCCCGAGAATCCCCCACAACCCGCAACCCGGGCGTGCATCTCCGCAACCAACCTCTCAAGTTCGGCGACACGTGCCTCGAGGAGGTCGCTCTTCACCTTGCTCTTGAGGTTCGCTACAGAGGAACTAGGGCCGGCCATACTATTCTACAGGCTTTAGCACTTAAACGATGTGAAGTTACACTAAGTCCTCTAAATGTATAAGGCGGGTATAAGCGAATCAAGCACGATATGCAAGGTTGCGTAAGAAGTACTTTCTAGCAAAGTAGTTAGACGGTTAAAGAACAAAAATGCGATGGATCAGTTACTAGAACACGCACGCACGTATGGGATCAAATGATTATTAAGAGTCAATATTAATACCTAGGAACTATTAATAATTTTAAGTTCTATAATACTACTTAACCACAAAAGCAAGACAAATTATAACTAAGCAATCACAACAAACTAGTAAGACACTTGAATAAAGGAAAATAAATTAAAGAAAATAAGATGGTCAGCGACTACTTATCCGTTACACCGTCAGCTGCAGGACCAGGCTGCTTCACAACACTACTTCACTTCACAACACTACTTCACTTCACAATACTACTTCACTTCACAATACTACTTCACTTCACAATACTACTTTGCAAAATGCGATTTCAAAAAATAACACACTAAAATCACTGCTGCACAAATCTAGGTGATCGGTGCCGCTGCCAGTCAGAGAAGGAGTCAAATAGGTGATCGCTGCCGGTCAGAAAAGAAACCGGTTTCAGGAGCGCTCAGTAGACACAACCTCACCCTTCGAGAGCTGGTTGAAGAATGAGAAGAATGTTGAACCTCCACTTGTTATATTCCGTCGATTTGATTTTTCTAATTCTAAGGAACTGAGTTCAAATTGTTCACTTCCCGTTTTAATTCAGAATTGAGTCTGCAGTTATGCCGCAGAAAATGTCCGTCTGCATATATGGTTTGTATCATTCCACTACACCCTTTACCCCAAATTTGAAAGGATCGAAAATGGAAAATCATGATGAGTAAGGTGGTAAAAATATAGAATCTCTGACTGAACGTGAATTCAAGCCTTATTTCATTGCGTTTCTTGTAACTCACAACAATGCGATAGAAGTAGTTTGGTGATTATTTATCGTTAAACTGTATGAGTTGGGCAGCGGTATGACATATTTGTATTGTAAGAGACGCAATCAACTATAAAAAATTTTAACGCCAAGTATTTCGTAATTGGTAAATATTAATTCGATCTGTTTTCCGCGCTTGCATGGAGGATACACAGGCTAAATTTCCACCAATGCTGGTTTTCTATCTTACAAACGATGTCCCAAATAGTTCAAAAGACCATTTTGTTCCTCCAATCTCGATCTACCGACCCGATAATGTTGCGCCTTTCCAGTGAGAATGAAAACGATAACTTTTTAAATGGATCACATCCTTGGTCACTATCACTAGCACTCTTAAATTAACCCGGAATACTACTTCAAACTTCATTTGGCAAATTTTAAGTGCAATTTTTCTCTTTAAATCTGCCGTTTTTATGGTGCCTTCCAAAATGAACTTTGAACCATTTTCGTGAATTCTTTTAAAGTACAATGAGGAACTATCAGTCGTGCCGACCATGCCTTTGTATTGTAAGAAAATATACATGGAAACAAGTTACTGGCTTACAAATAACCGAGGCACTTAAAGAGCCGAGTCACTGCAAAATCAAGCATCCGGTCATTGCAAAAGGGAAGGTTGTTGCTCAGTCGGATCAAATCGATGACCGTTTCAGTAACTTGAGGTTGTGAGTTACAAGGAGAGGTGGGGAATTGTGACAGGAATTCGGGATTACGGGTGGGAAGGTTCCAGGTCGGGTAAGTACTCTCCTATTGGTCTCGACCCCGACGTATAGAGCCTGAAATCGAAAAACGCTGACCAAAACTCATAAATTCGTTATTATTGTAGTCAAAACCACGAAATTTTCACCTTCCATGATCTTAGCTCCTGGATCTAAATTTTATGACACTGAGCTTGTAACTAATAAGAGACCTATTTTAAAACAAAATGGTAAGAACCGTAAAATCCATCTTTTCTAACATTAAAATTCTTGTATTCCCGCTGTATCAACAGTGAGGAAGTGGATCGGAACATCACGATATTTGACGGGATTTAACGACTCGTTTTTCCATCAGCTGAAGCTCAAAGTCTCCGTAATGACGGATGTTAGCAAAGAATGCGTAATTTTATTTGACGAGATGTCCCTGATGGAAAATTTAGAATATTCAAATTCCCTGGACATGATTGACGGTTTTGAATATTTAGGGAATCTGGGTAGGAAGAAACAAGTGGGAAAGTATGCATCCGTGTTCCTCATCAGAGGTATTCATCAAAACTGGAAGTTGCCTGTAGGGTACTTTATTTCTGAGCATGGGCTCATTAGCTCCAATATACAGAAACTCTTATTGTCCTTGATTGAAAAGTTGTTAATGGTAGGCCTGCATCCCAGAAGATTCATTTGCAACCAAGCCAGCACCAATAGAAAAGCAATTAAAGAGATGGGGGTTTCAGTCGAAAACCCTTATTTTCAGATTAATGAAAATAAAATTTATTGCATTTTTGATGTTCTTCATCTTTGAGAGTCTTTGTCTTTGAAGTCTTTGAGAAATAACTTCCTGAATAGTGATTTTGTTCTGGAAGGAAAGACCGTTTCCTTTGAAAATATACGCCAGGTTTACCAGAGTGATACATCCGGCTCGACAACTAGAGCTCTGTGGAAACTGACTATTGCACACATTTGGCCCAACTCTTTCCAGAAAATGTCTGTGAAGCTGGCTACTCAAATATTCAGCTATTCCATTTCAGCTGCTATTCGCACAAGCCACTCCACTGGAGAGTTAAAACGTCCATCAGCACTTCCAACAGCTGATTTTATAGAGACAATAAATAATTTATTCGATGCCTTAAACACCAAAGCTTACTCAAAATGCTCTAGTGATTTCTGCTTGGATAAAAAAAATGCTCAAGTTATAGAGCTGCTTCGGGAAGGGCTGAGAATTATGAGCGTCATTAAGAAGAAGGACAATCGGGTGGTTCCTTCCAAGCTCAATGAGTAACATTTAAAAGAAATACCTGATAACGATTCCAAAGACAAACAAATGGGTATGTACCTACTAAAAATGGGAAATGAGACAAATTTTTAGACGCCACTAATGGTTTTAGACTACCACCGACAGCTGCTGTTGAACGTTTTTTGTATGAAAAGGAGAATAAATCGGAAGTCACTGGGCTAAGGCCTGGGTGGTCCCGGGTTCGATTCCCAATGAAGCCTCTCTGCCCACTCCCACCTAAAATCCTCGCGGTGATATTTTCTGTCATAACTTCGTGGGAAATTGCAAGTGGCCAGGGAAAGGAACTGGCCCCCCTACCCTGAATGTGAGAATTTCTCACGCCAATGGCTTAGTACGGAGTGAGCTCTACCCTCACCTATCAAAACAAAGCTTTGGGTTGAAATACGGTGAGCGAATCGGAAGTCGGCAAAAAATGCTTTCATATATAACGCTGAATAAAGTAAAAGAAAAATACATTTTTTCATTGGTAAAACCGCACCTCGAGTACTCCGCTAGTATTTGGGATCCAGAAAATAAAGACTTCATTCGTAAATTTAACAAGATACATAGGTAAGCAAGCGACCTTCGTCAGTAATCCCTACGAAAGATCAAAAAGTATCAAGCGGCTTTAGAAGAACTTGGGTGGAAATCTCTGATGATTCGAAGATTACACGCCAGATTAAGATCATTAGATACATTCGAATCGACCGAGTTCCTGACTGCCACGGCAGGCATAATGTTACCCCAACACTACCTCTGAGGTTCAGACAAAGGCGACAAAATTAGAGAGATAAACTGTCGAACACAGATATTTAAAAATTATTTTTCCACAAACCATTCACGACTATTTTAGAAAACCCATTTACAAATAAACGCCATCCAATCACCCCATTTCCTATACAGATGCCTAAAGTTTTTTTTCCCCTTTCGCTAAAACTTTTGGTTTTCTACACCCCCCGCCAAAGGCTCTTGCGTCGGATTACTGGGGTATATACAGACATTGATTCATTCCGCTTGATTTATACCATAATAAAAAAATATTAGCCTCCATACCCAAGTAAAACATGTTTCAAGTTCTTCAGAGTAGGGCAGGAAAACGTTTAAATAAATTCTAATGGAATAAATTATACAATTATCTATTAGCAATTATAATACAATAGTCTATAATTCTAATGTTTCAAAGGACAAACATGCGCATGTACAATCTCAGAAAGTTGTAAATTGAAAATTGTGGAAAATTGTTTTTCAAAGTCGTTTCCAATGTCGAAGAGTAAATTAATTACGAAAGTTTGGGATCAAACATTCGGAAACTCCGTTTACAGCTGTGGGAATTTTATATTATCATCCCTTGATTTATTCTGCGCCTTTACAATCAAAAGTCATTTCAGCAACGTCGGCAAAATGGCTGGGCAGCGAATTCATATCCTCAAAATACTGAAAACCTTCTGTAGTTCCGTTTCACTAGTGGAAACGATTTAATATCAATGGCATTTCCAGTCATTATTTTCTTCAAATAGTAATGGCAAACCATTAAACAGCTCCCAAGATAAAGAAGCCAGCAGATGATCTGGAGCCATAAGCTCTGAAGCTATAGTGGATAAGCCTTCGACGGAACGCTTAAGCCTGAAAATTCTCTTACACATACGACTCAGCCGCAAACAACGTTTTTTCGGAGCTTTGCCGGATCTGTCTGAGCTCTCGGAGCTTCTCAGCTTCTATCCTCCAGCCCGACGCGTCAGCAGTTCTTCCCCCGTTATCAATTCAAGTCCCATCGGTTTCGTTGCGGGATGAACGAGGAGCGATACACGCATGGGACGCAGCGCAAAAGGGATTCAAATTGGTCGCGCGGCTATGGAACTGACGACCGTAGTGACACCTGGGTGACAGTTCCAAAACTACGTCAAAACGTAATACGCTTCTCAACATGGGCGTTAGCCCTCTCATACCTTACTCTATGCTAGCGCACATGTAAATTTCTTGAAACTATTTGCCAGTTTGTCGGTTAATTTCCTTCTTCCCATGAAATATGCAAAAACAATCGTACTATATCAATCAGGGAATGCAAAGTTATGGGGGCCCCCGACTTTCGTTTACACAGGGCCACTCAATTCCCCAGGGACGGCCCTGATCAACCCTTAAAAACACTGAGGATGTTACCACACAGTCTCGACAAATCTCAATTTTTGAATAACATTACTTGAAATTTTAGAGGTGTTGATGTCAAAATTACCCATCACAACAAGGCTTGTAAGTCCCACTTTGGAATAGGGAGTGCACAGGGAGAGCCAGAATTCTCGATCAAAAGTCGAATTACAAAATGTAAAAAAATAGTTTAAATTTGTGCTACTGTTACCTTAAATATCCATATATCTCTGACCTAGCGGAAAAAAAAAGCTTTGCAAGCTCTTTATTTAATAAAAAAAAAGGGCCACAAAAGTTGAAAGTTTGCGTAGCTCTATTATTTCCATCAGTTTTTCCAAATATCGACATTGTGATATTTTCGTTTCTACCCAAGGATAAGATCAAATTCCGCCATAATTGATGACAATGACATGCCTTCTTATGAAAAGCATCCATTACTCGACTTCGTGTTTGCGAAACAACATCCTTATTGTTGCTTTTTTAAGACCGCTTACGGCACATTATTGCGAAAGCACTGGTGAAACATACCTTGCATCGTCTTTCACCACACATATTTTCTTACTGAATCGTTGATTGAAGTGTCTATTAGGGATATTCAAAGAGATTAGCTGCTACGTTATGCTCCATTTTTTAATATATGCTCTTAACTGGGCTTCACGTGGTCAGATGAAAAGTTAGGTTCCCACTCCGTTCTCCCTAAATCAGAGATCTATTTCTAATTCACACATTTTACGTATGACCATGATCGATGGAAAAGTGTGTAACGCACTTACGTCCACCAGTTCAGCACAAACGTGCAACGTTTGCGGGGCGAAATCGTCCAAAATGAATGACATAGCTTTATTGAGAAAGCGTCATGTGAACAAAGACAGCTACAAGTTAGGTCTTCCTATCCTTCATGGATGGATTCGCTGCTTATATGAATGCCTCATATAAAATAGAAACTAAGACATGGAGAGCGTCACAAAATGGGAAGAGTGAGTATAAGAAAAGAGAAAATTCAGTCGTTGTTTAGAGAGAAGATGGGGCTGATAGTGGACAGGCCGCAACAAGGTGGAGGAGGATCTTCTAACGACGGGAATACGGCAAGAAGATTTTTCAGCGACCCAACACCTTCGGCAGAAATTACTGGTTTAGATGAAAACCTCATCAGACAATTTTCTGTGATTTTGACAGCATTGTGTAGTGGCTATGAACTTAATACAGATGCTTATTGCGTGTAGACGGCAGAACAATTTGTAAGGCTATACCCGTGGTGCTATATCCCACCAAATTTATACAAAATACTGACTCATGGGTCAGAGGTAATTAAAGCTGCACCCCTGCCCATTGGTCTGTTTTCCGAAGAAGCTCAGGAGACACGGAATAAGGACGCTAAGGGATTTCGTCTGGAAAATACCTGAAAGATATCCAGGGAAGCATCAAATACCGACCTTCTGCACATGCTATTGATATCATCAGACCCCTTGCTTACATTAATGCGCCCATTGTCCAAGAAAAAAAGTGGTTCTTCTGAGAGAGATGTACTTAACCTATTGAGGACACCCATCCCATTCATGCTGGATTTCGTTGAAAACAATTCCGAGTTAACCCATTAATGCCCAGATCTTTTTTCTTTTCGAAAATACTTTTTAAGTGATTTTCTCTCATTAACACCCAGCCTAAGTTATTGGAAAAATAATGAAAAAATTCTAATAACATTATTTAAATAAATACAGGGTGGGTCGTTAACGACCCATTGGGCACAACCCCCATGACTATGTATGTACAAAGTATCGAGAGTTTTTTTCGAGAATTTCAATTTACTTAACTTTTATATTGGTTTTAACTTACAATTCTACGTATTAATATAGTTGAATTAATTACATATATAAATATTTTAACTTTTTTTCAAAAAATAATTGTTTTTAATAATAATACATGACCTATAACAAAAGGCATAACTCCGATATATTAGAGCAAAGATTTTATTCACGAACATTTTGGTCAGAACAATATCATTCTAAATTAAACAAATTATTAATATCAATTGATATTTGTTACATTTATCCTGCAAGAACTATTACTTCTTTTGACATAGCAAATAATTGGCAAGAGTTTAACAAATCCATTACTAGAGTTCAAAAAATAACTTTCTTGAAGATACAAAACAACAGGATTCTGACACATTTGTAAAGGCATGAAATTGTGTAACCCTAAAAATATAATGCAAAAAAAAGAAAGGATGAAACTGCATGGTTTTTATCCATATATATCCATACCTAATCTGAAATGAGTCATATAATCATGCACATTTATGTCTTTAACTGTCAGCAGAGGTGTATAGTGAAAACACAATTAGGACTTTCAATAGGAAAATTATGTATAAAATTAACAGCTTCCACTTGAAAAATACATTTAAAAATCGGTATTAAAACATTTGAGGTCACGTGTGATAGTCAGAAAAGCATGTATTATGAAGCGGTACCCCACATCTTCGGCATGCCCTGACAGTTTTGCTGCGGCAAACTGCACATCGGCGCCTAGGTTGCCCTGTAATAATCAAATGGCCACCGTGATGTAACCGGGCTGGCTTCCCTACTTTCTCCACAGAACTTGTTGGACCAGGAAGTTTAGGCTCAGTACCATACTTGTGAAGAATGGTCTGGACTACTTGCCTCCTAAATGATAAGCCATCGAAAACTCTGCCATGGCTTTTACTCAGAATCCATGCATTGATCATGGCCACGTCCAACAACCAAAATAAAATAGGGATATACCATTTCTTCCCTCTTATTGCAATTCTATACTCAGCTATAAACCTATCTAGGAGGTCCACACCCCCCATGTTTTGGTTGTATTGATCAATTAAATGTGGTTGTGGTACACTAACTTTACCTTTTTTTGACACTGAATATCTAGAGACTTGATGGATTGGGTGAATACCGTGAGCATTAGACATAACATTCACGAGATTATTATCCTTCCATGCAACTGCAACTATATTTTCCACTTTTTTAATTCATTCCTCAAATTTTCCCCTCTCACATTTTTCTATATCTTTCTTACTAGGCAAGGGGCAGCGATCCATTCTATTTGATCGGACAGTACCTGTTCCCAATATGCCACGAGATGCTAATGCTGACAAAAGCTTTGCACTGGTAAAAAAGTTGTCGAAATAGAAAAAGAAATTCACCTCAGGAAAATTTTCCTTGAGAACATCTGCTTTCTTTAGGACAACGGACTCAGCAAGCCCTACATTAGGTGGTCGGATGTCCCCAGCTTTAAAACCAAAACGTATTGGTTTTCCCCTAATGTATTGTTTGCACCCATGCCTTCCGAAATAAGGAATCATGGACTCGTCAACTGATACATGCCTCTCATCTGGAGCGTTTTCAATGAATGATTCATTCAACTTATTTAGGAAAGGTCTCACTTTAGCCATTCTGTCGCCTGGAGTTATAACATCATTTTTGCATACATGTAGAAATCTTAAAATCTTCTCGAATCGGTTTCTCCTCATTGAATTTACAACTAATGAATTCCGTACATCATCTGCACTCTCCCAATACATGCGTCAGGGGGGAAGCGGGACATAACCAGTCAAATATAATACACCAATGAAACAGTACATCTCCTCAACAGTTAGTTGAAAATTCGGAAAATTCTTTGAAACAGCGTTTTCAATGGTTAATTTCACGATCTCAGTTATTAGTTCCTCGCTAATAAATGTTTCCCAAAAATGAATTGGATATGAATCATCCGTAAATTGGGCAGAGTTTTTATGATTCATCTTTACGGAAATATCAGAGACTGGGGATATATCTCCGTGTTCCCAGTTCGTGTGAACAATTTCAACTCTGTCACGTGCAGTACGGTGGCCTTTTCTTCTAGCCTTACACTGTCCCGACGAATGTTTTGATATACTGTACTTGCAGTATTTGTTGCACTTGCACTTGGGGTGTGTATCTGGAGTGATAGGATATCACCTTCATCTCCCTCGTCGTCCTGAGGAAGGGAAATGATAAGATCTGCCTTGGCCTGAAGTTGGCGACGAGACAGTCGATCGGGGTCACAGCATTCCTCGTCACCAGAGTCACCCTCTGATTCAGCTCCATCAACAGGAGCCTCAATATAAATGTCAGCCCCTGTATGCGGGATTTCGTTTGGATCAGTCATCTCCAGCGCTTCTAATATTTCCGCAACTGTCATACCTTGTAACCTTTAGATGGAAATATGAAATATTAGCTAATGCAGTGGTGGTAATGTAGGTACTCAACATAGAGATGAATTGTGAATTAAAATGTATATGATATACTATTTTCAATTTTAAATGCAAGGAGAGTATTTATTTCAATTAATTAAAATAAATCTTTTGAGTACTCACAAGGTTTTCCGGTAAGTCATTCCCTTGCCTTCCATGCTTCTAGCAGCCGTCTACCCTTCCGAACGGTTTTCTTCGGAACGGGGGGGGGGGGGGGGGGGGGGGTATTTCGTCTGGGGTCACACACGAAAAACGCGGGCCCGGGAAAGGGTTCGTGGTACCCGCCGGGTTTCCTGAGTGGCCGTGGCGTCGATGGACGATGCGCCACAGCCCAATACATTCGATGGCTTCACCGCCGATGCATGTATTGCAAGGGTGCAATTGTCATTCAGGCATAATGTAGGTGATTCGTAAAAAGAATATTGAAATACATTTGCCACAAGCCTATAATATGATACAATGTCCAAATACTCAATGAAAGTTCTGAATTGGGCATTTAAACCGAAACGTCTGCATGTGAAATACAGCCAGGCTCGGGGAACAAGGTCTTCGGTGTTGTGCCCAATGGGTCGTTAGCGACCCATGCAAGATTAAACCCAAATATTTTCGTTCTCACTCTACTTATATGAAAAAAAGCTTTTCATTTACTTTCTTTGAACTGATACTAGATAATAATGACTATTAGGGAAAAATATTTCATAGATAACAATATTTAAAAATTAATTGTTAAAGGAGAGGCACGGTTGCATCACAATGATGTTTTTAAAAAAATACTGTAAATGCTGTTATGCGCTTACATTTGTAAATTCATTGAATAATATAAGCTTAATGTTTTAACAAACTAATAAAAATATTTTAACACTAAATCCGAAAATATTTTATGAGTTATAATTTTTTTTCGAAGTGGGTCGCTAACGACCCATTGGGCATTAATGGGTTAAGCGATGATGAATGAGATGTCTCTACTTAGAATTATATTCCAATTTTTTTCACTTGATTAAAATGCCTTTGAAAAAATATATTTTGTATTATTTGCTCTAAATTCATTCGCAAAAAGGCGGAGAAACTGAATCTCTACATATAAAGAGCAGCAGTTGCTAAGTCATTTTACTATCGGGATACACTCATGTTATAAAAAAATCTCTTCTACACCTACATAATACCCTGCAAGCCACCACATGGGTGTGCGGAAGGGGGTGAGTTCTCACCAACATGCTCTACATTATATTCCACTAAAGTATGAGATGACATAGTTAATGACAATGAACAGTTTACATAAGCTGAAAAATGGTAATAGGACGGGGTGGAGCTTCACGCCATAATTGGATGCGTCATGCATCGATGAATACTGAGTCATCGACCATGATGGTCTTAAAAGCCTCCGATGAGCCTTAAAACCGTCAAAATTGAACTCAGTGTCCCGCAAAACCCTTAAAAGTGAACATTTACACAAAAAGCGTGTGTTCTAGAATTTTGATCGAGAAATTGTGTATCTCAGACCACTGTGCAGTGGTGGTCTTTCAAACTGCTGAGTTATCTCTCCTATGAGTTGGCAAGTTGCCAGCAAGAATCAACAGACGAGCAATCACTGTGGGTGAGTCGCAGAGGGTTAAGACTCGGGCAAGAGTGGACTGCCATAATTCATGACTTCCATAATTTTGAAGCAACCCTCCACGTACAGCTGCGGTGGAAGCTGCAACCAAGCATATCATGGCCACGGGAACTAAGAGTCAGGAGAGAGTATTCTTTGCCCTCACTCACCTCTTGTCACAGTACGAGCACGGCAAAGGCCTTAACTTTGCATGCTCCTTGGCATGCTCGGTCAACTGGTTCCGGTACTGGAAAACCTGACCACAATCCTTGCACTTTATTTCCCCATCATTGTCCATGAGCCTCACTTCCACGTAGTCTGTCGGGACGTCTCCTTCCACATTCCAATCCTCTGAAGTTTTAGAAGCCAAGCTCAAAGCATCGCTGCCTCCTTCACAACTACTCTGGAAAACAATGAATGTTTCCAATTCACAGTCACTGACTGTAATAGCACATCATTAGCCTGTAAAATTAGTAATCTCACATTCACTTATGCTTGGTTCTGATATGTCCGGTTAACGCCCACCTCAACATGACATAGCTTTTACGCTAACTTGATGGTAACTAAGAGTTCAGATTTCATATATTTCATCCATTTCACAGTTGACATGAGGTTGACGTGATGGTAGACCATATTGGCATCGGTTTCTGTGCCAAGAAAATATTTAACCAGAGATTATAAAACAGGGCACTAGTGTTATCAGAGGGCACCTCCAGGAACTCCATTATACCATTCCTGAGAGCAATTACCACATCAAACACACTACACTCCAAAACTTCATTTTAATTATTTTTTTAAAGTTCACCGTGTAAGGGACAAATAATTTCTTTCCTTGGCAAAACATTAAATGAAATTCTTATTGCACCATGTACTTCATATAAATCATCTAAGTTCCACCTGGTTTCACTACCATCCAGACACTAGTATAGGTATAGCGAAACTTGGTGGAACTCGCCAGTGGAGAATTAGAGGACACTGACCGTAAACCAAGCGTTGATGAGCGGCCAAGATTTTTGAAGGACTCCCACAGGGTCCTCGGGAAAAAGGCTCGACCTCATCATCCCGAATCTCGTATATCATTTCCTCTCCTTGGCGCCATGCTCTTCACAAGTGAGTGCCACCAAGTTTCGCTACACCTATACACATACCACCAAGAATACCCTTCATTTTATATGGGACATCTCTGAGAATGTCAGTTAACAATGCCAAATTTCAACTCGATGGCAAAGCAGTACCTTGTTCACTCAATAACATAGTTGTAAGGCATATACATATGTATTTATTTTAATTCATGACGAACATACAATAACAACTTTTGTGACTAGTCCTCTCAAATTATACTGATGTCTTCTTAAGTAGATAAAATTTAGTTTCTTGGTTGTTCATAACAAGTCATGAAAACATTTTTAACCACTTAGATTCATTATAGTGGTCATTTATAAATATCACAAGTTATTTTTATGAAAATGATGTTTAATAGAACACCTAAAAGCCTTTTTATTTTCAAAGACAAAAGAATAAAAAACTATGTACATATTGTATTCAGCATGAAATGAACCCCATTTTTTATATTTACCAGCATTCCCTACTCTCTATTTCTTATCTCCCAGGATTAGTATCTAAGTACATGACCCTATTTAGAGGTGATAGCCCTAAATATTATACTTAAAAAAAGAACTTTTATTCTGTAGCCATCCCTTTGCCCTCAAATAAAAAACTTACGTCATTGCACCAAATCCACCCACAAAGCACCTAGCCCAGGAAAATTAGACAAAATTTGACCCGAACCCGGAAATAATTAATAACAAAGCATGATCTTTTAAGATGTATTCAGGATCCCTTTGAGATGAACGTATCAAAAGTCCCAAGCGCTCCTAAGTGGGATAACGAAAATATCCTGGAAAAACCTGGAAATACTTGAGTTTTCCTGGAAATCGTGCTGATCGGTAACTAGAAGAGCTAGAGAGGCGTTCTTTTTTTTCGGCACACTTGTTATTAGTACTCTACATTTGTTAAAGGTGTCCGGTAGCCTCCCGAGGCTTCCCTTTTGATCCTGGTCCACTAGAAGGTCATGAAATGCCACATCAAGTACTAAACTCGCCTTAAACTGATATTTGCCGGACTACTAAGCTACGAAACGGCATTACTTGAACTTGCTTCGGCGCTTGACACAAGTATACCTTTCTGAGCACCAATACGTGCAGCGGCACCCCAATCCTGCCCGCCTACAAGGTGTGAAAAGTGCCTGATTGTCTACAAAAACAGCGGTAAATGAAGTCCAATTCCAGTGCTAAAGATAAAACAAATAAAAGTTCACAACAATGAATGTTTTGTTTTATTTTAAAACTTATTGCAGAGTTTTGTCAGTTTAAATTTGGAGGCAGTATCTTTTTTTTTAATAAAAATTAACAGAATTAAAATAAAAATAACTTTATGAACATTATTAGGCATCACAGAAATTGCAACAGGTATTTGGTATGTCATTCTTAGCGTCATTCGCATCTGTAATATTGAAAAGAAATTAAAACCATCATTGAATAGTTTGGTAGAGTTCACCCAAGCTACTTCTAAGCGATTTACCTGGGTACACCCATATAATATTGAGCTACTAAGAGAATGTACATGAAGTTAGCAAGCCAAGTCCATTTATTAATCACCAATACTGTCGACTGTCAAGAAAGATGAGAATTGTGGACTCAACAATGTCGATAAAGGCCACAATTAAAACACATGAAAAAAGCGCAGGGTCAATTAATATATGTTGTTGGGAGACATAAGTTGCGGAACATTGGTTAAAATTGTTTTTTTTTACAAATTTTCATTCTAATTAAAAATTTTATTAAAAACTTTAGCTTTTTTTTAGCATGCATCAAGTAAATATAATAATATTAACCTTTATATTACGAGGTTTTTCTTCGGCTGTATATCTAGACTACCGAGGTTTTCAACTTTCTGCCACTAAAACGTAATGTTTTAGAAAAAAAATTATTACAAGAATAGTATTTGTTGTATCACAATAGAATAAAAAGTGCTTCATAGAGTTTTTACAGGGCTTACATGAGACCTGATTTTTGGGATAGTAAATATAACAATATTTTAAATCAAATTTAATTATTGTTTATGTAAAAAAATTTCAATTATTTTCGAGGGTGACAGCTTTTTTTGCCAAAGAACGAGCGATTCCTCTACAAAAATGGTGTAACACAACGCCATTAGTTCAATTTAAAGTTTTCAAGCAATGGAATGGTAAATAACCATTAAAAAAACGGAAAATATCCATAGTATGACAACTGCCTTTTTTCTAGAGTCACCCTTTTTCTCTTCCAAACACTCTGAGAGACAAATTTTTCACCATAATACTGATATGTTTTTTGCATAATAAAGTACTTTATTTGAATTCATTAATTAATTTTCCGTCTGCTGTTTTTGTTTTATTCCTTCCTTTTAGACAATATTTTACCGGATTATCGATGTAATTACGTTCAAACACATGTTGGGTAGTAATGTTATTTTCATGTTCCGAATGTCTAAGAAAATTTCAACCTAAAAAAATGTGTGTATCCACGTTATGGATATAAATCCTACATGCAGTAACCAAGCAATAGATGCGACATAAATTGATTGTTTATAGCCATTGATGGACCACTTCTATCTAACTGTAGCGGACCGTTCCAATTGCATCATATGTGAAAAATTGCAGTCAGTGTTGTGTGCTGAGCAGTGCAGTAGTAGCTGATGCTATACATAGTAACTCACTCTAACCCTTTACTTTTAGAGACGATGTCTCCAAAGAGAAAGGGTTAGAGTGAGGGAAAATCTTCTTGATAAAGAAGGGGGAAGAGATAGGTGGAGGATGGGAGGGGGAGGTAGGGGTAATTGAGAGATATGAAGAAGTGAGACGGAGGGAGAGAGATGGAGGCTCAAGGTACTGCTGAGGGTTGATGATAAAAACCTAGTACGTATGGCAATATTTTTTTATATTTCTGATACGAAAACGTGAGTGCACCTTGCATACGGAAAATAACTATAGCTCAGAAACTTAAATAGCAACTTTGGCAATAAAACCCATATTTATGAGATGTCATGTAAAGTTCGTAAATACCTGCACATTTTCCTTCGAACTGAATATTATCATAGTGATGTCGGCCAGCTACGCATTTCATATACTGAAAATTGTGCGATAGATCATGAAAAAGAGGTCTACACACAGCCCAACTTCACATTCCGGGCACCAAAGTCGTGTTTCTTAGAAATATACTGATGAAAAATGACTCGTCCTTTAAACGACACAATCACCTCGCTCCCAAATAATTTTGTTTCCAAAAAATAATTTAAAAAAATCGAGGAGACTATTCTCTATCGTGAATGTTGCTTGATTTTTATCTAATCCATCCGGTGAGCGCATGCTCTGCTTGAAGATCCGTAACGGTAAACACAGGAGGGCTCAACATCCGTGTCACTGTCTCCATCACAACTGCTCTGTCAGAATTTCTATACCTTCCTCTTCTTCCAGAAACCATATTGCTAGAAATACGATATTACTAATAATATTGCCTCAAAAATACTCATGCCATAGCACACAACACTCTTGAACGATCAGTTTCAGGAGAGACTGTCTCACCGACCCAGCCCGCGATGATATGAAAATGTTAGTCACAACAAATTTTCAGACGTGAAGGACTTCGAAGTGTGTATGCAGAAAGGCTCGCATGCTATCAAAGGCATCATTCACCATCCTGTTATCTTGATTTGTGCTCACGTAAAGATTCCCTTTCCTCCTTACCAGCGAGATAAGCAAATTCGAACAAAGCGGATGAGTCATTCATCGGATTGATGATCCAGGGGAACCTATTACGCATATGGCGATAAGGAAAAAACATCTCATGAAAGTAAGATGCTTCTATCGTTCAGTGCTTTCTGAGAAGATAAGGATATAATTGGGCTGTATATCCTTCTCTGTTATGGCAAAAGGATGAAGTTTCCTGGTCTCACACCAAGTAAACAAACCTAGAGTAAGGAGATGCATCATTTAGGCGAAAGTTGGTCACACAAAATCTCATTATCTTGACATAACCAAGAAAAAATTCTCATGATAGGAGGACCTTCTATATTCTGAATGCTTCTCTTATAGAAATATATATATTTGTGTGGTCTATAACTTCATTTGTACTGAGGAAAGTATTCGGTTCCCTCCTCGTACAAACTGCAAGCCAACCTTGTTGACGGGAGTTGGATTCTTTATGTGATTTTACGTCAAACAACATATAATACAGAGAGATATCCACAGAAAAAAAATTCAGATGGAAGAAAGATATATACTTAGTTGAATGCCCATTCAAAAATATGACTTTCTGTCATTCGATAGTCCCAGGGGCCTTGAGAATGAAAGGAGGACGCAGTGTGCCATATGAACATGCTCGGCAGTCTAGGGATATTTTTTTTGTGCTGGAGAGACACGCTCGGCTGATAAAGGTTAATGTGACAAAACTTATTTTTTATGACTGAACCTTGTTAACAACATTTACGCATTTGAAGATTAAACTTGAGTTATTTTTTTCACACCTTACTCTGAAAATAATTTCAATAGCGAGTTTTTTTAACTATTCAAAAATAGTATCCCGTGGAGTAGTTTCGGCAATAATTGCAAAAACATAACTGCACACTATTACATTTACTACGTGATCTGTAACTCAAAACTCCTCATTCTTGTCTTCGTGGAGATCAAAGCCAAAAGTGGCCTATATTTTTTTGCAAATATCTTGATTTGTAGTGGTGCAATAATTGGTGATATTTTGATATCAGCTTGGAGATGAGCTTTTTCTTTGTAAATCATCATCACAGAAATCTAACTCAACGGTAGGTTTAAATTTTAGTGAGAAAAAAAAATACTCCAGATTTTTACAGGTGCAGACCTGAGTCTACCTACGCGATCCCTTTCTTAATTTCAGCACACGCCCTGCCTCTTTGCATCCCTTGACATAAAACCTATTCTTTTTCTTCTCCACCCCCACTTACCCAACATCCTCCCGTCAATCATGGCCTTCAGCTTTCATTTCCCACTCATTTTTATTGAGACCAAATTTATTGAATGTTATGAGTAGAGATATCCTGCTAAATACACCATAAAAGAAACTTCACGGATGGCAAATGGATAGTTACGATTGCGAGTGTTCAAAGAAAACTCCACGAGGGGGAGTCATGAGGTAAAGAGTAGAAGCGTTAAAAAGTAATCCAATAGCGAGTCGTTGATGTTAATCCTCTTCTTCCTTCTACACAGCAGGCACATGGCTTGTTTTTTCTTCGTCCCTTCGCCTTTTATTCTAGCTCGACTCTAAGGTGATCACACCATCTTTTTTTGGCCAACCTATACTTCTTTTTCCCAACGGTAGATTATCACGAGCTATTTTTACCATTCTTTCTTCGACCATACAATTTATGTGTTCACTCCATTCGTGCTTTTTTTTAACGTCTGCTCATCAATGTGTAAGTACTACTTTGCAATTTTTCTTGTAGTTTCAATTTAAACTCTGTCTAGTAATGTTTCACCGGTGATTTTCTGCAGTACTTTCATCTCACCAGTCTCCAAGAATCTTCTTGTTTTTACTGTATCTGGCTGAGTCTCCACCATTTATGTCATTAGTGATCTTATACTAGCTTTATAAACTCTAGCTTTTGTGTACAAAATGCTTCAGGAAAAAATCAACCTGAACCAGGGATAGAACCTTTGGCTTGCTTGGCCAAAGCACAGACCACCACGATACCCAGGCATCCTGATTCTTAAAGCAATTTCTACGTGATTCTGTCTCCGGTTTTTGGCATACCTGAAATGCCAATGTAACCAATCACGGAATAAGTTATGTTGACAGGATTTATCCCCGTGGTTAGTGGCTTCTTAGAGGTCCATATTTCCCTTAACAGTGTGATTCTTGATCAACTTTAGGGGCTGAAATTCTAGTTCCCTTAAATACCCTCCAATTGCCTTAGGAATCAGGAAGCCTTGGTAGCATGGAGGTCTGTGAATTGGCCCGGCAAGGCAAAGGTTTCCACTCAAGTTTTGGCAGACCAGAAATATCTTCATCTAGATTTTTCTTCTATCCCTACACGTTGATTCTTCCATATTCTTTTGTTCAAGCATCCAGTAACCCTTAATTCTTTTGTTGTTTTTTGTCCGAATTAGGATTCCACATTTCAATATCAAGACAGTCATTGCTATGCCAAGGTACTTAAACTTTATTTTCTGCTGTATAATTTTGCCGTCTCCTGCAAGCATGCATCTAACAGGGGTTTTAGGGAAAGTTGCCGTAGAGACTGTAAATACAATCTACTAATCTTTTGAAAGCATTTGTTTTCCGACGAAAATTCACAATGAAGAGTTTTCGGGTTTCCCACCGGATGGTGGTGTTAATCCACACAGACATTTCGATAGCACAGTTTAATTTTTTCTTCAAGGTGGACAGTCACGCTGAGGAAGAAGGCCGACTACACTATCGACACTTCAGTGCCAATCAACACTATTATCCAGTGGCTAACCCTAGAACTTTTCATTCTAACCAATCTGTCGGTAGAACATGAGATGATGACGATCCAGGCCGTGGCAATTTTCCAAAAATTTATGGTAGACTAACGTCAACATAGTCCATTGTCCGCGTAAGAGTGTAAAAAAAAAGGTTGGCACAGAGCTATGTATGGAGTGTTTATGGTGCAGAAACTTTGCCGCTTACGGCAGAGGAAGAGAATAGGCTGGAGGCGTTAGAGATGTGAGTAGGTAAAGAGTCACAGCTCAACCACAATTTGCTCAAAGAGAAGCGAATACCCGAGCGAATCACACCCTTTAAAAGGCATCAGAGCATCTCTGTAGACGATCAGGCACTTCTCGCACCTTGTTGGCATTATATTTGATATATATATATATATATATATATATATATATATATATATATATATATATATATATATATATATATATATATAAATTCAAACTTACAGGAGGTAGGAGAAATAGGAAAAGATAAAGAATTCGTTCTTACGGAACGTTTCGAACCAGTTGGTCCTTCGTCAGCTCTATATATATATATATATATAATATCTTCTGAGAAACTGCACTCGGCGAATAAAAACACAAATATAAATATACTTTTTAAAACACAGGCACACGAAAATTAAAAGGACACTCACAGAATAATTTGCGGACGTATCGACGGGCAAGCCGCCATCGTCAACGACAAGAGACTAACTAGTGGTCTGTTACCTCGGGTGGGGGGGGGGGGAAGCGGAACAGGAGAAGGGAAGGGGACTGGTGGGGAGGGAGCAAGGGGTTGCTATTGGTCAGTGGGCCAAGTTAAGCCCGGGCGATTCAAATGCTCTTAAGCACCAGATGAAAGCCATCTCGCGAGTCCTCAGTTCAATATTAGTTGCTGATTCGGGGAGGGCTTCTAATATAGAGAGAGAGAAACATTTATTGAAGGTCTTACGATGGGAAGCGGTATGTTTAGGAATGGGATCAATGAAGGGAGGACATGTGGTGGAGTGGCGGTGCCCATTCATTCGTATTGAAAGCGGGGTAGTACATTCGCCAACATAAAATGCCGGGCAGAAATTGCACGAGAGACGGTAAACGATATTCGTGGAAGTACAGTTGGCTGCTGAGGAAGATTTATTGGAAGAGGGCGTAGCAGAAGAGCGTAGGAGGGAGCAACATTTGCACCGAGGACGGTTGCAAGTTGTGGAGAGTGGTGGAGAGGGGGCGGTCGGTTGAAGGGAGGGTTTAGTAGATTTTAAGATATCTCGCAGGTTTGCAGGACGCTTAAAAAATACTGTGGGACATGAAGGTAATAGGAGGGCAGTGGAATTATTATTCTTTAAAATTGGGTATAGATCGCGGAGGATGTTTCTGATTTTATGGGAGCCAGGGAAGAATGTGGTGATGAGGCTGAGTCTGTCAGGATGGTGGGTTTTGGCCCGAGGGGTGTAATTGGCAGAGGGGGGCAGGATTTGATTGGTAAGAAGCTTTTTGGGGTACTCACGTTCTCTGAGGGAGTGAAATAGGTTATCGGTGTATTGTTGAAGGGAGTGGGCGTCGTTACAAATTCTGTGGCCGCGGACAGAGAGGGAATATGGAATGGAGCGTTTGGTATGTGGTGGATGGCAGCTATTAAAATGAAGGTAAAGGTTATGGTTAGTGGGTTCGGTTTCTTTCACCTCTTCCGTCTCTGACTCTTCCATCACATTTCTGGATGTTAATATCCTACTAAAAAACAACAAATTCATCACCTCCGTCCATAAAAAACCCACTAACCATAACCTTTACCTTCATTTTAATAGCTGCCATCCACCACATACCAAACGCTCCATTCCATATTCCCTCTCTGTCCGCGGCCACAGAATTTGTAACGACGCCCACTCCCTTCAACAATACACCGATAACCTATTTCACTCCCTCAGAGAACGTGAGTACCCCAAAAAGCTTCTTACCAATCAAATCCTGCCCCCCTCTGCCAATTACACCCCTCGGGCCAAAACCCACCATCCTGACAGACTCAGCCTCATCACCACATTCTTCCCTGGCTCCCATAAAATCAGAAACATCCTCCGCGATCTATACCCAATTTTAAAGAATAATAATTCCACTGCCCTCCTATTACCTTCATGTCCCACAGTATTTTTTAAGCGTCCCGCAAACCTGCGAGATATCTTAAAATCTACTAAACCCTCCCTTCAACCGACCGCCCCCTCTCCACCACTCTCACAACTTGCAACCGTCCTCGGTGCAAATGTTGCTCCCTCCTACGCTCTTCTGCTACGCCCTCTTCCAATAAATCTTCCTCAGCAGCCAACTGTACTTCCACGAATATCGTTTACCGTCTCTCGTGCAATTTCTGCCCGGCATTTTATGTTGGCGAATGTACTACCCCGCTTTCAATACGAATGAATGGGCACCGCCACTCCACCACATGTCCTCCCTTCATTGATCCCATTCCTAAACATACCGCTTCCCATCGTAAGACCTTCAATAAATGTTTCTCTCACTCTATATTAGAAGCTCTCCCCGAATCAGCAACTAATATTGAACTGAGGACTCGCGAGATGGCTTTCATCTGGTGCTTAAGAGCATTTGAATCGCCCGGGCTTAACTTGGCCCACTGACCAATAGCAACCCCTTGCTCCCTCCCCACCAGTCCCCTTCCCTTCTCCTGTTCCGCTTCCCCCCCCCCCCCACCCGAGGTAACAGACCACTAGTTAGTCTCTTGTCGTTGACGATGGCGGCTTGCCCGTCGATACGTCCGCAAATTATTCTGTGAGTGTCCTTTTAATTTTCGTGTGCCTGTGTTTTAAAAAGTATATTTATATTTATATATATATATATATATATATAAAGGTTATACTTGTGTCAAGCACCAAAACAAGTTCTAGTAATGCCGTTTCGCAGCTTAGTAGTCTGGCAAATATCTGTTTAACCCATTTTTTCCCAGTGTTCCAAATTTGGAACAAAAATCCTGATCTCAAGAATTGGCTTAATTTTTTTTTCTGATTAAATATTTTGAAGTTATACAGTTTATTTTAACATTAGGAAACATAAATGCTGCCATCATTCCGAAGACATTGCATGTTTGCCATTATGTTTGAAGTTACACGGAGCAGAAAACATGGTTTTAAATTTCTCATGCTATGATTATTATTTTTTAATTATAACACTTTTTGATCGTTGTAAAATAGTTATCTTGCTATTCATATTATAAAGCTGAATATATATTTTATGAATTATGGCACTTAGATAAAATATCATTCATGCTTACTTTTCTACACTAACAAAAACAACCATGTTCCATTTTTTGAACACTGGGAACGGGTGGGTACACCCTTTTCATCCAGCATATACATTGTATTACTTTCAAAAGCCTGGGCTCTGTGAACTCATGTTTATCATTTCTTTGAAATTAAGTATTACATCACAATTGTGTGTGAGTATCAGTGCTGGAAAAAGTCCATTATGTTACAAGATTCATATTGATTTAGTCTCTACTTAGCTGCCAAAAAGAGAGGACACCGTAGAACAGCTCTCGCAGTAGATGGGCAGAGTTCAGCGCAATGATGAACAACAGAAGACAATTTTCAAGAGCTCTGAACACTGAATAAGCACTTAGAATATTGGAAGACAACGAAGAAATAACGAGAGCAGACATTTTTATCACGCCACCTGATGATGGTGAAGGAAGTGCGGAGGACAGTGGTGATGAAGATGAAGGGGGTAATATCAACAATCTAGATGGATGCCAGCTAGAAGCAGAGGCTGAAGTTAAATGAATGCGTCAAGGACGGAATTGCAGAACATGTGCTGATGTTGAATATGAGTATAATGTGGCCAGTAAGCCTCATAAGAAAAAAATCAAAAGTTTTGCAGGAATGGATTCAAAAGGATTTGGTCAAGGACTTTCCTGAATTTGTTTCACCTCCAATAACCGACTGATACCTTCTGATCCAGTGTAAATTTTTGAGCTCTTTTTTGATGATGAGGTATACAAGTTTCTAACAAAATATGTTCTTGATTTATGCCAGAGAACAGAAGGATAATCATAGACTGTGAAATTTGAGATAGACTGTGAAGATGTTCGATGTTTCGTTACATTGCTTCTTTTATCTAGGTACATAACTGTTCCGAGATGGAGGATGTGGTTGGAGACTGATTCTAACTGTTTCAATAAACTGGTTTATAATGCCACGAGGAGAAATAAATTTGAACTGATAAAGCGTTTTGTCCATCGTTGCGATAATAAAAATCTGCCAAAAAATGACAAATTTGGAAAAATGAGGCCTCTTTTCAATTTAGCTCGTAGGCTTCCGCAAGAAGACGTTGAGTAGAAATCTTAAACGAATTTTTCAAATTTAAAAATTCCAGCAACAATTTGAGTCCTCACTAATATATATAAAGACAAGCGAGACTAAGGAATCAGTTCAGTTAACCTGATGAAGCTGGCAGGAGGACCAGCGAAATATTGATTTTTACAATTTTAACATCGCGGAATGAATCCCGAAAAAATAAACAGTCATCTCTTTTCAATTTACTAAACAGTCGCTTTTTGAAACATGCCAGTATGGTAGAACGTTTATCAATCCATGAAAGTATGGATCCTTATTTCGGTAAAGATAGTGCTAAACAGTTTCTAAAAGGAAAGCCTATAAGATATGGATATAAAATGTGGTGTCTCTGTGAACCATGTGGTTATTTGATGCAATTTGAGCCCTATCAAGGAAAGCAGATAGGTTGCCCTAATTCAGAACATGGGCTCGGAGCATAAGTAGTTCTCAATTTAGCCAATAGCTTGCAAAAAACATTCTATTTAAGTTTTATACGGATTGGTTTTTCTCCTCACTAACGCTGGTAGAAAGAATGGCAAAATTAGGTTTTGGGTCCACAGGAACAGTTATGAAAAATCAATTGGTAGTCTGTCCAATATCTGTAGTAGAAAAAAAGGGAAATCAAGTACAGGAAGCTTTGACTACCACTCTGATACTTCATCAAAGTTTACTATAACACATTAGAATGGTTCTTTTGATAAGTTCGTGTGGCTCAGTACGAGATAGGTATTTCGTATTTCTCGTATTTCCAATTGGTATCTACTGCCAACAGAGGTGCTTTTCGCCGAAAGGAACAAAAATAATTCCTCAGCCACGCATTGTGTCACAATACAACCATTTCATGGGAGGAGTGGATAAGATGGACGAAAACATCGAAAATTATCGCATTACAATCAGTTCAAAAAGTGATGGTGGCCCTTATTCTGCTTTTGTTTGGATACCTATGTAAACAATGCATGGCAGTTCTTCAGGAAAAGTAACAAAATGTAGATTATCTAGGAATCAGAAGGCATGTTGTTCAGGTGTATTTGAAGAAAAACGGCAGGCTATCAGCTGGAGGAGGAAGACCAAAGTTATCAAAAGACTTACTTCTACGAATTCCTAGTGAAATAAGGTAAGAACACACTGATCACTGGATTGGTACTTAACGCAGCAAAAAAAAACAGATGTGCTATGTGCAAAAAAATTAAATAAAATGTGAAAAATGTAATGTACATTAACATTATGTTTATTATAAAAAATTCCGTGTCTAATACTAAAGTGTACTAACTGCATTCTCATTTTAAAACGTGATATTAAAAAAAATATTCGCTGCAGAACGGATTTTTCTTCATGCTCCCATTCGATCCCAGTGTTCCAAAATTGGAGCATAGTATTACTGTAGTTCTATGGGTGTAAACTTCACGTAAATAATATTTATGTACTTAAAATAAATTAAACTAACAAAAAATGTTTAAAAAGTTAAATTTATAGCAAAAAAAATAATTCGGGCAAAAATGGATTAAGGCAAGTTTAGTACTTGATATGGCACTTTATGACCTTCTAGTGGACCAGGATCAGAAGGGAAGCCTCGGGAGGCTACCGGACACCTTTCACAAATGCAGAGCACTAAAAACAGGTTTGCCAAAAAAAGAATACCTCTCTAGCTCTTCTAGTTACAGAACAGTACGAATTCCAGGAAAACTCCAGGATTTCCAGGTTTTTCCAGGATATTTTCGTTATCCCACTTAGGAGCGCTTGGGACTTTTGATATGTTCAGCTCAAAGGGGTCCTGAATACAACTTAAAAGGTCTGGCTTTGTTATTAATTATTTCTGGGTTAAAACCTAATTTTCCTGGGCTACACCATCACGTCACGAGCAGGCAACTTGAGACAAACTTAACAAGCCATCCACTACTTCTAGTAGTCTTTTACTCTCTATCCAAACCAAATATAGATAAGCAATGGCATCATTCTTCTGTGTCGCTAACTACCGACAGGCATACAAGGATTATGAACATGGCTGCTGGCATCCACCTTTATCTCTCCACTTTTCCATCTCTCACTAATTCAAAAGAAAAATTGTTCCTCTCCACATTAACTACCTGCCTCCAAACTCTCGAGCAAAGCCAAGATACTGGCTCCATAAGTAACTCAACAAGATGGTTGTCTCACTGTGAGGGCCAGCACACAGTTAAGACTGCACTTGGATGACAAGCAGACACCACAACTACTGCCCCCCCAGAGCCATTACTGCCTCAACGTCTTACCTTGAATGAGTCAAAAACGTTCACATTACCCATTCTCCATTTCCTGTATCTGACATTTTCTAGCAGTTCAGTCCCAAACCACGGCGTTAACATCCACACCCTCACTCTCATGGTCCACACCTTAATCGTATTCTCCCCCTATACTGACTCAGTAGTTGTTCATGAAAGCAATGATGACTGCCAAAGTCCTACCTCACCTGCAAACCCAAGACAGAGAGTGATGGTGAATTTAGGTTTCATGTTTCCGCAGTTTTCAAAGACTTGATGACTGATTCACAGGTTTTCCAAAGCGTACAATAGTTTCCCTGTCCTTCCCACTACTGTCTTTGGGTCAGAAGTGTCTTCTGACCTGATGACCCTTGTGGGATGGCTCGCAAAACCTGAAAAAGCAGCGGCAAGCAGAGGACCAACCTCAAGGGGAGCTTGTTCACAGTCCGAAGAACCTCCAGTGGCACTGGGAGCAACATCCACCTCTCTTTTGCAATCCAATTCCACTCCTCCCACTGGATGACCACCACTTTGCGATTCAGAGAAAGCATCCTGGAAACAAAACACTGTTTCAAAGAAATGGCCAATGAATAATTGATTTTTTGCTTATACCTTGAAGAGGCTGAAATAGAGTGTTAGCATGATGGGGGATTGAATTAAAATCTATTCAATATAGTAAATTGTGTTTCCAATATATTATGCATACTAACTAGCACCAACTTTCATAGTTTGCTAAATACTTACAATTTATCGAGCACTGTTTTTGCAATAATATTTAATAAGCTAAAACACCCAGCCATTTATGTTTTAGCTTAAAAAATATTGCTTTCATGACATTTCCCAATACTACACCCAACACTAATAATTTATACTAATTTTGAGGATACTGGGACTAGCCACGGTAGTTACCTTTACGGAGTCACCCGCAAGTGCACTAAAGTGCGATATTCCACAGAGGAAAAATCATGCATCCTTGACCGGGATTCGAACCCTGATCCCGGTCAAGGCAAATGATTTCTCCTCTGTGGAATATCGCACTGTGTTTATAAGCATGTTCTGGATGCTGAAGTGAAAATTTATTAGCAATTCTTATGACTTTACTGATCTGAAGATCAGATTTTTATAAAGAAATACTGCTGTTGATTTTAGAAGATGAACTGACAGTAAACATAATGGTAAATGTGCACATAGATGTGAAATCGGTAACCATCCCTTCGCTGGAACGTTAGAAAAGTGTGACTAAGACATATCGAAATATTTTCAAATTCTCCTGTTTTCTATTACTTATTTCACTATTTATATGCATGACTTTCATCAAGGTTCTCACTTCTTCAATCTCCAATCTTGGTCTGTATCCTGGTCACAAAATGAATTGTCTGAAAGCAGCTGTTCATGAGCAAAATGTTTTAAAAAGGTGGCTGCTCTGCACTCACTTAGCATCAGAAAATATCCCAAGAGTGGATTGAAACTTCAGCCCTGAGGCAAAGTGTGCCAGGAATGCTAACAATTAGACCAAGAGATTCAACCTCGGAAACATTGTTCAGGAATGCAAATTTATGTTTCTTTTTAGGTAACATGAACATTTGTGGTGTTGCTTGTGAGTAAATTAGAGTATTATAGGTTTCATTTTCCTGCCTACAAGTGAGTAATTGCAGCCAGGAAGCAAATGGACCAAATTGGGCAGCTGAAACGGGTTTCGCACTCCCTTGCCAAAAAACCTCAGTTATGAAACTCCTCACTCATGAAAACTATTTTGGTGGTCCGCTGAAAGTTTCATAAGTGAGGTTCTACTGTACTTGGAAATAAAACTATTCCTATTAGCTATATTGTTAAAATTGGCATAAGCTCTTTCCTATAGTAAAACACTTACAAAGGAACTTTCATCATTCGATGAATCATGGATCTTAAAGCAGCTACATTTTGACCCAGATTAAGTGCTGAACCATAAGGGCTAATTTTTTCCAAAAAGTTCGATTTCTAAAAATAGAAAAGTCATAATATCCGTCCTTTGTCATCAAATATACAGATATATAAATACAGAGATCATCAACTCTAAAAAGATTATAAGGTCACCACCACATTCAATGGTGAAAGTAATAGAACTGCAAAATGAGTTTTAAAATGTTACATAGGCATCTAATAGGTGTAATGTACCCTCCCATAAACACAAGACATCATCCGAAAAAGCCGAAGCCAATTAGATGTACATTTTAAGAGTGGGATATATTTGAGGTAAAAAGTTTACCCCACATTCTTCATGAAAATGTCAGCTAAAATAGGTGAAATAGGAGAGGCCATAGCTAGGCCAGTTCTTTGAAAGAAAACCTCTCCATTGAACACGAAATAATTTCACCTCAGGCTAAGTTCAAGCATGCTTCTAGTATCAATTCATAAACTGAGTGGTCACTGCCAGAGTTTTTTACCAGGCCAATGGAATGCTTCTGATGTAAGTACTGATGTAAATATGTTTGTTACATCAAATGAGACTAGTTTTGCATTATGAATTGTGTAATACCTGATATTTTGTTCACAAGTTGCTACGAGTTTTTAACTATACATAGGATTAAAGGCTGTAGGTATACTTTCTAAGTACATACAGTAGAAGCTCCATATAACGTGTAGGGCATATAACGAGAAGCTCGAATTTGAGAGGGATGACCAAATAACGATTTAAAACCCTATGATTTACATGTAAAATAAATCGGTATTAGCGAGGACATCACCCTGCCTCCCCAGGGGTCGTTTACTATTACGAGTGGCAAATCTCTGCTTCAATCTCGGCAAACTGGCACCAATTTATGCTCATGTCCTCTGTCATTGAAATTATATGCCTAGCAGTATTTATTCCACACAAGTTGACGTTTAAATGTACATTTCGGACATTCATGGCATGCCTGTATTCACACAAATTCCTCGTAAATTCGAGCATTTCATTGTTCTTTTGTCATCCTCCTGTGTTTTTATCAAGTTCAGTCTGACTGATACAACATCATGGCTGGGAAACGAAAATTGCTGTATCTGAAAACTAAAATACGAATTATCAATGAATGCGAAAGTGGCGATGGGTCCAAAAGCGAGATAGGGAGGCGATTTGGCATATTTTCCTCGACCTTATTCACAATTCTCAAGAATAACGAAAAATTTCATGCCTCAGTGCTTCAAGAAGGACATCCAAGTAGCCAGAAACATTTGCGGCCAGGAGAACATACGCAGTTAGAATCTGCCATTTTCTCATGGTTTTGCCAGCAGAGAGCAGCCTGAATTCCGATAAATGGCCCATTGATGAAGGCAAAAGCGGAGTATCTAAGTGAGAGGCTCAGTATTGACAAGTTTAAATGTTCCGATGTTGCATACGTAAATTGTTATGAATTAGGATTCCCTATATTTTAAGTTGTCTATGTATTGTATTGCCTTTTGTAAATGTTTCAAAGAGTATAAATATTAAAAACAGGTCAAGGATGATTCATTTTGATATGCACGAAAGGTATGTACTATAAATCATGCGTCTATCTCGCAGCAGGGAGTGTAGTCAGCATTCATTGTATTCATTATCAGCAAGTTCCCGCTAGATAATAATAATAATAATTTAATTGTCCAAAGATCCTACAAAAGAAAGATATGACACGTCATAAAAAATTACGTAAAAGTGCAAAAATTACAATTTCATATGGTATTTGTTGGCCACAATAGGTGCGAATGAAGTCACACACATTGCAGATAGATAATATTTAAAAATAGAGAAAACATATATATGCAGAGCTTATACTCTTTTGTCTATTAGAAACTGATCCATGCTATAATAGCCAGATCCAGCTAGAAATACTTTTAACTTCCTGATAAATAACTTTGTAGAGGGTGTAGATTTGATGTAACTAGGCAGATTATTATAGATGAGAGAAGCAGAGGGGTGTGGACCTTTCTGGGAGTGAGAAAATAAATACTGATGGATATGTATGTTTTCTTTTCCGCGAGTGTTATGGCGATGGAATTCTGTGTTCTTTATGAATAGGTCTGGATTGCATTTTACAAAAGTGGCACAGGTGAGAAAGTAGAGGTAGGGTAAGGTCAAAATCTTTGAAGAGATAAAGAGAGGTTTACCAGGAGTTTTGACTGATAATTTGTATATTACCTTAAGGGCACTTTTTTGAATAGAGAAAACTTAGCTTGCTAAAGGGGAATTTCCCCAGAACATTATGCCATAGCTAACTACGGACTCAATATTGGCATGATAAAGGAGCATTAGAGAGTGCAGAGATAAAACTGGGACCAGTTTCCTTATTAAGTAAATCTGGCTAGCCAATTTATTTGTTAACTGATGTAGATGTAAGTAACGCGGAAGATATTATGGGTATCGTGATGGAATTCATTTAGGAACTAACAACCTTCATAACTTTCTTCCTTGCACTCGAAACTCACAGCAAATCACATATATGTACCATGGAATACCTAAAAAAATAGTGAATCATAAACATGTTATTGTGCCCTGCCACCTAGCAGCCGCAACGTGTACTATCGCTTGAAAAGTACGTGTTACGCGGGAGCCAATACCGTATTCACTAGTTGTAATAAGTTTCACATCTTATCTAAACGCAGTTGGTCCATGAAATTCCGTGGTGTGTTCAACAATTATGTTTCCATAGATTCAAGAGAGTATTCCACGCATAACTATTGCAATAATAACACAAACGACAGTATACTGTTAAGGGCTAATCTAGAACAGATAGTTAAACATAATGAATTCACAAGTCTATTTCCACACTGTTTAATCTACCGACCATGGTTTCGGCACGTAGTGCCATTTTCAAGGTGCCTTAAACCTTGAAAATGGCACTACGTGCCGAAACCATGGTCAGTAGATTAAACAGTGTGGAAATAGACTTGTGAATTCATTGTTTAACATAAAAAATTTCCACCGAATTACGCCGGAAACTGTATTTTTTATTTAGAACAGATAGGGCTAAACAGATTGGATAACTTTGACAAAAGTGGTGTACACAGACTTGTTTGTAATGACAGTGGTATTCAGTACATATGTATATGTAATGTTTCCAGAAGTACCTAAATACACCATATGCCGTGAGTTAATTCTACTGATTTTAGCATTTGCAAGTAATAAAGCACATCACTTGAGCATCTGATGTATGTGAAAAGAGCACATACATGCAAAAAATTAAATAAAATGTAAAGTATTATCAATGGGTAAGGGAAAAAAATAGAGACACAGAAGAATCTCGATTTTTAATAAATCATTTTATGTCAAATTTGATTTTACACAAGTTAATGGAGTGTCCCGGCTGGTTACTTAAGTATTCTCATGGAATCATTATTTGATTTTATGTAAAATCGATGAAATCATTTTATGTAAGGTTATTTTGGTCCCCGGTTGAGGTATCAATTCGATTTTAAGAAACAAAACAAGAGAACTTAAAAAAACTTCAGTAAAATCGGACAGATTCTTGCCCATCTTCAATGGAAATCTTCAAGTTAATGCCGTACTGTAGTGAAATTCAACTGTAATTTATCAATATGTGGCATTTTAATTGTATATATTATTATCTTACTTTCCCATCTTTCAGCCTGAAAAGCCAGGGGTTCAAGGTGAAGTTTACTAGTTTACCCTTTGACAGCTGTGCCAGAATGCTCACGCATAGCTGCTTTATGACCTTGAGATATGAAACACGTCAGATGCTCCGAGTGACAAGATTAAGCTCGCTTTTGGGTAGCCTGCAAGCAGGTGGGTCATCACACAAGCACGCCTTGCTCAGCGGCATTCGATACCCATTTTGGGTTAGCAAAAAATTATTTAAATTGAATTGAAGAACCAAGCAATATCAAAATGATAGCAAACACAATGTAATTCAAAACAAAGAAATGACAATTTTCAATACACGATAATTACCACTGATGTCATCATATGTAACCTGTGCAGTTTTTACTCTTTTGCACCGGAGCCTTGCAATGAAAAATGCTTCCCTTGTCATGACTGCCGAGAGCATATCATTATTGTATTTCTTCATACTGAACTCTCTCGTAGCAAGGAATCGCATGGGTGGGTATGCTTCTTATCGGCCTTGGGACACAAGTAAGTGGGATGCCGGATCCATTCCTCGATCGATGAAGGCATCTACCTCTGAACTGAACGGTCGGGATTACCTCCGCCTGCAGGCCAAGGAAGAGTCCAGCGTCCCACGGGGTGGGGTCCCTAACTATCCCTGGGACATTTTTTGCTTGCTTGCATCTCACTTAGCCACGGAGATGCGTTGACATTGTGTTTGTTCTCTTATGTGGAAATATCTGCACCATTTATAAACAACATTTGTTTGCCTCCATTGAAAAATTTACGGCGTATAAGCACGGTTATGTTCGTAGCAAAAGGGTGAAATAAGAAATTTTACCACTCATAATGTTCGACTCATTGCCAATTGAAGTAACATATTTCTTCCGCAACACATTTGATGTCAACAGCTTATAATGCAATAACAATGAAACACAAGAAAACATATACAAGTGCAATATTGACCCCACATTTCCACAAATATAACACTCAATTATATGTACAACCCAATTTTCAGTTCAAACAATAAGGAGAAGTGATAAAATTCTACACGTATCACTTACAGGAATCGAGTTCTCAGCATTCATGGCTTTGCCATGTCGTAGTATTTTAAGCTCCTCTTCAAAAGTCTCTTTATCTTTGAAAAATTGGTCTTTGAACCATTTCAATTCAGACAACTTGCGGATGCAATCTCTACAAGCATGCTGCGGGAAGTCATCAGCTTTGGAGACCTGAAAGAAGACGTTACTGCTCAATGTAGTAGCGATGGCATTAAGTCAAAAGGAAAGGAGGAGGGAGCGCAAGAACACAATTATTTCCACAATTGTCTGCACCGCAATGCAATGCTTTCCCCAGGCATAATTTTTCTCAAACTTCCAAAAATCCTTTTAACACATTCAACCCGGAATATTTCTAGTGTGCAATCACGAAAAACGGAAAGCGCTTTCTGCCATATTAATTTGGCCAGTCACTTATATATTATTTAAAATTAGTTTAAAAAAATTTTAACAACAAAACTCACTTATTTATAAAAGACGCGAATTCCCGTCCTTAGCTTTCTTGGCAAAGTCAGGTCAGTAATCAGTAATCGGTCAGTAAGTAACAGATGTGAATGCACGTCCTTCGGTATCTTGGCAACACACATCGGACGTGCATTCGCGTCCGTCGGGTTGAACATGTTAAAATTTTCAATTTTTTAGGGATGGATGGTTTCGGTTCTATGGTTCCACCAGTTCTTCAGCTTGGAACCACAGCTGAACAGAAGTTATGGCACCAAAATCCTTGGCCTGAAAACCACTTTGATTAAACATTGGACCCTGAATGTGGTGAAGGTGTGCATTAAAACCTAGAGAAATGTTGTACTAACAAGTAGACTTTGTGTGACTAATGTTCGGGATCCAAACGAGGCAATTATTTTCTTAAACTATAGAGAGAATGCGGGAAAAGTGTCATGGCTTTCTTCCACACAGGCCCGGGTTAGAGAGAAGAACGCTATTAAAGAATCTTCCTCCATAAAAATCCTTTGAAGTTAACGCATCACTCAACAGATGTTGTAGCCCAGTGGGTTGAGGCACTGAGCCGGTTATCCTAATATGGTGGCTGGGGTTTGATCCCAGGTTGCAGCATTTTTTTTCTTTCGAATATGTTGCGGAATTACTGTATATTGCCCACTCCCATACATTTACGGAAGTAGCAACAATTTTTTTTTTTATTTTCAGCCTATTTGCTGGATTTTCAATCAATCTCCTTGGGAGACTTTCGAAGCTAATTTAGGGATTCTTGTTTGGCTGAAAATAGGCTTCACATGCTGACAGACCTAATATATTTAGATTTTGAAAATACAAGGATACTTCCATGAATAGGATGGTAAATGTTTCCGAGGTTATGTAAAAAAATTTTCCTATGACCTTTTTGTGGAGAAAAATATTATATTGAAGCAAAGACTGTATCATGGGGGAGAGGAAGATATTCCAGCACAAAAAAATATCACGTAATGATATCACTATTTCTTTTCCCACCTCACGTTTAATTCAATTGAAGGAATTTAACTTTTCATTCATAATAATAATAATAACAAAAACCGGACCACCAGCCTCCACGTGGCGTACCTGGTAACGGCTTTGCCGGCTAATGGTGGACGTCTGCGTGTGGGGCTAACCACCCCACACGCAGAATACCTGGTTCCAAAAAGGAATAAAGAAAAAGCCACCCACAACCGGCCCCTTTCGGATGGGGGCCCTAGTACAGTTGGGTGTGGCAATGAAAATTCACCACCTCAGAAGGGAGCCCGGATGCAGTGGACGGAAGCCCTAAGGGGCGACCTCTTCGCATGCCATGCTGCCAGCGAGCCCGAACGCAGGGGGTATATGGCAAGGATGCACTCTTTGTGGTGTGAGATGCATCCAGAGCATTGCCACCTATCGCAGCAGAATCTGCGCGAATATGCCAAACATCTGCGGAAAAAGGAAACTCTCCACCAACCGCCAGTTCAGAGGAACACACCACCGGCCAGACCACCCTCCCCGACACAGGCAGCCTCTCCACCGCCTGAGGCGAGAACGACAGTCGTGTCTGCCTCTCGGCCAAATGGGGAAGAAGCTGGTCAGGTCGTCTCTGAACTACGAACGCGGTTGTTAAGCACCATTAACTGTGATGAAGGACAACCTAGGCAGAGAGACAACCACCGGAAGATCTCTCTGCGGGGTAACCACCTGCCCCAGTTGAATGGTCTTATCGACGAAATCCTAACGGAAACGTCGGACCTTTGGACGGTAAATTGCGTGGTCTATGCTGCTGCCAAAATTATGGCTCACTCCCAAAAGAACACCTCTTGGGAGGACAAATCAGCAAAGAGGCTTGAACAGTTGGAGGCCAAGATCACGCAGGCGAGACAACAGGCGTCGAGAATTCAGTGTGTAATGGAATACATCTTATCTGGGCGAACTTTCACTCCTAAAGTTTGGCGCATAGCGCGCAGTCTCAGGTACAACCATCACACGCTGAATAAAAGCGTGCTGCTTACCACTAAGCAGCACGCGGTCGATAGAGTACGGGCACTCACCACGGCCCGGAAAAAACTCCTGAAGAGGAGTAGGGGCATGAGAGAAAATGCCACCTTTCTCCTTCAGCCGTCCCGTCTCTTTCGACCACCTCCGCCTGTCGTTGAATCTCCGCCACCCGTCCAAGAGGTTGAACGTTTCTGGAAGGAAATATACGAAACGTCGAAGCCATTCAACGGAGACACTCCGGCCATAGGACTCTTTAAAGAGGTTTGTGACCGCCACCTACAAGATGTGGATGGACCTCTTTCAGTCACCGAAAGTGACGTGAAGAAGGCCTTCTCTGGCAAGAAGAATTTCTCGGCTCCAGGAATGGATGCCGTGAATAACTTCTGGTGGAAGAAATTTACTTCCACCCACCAACACCTCGCCAGAATCTTCACGTCCTTTCTAAATGGTGAAAAACCAATTCCACCTTGGCTGACTGAGGGACGCACGGTTTTAATACCTAAGAAGGGAGACTTGTCCAATCCAAAGAACTACAGCCCTATAACCTGCCTCAACACTGTATATAAGGCGTTCACCTCGATCTTGAGCGACCTTATCCTACACCAAGTCCAGCCGGTTTGGGAGGAGGTGTACGAGCAGAGGGGCTCAAAGCGGGGAATCGCGGGATGCAAGGACAACCTGCTCATTGATAGGTGCATATGCCAGGATGCCATCCGGCATAAGCGAAACCTATCAATGGCCTGGATGGACTACAAGAAGGCTTTTGACACCACTTCGCATGAGCTTTTGATCGCCATGCTGAAGTTGATGAAAGTCCACCCTGAGGTTGTGTCCTGCATCCAACGCCTGTTACCACTGTGGAAAACGCGCTTCGTTCTGACCTCAGGCAAGCGGTCAGTTTCCACAGAGTTGGTAACATACCACCGTGGCGTTTTTCAAGGCGACAGCTTGAGCCCCCTACTGTTCTGTATTTCCCTCCTACCCTTGTCCCTTAGGCTGCGACGAGGTAAAGGATACATATGTGGTGTTCCAGGTGACAGGAAGCATAAGGTCACCCATTTGTTTTATATGGATGACCTGAAGCTGTACGCTTCTAATGCGAAAGACCTTCGCACTGCCCTGGACACCGTACTGGAATACAGTGAGGCTATAGGAATGGAGTTCGGATTGGACAAGTGTGCATCCATCCACTTGGCGAGAGGAAGATTTTCGGAGATCAAGGAAGACGTGCAACGTGTTGACGGGAGCGTCATTCGTCACCTCGAGGACGATGACAGCTACGAATATCTCGGCGTCCCCCAGCGCCGAATGCAGGAGGTTACAGCAGTGAAGGAAAGATCACCGCCAAATACAGACAGACTCTCAGGAACATCTGGAGTTCTGAACTCTCACGAACATGTTCGCGGTTCATACACTGCTGTATACCTTTGGATGCATGAAGTGGAACGTCAACGAGTTGCGGAACCTCGATAGGGGAACGAGGAAGATGATGACCATCTATAGAAGTCTTCATCCGAAATCTTCCGTCACCAGATTGTATCTCCCTCGCAATGTAGGTGGTAGAGGACTATTGAGTCTGGAATGTCTCCACAACAGAGTTGTCCTGGGTACAGCTTGCCGAGTTTTGAAAAGCAGGGACCCCCTGCTCAATCTTGTGAGTAATCACGAGAGTGCGGGAGCAGGGGCGTTTCTCTTCCAGGCGGCAAAGAGGGCAGCGGACGAAACCGGTCTCGACTTTGACCCGTCATCCGACGGAAGCGACAATGACACGACCATCTTGTCATTGAAGGCAGACGTCCTCAAGCTCGAAATAAAAAAAGCCGAGCAGAAGGCCTTGCTCAAGGTGCATACCGATAAGCCCATGCATGGAGGTTTCTATCGAAACATCGAAAAGCATGGGCTATCGAAGGAGCTAACGTTTGCCTTCCTACGCTCCGCCGGTCTGAAGTCCGAGACCGAGGGTTTTGTCCTCGCGTGCCAGGATGGTGTCATAAACACACTCGTGTACCGCTGCATTATATTCAAGGCAGAGGTTGCAGACACGAGATGTAGGGCGTGCCGAGCCCAGCCAGAGACTTTGAGTCACCTTCTCTCCGGCTGTAGTTATTACGCTAAGTCAGCATATTTAGCTCGGCACAACGCGGCCCTACGGGTGTTATACTTTTATCTTCAACACCATTATGGCATCGACGAAACACCTGTGCTGCCCTATGCCCCTGGAGATATTGAGTCCGTCGTGGAGAACGATAAATGCACGATCTGGTGGAATTACTCCTTTTCCACCACCAGGCAGTTGGAGGCGACTAAGCCTGATATCGTTCTCCTCGACCACCTCACACGCTCCATGTTCGTGATCGAGTTTTCGGCTCGACGAAATACCAAGACCTGCTTTTCGAACTTCGACAGATGTACCCCGGACACTCTGTGAAACTGGTGGTCCTCATCATAGGTGTGCTCGGTGGAGTTAAGGGCTCGCTGCTAAATAACATCAAGTGTATTCCGTCCTGCGTGGCACAGGCGGAATCACTAGTTGCACGCATGCAGAAGGCCGTCATCCTGGGGTCACTCCGTCTACTGCGGACGCATGACCCGACAGCAGTGTAGCCACACATCTGATGGGCATCAGACGTGGCTGCGATTACTGCCCAACCCCTCTCGAGTCTTCGGCCATTATGACGGCAATGAAACCTGATGCTTGCCGGGGACTCGGAGGGTCATGTTACAAGTGTAACAATTAAAATAATAATAATAATAATTTATTTGCCAAAGGATCAGATACATAAATATTGCATATAAGGCACGTCAAATAATTGCCCATATTGAGATACAAATATACAAATAATTTATTAATACACAGAATTGATCTAATAATTGTCACCGAGGTATTCTTCAATGGAATAATACATCTTGGTCAGGAGATGTCTTTTCAATTTCAACTTGAATGAGTTTATACTGTTCACAGTTTTTATACATGATGGCAGTTTATTATACAACCTTATTCCCATTTCTTTGGGTCCCATTTTAGCAACTTTAGTGCGCACAAAATTATAATGAATATCACTATTTGCCCATTTTAAATAAAACAATGATGGTAAATTTCCACACAGTATATTATCAACCACAGTATATTAACAAACACTGACCAAGGTTTCGGCACGTAATGCCATTCTCAAGGTACATATTTCTCAAATACTCCACCTTATATACCCCGGGATGGAGGCCAGGGGGTGGGGGGGGTGGTGGGAGGTATTAAGTCACAGAGGGGGGGGGGGGAGAATACAAGAGGAAAAGGGTGGTTTAACACAGAAAAGCCGTTGGTGGTGAAGGTCAGGAGGCATGGTCATCATATTGTCGGACGGGAGGGAGAACAAGGTTTAACAAAGGCGATCGATCATTACATAACTTAGCCGGGCTATGAGTGATTTCATATTGTTCAAAGAAATCCAGCTTAGCCCCTTTGTCAAAATGGTGTAAAACATCCGTGTCAAAATTACTAAAATGATTAAAATCACACAGAGAAATATGTACCTTGAGAATGGCATTACGTGCCGAAACCTTGGTCGGTGTTTGTTAATATACTGTGGTTGATAATATACTGTGTGGAAATTTACCATCATTGCTTTATTTAAAATGGACATTTCGTATTTCCACAATGTCAAGCCTGATACGCTTCTATATCGCTATTTGCCCTTGTAAGGTGATTGTGGATAACATTATTCTCATTAAAATTAGAAAGATTATTTTTTATATACATAACAGTTAAAAATATGTATATACATGGAATGGGAAGAATGTTCAACTCCTTATAAATCGGTTTGCTGGGAGATCTGTTCCCTTTCCGGACTATGATTCTCACTGCCCTTTTTTGGAGACGAAATATTTTGGTACACAGATGGGTAGATCCCCAGAAGATTATGCTATTCAGTACATGCGAATAAAAATCACTATAATAAAGGCTTAATAAAGTTTCTCTTTCCACAGTTAAACTAAGCTGTCTCAGAATGTAGCAGCTAGAACTTAACTTACTGCTAAGATAATTGATGTGTTCTGTCCAGGACATTTTATAGTTTAAAAGTACTCCTAAAAATTTACAAGTATCAGTTTGTGCAATTGATTTGCGGTCCATTCTTACAATGATGCTTTCCATTGGCAGGCCACTGGACATGAAGTGTATTAAATTACTTTTATGTGGGTTAACAATTAGGAAATTATCCTGTGCCCATTTGCTAATCTTATCGGTAACTATTTGAGCTTGGTCGATTATGGATTGATGGGAATTAGTTGAAACTATTACTGTTGTGTCATCTGCATATAAAATTGGTGAAATAGTGTCATATCCAGATAAAGGGATAGGTAAGTCATTAATATACAACAAAAATAGAAGTGGGCCTAGAGTAGATCCCTGAGGAACACCCAATTTAGAATTAAGAGTGGTAGAAGAATACTTAATGCCATTAATGGTTAATGTTACCACCTGCGATCTATTGTGAAGGTATGACTTGATCCACTGAAGTGGTAAGCCCCTAATTCCCAGTCTATTAAGTTTAAATAATAGATGGTTATGATTTACATGGTCAAAGGCCTTGGTGAAATCGTAAAATAATGCCAGAGTATCATTTTTCTTGTCGATAGACAATAATATTCTGTCTATTGCTTGGGATATAGCTGTAATTGTTGACTTTCCCCGTATAGACCCGTGTTGATATTCAGAGAGAAGACTATACTTTTCCAGATAAGATACTATACGTGCAAAAACAATTTTTTCAAAAATTTTAGAGAAGGAGTTTTGGAGGGCAATAGGTCTGTAATTGTTTAAATCGTCTACACTCCCTTTGTTTTTATATAGAGGAATAATCTTGGACACTTTAAGCGAGGCTGGAAATATACCAAGCCTCAAAGATTCATTAACTAAATAAAGAAGTGGTAACCTAATCATGTCATAGGAATATTACCTTGCCTATGGGATCCCATCAGGACCTGAACTATTTTGGTTAATGGTAGCTATGACTGACTTCAATTCCCTGTCATTGGTGGGCATCATAAAACAAGAAAGAGGATTAACCTTAGAAGAATATGTGCTGGAAATAGGAATTGGGGTTGGAACTGGATTAGGAACATGAGCAAAATGCTTGTTAAAGACATCAGCAAGGTCAGAGTAACAATTTAGCTTCATGGCGTAGAATTGCATACTTCGGGATGACAAAAGTCACTACTTGAGCGTGCCTCCTGGGAAATTTTGAGTACATCGTTGCTAATTAAAAAGTAATAGTCCCTTAATTGTTTATGGCCTTGAGAAAGACACACGACCAATCGAAGCCCAACCTATTGATGGAAATATCCTTGTATTTTCAAAATCTAAACATATTAGGTCTGTCAGCAGGTGTAGCTTATTTTCGGCCAAACAAGAACCCCGAAATTAGCTTTGAAAGTCTCCCAAGGAGGTTGATTGAAAATTCAGCAAATAGGCTGAAAATTTAAAAAAAATTGTTGCCACTGCCGTATATGTATGGGAGTGGGCAATTTACAGTAATTCCGTAAAATATTTGAAAGAAAAAAATGCCACGACCAGGGATCGAACCCCAGCCACCATATTAGGATAACCGGCTCAGTGCCTCAACCCACTGGGCTACAACATCTGTTGAGAGATGCGTGAACTTTAAAGGATTTATACGGAGGAAGATTCTTTAGTTGCGTTTTTCTCTCGAACCCAGGCCTATGTGGAAGAAAGCCGTGACACTTTTCCCGCATTCTCTCTATAGTTTAAGAAAATAATTGCATCATTTCGATCCCTAACATCAGTCATCAGTCACGCGATGTCTCCTTGTAAGTAAACAAATTTACTTGTATAAAGAAATACACGCTAGATTTATCATATTTTCAAGTAAGTGATGAAAGACCACGCTACTTAAAGTTTTACGTTTGCTATATTTCATAAGGTGGCTAACTACATATTATTTACCTGAATTTCACCACACAATAATTCTGGGAGTTCTTCCTTTGCCACGCTTAATGTTGTCAAGATGCTATTGATATTTGGGCCTTTGATAGATATTGACAGCTGGTATAATTAATCTTGGAAATTGTTTTCCCTGAGAATGTCCACCAAAGACTGAAAATTTAGTCCAGCCACATTAGTAAGAGCAATACCTCCACTAACATGAGCAAGGGCACCGTGAATTTTCCGTACGACTGCTATGCAAAAAAATATGCCTTTGGTGAGAGGCCCTTACTAGACTAATAGCACCTCTGCCATTTCCACGAAGGTTTCCATTGCCATTTAAAATACATGGAACAGTGATAATCCTTAAAATCGGACACCTGTAAATTTTGTAAGCACTGATTAACCCCATAAGAAATGCACTGTAATTAGGATTAATGACCGTGTTAATATGATAAATGTCTCATTTAAATGCAGGTAATAAGGAATTTGTTGCTACGTATTAGTGATTTAATTTTGTTCAAGCAATAGTTCGGCACATCCCATGCTTCCCATTGGAAAAAGCCAACTGTCACAAGCTGTTCTCTCCAGAGGCAAGCCAATCAAATAAAGAACGAAATGCACATATTTTCCCAGCTGTATGCATTATGTTCATGAGAAAAGCATCTTTGGGTATTTCATTTGGGTGCTTAGTGATATAGGCCATGCTTCCAAATGGAAATTATGAGGCAAAAACAAAAATGGGAAATAATATGACAATACATTAACAGAGAAATGTCAAAGAGAGAAGCTATATGGGGATTTAACTTGATCACCTAGTCGTCACTGGCAATTAAAAATGCACCCACTGAATGCAGAGTTCTATGTCCAGTCTTAGTAGTGTATTTGCCATGTTGTTTAGATATCCCACCCACTTACCCAATTGTGAAGTGATTTTTCATGCTGATGACACATCTACACTAAGTGTGGGTGACAATTTTGCAGATGCTTGTAATTCTGCTCATCAAACTGTAACCAAAATGTTTAATTGGTGTAGGTTGAATAATTTGAAAATTAATGAGAACAAAAGCAATTTTCTACCGCTTCACAATAAAATTAATCCACCAATATTGACCCCTCTTCTTCTAGTGGATACAAGTAAACCTATAAAGAAGTCTAGCTCCGTAAAATTCTTGGGAATATCTTTGACTGAAAATCTTGATTGGTATCCTCACATTAATGATATAATTAAAAAAATTGCCACTGGCACATTTATGATCAGGAAACTTGTCCCTACTACTTCCGTGGAAATTTTGAAACTAGTATACTATGCTGAAGTTCATGCTTACTTGACCTACGGAGTTGTCTTATGGGGTAACTCGAGTGCAGCAATGAAGGCATTTTCTATACAAAAGAGGTCTGTAAAGGCCATGTTGAGTGTACACATCAGGACCCCTGGAAGGCATTTGTTTAGGCAACTGAGTATCATGACTTTACCCAGCATATATATTTTTCACTCATGTTTATTTGTAAAAAAGAATCCATCTATGTTCATTCCTAACTCGATGGTTCATAGTCACTTGACTTGTGGAAGGGAGAATGTTCACCTGCGAGTTCAACCACGTGCTGTATATAAGAATGGCCCTATTCACTCGGCATCACTTTTGTTAGATAAGTTACCTGCAAACTTTAAATGCAAGTCCTCCGTGTCTTCTTTTAAATTAAAACTCAAAGAACTACTGCTTAATAAATGTCATGAGTTTTTTCAGACAATATTGTAAATCTATTGTGAAAGGTTATCATGTATTAATGCTTCTGAATATGTTCTATGTCAACAACGACCAACAGAACAATAAAGTTATGCATTATTATTTGTTACAGTTGTAACACTTCCCTCCAAGTCCCCCGCAAGCATCAGGTTTCATTGCCGTCATAATGGCCGGCGACTCGAGAGGGGTTGGGCAGTAATCGTTGCTACATCCGACGCCCATCGAATGAGTGGCTACGCTGCTGTTGGGTCATGTGTATACTGTAGACAGAGTGACCTCAGGATGACGAAATTTCCCTCTGCACAGCCAAGACTTGCTTGTTGCTATATAGTTGCTTTTTTTGGCATGTCAAAGTACAAACTCCTTAATTGCTGGTTGATATGGTGACACCCAGTACTTATAATACCAGAAAACGTACATTTATTTTTTAATTCATTTTTTAGGAACAATCAAAACAAATTGTTTTAAATTTTAGGATTAAATACATGTATACTTCAAAACCCTAGATTTCTAAGTTCCCAAAAAAGCAATGGTTTGGTTAAAATTTTCATTTTTGCTTCTTTCAAATCTACCAAAAAAGTTGTCCATAACATCTATTTTGCTATAATACATTTTGGTGAATATGTATGTATACCATATGTTTTCAGAAAGGTGATCAAAGTTTGAATAAAATATTTTAACAGTAAATCCTCGACTTACACGGATCTGGAGTAACGTGGATGCTCAGTTAGGCCGGTGACATGCTTGCGTTTTCTCCGCGTTTCTGTTGCCCCAACAGTTACACTAGGTGACAACCCCCGACTCATTGTCAAGCGCGCAAGCATTGATGCCAAACTAGGAGTGTTCGGAATGCCCACTCTACTACCATGGCACGATAAGCAATGACACATCTGCCAGTCCTCGGTGTGGGGAGAGTACATTGGCTATTTGTCGTGTCGTGCCATAAACACGACATGCAGCGCTTTCAAATCTGTCGCTGGTTGCAATCATGACTGTAATGGCTCCATAGGAATCTGTGTTTGACCTTTTACGAGCTGTCGCATACATCTGTCGCGGTGAAAGAAACGCGAAGAAAACGTGAGCCTGTCACCGGCCTTAGACAGCATCAACGTCTTTTTTCGGCGTGGTTTGACCTTCCTGTGCAAGTCGATGCATAGTTAATTATCTACTCAATAGATGACGCCTGTTGTCCATCACAGCAGAAAAACAAACGTGTTTGTGCAGCAGACAGACGAACTTGAGTTTCCGTTGTGATTTGATCATTGGGATCGTTATTTACCAAGTTCGAGAAAGTTTTCTCGAAAAAATAATTAAAATCGTCTCATGTGTTTATTTTGGATGTGAACTCTCATAATGGCTGAGTAGTAAGAGTCGTGAGATTTCTACAAGTGGCAAAAAGGAAAGGCAGGCTATAAGTTTGGAAACGAAACTGTAAACTATTCAGAGACATAACAAAGGTGAAAAGTTTGTTGAAATTGCACGTGCTTATGATGGATGAATGAGTCGAGAGTAAAAACAATTGTACATGGCAACAGTTGAATTAAAGAGCATACATACATATTTATTAAGAACTTTTTCCAATCATGAACAGGCATTCACATGAGTATGATAATTTTAACAAATTTTCAATTCGTTCAGGTTTTGTGTAATTATACTTATTTTAAATTTAAATATCCAGCGAAATAAATTTTGGATTTGTGTTTTCCTCGGAATTTTCGTATTATGTTAACTCAACGGCCTCTCAAAAGATGGTGTTTTCTGTAATTGTCGCCGAGAGCCGCCAATCGTAGTAAAAGCGGCACAGCTAATGGTTCAAAAATGGATAGGTAAGTTGTTGTGTTCTGACACGTGGATTTCGACTAACGTGGAAATTTTTGGGACGAATTAACCGCGTAAGTCGAGGACTTACTGTACTTTGTTTTAAGCCACATTGTTCATAAGTTTCTCAAATACAAATCCTGACTCACAGATTGCTCTTTTCTCTGTAGCATGCTTCATATAAGTGCGCTAATTTCTCTAAAGAGAAAATGCCTTCACTGATATATGTACTAATAATGGCTATCACTTTTGATAAGTGAATTTCAAAGATAGCAAGCCATTTGAAATTTCTCTACTCGTTTCTGTATCTTTGACCAAGCTTCAATGTTTCTCACTCACATTACGCATACGACGAGCGCGATAATGAATGCTACCACACAAAGAGCTGACTCACCTGGACACAGAGTAAATCCTCAATGGCATCCTTTATTGTGCATCCCTTCACGACCTGCCCCTCAAACACATTCACCAACGTACTATTGCTCGTCCGAAAACACAGGCGACACAAGACGTACCGGTAGTAGGGATTGAGAGGGCCAATCGGGTCCTTTCGTCTCGCCTCACCATTCAACTTGTTCAACGCTGGCTCCGACACTTCTCTGGGATGCATGGCAGACATGACATGCATGCTGGGAGGAGTGTTGCGCACGAGGTTGACAGGGGTGGCTTTCGGGGTCCCTGTTCCTCCGGCATCGCATCGAGGGGCAGAGGAGTCGACGCCAGGTGAGGGCGCCTCCTCTTTGCACGACGTCTTGCAGCCCCCCCACCTCACGTCCCTGCCGAGGGTATTCTCTGATTCAGCCGCAGAGAAGCTGATGGGGAAGAGATCCGTGAACAGCGTATCCTCTATGCACCTGGGAGGTGTGTCGTCGCTCGAACTGCACGCGCCTGCATCACGAGGGAAATCATCTCGACTCTGGGCATCGGGGATGCTCACTGACACTGCATCGAAGGTTGATTCGTAATGAGCACTTTTGAGAAAGAGAATAAGTCAAATACGTTAAAGCCTTATATTAAGTGTGCCTCTTCAGAACTTCTGAGCGATTAAGCAGTTATTTTAATGATTTATAATTACAACTAGAGCAGCAGAGTATCATTACATGTATATGATTTTGGAAGTGTCCCTCCGTCCCACTGTTTATTTCAGAAACAGTTTTATCTAGAGGAATGGAGTAAGTCGTATTGGTTTTCTACAGCGAGTAGAAGTACCAGGAAAACAATTTTCATAACTATTCGGGGGGGAGCGTGGTGGCCGAGTGGTGGGTAGAGCACTTGGCCAATGAATGAAGGGTCCTGGGTTCAAATCTGGGTGAAGCCTTTGGACCCCCCCGAACAACAACAAACAATCCTCAGAGTGCGAGGTGGCCCAGGGAAAGGAAATGGTCCCCCTACCCTGAATGTGTGAAATTCACACGCCTGTGGCTTAGTCCGTGGTGAGCTCTACCCTCAACTATCCAAAACAACCTTCAGGTTGAATCACTGAGTGACAGTGAGTGACATAATATTTGCCATTTGCAGAGAGCAATGCTTTCAGCTTTCATTCATTAAAATAGATTAATTTTAACAAATTTCTTTCATTCTTCCTTTAATAACTCCTACCCTTCAGCTTACCCTCCCAATGTTTTCACAATATATGTACAGTCGAGTATTTAATACATATATAAATACAAGAGGGCACAATATGCAAAAATACTAACCTAAATTAAACGTTAAAATATCTAGAAAAATGATTGAGGGATGTCTGAGTAGAGAAGGAAAGAAGAGAGTGGTAGAAACTCTAACATGTAGCATGGCGTGGTGCGTGCCATAAAATTGGTCATTGCAAAGAGAGGATTTAAATATATTTGAGGCATCTGAGATGAGGGTTTGGAGAAGAATGGAGCTAGGGTAAGACGGCCCCCAAGGAAGACAAGTGAGGAGGCATCGGATATAGTGGGAAGGAAAAGGAAGTTAGTGGTGGAGGCTTGGAGAATGCCGAAGGGATAAATGGAGGACAAAATTAAGGTGAGGGCATGAGGAGAATAGGGGGTGGGGAGTGCTGGGGAAGCACGGAAGAGGAGGAAGGTAGAGGATAGGAATTCTGAACAAAATAAGAAGTAGAGGGCATGAGGAATTTAAGAGACCTGGTGGTGAGCAATTTACGTGAGGGAAAGTGGGAAGGAATTTGGGATATTAGGATAGGGACTGAACAAAAACCTACCAATCAGGTGATAAAATACCCAAATGATGGCCAAGGTAAGGTCCAAATGGCTCCAAGATCGAGGACAAGGCAGAAGCAGCAGGGGCCTTGAGCAAGGCACCCAAAACTAGGTTACTTATCCAAATGGGAAAAAAAAGTGAAGGTACATCAGGCAGAACCGTATGCCACCTTAAGCTCTCTACATGCCATAAAAGAGGTAGGGACCAGAGGCCCTATACAGGTACACAAAGACAGCCAAGAAGCATTGAAAGCTCCCCATGGGCAAATAAAGACAGTCGCTGATTTTCAGGGGAAGCTCAATGCCTTAGCTCAACAGAACAAAGTCATACTCTTACAGGTACCGGGGCATGAAGGGCATACATATAACCAGAAATGAAATGGTGGATGAGCTCTAGCAAAAAGGGGAGCTCAATGTAATCCCTTTCACTCAGAGCCAACAATAGAATACGTGCCAGTTGTCTTGAAATTTGAAATCATGGGGTAGAGGCTACAGCCCAACACTTCGAGATATGGAAATCGGCTCAAGGTCTTAACAAGGAATGACACTTGACTTTTCATTGGTGGATAAATTTGTGAATGAATGAAAAATGTGATTCCATGGCTTGCATCAAATTATCAATTATCCCGTTTATCATAAGCACTGAGACCACTTTTTATCCCCTCTTCATCCGAAACCATACTTACTGAATAAAATAAACTAGAAAAACTGTTCTCCACAGCAATATAAAAAAGAAGATGAATGACATTTTCAATATTCCCCTCAACTTTTAATGACCCACTTCAATGGCAAAACTTCATTTGCATAAGTCTCATTTCAAACCACACTAAGATAAACATTCATTCATTCATTACAGTAATCTACCGGTTAGAGGTAGGTTGTGATGAAAGTCAGAGAATATCCAACGAACTCTTACACGTGCTGTGCCCTTTCTACCTCTTGTATTTCTTTCTTCATCTCAGCATAAGTCCTACCTTTCTTCATCCCGTCCATAAAACCGATTCTCTTCCTTCCCCTTCCCCGCTTACCCAACATCCTTCCCTCTATCACGACCTTCAGCAAACCATCACCCCTCATTACCCCTTCCAGCCACCTACCCTGTCTTCCCCTAATCTCATCTATAAGTTTCCTCTCCTCGCCCACCATATCAAGCACTTCCTCGTTTGTCTTCCTTTCCGTCCAACGCACCTTCTCCATCCTCTTCCTCACCCACATCTCCAAAGCCTTCAGCCTACTTTCGTCTTCCTTTCTCAAGGTCCACGTTTCTTGGAACGCACAAGCCCTTCCACCACATCAAGGTCGTAGTTCAAGGAAGAGAAGATAAACATAGCTTAATATAAATAAATCAGGCTTACAATGAGTAATACTCACAATGGAAATTGGGTGTTCATTAATGTGTAAGGGTTGACTGCTTCGTGGCTCGAGTATAATTTGTGCAGTGCCTCCCAATGTTTCCATTCTGGCATAGAATCCCCAGAATTGAGAGACCTCCTAAATCCCAGGTACCGCCGCCGCATATTAAGAATTTTATCTTTAACTTGGGCAGCAGTCCTCGGATAACCGGCTGCCGTCATCTTCTCTGCCAGGTCTGTCCACACCACTGTATGGTTTCTCAGATTTCTCTTCAGCCTAACGAAGCAATAAATGATGATGAAGTTTATATTGATGAAGTATATGACATTTAAAAGAAAAATAACACAAAATGAACACAAACTTTACTGTATGAAGCATTAATTGACTGAGTACACAGCTCCACGAAGTGAAACTTAAAAACAAGTGATGTGGTGAGGATTCGATCAAATCTAATGGAATTCATGGATTCAACATTCAATCGAACCCTTCCAAAAAAGATACTAGCCCCAGTTTTGTGAGAGACATAATTGCTAGGTCGCAGTAAACTCTAATAGTTCGAATCTCACCTAGGAAATTAATCATCTCGACATCCTTCAACTTCTTAAATGTGGTAATTTGAGTGAAAATTCATTGCGTCATAAATTGGTGCATCAGCCAAGATTTTATGATTATGAGTCACACATAGTTTAATTTCAAATTGCGGCAAGGCACATTCGCACACCGCCTTCATAACCTCCCAAAGGATTTTCAAAGCCAACGTAAGTGCCACAGATGCCTCTGCCGTTTTTATTATGCGTTTGACATAGAGACCAAAAAATTTATTTTTGTTTTCGAAAAAAGAAGTTTTGAGCTGCAGAAGTAACAAAATTTTCACCTCACAATTTTTCTTGCTCCATCATGCTGTGGTTTTACTCTGGTAATATAAGCAACCTGCGATTGCATCTCCAGAGCCACTAATGCACTGCTGAAGTACAAAAAACTTTCAATTGTAATCCAAGACGTCAATGCAAATGTAATTCCTGTTTCGATAAATTCTAACCAAAACCTTGCAAGGGGTCACTAAATGTCATCTCAACTAAGTTCCCATGCCCACCATTTCTCATATTTAAACAGAAAATACACTTTTGAAAAATTAGGCTAATCTAAATGGCACTAGAATTCTAAGTGGGTATAGATGCATGTAAAGCCACATTTATGATACTTGTATCTGGCTCTCTGTTCATAGAGAACACGTGTGAATGGGATCCAGGATAAAAACTTATCCCCTATTTCATGCACACTTGCAACTACATCTTAGATTCTTATTTACACCGATATGTTTGTATTTTAGACACATTGAAACTTGGGATAAGAGCAAAATAAATTGGCTGAATGGTTTTACAAGTGATATGTCTTTAAAGGAAGCTTCAAAATCATTCCACATAGCTGGAAGAAGAAGCTCTGAAAATCAGGTGTCATATCCTAACATTTTACATGTAGGTATCAGCTGTTACCCTTTGTTTATTTTTAAATTTCAAATAGCGGTATTAGCTAAAGGTGTTACTACTTAACTTACTATAATACTCTGCGTCGTACGCTAAATGACACAATTAATACTTATATCACTAACCGATCTTCAATCCTCCTTCTCCGGATCACCTCCGCTACAGGAATTTTAGATAGCCTTTCTAGGCACAATTATAACACTCGTGTTTGCTTATAAGAGACATATGTATTTATTTCTGTTAGCCCTGACTACATATGTGAAACCAATGTACTCTATCCCACAAAGAAATCACACTACAATTCACTCAAATAAGATATTCAGTCTTCAACACATAGATAAATATCCTAGTGTCTGCTGGTCACACATAAATTAATCACTAGCCCAACAACAAACACATAGAAAACTTTCAAATATAGACAAAACACTAACATACATCAAATCATTACAATGCGGGACAATTGGTCCCTTCAAATACCTCACATAGAGTGTCTAAATGGTGGGTGCCATCTATACTCCCAACACCACGCCCCAACGCTTGTTTCTTTCGTCTCCCCCGTCTGTCTAGCGGTAATTCATTTGGCTGGTCCCCTGCTATCGCTGGCTGCAACTGGTTGAAGACTATGGTTGGCCCTTCTGGGTATCAGCACGCGCGTTGCACTATATTATTATACCACTGCTTCTTTGTTTCGCACACACTAAATAAAGTTAACTTCTTCTTTAATCAATTGCTTAATTGAGACCACGTTCGGTCATGATAATCCTGCAGTATTCTATTTATGCGAATCCGCTCTCCGGCATAGTGACGTGCAGCACTCAGGGTTTTACGGACAGCCTAGACTGTGTGCTCGCGTTCGCCTATATAATGTTTTGCTTCCCTATTGTTATCGTTCAAGATGTTTCTACGTGACGTACTTCCTCTCCTCATGGTTCCAGATTCTCGAATGTTCTACACATGTTAGATTTTCCACGTGGTCATTAACTCCCGCCACGTGGAGCACAATATGGAGGAATGTGTAATATTATAATTCTTTTAAATATAAATAAATAGGTATGAAATTAAAATACCAGTATTCTAATAATACAAAATCAATATAACTGAATAATCTGCGTCACCTTATATCTGATTTGGCTGCCCTGTGGTTTCAAAAATATACATAATGTTTTCATACATCGCCGTAGCTGAGACGTGAATACGTCACACAGTGAAATAAATTACTGGCTGTGAGAGACTATCGTTTAAATCTGGTAATGTTGTTGAAAGAGTGCATTTAATTACCGATGTGGGGAATTATGTTTTTGTCGAAATTAAATTTTCAAAATCATACATTTCAATTAAAAATGAAGAAATGAGACATTTAGGTTGTAATGACAAGTAAGTGAGCTCTTACGGCTTGTAAATAACTCCTTAAGCCGTAAACAATGTACCTTTCTTGAGGAAGGGAGAAAAGCCACCGATCACAATCACTCAACCCGCTTATGTGTTTTTCTGGCAGGACCCGTGATCCCGGTTCAAGATAAACACAAGTAGGACACACGCACAAGTAAGTTGTTTAGGAGGAGGGACGCCACGCCAGGGACAAACTTACTGTAAGTCTACTCTTTCATCACTCACAATCACTCAACCTGCTTATGTTTTTCTGACAGGAGCCATGAGCCCTGTTCAAGATAAACACAAGTAGGACACACACAAGTAAGTTGTTTAGGGGGAGTTACCCCATGCCAGGGATGAGTTTGGGGTAGGCACCTCAAGGCAATACCTCAACGAACACAGGTAAATATCTAAAAAACGGCAAAGATGAGCGCCCTTTTTATCCCATTCCGGAGTATACAAATTATCGTGTGATATGATAAACTGTGGAACAGTGTGCGTAGGCTAAACCGGATGAGCTATCATGGACGGACGGACGCACGGACCGATAGCCTTGCGATGGAGTAGGAGGTTCCGTTAAGAGACTGGCAGCTCGTGCCAAGGCCATTGTACGCTGCTTCAGAAATGTTCCTAAAAAGCCGGCTTGAAGAAGCGTTAACAATAAAAGGAACACAGCAATTTCATGCATTCATACCCAAAAATAAATCAAAATTATAAGTGAAACACTTTTCAGATGATGTGCAGGGTTGGGAGAGGGAGGTAACTACATCACCGGACAAACTGAAGTTGCAAGACATATCAGGGTATGTCACCACTGTGTATGACAAAAGCAGGTGGATTGCGTACATTTTAGAAAAAAATGAACTTGATGAAGTGATAATAATTTTTCTTCATCCATATGGACCAGCTACATCATTCTCCTATCCCACACATGCAGATGTCCTGTGGGTGTCAGTTGTGGATGTTCTCACAAAAGTAAATCTGTTTACTCCGACTGGCAGAAATACACTCTTGTTGCAAGTGACGTAAGCCAAACCCAATTGGCTTTTTCAATTTGTGTTCTGTGAAAGTCCAAGATAGTTTTTCAGGAAACTGCTTTGAACTCAAAACTTAATTTTTCCTCAGGAAAGTTAGTGTTACTTTATATTTAATTAATAGTTGTTTAAAAATGATCACTAGTACCCTTTAAGTTACATTTAACTATATATAGATAACTATTTTTCAAAAACAAGCATCATGTATTTATTTTTTTGTATTTAATAGTTCTGGTCCAAGCATCACTTTTTCATACCTTATTTAGATTTGTAGTTATAGGTCCCATGTCCCAACAATAAATATATTTGTTTTACCAATATATTTATTGGCTATTAGTTTATATTGTATAAAATTAAAGTAAGCAATTAACTTAATTTAAATATAGAATATGGTGATTGGTTGTGTTTTAAGAAGATGATATTTTGATATTTTTGTTATTTTTTTAGTTACCTGTATATTTTAATTAAATTCCTCTTTGTTGTTAAAGGTAGGTTTGGTTAAAACTTTGGTTATTAGTGAAAAACAAGAGTCAGAAATAATTTTTTTAACAATGAACCCATCATCATCCCATGTTTATATTTTTCCACGGCAATAAGAGCGCCAGATGCACAAAGTTTATGGCTTCTCTCTCACAAAAGTCGCAAATTCCCATAGTTGGAAAATTTAAGGAAGATATTTTAGTGATCACAGCGAAAAAAGCAGCGGTTGTCGACGGGTGAAAAAGGTTACAGACTTACTCTCTCCTGGTTACACGAGACATATATGAACCCCTCTAAGATGAGTTGTTCACGGGAGAGAATGCGCAAGTAAACTGAATTAAAACGGTTGTACTTTTTGGAAAAAAATTAATCAAAATTTCAATTTGTATTTTGAAAAAACTTTTTTCATTAGAACTTATGTCATGTTCTATATCACTGGAAAGAGCATGCAAAATGCTGCAAATTGACACCTTTCCCAGCTCTCTAGCTCAATTAGGACAGCTCCTATTCATTCATTACAGTAATCTACCGGTTAGAGGTAGGTTGTGATGAAAGTCAGAGAATATCCAACGAACTCTTACACGTGCTGTGCCCTTTCTACCTCTAGTATTTCTTTCTTCATCTCAGCATAAGTCCTACCTTTCTTCATCCCGTCCATAAAGCCTAATTTCTTCCTTCCCCTTCCCCGCTTACCCAACATCCTACCCTCTATCACGACCTTCAGCAAACCATCGCCCCTCATTACCCCTTCCAGCCACCTACCCTGTCTTCCCCTAATCTCATCTATAACTTTCCTCTCCTCGCCCACCATGTCAAGCACTTCCTCATTTGTCTTCCTTTCCGTCCAACGCACCTTCTCCATCCTCCTCCACACCCACATCTCAAAAGCCTTCAGCCTATTTTCGTCTTCCTTTCTCAAGGTCCACGTTTCCGCCCCATACAACTCAACACTCCATATCAAGCTCTTTACTAGCCTCTTTTTTACATCCTTACTTAAGGTCCCCGTCATCAGCTCCCTTCTATTATTGAAAGCTTCCTTTGCTAGCGCTATTCTCCTCCTAATGTCTTTGCTACTATGTCCTCTTTCTTCTAGCGTACTACCCAAGTAATTAAATTGTTCAACTTGCTCCAGTTTGTGACTTCCTACTTTTATCAACAGCTTCGCTTTCTTTGTCCTACAGAATCTCATTACTTTTGTTTTCCTATTATTTATATACATTCCGTATTTCTCACACTGCTTTTCCAGTGCATCTACTAAAGTTTGCAGTCCTTTCGATGACCGACTCACCAACGCCTGGTCGTCTGCGAATCTAACCGACTTTATCCACTGGCCTCCTACTTTCATTCCCACGTCTAGCTCATCCCATGCCTCTCTTACCATTTCCTCAGCATAGATGTTAAAAAGTAAAGGCGACAACGGGCACCCTTGCCGCACCCCGCGACCTATAACTGCCCACCCTGATTCACCGTCCACTACCCTTACCTGAGCCCTCTGCCCCATATATAAGTTTCGGATGAGTCTCCTATCGCGCCAATCTATTCCTATTTTCCCCATTATCTGCATTAGTTTCTCCCAGTTTACTCTGTCAAACGCCTTTTCGAAATCTACAAAACAAGCGAAAACATCCTGATTATGCTCTATGTTTCTATCTATAAGTGTTTTCATTAACGCAATCGCATCTCTAGTTCCCCTCCCATTCCTAAACCCAAATTGGTCATCGCCTAAATAGCACTTTGCTCTGCTCTCCAACCTTCTATTTAGTATTCTAAGCAACACTTTCGCTGCGTGCGAAATTAAACTGATTGTTCTATACTCCTCGCATTCTGACGCTTTCTTCTTCTTCGGGATAGGTATTAATACTGTTTTCACGAAATCCACTGGCCATACTCCTTCCTCGTAGATCCTGCAAATAAGTTCGAAAAACGATTTTCTCCCCCTACTACCTAGATTCTTCAGTAGCTCCGAAGGTAGGTTATCGGTTCCCACAGCTTCTCTACCCTTCATCATCTCTCTTAATGCCCTCTCTATTTCACTCTCAAGTAACTCTGGTCCGAGGCTATTATTATCTATTGTTCCTTCATCCTCTAGATCTAGGCTAAGGGGTCTATTCTCGCTGTCATATAGCTCCTCTACGTATTCTCTCCATCTTTCTTGGATATCATCCTGTTTGATTAATATCTTCCCTGTTTTGTCCTTAACCTTTGGTATCGCTTGACCTCTCTTACCGCCCGATAACATTTTCACCTTGGCGTACAAAGCGCCCACTTCCCCCTCCTCCTGCATCTTTTCCATTTGCTCACATTGTCCCTTCCACCAGTTTTCTTTTGCCCGATTGGTCACTCGCCTGAGTTTATTATTCAATTGCTTGTACCTCCTCTTCCCTACGTCGGTGTTCACGTTTTTCCATATCCTTCTCTCCTCCATTTTCTTTATCATTTCTTCTGTAACCCACTGCTTCTTAACCCTCTTCTTTTCCACCGTTCCTATTGTTTTCTCTGCCGCTCCTGTGATACCTGTTTTTATAACCTCCCATCTCTTCTCTATGGTTCCCATCCGCTTCTCTTCACCTATGTTCTTTTCTACTAGCTCTTGGTATTCCCTCCTTTTCAACCCTTTCAATGCTTCAAGGTTCCACCTCTTTATCTTCCTACCTTTACATAGCCTTTTGAATCTAACTTCACACTTCATCATCACCAAGTTATGATCCGAGTCCGCATCCGCCCTTGGATAGCTACGAGAGTTTTTTAAACTGTTCCTAAATCTCTGCCTCACCATTATATAATCAATTTGGTATCTCCCAGTATCACCCGGCATTTTCCATGTGTACCTACGCCAGGGGTGATGTTTAAACCAAGTGTTTGTCACTACTAATTTATTTCTTCTATAAAATTCAACTGCCTTTTCCCCGCGATCATTTCTTCTTCCTAGCCCAAACCCTCCTACTTCTAATCCGTCCCTCCCTTCCCCCACCACTGCATTCCAGTCACCCATCACTATCAGGTTTTTCTTCCCCGGCACTTCTCTAATAATTTCTTCTACTTGCTCGTACACCTCTTCCTCCCTATGGTCGCTCGTAGGCATGTATACCTGGACCAGTACGAAATTCGTCGGCCGTGCTTTTATTTCTACCTCTAGTATCCTGTCGTTCACCTGTTCAATGTTTACCACCCTCAGTCCCAACTTTGTGTTCAGTACCATGCCTACCCCCCGTTGACTCTCATCACCCCCCGTTGACTCTCATCTCCCCCACTATAGATCACCCTGTAGTTATCACTCCAATAGTCCCCGCTATCCTTCCATATAACCTCGCACAATCCCAAAGCATCTATTTTTCCTTTTTCCATTTCCTGCTTAATATTTTCAAGCTTCCCGGCCCTCATCATGGTCCTTACGTTCCAAGTTCCTATTTTTACCACTGTTTTCCTCCTCCTCTTCCTCTTTTTCTTCTCACTCCTTCCCCTTGTATCCGCCGATGATGATGCTGTGCAAGGATTTCGTGTGTTGACGACCGCGGAGGCCTTGCCTCCCCCGCTGCCGGGCACGACACCCGCCCTAGTGGGCGGCGTCCCGTAGTTGCCAGGAATCAGATCTCTTTGAATGACTTTCATGTTCTGGGAAGTGATAGTTGAGAGGTATCCCACGCGACTCAACGGTATTTTTAACGTGACACCATCACGGAACTACCTTTCGTCTGGCTCCTACCCTTCGACCTATCTGGCATGGGTGGCCCTACCAGGAGCAATGTACTTGCTCCTGCCAGTCCAGCTCTAGGGGTCATTGGAACGCACAAGCCCTTCCACCACATCAAGATCGTAGTTCAAGGAAAAGACAGCTCCTATATCGATTAAAAAAAATCCATTCACGCTTTTTTTGCTACTTTTTGAAAATTTTACATAAACATATTTCAGAAACAATTTTGAGATAAAAAATTGAAATTTGGGATTTTTCTTAGCCTCAGCATCCACTATGAGTATATCAAATTTCAGAAAAATCTAAAATTGTGAGTTAACATTTTTTTTAAAGTGTGTTGATTTGATATGGAATGGCTCATTAGAGGACGAACGCACTGTGAATGAAGATGAGTACTAAGCGTTGAATATATGTCATATTGAGATTTGAATTAGATATTGAAGCACATGAAAGAGAGAAAGGCACCTCCAGTTTTTAACATTTATCTGTCGGATTTAATTCCTGGTGTTTTTGCCTGACTGCTGGATTTAAATCGACGCTCGCCCAGAGCCAGGATGTTTTCGGTAGTCACGGCATGCAGCAAAAACATTTACAGGAACTTTTCAGGCACGCTATGCATTTGAAGGTTAATTGCCACAGGGTACCACAAGGATGGAAGAGTGAGAATCCTGAATAAACTACACAAATAATTTTTGACATATATTCAACTAAACAAAAGTCAATGGACTTAAACAAGAACATATTTATCCCTATCCCAAAGAGAAAAGAGATGTGAATACTTCAGAACAATTAAGCTTACTGCTCATGCTTCGAATATTCTGACAAGAATTATCTACAGGAAGATGGAGGAATTTTATTATATTTTCCGTTTCCATGCAGGTCGATAGTGTCTTTTGTATTGAGTATTATGATATATGATACCGGACGTACACAAACACCCATGGCTTGGGTGGTGAAGAGATCACCCAGGCAGGATTCGAGCCCACCACCCTTGGATAGCCAGGAAGGACTTTACCCCTGCTGCCACCACTGGGGCCAACTAGTCAGATTTCTTGAATAAAGAAACAATTCCATTTTAGAAAGCCATCTTTCGGAAAGAAAAATGGGTTGAATGAGAGAAGTTGTTTTAGCCCAGAAACTTATCATAGAGAATAGGATTCAAAAGTATAAGGCCTCATATATTTGCTTCGTCACCCTTATACAGAGAGAGCATTAGGACAATGTGAACTGGAACATAATGCTGACCACATAAAAGAGCATGGGTGCAGTATCATTTCATGACAGATGAGTAGGTTATATGATGAACAACTGGTAGTGATAAAATGTGGTGGTAATGCGGAGGAAGCAGATGTGATGAAATTGATTGAAAGTTATCTCCTCACACTATTAAGTTGTTCCATACCATCACGGATACTGAATTGCAAAGTGAAACAAGACAAATATTTGCCTCGCGAAAAGTACATTAGGAATTAAGTCATTTTCCTCGAAGAAATTCATTGCAGTTCAATGGAAACACAACTTGTAAAACTACTGCGGCTTCAATTGAGTAGCGAATGTTGCTAAAAAGTACGCCATATACTGCAAGCATGTAAATGTAACAATATCAATGAACAGACAATAGTTACCTTCCTTATAACCTAGTGTACTCTAACGAGCCCCCGACTGTAAAAACAGCTCAGTAATTATTGACCAGGTCCACGGCAAACCCGAGATGAATTCGGAAATTGCAAATGCCTGGTTTGTGGTTTAACTATTCATGAACCCGTGCGAGTTCGCGCATAAATACACGTCCCGGTAAAGGTGAATTTCCAATGATTAGTACTCACCACTTCTGCACATCCACATCGGTATAGAATTGAAGTAAAACTTCAACTTCCTCATCAGTGAAGAACTTGCCTCTTTTCATGGATTCAAAACGTAGACTCCCCGAGCTCATTTTAGGCGGATTACCTTGTCGCCCTTCTTTTCTTGCTCCTTTTCCCCAAAGATAATAGTGATATGTACGATTTACATCATTAACATAACTCGCAACGTATGATCCTGAACTGGCAGGGAAGGAAAAAGGAATGAGTAGTTCGTATTTCGCCCACCAAGGTAGCGCCAGTTGCGCTTCTGTCGTTGCTGTATTTGATTTATTGCGGGAAGAGCACGGTATTAGTAATACCATGGTAGTGGGGGAAACTGGTCGACACTGCTTGGCACTGCTCGACTTCTCAGGCAGTCGAGCCACGACGTCGAGGCCGAGCACGAGTGGAATGATCAAGTCGAAGGGTAACCAGAGTCGAGCGGCAAATAGTATCTTGGGTATGAATGAGCCACGGTGGATTGAGCTGTAAACCGAGACTTGGACCCGGCTAGAATGGAGAAAGAAAATCATTGAATTACAAAAATGTCGCAGGAGCAGAAAAACATTATTTAAGAATTCGTCTAAGGTAAGAAATCACTTAATAACCTCCGCAATTTAAATATTTGACTAAATACTAAGCACTATCAGAAAAGTAAATATTTTATTTATTTCAGAACATGAAGATATTGCCAAAGGCAAGTCGCCAATATTCACGGCAAAAGACGCTGCAAAATTATGGGAAGTGATAACTATGAAGCTTATTGCTTGTCCCGGGGCGAATAAAACGTGGAAAGAGTGGATCAGGAAGATATATGTATATCAATCATTTTATTCTATGGTGAACAATCGCTAAATATCTTGAACGTCTTTCAAAGAGTAGGTATGTATATTTGTTAACAACATTTTCCCATAATTAGATACAGCCATGACGTGCATTCCTACATTGAATTAGAATAAAATAATGTTTATTGATATCCAGAAGTACTTGCGGTCATCCACATAATCGTCAATGTTTAGCTATAATCAGTAACAAATTCAGCATTTCTTATATTATTCAAGCTTGATGGAAATTTTCACTTTTATATAGTTTTTCTTTAATTATTCTCAGTACTTATACTGATCATCGTTCCAATAGTGGATTGCTTTGAACCATGCCCCCCTAGAGGGGGCCATGTTTGAACCAAAAAATGCTATTGAAATTGAAGCATATTTGCGTTTAAAAAATCTTAAAATAGTCATTGAAAAGAGGACAAATAAGTCACTTTATTCCTAGAATGCCATTTATGAACATTAAGCCATCACATTTCATTTTTCATGTCAAAGTGCATCCTTTATCTTACGAGGTTTTTCGCCGGCTGTATATCTAGACTACCGAGGTTTTTTAAACTCTGCCACTAAAACGTAGTGTTTTAGAAAAAAAATTATTACAAGAAAAGTATTTGTTGTATCACAATAAAATAAAAAGTTCTCTAAAGAGGTTTTACAGGGCTTTCAAGTCTATTAATTTTATAGGGATATTAAATATAACAATATTTTAAATCAAAGTTTAATTTTTGTTTATGTAAAAAAATTTAAATTATTTTCGACTGTGAAGGGTTTTTTGGCAGGGTACGATCAATCCCTATACAAAAATGGTGTAACACAACGCCCTATAGTTCAATTTAAAGTTTTCAAGTCATGGAATGGTATATAACCATAAAAAATGGAAATTATCCAAAGTATGACAACTGCCTTTTTCCGTGAGTCGCCGTTTTTCTCTTCCAAACACTATGAAAGACAAATTTTTCACCCTAATACTTATATGTTTTTTCATTATAAAATACTTTATTTGAATTGAATAATTAATTTTCCGTCTGCTGTGCTTGTTAGATTCCTTCCTTTTAGACAATATTTTACCGGATTATCGATGTAATTATGTTCAAACTCATGTTGCGTAGTAATGTTATTTTCGTGTTCCGAAAGTCTAAGAAAATTTCAACAAAGAAAAAAATGTTTGTATCCACGTTATGGATATAACTCCTACGCGCAGTAACCAAGCAATAGATGCGACATAAATTGATTGTTTTTAGCCATTGATGGACCACTTCTAGCTCACTTTAGCGGAACGTTCCAATTGCGTCAGAAGTGAAAAACCGCAGTCGGTGTTTTGTGCTGAGCGGTGCTGTAGTAGCTGATGCTATACATAGTAACTCACTCTAACCCTTTACTTTTAGAGACGATGTCTCCAAAAAGAAAGGGTTAGAGTGAGGGAAAGTATTCTTGATAAAGAAGGGGGAAGAGATAGGTGGAGGATGGGAGGGGGAGGTAGGGGTAATTGAGAGATATGAAGAAGTGAGACGGAGGGAGAGAGATGGAGGCTCAAGGTACTGCTGAGGGTTGATGATAAAACCTAGTTCGTACGGCAATATTTTTTATATTTATGATACGAAAACATGAGTGCACCTTGCATACGGAAAATAACTATAGCTCAGAAACTTAAATAGCAACTTTGGCAATAAAACCCATATTTATGAGAAGTCATGTAAATTTCGTAAATACCTGCACATTTTCCTTCAAGCTAAATATTATCATAGTGATGTCGGCCAGCTACGCATTTCATATATTGACAATTGTGCGATAGATCAAGAAAAAGAGGTCTACACACAGCCCAACTTCACATTCCGGGCACCAAAGTCGTGTTTCTTAGAAATATACTGATGAAAAATGACTCGTCCTTTAAACGACACAATCACCTCGCTCCCAAATAATTTTGTTTCCAAAAAATAATTTAAAAAAATCGAGGAGACTATTCTCTATCGTGAATGTTGCTTGATTTTTATCTAATCCATCCGGTGAGCGCATGCTCTGCTTGAAGATCCGTAACGGTAAACACAGGAGGGCTCAACATCCGTGTCACTGTCTCCATCACAACTGCTCTCTGTCAGAATTTCTATATCTTCCTCTTATTCCAGAAGTTTACTTTCAGAAGCCATATTGCTAGAACTACGATATTACTAATAATATTGTCTCAAAATAACTCATGCCACAGCCTACAACACGCTTGAACGATCAGTTTCAGGAGAGACTTCTCACCGAGCCAGTCCGCGATGATATGAAAATGTTAGTCACAACAAATTTTCAGACGTGAAGGACTTCGAAGTGTGTATGCAGAAAGGCTCGCATGCTATCAAAGGCATCATTCACCATCCTGTTATCTTGATTTGTGCTCACGTAAAGATTCCCTTTCCTCCTTACCAGCGAGATAAGCAAACTCGAACAAAGAGGATGAGTAATTCACAGGACAGATGGTCCAACGGAACCTAGTACGCGTATGGAGATTAGGAAAAATCCTCTCATGAAAGTAAGATGCTCCTATCGTTGAGTGCTTTCTGAGAAGATAAGGATATAATTCGGCTATATATCCACCGCTGTCATGGCAAAAGGATGAAGTTTCCTGGTCTCACACCAAGTAAACAAACCTAGAGTAAGGAGATGTATCATTTAGGCGAAAGATGGTCGAATAAAATCACATTATCTTGACATAACAAAGAAAAGATTCTCATGATAGGAGGACCTTGTACATTCTGAATGCTTCTCTTATAGAAATATATATATTTGTGTGGTCTATAACTTCATTTGTACTGAGGAAAGTATTCGGTTCCCTCCTCATACAAACGGCAAGCAAACCTTGTTTACGGGAGTTGAATTCGTCATGTTATATTACGTCAAACAACATATAATACCGTGAGATGTCCAAAGAAAAAATTCAGATGGAAGAAAGATGTAATCTTAGTCAAATGACGCAAAAAAATATGACTTTCTATCATTTGACAGTCGCAGGGGCCTTGAGAGTGAAAGGAGGACGCAGTGTGCCATATGAACACGCTCGGCAGTCTAGCGATATTTTTTTTGTGCCGGAGAGTCACGCTCGGTAGATAAAGGTTAAATATTTTGTTCATTGTATTTGGTAACTGTAAATGATGAGGCCTTCATTTAAGTAGCATTGTAGGTAAACAAAAACAATTCAGTAATAAACCTTGAAAACCTTCAGAGTCATTCAGGAAATAAAATCATCCACCAAAGGGAAAATCGGGGCCTTGAACTGTGAGATGCAGAAAACTGGAGGAGGATCACCCACACAGGAGGAACTGATGGATTTTCAAGCGAGTGTTTAAAATTATTGGAGTAAATGCTGCGATAGATCACTCTCAAACTCACGAGTCATCTGTAAACCAACAGCTTGAGGTAATGTGGTAGTTATATGGTCATATCAAGTCATACAAAACTGTAATGATCCGGAAATGGAAGAATTCCATTTCCCAAAATATGCATAAATGTGTTTGATTTGAACTAAAAATAATTGGAAAAGTTATCCTATTCACCAGATTTGGCACCATCTTACGTCCACCTATTCCCACATTAAAAAAAATTGTAGATGGAAAATGTTTTGATTCAAATTAAGATTTTATGGCAGCCGCAGATGGTAATTTTGCAGACCGACCAGAATCGCACTTCCGTCATGGAATCTACTCATTTGGAAAACGTTGCACAAAGTGAATAGACATGAAGGGGGACGATGTGGAAAAATAAAAGCATTTTTGACAAAAATTACAGTCTTTCATTGCCAGGGCGAGAACTTTTCACCTTGCCCTCGTATGTATGTATCTTCTTGAAAACTAGTGTTAGGACTAATTGAATGAGGACTGGAGTCAGAAATCACCACTTGTTCTTTTGGGTTAGGCAGTTTATTAACTTTTTTCCTGTGCCCTTCACATACTTTTCTTCCTATTTCAAAAGATGACATCTTATCAACCATTCCTTGTGTGATTACCCCTTACCAGGTTTCATAGAATGCTTGTCCATCTTAAGAAGATTAGAGCAGTAATTTGAAAAAGGCCCATTTTGCATTGAGTTCCAGTGTTCTAGGTGTACAAGAAAATTCGTATCTCCTGTCGTATCTGGAGTCCCTTTTTGAAAGTTAGTACATGTATTAATGAAATATATATGTTGAAATGAAAAAAATAAGCTAAATATAATATCCTATTCTTCATAATTCAAGGTCAAACTATGTTGACCTTGACCTTTGACCTATAGTTATTTTTAACCTCAGCGTGTGACATATCAAATAAAAGGCAATTTCAAGAGCTTTTAATTGACACCACACATAACTCTCTAAGTGTGTTGGTATACAAGTTACGGCAATTCAAAAGGTGCACTGCAGACCTAAAATTTGATTTTTGGGCAATTTTTAGACCCAATTTTCTAACAAAGTATTTGGCCCAGGGGTGTAATACTTGGTATTAATTAGTTTCTCTGTAGGGCCAACAACCTTACCAATTTTCATCAAAATCGCAAAGGGTCAGGTAAATTTTGCCATTTTTTTGGTTAATTTGACATGGAATGAACTCAGAGTTACCCAGTTAATCTGGGAGCAAGCATTTGCTTTTACATAATAAATAGGGAGTTATTATTATTTTAAGTAGAGGTGTGTACAGACTTAACTCCAAGAGAACCAAATTCCGAGCACGAATACAGTGATGTTTTGTTATGACCCAACCGCGTGGCGGGGCCCCCAACCGCGCCCCCCGGGCCCCCAACCGGGCCCCCCGGGCCCCCAACCGCGTGGCGGGGAACCCGAGAGCATAAGATTTTACGTGGGTTCTTGCCCTTGGTGTCGGGAAGCGAATAATCACACACAAATATTTAGTCTTTTACCCAAAGTTTATTTGATTTAAAATCCCAAAATAATCAATTCAATGAACAAATATCAAGTTATGAATTGGTGCGTCTAGAGTAGCCAAACGTTAACATAGTACCAATGTCTGGGGAAGGAGAGGAGCTGCTGAGGTGATGGCACGGATGGATAGCGAGGCGCTTCGGCAGCACGGACCATTCGGCCCGCGCTTCGACTCCTACTGACGGCTACATTGTGACTGTGCCGTCAGTGAATGGTTGCAGAGTAACCAATAGCCGGAATCACTGTCCGATGAGAGACTATTGAATCACTGTCTGACTGCCTGCCTGACGAGTGTACTCTCCCTCATAGCGTCTCCACCGTGCCATTATATAGGAAAGGTGAAAATAGGATGTTTTCGACAAAATGGCAAGGGCGGGAGGGGAAGAAGAAGATGAAGGTTAGCCGTTCTCGAAAGTGAATGGTACAGTTCCCGAGGTATAGTTTGGCATAGCTGGCTATTCTGAGACGTGACACAACAACACATTTATGCATATTTTGGGAAATGGAATTCTTCCATTTCCGGATCATTGCATTACTCCCTTCTTTCTTAAAATTGATCGGTCTCTAACGAGATCGATCACATTTATACAAAACAAAGAAAATCAATTTTAAAAAACCTGCCATCAATGACATTTCATAATTTAACTAAATTTTCTTATTGAATACTTCACTGGTAATCATATACATTTAGTAGCAGTTATTGCATTGCAATATTGGATATCAAAGTAAGAATTAATGCACAGATTGCTTGCATAAAATTGAAAAAATATTTGACAATGACAAAATTATAAAGTCCTTGTAGATGCAAAACTACATATATACATTCATATTCAAAATATCTCTGCTAGTTCACATGTTCCCTAGATACCTCCGGTGCTGTTTATAAGTCCGTTGTTTTTTCCACGGATCCGAAGTGACTATTCCTCGCCGTAGCGAATATAAGTTCACTGTTTTCTTGAGGAATTGGAGGGGGGAAATAATATCAGTACAGCATGTACACACTTTGTCACTTTTCACTAAACACATCACCAATTTGTTTTTCACCATCACCAGTTTGTGATACCTTTCATAGAAGATCACTCTTTTACACTATTCATTATACTTGACTCTGAATAAAAGAATCAAGGATGTGTGTTACTGATTACCTAAATTTTTCCTAGCCGGCGTTTTACCTATGTTACGTAAACTCATAATATGGAATATTAACTAAAATTAACCAGTCTATCCGTATTTACGTAACAATTTTCTACTTGCGACTTTTGTCTGCCATAGTATATACTCTCATCAGACTTATGGCTTCAATTACCCTTTATTCTCCCTCTTTTCTGTAAAACGTAGCCCATTGTACGTTTAACACCCGTATTTCCATCCCATGGATAATCCTGGAAAACTTTTAAAATCCATCATACTCTTGGGAACTATCACTTGTTCCTGTCCCTTTGTTAATTTTCTTTATCAGTTTCCCTCTTGACCAACATAAAAATTAACTAATCCCCTTTCTCTTATTCTCACTATAACGTTTTTTTCCACCAGGGATCATTTTCCTGCTCGTCCCGTATCAATGGTTCATTCCCCAGAAATTCAAACGGAAGCTTAATGACTACCAACGGGTTACGAGACAGTGCATCTGCATTCTAGTGTTTTTCCGGGCATGTGTGGGTCGGATAAATCGTACTCGCTCAATGGAAGAGACCAGCGCACAGGGGGCTCAAATCGAAAATCGCCGGACAAAAGTCCAAAATTGCTTTTTTTTAGATAGTAGCAATATCTTATGAAAAAGTATTTTAAAATATATTGTAAGAATATTTTTAAATCATTTTAAAATTATTTTGAAAACATATTATAGCTCTCTTTTTTAGGCTTCTGAAATTTTTTTTCTTTCATTATTTAAATATAATTTTAACATAAGTATCAAATATGTTTAACTCTTTAAGAAGCTAGGAATTATTATTTTAAAATTGTTTTGACATATCTCAGGTAAAAATCTGAAACTCCTTGGCCCACTTTAAAATAATATTGAAATAAAATTAACATATTATTATATTTTACTATAAAATGTTTAAAAAAACTTTTCATGCAAATAAATGTGTCATTGTCAGTACTTCCTACGAATGCATATATATATGATCAACGAAATGAGATGACAGGATACGGAACTTTAAAAGAAAAACACCTCGTACATTAATTTAAAATCTTGGAAAAGTCATGAATTTTTAGCCATCTTATGATTTTCTTTTGATCTTTTGATTTTAAAATTATTTGAAATTATTTTACAATATTTTTTCAATATTCCTTTTCTACTTTGATCCTACCGCGAATCATATTGTGTACTGTCCGCTGTTGATTATTTTTTAATAAAAATTGTTTGCACAAAATGCCGATGTCTAAGAATTTTATGCACCACGATCCTTGTTTCATACAGCAATTGGTGACTTTGTAGTTTTAATTGTGCGTTGATAACATTATTAATTTCACGTCTGTCAAGCAGGATTAAAGTTTGTGGTCAGGAAAGTGCACCATGTTAAGAGTGGTAACTAAGTATAATATTCAGTTGAGAAACATATCAATGTGCATTAAGAACTTTCTGAACAGAATCTGTGGGATTGCATTAATATTGGAAACTCTCAAGTATTTACAATGCCTATATAGGTGAAGCGTCTTGAAGGCTTCCTTTATACGCTTACCTATTTTTGAACTTAATAGTCTTTCTCTTTCGGGGCATCTGTTCCGTCGTTCCGTTGTTATTTCGCCGGCTCAGTTTAAAAAAAATATAGTTTCAAATACGCGTTATTCAGCTTTGAAAATTCATTTTGTTGCAAAAACGTATGCAAAACAGTGTTTCTCTCGGCGATTCTGCTGTGTACTTCCGGGGCAATGCTTAGTAGGTTATTCACTACGGCTCTCGAGCCGAAGAAGCTAGCAAAATCATCGCCACGGAATGACGTGGAGGAAACGCCAAGAGAGAGATCAAATTGGCATGTCGTTTTTACAACAAAATAAAAACATTTTTAAACTGATTAGCGCGTATTTGGATCCATAAAATCCGTTTTAAAACGTTTTTAAAAGGGATTTTATTTCCAGTACAACGTAATTTCCAGTTAAACGGAAAAATATTTCCAGTAAAACTGTTAAGTTATTTATTATTTTATTTGTTTATAATTTTGTTGTAAATTCAGTATTGTTCATAGAAATGGAATAATCATTTTCAACCATATTGCGCGCTGCTGCTGCTGGCTTTATTTTGACGATTTTTTTACGTGAATATAAAAAAGGCACAATCATTCCACGTTCCTCGTGATGGAGAGAAATGAGTTAAAAAATACCCGTAAAAATTTAAACAAAATTTATCTCGCTGTTTTTGAGAAAATTCATAATTTAAATGTTTAAAAATCATTGTTTTTCTTGACGTCGTTTTTCCGTTAATTCTGGTCGTTTCCCATCCATTTTTCATGCATTGCATTCGTTAATGTTAGATTTATATTGTTGTAACATACCTTTACGCTTTTGTCGTTAACAGGGAAGTTAAAACCGTTTTAGCGCATGCGTGCATTCTCTTTTCCTTATTGCCCCTGACATATTGCAAGTTATGCAAAATCTCTGACAGCGCCAGGCTGTGATATGAATAATTGTAATTTGGAAATAATATTTTTACTCATGGGAAAATAAAATTTATTGAAAATAATTTATGCTTTTTCGTTGTTTCTGTGCCATCCTCTCCCTCTCAGGTTTATGAATTGGTTAATAATGGTGATCGTGCGCCTTGATATAGTGAGAACCGAATATTATTATTATTATTACGCGGTGAGAATATTAAGTCAATGATTTTCATAGGAGTTAGTGAAATTTAATTTGATACAACTGGAGACAAGAGTAAAAGTCAACACGGCTGCCACGCTCCAGCTTAGTTCATAACTTTTTAAAGTTATCAGCAAATGAAGAAACAGAGCTGGTCACTGCCCCGTAATTGTCAAGCTGATGAAAATGATGTTTTAATCGAATCCGGGCGATAAGTGTTAACATGGAGTAAGTATACTAGAGGACATGATGACGATGGACGACACGTAAGTACATCGTAGCGGCGTCGGCAGAGATGAAGAGTTTAACCCGGCGACGGCGGGAAGCCCGAACAACCTTCAACATACGCCGGGAAAGCTTTAGATCTTTCTTACCTTGAGGCAATTTTGCAACATCCGGCTGAGGCTCACGAAATATTACGCAATAATAGACTTGTAACCGAAGTTATGCCAGATATCTTTCATAGCATCATCTTCATATTTTGCTTTCTAATAACTTTTAAAAGGCACACGCATGTCGTGAGTGAAGGCAGTAATAATCACCACAAAAGTGAAATAAAGTTGGGAGTGGTGTCCTCAGCAGGATGATAAACGGGGAGAGGAAAGGGGGGGCGGGGGGTCCACTCCCGGGGGGAGAGGGAGGGGGAGGAAAAGACTTCCATCTCCTACACACTTGCAACCCACCCTCCCCCGTTAGTTGCGTCATACCGCCCAAAGACTCTTCCTTCCTCCTCTGCTTCCCATCCACGGCGCAGTGTGCTGGTGTCGGCGTCCGGTGCCATACATCCGCATCCTCTTGACGAGCAGTCTTCTCCTTGTCTTGGAGGATTGAGAGAGAGAGAGAAGGTAAGCCCTTCTTCCTACGCCCTTTCGATGCATCATGCCCGGAAGAATTTACTGAAATTTCAGGAATACAGGTATCTTAAATTTGAAGGTAGACTAATCCATAAACGAAAAGGAAAAGTTTGTCTTATTCCACCAATTTATTTTACGGCACGACAAGTTTCGACGCAGCGGCGTCATATTTAGGCTTGAGGTAATCAACTTATCCCTTTAATGAAGATTAAAAAGACACCCCACGGTGGTCCCAAATCGAACAGGGCAGGGCAAAAGTCACTGTTTTGACTTCCGGCGAGGAAGTCGTGAATGGTGTATTCGGATTCTACAGGATATGGTGTACAATATACACGCTACTGCATTGGTATTTACTGCGTTGATCAGAGTAGTCAGTCTCTGGGTCCCATCAAGCATGGACCAATCAGTGTGAAAATGCCAGTCGTGTGAATAAAGGTCGATTTCGGAGAAGTTCATCTTCATGGAGGACAAATTTTGGACGATATATTTAGCCAACAAACGTTATTACACATTAATATAAACCTTTGCGTAGCATTTGACCTAGTTTTGTTCGAATTATATTTTATTTATTATTTTTAGTATTTTTTTTAACTTTTAGCGTTTTTTGCCTTAATTTTCAAATAAAAAGTGCAATATCGTTTTTAGCGCCTCTTAGCTCTCCAGAGTTTTTTGAATGAATTAAAAGAGTATGGTGCATGCAACATAGCAGTAAAGAAAAATCTTGCTAATACTCGCAAATTCGACCTCAAGATTGATTTAAGTAAAACGATGCAGTGCGCTGACGCGGGCGTCGCGTCGGTCGGGCTGGCGCGTAGTATACCTAAACTCAGTAATGCCAGAAGTGGAAACGGGGCCTTCATGGAAATCCCATTTTTGTGGCTATTTTTCCTAGTTGTTCCATATGTTGCTTCCTCTACCACATTTTTATCTAAAAAAATGAACCATTCTTCTCATTTATTACACATTCTCGTGTCTATCCACGGTGTGCAGTCAGGCTCAAATATTATCTGTGAGTCCCTATGTTCACCAAAAAATAGGGTGAGAGCTCCAAAAGAAGGAAATAGACGTGGTTGGGGAACAAGTAATTTACAAACAACTTGAAAGCATTCGTGTAACATTCTTTAAAATGCTACTCCATCTCTTAAGGGACAATTACATTGAAAAAGTTTACAAGCTACAAGCCGCGGCGAATTCACAAGCTGCGAGTTAACTCGCCCTGTGTAATCATGTTCACTAGCTGACTATTTAGCAGATTGTAAACAATCTGCGAGGAAGTTGAAAGCCGGGCCACTTCACTCGCAGGCGTGTGGTCTTGTAAGCTAGAAAAATAGCCGTGTGTCATCATTATAGTCACCAGTGAACTAGCTGCGAGTATCCCGGTGGTTCCTGGTTTCAGTGTCTACAAAATGTCGACGGAACTAGTTCGCGCGGGAGTCTCATCAGGAGTTATTTTAGCTCATTCTATCAAAAAAGAGTTAAAAAGAAAAGAATATATGAAAAGCAATTCCAAATTACTATTTGAGTTTAATTTCATTTTTTTGCGCTAGAACACCCAGAAAAGTTCAGCAAATGAAAATAAACAACAACGTAGGTAATCACAACACGTGATTTATACTCGCCATAGGTAGTTGGTCACTGAGCGAGTGGAAAGCTTTGCGATCGAGGCTAGGAATAAGGATATCCGAAGATTCCGGGAACACCACATTAGAAAATTTTCTAGGATCGTCACATACGAAGATCTATTTCGAAGATTAATTCTTATATCAGATCCCATGATATCAACAATTTCAGGAGATCAGAAAATAAAAATTATGCAATTACCAGCAGAGGTAAAGAAGTCTTCTTACTCTAGAGGAATCGAGCAAACAATGCTTTTGAGACTGATGAAGAATTATCAGACGATGATTTTGAGTGTGTTTAGTTTTGTCTCTTGATAATCTATGATAAAGATATGGAAAAAGAGTTAATTTATTATTTCGATAATTCTATAACCCAACTAAATAGTTACATCTCATTAAAATTTTAGTATTAAATTCTGTGTTCGGTGATCTATTTTACAAATCTCCCTGCCCCAAATGATCTTCTTGCAATCGGAGCAATAACTTTGACGTAAACCCCGAGTAAAATAGGAGTTATGCGACATTGTTTCGCGCCATTTCTATGTTTGTTTAACTATAAAAATAATACCACCATTGAAAATTATGACAGCAGTGATGCGATTGAGAAAAACTTTCAAATTCATTAGAAGGTCAAAAGAAATTAATAATAATTTGAATAAAAATAATAAAAAAATACCTCCTTTATAAAACGGACTAAAAAGTATAAAATAATTTCTCCTAGCCCCACACGCATTTACATCCCAATAAAGATTCGAATGGCCTCATACAGATTGTCCTGAAAATTTGTGCTTGAGATTTTAATAGCTATGAAACTATATACTTCAAAGTAAGATTGTAAACGAAAAACGTGGGGCGCATGCTGTACATAAATGATGGATGCATATAGTTCACCGAAGTCACTAATATTTTTATTGCACTGCAAATGATATGAACTGCTATGCGAGTTTTCTCAACGACAGCTACTCCCTAAAATCGTTACTAATATCTACAGCATGCGCCACACGTTTTTAGTTTTCAATCTTACAAACATATTCATAGAGCTATTAAAATTCGCAATCATAAATTTTCAGGACAATCTGCATGAGAGGTTATGAATGGGTGATATAAAAGCGTGTGGGGCTAGGAGAAAATATTTTATAATTTTTTGATCCGTTTTAAAAACGTGTTCTTTTAAATTATTTTTTATTAAAATAATTATTTTCTGCTTTTCAGTCTTGCGTTGTTGCATTTGAAATAGAAAATTGTTATACCTATCAACCAATAATATATCGATCTGTTTAATTTCTTCATTATAGTTTTCGCGGCTTATAATGACTAAATAAAATAATATACGATTCCCATGATGAAGAAGTGCAGACCAGCAGCAGCATGAGTGGGTCACGAAACGTCGCGTCGTTCCAAACTGAAACAACGCGCGCGCGCTATACACCACCCGTGTGTCATATTGTGTTGGAATTCTTTTTAATTGTTATTTTCCTGAAGATTAAATTAAGAAGCAAGCAATATAAATGTTAGGAGATTTTCATATCAATATTACAACTTATTAATTATAAAAATAATTATTATATAATATTACATTATATTGCATTACACTATTTATATTATATTATATTATATTATATTATATTATATTATATTATATTATATTATATTATATTATATTATATTATATTATATTATATTATATTATATTATATTATATTATATTATATTATATTATATTATATTATATTATATTATATTATATTATATTATATTATATTATATTATATTATATTATATTATATTATATTATATTATATTATATTATATTATATTATATTATATTATATTATATTATATTATATTATATTATATTATATTATATTATATTATATTATATTATATTATATTATATTATATTATATTCCTTGAACTACGACCTTGACGTGGTGGAAGGGCTTGTGCGTTCCAATGACCCCTAGAGCTGGACTGGAAGGAGCAAGTACATTGCTCCTGGTAGGGCCACCCATGCCAGATAGGTCGAAGGGTAGGAGCCAGACGAAAGGTAGTTCCGTGATGGTGTCACGTTAAAAATACCGTTGAGTCGCGTGGGATACCTCTCAACTATCACTTCCCAGAACATGAAAGTCATTCGAAGAGATCTGATTCCTGGCAACTACGGGACGCCGCCCACTAGGGCGGGTGTCGTGCCCGGCAGCGGGGCAGGCAAGGCCTCCGCGGTCGTCATCACACGAAATCCTTGCACAGAATCAGAATCATCATCAGAAGATACAAGGGAAAGGAGGGAGAAGAAGAAGAAAAAGAGGAAGAGGAGGAGGAAAACAGTGGTAAAAATAGGAACTTGGAACGTAAGGACCATGATGAGGGCCGGGAAGCTTGAAAATATTAAGCAGGAAATGGAAAAAGGAAAAATAGATGCTTTGGGATTGTGCGAGGTTAGATGGAAGGATAGCGGGGACTATTGGAGTGATAACTACAGGGTGATCTATAGTGGGGGAGATGAGAGTCAACGGGGGGTAGGCATGGTACTGAACACAAAGTTGGGACTGAGGGTGGTAAACATTGAACAGGTGAACGACAGGATACTAGTGGTAGAAATAAAAGCACGGCCGACGAATTTCGTACTGGTCCAGGTATACATGCCTACGAGCAACCATAGGGAGGAAGAGGTGGAAGAGGTGTACGAGCAAGTAGAAGAAATTATTAGAGAAGTGCCGGGGAAGAAAAACCTGATAGTAATGGGTGACTGGAATGCAGTGGTGGGGGAAGGTAGGGACGGATTAGAAGTAGAAGGGTTTGGGTTTGGAAGAAGAAATGATCGCGGGGAAAAGGTAGTTGAATTTTGTAGAAGAAATAAATTAGTAGTGACAAACACTTGGTTTAAACATCACCCCAGGCGTAGGTACACATGGAAAAAGCCGGGTGATACTGGGAGATACCCAATTGATTATATAATGGTGAGGCAGAGATTTAGGAACAGTGTAAAAAACTCTCGTAGATATCCAAGGGCGGATGCGGACTCGGACCATAACTTGGCGATGATGAAGTGTGAAGTTAGATTCAAAAGTCTTTGTAAAGGTAGGAAGATATTGAGGTGGAACCTTGAAGCATTGAAAGGGTTGAAAAGGAGGGAATACCAAGAGCTAGTAGAAAAGAACATAGGTGAAGAGAAGCGGATGGGAAGCAAAGAGAAGAGATGGGAGGTTATAAAAACAGGCATCGCAAGAGCGGCAGAGAAAACAATAGGAACGGTGGAAAAGAAGAGGGTTAAGAAGCAGTGGGTTACAGAAGAAATGATAAAGAAAATGGAGGAGAGAAGGATATGGAAAAACGTGAACACCGACGTAGGCAAGAAGAAGTACATGGAATTGAATAATAAACTCAGGCGAGTGACCAATCGGGCAAAATAAAACTGGTGGAAGGGGCAATGTGAGCGAATGGAAAAGATGCAGGAGGAGGGGGAAGTGGGCGCTTTGTACGCCAAGGTGAAAATGTTATCGGGTGGTAAGAGAGGTCAAGCGATACCAAAGGTTAAGGACAAAACAGGAAAGATATTAATCGAACAGGAAGATATCCAAGAAAGGTGGAGAGAATACGTAGAGGAGCTATATGACAGCGAGAATAGACCCCTTAGCCTAGATCTAGAGGATGAAGGAACAATAGATAAAGATAACCTCGGACCAGAGTTACTTGAGAGTGAAATAGAGAGGGCACTAAGAGAGATGAAGGGTAGAAAAGCCGTGGGAACCGATAACCTACCTTCGGAGCTACTGAAGAATCTAGGTAGTAGGGGGAGAAAATAGTTTTTCGAACTTATTCGCAGGATCTACGAGGAAGGAGTATGGCCAGAGGATTTCGTGAAAACAGTATTAATACCTATCCCGAAGAAGAAGAAAGCGTCAGAATGCGAGGAGTATAGAACAATCAGTTTAATTTCGCACGCAGCGAAAGTGTTGCTTAGAATACTAAATAGAAGGTTGGAGTGCAGAGCAAAGTGCTATTTAGGCGATGACCAATTTGGGTTTAGGAAGGGGAGGGGAACCAGAGATGCGATTGCGGTAATGAAAACACTTATAGATAGAAACATAGAGCATAATCAGGATGTTTTCGCTTGTTTTGTAGATTTCGAAAAGGCGTTTGACAGAGTAAACTGGGAGAAACTAATGCAGATACTGGGGAAAATAGGAATAGATTGGCGTGATAGGAGACTCATCCGAAACTTATATATGGGGCAGAGGGCTCATGTAAGGGTAGCGGACGGTGAATCAGGGTGGGCAGTTATAGGTCGCGGGGTGCGGCAAGGGTGCCCGTTGTCGCCTTTACTTTTTAACATCTATGCTGAGGAAATGGTAAGAGAGGCATGGGATGAGCTAGACGTGGGAATGAAAGTAGGAGGCCAGTGGATAAAGTCGGTTAGATTCGCAGACGACCAGGCGTTGGTGAGTCGGTCATCGAAAGGACTGCAAACTTTAGTAGATGCACTGGAAAAGCAGTGTGAGAAATACGGAATGAAGATAAATAATAGGAAACCAAAAGTAATGAGATTCTGTAGGACAAAGAAAGCGAAGCTGTTGATAAGAGTAGGAAGTCACAAACTGGAGCAAGTTGAACAATTTAATTACTTGGGTAGTACGCTAGAAGAAAGAGGACATAGTAGCAAAGACATTAGGAGGAGAATAGCGCTAGCGAAGGAAGCGTTCAATAATAGAAGGGAGCTGATGACGGGGACCTTAAGTAAGGATGTAAAAAAGAGGCTAGTAAAGAGCTTGATATGGAGTGTTGAGTTGTATGGGGCGGAAACGTGGACCTTGAGAAAGGAAGACGAAAATAGGCTGAAGGCTTTTGAGATGTGGGTGTGGAGGAGGATGGAGAAGGTGCGTTGGACGGAAAGGAAGACAAATGAGGAAGTGCTTGACATGGTGGGTGAGGAGAGGAAACTTATAGATGAGATTAGGGGAAGGCAGGGTAGGTGGCTGGAAGGGGTAATGAGGGACGATGGTTTGCTGAAGGTCGTGATAGAGGGTAGGATGTTGGGTAAGCGGGGAAGGGGAAGGAAGAAATTAGGCTTTATGGACGGGATGAAGAAAGGTAGGACTTATGCTGAGATGAAGAAAGAAATACAAGAGGTAGAAAGGGCACAGCACGTGTAAGAGTTCGTTGGATATTCTCTGACTTTCATCACAACCTACCTCTAACCGGTAGATTACTGTAATGAATGAATGAATATTATATTATATTATATTATATCATATCATATTATATTATATTATATTATATTATATTATATTATATTATATTATATTATATTATATTATATTATATTATATTATATTATATTATATTATATTATATTATATTATATTATATTATATTATATTATATTATATTTTATATATTATATTATATTGTATTATATTATATTAAAAATGTATGAATCATTTATAATTTTACCATATTGCAATATTTATATAACATATATAATATATATTATTACATATTATTGCATTGTCATCCAGTTCTGAGCTATGTTTATAGTTAAAAGTCACTATAGCTCATCGGGAAGTTATTTTAAAATCGATTGTAAAATTTGTACCGAGCAGACAGACAAGAACTTAACCTGATAGAAATGCTTTAATAAAAAATGACTGTTTGTACCTAATTTGAATTAGTTTTGATAATTGTTTACACAATTAATGAAGTAGAGCAATAATAATCAGCGATAAGTAATACTAAGTTCCTAACTAGATTCCTTAGATAAAAAAATATTTTGTTTTTCTACAAATAATTGTTTAAACATTATATACACGAACAGTTGTAATCCCTAAATAGATGCTTGAAAACATCATATTGAGATTTTTGGGGTATATATTTTTTATTTAAAATAGCGGAAGTAACCTTAAATTTAATGTTTATTTTTGAATTCATTGTTTAAACAAATGCTGCAATAAGAACAAAAATATCACAAATACATAAATAACTTTACATTCTAAATTACCGAATCAAATATCATGGAGATCAACCTTTAGGTGCATAAAGTAAGTTAGGAATAATAGCATCGATATTAATTTGGGTCAGCTTTTTTCGATTTGGGACGACGCGACGGTGTTATCGACCCTTGAAAAAAGAAAAGCTTATGCACAGAGGGTAGCGATTGTATTTAGGTTTTGAAGAGACTAAACACGTTATGGAGGTATGATGATGATACAACCAATGAAAAAGATGAATAAAGGTAATAAATTCTTCTTCCTGCCGTAAATTGTGAAATGGAAAGCAGATACGAGGGTTTAATCTGTCTCATTCTTCTATACTATTTGTCGTCCGCACGGACCTTTAGAAAGTGATTTGCGCCGTCAAATAAACCGAATGATTACGAAAGCGCATCAGTTTTCATTAGCTTTTCAATTGGAGGTATTGGGAGTGTTATAATGCTCGTTGCGGGGCTCCATCGTGTGCGCTTCCGAACCCCATGCTGCGGTGCGATAATGGGAACGACTTGAAGCGCATCGACAATGTGATTGGAGCGTGAAACAGAATACCCATCCTAATATTTTATCTTTTTGCATTTTATTCATTTCATGCTTTAAATTGGAAGCCCTTAACTATACTCCACCGCAGAATTACCACAATTTGGGAAAGAGAATTATACTTTTATGGTCTATTTCGTAAAATGAGCCAACTAATAGAAGTTTTCTTTGGAAGAATGAGGTATTTTATCAGTGTTTCATGTTCAAAGCGTTTTTCACAAACATGTACACTGTTTCAAATCCAACTGTACACTTTACAGTTGGATTAAAAAATAATGCAAACAATCGCGAGCTGCGCCACATGCATTTCTCAAGGAAATTGGTCGCGTGCAAGCGACACAACAGTTGCGACTCACCGGTGAAGTCGCCTGAACGAGAACATTTACTGCGTTTGTCGTTCTTGGTTACGTACCGCAAATTATTCAGTTTTTTGTAAATACGTACTCAAAGGAAATAGTTGAGAAGGTTTTTTAGTTATTTCCGATTTTATTATTTTTTTATTCTGTTTCCGATTCCCTTTGGTTTAAGTTATTTGTGAATGTGTGTTTATTAGCCCCGGTTTTCTAAGTTGCTTTTATTTAAGTAATATTTGCCTTGTATTGAATGTAACGATCCGTGTTTAATAATAAAGATTGGTGTTTCAATTTATCAATATATGTCGATACGTGCCATTGTCATTAAGAGTGTATAATTATTTTGGTGCGGGTTACAGTGCGTCAATGTATTGTCTGGAAAAGAAAACCGAGGCTAGTATGCCATTACTTAGTATCATTTAAAATTGCGATTGTTATCGTTGAACACACGTTCTGTATTTTGCTTATGCTAAATCCTGTTCCTTTAGTGAAGATTTAGTTAGATAACGGTGATGTCTTATCACCAAAAATATGTCGATAAAAGTACATAGGTGCATATTGTATGTACATTTCAGCAGTGGTAATCATGTAGCTTTCGGATTGATAACCGTTGCTTATGTTTGGATCGACTGCAGTGTTGGGCTAGCTTTATCCCTTTTGATTTCACCTTTTCATAGTGTTGCATGAATTTGCGTTCTTGCTTTAGGATACACTGATTGCATTTTAATTAAAGCGTGATTAGAAATATAGACAATGTCCTCACGGAACACACGTATGTCTTGAGGAAACGCACGCTATAAGGTTAAATGACACAAAACATCTGTCAAAAGAAATGAAATATTTCCCACGAATAATTGTTAAGCAACAGAATATAAATATAAGACCGAAAAATCTCAACAGGGACAATCGGTAACAACTTCCATACGCATGGATAAGGGAAAAATGTTGTAAGATTTTGAGATAATTTTTGGCAGGGGGGAATTTATTAGCCTTTTTAAATATCTTTTAATTCCCCTTGTTAATGACATAATCTCGAAATTCTACAATAAACTGTGTGATCGTCGTTTACAACTCCTTAAAACACTGTCCTCCCTGTACAAGAGCCATCTTTCGTGCGGTCTAAGCTTACCCCACCTCCTTCCAAAATTCCTCTAATATCTGATAATACCTGTAGTCTCTTCAACCTTTCGCTTCCCACGAAATTCATACCAAAAACTTCCCAAGCGCTAGGCCTCAAACTGACCCTCCTCCTTCCCCCCTCTCCAACGAGGTCATCAACATCTAATCCACCGTCTTGAATTGTGACCAATTGTCTGCATTATCCAAGGTCCATTCCTTCTCACCCACCCCCAAATTCAATCTTCTGTTCTTTCTTGCCGACTCTCTCAATTTTTGCCAGAACCTAAGATTTCTGGAACACTCAATCACCTTCTCAAGGCCCTATCCATCTGGCCATTCCAAAATTTCGGTCACCTTCCGACTTTGAGCCCTAAAAACTCCAAAAAAAACCCATCCTGTCGAAATTTTCATAAAACAATTTATGAATAAAATTTCGCTTCCCCACCTCCTAAACTCCATCATACCCTATAATAATCTATCTCTCACAGTGACCTTGTCTCCATCTGCAAACTCTGGCCTGATCCCAGTATAATCATTTGCCCAGCACACAAAGGCTCATTAGGATATTCTGGAAAGCTTATGGTAACTCTCATTTAAAAGTGAATCCATTAATTAGTTTTAGTTTGCGCACATCGCCCCTGGAAATTTATATACCCAAATACTTTGCGATGATGGCGATTTTGCGATGCGCTAAAATTTCTAGCCTTGCATCATTGGTGACTATATAGGGAGCTCGAGGGATCCAGTTTCAAATCGCAGATCTAGCGATTAATTTTTTGCAATGTAGATTTCGCACATTCATTTAGCTAACTGTGAATTCTAATGCCATCTATCTACCTATGCGCCTAATTAGACCAAAGAAAAACTTATGAACGCACTTCTTAAAATGCGTTTTCTGACGTACTTGCATAACTTACTTTCATAAAGAGTAAGCAGCTATTTGAAAAAATATTAAAAAATTAAGTCAAAGTCCGAAACGAACCAAATGGCTATATAGGGAAATTCGGATCCACAATACGCAACGTAGGGGTTGCGTTTGGTTTATAATTAATTGCGCATGGTGCGTGATAAAGTGTGGCTGAAGGGGAATTGAAAAAATGCAAAAATGGTGGTGAAGAAAAAGGGGGGACTTAGCCTTATACACGATCACCGTTTGGAAAGAGGCGTTTGGAATTATTTCAGGAGAGCTCGGACTCAGCCAATCATGGATATCGAGTACACTTTATTTAAAAAGCCAAGATATTGGGTGCTTTCCTCGAAAATGAATGAACTGTGCTGCCTTGAGACGTAGACTTGGACTTGGAGAGGATCGGGGGAAAATCAAGCCTAATGAGATGTCGATGTTATTGAGCGTAGTGATATTTATTTTGGTTCATTCGTCAATTCAAATAGGTCTTCTTCAGCTCCCTCACGTGAACAAAATGTCACGATCGCCTGGAACACTGTTCATCTCCTCTTCAAATTTTCGTTGTTTAGGGACTGTCCCCGTATTGAATATGTTGAACTGAGTAAAGGGGTAAGAAAAGGATTAGGATAGGATTCCTGAATGGAAGATGTGCTCAAGCGAGATATCAGCCTGCTCAATGTTCTTCGTATACGATATGATATCATCAGCGCCCGGTTTATACTCGCTCTTAGCTCAAGTATTGAATAACAAAGCGATCAATGCTACAAAAAGCACAGCACGAAAACTGCGTTATTTCCATCCTCTATTCCGAGCCCCGCATTATCACGACAATATTCGCTTTATAAGATCGTCCCAACGTCATTCCAAAATCAAAACCGGAAGACATGTCATTCAATACATGCCAGGGTCCTTTCCAAGATGGAATCAGGTGAACAAAGAGAATGCATCGCATTATTAAACATCATCGAGTTAAGACTTCCACTTAATTTCCCCACTGCCAAGAGTAGACAAAATTGGAGCAATAAAGGCCATGAACTAAATGTCGTGAGTACGTATGAATTAGTTGACGCTAGGTGGGAACATATGTTAATATGAATTCGTTACTTTGACTATTTCAAGCTATTTATCCTTTCTATTTCAGTAAAATTGCTCTCGTGTGCTAAATAATTTTTTATGACGTCAAAATGCTTTCGTTGACAGTTGCACTATACATTTTAAATTTTATAAATCTATTTTAAGCGTCATAAATGTGCCGCGTAACACTTAAAACATTTCAAAACAAGCAGTACTACTGAGAAACTCATAATATTTCCAAGTTTTTGCATTATTAAAAACAGTAATAAGTCATATATTCCCTTCGACAGGATTTGGCCTCCTCGAGAGACTATTGACGATGATTGCGTTTTATCGATAAGAAATTATGTACGGGGTATTCCCGCATTGTGATGAAGATTTTTTTTTATATTTGAGTCCTGACATAATAGCTTTCGATAACGAGAGAGATCGGGTGACTTTGGCCGACTGAATGATCGTTCATCTACTCGTTCTCGCTCACGCAAGAACGCTACATCCCACAAGCCTGACATCCAACCCATCCAACTCAGAAACCCTTCGGGGGGGAAGATTCCTTCTCGGCAAGTGAGTTCGGAAGGAGGGCCCTTGTTCCACTTGGGGAGTTTATTGGTTTGTCTCTCAGTGGGATTTCGGCCTCGTTGTCACATCGTCGTCAACTCGGGACTTAATAATTTATCGCATCCGAAGTGGTAAGATTTTTAAAAACAGAACTGAAGGGATATGGGTTGGGTTGAATGGAACAGAATTGATAAATCATTACAATACCACAACGACACCCATACAAATACAATAGTTTTCGGCGCATTAGCTGTTCAAGTGATTCATTGAATATGGCCGATCGCGTATTTTAATGACTTCAATATTCTCGGGTGCTATCGTATCGTATGGTTTAATCTATAATCTTCTTTAATCTATGGGTGCAATGGATAAGTACTCATTCTAGGTGAGTGAAGCGCGGATTGAGCCATGGAGACAAAACCAAGGGATTCATTACTAATGTTTATCACACGACCTTCTTGGTTACAGTTAGTGCAAGAAGCAGCCGCAAGGGTGAGTGATTAAAAGGTTTTGGGCACCATCCAATAATACGAATAGTACAATGAATATGCGGGGTAGAGGGTGGGTTGACGTACGTTCTCCCAGAAGTAGGTCTCTCTTTCTGATCTTGTTGTTTTAGTCGGGAGTGGAGTGCGCGAGGAGCAAGAATACCGGCAGTTATCAGTTCGACAGTAATTCGTCGCTTCTCTCCGTCCGGCAAACGTTACTCGCTCATACAGCATGCGTGTTGTGCTGCCTGGATTCGTGGAGAAAGGTTTAACTGTCCAAGGGTTCCAAAAGGGAGCATTTCATTGCGCTAACATTTCAAGAATAGATAAATGAGATTATCCGCATATTTCCTACCTATTTCCTTCACTATTCTAAAATTAATGCAAGTTCTATGGCTTGATTTAGAGAAATATTTTGACGTTCAATCGCATGAAGGCAAAGTAGGATGTGGTCTTATTTGGATGAAATCTGGAATGGTTGAATAGCATCCCAAAAGGTAATTGTACCACCATGAGGCGCTTGGGGAAAGAGTGAAAATCGATCTAAAATGACACTTATTAGAGGCGCTGATACGGCAGTCATTCCAAACATTTTCTGTAATGTTTTTGGGCAACATAAGAGGGCTTCGTAGATTCAGATTTCTATACTTTTTCATCCTTTTATCATTTTCTGTAAGCCTTTGTTTTTATGGTTTGGAAGTTTTTAGGCATTTTCTCTGAATGAAAACAACTTTTCATTACTCATTTCACAACAAGAATCCCTAATTAAAAAAAACTTATCCTTTGCGTGGATTTAGAAAAACTGCCTTGTCAAATTGACAAGAAAATTGTCAAAATTAGAATTTTTCCATTAACCATGGCCAAGCGTGTAACTATGAAATCTCTGGTTGCTCCCAATTTAGCCTTTATAGCAGTTTTGTCTCTCTCGTCGCTCATTACAGTTTCTACCGATACATAAATCGATATTTCGTGGCACTCACGGAAGAATCATTCTGGGTCATATCCCAAACGCTTCAGTCATATTCAAGATGCGACATAAGGAGAGTTAGATGACATCTCCGTTTTCCTTTCCTGCACAAGGACCTTCCCTTAATTCGCTTGATAAATCCGAACATCTTTCATTCAGGGTTTCTAGCGGAAAAGTAATTTGGTTGGCCCCGTCCAATCAATCCATCAAAAATAACTTATAGCAACGGAGTTCCGAATCCACTTGTAATACTATGTAGTTTTGCATTTTTGTTGGAGACGCGATCTCTGTCCATAAAAAAACTAGTGTCTCCCTTGGGCCATATTAACCGGGTTTTTCTGTAAAATGAACAACCTTACACGGTTTCTTTTTCATAATCCTTAGGAAGGCTTCACCATCCAATGACGGCTGCTATAAGGAAAATGCACGCCGCATGAGCCTACCGACTGCACTGAAGAAGCACTCCGACTGCAGCGCTGCCACCTGGACGTCCGTTCGTGCAGATTCGCCCGCATCGCTTGCTAGTCTACGCTCCCCCTTCAACATCAAGCCGTTGGATTGCTGAAAACAGAGCGAGTGTTATTATTATCGAACTCAAGACATCGAACTGGAATGCCACCTCGGAGTGGATGGGTTGGGTTGGCACTACGATGAGCACGGAATTGCGACAGATCGGACACGTCGTATCGTGCGTCTCTTGGCGAGCAAGACAGGCGTAGAGAAAACTTTGAATGAATGAATTCAGCCTTCTTGAATGATAGAGCGTATTTTGGGGTCACTTTAACCGTGGTACCAATGCTTTCTTTCGGAACATAAATATGAAGCTTGACATTGGCATCATGTTGGGAGAAATTGTTCAACAAAAGTGAACTGACAATTATCCACCCTGAGAGTCATCATGGATTAATATATCCTTTTTACCAGAGTTACCAGAGTGAACTTAATATCATTCAGACGCCTGACACCGAAACCATTGCATAAAGTAAATGTTAGCTTTATTTCTACCATCTTTTGCATCGTTTGCGACAATCGCCAACACTTTCAAGCTACGTAATTTTTCATTCAAACGAATTTCGGGAGGCCAGTGGACATATTCTGACATGAGATCAAAAAAGGAATTTCAGGGTTGCAGCCTATAGTTGAATTGCTAGGTAAATATCCCGTTCCTCGAGAACGTGCGCTCTTAGATACGATTCATTCAGCACTTACGAAGATCAGAATCGCGTGATTTGCACTGAGCTGCAAATATCACATTGCTGAAATGTTTCCCTTTTGGTTACTTTGCGCTATGTTAAAGGTATCCTTGGCCGTGAGAGATTTTGAAAACATGGAAACGCGGGAAGTTAAGTTGGATAGAAATTGCACCCACTACGAAAAAGAAGAAAGAATTTCGATTCACTGCGAAGAGCAAATACACATAACCTCCATGTTGCATAAAACTGTAAGAATTCCGTCTGGTATGCTTACTTCTGTTTACATAACTTGCGACGATGGAAACGAATCGGACCCCTACAAATACTTGTCACTATTCGACCTTCAAGGTTATGATAAACTTAACTTGAACGTTTATGGATGCCCTCCACCAGAGGGAGGTTATTCTTTCATCGAAACGCGAAAAGGAGAAAACATTTCGCTAGTCGGAGACGGTTATCAGGCCCTCAAACTTAGTATACTCTGTCTGCATAAGAAGGCATTCCAATTGACAAGCCATCACTTACGAAAACTTCGAAATCTAAGCCATCTAACAATCGACTGCCCGGCACTCACGAGCGCAGAAAGCGATCTCCTGAGCGACATTTCCGAGGAAGTTATAGAGATAGAAATTAGAAACACTACATTGGAGATTTTCCCAATGGTTTCACAAATGCATAATATGGAATTACTGGTGATCCCAGACAATGCGTTGACATCAATCCCTTCCTTGAACGCTTGTAAAAATCTTGTCCATTTCGACATAAGCAATAATAAAATCGAATTCTTGAATGACGACATATTCCAGCACATGAAAAATCTTCAAATCGTAGTCATGGACAACAATCTTCTCAAGAGTCTGCCAGGGAGTCTACTCGGCCTGGACCAGTTGGAAATATTGAAAGCTTGTAACAATCGCCTCCAGTTCGTGAGCTTGAGTTGCATGGCAGGTCTTCCCTCGATAAGACGCTTAGATCTCGAAGGAAACGAATTGCAGCAACTGGAACCCCGATTGACTTTGAGTTCTAAGGCTTCGACACCCTCCGGTCAATCTGAAGGCAGTGAGTCATTTGGAACGATATCAGTGGATACCGAGACCTCCTCAGGTACACCAGAAAAGGTTCTTTGCTCTACTTCCAACAAAGGTATGGAGGGAGTCTCATTATCTGCGATAAATTCTTATTGCAAGAGGCTAAGAAGGAATCGTCTGAATTTAAGGAATAATTCCCTTGAAGTAATTCCAGAGGCACTTTTACACGACTTGACGAATTTGGAAACGGTGGATTTCTCCTTCAATATGATTTCTTATCTTCCTCCGAAGTGTTTTCACCAAAATAAGTGTCTCCAATATTTGTTTTTATCCAACAACAATATTTCAAGCGTGTCGGATACACTTCTAGTGAGAAATACCGAACTGCAGGTCGTGGACTTATCGAATAACCGAATAAGTGCTTTGGGTGCTGATTTTTTTTCGGGGCTTCAAGAACTAACGATGATTAACCTAAGCAATAACTCCATTGCCACTTTGCCCGGTGAAATATTCAGTGCTCTTAATTCGGCAGCAAATATGCAGAAGCCGTTGGTTTTGAACTTGGAGGGAAACTTACTCACATCACTGCCGGTCCTGATGCTTACGCGGCTGACGGAGCTGAATTTGGCGAGGAACAGGTTGACGCAGCTTCCCGTCGACACGCTGAAGTACGTCCCTTCCCTCACAAGAATAAACCTGTCTCATAACCTCATTCAGCGCATTGAACCAACTCGTTTGTCGTTCAGTTGGGATGACTCGGGGGATGAAGGCGCACTGTTTCACGAAGAGCTTAAGAAACTGGTCCACATCGATCTATCGCACAATCGCCTGACTCAGTTCGCCACTGTCGCTTCCATTCGACAGAATGTCAAATCTCTCGACCTGAGAGGAAACAACTTCGAGGATTATTTGGAAATATTCCACGCAGACGGAAGGTATCCGGATGAAGTACTTAAAAGCCTCGAGACACTTGACATGTCTAAGAACTCTATAAAGACTCCATGCAACATCCCGAGACTAGAATCGTCTCCGCCGCATTTACAGTTCCCGCGTATGATCGCACTGAAGGAGCTGGATCTCTCCTGGAACCACCTTACACTTTCATTGCGCTATAACGACAGTAAGATAAAGAAAAAGTACTACCCGGCCACTGAGAGGGGATCCTGCGATTCGTTCTTGAAGCACATGCCCAGGTTGGAGGTAAGCGATTGCTCTAATTTAGAGTACTATCCAAACATTCGATTGTCTAGTAGCATCTTTGAACATACATATTTGCCCTCAATACATATTAACAGGCTAATCCGCCATTTTGATTGCCAAAAAGAACGCGGGAATTCGAAGTTGGCATTGACTATAATAATATTCTGATTGGCTCTGTTATTAATCCTTATTAAACTTATTCATATAGAATGAAGCGAGCTGTTATTAAGAGTTCATATTTATCTTAACATATTGATTTGAAACCTTGCTGAATAGAATAATATTAGAATATGTTGCTTTTTCTCGTACTTTTTAATTCATGGTAAACATTAAATTTCAAAATTTCACTGCAATAAAATCAGTTCACAAAGGTGAGTGTAATTTCGAAGTCCTTAAAGGAAATAATGGAAATCCAAAGGAAAAGGATGACTCATCATTTTTAAGTGCTCACCCGGCTCTCTTATGATTCGAAATGGCGGATGAATGCAGAGGGTTATCTACGCCTGAATACCTACACCATGGCTTTGTTTCCATCCCTTTTACAACTATTTCTGAGAATATTAGACGTTTTCATTTGCAAATGAGTTTCAGTTTTCAGGTTTACTCGTGTAAATGTTGTTTGATGCACTTTCTACTTTGGATTCGGGGGAAGGACGCAAATATTTCTCAAAATAAGTTCTCATCTTGGATATCGATACGTCACGAAGCATGTGACTGCATTCCTATACACATCCATTCTTTCCATTTTCTTCAACACTGCTTTGTTTATTGGAATGAGTAAGCACAAGCTGAGCATCGTTGGGGAGGGCAGCAATGTGTCTAAGCCCTTGCCGAAGCCCTTGCAGCGCAATTGCCGACTTTTTTTGAATTTTTGATGTGTAAATTTGCAAAGGAATAAAAATTCCTCATTTTTTTATTACGAACATATTAAAAACAGACTTTTTCCTTATGAAGAATAAAAGAAATGAACATTAATATTTAAAAAAAAAGTAACTGTCTCCTTTAGTGCCCTTTGAAAAAAAAAATTAAAAATTTCGGGAGGATGCAAATCCCATGCAAATCCCCCTCCACCTCCAGACCCTCTGTCACTGAAACCTAGTGTTGCATAGAAATCGTTTACAATGTTAAATATTCGCTTTCATATTAGAAGGAAATATTTAAAATGTCATTTTCTTTCTTCTGTATTTTCTTATCTTAAACTCCAAGCCATATTCATTGGGATTGAAATTGAAGGATAACCGCGCAATAGATAAACATTTCCTTGAAAAAGCAATCAATCTCCCTGAATACTTCAGTGGCCATAGTGGAGTAACAGTGCGATTACGACAGAACCCAATTTCAAGAAATTTGTTTTCCGGATGGCGGATCTTAGAAAAACGCTAGCAGCGCAGAGGTATCGACTTAATATCTTACGTGAGTTTCTCGCTCACCCGTACTCAGCAATACTTCACTAACTCAAACCTCAGCCATTGCATTAGTTTTCTGTTGCTGTTAAGTTTGCTGATAACAATTCTACTCCTTCTGATTTACGACAAAATAGACGCAGATATACTTTAAAAGAAAACAACTTCTCAATGCACAGCGATGACGAAGAACCTTTGAGAATTTTATTCCTCCCACAGAATTTGCGTCTCGGTCGATATTTTCCAGCTCAAATCTGTGATGAAATATAATTCCCATTCTTTAAAATTCTAATGCACCATCTCCAAAGTCACAAAGGAAAGTATCTCTCTAAAAATCTTCGAGTGAAGTATCACACTCCAATAGAGAGTGAGAGATTTCCCTCCAGCTTCGAGACAAGAATGCACACCCATCGTATCTAGTGGAACGTCACTCACGGGCTTCGAGTGAAAGTCGAAGCGTCGAATGATTGTTCTCTCGTTATGCTTTAGCGAGTAAAATATTGCAAAAAATATTTTTTAAGGGTAATAGGATTATGAAAAACAAAATTTCTGAATATGTAGGTAAAAATAGCAATGAAAAAAAGAAGAAAAATTATATACCTAGCAGCGGACCGAACACCATTCCTCCTGCTCCACAGTCCACCAACCTGTCCCCTGGGCTACCAGTTAATTAAATTAACCAGAAAAATTAACCTCTAAGATATATAAAAACACGTTATATATTTTCAACAGGAACGAATAACCTGTGGAATATTTCGTTTCGGTTATAATTCGTTGTGTTATCTTGTTTATATTTCCCTAATATCGCCGAACTGCCATCTTTGATGACTTAGGTATGCCCGGAAGGGTTATCTGGGCGGAAGCCTCGATTCTAGTGAAGACTTCACTCGAACGTTGGTAGGTTTGGGGTAGTTAGTTCACTCGCGCCGTGTGAGTGAAATTTCCAAACAAAGGGCACGAGTGAAAATGTTTCACTCGGACGTCTCTGAGTGATTCGATTCGTCTTATATTCCACTCACGAGTACGAGTGGAAGAGGCGTTCACTCGAACGGCTCTGAGTGATTCGATTCGGCTTATATTCCACTCACGAGTACGAGTGGAAGAGGCGTTCACTCGAAGCTCGAGCGACATATATCACTCGAAGACTTATAGAGAGATCATTTACAGAAAAGGATTATTTTGTGATCCCCTACTATGTTCTGTCTTCTTTTCACCTAAAAAAACTATTTCCATTTGCCTATGTTTGCCCTGAGCCAGTATCATTACAGCCCATATCATAACCAAGATATGCTCTTAATATGAAAGTGTGTTTTAAGGAGATACTAAGGTCGGTTTTTTAAAACCTTTCTTTCTCACGCGGATGTAAAGTTTTTTTTAAAGTCGACCTACTGACATTTACGTTCCACTTCAGGATATTCTGGGACATGACAGCATTAATACGACAACATCACAATACGACATTGGCGAGTATATGATACTCATTTTCGAAAACATGGCGGCCGTCGTTGCGCTCACATCTTACAATCAGTTTTACAATCTGTTTGCGCAGCGAATATTTTCATCATGTAAATTTTCTCATTGTAGAAATTTGCGTCTAGTGCGAGAGAGGAACTATAAAAAAATTACAAACCTCGAGAGAAGATCTTCGCCGCTAGAGCCAACATTCTGTTTGCATCGCTAGTGGGTGCTTTCGATTTAGCATGGCGACAGCGATTGGCGATCACCAGGCGACCGAACGAAATAAAACAACTCAAAGCGGCAATTCACGCATGCGCAGTCCATCTCGTGTACACGTGGGCAGTAGAGGATAGCTGTGAAGGAAAGCGCATGTAGTTTTTAAGTAGATTTCGAAGAAAGACTACCTATTGTAGTCGTTACCAATGGCCTTGGTATATATATATATATATATATATATATATATATATATATATATATATATATATGCATAAATAAAACAGTGATACACTAAACAAACACAGAAACACGCAAAAAGGACACTCACAAAATAAAACTTCAAAACATTTAATTCTTGCAACCGATTTTTCTCTATCGATCGATAAATTGAAATATTTGAAGTTAAAACGCAAAATTCATGCATATTTCGATCTTTTTTCCTTTTCGTTGCTAGGCAATTTCTCCATTGTTTCCGAAGCTTGCAGTACCTTATGCTGGCTATAAATCATGCATTAGTGCGTATTTCAATAGCTTTTAACGATAATATGCCTTTGACCTGCACGATTTACAATGATTTATGATGATACATATATATATATATATATATATATATATATATATATAAACGTAATTTTTAACATTGTATTCTTGCAAAATATGAACGAAAGGAATAGAATTATTAATCAAAAATATATTAATAAATGACATAGTATTACACTCTCACATCTATAACCCGTAGTAATGCTCTGATATTATATTAAAATCAAGGAAAAAGAAACAAGATCTCTCATTAAAAGGATGTTTAGAAAATGTTTTAGTTGGAGGCCATGAATTGATTAACACCTGCTAATATATTCCATTTGCGTGGGATTCCCTCTCTCTGTGTTTCCGGTTAACTTAAATCCTTGCACCTCCTTTCTGAAATATACCTGGAAACGCTGTTCTACAAGTCCAAACCATGTAAAACGATAATGAACCATGTTGCATTATCGATTGGGTTTAGAAATTACGAATTCAAATATTATACCATTTGCTTAAAAGGTTCCATTTGTTTACAATAATTGAGATCATCAAAAATAAAAATGAAATGTGAAAATCTATTGTATTTACTTAGGCTGAAATTCACCAAATTAAGAACTGCCAAATAAATGTAACCATTTTCAATTACTAATATATATTTCTTCAACATTGGTCGACGACATGTAAATTATAGAAGAAATCTAGAAATTACCAAGAAGAAAAAAGCATATTATGTACCTATTCATTTACTGCTATATTCTCATAATTATATTCATAGGTCACCAATGCACCTCAGTAATTTAATTTCCATTAATAATAAGATTAAACTGCTTTCGTTTTTAATGACTTACAATGTACTATCATACGCTCTACGCCTTCCACTTGCAAACTGCAAGCACCCATTTACTAGTTATTAGTAATATATCAAGCTACAAAACTGACTCACTCAGTCATTGACACGAATTCCTGGGTATTTCTAATCAAGCTAAAAGGTTGAAATTTTTAAGAGAGGGTTGGAATTTGGTGTCGAGTCAGGAAAAAATCTAAAACTCCAATTATATTCATTAGTTACGAGTCCAGATGGGATTTTGTTTTTAACGGGTTTAAATGGGAAAAACGAATAATTTACCTGTAGAGTAATTTTCATTCATTCATTAAAATATGAAATAATTTAGATACAAGTTTCATTCTTTGACTGAAATGAGGCCAAAAAATCAAAGCATTTACTTCTTGCAACCAATGTTTCTCTATCGATCGATAAATTGAAATATATGAAGTTTATACGCAAAATTAATGCAAATTTCGAGCTTTTTTCATTTTCGTTGCTAAGCAATTTTTTCATTGTTCCCGAGACTTCCAGTACCTTATACGCGTGCTATAAAGATTAAACTTAAAGGAATATAACATTCTCCGTGCGTATTTCAATCGCTTTTAACGATATTATGCCTTAGAAATATACTTTTTACAATGTTTTATAATTATATACATAAACGGTTTCGTAGCTTTGACACTCCTCCATTTGCTCATGCCTACGAAATCCGTTGGGATCGCTCCAGATTCCTCCATTTTACTTCTGAAACACTCTTTACACCTTATTCCGGGTTTCCCTCTCTCTGTTTTTCCAGGAAACATTAATCCTTGCCCCTACTTTCTGAAATGTACCTCGAAACTCCATTCATAATAATTTGAACAGAAGGTGAAAGAAAGAGATAGGAAACATGTAACTAAAATTGGACGAAGACACTGGTGATGTGGAAGATGGTAATGCCGAGAAATCAGAGGGTATATATGTCCCGGTCACGGCACATTTTTAGCCTCTGATTTCTCGGCTGTACCATCTTCCACATCACCAGTGTCTTCGTCCAATTTTAGTTACATGTTTCCTATCTCTTTCTTTCACCTTCTGTTCAAATTATTATGAATGGAGTTTCGAGGTACATTTCAGAAAGTAGGGGCAAGGATTAATGTTTCCTGGAAAAACAGAGAGAGGGAAACCCGGAATAAGGTGTAAAGAGTGTTTCAGAAGTAAAATGGAGGAATCTGGAGCGATCCCAACGGATTTCGTAGGCATGAGCAAATGGAGGAGTGTCAAAGCTACGAAACCGTTTATGTATATAATTATAAAACATTGTAAAAAGTATATTTCTAAGGCATAATATCGTTAAAAGCGATTGAAATACGCACGGAGAATGTTATATTCCTTTAAGTTTAATCTTTATAGCACGCGTATAAGGTACTGTAAGTCTCGGGAACAATGAAAAAATTGCTTAGCAACGAAAATGAAAAAAGCTCGAAATTTGCATTAATTTTGCGTATAAACTTCATATATTTCAATTTATCGATCGATAGAGAAACATTGGTTGCAAGAAGTAAATGCTTTGATTTTTTGGCCTCATTTCAGTCAAAGAATGAAACTTGTATCTAAATTATTTCATATTTTAATGAATGAATGAAAATTACTCTACAGGTAAATTATTCGTTTTTCCCATTTAAACCCGTTAAAAACAAAATCCCATCTGGACTCGTAACTAATGAATATAATTGGAGTTTTAGATTTTTTCCTGACTCGACACCAAATTCCAACCCTCTCTTAAAAATTTCAACCTTTTAGCTTGATTAGAAATACCCAGGAATTCGTGTCAATGACTGAGTGAGTCAGTTTTGTAGCTTGATATATTACTAATAACTAGTAAATGGGTGCTTGCAGTTTGCAAGTGGAAGGCGTAGAGCGTATGATAGTACATTGTAAGTCATTAAAAACGAAAGCAGTTTAATCTTATTATTAATGGAAATTAAATTACTGAGGTGCATTGGTGACCTATGAATATAATTATGAGAATATAGCAGTAAATGAATAGGTACATAATATGCTTTTTTCTTCTTGGTAATTTCTAGATTTCTTCTATAATTTACATGTCGTCGACCAATGTTGAAGAAATATATATTAGTAATTGAAAATGGTTACATTTATTTGGCAGTTCTTAATTTGGTGAATTTCAGCCTAAGTAAATACAATAGATTTTCACATTTCATTTTTATTTTTGATGATCTCAATTATTGTAAACAAATGGAACCTTTTAAGCAAATGGTATAATATTTGAATTCGTAATTTCTAAACCCAATCGATAATGCAACATGGTTCATTATCGTTTTACATGGTTTGGACTTGTAGAACAGCGTTTCCAGGTATATTTCAGAAAGGAGGTGCAAGGATTTAAGTTAACCGGAAACACAGAGAGAGGGAATCCCACGCAAATGGAATATATTAGCAGGTGTTAATCAATTCATGGCCTCCAACTAAAACATTTTCTAAACATCCTTTTAATGAGAGATCTTGTTTCTTTTTCCTTGATTTTAATATAATATCAGAGCATTACTACGGGTTATAGATGTGAGAGTGTAATACTATGTCATTTATTAATATATTTTTGATTAATAATTCTATTCCTTTCGTTCATATTTTGCAAGAATACAATGTTAAAAATTACGTTTATATATATATATATATATATATATATATATATATATGTATCATCATAAATCATTGTAAATCGTGCAGGTCAAAGGCATATTATCGTTAAAAGCTATTGAAATACGCACTAATGCATGATTTATAGCCAGCATAAGGTACTGCAAGCTTCGGAAACAATGGAGAAATTGCCTAGCAACGAAAAGGAAAAAAGATCGAAATATGCATGAATTTTGCGTTTTAACTTCAAATATTTCAATTTATCGATCGATAGAGAAAAATCGGTTGCAAGAATTAAATGTTTTGAAGTTTTGACCTCATTTTGGTGAAAGAATAAAACTTGTATCTCAATTATTTCATATTTTAATGAATGAAAGAAAATTACTCTACACGGAATTTATTCATTTTTCCCATTTAAACCCATTAAAAAACAAAATCCTACCTGGACTCGAAACCAATGAAAAATATTGAGATTTTCGATTTTTTCCTGACTCGACACCAAATTCAAACCCTTCCCTGAAAATTTCAACCTCCTAGCTCGATTAGAAATACCCGGGAATTCGTATCAATGAGTGAGTGAGTCAGTTTTGTAGCTTTATATATTACTAACTAGTAAATGGGTGCTTGCAGTTTGCAAGCAAAAAGGGAAAAGTGTATGATAGTACATTGTAAATCATTAAAAACGAATGCAATAAGGTCTTACTTCTTATGGAAATTATTTTAGCTGGGTCAATTTCTGACCTAAGAATATAATAATGAGAAAATAGCATAAAACGAATGGTCCCATGACATATGTACTTTGTTCTTCTTAGTAATTGCTATATTTTTCCTTTTATTTTCATGCCATTGAGCAATTTTGAAGTAAAATATTTGTAATTAAACATGATTACAGTTATTTGGCAGTATGAAATTCAATCAATATGAGCCTAAGTAAATGCTATGGATTTTCACATTTCATTTTATTTTTGCTGATCTCAATTATTATAATTTACATATTAAACACATGGCGTAGTACTTGAATTCATAATTTCAAAATCCAAGAGATAATGCAGCGTAGAACATTATCATTTTACATGGTTTTGACTTGTAGAATGGAGTTTCGAGGTACATTTCAGAAAGTAGGGGCAAGGATTAATGTTTCCTGGAAAAACAGAGAGAGGGAAACCCGGAATAAGGTGTAAAGAGTGTTTCAGAAGTAAAATGGAGGAATCTGGAGCGATCCCAACGGATTTCGTAGGCATGAGCAAATGGAGGAGTGTCAAAGCTACGAAACCGTTTATGTATATAATTATGAAACATTGTAAAAAGTATATTTCTAAGGCATAATATCGTTAAAAGCGATTGAAATACGCACGGAGAATGTTATATTCCTTTAAGTTTAATCTTTATAGCACGCGTATAAGGTACTGGAAGTCTCGGGAACAATGAAAAAATTGCTTAGCAACGAAAATGAAAAAAGCTCGAAATTTGCATTAATTTTGCGTATAAACTTCATATATTTCAATTTATCGATCGATAGAGAAACATTGGTTGCAAGAAGTAAATGCTTTGATTTTTTGGCCTCATTTCAGTCAAAGAATGAAACTTGTATCTAAATTATTTCATATTTTAATGAATGAAAGAAAATTACGCTACACGTAAATTATTCGTTTTTCCCTTTTAAACCCGTTAAAAAACAAAATCCCATCTGGATTCAAAACCAATGAAAAATATTGAGATTTTCGATTTTTTCCTGACTCGACACCAAATTCAAACCCTTCCCTGAAAATGTCAATCTTCTAGCTCGATTATAAATGCCCAGGAATTCGTATCAATGAGTGAGTGAGTCAGTTTTGTAGCTTTATATATTACTAATAATGCTATAAAAATATTAAAAATGATTAATTTAGAAATTCTCATCACGTGAGTGTTACCAACAATAAATTTGTCTCATTAATGTGTAGTACAGACGCACGCATTGTTGACTAGGTTAATTAAAAATCTATGGTCGGAGCTGCGGAGCGGGAAAATCATAATATTTTCGAGCTCTGACTCCAGTTCTGGCTCCGGCAAAAAATTGGAGTTCCAACTCCGACTGTGCCTCCAAAGCCCTGGGTTGCACTTTATACTTTTCTAGATCTCTTACCAGTCTCGCACTGCCACAGAATGCGCCTACCCAGCACCATGTGACGACCGCTAATGACGAATTCACGTGAAACCCACGGTTAACCCAACTCGAGACCAAACCCGCTTTTTTTCATCGTCTACCAGAGTTCTCTCGACCCTTCCTCTCAACCTCCCGAACTCTCAGCTATGGCTCAGCCGAAAAACAGCTTTCCTTCTGCTATTAGCTCCTCCGCTACGCAGGAGAGCTGCGTTTGCCGCAGATTTGCTTCTCAGTCATGCGTCTAGAGCTCTTTGCGTCTCCTTGAGACGTCGCGTCAGCAACATGAATGATTCTTCACCGTTTCCCTTGTCAACGCTTGTGCTGCTCCTTCCTCAAAAGCTTTCAATGAAGTTTATGTCGTCATCCTTCGTTGACGAACTCTGCGGTCATGCCCAACTCAGCGCAAGAGATGCCTTTGAACGCGTCGAAAACGAGATTACAGGTAGCGTATAATGAGACCATTTTATCGTGAGGAAGGAGACGCTCAAGATTTTTCAAGGATAATCCAGTGGCCAAGCTAAATTTCTAAATTTCACGTTCTCACTTCCGGTTACACTGATTGCATTTTTAAAGCGCGAGTTTTCTCTGACCCTTCAACAACAACCGTTCCCATTTGAATTTGTACCACAATGCCTTAACAGAACACACACATGTCTAGACGAAACGCACTGGTCGAATGAGATTAAACACCTGACGATTATGAAGGAAGGTTGTTGCACTGACCCTCTAAATAACACTGCTGAAAACATATCACTCGCGATCCTAGGACAACCAATCTTGCAATCACCGATTACTATGATTCCGCTTCCATGCCCTTCCTCGATCGTAACAATGCTCGGACATTATCACGTGCGTACAATGACAATGTATAATCACGGCATTTAAAGATGCAAGCAAAAAAAACAATTTATGCCTTTATTAACTTTTTTCAAGAAACACTTTTGGAATGATCTCGAATAAGACTCATGTAGAGCTGTACAAATAATACCGCCCAGAATCAGTATTCAATTAGTTAAAAGCATTTAAGTACACATCTCCAGACTTTTAAAATAATATTTAAATGGATAGAATTAGAATAGATGCCCCAAAAGCACCATCTCATTAATTTAAAATTGCATTTAACCCTTAGGTAGGCGCGCGCGCGCGGGGGTCTGTCAGATCCCCGCGCATTTATTATTGCTTTTAGTTTTTTAACCGTTCGATAAACTGTTTTCATATGTTCAGTACCTTTCACAAACTTGGTATTCATCCATTGCAAATAAAAATATATTTCTAAAATACTTGATAATTTCAATTTTATTTACAATTTTTAAGTCACGCTGTGACCCCCCCGCGCCTACTAACGTTCCACTTTCTGTCAATTGTATCCATATATGCTATAATTCCCGTGTATGGCCGTTTTAGTTAATAATTCTGCATTTAATACTTATATATAAACATACATGGATATTTTTACGTCACCATAATATTTTGTCGGAGTATACTATTATTGATGATTTTCTACTTGTTTGCCTATGTTCCTTAATATGGCGTGAAATTTCAGTACATATAATATACTCCGAAAAAAACTACTTTAATTTTACAAAAAGAACAAAAATATTCTTATAATTAGCAACATTTGTAAAATTATTTTTAAAATGCATTAATGATTGTGGTGCAATATATTATTATGAAAAATTAAATGAAAAACACAAAACTGCCTGGGCACTGCAGCTGTTTCGTTATACATATCATGATTGATCATTTTTCCTCATTATGTCCATCGATATATATACTAAGGGTCAAGAGAGACCGTGACCTAGAGTGGGCGGAGGGTGGAAAAAGATATTTGAGGATGTGGACAAAAGACATCCCGGATAAGATGACCTTGGCAAGGATAGGTAAGGTAGGGGTCGAGGGAAAAATCATCAGTATCCGGGACAAGAGGAATCAGCGAAGATGATTTCTGAGAACTTGTGACGCAAGTGGGTGAGATAATGTATAGGAATTTATTTTATATAGGCATTATTTTCTCACCAATCTCGTTAACCAGTTCCTTACACACACTCGCAAGTAAGTGTCATGATCTCCAATTATTATACTCCAGTAGCCGAGTACGAAACAATCTGTCTCAGCCCGTTTTGAAAATTCGCATTATCTTCCATCAGGTAAGGGGAATGCAGTTATACATTTGAGAACTTGAATTTGTGAGTTTTATTTGCATTGTGTTTTCTCTGTCCGTGCAAAACAGAATATATATTGTCAATATTATTTGCAGTATCACTTCACCACAGTTCCTGGGATCGTGGAAAGTCTGCTGACTTGGTATTTCCGGCCGATATTAATTTCTATCCGTAAGTAACAATTCAGGCATATTCAGTATTTACTACGCTTTTAGTACAATGAACATTGTAGTAACACAATATATGTAAATATTCCTAAAAGTTTACTTTCGGAAATTTACAGTTAAGTGTCCTGAGAGTTTTCAAATTATTTTGAAATGATAAAACAACTGACGAAGAAGAATGAAGTCTGATTCTTCATCTAATCCAAGACGTGTCGCGGGAAGAAGAATTAGACAATGTATCTGCTAATGAGGACGACGACCATGTCAATATCTCAGATCATTGCACTGCATCTGAACAAAGTGACTGATCGGATGCCAATGGAAACTTTTCACATGAATCCCCGCAGTCAACCGCAAGTTGCGGCTCGGATATTTTACTTTGTAAGGACGGTACGTCGCTGAGGAAGAAAACTACTCCCCCACGAAATGCAAGAACACGTTCAGTAAATATTGTGACAGGCCGCGAGGGCACACTGGGATCCACTAGATGTGCAAAGACCCTTTACTGCTTTTTGCTGTTAGAGAACGGAATTATTTTACGGGCAATAGAAGTGAGTGCAAATCTGTTAATTTCGCGCGTCTCTCAGTCCTTTGCACGAGAACGCGATGCCAAGGTCACCGATGAGTGTGAAATTAAGTCATTCATTGTGAGTTGCTTACATTGGTCGGATCACAAACGTCCAAGACCTCTGGGATCAAAATGGCATGGGAATTGATACATTTTATTCAACAGTGAGCTTAAAAAGGTTTTTATTTTTGCTTCGTTCTATTTGATTTGACAATATACACGACAGGCAACAACCGCGTGAGAAAGACAAAAAGGCTCCATTTCGGGAGATTTTTTAATTATTCGTTCAAAATTGCGAAGAACAATTATCAGTCAGGAAGCTTTATTACAATAGACGAACTACTTGTCCCATTTCATGGAAAGTGACCATTTCGTCAGTTCATACCCAGTAGGCCTGCTAAATATGGGAAATTTTTTTTTTCTTTTACTGATGCTAGAATTATGTGCACTTAGTGTACTTAGTGTACTTAGGGAGCTAGAATTATGCTAGAATTATGTGTACTTAGTGTACTTATGAAAGTGTACTTAGGGAGTCAGCCAGGAGGCCCATTTGAAGTGTCCTATAAGCCACATTCTGTAGTGATGCGTTAGGTTAGAACTATTGAAGGTACAGGATGGAACGTGACTGCAGATAATTGGTATTCCGAAATTCCGTTAGTAAAGGCCTTATAAAAACCACTCACCTTGAGTCTGAATGAAAGAGCAAAAAGGAAATACCGATGAAAATAGTGAAAATGTGAAAAAAACGAGAGAAAAAAGTAGCTCTTTTGAATTCAACAGGGACATGACTCACGTTTCGTGTGTCCCTAAAAATAATACAAATGTAATTTTAGTCTCGTCAATGCATCACGATAGAAAGATTGGTGACAGGTCTGTGGGGAAATGCAGACGCCAGATATGATCACCACACGCATAACTCCTCCAAGGCAGGCGTTGATACCGCAGATGAAGTGTGTGAAACTTACTCAAATTCAAGGAGGTGCAGGCAGTGGCCATTAGTTCTGTTTTTCAGAATTTTGGATATTGCTGGAATAAATGCCCTGATGCTACATCTTTCTAGTTGTCCAGAAACTCCAATTGTTCAGAGATTAAGGGATATTGATTATAATTTAGTGGCTTTGCAAATCTCTAAAAGAACAGCGCTGAATAATTTGCCAAAGCATTTGAAAACAGAAATATGTATCTAAGACAATGCATCCAACGACAGAGCATAGGAATGTTATGGAACCAACAAAAAGAGGGAGTTGTACAATATGTCCTAGACAAAATGACGTCAAAGCAAAAAAATAACAGCATTAAATGTAAAGAGTGTTTGTGCTTGAAGCACTTGAAAAATATATGTAAAAAAAGGTTTAAATGCAACCTGTGTGTAAGAATTGGTATTTCAAGTTTGTAGTTTTGTGCATTATTTTTTAAATATATTCATTGTATATTTACACTTTAATTTGTTATATACATAAAAATTCTTGTACTATCAGTCTGACATTGCAAATAAAATATATTTTGCTTCCATTAGAGTCATGTGATTATATAAATGTGCTAGAGATATCATTAATATACTTAAGTTTAAAGTAAAATGTGATATTACATATTACGTCTTTTATCATAACTTATGCGAGCCAAAATAAAAAAATCCCATTTATTGTAGATATTTAGAAGATAATTTTTTGAGTAAAAAAAAAGTTATTTTAAAATGTTATTACAGCCAAGTTATTAGAACTCCTCGAAATTATACGCAGAAATGGGTAAATTTACGATAATGACGATTTTTACGGTAAAATTAATTGATATTGTTGTATAAATAATAATTAAGTATGTTTAAAAATGATATGCATCTAAAATATTCGGAGGAAATAACTTCAGAGTGCACATTAGCAAATAAATTTAAATTTTGGGGGTCAGCCGGACCCCCACGCGCCTACTTGTGTGATAAAAACTGAGCGCACCTACGATGAATGACTTAATGAGTAGATACGATTGACCGAGCCTTCGCTGACATTGCAATCCAGTTTTAAAATGTTATTGCATATTTAAATATGTGAGTAATCATTTATTGTTATAAGAATTACAAAATTTGAATATTCCTAAATGAACAATCTTCACGCGGCAAAATGCACCACTGGATAGATATACATATGTATAGTTGGGTAGTTAATTGTGAGAGGTGCTATATGTACTCCAGGGGATCGCCATTCCCACAACGAGGACACGCATACACACTCTTATCACACACAGGCCGGTGGCGGAAATAATAATGATGAACACACATTCGTCCGAGGACGCGACGCAAAAACGAGCTCACCGAACGCGAGCGAGGGAAGGAAGCGGTGCATTGTGGGAAAAGGAAGAAGGGCGCCCGTCCGCAGGAAGGATGGCTAGCGGAAGTCACGTGGCGCGGAAGCAGGAGAGCGACGAACAGCGAAGGCTCCAGGACGTAAGAACCTAGCGAACCTTTTAAGAAGAGCAAGACCTGGGTGTCTATTACGGAACTTTTTCTATCCGGGAGTTATCGTACGTAAACAGCCGGTTGCTACGTGGATTATTGTACGATAGCTGGAATGATATTAATTGTTTTCGTTTGACGTCCAATCGTACGATTTCGGCTGAGATACCGTGGGTTACCTCTCATTGCCGAGGTTAATGATATTATGGTTCTTCATATCAGCCGAGGATGCCAAGATGTCGTACGATTCTCTATCGTCGGATATCGTAGTAAATTAACACACTTTTTGATCTAGCGGCGTTCGTTTTCACTCGAGGTTGGCAGTATTTTTTTATGCAGTCTGTCACTCAGGAGAAACATTTCTACAGTGAGAATAAGAAGTCAGGGCCGTCCATAGAGATTGAGGGGCCCTGTGCAGATGCAAGTCGGGGGCCCCCATAACTTTGCATTCCCTAATTGAAATAGCACCATCTTTGAAATATATTGCACGGATAAAAGGAAATAAACTGGCAAACCGGCGAATGATTTCGAGAAATTTACATATGTACTGAGTAATAGATAATAACGGGTAATAGGTGGGTTTCCCCGCACCACAGAGTATATTCACTGTGCCCGCACCATCTGAAAGATGCAAGCCCAGTGCAGCGGCACCTGTTGCACTACCCTGGGGACGGAACTTCAAGAAGTCAATACTTACGGCGCTGAAAAATTGTTAAACTCTGAAGAGAGAGCTCAGCAGCACAATTACCTCCGAACCTACTACTTTCCACTGATTTAATACTCTGTCAGGCATATTTTTTTAAATTTCACTACTATTCCTTATGATTCATCTACATCACAAAATACCCTGCAAGCCACCTCAGGGGTGTGTGGCAGGGGGTGAGTAATCACCAAAATGCATTACACTATACCCTAGAGTTAGTGTAACTACGACTAATTATGCATTAGCATAAATCGCTTATGCTTGTCACGAGGCGAAGCCTCACAAGCATATAACACTACACTACAGATGTCATCACAATGGAGAGGGCCCGTCAATATACCTGCATTCTACAACTACACAGATGGACAAGGACTCACGACCCATGTAGAAAACATGCTAGGCGTGCTGTTAGTATGTACTATGTAACAGATAAGGATTCAAGTATTAGGAGTACTACTACTACTAAGAGCTACACTACCTAACGACACACCTAGATAAAAGTCTCATTGGCAGCTGTTATGGTCCCTTATCGTTCGTGGGAAAAATGACATTTTAAATCTGTCCGTTCCGCAGTCTAGTTCCCTAATTTTACTCTCATGATCTGATCTACCGTAGTATGTCGGATTTCGTAAAATGTTATCAACGTCGTCAGAGAATAGACCGGTTTGGAAATTACATAATAGATTGAGTCTAAATTTCAATCGACGGTCTGAAAGCTTTTCCCATCCCAGTTGCTGCAAAAGGTCAGTAACACTAACGAGATTATCATAACGGCCATTAACGTACCTTGCCGATCTTCGCTGCACGCGTTCTAACTCAGTTTCCAAGCCTATCTCATAAGGATCCCAAATACTGGCGGCATATTCTAAGTGGGGTCTAACGAGGGAGAAGTATCTGATTTCCCTAACTTTATCGTCGTACTTGCCAAATACTCTTTTAACAAATCCCAATTTACGATTAGCTTGACCGGTAATTTCTCGAATATGTTTACTCCACGCTAGATCATTAGTCAGTTTAACTCCGAGGTACTTAACCGATTCTACGGTCTCTAATTGTATGTTGTTTATGCAATAGCTGTTACAGGGAGCGTTTTTCCGTTTCCAAAAATTCACAACAACGCATTTTTTCAGGTTTAATTCTAGCTGCCACGCATCGCACCACTCTTGTATTGCCTTGAGGTCCTTAGTTAGCGCTTCTTTATCGTTTAGGCTACGAATTTCTCTATACACCACTGCGTCGTCAGCAAATAATCTAAGCTTACTGTCAACTTTGTCACCGATGTCGTTTATGTACAAAAGGAACAGAAGCGGGCCTATTACACTTCCCTGTGGGACACCCGATGTGACTTTTACTTCATTAGAGATAGCGCCATCTAATACAACCCTTTGCACGCAATTACTTAAGAATTCTCTAATCCAGGAAATTACGTCGTCGTCTAAACCGTAGAATTTTAATTTCATGAGTAGCTTACTGTGGGAAACTTTATCAAATGCCTTTTTAAACTCAAGAAAAATTGCATCAACTGGAGCGTTATGTTCACCCGAAACTAAAATATCGAAATTAGAGGTATTAGGTGATTAATTTTATGTTGTATTATTATGTATTATATTTATTGAAAGAATAATAGGAAAATACGACGAGAAGGTTACAGAGGGATGTTATTTTTCACTCGTGAGACCTCACTTGGAGTTTGCCTCTAGCATATGGGACCCTTACGAAGTAGGACTAATCTCAGAAATAGATCAAATACAACGGAGAGCAGCAAGATTTTTAAAACGTTGTTACGATAAACTTAGCAGTATTGCCGAATCGTTGAAGAAATTAGGCTGGGAATCTCTGACTAACCGAAGGGAGAAAACAAGATTAAATCTTTTGTGCAAGTTCGAAGCAGACAGTTTTTTTGCCGGACGTTCAACATATTTTTCTAGAGCCAACGTACTACGGTAGAAGCGATCACAGGAATAAGATAAAGGAAATAGACTCCAGAACCCGTAGATTTAAACTCATTTTCTCCGCGTACGATAAGGGATCATAATGGTCGCGATATATCAATTATATAAAACTCCCAGCTTCACTAGGTAGAGTAGACTTTTCACATGTGTTTAATGACAAAGCGTCATTACTAACACTTAGCCCCACTTGTTACCTATGTCTTATTGTAACGCAATCCTGTCAGACTCATTGCTTAGATCCCTGTACAACACTGGGTCTTCTGCGAAGAGGCGAATTTTGCTCGTAACAAATGTAGTGATATCATTAATATACAAAAGGAATAATAAGGGACAGATGAAGCCATCTTGAAATACCATCTGTTCGCGGTCGGCTAAGAACTCTCTTATCCAACATATTACGTCGTGGTGTATTCCCTAAGCTTCCAACTTAACGAGTAACTTCGAATGAGGGACCTTACCGAAAGCTTTTTTAAAATCAAGAAATATTGCGTCTACTTGGACAAGCTTTTCTCCCGAGGAAATAATGTCGTGAGGGAAGAGGGCCAACTGTGTTTCGCAAGACCTGCCTTTCCGGAATCCGCGCTGATTTGGCGATAACAAGTTTTGACTATCCAAGTACCCCATAATCGAACTGACGATTATATGTTCCAATATCTTGCACGAGATAGACGTAAGGGAAATCGGTCTATATTTACTGGGCTCTTCCTTATCGCCACTTTTAAATATTGGTGTAACGTTCGCGATTTTCCAATCGTAAGGAACACAATGTTGTGCTAGAGATTTTTCAAATATTATTTTAAGGTATGGTGCCATTTCTGATGCTAATTCTTTATAAACTTGGGCGGGAATTTGATCGGGACCGGGTGATTTCTTGGAATTAATGGATTTCAGATGACTTTCTATTCCACGACTAGTGATATTAATAGACTGCATTGGGTGCTTATATAGCCTAGGCATTGAAGTGGTGTCGTTTGGAGAACATTTGGTATAGACGCTTTGAAAAAAGGCGTTGAGGATATTTGCTTTATCTAATTTGCCGTTTACTCTTTCTCCTAGATTGTTCTTTAGTGACGTATCTGTTGATTTGCAGCCTTGAACCTCCCTCACGTACGACCAAAGTGCCTTTGGGTTATCCTCTAAATATTCACCCAATATTTTATTTTTGAATTCTGTTAATTCTTTTTGAAAGGCCGCCTTAGCTGCTGTTTTCGCTTTCTTGTATTTTTCGCATAACTTCTTATACTCCTCTTCGGGGAGATCCTGGCGTGCGTTCCTCATTTTTGCGTGCCATATTCGTTGTCGCTTGAGAGATTTCCGGACGTCCGCATTATACCACCTAGGTTCGGTATTGACGTTTTTAAGTTTACTTGGTATTGCGCTATTTATTGCAAGTGGAATGCTACGAAAATGCTACGAGATGCTACGAAAAGTATTTCATGTATAGTCAATGCAACGGTTTTCACTAATATCAGTTATTTAATATCAGTCAATATATAACGCATGAGAGGTCAATAGTACTCGTTTTAAACTTTAAAAATCCGCCTTGTGAAATAAGTATACCCTCCTCTTTATGGGTGCCTTTTTGTCAGTACTAATATGGGATTTAGCGTTTCCTGCTCTGTGATCACTAATTCCGTTCACTTTTACTACGTTAAGGACGCTTTCAGGTATGTTAGTTGCCAAAAGATCTAGAACGTTGTTTCCTCTGCTGGTCGGTGTTGTAACTAATTGATGTAAGGAATCAGATGTGAATGTGTAGAGTGTCGCACAACTCCTTATCTTTGCCACCATTTTTGAAACTATATGTCTTCCAGTCAATCGAGGGAACGTTGAAATCACCACCGATAATTATGTTATTTTCGTTATTTTGACGTGTGAGACATTTCACCTGTCTATCCAACTCTAGAACAGAACTTAAGTCGGCATCGGGTGGTCTATAATATGAGCAAATAAAAATTGTTTTAGTTGACCATTTAATAGGGGGTAGAACGGTTCTCTCTCTCCCCCCCCATTCTACCCCCTCCACCTCTTTTCCGGGAAACATTCTGTTTATAAGCGCGCACTTGAGACAACTTTTTACCTGAAGATGATGTTAATAACATTGAAACCTAGGTCGTAATAAAGTCTTTTTTAATACTTTTAACTGTGGAAAATTGCTTTAAACTCTTCAGCTGAACTCATCTTTGACTGCGATTAATACTCCTCCTCCTGTTCTCTCTGTTCGATCTTTTCTGTACATTGCTTATGATCTTGTGAAGATCTCGGTATCCGCAGTTTCATTCGATTACCGTCTTTCTGTTCCTATTACTACATCAGCTTCCGTGCTCCCAATGAGATGGTGAAAATCAGGGACTTTGTTTTTTATACTACGGCAATTAACGACAACAATGGAAATGGAATCCCTGGGATACGACTTACAAGTCCTATCTACCGAGTATTTTATGTCAATAATGGCACTTGTTTTTGATGTACCTGAGCCGCGGTTTCTATTTCTTTCGTATATTAAGTCATTCTGAATTTGAAAAAAGCTCTCACTCCAATCAATATTTACGGTGACCCCTTTATTTAATAACCCGCTACATGACCTACTCCCTGCTTTACTCTATACTAGATTTGGTCTTGAATTGCGCCAAACATTTTCCTCAATACTTGATTTTTAAAAACAATTAACTTTTCTTTCAGAGTCTTTGGTTAATGCCCACGTTTCCGAACCATATAGTAATACTGGGATGATTATTGAACGATAAATATTTATCTTGGTTTTTTTCTAGAGAGCCATTTAGATTTGAGTATTTTTTCTAAAGACAAGTGTGTCCTTGAAGCTGCGGCTGACCTATTGTCAATTTTATTCTCCTCTCTATTGTCAATTGTGATGACTACTCCCAGATTCTGTCACTCTTTCAAATGACAAATCATCCACTTTCAGACTTTCTTGCCCATTAACTCTAGCTCTTCTTGCTACTTTCATATATTTTCTGATGAACTTCCTATTTGAGTGAACACAGCAATCACATTTGTTTTACTTATTTTTTAATAAATATCTATTGTCGGCAGCAAAAATCCTACCTTGGCTTTTACTTGAAGAAATCAATTCTTAGTAATGATGTTATGTTATTAAACACAAGCGAATATTATACTCTACCTAGTGAGGTTGGGAGTTTCATATGATTGATGTATCACAAACTATTATGATACCTAATTGAACATACGTGGAAAAAATGACATTTTTACTAAATCGTTTCTGCAGTCTATTTTCTTTAACTTATTCCTGTGACCGTTTCTGCCGCAATACGTTTCACACTTTGAAGAAGTAGTAAGCCCATTATTGCATTTGGCTGACTCCTCTCTCATCCTAGTCTGCTTGCTTAACTCCAGCACTTCCCATTTCTTCCAGAATTCCATGCCCTGAATGTCATGCATCGCACACTGCAGTATATATATATATATATATATATATATATATATATATGTGATACCCACCTGCCTCCTCAGGGGGCGCGCGATGCCCTGAGCGAAGTGTCATCTAAGAGAGTTTGCTCAAAGATAGCATGTGTCGTGAACTTATTTACCAATTCCCTCATTCCTTGACAACTTTATTACCCATTACATTTTTGGCACGGCTTAATTTCAAGCATTGTAAGAATTAGGACAATTTTCCACAGATAAGGTCTTAATCGACCCGGGTTTCGATGCGCTGCATCATCATCAGGTGATGCAGCGCATCGAAACCCGGGTCGATTGAAACTTCATCTGTGGAAAATTGTAATATCCTAGTTCTTATTATGTTCATATTCCACAACATCTCACCTGATTCCTCCCTTTTTGTTCAAGCATTGTAATCGCGTTAAAAATTAAAGTTTCAGAATAAAGAGAAAACGTGACTCAATAAATTTGTTATTCAATTTAAAATTTGAATTTAAGAGGGAGATATTTAGTTCTTCTATTATAAAATTAGACAGTTTGACCTCAACTCTTTTCGCCACACTATTCATCTACATCTACAAAATACCCTGCAAGCCACCTCAGGGGTGTGTGGCAGGGGGTGAGTAATCACCAACATTTATTACACTATACCCTAGAGTTAGTGTAACTACGACTAATTATGCATTAGCATAAATCGCTAATGCTAATCACGAGGCGAAGCCTTACAAGTATGCACTACTACACTACAGATATTATCACAATGGAGAGGGGCCATTATTATATATGTATTTTGCAACTCACAAATGGACAGAGACTCAAGACTTATGTAGAAAACATGCACGGCGTGCTTAATAGGTTAATTCTGATCACGTGATTACCTTGGATAGGCCAAGGGGATACATACAATATTTGTTAAAGCTATTTGGATTCCATATCCGTAAGTATACAAAACAAAGTTTTGCCGAAAAACATAAGGAATATATTTTTGCTTGATCCCAAAATAAGAATAAAAACACCAATGAAATGTTCGGCATGTGTAGTTGACAAGGATGAAAATGATTCATTTAATCCACTACTACAAACTTTTAAATTCAATTGTTTTTCTTGGTTTCAATATACAAAATATCAAATAACAGGATTATTTTTAAACGTTCGTGACCACCCTCTTGAAGAATATTGGATTCTCAGTGATTTATCGATTTAAATCGTCCAATTAGGTCCTCAGACTCGCCCACAACGACATTGACATCATACCGGAGTACGTTCAACACCTCACGAAACTTCGAGTGTTGGACCTGAGTCACAACAAAATCCTCTCCGTCGACTTCCACCAATGGTTCTTCGTGAACGGGCTGACGAGTAAGATGGTGAACTTGTTGGGGGACTCCGAGTGGAGCTTCGTGCGGAGGCAGGGCTACTTCGAGCTGCCCAACTCCCACAACCTGACGGTTGACCTGCGGCACAACCGGATCTCAGCGATGCAACTTCCTCGTGAAAAGGTACAACCTAAGCAACCACACCGGGCAACACGGCAGCAACGCCATCTATCAAGCTATTACTAAGTGTGCACTGCGTATTATATATTATATTAAATCATATTTCATTACATTATATGGCATTGCATTGCATTACATTACATTATTATAATTATATTATATTATATTATATTATATTATATTATATTATATTATATTATATTATATTATATTATATTATATTATATTATATTATATTATATTATATTATATTATATTATATTATATTATATTATATTATATTATATTATATTATATTATATTATATTATATTATATTATATTATATTATATTATATTATATTATATTATATTATATTATATTATATTATATTATATTATATTATATTATATTATATTATATTATATTATATTATATTATATTATATTATATTATATTATATTATATTATATTATATTATATTATATTATATTATATTATATTATATTATATTATATTATATTATATTATATTATATTATATTATATTATATTATATTATATTATATTATATTATATTATATTATATTATATTATATTATATTATATTATATTATATTATATTTATTACATTTCATTACATTAAAATACATTACATTACATCACATCACATTACATCACACTACCCACTACACTAAACTACACTACCTATTTACACTAAACTACACTACATTAAATTATATTGTATTATGGTTATTTTTCCCTCCCTTATTTTTTCGATACTTCCACCATCTTGTTTATCTACATTGATGGTGTCTAAAATTCGCCACTTTTTAACTATGTTTTTAGCATTATCACTGCACCACGCAAATAATAATTTTTTTCCACTTATTTATAGCATTGTCTAGTCGCTTTTGATAGGGTTTATTATATCGTGCCAATTTTTCGTTATTTGTCTGTTATCGCATTTTTATGCGACATATTTCACCTAGTGATTTTGCTTGACCAGTCTCTAGTCATTAATGGTTTAATTAAGAGCTGTTTATGGCTAATCCTTTTGAAGTAACTTTCTTGACTTAAGCAGGATTTTAACTTATTGATGAAAACACCATATGCTAAAGTAACATTGCTCTCTGAGTAGACAGGTCCCCAATCACAGTTCGATACAAGTTCTTTCAAAAGACAGAAGTCAACTTTATGTGTACTTTTTCTCTGGCCGTCTTGGAATTTCCTTTGTAAGATATGTTTTAACAATGCATAAAATCATGCGATGGTCAGTCAAACCCAAATCGATCGAATTTCCATCATTATTCAGATTGTTCCAACTTTTACTAAAAATGTGATCTATGTCTATCTATCATGATCTATCATGCCCTGCTATTTTTTGTCGAAATTGTAGTAGGAGTGTGTATGAGCTGTTCAAAACCTTGGCTCACCAATATGGTTTTGTACTCATGGAAAATGTCATTATCTTTTAAAATGCACAAATTGATATCATCTTCTCCATCGTCTCAGGCTCAACTTTGTGGAAGTTCATTATATATTAAATGAAAGGAAAACTTTGTTTTATTCCACCAATTTATTTGTCGGTACTACTAGTTTCGACGCAGCGGCGTCATCTTCAGGTACAAAGTGGAAAGCAAAAATTTGATCTTTATATACCATCCAGGATAGGCGTTGGGGTGGGGGAGGAAGAAGGTAGGTGGAAGGGGTGGAAAACCTCAAGGATACAAAGTAGTGAAATGTTTAGCGGGTGGATACAATGTAGTGGCGGGTGGTGGGTCGGAATGGGGGGGGGGCGGATGACCGTTGGCAGGTTAGAGTTTTGAAAGGGATTGCTGGTGACTAAGGTAGCGGTGAGGTGTCCGTGGGAGTGGGGGGAGGGGAAGGATTACGGGCTACTGTTTTTTCCGTGAGGGTCAGGGAGGCTTCAAGGAGGGGGGAAAGGTATTCAAATAATATGTCATTAAGGAGAGGACGTTTCTTCATCCGACTCCCGCCATCACATATACCAAAAGTTATCAACATTCCACTTCTTACTGAATAGGCTGCTGAATATCCCCCTCTCCAGAGAAAATTTTAATGAGGAATTGGAAACGATAAAATCAATAGCAACGACAAACGGTTACAAAAGAACCCTTGTAGATAAAATGCTCCTCAAAAAACGCTCCATAAGAGCACAACATATGCTATTTCATCCGATTGAGACAAAAAAAGATAAAATTAAATGGGGTAAACTACCGTATTACGGAGTTCTTTCTCAAAAAGTAAGCAACCTGTTCCCTAAATACCAATTTAAAATAGCTTTTTACAACCATGACAACTTAAAAAAATTTTTAAGTAAAACAAAAGATAAAATTGATCCGTTAGACAACAGTGGGATATATTTATTAGAATGCAACGAGTGCCCTGCGGCCTATGTTGGACAGACGGGCCGCACTTTCCGGATGAGAGCAGAAGAACACAAGAGGTGCTTCCGGACATGTAACCTCTCCCAGTCCCACTTTGCAAAACACCTGTGGGAGGAGAACCACAGCAGTGATTTCACTCCAAAGATTCTACACCGGGAGGAAAAAGGGAAGAGAATGGACAAGAAGGAAGAGCTGGAAATTAAAAGACAGATGAAGAAACGTCCTCTCCTTAATGACATATTATTTGAATACCTTTCCCCCCTCCTTGAAGCCTCCCTGACCCTCACGGAAAAAACAGTAGCCCGTAATCCTTCCCCTCCCCCCACTCCCACGGACACCTCACCGCTACCTTAGTCACCAGCAATCCCTTTCAAAACTCTAACCTGCCAACGGTCATCCGCCCCCCCCCCATTCCGACCCACCACCCGCCACTACATTGTATCCACCCGCTAAACATTTCACTACTTTGTATCCTTGAGGTTTTCCACCCCTTCCACCTACCTTCTTCCTCCCCCACCCCAACGCCTATCCTGGATGGTATATAAAGATCAAATTTTTGCTTTCCACTTTGTACCTGAAGATGACGCCGCTGCGTCGAAACTAGTAGTACCGACAAATAAATTGGTGGAATAAAACAAAGTTTTCCTTTCATTTGATATCATCTATAAAAATTAAATTCCTTTCTTGCAAGCCATTAAGGAATCTTTCCAATTCGCTCAACAATAGCTCCGTAGGTAAGAAAATGATATCTATTATATGCAGTTCTCTCCATTGTTTTCGGGTTAGCTGCGTCAAGTTTTATTCAGATGACGTTTCGTGGCCTATGCTGGCCACATATTCAGATCAGGTCTGAGTGACTCATAGGCCACCAAACGTCATCTGAATAAAACTTGGCGCAGCTAACCCGAAAACAATGGAGAGAACTGCAATCCAGCGCTGCGAAAGCCTCAAGCTGATATCTATATGTGCTCCAATAATCGAACCGAGGTGGGAAGGTCTATTGTTACCTTGATCATGTCAGCAGATTAAAAATAAAAATAGTCATCAGATGAACATGCGTACATATCATTTACATAAATTATGACACCTCAAGCTCTTTTCACACTTACTTTTTGCAATAACTTTGTAACCCTAAATTTGATACGCCATAATTTCAAAATCAAACATCCAAATATCAGAAAAAACAATTACTTGAGGTTTTTCTAGCATATTATTCAGGTATAACACAAATTTATTGAAGTTAGATCGCAAACTTCTTATGTTTTGACGCAAAATATTAAACTCACAGCAATTGAATTTCAGTTAGTTAGAATTTGCCATATTAACATCAAGTGAATGAGTTTATTTTGTATTACTAATATCGTTCAAAGGTCTTACTACAATTATCAGCTTTCCTCATAAACATTTTCCCGCCTCTTATGCATAAGTAAGCGTATTTCTTAAGTAATATATAAGAGGCATATATATATATATATAGAATGACCGGCCACCGAGCCAGCTGCAAACCGTCCTCGCCCAATGCCTCCTTCCCCGTCCCGATCCATGCTTCCTCCCACAATCTCATTTTTGATAAATGCTTCCGTGTAGGCGTATTGGCTTCCCTCCCTCCCTCTGCATCTCCCCTTCAATTGCGTACGCTAGAAAGTGCCTGCATCTGGCTTTATTCCGCACATAATCCACCCGGATAAAATCGCGCTCACTGACCTCTCCCGCCCCTTCTCCCCTTTCCCCTCCTTCAATCCCCTCCCGCCCCTCCCCTTTTCTCCTTTCCACATCCCTTTCTCCTCCTCTGACCCCCTCCCGCCTCTTCCCCTCCTTGCCCTTCCCTCTTCCTCTGACCCCCTCCCGCCCCTCCCCTCTTCTCCCTCCCTACCCCTCTCTCCTCCCATCTCACCTTACCTCTTGTTCCCTGCCTGTCCATCATTTTGTATCCTTCTATCTTTGAGAAAGGTTCTAGAGCAACCGAAATATCAACTTATAGTTTGAGTGTTCTTTTTTTATGTGTTTATATTTAATTCCGCCCCACCTGTGGCATAGTTTATTTATATATATATATATTAGAGGAATTTGTCACTCATTACCAAGATAACTTTCGTTTCATTTGACAGTGTGTGTCATTGTCATTTTTATTTATCAAGCAGCATTTATTTTTATTATTTTGTCGAAAGCATTAATTCCATCTACGTTTCACCTATCACCCGTTTTATCCATATTTCACTAGTCTGTAAGAATTTATATTTTGTTGTCTTTATAACCGTAATTCTGATTATTTTCAACGCAAGTGTTAAATGAATGTTCATGTCATTAAATAAGTGCGAGTCGTTTAACTCCCTCAACGCGACGAACCTCGTTTGACTTAGTCCGAACCCGTTGATTGTACTCGTTGTTGGAGAGGATAGTGTACTCCGGCTAGGAGGAGGTCACCCCCACATCCGAGTATCTAACTCTATCTTCCGATCTGAGAGTGGCTGACCGCGGTGTTTGCGCGCGGCGCCCTCTCATTACTCCTACGCGGGGTAAGTTTGTTTTCTCATCCCGAATATTATATATATATATATATATATATATACAATTCAGAAGTGGAAGACAGCCATTAGGTGATGCACATACGATGTAGATATGAGAGGAACCGACAGAAACACAAAAAACGACGAACACACTTTCATTGCAAATATTCAAGATATAATCATGCCTTGTCTTCAGTCACATTAGATTAGGCACATTCGTATGTTGAGCAATGCACGATAGACACAAAAAAGAAAGACACATTGCGAAATTTTCGGTTTTTGCAAAGCGTCTTCATCGGCGACTACTGTCGTCTCTTAAATATACATTTCCTTTCCGTCACACAGATGCAACTCGTCCCAAAAGGCAATGAAGTGGACCCAAAATTCTCCAAGGCAACGATGCTCCTGGGATACAACCCCATAGTGTGCAGTTGCCAGGTGCTGCAGCTGATTCAATATTATCAGCGGGAGATCCGGCCTGTCTCCGAGGAGGAGAGGTGGGCGGGGGAGAAGCTGATGCTCCCTGCCGTCATAGACCTCCGGGACCTTTCCTGCTCGTAAGTGTTTTCGAGATATGATATAGTCGCTGATCGCCTCATCCCTAATCCCATTCGCAGGTCGCTCCTTGGATGATCCCATAGGCTCCTATCAAGGTGACAGCAAGCGCCTCTCAATTGAAACGTGAGGAGGGCGATCGAAATTCAAGATGATTCCGAAAAATAGTGAATATTTGAGGATAATGGATATCTTTTTATTGCAAGGAGGTTGTCCTTCATTGCTTCTACTGCTGAGAAACCAGAATACTGCAGTTTTTAGACTTGAATTGACGATTCCGAAAGGGTGGTAATCGTAATGGCCGTATTATTTTGGTAGTAGAAATGCGCATGGCTACACTTCTACAATTCTCTTTGAATATCATTAAAAGTTTTAAACAAAGAAAAAAATTCTACATTTTAAAAAAAGCCGATTTCAATGCGTTCAAGAGTCATCTAAAAAATTCTCTTCCCGACTTCCAGGAATCAAGCGTAAAGTTAAACATGGAGGGTAGTTGGAAAGCTTACCTTTCGATCGTACATTCAGGATCAGAAAATACATTCCAAGTAGAGTAAAAAAAGAGGGCAGCGAACCAAGATGGTACAATGCAGAAGTGAGAAAATCGTTAAGACGTCAGAGAGTATGCCACGCCAAGATGAAAAAACTCCGAAGAGATTTGTCCACTAGTGATGAAAATTTAATATTTGAAAAATACAAATTGTCTAGATCCACTACAAAGGAAGCCTTTCGGAATGCATTCATGGATTTTAAAAGAAAAACATAAGTAGAACAGTTACAGGACAACCCAAAGGCATTTTGGTCATACGTAAGGGAAGTTCAAGGCAATAGATCAACAGTTATTCCACTACGAAACGAAAATGGCGAATTAATAACAATGCAGTTCGGACAAAACCAACTTATTAAATTCCTACTTTCAAAGTGTGTTCACCAAGTCATGGCAGATTACATCCGTAAAGTTAAATGATCACTTCCAGCAAAAGATGCCGCCTATCGACATTTGCACTCACGGAATAGAAAACTTGCTAAAATATATAAGTCCAAATAAATCCCCAGGTCCTGAAGAAATTCCTGCCCGTGGGTATAGAGAATTAGCTTGTGAAATAGCACTCTACTTGCAGAATATATTTATTAAATCCATCAACGAACACAAAGTACCCATGGACTGGAAAATTGCAAATGTCACTCCCATATTCAAAAGCTGTGATAAGGAACAGCCATCGAACTACAGACCGATATCTCTCACATCTATCTCTTGCAAAGTCCTTGAACATATAATTGTTAGTTCAGTTATGAGACACCTCGATATAGAGAACTTGTTAACAAAAAAACAACACGGATTCAGAAAGGGAAGATCTTGCGAAACTCAATTAGCACTTTCTGCCCACGATATTTTAGTCTCGGGTGAACATAACGCTCCAGTTGATGCAATGCCTTGACTATAAAAAGGCATTTGATAAAGTTTCCCACAGTAAGCTACTCATGAAATTAAAATCCTACGGTTTAGACGACGACGTAATTTCCTGGATTAGAGAATTCTTAAGTAATCGCGTGCAAAGCGTTGCATTAGATGGTACTATCTCTAATGAAGTAAAAGTCACATCAGGTGTCCCACAGGGAAGTGTCATAGGCCCGCTTCTGTTCCTTTTGTACATAAACGACATCGGTGACAAAGTTGACAGTAAGCTTAGATTATTTGCTGACGACGCAGTGGTGTATAGAGAAATTCGTAGATTTAATGACAAGGAAGCGCTAACTAAGGACCTCGAGGCAATACAAGAGTGGTGCGATGCGTGGCAGCTAGAATTAAACCTAAAAAAAATGCGTTTTTGTAAATTTTTGGAAACGGAAAAACGCTGCTTGTAACAGCTATTGCATAAACAACATACAATTAGAGACCGTAGAATCGGTTAAGTACCTCGGAGTTAAACTGACTAATGATCTAGCGTGGAGTAAACATATTCGAGAAATTACCGGTCAAGCTAATCGTAAATTGGGATTTGTTAAAAGAGTATTTGGCAAGTACGACGATAAAGTTAGGGAAATCAGCTACTTCTCCCCCGTTAGACCCCACTTAGAATATGCCGCCAGTATTTGGGATCCTTATGAGATAGGCTTGGAAACTGAGTTAGAACGCGTGCAGCGAAGATCGGCAAGATACGTTAATGGCCGTTATGATAATCTCGTTAGTGTTACTGACCTTTTGCAGCAACTGGGATGGGAAAAGCTTTCAGACCGTCGATTGAAATTTAGACTCAATCTATTATGTAATTTCCAAACCGGTCTATTCTCTGACGATGTTGATAATATTTTACGAAATCCGACATACTACGGTAGATCAGATCGTGAGAGTAAAATTATGGAATTATACTGCAGAACGGACAGATTTAAAATGTCATTTTTCCCACGAACGATAAGGGACCATAACAGCTGCCAATGAGACTTTTATCTAGGTGTGTCGTTAGGTAGTGTAGCTCTTAGTAGTAGTAGTACTCCTAATACTTGAATCCTTATCTGTTACATAGTACATACTAACAGCACGCCTAGCATGTTTTCTACATGGGTCTTGAGTCCCTGTCCATCTGTGTAGTTGTAGAATGCAGGTATATTGACGGTCCCTCTCCATTATGATGACATCCGTAGTGTAGTGGTGCATGCTTGTGAGGCCTCGCCTCGTGTCAAGCATTAGCAATTTATGCTAATGCATAATTAGTCGTAGTTACACTAATTCTAGGGTATAGTGTAATGATGTTGGTGATTACTCACCCCCTGCCACACACCCCTGAGGTGGCTTGCAGGGTATTTTGTAGATGTAGATGAATAATTACAAAAAATGAAGTATTAGGTATTTCCTGAGTGATCATCATTCATCCTGTTCGGGTTGTCATTTATTAATTAATTTTATCTTTAAAAAATAAATTAAACATTTTCTTCAATATGCAATGACATTTGAAAATACATATATACATTTTGTGAGTATGAATGATGAATAAAATAATAATAACAGTGTTGAATAGTTATTTGACTTAGAAATCTAAAAAAATTCAATTGCGTATCTTGAGTAACCATTTGAAATGAATTGTGTGTTTATGCTTTCCTTAAAAGGGCCATCGATGGGCCTCTCGATGCCATAAGACAGCTGTGTGTCTCTCCTCTGTATGCCTATCTCTCATTCCATTCGTAGGGAGCCACAATCCGTCCGAGGGAAAAATGTCTCGGAGCCCGAGACTTGGATGCACCACTTGCTTCCGCTGTGCGGGCTCTGCCGGACCCTGGAGCACGGGCTGGAGTGACACAAGGCTACCCCCGAAAGGATATAATATATAATATATATAATAATATTTATTCCACTTGTGAAGTAAACAAAGTATTTATACAATATTTGAAAAAACAATAAGGTGGAATTTAGGTACCCCATAGGTAAACCTGTTTTGGGGTTACCATCATTAATTAACATGAAGCGGCTGGTGCATATGTATAATCATTTTTTTTTAACCTGATAACAGAAAAACAATTAGAGATAATACATATTGTGTGCGGAATCATAGCAGAGTAAAATAATTTATAAGAATTTTCACTTACAACAATACAAATAAAAGACGATTAAGAACAATGGCAATACAGTATAAATAACAAAGTAATAATCACTAAGTCTATACAACAACTTTTAACAATTTTTCGATGTCTTCACTCTCTTGGCAGAGGAGCCATTTTTTTAATTTTGACAGAAACAAAGACGTGGACATTTGGTTCAGTAACTCAGCCGGGAGGGAAGAGAACAATTTGGGGGCAAGGAAAGCATATGTGTGTTTAAAGGCTTCTTTATTGGGTTTAGGTACAACAGTTCCAAAACCTAATCGATACATGTCTTTTTTCGCCCTTAGTTTAGCGGAATATTCTATTGGTTTTGCTCTATTTCCCCCACGAATGTAAAATATCTTTAAAAAATACAAATAAATATCTTAGTGGTAGAACATTTAGTTTTTGGAATAGGGGCAACGAGTGCTCAGTTCTCGACTGCCTAAATATCACCCTTATGATTTTTTTTGGGCAATCTGTAGAGGATTAATATTAGACATGTAGGCTCCTCCCCAGCAAGATATGCCATATTGTAGTCTAGACTCAACCATGGCACAATACACAGAACGAACTACTGTCATGGGATATAAATATCTTAAAATAAAAAATTTTCTTAGAATCGATATCATTTCCAATTTTAATTTGTCAACATGTAGTTTCCATGTAAGGTTTTCATCAAGAGTTATTCCAAGATATTTAATAAAATTCACTTGTTCAATTTTAAAACATACAGAACAGGTTTTATTGTTGTCACACATGAGGCATAAACACTCTGTTTCTCGAATAGTCTCCTTTTTAAATTAAATATAACATATTTTGTTTTTTCACTTAATACCAGTTTATTTGAACAAAACCAGAATTTTATTCGATCAAGATCTATTTGTATTTGTGAATATAGATCGCTCATATTGTCAGATGTATAAACCAAAGCTGTATCGTCCGCAAAGGAAGTTACTTTACCATTGAACATTCCATTATTGAAGTTGTTCACATATATTAGAAACAAAATAGGTCCAAGGACCGAGCCCTGAGGGACTCCACAGGAAAGCGATGTTTCTTGGCTATGACAATCATGTATTTTCACGTACTGGATTCTCCCACTTAGGTAACTCCTGAACCATTCATTAGCAACTCCTCCTATTCCAGCTTGCATTAGTCTTTTCAGTAATAATGTATGGTCTACGCAATCGAAGGCTTTTGTAATATCTACAAACAAGCCTGCAACTCTCTTATTATTGTTGAGTCCATCAGAACACAGCTGTAAAATTGCATCTTCAGTGCTTTTACCTTTTAAGAAACCAAATTGCCTAGTGCTAAAGAAGTTGTTGGCGTTCAGGAAATTTAAGAGACGAATTTTAATAACTTTTTCCAATACTTTTGAGAAGACAGGCAAGAGCGATATTGGTCTATAATTGCTAACCTTTGTTTTGTCACCTTTTTTGAAAATTGGCACTATTACAGCTGTTTTTAATTGCTTTGGAAATTCTCCTGTTGTCATACTCAGATTTTCTATATGTGTAAAAACCGGTGCAATATGGTCATGTACTGATTTAATAACATTGACACTAATTTTATCGTAACCCATTGAATTTTTAGGCTTCATTTCTTCGATAATTCTGCTGACCTCTTTAACATCAGTAGGAAAGAAATACAATGATAGAGGTATTTCATAGTTTGGAAACCACCCCTCGTGATGGTTTTCAATGCCAATGTCAAAGTTATTAAATTCACTTGTCAGTCTTGGTACAGCTACACTGAAATAAATGTTAAACTCATTTGCTATGTCTTGAGCGCGAAACAACAGACTGCCTTTTTCTTGTGATTGAATCTTCTCAATTTTATTACCCATATGGTCCCTACCTAGGATGTGGTTCAGAGTCCTCCATTGTTTAGCTGAGTCGTTACAATTTGAAAAGAGTGTCAAATAATACGCTTCTTTGCACTTTGCAATTTCATAGTCAAGACGGGCTTTAAAGGATTTGTATTGGCGTTTTAATTTAGCGTTATAAGGTTGATTCCTCATTTTTTTATATAAAAAATTTCTTTTCGATATTCTAATGCATAATTTCTTTGTTATCCACGGCTTTATCTTCCTGTACTTATTTCTTATTTTAGTAATAAATTTAGCACCTTCGATACCTCGTTCAAATATTTCTAGAAAAACCGCATAAGCTTTGGTGACATTTTTTTGGTTATATACCTCATCCCAGCAACATTGCCGAAAATATTCATTACAAGAAAGGAGATCGATTTTTTCAAGAGATTCATCAATCACCTTTTCCCGTTTGCTACTTGTATTTAATTTAAGATCACATAAGATTAGGTGGTGATCGGATATACCTAGGTCTAGCACTTTTCCTATGCATTCAAAATTATCTCTACTCCTGTAAAATGCATGGTCAATGCATGACGAAGTGTTTTTTGTAATTCTTGTGGGAGTGAATGTTAATTGTTCCAGGCCATAACTCGCCATTAACGTTTGATATTGATAAGTACAATCATTCTGACTCAGAAGACATAAATTTATGTCGCCAATTACAATTACATTTCTAACTACAGATCCATCTAGTACAATTTGCAATTCTCTAAAAAAATCATTAATTGAGTTAGACTGAAGTCTGTAGATAGCTATAACAGTTACTGAAACATTGGATTCCAAAGTCACAGTTATTTTTACGATATCAGCAGATAGCAATTCGGGTAGCTCATTTGAGAGAGAAGAATACGTTTCTAGTACATACACAATCACTCCCCCAGCTCTATAATTATTGTTACATTTAACAAACTGATTATATCCAGTTAATTTATAAGCCAATACCTCATGGTCATTAATCCATATTTCTGACAGAATTATTATATGAGGCTTGTACTTTAGATTTTCAAGCTGCAATACAAAATTGTCAAAATTTGCTTGTAAGCTCCTTATATTCTGATGCATTATCTTAATATTAGTACAAAGATTAACTTCTTCAATTGAACAATACTCTTCGAAGATCGAAGTTGTGATCACAACTCTGAATCATATCAAAAATAAATATACAGTAGCCTCACTTAAACTGGAATAAGTCAATTCATCCCACAAATTACCACTATCAACAATGGAAGACATACATGAACACGCAATACCCAATAATGAAAGATTCATGACATGGTGTTTGCGAGTAAAAACACTTAATTGTAGTACTAATTTTTCCAGATTTTCCCTTAGACTTATAAAATGTTGGTGCAATATGTTAATACTGGAACTAATCTTCCAATCATCCAATAAATTGAAATCTTTTGTGATTTTAGACATATTGTAGGTATAAAAATCAAAATTTATGCAAACAAATTCTTGAGAATATAAATGAGAGGCGAGCGCACAGAGAGCTGGAATACTAAACATAACTCTGAAAGAAAGCAAATAATCGCCAAGGGAAAATACAAAAACAAATGGTGTAACATTTTTGTTGAATGCTTACAAATTCTCCAGGTCCTCATTGGATTTAACCAAAATGACGGGCTCATTCTCCTTTTTTCTCAAGAATATTGACCCGTGACGTAACCATAAGTATTTGTACCCATTTTCTTTTTATTTCCCCGTTAACCGTGCCCGCTGACGCGATGATGCAGGGAATTTCAGACTGAGTCATCAACGTTGCGCAAGCCAAGGATTATGAAAAATACTGATCTTTTCTATGGATATGAGGAACAAATAAAAAATGACATCGGGGAAATCTGTCATATAAACGCTTTTCTCATTGTGTTTTTACGGATACCATGGTTAAATTAAATGAACTTGCGATCAATGATTGAATATTGTCAATGTTTGAGACCTTAACGTGTTCCTCTCTATATTTGCCACATTTGTATATATCTTGGACATATTTCGAGGGGACCGCACACTAAGCCTTGCGGTATTCGCGGAAGTAACCGGAAGATATGTAGGTAGTATGGTAGGTAGTATGTAGATGTAGATGAAAGATTATGTCGAAACAAGTTGTATTTAACGAAAATCTTGGCCATCAGCTCACAAGCCTACATTAAAAAGAGTTAAAATATATAATCAAAAATCCTGTTCGTAAAAAGAATTTGGTATTTCGAATACATTCTGTAGAGAAAGTGCTTCTGAGAGCAATTTTTGAGCAATATTTGTTGAGATAAGAGACGAGGAACAAAATCTTCCTCCAATGCTTCAAAAGAAGAATTAACCCAGGGGTGGAGGGGCATAGGGTGAGAGGGGGGATAGGGAGTGGGAAAAGTAATTTCGAAGGATAAGCACAGCTGCTATCTCGAACCGAGAAGGCGATCGCCCAATCTCTTGTATATCTATATATAGTCCTCCACCTTTCTTTTCCTTTCCTTATCACCGGATCGATAAAGAGACAGATATCGAACTCTGAAAACGTGCATTCACACCTTGTGTTGACAGCGCATCCATCTTTAACGAATGATGATCTATTCCACGAAAACTGATTCCAAATCAAACTCTATTGAACATGAGAGGAGAAGGTCTACTTGAGTATATAAAACGCCTTTTCAACGATTAACAAATATAAGTGTTAAGTTTATGATTTTAATTCATAATTTCGGAAGGCCAAACATATATTATCTCGGGCATTTGATATCTCGATAAAATACCCATGAGCCTTTAATGGACAAGCAACAATCATACTTTATACTCGAGCATCCTTTGGTCTTTCTGAACAACGCTTCCCTGCGCAATCCTCGTTTAGTAGTGACGCAGTGGGACAATGAGAAGCACATTAGGTGAGCTGCAAAAACTTAATCAAGAGATGCTATTAATTACCCATCACGTTCATTGCCTAGAAATTGTGGTATATATTTGCAAGATCGGCAACGTTCTTCCGACGACCCGTCTAAAGAAAACGACACTGGGAAGACACTTTTCCCATTAATATTGTTTCCTATTTCCCTACAATCAATCCGAAACTGAGCTAATATGGATCAACCGACGTTTGATAAAGTATTTGAGTTACAACCGAAAGCATATTTTCAAATGCAGATTACAAAGAGTTCAGGGAAGAGAAGAGAGAGCTTGACGCCTCAGCAGCAATTTTCAAATCAAACGGAAAGGCATGAGGAATGTAATGGATAGTATATCACTTTTATTTTTATGGCTATCAATCACACGGTTGACAGACTGGTAAGAGAAAATTCGATGAAAATGTGACAGAAGCAAATAGATGACTGGATGGACCGAAATGTCGTCGAACACAACTAAGAGGGGGCAAGTGAGGAAGTAGAACGAGAGGGGGAGTCAATGGAAGAGCATAGATTGCTTAGAGCATTGCATGACTTGTCTAGGAATAACGAATGCATAAGGAGGTGAGACAAGGAGTGCTTAACAGGATTTTACTGGAGGTGAGGAACTAATTCATACCGTCAGATGTGCAAAGCACAAAAAAGGCTGGTTCATAAGCCACAGTGACGAGGCCGCGGTATCCGCTGGACGCAAAATAACATCGACGTAAGTAGCAGAGAATGAGGAATACCCATATGAATGGGGATAAATTTAACTATAAAAACAATAGTAAATATCAATTTAGTCGTATTTGGAGAAAAAGGGACAGAATCGTGTCTAACAGAATGAAATCAGTAAGAGGAATTCAGATGATACGGAAATCATTTCGATAAGCTATCCTTCGATGGAGTGAGTGAGAGAAAAAGCTCTCACATTCGTTCGTGTGGCCACCACCTTTTAAGAGAGATATCCACGGTGAGAAACACATTTACAGGTGACAACTCTTCACGCTCGAAGTTCAACGGATCTTGTGAGATAACGGGCAGCACTGCGAAGGAAGACATAAGAAGAGCGCTTTCCGTGAGGTTAACGTCGGTGCCGTAGAGCGTCAAAGAAGGAAAGTCGAGAGGAAAATTCGGAAACGGACTATAGATTTCATCGAGAACGACGGATCGTCAGGATAAAGGTCGAAGGAGATCATCTGTCAAATAGCTGGAAGGAAGAGAGCAAAGGAATAGTCGGTGGAGAGACCGGCACAAGACTGGGCCATAGGTGAGTTGATTTCTTCTATAATTTCAAACTCAGTAATTTCAACTGTCAAGACAATGAATGATCCATAGTCCGCGAACCGACGCGATCCAAAGGTGAACGCGAAGTGAATAAGGGTGATGGCATTTGGAATATTCGATCATCTCTAACATATCGTAAAATGGTTTATTGCCACTCGCACTAAGTCGAGTCGAAAAACACCAGGAAAGATGGATTTGATTTGAGCGATGTCTGCCTTTCTTTCTTCCCATCCCTTATGATATTCCTTACTCCGACGACGAGATAACTGGGGCCCCGATTTGTCAAGTTCTAATTGCCCTGGGAATTAAAGTGGATACTAGCGAAATTGATTACGCCTATCGGGGTAGTTCCAATCGTCCTGAAAACTCTCACCCTTCACCTAGATCTGCCCCTTAAATTGTGCGTTTTTTACGATCCAGTACTGCTGCTGCATTTGTAAATGATAGACGCACAAAAAGGGAACTTTGTGCAATGGCCAGAGGTCTTCAAAAAGGAGGTAGAGTCAAATACGTGTGGATTCGTAATGGAATTGTGTTCGCTCGTGTCCGTGATGGTGGTGAACGCATCTCTATCCTTGGAAACTGATCTTGACACTTTAAAAATAAGATATGGGGGCTTGTTCACCACATACAGGTCTACCCATTGCCAGTGAAATCAACATCTCCCTTGTTAACTGTTAATCTTTATTGTGTCATATCGACGAATTTTGGGCTCATTTTTCTTCCAGTGGAGGTGATGTAATCTGCTTGACCGAAACGTTGTTAAAACCTAGTATCCCTGATAGCATGGTTGAACTTAACCGAATACTACTTACTCAGACATGATCGGATCGGGAAAGGCGGTGGTGGGGTCGGAACCTTCGTTCATCATCGACTGAGTTCGTTGGTGCTGACGACCTCTTCTGCGACCTACGAATGACAACCTGACTTCATGGTACTTGAAGTTCATGGTATCAAATTTTCCGAACTTCTTCTATTTGTTTTCTATAGGCCTCCAAGCATTGGGTCCTTAACTGATATTGAACGTGCTTACACGACTTGTAGTCCAAACTATAAAAATATTGTAATTGTAGGTGACTGTAACGCTGATCTGCTACAGGATAGCTATTATTCCTCCTTCATCAGGAATTGTATTTTTAGTTATAATCTTTATCTCGCCTCAACGCAGCCAACACATCACACAGAAAATACAGTCATACTCTTCTGGATCTTTGTATCGTTGATTGCCCCGAAAGTCTCTTCATTTTCACATTCCCCTCTCTGCCCTTTCTCTCCGCATGTGATCAAATGGTAATTTCCTACAAAGTCAATTACCCTTGTTTGCCGATACGTAACATTGTCTACCGGGATCTTAAAAATTTCGATGCAGCCAAGTTTTAGGAAGACCTGCTCACTTTGGACTGGTTAGACTACCTTTTCAGTTCCTCGACCATTGATTCAAAATTAGGATTTTTAAATTCAAAATTCTGGAATTGTATAAATCGTCTTCGTGCTCCCTTGCGTGCATGCTCGCCTAGACGATCCCCAGTCCCCTGGCTGACTAACGACATAAAGAAAACAAATGAATGAACGGGATGTGTCACGATGACAAACAGGATAAACTTCTTAAGTCGGGTATACATAAAATTCAATGCAATAGCTGATATATAGCTTATATTGGTCAAATCGGTCGAAATTTTAAAACACGCATGAAAGAACACGTCCGTAGTTTAAATAATAGAGATTCTGTCTATCTTTTTGCTAAACACCTTATAGAGTGCAATCATTTCAGTGACTTTACCCTTGAAATTTAACATTTCCTTCCCAAAGTTTTAAAAATGAATGCGTTGGAACAAATTGAAATTGTCAGGCATTCCCCAAATCTATGCAATGAGTACGACCGACCTTTTTACACATACCTCCTCCCCACTACTTTCTCGAAAATTTTCGTTCAAAAACGTTGACCTTTCTCATACCACCACCAACAACCCTTGATTTCATTGTTTTTGCATTTTGCATTGTGTGTACATTTTTGTTGTTATCAATTTCATGTTAATACTTTTTTTCCCCTCCTTTTCATTTTTGTTACATTTTCTTTTGATAATTTTTTAATGTAAACTTTTCTTTAAAATCAAATTTAATGTTCTGTATCTAACAACGACAACAATAGAGTAATATGTAAACAAAATACTACACCTGACGATGCAATAAAATTGGTGAAACGCGTAGTGTGTTTAAAAAAAAATAAAAAAAATTGTATAAAAGTACCAAATTTTATTATAATGAATATCATTTGTGTTTCAAAAACAATGTTAGGTTTTCGCAACGTTGGGCAGAATCGCTGTTACTTTTTCCTTCAAGCTAATCTGCAAGTGAAACATAAATCAAGGCGCTTTCAGTCATTGAGGCCGCTCTTCGCTGAATTTTTTGTTTCGTAGTTTGCTTAGACGTCCATTACGGCAACCGTTTAATTATACTAAAGTGCTTTGAGACTTTCAAGAGGTGTTTATTTTCTCTTCTTGTACATCTTTAACACTAAACAAGTTTATGTGATTGAAGTGTTACCCCTTTGTGGCGTATCAAGACCGCTGAAAATTAATTTCCTGTTCGTGTTCCAGGTAAACTTGCTTATTTAACTTCTTCTACATTAATCTCACAAGAATTTTTTTGTTTTCGGAAATTTTCACTTCAAATTAACAAAATTTTCATTTCTCCGGCTAATTTTGTGTATAATTTTGCTGCAGATTAGTCGCTCAAAGAAATACACTACTGTAGAAGAAAACCCATCCGTTTTTAACGAAATTGATGCTGGTGATGGACCTGGATGGTAAACGATGGTGGAGGGGACGAAGAAATCCCGACAGACGTTGTGGTTCTTCCTTCAAATGTGGATCCATTATCACACGAGGAAGACATAGACAACAATGTCATGATTTAGTGTGATACCGACGAGACAACACCGAGAGATGTTGTAGGAAAGATGAAAATTCATGAAAAAAAGAAATGAATGAAAGGAAAATATTTTCACACCTTTGACAAAAAAAAGAAATATTTGTCGTTCGGTGGGTGGGTGGGTGGGAACTCTGTTGTTACAGTTGCTACAAACTGTGGGTTTTTACTTCCCTTGAAGCAAGCCAAGTGCTGGGATCGCACTCTGAGAAAACACATTCCCATACGACATATACTTAACACATGAATGTAACGAGGGCATCGGCAGAGTAGATCACCACGACAATGGTGTTTCGAATTGCAGAATAAAGATGAGAAGGGGGAAAAAATGGTGGTGGCCTTCCTTCCTAAATACTCTGGATATGACGGCTGTCAATGCCTAGAAATTTTCACAAATGGTTACGGGCCAGACAATTTCACAGCTTCATTTCAAGAGCAATGTAGTGCTATCATTACCTCACACAGGTGATATAGAGGAAGCCATTCCTAGAACTGTAAAGTGAATTATTGATGGAGAACTATGACGCAACAAGTAAAGTGTACTTGGGTCGACTACAAAAAGGATTTCTTACAGATGATATTGGAAAACATGGAGTGAGCCACGTCATGACTCGGTCCGAAAACATTAGCAGACTAGGCGGTCTAGGCTTTGCAAATCTCAAAGTGCGTTTATGTGTATGAAGTGTAACGTAGGGATTGGTAATTTTTATCCAGAATCGATTTTCGATTAATCGACTTTCGATTTTGGATTTAAAAATCGATTTTCTAAAAATTCGATTTTTTGCCCAAAATAATCGAATTTTTAAATAAAAATGTAATTGTCAGCTGAAATACGGATGTGCTGTTGCAACGAAATGCAAAACATGGGTGAATGGAAGCACAAGGGATAAGAACTGTATACGGTTAAATTTATTATTACAACATTATTTTAAAGATATTAATAAGGTATGCAGGAAAGTAATAATCCATACCATATACTTACATACATATAGGTAATATAAGAAGCAAATTACATGTAATTTTGTAGCAATAAGAAATGAATATTGAAAAGTGGGCATGCCACAAAATGAAAAACAGAATTTATTTATTGTTTGCAAAGCCGTGGAACCAGTGTTCCTCAGGGATGGACCTTAAGAAAACTAACATATTTAAATGTTCTCCGGATAATCGATTTCGCACCTGAGTTGCAATTAACCCGGCGTGAGAAAATAGTAGCTCACGCGGCACGGAAGAGGCAACTATAGATCATAAAATCCTGCTGGCTACTTTGAATACGTGGGGATATTCTCCCTTAATCTTCTTCGAGGCTAGTAGTGGATTGGGGTTGGACTTTCGGTCGACTGGAGGGTGGTTTACAAACTGGCGCAGCTCGATTGGCACGCCACCAATCCGATCCTGATCAGCGTTAGCGTTGGAGCGACGCACTCGCTCGTCGATGGAGGCCCAAATATTGTCGTCTGAATCGGGTTGGTCTTCACTGCTCTTCTGCTCCTCCTTAGCACTTTCAAATGCAGCTCGGTCTCCGGCCCGTGTGGCAGTAATCTCACGAGAAACCAATATCCCTGTAAATCAGAACTACTAATGAAAACATTCGTGGCACGCAGCTTCTGGACGGTAACAAATAAACCTCAATCTTATGCACCTTCCTCAGATGACTGATCAAAGTACTAGTCGAGCCATACTAAGTCAAGCTCAGGTGGCACTTTGAGCACTTAGCGAGGGTTTTATTATTAATTGTTTGCTTGCTAAAATACTGCCAAACAGCACTTGGAGGAGCCATGGCTGATGCAAAGGGCGGCAAACCACTCACCGATTGGTACGAACGCACGATACAAACAAGTAGCACGGTGACGAAGCAAACACAACGCACACTGGCCAACGCACGCAGCCTACAGTGCGATCGAAACTTCGAGGCGCAGAAGACGATATTCGGACTGGAAGTAATGATACAGTAGAGTCTCGATTATCCGACCTAAACCTGTCGCGGCAAGGTCGGATAAGTGAGAAGGTCGGATAACACGACAAATAATAAAAACGACAATGTAAATGTTAAATTTAATTTGCACTTGGAATTCAAATTCAAATACATGTGTCTTACTAAAAATGATATGACGCACAAGTAATAATATGAAAGACTGCACTTACGGAAAAGTAATTAATATGTTGTATAGAAGGTACTTACAGTACAGCGAACTACGAAATACAAATAAATTACAGTAGTTATCGTGCACGGGGGGACGGTCGGATAACACGGAAGGTCGGATAACCGAAGGTCGGATAACCGAGACTCTACTGTATTTTGAAGAAGGCGATTGCTCTGAAGCGATTCATTGAGAAAACGTCTACAAAAAAGGCAAAATGTCAACGTAGGTATATTATCATTTCGAATTTTAGTCTCATGGTCTACAATGTTTTACCTACGAGCGCGAGTCCCCGCCGGAAATACTAGAATACTAGAATCAAATCCGCTGCAAACTCCAACCTACCGGTGTCCGAAGCACTTTGCCTCCCCTGCAAGGTTCCCCCACCAGCGATACAGAATGAAACGGCGCAGCGCTGAGAAAGCGAGGCGGAAAAATTCAAATGCTGTGGCAACCCAGAAATCGAAAATCGATCGGATAGAATCAATTTTGATCGATTTTTTCAAACAAAAAGTCGACTTCGATTAAATCGAAAATCGGAATATGATAATCGATTTTCGATAAATCGATTTTCCAATCCCTAGTGTAACGTGCCATTGCACTAAACTTGTTTCAAAACATTCCACGAGAAATTGTAAAAAAGTAGTGCTAGGACAAAATATTGGAAATATATGTATCTTTATAACTTCTTTCGACATTTTTGAATCATTGGTGATTGTAAATTATAAAGAATGCTTCATTCCTAAACCCTAAGTAAAGTTTGAATTTTGGCCTTGGTAACTCCGTTTCTGTCCAACGTTGCGAAAAAGCAACATTATTTTTTTTTAACTGATGATATCAGGCCTGATCTTGTGGAAATTGTGGATATCCATGATAAGAAAACCACATCAGTCGTTCGCTCCCCTGGAGAGCATAAGTTGTTTTTTGATAATGTTTTTCGAGCCTTTGTAATTTACACAAAACTTTATTACGCTGGCACGACGCGCGTTTCACCACACTGTGGCCTACTCATGCGCCTGCAAGCACATGAGTATACCACTTACAATATTCCAAATATGTGCTTTCTATTTAGTATATTGCCATAGAAATCTGGCTGTAAAAAAGATTTTCCACAGCCTCGGGAAATGCGTTAAGCCACGCTCGGAAACCGGTTATCCACAAATCCACAATTCAAAAACGAGGGAATACACCATTTTTGCTGTAAATGATTCTCCTCTAAACGGATAATCAGTGACATCCTGGCATAAAGTCAATGACACATGTATAATACGGCAAAATCTATGCCCTGTCATAACACCCCTTGAAGAGGACGGCACGGTTATTCATCGAAATGTTGGTACCTGAGCTCCTGAACCTGTTAGAAAGCCGTGAAGATTTTACTCGGTGATTTCTATGTTAACTCATGAGGGAGAAATTGTTCGAACTATGACTTTGAAATTTTGCACGGGGGTACTTTGCACTGAAAAAGACGTATGCTATGCATGAAAGGGACCCTCGTTCAGGGGTACCAATGCTGTGAGTCACCGGTGGCTTTTTTTTTGATGCTGCTGAAATCGTATGATCTCGTACACTATGGGAGTTGTGTTAATTAAACCTTAGAAGGTGCATGGGCGTCCTAAAGGGTCGGGCCCTGATCGGCATTGAGGCATTCCTAATTTTTATTTAAACCGTTTTTGCCATGTAACACCATTATCCTTCACCTAGGCGGGAGCATGATCTTTCAGTACGCATAGGGCCCAGGTAAGGTCTCCGGGGGTTTATTCCGAAATTGGCGAGCACGAATTCCATACGCTGCTGGGGACGTTGATACGACTTTAATATGAGTGCCAGGACTCCGAACACAGTAAGTGGCTGCGATATCTACATTTTTCAATGTCATACACTGCTGGTCTTGGACCTTCCGCAAAGGGAGAGGAGGTACCCAATCTTTTAGTCATAGTTGGTGGGTGGCATGGTCGTAGGGACACGGTCATTGGTTTTAGGTCACAACGGATTTCACACACCGTTCGAGATATTGACATGGAATTTCTGCATAGGTCCCTATTTCGTATTTCATTCTCAGCTACCTTTACTCATTGAAGAGCGTTCGTACAATAGCATCGGAAAGAGGCTAGGTTTCTTTCTGTAGGGGATGTATTGAATACACACACCGCCTATTCCTAAGCCCTTATTCCTTTTACACATTCCTCGATACGGCAAGGTACAGCCGGACTTCGGATGCCGCCCTTGGAACGAGGTACGCTGCTGCTGCTGCTGCTATTAGCAGCTTTTAATTCACTGACAGTACACTCTCATCACAGTTACGGTTATGACTGCGAATGAAACAGAAGTTTCTTTTTCAAAAACCGCCAAGTATAGCGGCTAATTACGCAGCCACCAGTTTAAACATAATTAGAATTAAAACCTCTCTTTGTCAACAAAGAGGGGGATATGGTCACTGCCACAGACGTCATCGTGAAAGAACACATAAAGCTTGGGCATAAAACTTCTCTGAGACATGCGCAACTGTGTGGTGAAATAATCACTGTTAAAATTATTATAAAGAGTTTTTTTCCACTTTTTAATAAAAATAAAGAAATGCAATGAATTGCAAGATAAAACAGTAAAAATGCTTGTAAGATAGAAAAAGGTATTGTAAGTTTAACGAGCAGCTGGCGAACGTCAAGCTGATAAACGTCATAAAACGTTTATGAATCGAACTGTGAGCCCCCGGCTGGGGGCCACCACCCATCAACACTATTACGGGTCTCGGAGCACGATGTGAGTTGATCTTAAGGTGGCTGGAGAGCGGTAATCGTGAGTCGTTGAAGGCACATTCTAATAACTTTTCAAGCAAGTCGAAAAAAACATTCTTAGACCACATTTCACTCAAGTACACCTGTTTATACGTTGGAAATCGCCAACCATGCAGTAATGTATATGATACAAGAGTCGTGTTTCAAATTTTCGCCTTAATTAAAGCATTGTTTTGACTTGGATTTGCGGCGCGAAATTCGAAATTTACGAGAAAATCATATCTAAATACGCTTTTCTTACTCGGCATGATACCTTGATATTTGTTAGCAGCTATTATAATAATATGAAACGTATTATTTCGCATTTAGGAGAAAATCTGTGTATAAGTAATCGAATTATTTTAAAATATATGCCGGGTACCATAAGAGTACTAGTTAAAAATATCATTGAATTTCCAGGAAACCAAATCGGTAGTATGCAGTTTTTTTCACTTTTATCGATAGATATTACTAATAAGGACACGTATGCAAAGTTTCACGCAAATCTCTACACATAAAAAAATCGCTCCAGCCACCTTAATTTCACCGTTTCATACGATTCACTTGATCCAGCACAAGGTCGAGGATACTCGCCTTGTATGATAGCTTTCCAGTACCATGTGATATAGAACCAGCATGCTGGCTAACAAGCATGATAGCTATAACAACTCGCTGGGCTACTTGATTTCGTAATTGGTGCGGCACTAGTTTACTGCTAGCTCCCAGTAGGACCTAGTAGCCGTCGACCAATCACGTTAGCTTTTACAGTCGCAGTGCGATCTTCAATTTTTTTAAATCGGCGCCTCACTTTTATCGCGGGTGTTACGCACTCTTTGGCGGTGAAAATGTGCGGTGGAAATGTCGCGACAATCCCTGCTATTACTGCAGCAGCCAAAAGTCGCCTTCTTTCATGGAAATTTTCCATTTTCTTTTAACAGTAAGCGACAGTACCGTTTCATCGCAAGTACAAGTTCCATGATCGTGTGAAACCTTCTTATCACGGTTTCTATCATAGTACTGGGTTCCGTCCTCAATATCAAGTACCAGCTAGCATATATACTAGGTCTTGTCAAGGGATTAAGCAGAGTGTGAAACGGGCTTTATGTACATACCTATTATGTACACCACCCTACGCACACGGTTGACTCACAGGACTGATAGAGCACGCACTCCTATCGACTGTTTTCCTCGCCGTCCCTATCAGTCAGCCTCAATGCGACGTGGACGACTGCAGGATTGTTCTCCATGCCCTCCGACCCTAGGGTTCACTGGTCATCATGATCGGCGCGCGATTCCCCGGTAAGTGGTTCGAATCTCTGTGCAGGCGATTGATTCTTATGATCGTACATTCAAAGTTACGGTGCGGTCCACTGAAATCACAATGTAACACTTTGAAAGGAGTAACGGGAGAGAGAATGAATGGAGAACGGGCAATTTCATTGAACGAAGGCATTTAGATTGACTCTGATGCGATGCTCTAGGTGACCCAACATCAACGGTCCGTTGTTTCCAATCGGAAATACTTCTAACCTCAATGGAAAAGCACAATGCGACACAGAAGTTGTCCTTGAAACACGTACGGATATTGAATCGATGGTTTCGTCTTACAGTGTTCCGTGATGGCCTCCTGTTGACGTTTAAGGGCCTTGACATTGGCAGTAAATAATCGAGCCAAATTATAGCAACATTTGTGATGGGACGAAGGTAATACTGTGAAATTCTTATTACTTACACCACTGAACTCAAAATGAAGCAATATTTCATCAAATATTTCCAATTTCCATAAAAATACATATATTTCGAGAGATAATGCAGCTTCCTAATATGACTAATAATGTCACCGGAACGTTAGAAAATGCAATTATAATAATTCAGTATTCCCCGTAATCGTGAGGAATGTGCAGTAGCGAGGAATAATAATCGGCCTGTTTAAGGGAAGGGTGGTCTCGAAGAGTCATTGAAGAGAAGATTGAAGTCATCCTTTACAGAAAACTAAATGTTTAACTGGAAAAACAAAATGCATGCTCGCAGATATAGTGTTATCGCGAGACTCGAGACGATACCGCTATTTGGTATTTGATGAGACCATCACTACCGCGAGACTCCCGATAGACTCGTGGGAAAGAGCTACGAATAATACAATCCTTGGCAATGCACAATCTTCTCTGTGATAACTAACCTTGGAGTTAACTTAGTATCTAAATTGGAACTTCCCGATATTGGAACTTTCAACAGAGCCTGGACCGGTGGGCGCATACACAAATTTCCCACCTAGTAAAACTCCTCGCGTCCTTCCTCAGCAAGCGATCCTTTTCCGCCACTATAAATCAATCATCCTCAGCTTCCTTCCCTATCTCCGCAGGTGTGCCTAAGGGTTCCATACTTCCCCCCTCCTATTTAACTAATTCACCTTCAATTTACCTACCCTCCCAAACATTGACACATTGTACTGTATTGTACGAAACTGTATTCAGAGGACATTGTTCTGACCGTCAAAGAATCCGTCACCCGTATGACCACAAGGAGACTGCAACCGGAATTAACCGAACTGGATGCGGGGGATGCGAAATTGGAAAATGAAAACTAACGCAAAGATATCTTCGGCACTTATTATCAACGAAGGAAAACGCTAGGAAGTCACCACACAGTTAAAAATGGGAGGAACCCTTACGGCAGGGGTCTTCAAACTTATCGTAACGAGGGTCACAATGGGTACTATAATACTTTTCAGCGGTAGCATAAAAATAGGACACTCTAGATACGAGTTTTATCGAAATAAGAAAATTGTATTAACTAATTACGGAGTATGTGAAATTTAACTATCGTACATTGATGACGACAAGCACAACCAGAAAGTTCTCATATTTTCATCATAATACCATTAATATGGATGCTGCCTGTGCTTTTAATATCTTATTAAACTGAGATTTAAATTTTGAAATTCTAATTACTTACAAGTAGCGGCCATCCAAGCAAACATTATGCGGCGCGCATTTCCGCATAATAATTCTGCGGGCGGAATAAAATCATCTTGCGGGGCAGATTTGGCCCGAGGGCCGTACTTTGGACCTTACGGAATAAAAACAAAGCATTTATGTTTTATACTTGACAATCAACTGGTCTTTACACTAAATGGCATCGAAACAGCGAATAAGGCAAAAGGCGCCTTCAATGATCCTGGAAACAATGAAAGTTCGTAATGTGCAGTTAAGTAAAAACATAACCCAGAAATGGGGAAGTTAAGGTGAAAACTATCCAAGAACCTACTAATCAGCCGGTATAAACCCAATTATGAGTAATTTGAACGCAGCAATGAGGTAATTTGAAGAGGTATGTATGCACGTACATAAGAAGAGAGACCCAAGAGTGAAACATATTCCGGCATTAACAAATACATGAGAGGATATTCTACCTTACGGCATTTTCGTGATACTCCTCAGTTGCATATTGGTTTATATTATGCATTTTAGTTTCGTTTTGCACCGCACTCTAGTGAACGGTATTCTGGAATCGGTCCGCGGTTACACCTATTTCGTTAAGTTGAGGAAAGAATGTTTCGAAGGTATCACGATTTTTCGAAATAATTGGAGCATTGCTCATTAAGGTAGGCAGAGTAATTCCACCTTGCAAGTTCTCTTCTTTCATTACTTATTAGAGTAAAATGAAAAAAAATTATTTAGGAGTTCTTACCAAATAAGTGAACTCGCCAACGTCATTAAAGCTACGCGATCAGATTTTGTCAGACCGGATGTACACATTTTGCGTTGTTCACCATTTCATTCCTATCTCGCTGATTCGCCGAAACTTTTCCTCGACACATTCACTTAGAATTCCATAATAATTAATAAAATGACAAGTGAAAGCCCTCGGCATCCACAATAAGTAACTTGTTGACTTTTTGTTGATTTTCAGCAAAGGCGTCAATCATGGATATTGTAAAATTCCCAAATACTCTTCTGTGGTAAAAATATTACGATTTTTAATGCGTATTAAATGAATTGGATAACTGAAAACAAAACATTCGGCCGTGACTAATGTGAACTCAGAGAATGCCACCTACCGGCAGAATGCAAAACGTTTCTCTTGCGTTCATTTTTCCATTCATCGTCGTTCGTGTGCTCTATAGCAAAGTGCGAAACGATGCCCCGAAATAATGGAGGAGATCGAGAAGAAACAACTATCATGGTTTTTTCAATACAAAAGGATGAACAACACAAGATTCCCGATGCGAATTTTCGAATAGAAAACCGCAGAGAAGAAGTAAGAGAGATGATATTGACGAGGCAATGACTTCAAGAGGATTGGAAGAAAACATACGGAACAATAGAACAGAGTAGAGACTGAGAAACGGCCAATGAGACTTTTGTCTAGGTTTGTCGTTAGGTAGTGTAGCTCTTAGTGGTAGTAGTAGTACTCCATAATACTTGAATCCTTTTCTTTTACCTAGTACTAACAGCACGCCGTGCATGTTTTCTACATAAGTCTTGAGACTGTCCATTTGTGTAGTTGCAAAATACATATATATTAACGGTCCCTCTCCATTGTGATAATATCTGTAGTGTAGTAGTGCATGCTTGTGAGGCTTCGTCTCGTGACAAGCATTAGCAATTTATGCTAATGCATAATTAGTCGTAGTTACACTAACGTTAGGGTATAGTGTAATGCATGTTGGGGAATAATTACCCCCTGCCACACACACCTGAGGTGGCCTGCAGGGTATTTTGTAGATGTAAATGTAGAGAGGGAAGTCAGTCTAGCAATACAGCGAGAGGACCCTGACGTTGAAGCGAGAAAAAGGGTGCATAGTGATAGTGCAGGTCTACATGGTCAACGTTCAGTCATACGGAAGAAGAAATACAAGACACGACCCGACATGCCTCACTCCACACGAATGCTTCCATGTATCGTTTCCTCCTTCGTATTCCTATCTTCTTTGAACACAGTACTTGCTCTTACGACGACTAATGGGCTATTCTTCTGCATTGGGTGTCCGTTGTACTTCTTCCCATCCAGGTGGTGGTGCTTACGAGGTTGGAGGTTGAAGGTTGCTCTAATATCTCTCCTCTTAGTGTAACTTCCGTATTGAGTTTTCTCTTCCACGTGCTAGCATTTTGGTCCGAACGTGGTCCATTGTGTATGGTTACCTTAAATAGGAATTACGCAGGATGGGTGTGAATAGAAGATTTTTCGTTGCTTACGACACTGACGCACTAAAGTTGACTTTCATCACTCCCTTGTCTTTCCGCATCCTGAAAGACTTTTTCCCGCCCTCACTTGCGACTACATTGAGACGCAAGATCACACCTCGATGAAGTTATCCGCAATTTTTCCGCTTTTTCATTATCCCACTATAATATGTAATGATGCATAACCATGATTGCATGATCTCCTTCATCAGTTGCTTTGGAGAAGGGCATCGCAATGCAACCGCTCTGTGCATTGGAAATATAATTGTAAGTTCAGTTATGAGACACCTCGATATAGAGAACTTGTTCACAAAAACACAATACGGATTCAGAAAGGAAAGATCTTGCGAAATTCAATTAGCACTTTTTGCTCACGATATTTTAGTCTCGGTTGAACATAGCGCTCCAGTTGATGCAATTTTTCTTGACTTTAAAAAGGCATTTGATAAAGTTTCCCACAGTAAACTACTCATGAAATTAAAATCCTACATTTTAGACGATGACGTAATTTCCTGGATTAGAGAATTCTTAAGTAATCGCGTGCAAAGGGTTGTATTAGATGGCGCCATCTCTAATGAAGTAAACGTCACATCGGGTGTCCCACAGGGAAGTGTCATAGGCCCGCTTCTGTTCCTTTTGTACATAAATGACATCGGTGACAAAGTTGACAGTAAGCTTAGATTATTTGCTGACGACGCAGTGGTGTATAGAGAAATTCGTAGCTTTAATGATAAGGAAGCGCTAACTAAGGACCTCGAGGCAATACAAGAGTGGTGCGATGCGTGGAAGCTAGAATTAAACCTGAAAAAATGCGTCGTTGTGAATTTTTGGAAACGGAAAAATGCTCCTTGTAACAGCTATTGCATAAACAGCATAAAATTAGAGACCGTAGAATCGGTTAAGTACCTCGGAGTTAAACTGACTAATGATCTATCGTGGAGTAAACATATTCGAGAAATTACCGGTCAAGCTAATCGTAAATTGGGATTTGTTAAAAGAGTACTTGGCCAGTGCGACGATAAAGTTAGGGAAATCAGCTACTTCTCCCTTGTTAGACCCCACTTAGAATATGCCGCCAGTATTTGGGATCCTTATGAGATAGGCTTGGAAACTGAGTTAGAACGCGTGCAGCGAAGATTGTCAAGATACGTTAATGGCCGTTATGATAACCTCGTTAATGTTACTGACCTTTTGCAGCAACTGGGATGGGAAAAGCTTTCAGACCGTCGATTGAAATTTAGACTCAATCTATTATGTAATTTCCAAGCCGGTCTATTCTCTGACGACGTTGATAATATTTTGCAAAATCCTACATACTACGGTAGATCAGATCATGAGAGTAAAATTAGGGAACTAGACTGCAGAACGGACAGATTTAAGATGTTATTTTTCCCACGAACGATAAGGGACCATAACAGCTGCCAATGAGACTTTTATCTAGGTGTGTCGTTAGGTAGTGTAGCTCTTAGTAGTAGTAGTACTCCTAATACTTGAATCCTTATCTGTTACCTGGTACATACTAACAGCACGCCTAGCATGTTTTCTACATGGATCTTGAGTCTCTGTCCATCTGTGTAGTTGTAGAATGCATGTATATTGACGGTCTCTCTCTCTCTCTATTGTGATGACGTCTGTAGTTTAGTGGTGCATGCTTGTGAGGCTTCCTCTCGTGACAAGCATTAGCGATTTATTCTAATGCATAATTAGTCGTAGTTACACTAACTCTAGGGTATAATATAATGCATGTTGGTGATTACTCACCCCCTGCCACACACCCCTGAGGTGGCTTGCAGGGTATTTTGTAGATGTAGATGTGCGTGTGTGCTGCCAGCCCTAGGGCATTCCTCCCAAGCAGCAGCAGCAGCAGCGGGTGGGGAGTCACCAGAATGGGTTCACCTCATCTCCCCATTGTCGGATCCAGATTTAACATTGCTCTCTTTGTAAATTCTTTCGTGTCGTCTCACAGGGTGGGAGAGCGGGATGGCCAGCGGCGGCGCAGGGGGAGCAGCACTCGGCACCCCCATAGTGGTGGACAATGGCTCCGGCATGGTCAAGGCGGGCGTGGCCGGCGAGGACGTGCCCAGGGCTCACTTCGCATCCATCGTTGGCAGACCCAGATACGGGGTTCGTATATGCTCCCACCGATTAAGCATGACCCCTTCCTCATTCACACATGCAGATTGCCGTATTGCCAGATCCGGTTTGCGTGTCGGCTAGGGAGCCGAGTTGCATATCCATACCGAGGATCCTGGGTTCGAATCACCGCGGTGAAGGAGATTTTTTCCCGTGTAATTCCTATCCCTACTTCTCGTCTCTCTCTCTCCCAACCTCAAGTGAAGCACTCCGTCCGTCGGAGTGAACGTTAAACTCAGTTCCCGTAGGCGCCATTCGTTCGATGAGTAAGCAATTGTGCCGTTCTCTCCCCACTTAAAGCTCCGTTGACTCCCTCCTCCAACCTGCAAGTCTCCATTGGCGCTAATTGCCTCTCATTTGTCGCTCGCCTCTCCATTCATTAACCCTCCGACCAAAATGGCAGACTGTGGACAGTCTCCTCAACTCTACGCTCGAGTCCCCTGTCATCATCCCTTCGGGAGATGTGCGTAAGGATGATCTCCATCGCAAAATCTTGCTACCTTGATCAATGGCACCTCCGTAGAAGCGATCTCTCCACTCTTATCTCATTTAGCTATATATAAACGAAATTAACTCTCGAGTAGTGGCAAAGTTAGACTGTTTGCAGATGATTCTACCGCGAAATTACCTCAAATTCTGAACAAGAAATTCTCTCATCGGACCTTAAAGACGTTCGCTCGTGGTGTCTTGGGTGGAGGCTCGAACTTAACCTTAGTAAATAGACTACAGCACACTCCTTGCGCAATAAACCCCACCGACGTCAAATCTATAAACTGGGAGGGGAATAAACTATAAATATAAACGAATCAGATGAAGTCAAATACCTAAAAATCACCGGAAAGCCATAAGTCATAGAATTCCGGCTAAAAAAGAACACCTTCAATCTTGACTCCAGGTACGCGCTAATCCAAACATGGAAACCCGTCATACGAGAAATAATGACGGGAAGGAGGAGGAATGACGGAAGCCAATCAGATCTGACTTTCCCCTCGAGCACGGGTGTACAGTCGGGGACAGACGAGGCCCTGACATCAACACTGTGCAGGCCATGGAAGTGCCAACCGCCGAAGCACCAGCCGCCGAAGCACCAGCCAAACACCTGACCCGTTGGGAAAACATTTCACATTCACCAGTCGACACCTGCCCACCGCTGTCGCGTAGCGCCGGCGCCAGGCGGCGTTGGCGGTCCAGGCGATGCGAATGGAGAGTGGGGAATTGGAGGCTGGGGGGCAGAAGGGGTGATAGGGGGGGATAGGGGGGAGGAGGAGGAAAGAGGGAAGGTATAGGGGGAGGGGCGGAGTATGCTCCGTAGGCCTCGCATTTTTATTAGTGCACCAGAAGCCTGAGAGCAATTGGGTATGACAGTAAAGGGACGCAAACTAGCATTTAGCCAAAATGGCTGATTTGGTCTTTCTAGGTATTATAAGTATTTCAAAATCGAGGATAAATATTCCATTCACAAATAGTTTTTGTTACGCCATCTAATGAAATCATTAAAAAACGATAAGAAGTCACCAAATAAAAGTTTTCTGCGGTTACAGGTTCCTTAAGGGCATTCACTAGAAATAAATGTAGCCAAAATGGCTAAGACGTCCATTCTAGTGTTAATCATACTCTCATTTTATAACGTATGTAATTTAAATTATGACCCTAGTTACAGATTAATATTTTCAGAGGAATATTTGGTGAAATATCTACTTGCGTGAATCTGTATTGCTGTGAATCTAATGTATTTGTAAATTTGTGAATGTGTATGAGGTATGGGAATCTAATGTATTTGTAAATGTGTTTGAATCTTTGACGAAGCCCATTCAATTATGTGTTGTAGTCACGGAATATCATCAATAATACCAGAGGCAAATCGGAGGCAAGGGATTACAAGACATGGAAGAAAGTGTGGTAAATGAATTATCACTACAGTCGTAGAAAATGGAAATGACCGTTGATAAATAAAATATAATCGCACAGTCTCCGAGTGAAGATGAAAATGAAGATGGTGATAGTCGGAGCCTGAAGATATCAAGTTGACGATTACACTCATGGAACATTTTTTTAAGCAGGTAGAAATTTGAAGCAAGTACAGTTGGAATTTGATCCGACTGCGTAGATGTCAATAGCGTCAGGCGATATGAGGCGGAACTGCATTATCAATAATGAAAGTAATCGGTATAGCAAATAGTATCCATTTATTTTAAAATTGTCAACAGGTGTTTCGGCTTTTTTACTTATGCATCTTCAGGTGAAAAAGGTGCTTGGCATTCAAGAGATGTCTCGATGCATCCGTTTCGCCTAACACGGAACTCCTCTGGGAGTTACAAAATCCAAAGCAGCTTCCGACCATGAAACCTTCCCCAGCAATCGCCCCCAGCAGTCAAGATCCGAACTCGTCGAAATCGCCAGGTCGAGAGTAAACCATTTTATTCAGTTGATTTCATTGTAGATTCATTAAAAACCGATACATCATAAACAAAATAAGGTTCAAATAAAATTCAATGAAAAATTAATGTAAGCACGTACTCTTCCGGCGATTGCAAGCCTATATTCCGGTGTGTACCAACCGATCTGCGTACGGGATGAAACGAACGACTCAGAAGGCGATCGCTGGAACTGACATCGGTGAAAATCAAAACGTTTTTTTAAAGGAAATTTTCTATTTATTTATTGAATTATTATTTTTTCAGTTCTATAAAGAGACAAGTAAATTACAGAGTATGTTCATTAGTAATTGTGATTGGAAAAACCTTCGTTAACATTTAAAAAATGAATCCAAGGTGCACAGTAAATTGAAATATCACTTAAACTCTCGACCATTTCATGCTATGTTATAGCTGAATGATTTTTCAAATTGGAACGCAACCCAATTGGTTTCCACGACACTAATGCTTTCTCGAACGAGGATTCCCGCGCACTGCGGCGCCATTGTCGCGGGACCCGCAATTCATTGCATGTACTAATACAGTTCCAAGAATCGCCGAATGAAGCGCTCTTCCGATGCAGTCAAGTGTTCCCGAATGAATGAATGTACAATTCCAGGACTCGATCGCCGGTGTGGGCCACATGGACAGCTACGTGGGTGACGAGGCGCAGAGCAGGCGGGGGATGCTGAGGTTGACATATCCCATGGAGCACGGCGTCGTGACCAACTGGGACGACATGGAGAAGGTGTGGCACCACGCTTTCCACGCCGAGATGAACCTTCAGCCGGACGAGCACCCGATCCTTCTCACCGAAGCGCCGCTCAACCCGAAGAGAAACAGGGAAACGATGACCGAGGTGAGTCACACCCTTATTTTTAACCTTTTGCGACATTTTGGTGATTTGAGTCGTGAGGCTTCCGCATCTACAAAATACCCTGCAAGCCACCTCAAGGGTGTGTGGCAGGGGGTGAGTGTGGTCACCAACATGTTAAGATACAGGTCTTCCGGGTCACCTTTACACTCTATATGCTCTCGTGACTCGTGACGGCGCGAGTCTTAAACTACAGATGACGTTACACTCTGAAAATTAACTCGGTATTTTTCGTAAATTACCGCTGTATTTTTCTTAATTTACCGCATCCCTTGTAAATTACCGTAATTTTCTAGATAATTCACCTATGTTTGAGATAATTTTTCATACAGACAAATTCCCAACATGTTCTTTTAAGCCAAGTTCTCATTTCCTACGTGTTTAATAATTAATTGAGGCATGTACAACTCATTTTTGGAATATTTTACTTAAATTACAACATTATATGAGTAATGCATTAGAATATTATTCTTTAAATTTTCTCATGCTTTGACAAAAGAAAGCCAGATTGCGTGTTGCTGCCGTTTTTTTTTAATTTTAAAAATTTCTAATAGATTAATATGTTGCATTAGGAATGGTTTAAACATCGTTATTCCCTCCCTATTGCTATTGGCTTTCTTATTTAACCATAAATTTGCTGTTAAATGCTTAAAACTAAAAAAATACTGGAAAATTACGGTAATTTACGAAAATTACCTATAAGTTACCGTGGTAATTTACCTCAGATGAAAATTACGTTAATTTTCCCATCTCTAGTCTTAACCAACGATTAGCCAACCATTGCTTAGTGCTGATCAACAAACACTTGATCGTTTGCTTGCTCATGTACTGTTGCTTAAGAAAGGTCATCGCATGTTGCTGAGAAACTTGAATCCTAAAAAAAAGGACTTTACAACGGAACTCAATTGATTGTGGATGAGCCTGGACGAAATTTGACAAGAGCAAGAATCATTTCAATGATATAGTTCTATCATTAGCCTAATCACAATGATATACTTCTAATTTCCAGGATTGATCTCACTCCGACCGACACAACATTACCTATCACATTAAAACGCCGCCAATTTCCGATAATATTCCTACTTTTACGCTATTACAATAAACAAGGCGCGTGGCCAGTCATTTGATCGCGCAGGCATCAATTTGGAGACCACAGTATTTTTCACACGGCCAATTGTATTTTGTGGCTTTATCACGCTCAAGAGTTGCAAGCCGCGAACCCTGGTGAGCCGCCGAAGGGTGGTATGAAGATTATTGTTGTTTTCAGTAATGGTGCACCACGAAATGAAGATATTTTTTGTACTTGCCTGCCAGTTCGACAGGGTATCTTTATTATTTTATCGCATTTATTACTTCTAGAGATGTAGTGGGGGGGGGGGGTTAAAATAATGTCCTCCGCGTCGCAGACCTAAATTCGCTTGCCCTGAATTTTCCACGTATAAATATTATCCTCTGAATTAGCCTCAGAGTCTCCCAACCAAAGTTTCCCTTTCTACTCGAGGTTATCTTCCTTGGTTTCTCCTCACCGCAGATAATGTTCGAGCATTTCGGCGTCCCAGCCATGTACGTGTCCATCCAGGCCGTGTTGTCCCTATACGCCACGGGCAGGACCACCGGCGTCGTCCTCGACTCAGGAGACGGAGTATCTCACACCGTGCCAGTCTATGAAGGCAAGTACCTTACTCCGAACCATTTGAAATGTATAAACATTCAAATTTAACTTAAATATAATCGCTCGCTGTGTGGCTGGGATTTAAAGGCTAAGTTGTATACGTCATCGCCTAAGACCATGCACAACTTATTACCTACTCTAATTTATATCAAGTTATGAAAGTTATCATTTACTGCCGCAATCGGTTCATTTACACCGTAAAATTGTGATTACTTCACAAGGCCTGTAATTCTTTTTTTTTAACTTAATCACTTCCTTCCATCACAGACTTCCGTCTGAGTTTGAACCCGTAATTTTTCAATGTCATCAGTCATTTAGTTCGTTCTTCAATGGCTAACATTCTGGGTCGTGGTTTCTTTCGCTATTGGTTTTCTGAAGAAAGAGGTCATAGGCGTGCCATATGTCAGCAGACGTAGTCAAAACATTTCTGTAGACCTTGAAGAAACTTCTATGTTCAACTTTACGGAGCCCAGTAATGCTGACGTAATTTCCTCCATACTCTCGCCACATTGGTGTCCGATTGTAAATTAATTATGCTAGATGTATGAATTCAGCCCCAGCGCCTCTCTCTCCCCCTCCTTCACTACCCCTCCTAGAGGTTAGGCCTCCGCAAATGTATGAAATAATCCAGGTTTCTTTCAGTGGGAAACTAACAGCGTTTTTTCAGCCAAACCACACTCCTCGTTCAACCAATGATCCGCTTCATGACCAGGTTGTGACACCGTTTGAACAGAGTATCCTGCGATTCACTGTTTCAATTAAAGGGGCCGTAAGGTTGTCAATGTTTTGGGTTCCATGAAACTGGTCGTCGTAATTAAAACTAAAAATCACCTTAAAATTATTCCAGCCTGCCACATGGATGATCCTGTTATTATTTCCACCCATTAGTTATTATAAAATAAGAGTCGCAGTTGAGGTCTCAATACATTCACAGAGGAAGAAGACCGCTCCCGCAAAGATCACCAAGCCCGGGGAATTGTTATTCTTCTTCAGCTGACAGATCGAACACGTGCACAAGTCAACACAAGAAAACTCGTCTTTGCTAAGCTATTAAAATGTGGTTTCTCTTCCATGTTAACAGGTTAAACCATTAGTAAACATGGCAAAATACAACAACTACGATTGTTTTGAGCTCTCTCAATTTCTCATAAGATATCATGAGCGTAAAAATCACCTGGTAGAATCACCTAGCCCGGTCCAGATTGATTCAAGCGTCAAAGTTCAACGCATGCATTCAAATGCAAACGTCCACGATAGCGGTAGTGCCAAAGCGATGCGTCAGAGGTGATCTTCAGTCACCAAAGCGAAGTTCGCCAAGGTTCAACTTTGGCGTCTGGCGTCTGAAGTTGCGCATGCGCATGACAGGGTTCGCCCCACAGACGAAGGCTCTGAAATAATTTACTAGTGAAAATGGTGGACGTCCAGTCCATATTTAGCTTTTATTTGAATCTCTCAGTATTATTCGCGAGTTTCTCCAGCCATATTCTATTACCAAGAGTCAGTGCCACGTTGCATACTGTCTATAAATGTATGAATACAAGATAAACGGTATTTCTTAATCAAAATTTACCTTAAAATATATCCCAAGCGAGGACGAATAATCTGCAAAACTTGGACATCATAAGGAAGAGTCGTTTATTCCGTCGCATGAAGTGAAACTTGTACTCTAAATGAACGTTATTTACAATTCTTTTATGTCAATACATCGTTTTGTGCAGTTTTTATCTTTCATAGATACCAATTAATAGCGTTATTTAGGTATTTGCAATAGATTTGGCGTAGTGGCTAATGCTCTGGAGTTCGGTGGCGAAGGTGTGCCAATTATTCCTCCTCGAAACCTCGAGACTCGAAAATCCTCGGAGACTCTAAGTGCATGAGAGCGATGAGACAAGTGCCGCGATCTGCTCTGGTCACCGCGAACGCTCAGGTCATCGCGGTTCCTGCAAGCACCCTGCTTTTATTCGGTCCGCGCTGGTGCTAACATCTTTTTCTACTGTGAACATTCCCACCAATCCAAAGTGTGATACTCCCCTACTCTCACCACTCCTCCACTGATTCCCCTCCTGCGCTGACAAGGTGTACCGCAAAGGCGCAAAGAGACTAGCCCTCTTTGAACCTGACCGCGACCGGAGAAGGACGTATCTGCTTGGTTCCAGTTGTGACTTGTGCTCGTCTTCTGTAGACCAAGTTAACGGTACTTAGGCTATAGGGTTGTTTTTCTATTGTAATAATTGTGGTTATATAATATATTACTTGAAGTTAATCAAACTGGCTAAGGTTGTTTTTTCATTTTTCTCTCGTTTTCGCCCAGTCAACTCAGTCACGACGTCAAGTTTCAGTGGCTTTCGTTGCAAAAATTGTTAGTTCGATTCTCCCAGCAGATGTATTTCTTTTCTCTTTCATTTTGGTGGGGTCATGTGGGATTTTTCCACCGAATTATGTAACTTCGTACGAGGACTTCAGGACACTTTTTTCATTTCATTTGCTTCCGTACGATACTCCAGTTTGGATAACTGGACGGCAGATAACTTCACTTGAAACGTGACATAGCTCATTTCATATAGTCTGTCAATCCTGTATAAACTCTCCAATCTAACACACAACAACACCAGTTGCTTCTTTTGCCTGCATTTTCATAATTCTGAAGAGGTAAAAGCAGCGAAAAATTAATTACATTCTGAATTAGAATTACCAAGGTTCCAATAGGGACCTACATTAAATAATCTTGGAATAAAAAACAACTGCGAGAGAAACGATGTTTAGGGTTAGTAAACAACAGACGAACCGTGCGGGACTTGGTTTAATCCTTCCAATACATTCAGTACTAATATATTTACAAAATGATAAAACAATATTATCGACAAAAATCAACATTTACTCATTTATTCCTTGCTCTCGAAAGAAGTGGAGTCCAGCCTCTGGGGTGATGATCGCAACAAAAATAGTAGCAACAGCGAAAAATGTTACACCAAGGACATCGGACATCGGCCTATCTGTTCAGTATTCAGGAGAAACCACGGCACATTATTAGCGTATCAATTGCATCTTCCTGCATCACACAAAAATGAAGGCTTTAATAAAAAAGGCTTATCGAAGTATGCAGTCTATCCCCTTGTGAGTTCCGTCAAGGCTGAATATATGTCATAGCGATTTGTCATTTTAATAGGGAAACGTATGCTCTGCATGTTTACCTCTCAATATATAAACTAATGGCGTGACATGACAAGTATATTGTTAAATAGTACTTAATAATAGAAGTAAACTCGTGCGAAACTTTCGCATACTCAACCTTTCCCACCTCCTCCAAATGATTTATTCATCATCAAATGAGATCGTTTATAAATTCCACGATTAAAAGCAACATAAATGTCTCCTGTCGCCAATAAATAAACTTTCATCTTCGTTTTTTATTCAAAAAGTCTCCATGGGGGTGTTCTTGTTTCGTTACGTTTTAGTCTAAAAGATTTTTCTTTAACTTAATTTATAAACAATCAATGTGTTTTGACATAAACTGCAGTAACTTTAACATAAACTGCATGAGCATTTTATGTCAGAAGTCGGTAAAAAAAATCCTATCTACTGAGACCTTATTCGTCGCTATAGCCTTGGTATTAGTTGAGAAAAGGAGATCGCAGTCGCTTTTCATTTGTTTTCCCAGTTATAATTTCCGATTTGATCACTCCGGAAGACTAGTAGAAAATTCCTTACGAGTTACTTGTAATTAAAAAGTCGGTTTGAGAAACAGAATGTTTCGTAACCATGATAACATTTGTGAATAAACACTTGCAATGACTTGTAACTTGTGAAATGGACTTGTAACCTGTTGACTTGTACGTGTGATAAACAGAAATTCACAAGTTCAAAGAGAATTGACTTTTAACTGTTGGACTAGTAGCTTTGAGAAACAGGCCCAGGTCGTTTCATACGTGTCATGCAAGCACAAACAGTGGAATGCGGATAGAGGTTGTCAACATACTGGGCAGTAGGGCGATGGCACTAACGAACATGGCCGAAAACGCCCGAAGCGACGACGCCCAATCGTGGACTCCATTGAAGATTTGCGTGAAGAAACTTCCGTTTGACGCTTGAAGTTGACGAACAATCGTGGACTAGGCTTTAGGTAGCTAACGGACAAGGTTTTCCAAATCATTACTGGTTACAGGTGCACCTTCAGGCAGATAAGCGTTGGGCTATATACGCAACTGCATCGGGATCGCGCTCCATTACGGCCATCGCTTACATCCTTGTGTTTAGCACGTGAAGTATAAAGACCAACTAACGCCACTCCAACAGACTGACGTCATATCTTAATGCCTAAAATTACATTTTAATTTTTAAAAATAAATTCATGAAAACGGTTGGTACGAGTGGGTACGTTCTTTCTTCTTCCTCTGGTTAGTAAGTTAATTTCTTAGTAAAGTGTTCCTGTCACATCACCTAAATAATAATCATAAATATAGGGACCTTTTTCTGTGGCTGTTATCCTTAAGAAATAGTGGGCGTTTCCTTCGGTACAACATCTATTATACTTGTTTACGTTTCTTAAGAGAGCACTTGCATGACGATGTACTGTTAAAAAATATGATCATTGATCACATACACTATAGGGTTAGAAAATTAGAAGTTGTACATTTTTAAAACAAGCTTGTCTGACCATATTATCAAATTAGTGGTACTTACATTTTCCGTTACTCGCGCAAGACGAAAAACTCGGAGAGAGCAGTAAATCATCAGAATTTAGTATCTGTACACTGACGGTTAACATTTGATTTTAAATCTGGATGATAAATGTTACTAACTGTCAGATAAGATGCTACCTGATGATATATAGAGGGAGATACTCAATTTACTTAAAGATATTTACAGGCCAGCGACTAAAGAAGTAACATACAGGGTAAAAATTCTAATAAATCTTGGATTACGGAAAATATCATAGAGAAAAAAATAATAAGGGATTGCCTTTGAAAGAAGTGAAAGAACTGCCAAACTAATCGGCATTACAGATGACAATATCAAAATATAAGAAATCATGTGAATAAAGCTATACGCAGAGCAAAGGTTGATTTCTACGGTCGTTAAAAACATTCTAAGACATGTAAAATGCAGCGCCTGTTATTAATGGAATACACATCAGTGGATTAAAATTAAATGGCATCTTTATACCAATTTTAAAAATGTTTATAGAATCTATATCGCAAGCAGTGCTCTGGTATCTGATAATTTAAAAACAGCTGTAGTTTGCCCAATATTTAAAGGTGGTTTACATTATGAAACTCAAAATCATGGACCCATATCGATTAATTAACCAAGTCACAGTAAAATACTAGATCGGTATGTGGCAGATAGATTATTAAAAATCCTGGAGAGAAATGGTTTAATTTATAAACATCAATATGGATTCCAAAAGAAAGTGGAAAGGAACAAAACAAGCCTTGGAGTACTTTTCTGAAATAACTCGACATAAATTAGACGATGTAATTCATGTGATAATGAAATAAAAAGATCACCAAATAAGTTTCCGATGTGGTACATCAAACTATTTGCTAAAAAGTTACAAAAATTTGGAATAAGTGGTGATATTCTAGATTGGTTTAAGGAGTATTTGTCAAACAGGAAAATTGTAGTGAAGGTGAAAGATGTTGCAAGTGAAACTGCTATGATAAATATGAGAGTGCTTCAAAGGTCTGTTTTAGGACCTATATTGTATTTAATTTATGTCAATGACTTGAATGGGTACATAAATGTTTGTAAATTAATTTTGTACGCAGATAACACTGTCCTGATATCAACCCATGTTTACCTAAATGTATAGCTGCGACAAATGTGCAGAAAGATTTCAATATTGCGTTGAAAAGCTCACATTGTAAGTGAATATCCTGGTGTTTATTGTGAATAGCTGGTTCCCTTCTCATAGGTGGCCCGCAGTGGTTAGTAATCATTCAGATAAGGTGTCATTAAGATACGAAGCCGCCTGTGGGAATTTGCAGAGCAGAGCAGTTCCAGCTCATCTGAATCATTGAGATAATGAGACCGCTGGGTATGATTAAAGATTAGAGTGCCATTGCCTCGAAGGAACTGCAGATGTGGGGATGAGGAGGTCGTTGTATGGTGGAGAGGGAGAGAGAGGATTTCGACGGAAGAGGCAGGACTTGGTGGCAAGAGTAAGCAAGGGTGAGACGCCCGAGAGTGGCGAGTACAACTGTTGAATGGATGTGTGTACTTGGACTCCGTATTTAAATGTCTTTTTATGAAGTGTCGTTCCCTTAATTGACCCTCGGGGGACCCCAATGGCCAAGCCCTTACAACATTATTATAATTTTTTTTAATTATTAACAAGTCTAAGGCAATGCACATAATGTATATTGCCTCTAACAATAAATCAGTATACATCACTTCACAAGGTCATGTGTGTCTACATTCAAATATTTTAACGTGTCATTGTGATATTTTAGAACAGGCATCAGAATACAAGTATTTGGCGAGGAAATTGCCACCGGAAAACATCGGCCTGAAGTGGAAAGCGAACCACGGACCTTTGGCTTGCCGAACCTTTGCGCCAAAGGTCTGTGGTTCGATTCCCGCTCCAGGCTCCAGGATTTTATTCCTGTGGCAATTTCTCCGCCGCCATATCATCGCCGTATTTGCGGAAGAGGTCGTATTTGACTATGTTCACAAGTATTTCGGCTTGATAATAATTGATGTTAAGTCTAATTATACTTTGTATAAATTTAATAATACACTCAGATGTGTATCCTATCGTGTTTCACTACTTGAGGACATTGAAATGAGGAGAGGCTCTCGCAAGTCACTCGCGTGCGTTGTTCAACCGTTACAGCAGCGTCGCTGCTGGCGTCTTCAGGTGGAAGACCTTGAAGAAGAACGCCAGCTGCATCGCTGGTGGAATCTGTTGTCGCTCTTCATGAACAACGCAAGCGACGGATTCCCGAGAGAGAACAGCTCCACTCATTTCACACGTCGCGAAAGACTTCCCGATTTCACTCTCCAGTCTCCATGTTATAACACCACAGATGAGATTTGAGAATGATGCGCCCTCTATGGAAGTCCTCCGAGATACCGTGTGGAGCACATGTGGAATGGTAAAAAATCTAAAAAGGATTAAAGCTTGTGCCAATTTTCCCACCTCGAGACTAGAGATGGGCAAAAAGTAACTAATCGTTACTCACTCGGATCGGAACTAACGATTACTCATTTTGAGAAGTAACGATTACCTCTATGATTCAGTTACTTTCACTGGGATAGAGTACCATATAAGATCCATGGGCATACCCGGCATACCGATACTACCGAAACGGGTACCAACTCGTAGTCCAACGAGTAGGGACCTTATGATTACAATTGTACCAAATCCATATATGGGTGTAACGAAATGTAATCAAAGCCATACGAGTAGGGACCTTATGATTACCAGTAATCGGTACACCCATATATGGGTGTAACGAAATGTAATCAAAGCCATACGAGTAGGGACCTTAAATGATTACCATAATTCAAAAGCGAACTAGTAGGGACCTTTATATATATATATCCGTATCGGTAAATTACGTATCCAAATTGTCAAGAGAAGCAGAGGAAACACTCTCTTGGAGACTATTTCCTAGGTAGTTGCTTCTATTGACAATTTGATTAATCTTTAATTCAATTTACCTTTCAATTACTCTTTTCTTTAATTACATTCAAACCTACGCTTATAACCACTAGATTACTCTAATAATTAAATAAGCAGGGCATCTCTTCGAAATTAATCAATGATATGATTTTGATAATTTTAACTCTAAAATAACGTACAAATTTAAGAAGCACTAGAGTCAAAATTTTAGATATGTTATGTTATAAATTTATACACACTACTCACAAAAAAAACTTCTTGTTTCTCTGTTTGCTGACATGTTCCATCCATATATACTGATTGATATTTCACCTGGGCAAATAAATTATTAATATAAACCTACGAACCACCAGCACTGAGTGGTCCATATTTTCATGATACATAACCACCACCTACAGTTACCAGTGCTTCATCAAAAGCCGTTGCCACTTCAAGAGACTGCTCAAGAGAGAAGAGGATGTGGTGAACGTTTCCTCTGCAGAAAGAAATGTATCACCACCGTCCACAGAGGTCAATCCCCCTAAGTACTTTACTGCCACTACAGTAGTGCTTCAGGAAATCCCTTCCACAGTTCTGCAAGGCAATCATCCTTGAAGCAGCTTTGTCCACCGTCCTTCATCAATAACTCGCCAAAAGAAAATTAATAATTTAATATTGGACATGATTACTATGGACTTGCAGCCCTTTTCCATAGTGGAAGACCGAGGGTTCAAAAGATTGATGGCAGAGGTGGAACCTATGCATCCACATCCAAGTCGCTCAATGCTATAAGGAGGGTATTGTTGCCTCAGAGATACGAAACTGCTGTTCAAGCCATTAAAAAATGTTTGAAGTCTGTTGAGTCAGTCTCTCTGACAACAGATGGTTGGACATCAATGGCCAATGAACAGTATGTGGCTGTTACTGTCCATTTTATTAATGATAAGTGTTCTGCACTTCTTGAGTGATTAATGGAGGGTTTATAGTTTTATCCACTACATACCTGTACCAGTATAATGGTTTGAATTTGTATTTTTAATCTCCCATTTACGTAAGAATAGCCTCATTATTATCATGTATTTATGGTGTGAATATATGTGTGTATTTACTCTTATATATTTGTTTTTCACGTCAGTTTTAACGTCATAAATTATTTTCGGAAAAAGAGCAATTACATTAGTTTGGCATCTCCCTATTGAATTTCTTACGCTGGTGATATTTTTTAAATTTATGTTTTCGCTGGTCGCGCCAAAATGTATTTTTCCCTCACCCTTTGCTTTTATTGTCTGTCTTCCAAGTTTCTATTGTCTGTCTTCCATTGATATTTTTCGAGTATTATTTATGTAATGTAGTAAACAGCTGTTCGGGAGTGGAATTATTTAAATTTATTAATTTCTCTTGGACTACAACCTTGTCGTGGTTGAAGGGCTTGCGTGCTCCGATGACCCCTAGAGCTGCACTGGCGGGAGCATTCCTCCTGGTAGGGTCACCCATGCCAGATTGGTCGAAGGTTAGGAGACAGACGAATGGTAGTCCGCGCAGCGTCTGTACCTCAGTGAGGCGGCTGCAAAAGGCGTCTGACCCCAGTGGGGCGGCCTCTGAAGTGATGGTGTCACGTAAAAAACACTATTGAGTAAGGCCAAGGAATACTACCTCAATTAAAACAAAAACCTTGAAATTATGGACAGTTCTCAATTGATAATGAATCCTGGCAACTACGGGACTCGGCCAAGAGGGCCGGGTGTCGTGCCCGGCAGCGGTGGGAGCAAGGCCCCTGCGGTCGTCATCACACGAAATCCTTGCTCAGACGAAGCAGCAGCAGCAGCAGAGGAAAAGAAGATAAAGAAGAGGAACTAAACTATTAGAATAGGCACGTGGAATGTTAGGACTGGGTGAAGTAAGATGGAAGGATGACGGGGATTACTGGAGCGACGACTATAGAGTAATTTATAGTGGAGGGAATGAAAGTCAGCGCGGGGTTGCTTTCGTAATGAACAGGAAACTTGGTAGAAAAGTAGTGTATGCAGAACAGGTGAGTGATAGGATAATAGTCGTGGAACTAAAAGCAGAACCAACGAATTTAGTTATAATCCAGGTTTATATGCCTACCTCTAATCATAAAGAGGAGGAGGTAGATGGGGTGTACGATCAGCTAGAGGAAATAATTGGTAGGATACCAGGAAGTAAGCACCTGGTATTAATGGGGGATTGGAACGCGGTGGTGGGTGAAGGAAGAGATGGGCGGGAGGTGGGCGATTACGGGCTAGGAAGAAGAAATGACCGGGGCGAGAAAGCTGTGGAGTTTTGCCGCAGAAATAACCTAGTAATTACAAATACATGGTTCAGACATCATCCTCGACGTAGGTACACTTGGAAGAAGCCGGGAGACACAGACAGGTTCCAGATAGATTATATAATGGTACGTCACAGATACAGGAATAGTGCTAAAAACTCGCATACTTATCCAGGAGCTGATGCAGACACAGACCACAACTTATTAGTCATGAAATGTCGGGTAAAACTGAAAAAGATAAGAATGGGAAGGAGGGTACGTAAGTGGAATACGGAGGCATTAACTGGGGCAATGAAGAAGAAGTTTCGGGAGAAGGTGGATGAGATAATGGGTGAGGATCATGGAGTTAGAGCAGTGGAAGATGAATGGGGAAGTTTGAAAAATGGAATTATAGAAGCAGCGAAAGCAACGGTAGGCGTAGTGAGTGCAACTAAAATTAGAAAACCGTGGATCACGAAGGAGATGATCAGGGAGATGGAGGAGAGAAGGAAATGGAAGAGTGTAAACTCAGAGCTAGGTAAGAGAAAATACCGAGAATTTAATAACAGGCTTAGAAGAGAAACAAAGAAAGCAAGAGAGGCGTGGTGGAGAGAACAGATCGACGCGTTAGAGAAATACCAAAAAGAGGGAAGAGCAGATGCATTATATAGGAAAGTAAAGGAACTGACGGGTGGTAATAAGGGAAGGGGAATTACAAAGATAACAGACAATACGGGAAAGGTAATCGTAGAACCGAGAGAGATCCAGGAGAGGTGGAAGGAGTATGTTGAAGAGCTGTATGGTAAAGAAATAAGGCCCAATAGGTTAGATATAGAAAGGGAAGACGATATCGACAGAGATGGCATCGGACCAAGTATCCTAGATAGCGAAATAGAAAGAGCTCTACGAGACATGAAAAGGAATAAGGCGGTGGGAATAGATGACATACCTGCAGAGTTTTTAAAGAGCATGGGGAAGAACGGAAGAGGAAAACTTTTTGCGCTAATTCGTAGGATTTATGAGGATGGAGTGTGGCCGGAAGATTTCGCGAAGACTGTACTAATTCCTATACCGAAGAAGAGTAAGGCAAAAACTTGCGAAGACTATAGGACAATAAGCTTAATATCCCACGCGGCCAAAGTAGTTCTGAGGATTCTAAACAGAAGGCTAGAGAAGAAGGCGAATGAATACCTGGGTGACGACCAGTTCGGATTTAGGAGAGGGACGGGAACGCGAGACGCTATAGCGGTGATGAGGACTCTAGTAGAAAGAAACCTAGAGTATGGACAGGATGTTTTTGCATGCTTCGTAGATTTCGAGAAGGCGTTTGATCGGGTGGAATGGACAAAATTAATGGGAGTGTTGAATAAATTAGGGATCGATTGGAGGGACAGGCGTCTGATTCGAAATTTGTATATGAATCAGACTGCGCAGGTTAGGGTAGCCAATGGAGAATCGGGATGGGCCACGATAGGACGGGGAGTGAGGCAAGGGTGCCCACTATCGCCGTTGCTTTTTAATGTGTATTCAGAAGAAATGGTAAGGGAGGCTTGGGGGGAGGAGGATGTAGGAATAAAGGTAGGAGGGGAGCTGATAAAATCAGTGAGATTTGCAGATGATCAAGCATTGGTTAGTCAGTCGGCCAAGGGGTTACAGTCAATGGTGAATGCATTAGAGGTGCAGTGCGAAAAGTATGGGATGAAGATCAATCACAAGAAAACGAAAGTAATGAGATTTTCTAGAAGTAAGAAGGCGGGGCTGAATATAAGGGTGGGAGGGCAGAAGATAGAGCAGGTCGAGCAGTTTACGTATCTGGGTAGTATTTTGGAGGCGAATGGGTTTAGTGGTAAGGACATCAGATGCAGAATTTCGCTAGCTAAAGAAGCATTTTCGAAGAGAAGGGAATTGATGAGGGGGGGTCTGAGAAGAGACGTAAAGAAGAGGCTGGTGAAAACTTTAATATGGAGCGTGGCGCTATATGGGTCGGAAACTTGGTCATTGCGGAGGGAGGATGTGCGTAGGCTTCAGGCGTTTGAGATGTGGGTTTGGAGAAGGATGGAGAAGGTTAGCTGGATGGCAAGAAAGACGAACGAGGAGGTATTGGATATGGTCGGAGAGGAGAGGAAGCTTGTGGCAGAGGTTCGGAGAAGGCAGAAGAGATGGATGGAGGAGGTTTTGAGAGGAGAGGGCATGTTGAAGAGAGTGATAGAGGGGAGAACACTGGGGAAGCGTGGGAGAGGAAGGAAGAGGATAGGAATTCTGGACGAAATAAGAGGAGGTAGAAGATATGAAGAATTGAAGAGGGATCTAATAACGGGCCATCCTAAGGAGGGAAAGCGAGACAATTTCTATTAGGTTGGGATACAAAATGGGGACTGTCCAAGAACCTACCAATCAGCTGGTAGAATACTTGAATGAAAATGAATGCAAGGGAGGAGGATGTCCCAGCGGTATTTTTACCAGCGCCATCTCCGCGGCTAAAATTAGTACTATCTGCTTCACGCAGTTAGCTACAAAGGAGAAACGAATACCTAGTAACTACTCAAAAGTAACGATTACCAGAAGGGAAATGAACGAAAAGTACCGATTACCAAGAAGTATCGACAAAGCCCATCACTACTCGAGACTCGAAAATCCTCGGAGACTCGGAGTGCCAGAGAGCGGAAGAGAAAAGTGCCGTGACCTGGTTCTGCTCAGGCTGAATGCTAAGGTCATCGTGATTCCTGCAAGCACCCTGCTTTCATTCGGTCCGCGCTGGTGCTGACATCTTTTTCCACGTTCAAGTCGACCTGTGAACATTCCCACCAATCCAAAGTGTGATAGCACCTCCCCTACTCTCCCCACTCCTCCACTGGTCAACCGATTCCCCTCCTGCACTGACAAAGTGTACCGTGAACAGACTAGCCCTCTTTGAACCTGACCGCGGCCGGAGAAGGACGTATCTGCTTGGTTCCAGTTGTGACTTGTGCTCGTCTTGTATAGATAGACCAAGTTAACGGTATTTAGCCAACGGGCTTGTTTTCTATTGTAATAATTGTGGTTATATAAATGCTGTTATTTGGAAGTTAGTCAATCTAGCTAAGGTTGTTTTTTCATTTTTCTCTCGTTTCCGCCCACCAATTCGCAGTCAATTCACTCGCGACGTCAAGTTTCACTGGCTTGCGTTGCAAGCTAACCAGAAAATGTTATTAAAAATTATCAAATTGATTCAATGTCATAAAACAGGTGAGGTTCCAGATGACGGATATTTCAAAGAGTTAAATATTTTAGCCATAAAAAAGTTTTGCGGTATGTTATAATAACTGACTCTTTCAATGAAAAATGTGAAAAGAAAAGTGTACCATCAGATTCTTCAACAAATAAAAATAAATAAATATGAAGTTCCAAGATACTACACTTATAAGGGTTGTAGGTACGCGTTTTTGTCCCAGCATTATTTAACAATATGAGAGATGATTTTAAAAATAGTAAATCTGTAAGGGAAGTTAAAATAAGGACAAAAGAATGGTTGTTGCAATAAATATATGTCTTCAAGCTCACTGGTGGTAAGTTTAAATATGCACCTGCTACTAACTCAAGAATGGCTTAGCAGAATCCAAATTTTTAAGTATTATATCAAAATGGATCTTTGGTCAATATATTTTACATTTATATTATTTCTCCATTTAATTTGAACATTGAGATCCTAAATTTGACATTAAGAATTTGAATAAACTATATATTATTTTTTTGAAATTAATGATTGCCATTGATAATACCTCCCAGAAGCGCATTGCAGCAATCAATAAATTAAACGCTAATCTGTTTATCTACTTCATTATAAATATCTTCCCAATTGCAGCACTTTCCTCGACATGACGCCCGCTTTGATGGCATTCCTTCCTTCCGCCTTCATAATAATGCTCCAAATTCCTCCGTCTTCTTCCGTCAATGGCTGTAAACTCTATCCCTGAATATCATTTCGTCATTGTTTCCAATGTACGCATGCGCGAACCCTGTGATGCGCTGGACACGAGAATGAATTACAGGCTATTCAATGAGTCACGCCGTCAGACGATTGGATCTCGCTGGCCGTGACGTCACAAACTACCTGGCGCGAATACTCCTGGAGCAGGGACTGAGCCTGTCGACCACCGCCGAGTTGGAGATCGTGAGGGACATCAAGGAGAAGCTGTGCTACGTGTCCCTGGACCACGACCGCGAGATCAACGAGGGTCCAATCAAGCTAGAGGACTATCTCATGCCGGACGGTCAGGTGAAGTACTCCAAGGGTCTTTGTGGGGGTTATATTGAGAGTACCCCTCCAACCGCACCGATCGTTTTTTCTTATATTCTTCATTCAAGATGCAAGCCACAGTCAAGCGGAACGCCTGAACCGTGCTTGCCTTCAAACGATATACATATATTTTCAATTTGGCTTCACTCGCGTGATTCTCCTAATCCTACCCGTTAAAAAAAATCAATCGTCCAGCGCATTGATTTTGTTTCACCCCCAAACCATAACATTCTCATAATTACTAAGCGGAACAGTTGCTCCAGTGTTTTCGGACACCTCTGTAGGTGACTCAATCAAAGTCCCACACCCTCCCGCGAGGGATAGTCGAGATATCCTGGAAACCCTGGAGAAAACTGGTATCCTCCTGGAATCGCTCTAAAATCCTTATAAATAGAGCTAGATCGATAATTGCTTGCATTTAAACCCATTTCTGACGTAATATACTTCTCTTGGCTTAAATTTCCGTTCCATTTCAGATTTCAACATAAATCGGGAAAATCCTGCAATTTCCTGGAACGCGTGGGTGAGCTCTCATCCGCATTGAATTTCCATTTTGCAGTATTGCGGGACTGCAACTAGCCAGCAGTGCACGCCCCTTTACTTAAAAAGAGATCGCGCATACTTAAAGATCCAGGAATCCCTTGAAAAAACCCTGGGTATTGCTTGTATCTGCTGTAATACGTGGAAAGAAGCGCAACCGTTTCTTTATTTTGATCGTCTAGGAATGCGATACGCGTCCGTTAGCCGTAAGTAAGGGTTAGAAGACAAAGTAGATATGTGATTGAAGGACAGCGGTATTTTGGCTTTCATCACTTTTTTATAAAAAAAAAGTTATATTGAGGTATTACTTTTTTTTACTTTCTTCGCTAACACCAACGGTCTAATACAAAGCTGTGCTGAGTATTACATGGATGCAATATGTTCAGTGGTTTCCCAGATACGTTGATCAGTCTGTGGTATTTCGCTTTTATACATGAATAGCTAGATTCATAGGATAATATTACATTCTTTTAAATGCTTCCCAACTAAATCAGCTGAGCGCACGACGTCGAGCATACCGTCCTGCAAGATAACTCAATATTTCTAAGAATGTGAGTAACAGTTGAATAGGCGCGCGCGCTTTGCATTCGTCACTTTGGGGATGGGCCATTTTCCTCGTCGAAGAGAAAAAAGAAACTCGAATTCATTCATTCGTTCGTGTGCTGCCGTCTTCGTCTCCCGTAATGACCTCAGGTCACGTCATGAACGTTTGGCTCCTCTACCTACAACGCCGTACAACAGTTCTCTCTCTCCCAGGCCCAAGTCATGCCATGAAAGTTATTCTTCCCGAATTACGATGTAAATGGGGATGAGGTTGGAGTTATGGTTTGAGCTGCTACCTACTGTCTTCCCTTCCGGGGGGCTAGTGTTTGAATCCCGGTAGTGGTGGGGGTTTTACATTGGAATCATGATACCTGCCTTTTGTGGAGCACCTAAAGTAAGTGGTCCTTCTGTCGGATGGAAGGTTAAACTGAGGGCTGCTTCATTTATTTCGTTTGACAGTTTGCTGGTGCTGGGTTTCTCTCCACTGTTTCTACATTTCTGTAGTTCCTCCCATCACCAACATACCGACCTATCATTCATGATACAAGTGACCTCAGCTGTCGGTTGCTTCCTCTAATAATCAACCAACCAGCAATGAAATAGATTATCATAATATCATGGTGCGTTTCATGATATTATGTTAATCTATTAGTAGGAGTGCGCATGCGTTTCTATCGTGAACGCCGAAGGGCCTTTGATTGTGGCGTGCTCTCGGTTTTATAGCTCGGAGACAAACTCAATCGACGCGGGGCCCTGTATCAAAAGCACATATTCTTCGCTTAACCTTTATCTTACGAGGTTTTTCGCTGACCGTCCACCTAGACTACCGAGGTTTTTTAAACTTTCTGCCACTGAAACGTAGTGTTTTTTTAATTATAACATGAAAAGTATTTGTTGTATCACAATAAAATAAAAAGTGTTTTCTAGAGTTTTTACAGGGCTTTCATGTGACATGGTTTTACAGGGATAAATAATAAAACAATATTTTAAATTAAAGTTTAATTTTGGTTTACCTAAAAAAAAGTAAAATAATTTTCATGTGCTCGAAAAGTGTCTTCTCCTCGATTCGAATTCGCACCTCGATTAACTTCTTCTTCCCCCACCGATCGATGCATCGATGTTTCGCGCCTCCTCCTATTCTATTATATATATATATATATATTAGGTGTAGTACCTTCAATGTCACACACGCCGCTTTTTCTTGCCATTGAATTCCGAGACACTCTTTTCGCGGGTCTCATTCTTCGCGTCTCGTCGTCGTCTCGCCCTCAGGTGATCTCGCTGGGCCAGGAGAGGTTTCGCGCTCCGGAGATCCTGTTCGACCCTCGGGAGGTGGGCATGGACAGCGGAGGAGTCATCCAGACGACTTACGAGACGATCACCAAGTGCGACGTGGACGTGAGGAAGGAACTCTTCTCCAACGTCGTACTCTCAGGTGCCCACCCACCGACTGACTCTCGCTTTGCCCCATTTGCCAAGGAAACCGGAAATGTTTACAACGAACTGGTCAAGATTTTTGATGGTATCACGCGACCTAATGTGGTGCTAATGAGGATAAAGTTATTTTGATGGTCAGAAATATTCTCTTGAAGCAAGAACCAAGGATAATTTTGTCCACAAATGATTCATTTATTGAAAATTATACACGCTACTTTTATAAATTATCACGATGTATACTTCATTGAGAGTCTGACCAACTTGCCGTAGCTATTTACATAAAACATCGCTTATTGTGTATCTACTGTCAGTAAACAAAAGACTAGACACCCGAGTTTGAGAGGCTACATCTTCTGATATACGAAACTGATTATTATGCAACAAAAAGTACCTAGTAGCGTACCTAATTACGTCTAGTGATATATGTTTTCAATATCTTTTAGCCCTCACTGCACTTTAACTGAATTTTGTGTGCAAAAAGTCACGGTTTTGGACAGGTAAAAACGGATTGCTCATGTTTGAGTGCTTGGAATTCCGTTATTTTTCTATTGATTGAATTTTATTTCTAATTAAAGAAAGGCAAATGTTTTACAGTATTTTGCTGTAAACCATTTGTTTATATTACTAAAATTACAGAAGTTGTTGTAAAAACATTAACACTCCGCTAAATTATAAATGAATGGCTCGATTTAAATTTAAGCGAAATCGTTGCGTGCTCTGAAATGCTAGTATAGGAAAGGAAAATTTAAAGGAAATAATAAACAAGTACCATTTTTGTCAATATGTAGTTATTTTTAAAATCATAAGTTTGAACGCTGAACGCACTGCTTGCGAGGCAACAATGGAAGGAGCCTCTAACAATGGATTTCGGATCTCGCAAAACTTGTTGTTGCATTTAAATTTGTTTCCTTCGTCAGGAGATATGGCCTATCAAATTCGGGTGTCTAGACTTATTTTACTTACAGTAGTATGAAAATTATTATTTTAAAGCCATTTAAAAACTAAGTTATCATCTTATTTTTATGAAACTACTAAATTATTTTTCTTCCTAAGCTTTACTCTTCACTATATATAGTAGTAAGTAATTAGTTTATGATTGAAGGAGTATTTTTAAACTCAAATTAGTTCAATTTAGTTTAAAAGGTTCCTCACATTAAAGATTTTTTTCAACTTTTCTGTACATGCTACGTAGAGTAGATATTATTACTTACATTAAACTGTGGAGTAATTGTAATCATGTGACCTCGAGAAAATTAATAAATCGATTTAAAGGTAATCAAAACTATGTGCATATCCTTTGGTCTTTGGGCAAATAAAAACTATTATTATTGTTATTAAGATTACGTGAAATAAAAAATTCACTGAAAATCTTAGCTAAGGTTTAAAGAAATAAATATTTATTCCCAGATCCAATTTGTATAAAGGTTAAAATAATAAACTTTTAAAAGGAGATTTTTCTTGCTTTCATATTTGCAAATTCTTTGATTATTGAATCTGTGTACATTTCATTGAGCCAATCTATTGCTAATTGAGCTAAATGACCATTGTTGCCAATCCACTCAAACGCTATTGGGACAAAGTTGATCTTAAATTAGTCTTTATCAGTTTTAACTTTGAAAAGCGTCTTTCGCCACTAGCCACTGAAGAAACATGGAGCGTTAGGAGAATTCTCAATGCAACAATAACATATTAGGAAATGTGTCCATATAACCATTTTCGTTATAAATGACAAGGCTTTAGTAGGAGAGCTTCCAGAGGGTAGAATTGGAGCAAATATTTGTAGCTCGTCAAACAGTTCAACTCTATTTAAGTCAAATTCTTCTCCATCACTTAAAACACTGTAAAGACACATACAGATATCCTTCAACTCATTCCTGTCCCACGTCAGTAGATTGTTGATGTCATAAATAAATTTGAAACTTTTGCTGTGACTCTCCACGGGTTCAAATTTCTCATTAAGTGAGGATATGGCAACATCAAGAACAACATAGATGATGTTAACTTTGAACTATATTCTCCCAGCTTGAACAGGTTCATCTTCACTCTCGTGGTAAAATTGTCTTTTTATATTTCGCCTACGGACTTGGGGTTTCTTTTTCAAACCCTGTAGCAATTACACCGATTTGTCCTGCAAGTTCTTCTGCATCAGTGATTGCATTATTGAGGCCTCCTTCGGATCTCATCTTTTCTAGAAAAATCTGCACACTTCTTATAAGATCCATTGAGCATTGGAGGTCGGATGTGACTTCTTACAAGGCCTTAGCACTCACCATGTTTATTTTAAAGGGGATCTCATGCCAAGTTAACACACAATACAGCTACTTGAAACTTTGCAGTTTTTTGTGCGATTCCTAAAGCAGTGATCCTTCCAAATGCATCAAGTTTCTCGTCTTAAAAGGGTTCATAGACAGCATCGCATATTTCCCCAATATGATAATTGTTGATGGCAATAAGACCTCATTCTTACCCTCCCATCGAGTATTGCCGAGAGGGGTTTCACTGTTAAGTGTTGACGTGTGCTTCATCAAAATACTCAATCGATGAGTTGAACTTGAAAAGAAGTTAAATATATATCTTGAACAGTGCTAAAACATTCAATTGCAACAGGGCAAGACAAGGGCGGCATCGTTAACCACTAGATTGGGCGAATGATTTCCAAATGGCAAAAAAAAGGCACGGCAATTCAAGTCCAGTATTCTTTTCTGAACTCCATCTCACTTTCCTTTCGTGTTGGAGCCATTATCACATCCTAGTTCCCTCATGTTCTTTTAAAGAGGTGTTTCGCACGGAAAACTCGTAAAGTAAAATTTCTGTGAGGCCTTCACCTGTAGAATCCAATATAGGAATGAAACCAAAAAAATTGTGTGTTTTAATTAGCACTTCCTCGTTCTCCGAAAATCTCACAAATCTCACCTCCAATGTCATTTGGTCAGTGTGACTAACATCGGGGAGTACATTCCAGTATTATGGAATAATATGTAAACTGCATTTACTCATTTAAAATACGGTGTTGAATCTTTGTGGACAAGAGACTAATAAACTCGTTTTGAATGGTTTTGCTCAAACAATGAACACGTGCCTCATCATTAGTTACTCTTCTCTCACGTACTCGTCAGCCATATGACAACATCGAATTTGGCAATGTGTTCCACAACTTTCAAAAGATTGCCATGGTTACGCTGGAGAAAAGTGTCTCTTTTGTTCCTCTCTCGAAGACCAATCCTTGCGTCTCCAAATATTGGACGATAAATATTAAGTGTTTCAGAACTTGGTTCCAATTTTCAGTTTCAGACTGTATAATTCTTTCATTTCGTTTGTCAATCGTTTAATGCAAATGTAATCGCAAAGACAGTTCATGGATGGATCTTAATGCCGGATTAAATGAAGGCAACAGTGCCATTGTTCTGAGAGGCTGAGTTGGCGATAGAGTCAGTGCCGATAGGGGAGGGTGCGTTCAATTGTTGTCTAATGTTAATCTGTCGCCCTCCGAGCCCCGTGATGTTTTCACTGAAATATAGTCGATGTCACATTGCTACGACGTGTAAACAAGAGATTACCTACTAAATCAAAGGTTTTGCCGGTCGTTTCGACTGACATTGCACAGGTCTTTCTATACATGCAATTAGTGAGTGACGGAGGATAGGTTTAGAGGTATTCTGAATTTTCAGGCAGTAGTTGGTGAAATTTCAGATATCCACTCGAACGTCGAACGTGGTTTCGACAGCTATTTCGCGGCTTATGTTTTAATACCTCACAATTCAAGTTTTAAAATACTAGCCACGGTGAGCAGAGAAGGAAGGAGAGATTGGAAGGGTGGTGAATAGGGGTAGTGACAACGGTCAACAATATAAATATCGTCTTGAAATGCACAGCATATTCTCTTTTGAATTGGTAGATGCATGCTCACTGTCAAGTTCGTTCGGCACACTTTCATACTGCAGTGTGAAATAGTGGAGGAAGCTATTTTTCCCCGACTGATATTAGGTAGCCTTCTACCTGATATATCAAATGCGTCTTCTTTCTCTTGTCTTTGTTGACATAATCTGCGCATTTTGGGGCTATATATTTTGAGGGCTCCTTGTCTCCCGCCTTTGCCGCCCCACCTAGGTGACCTACGCGGCCGCCCCGTAGTTCGCTTTTACACCTTGTTGGTTGAGGGGCTTGGGTCGACCCTTCTTGGCGCCAATGTTTTCAGGCGCTTCACTTCACCATTGGTAATCCGATTGCATTTTGCGTTAAGAATTTTACATAAGTAGTTCCAGAAGCTTCTCTCCACTACGCCAACACTACGCTCGGTAGCGTAGACTTAAGCTCCTCATGGGATACCTTCCAGAATAAGATACGACTTTCCTGATTGGATTGTGTATGTTGGATATTTTGCATAGGATAGCATCTGTTCAATTCAACATAAAATGTATCTATACGCGTAGAGCACCTTAATTTTCCTTCCTTTGATAGATGTCTCTGTTCTGTACATAGGGGGCTCCACCATGTATCCAGGGATGCCCGAGAGGGCGCTTAAGGAATTGTCCGCAGTGGCGCCGCCGAACGTCCACGTGGCGATCGTCGCGCCGCCGGAGAGGAAGTACTCCGTGTGGGTGGGTGGCTCCATATTGGCGTCGCTCTCCGGTTTCCCGCGCATGTGGATCTCCAGGCCAGAGTACGACGAGTTCGGACCCGGCATCGTACACCGAAAGTGCTTCTGACGTTCAAGGCCATGACATGCTCTGCACAAATACACGAACAGACGAAGGAAATAGGTACACTAAGAATGAACATCGAAATGACGACGCACCATAGCGATATATAAGATTCCATGCAAAAAAAATGTTCTTCTAACATGGATGCCGCGTGCAAGTTTCTGAATGAAGCTACGTAGCTCAGTTTTCAGTGAACTATTTGAGGAACACGCCTATAAAAACTAATAGTCACGGTGCCGGGACAATTCCCGCTCCATTTGACGTACATAATAAAAAAACACAATACATCAAAGAAGGCCAATTTAATGCCTTCATTCTATCTCCCGAGCCAGAATGCCTCATGGCTTTTGGGTCATTTAATCTTTGGCTGAGACACTGTCTCGGGGGACTTGTTCCTTCACTCCCAAGGAAGAAATGCCACACTCACTTCGCATAACTCGATCTAAACGCACCGTGGGCGTGCTAGAATGGTCGACAGATAGTAGTCTCGACACAAGGATTACCTACATTCAGAATTACAGCAGCAGTGATATCTTAAGTTAATACCTGGGGTGAATATCATGTTAGCTGAAAACAAATAAATTCTCACAAACCCCAAATGCATAATTTCACAGTGTTCGGGGTTGTTTGTTTTGTTTATCGTAGGAAAGCGCATGCAACGGCGTAAGAGTATTCAGAAGGGAAGAGTCTTTCTGGGGTCGTCAACGTCCAATATCTCGTAAAATAATGTATCATTTTCCCAAAGGAAAAGAGAAGTTGACGGAACTCCGTTAAATGACAATCTGTATTCTACGATTGACATACAAACACATTTGCACGCATATAATTCGTCCAAATAACAACGAGTCAAATCAATAAATAGTCAATGTTCAGCGCCATAATTTGCATCGTAGTCAAAATAAAAAACATGGAACTAGGAAAACACAAGGCTCAACTTTTGTCAAGTAGCGGCTAATCGACTCACCATGCCCGTTGATTGGACGAAATGCTCATTTAAACTGATGATGATTAACTTACAGGGATGAAGGCTAGGTCCACATCATTGCAATCCACAACAAATAACAATGAGCATGACAGTTAGTAGGCAATGTATGGGAGTTTCTATACTTTGAAAATATTTCCAGAGAAAAGTTTCGTAGCGAGGAAATACACTCACGAGAAGAAGGGACATCGTTTCATAAAGATTGAGGAAAATTAAATGAAAATTGGAATTTGAAATTTTCGGTATAGCATTGAAATCTCTTCAATAACCAAATCATCACCTTGAAATGGCTTAGAATGCTCTCAATTGAATGAATGTATGTAAGTGATTATCCAGAGACATAATATCGCTAAGTGAGCGCAAGTAACTGACTATGTAGTAATCTTAAATATTAAAATTTTGGATAATTCCATGAGGCTTCATACTTATTTCCTGTCATTCCTTTAATATTTGTGTTGGTAGCGTATCAACGCAACAGCAGTGATAATTTACCTCCAGTTGCCAGGAGGACAGAGCTGGACCAAGGGCTGGACACAGCCGCACGATTGAAAATTCGGAGCTGAATGATCTAAGTTGTCGGCATCGTCCACCGCTACAACTTATCGTTGAAGCCCTTGAACAGTCAATTGATATTCGTATTTTGCAAACTTTTCTGGAATTGGTCTATAAACTATATTTTTTACAGTATATTTTTTTAAATTGCGGAAACAACATACGCCTTTTTATGAGGCAACAAACGCAAATATAATTCTTCACGTTTCCGCGATATTAAATAGTTTTCTTTTAATTGTTTCCGGGATTCATCGCCTTTGTTCGCCGACGTTTCGCTTCTCTTCCTGAAGGCGTCGTCACGTCATGAGAGGCCAGGAGATGCCTCCAGGAAGAGAGGTGAAACGTCGTGATAAAAACAGCCAAACGCAATGGATCCCGGAAATAATACTATAAGCAATAGCGAATGTTACTCAAAACGAACTTAAACTGATACCAGTTAGCTGATGTTAATACCCCATCGGGATGAATAACATGGAAATTGTCGAAGTGTTAATTACTAGTAACCTCGCTGAGACCATACCCTTCCAAGGTGGAGAGGAATCCTCGATCGCAAGTCTTACATTTTATAAAAAAGACGTAATTTCAGTTGGTTCATCATTGTGCGTTGGGATGGCTCCGGCGACGGATCGATATTATGCTTACTATGCAAAACAGGCGGGGGGGGGGGGGGGGAGAGATATCGGACCAATGTATCGCACATCGTATCGCGTACAGAAGGGGCGTGGAATCGGAATTTTTCTCGCCGGTCTGTGGCGTTATATGCCAAACCTCCATTCTACAGCGAGCGTGTTGAAATCAGTCGGCAAGGAGGCAGTGAGTGCGGGGGCCTGCCGCTCTAGATGATTCGGACACGAAACAGGTCTTGGAGAACAGGACTTGAAGAGGAAAGGCGAGGAAACGTTGCAGCGCATGAAGGGACGATTAAGGGTCGGGATAGCGAAAAGACCTCGAGGTTGAAAAGCGACATTCGTGAAAGCGATGCGGCAGTCGGTGTGTGCGGACAAAAGAGGGACGCATCGCAATTAGAGATGGGCAACATCATTCATTGGACTATGACCGACTCATTTACTGGTCGTTCAGTAAAAGGAATCGATTCTTGGACCTCGTTCACCTTTTTTTCTGAATCAGTGGCTCCCAAACACTTTTATGTCCCGGGTCCCTAAAAAATTAAATTTTTTCTCACGCCCCTTAAATTAATAATTTGTTTAAGAATAAAAGTGAAGATGACATAAACAAATTCGAATGATCACTTTTAATAACATATAAACAAAATAATATATAAACAAAAATAAAACACTTGGAAAAGAAAAAGCAGTATACATACATAATAATTATTATACTGTATAGTATAAAATATAAATTAAAATTTAATTTACATAAACCCTATAAAAAATAAGTTTTAATCCATTCATGAAATTTATTTTTAAAATAACAAATTATGTTCGAATGTTGTTAAGTCAACTTAACTTTCGTGAATCTTTTTTTTCTGGTTATTATATACGTATATCATAAGATTTTTTATATATATATATATAGTTCCTCATATAGCAATCAGCATGTCTGCATTTGCGATTTATTTCTTTGAGACACATAGATAATTATAAGAAACAAGTGCACAAAGTTGAAGACTTTTCAATAATGAAATTAATATTATCTCAAACACTTTTTGAACATTTCTCCAATGTTGTTATTACGATAAAAGGTATTTTTGAAAATTTCTCCGAAATCCTTTTTACGATGAAAGTTAATGTTTGGTATTTCAGTGGTCTCGAAACCCCGTTTCGTATGAACGATTGGTGTTTTTGTTCTTATTAACCATCTCAGATCAAGCTGAATTCTGAAATTTTCATAAGAAATGCCCCGTACCTCATTTTTTTCTGGAAGTTCGCGAAAAAAACGCGTATCCCTGTGCGAATCAAGATTCACCGCGTAGTTTTTTGTACCATTTTGGAGTACCATTTGGCAACGCAAGCCATTGAAACTTGACGTCGCGAGTGAATTGACTGCGAATTGGTGGGCGGAAACGAGAGAAAAATGAAAAAACAACCTTAGCTAGATTGAATAACTTCCAAATAACAGCATTTATATAATTACAATTATTGCAGTAAGAAACAATGCGATTTAACATATTCACAAAGTAGTGCATCGCGGTAGATTATTAAATTAGTGTGTGAGGTTTTGTTTTTGTGGAACTTGAATTATTAAAATTTGAGTACATTTTTCTTTTGCTAAACCTAAGGAAGGGATAGGGATTACAATACAGTTCAGTGCACGATATATATTACGCGAATGCGATATGTGCGCGAAAATGCAAGTTATCGGCATTTGGATCATAATGAGATAGCGTGAATTAACTTCAGCAGCGTAATGAAGGCCTAGGCTTGAATCGTTTTTTACTCATTATATTTGCGATTTTTTCGCGTAATTCACGTAAAATTGGCGATAAAGGCGCAATTTCCTTTTATTGACCGATTTCGCGGTATTTCGCATTATTTCGCGTTACTTCGCGATATCGCGTATCGCAAAATTCACCACATGAAGGAAAGGAGTGCCCTCTACAAGGGAGGGGATAACATTGTGCTGCAACTGCGGAGGAGACCATCCCCCGCTTCTAAAGAATGCCAGATTTATAAAAAGAGGAGTTTAAAAAAATGAACAAAACGAATAAATATCCAGCGAATGAGGATATAAGGAAAAGGGGAGGGAAGCCGGGAGCTACAATGCAAGAGATCCACCAGGAAGCCGGGAGCTACAATGCAAGAGATCCACCAGGAAGCCGGGAGCACCACCCACACGTATACAAAACGAATTTCCAGCTGGAGTGAGCGCGTGGCAGGAACCACGAAATATGAAATATGCCGACGACTAATAATGACACACAGCAGGCGCGGCAAGTAAGACGAATGGAAAATATCCCGATAGCCCATAACAACGCACAATATGTGCCAATCCAGATCAAGTTATGACGCTTCGAATATCACAAGTTATCGCAAAATGGCGCGCCGCAACACAGAATTGTCACTCCAATACATGTCGATAAACCATCATATTTCAAACATAATAACATTTTCATCATGAAAAGACAACAGGTTGCGATTTCTTTTAACTTTTGGCTACATAGACATTTATTCTGAACTTCTATATGACTTTAATATTGCCTATTTTGTTTTAATTTTGATCAAAGCTTAGGGCCTAATAACTCCTAAATTCTATAATTAGAACGGGTCAGGGTTGATTATTTTGAACTGGCACAATTTAGGACTGTACGTAGACTTAATAAAAATTTTATATGTGATACACAACGACGGCACAATTGAGTGACAAAAACAGAAAGGTGAAATTTTTGCAACTTTTGCTGCTTAAAAAAGCTATGTTTTACAACTTAATATAGCTTGAACTGTACATTTAACAACAGTTTAAACCTTTATTTTTCAAAAACAAAAATAAAATTGGTGGGTTATTTAGTCAAACGTACAAAAAAAAGGGCAAGCATAATTGCCAGCAACGTGCGAGCCCGCTTTGAAAATGACACGTTAGGAGACTGTGAGGGCGGTCTGCGCATGCGCCTCCCGCGCAGCCTCCTAACGTGTAAGTATAATTATTTAATTTTCACTATGCAGAAAATACTTTCCAAGTAGGGAGTGAGTGAATCAAGTTATTTCAGCCCTAAGACCTATCATAGAGAATAGGACTCAAAAGGACAAGCCAGTGGCGTAGCCAGGAATTTCGTTCGGGGGGGGGGGGGGGGGTCCAAAACCAGGGGAAAATTTTTGAAAAACGGCAAATAGACAGTAGACAGTCCACAGTCGAAACTCGGCCAGCTATACAAACACCGCCATTACACTACCCGAGCGACCGAGCCCAAACGTATCGTTTGAGAATTTATTATTTAAACAAAAGGACAAACCTTTTTTAACAACGGTATGATAATTTATTATTTGTAGACTTTTCCATGCTCCAAGCTTAATTTATTTTTTATATGTCTTAATATTTTGTCTTTATTTAACCAAAAGTAGCCTCCGAGGAAATCCGCATTGCGAAAATTTTCACATCCAAGTAAACTTAGGAGCGCTAAAGCCGGTAAATAGTGATAATTTTCCCAAAACGCGTACTCCAGTGAAAGAAATTATATCAAATGTAATAAGCACTTCCAGTGAAATTCGCCCACCTAATACCCATAAGCGTGGAAAAGAACCAACCGACACTCAATCTACAAAATATGACATTAACTTTGTAGTAGTTAATTGCCGTAGCGTTAAAAACAAGCGCGCTGAAATCGAGCATATATTTCAGGACCCAGACGTGGTCATATAAACGGAGAGCTGGCTTTCTGAGGATGTAAGCGACATCGAAGTTTTTCCTCCAGGATATAAAATCTACAGAAGCGATCGAAGCGATAGGACAGGTGGCGGAGTTATTCTAGCAGTTAAATCACATTTACACAGCACCGCCCACGAAATAACTGACAGTGAAATAGGAAGCGTATGGTGTACAATTAAACAACGAAACAAAAGGAGTATACATGTTTGCTCTTTTTATAGACCTCCAAACTCCAAATTTGATGTTATTTACCAATTAGAAAATCAAATATCCGCATTTACTGTGAGAGACAGTAAAAGTGTAATAATTATTGGGGGAGATTTTAATCTGCCATCTATAAATTGGGATTCTTGCACTGTAAAACCGAATTCTAGGAATAGGGCAATCAGCGAGATCTTACTCAACACACTTGCTAATCACTCACTTTCCCAAGTAGTTGACAAGCCTACGAGAGGAAATAAAATATTAGACCTTTTTGCAGTAAGCCATCCTAAGTTGATAAAACAGCTCGATATTATTGACGGTATAAGTGATCACAGAGTAATTTTTGCAACCTTAAAAATTGAAGTAGAGTCAGCTGTAAAACCGAAACGCAATATTTATTTATTTGACAAATGCAACTTCATAAAATTTGGCGAGATGCTTAATGATTCGTACACGGACTTCGTAGCTAAAACAGAGGATAAAAGCACTGATGAATCATGGAAATATTTCTTAGAAATTCTACGACAGGGAATCAACGAATATATTCCGCAAAAATTGAAATGTGACAGTAAAGAACCTCGCAGGTATAACAACGATGTTAGGAGGGACCTTAAGAGACAGAGAAAACTGTACAACTTGTTCAAAACGTCCACCACGTTAGGTGACAAATCGAAGGAACTTGAAGCAAAAGAAAGTTACGCTGCACAACGCTCAAAAACCAAGAAATCAATGCGTACTGCATTGCGAAATTTCAAGAAAAAAGTACTCGGAGAATTACTCGAAGAAAATCCGAAATCTTTTTGGTCATATGCGAGAGAGCTTCAGGGAAAATCTTCAACCGTAGATTCCTTATTTGATAAAGATGGCAAACTTGTCACCGAAAATATTGACAAAGCTAACACGTTAAATTCCCACTTCGAAAGTGTATACACTACAGACAATACTGCACGTAATTTTGAAATTTCATTCACTGAGGAACCGATGAAATAAATCACTATTCAACGCGATGGGATTACTAAACAGCTACAGTCGATAAAAAATAGTAAATCTCTGAGTCCGGAGGGAATACCCGCGCGTGTCCTCAAGGAGTTATCGCCACAGATCGCACCGTTCTTAGACATAATATTCAAGAAGTCATTGTCTGAAGGAAAGATACCATTAGACTGGAAAATTGCAAACGTTACACCGATATTTAAAAAGGGAAACAGACACGACCCAGGGAACTATCGACCAATTTCATTAACGTCGATTATAGACAAGATACTCGAACATATCGTCGTTAGCAATATCATGACGTTCCTGGACAGTCGTAACGTCCTCCATGGCTCTCAGCACGGCTTCCGGAAAGGTAGATCATGTGAAACACAACTCGCGCTCTTTCTTCATGACGTTCTCAAATCTGGTGAATCGAAAAGACAAGTGGACGCATTATTTCTAGATTTTAAGAAAGCTTTCGACACGGTACCTCACAACAAACTTTTATACAAATTACAGTCATGCGGGCTAAACTAAACAGTAGTAAACTGGATACGTGACTTTATGAGTGATCGTAAGCAAAAAGTAGTTCTTGACGGAATTAGCTCTGATGTAGTTAAAGTGACATCAGGTGTCCCACAAGGAAGCGTAATCGGCCCCCTTTTGTTCATTATATACATAAATGATCTATGCTCTCGAATTAGCAGTAAAATACGTTTATTTGCCGACGACGCTGTCATCTATCGTGAAATTAGTGATCACTCTGACTTTGAAACTCTATCATCGGATTTAAACAACGTTCATGTGTGGAGCCAAGAGTGGGGACTCGAACTTAATCTGAGCAAATTCACGGCGGTACATTTCTTGTGGAGGTCGTCCAACTAGTCCATGTATATGCTGTGGATGGTGTTAACATAAAGGCGACAGATGAAGTGAAGTATCTAGGAGTTAAGATAACTTCGGACCTATCGTGGGGAACACATATAAGAAATATTTGTGGCAGAGCTCTGAAGAAGCTAAGATTCGTCAAGCGTATTGTAGGAAGATTTTCGGATGAAAAAGTAAAAGAGAGGTGCTATTTCGCACTCGTCCGGCCACACCTTGAATATGCAGCGAGCATATGGGATCCGGTGCAGAAAGACTTAATCCAGGAACTTAATAAAATACAAAGGAAAGCTGCGCGATTCGTCAAAAACTGCTACGGGCGTACAGAAAGCGTTACACAGATGTTAAACGAATTAGGCTGGGAGCCGCTAGAGACTCGGAGGTTGCGCATTGCTTGAACAATTGAGAATAGATATCTTTAAGAGCGACACGGAAAACATCATATTAGAACCCCACTATATTTCCAGGTCCGACAGAAGCGATAAAGTAAGAGAGATATTTTGCCGAACGGATAGGTACGGGAATTCGTTTTTCCCCCGAACAATAAGGGACTTTAATAAATGCTAGGCGTAATTTCATTAGAGCGTTTCCTTTTTATATGTAAACGGCACACGCCTATTGAGGCGGCTTGCGGGCTAGTATGTAGATGTAGATGAATATTTCGGGAGGGTCCGGACCCCACCCCTCGCTACGCCACTGGGACAAGCCCACATATATTTGTTCCATCGAGCTGGAGAAAGCATTTGACTGGGTGAATTGGAATAGAAGGCTGACTACACTGAATACCATAGGAATGTCATTTCATGACTGGGGAGCAATATGCAGGCTGTTTGAAGAGCAGATGGCAATTATTAAATGTGATGGTAATGCGGAGGATGATCCGAAGTGAGGAAAGGAGTACCTACGCCAAGGATGCACTTTTCCACCCATTACCTTAAATTTTTACATTGAAAAAGACAAGTGAGATGAAGGAAAAATTAAAAAGGGAAATACAAGTGCATGGCGAAAAAATCAGCATGCAACGCTTTCATGATGACATAGCAACTCTTGCTGAGAAGAAAGAAGATCTGATGAGATTGATGAATTTTATGGACAAAACTACGAAAAAATATAATTATAAGATTAATGTATCGAAGAAACAAACGTAATGGCTTTTGGAAGAAATAATAAAGATAGAATCACTGTGAAACCTTGACAAAAAATCTTGCGCAAGTGAAAGAATATTCTTATTAGGGAAGCAGGATCACCATGAGTGATGAGAGAGTCAAGAAATGCTTTGTGAGCAGCAAGAAGCCCAAGCAAAGTTAAGACATTCTACCAGATGAGGAGCCTACTGGCAGCTAGTAAAGTAAGGACAAACTTTCACAAAACATTTATTTGTAGCATGCTATTATATGCCAGTGAAACATAGGCAATAACAGCTGCCGATCAAAAAAGATTGGTGGCGATGAAGATGTGGTCTCACCGAAAAATGATGAAGATGAAATGGACAGGGGATCACTAGCGAAGAAGTCCTGCGAAGAGCTGTGAATAGAAATGAAGTGCAATGGAAACTATTCTACGAGGAAGGAGAGAGACAAACTTAACGATCAAATTTTGCGAGACGACAGCTAAATGAAAACAATATTGGAAAGATGAATTAACTGAAACAATTATAGAGGAAGACAAAGATCGGAATATTTTGGGCAAATCACGAAGGACGTCCAACTTGAAGGAGAAAGGAGCGGACAAGGCAGAGCTGCTGAAAACCAATCTTCGGATTCACGAGTACTGATGATGATCATTGAACTGGAAAATCGGCATACGATATATAAAAGTGAAAAATATGCATTAGTAAACAACTATACAAAATGTAATAACCCGTTCTCTTCCTGTAACTCACCTACTGAACGGATCCCCGCTTTTATAGACCACTACTTACACCACATTGCCTACTCTCTGCCCTCCTATATCAAAGACAACTAAGCGCAAAATTTCACAGAGGAAACATTATTCGCCTTGACCGGGACTCGAACTAAGATCCCTCGATATCGCATCGAGTCCTTTAGCCAGCACATGAAAATACACAGGGTAGGGTAGAACAAGGGTAGGAGGACGCCTCCGTAGCTCAACTGGCCATAGCAAAGTTTGCCCTACTTAAGTTTTTGGGAACTGTGATACCACCAAGCTCCAAAGAATACTCTAATACCCGAAGTTCTTAAGAATACTGGGGAATTTTACACTAAAACGCACTTGCGGGAGACTCCATAAAGGTAATACCGCGGCTAGTCCCGGTATCCTTAAAATTTGTCAAATACTCCTCTATCATTTTATGAAACGCCTCCATTCCACTTCACATCTCTTAACTGTGATATTTTAATGGCTACAATTGATGTCACCTCTTTAAGTTAAATTATAATCAGTCCATACCGTTTTTATTCGTTGAGTATATAGATTAGCGGTAGCGATCACTATAATGCCCAAAAGCAGAAACGCCGTGAGGTTGTGGCGTTGTCGCTGCAGAGAGAGAGAGAGGAACAAACACTCGTTCGCGACACAAATCTACGAGAAGCAAGAATGAAAGCGTTAGTGGAAAGATCCGAAACACATTCTAGATGAACGGCTTTCGTCACCATCACAGATAAGAAGGCTTACGGGTTTTATGCCCACTGCCTTTAATTGTCCTTAGTAAGATCCATGATGTATAGTCCAGGTCAGTAGAGGAGAGAGGTCTTCACCCTTTCCTCTTCTGGCAGATCACCCTTTGATGTTGTACCACTGTCTCCCCGCGGAACCGTGTGCAGGTCGCACAGTTTCTAATTTCCCGTTTCGCCACCACGCGGCTGCTGATGATCCAGTACCGTTGGGCCAGGGTACGTGCTGTTGCCTGCAGTCCACCATGAAGGGTGGCTGAGTGCAAATGGCGCACCAGAAGCACGGCGATCCCTTGGAATGTATTTGAATCCCTTCCTTGGGGGCAATTGAGCGGCGTCATTTATGATGCTGATAGTGTGCTTGAAGCTCTAAACGTTAAGAGACAGTTAACGGACTTATTAGCGAAATGAGGATTTCCATTAAGTAAGTGGTCTAGACTTGTCATAGAACTGCCCAAGCGGAAATGAAAATAGGAGGTTGTTTAGGTGGAGGAATTATAATACATTAAAAGTAATTGCTCCCACAGAACCAACTAGAGAATTCGGAAGGAGTGTTATAGACTTCGCTCTTGCACAGATAATCTCTTGCAAGCTAACCTCTGTTCGAACGGTAAAAATCCATCGAAAGCTCGGACTTCGGACTCTGGAATAGAGTTGGTACTCTAGGAGGAGTAAGATGGTATCCCGTGAATGATACCTTAAGTGTCAGGGTCGCTAGTCCTACCGGTCGATAGACAGTAATCACCAAAAGAACTGTCCTCTCTGAAATAGCCCGATTGTCTGATCCACTGGGTTGGATGGCACCTGTGTTAATTTCAGCAAACATTATCATGCAAGACTAGTGGTTGTGCTAGGTAGACTAGGATGAAGATCCTTCCTTTGAATCGACTGATCGTTGGCAGAGATTTAGGTCTTCGCATTCCAAATTAAAGGAAGTGAGCATTCCTAGATGGAAAGGTATACCCTGGAGGCTAGCAGATATTTTATATGCCTCTCCATGGCTTCTGTGATGCATCAGAAAGAGCATATGCCGCATAGGTGGTGTAGGTATTTGCGTGTCTACGAGGAGAATAAGGATAGTGTTATTAACCTTATGGTTTCTAAGACGAAAATAGCTCTTGTAAAACCTATTAACGTGCCTAGACTTGGGTTATGTGCAGCTGTGCTTGTAATGCGTTGGTGAAAATTTGGATGGGCTTCAGTTCGGCCCTATCCCTGTATTCTACTGGACAGACGGAGCAGTTCTCCTGGCCTGGATCAAGAGCCATCATACCAAGTGGAAGACCTTCGTGGCTCATCGCAGAAATCTAGACGTCGCTCCCGAATGCCAAGTGGAACTACGCCAACACTAAGGTCAACTCAGCTGAAGTCCCGACGCGTGGGATCAACCTTGACGAACTCATGCACTCCACTCTTTGGTGGAATGGACCACCTTGGCTTTCCTATCGGGAGGCGAGTGGAGTCAGATGAAACCTGAATCATCTGATGCTGAGGAGGTAGAGATGTGCAGTACCACCAGAGGAAACTGATGTGAGGGAATTTGAAGGGCGCCATGATCCACCGGTATCGATTATATCGAACAGTGGAGTATCGATGGATCGGCGACCTTGTGGGGGCCCGGATGTGAGAGACGGAGCACATGGACGGAATCAAGAGAGTGACGCATGTACATGTTTATATCCGGCGTCAGCCATGCAATCACCGAGTAAACAATAAACACCTCTGTTCCGTTAGTCGTTGTTTTATTGAACTGCAACTTCACTGCAAATCTGGCGACGAGGAAAACATCGGAAGATTAGAATAAGTGTTTTTGTGTTGGTGCTCTACAGAAATGTACGGCCACGTTACGGAATTCAACCCCGCAAAGGAGGAGTTTGGGGCCTATGTGGAAAGACTGGAACAGTTTTTTTATAGTGAACGATGTCGTTGAGGAAAAAAAAGCCACTTCTCATTACGCTGATCGGGTCAGACACGTACGCAGTGTTGAAGAGTCTACTCGACCCGGTCAAACCTGTCAGTAAATCCTTCTCGGAACTGGTATCTACGCTCTCGGAACACTTTAGCTCGAAAAGACTGGTGATTGCAGAGCGTGTAAGGTTCTACCAGAGAAACCAGTTGCCAAATGAGCCACATTCGGCGTACATCGTGGAGCTTAGGAGGTTGGTATCAACGTGTGAGTTTAAAACTTTTCTGGACGAGGCGCTAAGAGACAGGCTCATATGCGGACTGTCACCTGAGCTGGTACAACGGAGACTCATAATGGAACCGCAGCTCACCTTCGAGAAGGTTTGCACCCTAGGGCAGGAGTTGGTGCAAGCGGAAAACCAAGCAGCGTTGTTGAGCCCTTCAATGATGGGCGCCTCTGCGGCTACTGAGGGCATCTGTAAGCTGGACCACGGACCCAATTCGGGGAGGAGCCGACCACCAAGATCAGGCGGACCTGCCTCGCTGCTGGCGCTGCGGCCGAGTACACAGCCCTGATACTTGTGCGGTGCGGACGTGGGAATGCCGCCGTTGCGGGAAGAGGGGCCATATTGCTAAACAGTGCAGACCAGGAGGACACTCACAAATTCATGAAATAGAGGGCGTCGTCAATCCGGACGGAGAAGCAGCAGCAGCCGGCGCACACCCTGAGTATGGAATACATTCCACAGGTGAAATGGGTGAGTTTTTGGGCCCGGCGGTTTGTAAATGCACTCTTGATGTGGAGGGTACAGAAATAGTTTTTGAAATTGACAGTGGAGCGTCCGTAACAGTCATGAGCGTTAAGCAATTTGAACGGCTCCTCCGAGGGGTAATGTTGAGGAGGTGCATTAAGACTTAAGTCAGCTTCGGGATCCGAACTGGGAATCAAAGGTCAGACAAATGTCTCCGTCAAACGTATCTCGGATAATAAGGGGATTGAAAACAGGTTCCAGTTAAGGTTGATAGTTGTCGATTCAGACCTAAGATTTCCACTTTTAGGCAGGGCATGGCTGGATGTATTAAAACCAAATTGGAGAGACCTCATGTCAATCAATCAATTGGAGGCGTCGGCTTCCAATTTGGCCTTCTGCTACCCTGACGTATTTGATGGTAACAGGCAGGCGAAGATTAACTATTTTAAGGCACACATAGTTTTGAAGCCCAATGCGACCCCAATTTTTCGGAAAGCATATGATGTGCCTTTCAAAATTAGGGATCAGGTAAAACAGGAACTAGATAAACTGGTGGAGTGTGGCATTTTTGAGCCCATAATACATTCGCAATGGGCAAGCCCCCTAGTCGTAGTACCTAATAAAACTGGGGAACTCCGACTATGCATTGATTACAAAGGTACCGTAAATTCTGTGATTGAGAGGGGCCAGTACCCACTTCCACGATTGGACGACATACTGAGTGCGCTGTCTGGAGGGAAAGTGTTTGTAACTCTCGACCTCAGCAGGGCATTTATGCAGCTCCTACTGTCAGATGAGTGTAAGGAGGCATTGGTGATGAACACAATATTTGGTCTGTATAGGGTTCATAGATTACCATATGGGGTATCGAGTGCTCCAGGCATATTTCAGTCAATAATGGACTCAGTGTTGCAGGGCCTCGAAGGGGTACAGTGCCAAATCGATGATGTGGTGATAGCAGGAACAAATTGGCAGGATTGTTACGATAAGACTGATGCAGTGTTGTCTCGCCTGTCTAAGTATGGGATCCGGGTAAATAGAGAGAAATGTAACTTTTTCAAGTCCAGTATAGACTACCTGGGGCATACTATCGATGAGTCGGACATCAGGCCAACGGAGGGGAAGCTGAATGCAATAATGAGTTGTCCTACCCCTGAAAACGTTCACCAACTGAAATCGTACTTAGGGATGTTTAACTTCTATGGGAAATTCATCCCCATGGCATCCACCGTTTTGAGGCCTTTACACCGGTTAACCGAAAAGGGTGTTCCATTTACTTGGACGGCTGTAGAAGAACCAGCCTTCCGTAAAAGCAAGGAGTTGTTTGGGCAAAATAACATCCTCACACATTATCGGTCGGATGTTCCTATACTTCTAGTTACGGATGCCTCACCATATGGGGTGGGTGCAGTATTACGCCATGATATTAATGGGTCAGAGAGACCAATTCTATGCGCATCTGCCACCTTAAGCCAGGCAGAAAGAAGCTATGCTCAAGTAGAGAGGGAAGCTCTTGCTATTGTTTTCGGGGTCCGAAAATTTCACAAATATTTGTATGGGCAAAACTTTTCCATTGTAACAGATGCACAGGTTCTAAAAAGAATTATGGGGCCAAAAGTTGGGATCCCAACCCTGGCTGCCTCAAGGCTGCAAAGATGGGCCATCATTCTTGCTGCCTACGACTATGATGTCCTGTATAGGAAGACTGTCAGTAATGCGGATATGCTATCTAGATTACCCCTCCCTACGGAGACCACGGGAGACACTGAGTGCGTACTCCAGATTGAATCACCCTTGAGCTGCTTAGGCATTCAAGAATCTTCAAAACAGGATGTAGTATTGCAAAAGGTGATGGGGTTTACTCTCTCAGGGTGGCCACAGCAATGTGAAGATAGCCTAAGGCCATATTTTGTGCGACGTCTGGAACTATTACAGAGGGATGCTTGTGTGGGGGAATAGAGACACTGCCGGACAGACAAATGAACTGTGCACCTGAGACTCTCCCCCATCACATGCCCAGCAGTCTACCCTGGTGTTCAGGAGGAGTGGGAGGCAACGGAAGACACTGGAGCGACTCAAATTGTGACATGCAAATTGAGCTTCGGAAATTCTGATCATGGCGGGATAGCGAAATGTGCTAATTTCTGTCCTCATCCTCCCTTCTCTCATGTCTGTTCCCAATTGTACTTTTTCTTGTTTGTCGTCAAATCAATGCCGTAATTTCATATCCTGCTCTCTAATTCAGTGACCTATTGGACTATTAAGGTGTCATTATTTTATTTATGTAAATAAACATGTATTTTTTCTCTCTTCTGTACTCTCATGACATGATAGGACCCATCGGCTACTTTGCTGACATGTGATTTTATGGACTTCCATGGAAGATGACTAGCCACAGATCATATTTTTTTGTGTTGAGAAGGAGTGATGTGAGGGAATTTGAAGGGCGCCATGATCCACCGGTATCGATTATATCGAACAGTGGAGTATCGATGGATCGGCGACCTTGTGGGGGCCCGGATGTGAGAGACGGAGCACATGGACGGAATCAAGAGAGTGACGCATGTACATGTTTATATCCGGCGTCAGCCATGCAATCACCGAGTAAACAATAAACACCTCTGTTCCGTTAGTCGTTGTTTTATTGAACTGCAACGTCACTGCAGAAACTACTCTGCAATTTCATCCACTGACTTTGGTGAAGTATTCGAAAGATTTTCCTCTTCACTGCGGTTGTAATGCGTTATTTCCCTATGTCTAAGATGGCCACACAATTTCAGGGGTAAGAGCCACAAACGCTCGGGGTTCATCTCCCCCGAGGAACGGTCCCACGCTTCGACCGCTGTAATCAAGTGTATGCAGTCCAAGGCCTTTCAAGACGAACTATAGCAGCCTTGCGGTCCGAGAAACCCCTGAAAAGGTCCTCGCCGCTGCAGCCTTATCGACCATCCTGCGACCCGGATGGAGTCCTTCGCGTGGGTGGTCCATTAAGGAATGTAGTTCTGACCTACGACGAAAAACATCCAATCATCATTTCAAGGGATCGACGTGCTTTTGGTGCGCTATTTTCACTCAGCCACCCTTCATGGCGGACTACAGGCAACAGCAGCGTACCCTGGCCCACTGACTGATCCGCAGCCGCGTGGTGGCGAAACGGGAAATTAGAAACTGTGTGACCTGTACACGTAGGGCGGATCGGAAAAATCGATTTTCGCGGAGAAACTTGGCCTTCTGTAAAAAGTTGTCAAAGTGACTCAAAATAAGGCCAGAAAAATTTGGGACCTCTAGGTCAACCCTAGACCCTCACGCCGTGGCAATTGATGGGGAGGGGGGCTGAAAATGGAAAAAGGCACGTTTTTATAGCGGTTCCCCATGGATTTTGCCGAGTTGCGACCCTCCGGGCAAAATTTCTAAATTGCCTCACGTGGCTTTTGGCGGGTATTCGGCGCTTACAAAAAATACATATTTTGTTGGCTGAGTTTGTCAACCCTAGTAAAACCCCCAATACCCTCGCTTTCCACCCCTTCTCTTCCCTCTCATCGCCTCTCCTTTCTCCCTTCCTTCCCCTACCGCCTCCAAAATATGTATATATTGTCAGCGCTTTGCACCATTTCATTAAGTGGAAAATTGCACCTTGTGATTTCAGGGAGCATATACAGTGCAGTTCTCTACTAGGCATTCAGTGAAGTTGTGCTTTTCTCTACGCCTTCTCCCTTTTGGTCAGTGCTGTGGTAGTCATTTTTGGTGAGAATTTGGAAATAAAAGTGCGCCGCTCTTAAAGTCAAATCCCTTAGTGATTTGAATGTTTTAACTGTGCGATAATTTGGACTTGGAAAATGAGAAAAAAAAGGATGTGTAGTGAGGAAAAATATCCCTTTTTTTGGTGTCTCGTCGGCATTAAACGAATTGACGCTAACAACTTTTAAAGAAGTGGTAAAATATTTTTTTTAAGCTCGCGACATATTGAGATCCGAAAACGCAGGCAGGGAGCCTGCAGTTAATCAAGTAGCTAGTCTAGTGGCGAATAAAGTGTCCGAACTTAGGGAACACGCCTCTATTCCAATCATTCCGGAACTTCGTGTTATTAAAATGATTTTATGGTACCATAAGACGTACTATGGCTTAAGAATAAGTGCAAGAAAGTTTACTAAAGGTGTCAAATTGGCAAAAAAATAATAAATTTAAAATTGTATCTCAGAAACTATGTGATATTTGTGCGTGTAAGTGCAAAAGAATCAACGAGTGTAAATATAAGAAGGAGAATAAAGTTCCCCTAAATGAAGTGGCATTTTTTAGGGATCAAAGGACAAAACGAAAGATGATATTCGGTGATTTGGATGCTTCAGAAACTCGGCGATTGAAGACAAAACTCAGAAGAGGATCGCCGGAGAGCGTCGAGCCAAAATAATTCATTCTTGAAGAGAAAAAAGTGAGCATGAAGAATTTTCTTCCTCAAAATCCCGATAAAATTCAACCGACGAGGAATCAGCCGACTTGAACCTCAACGTTCCTCATACGATTAGGGATGAAAATCAACCTGGCCCTTCTTCGGGGCAAATGCGTCTTCAATTGTCAACTGTGGCGGAGGCATGTGCAAGAGCCGGCATGTCCCTCACAGCAGCAGCAATGATCGTCAGCGCAACTTTAGCCGACGCAAAGCTCATAACTCCGGAAGACACATCAAAGGTAGTGAAACGGAATTACTTAGGAAGACAGAAAAAGAATATGTTAGAGTCAGTATAAGCAAAGTGAGAATAATCAAAAAGTGCAATTGAAGGGTTGTATTTTGACGGCAGAAAGGATGAAACAATTAAACTGGAGAATATAGGCAAGAGAACTAATCAATCTAAGGTTTGGGAGGAACATGTCGTGTTAGTCGAATAGCCAGGCTCCCACTATTTGGGGTCTGTCTCCCCCACAGGAGGATCTGCAAGAAACATCAAATCTACAATTCTTGATTTTTGTGCGAAAGAAAATATTGAACTTTCAAAAGTGATTGGATGCGACGGCACCTAAGTGAATACAAGTCAGAAAGGAGACATCATCCGTTTACTAGAAGCACAGCTCCGACGTCCCTTACAGTGGTCTTTTTGCCAATTACACTTGATTGACTTAACGCTGCGGCATTTGGTAGAAAAATTAGACGGGCAAACCTAGGGTCCAAATTTGTTTGCAGAACCTATTGGCTCCGCCCTTCAAGACTGCCAGACTCTTGATATCATATGATTCGAGCCAATTCCAACAACATTTATCCTACGAAGTAGACTTGACATTACTGAGCACTGACCAGCAGTAACTTTTGGAAATTTCCAATGCAGTGTCGAAAGGATTTTACTCGGAAAATTTGGCCAGAAAAACTCCAGGGAAAGTGGTTCATTATCGCTGGCTCACTACGGCCAACCGACTACAGTGGCTATACGTGTGTCCATTGAAAATCCAAGTGCTAATTTACAAAATCTGGTGTCATTTGTTCAAAACGTACACGCACATGTCTCGTTTTCAGTGAAGCAAAACCATTCATTGTATACACGACGGTGCTGTAAATTTATGGAAACTAATAAATTGGCCGAGATATCTACCAGAAGGCCATAAAAAAGTAATTGATCCTGATATTCAGAGAAACGGGTTTTTCGGGCACCCAGAAAATGTATTAGTCTCAATGATTACTGACCATCGAGAGGAAGTGCGAAGAGAAGCGTGGAAAAAAATATTAGAGGAGCGAAGACATAAGCGTGCGACCGAAAATCCAAGAACTTTTGCTTTACTACCGGTTTTGAATTTTGACGCAGAAGACTGCACGCTGCTGATCAAATGGGACGAGAACACCGACCCCCCTGCTCTATCGCATACGGCTGAAGAAATTCGAGAATTACTTGAGCAATGCTCAACTTTGGAACTCAATTTTCCCTACCGCACGCAAGCAGTGGAGATATTAGTGCAAGAGGTAACCCAAGATACATTGACATCCGCAAAAGACGAGGAGAGACAATTAGAAATGCTGGAAAGACTAGAAAGCAGAACAAAAATGCCGACCTTCGAAACCAAGTCTCAGTTCATGCTGTGATAGGGTGAGTAAGTTTTACATTTATCTGCCTGACTTAAAAAATAAACATCGATAATTACCTTAAGTGTTCAATGAAATTAATTTTTAAAGACGAATACTTACACACAGATAAACCAATTGGTCTCCAAAATGACCACATGCTTATTTTTCAGATAGCATGCTATCTGATAAAATAAATGCGTCACTCAATTTTATTTGAGTGAGTGGGCAGGCGGGGACGGTCATAGTTCAGGTACCTTGACGTGGTGAGCTCTGGTAACTATTTTTGGATTCTTTCTCCATGTTGAAAAAGAATTGTAAAAGTAGGCTAAATCCTGCACAATCAGGGATTTTTTATCTAATTCCTGAATAATGACGGTGTATTATATTGATTTCAAATAATTCTTCCGTAATTGTTATTCCATGGACGTTATGCTTAATTATCTAATATTAGTTAGACCAACGACGGAAGACGCATGCATGATGAGTTTTGCTGCATTCGCGGCGAGCGGGCAGCAGACGCGAGCCGGAAGGAGGCGCGAGCGGCTTGCTGACCGTTGCGCTGCGACGCGTCGCGACGTTGCATAATTACCTACGCGCGGCCGCGCACTCAAAATATACAATTTGTGGCTTAACGGCTGCAGATACGTCCAAATGGACGAAATTTCTGCCCATATGGATCGCAACTCGGCAAAATCCACGATCGCAACTCGGAATCGCTATAAAAACGTGACTTTTTCCATTTTCAGCCCCCCTCCCCATAAATGGCCACGGCGCGATGGTCTAGGGTTGACCTAGAGGTCCAAAATTTTTCTGGCCATATTTTGAGTCATTTTGACAACTTTTTCCAGAAGGCCAAGTTTCTCCGCGAAAAATCAATTTTTCCGATCCGCCCTACTACACACGGTTCCGCGGGGAGACGGTGGTACAACATCAAAGGGTGATCTGCCAGAAGAGGAAAGGGTGAAGACCTTTCTCCTCTACTGACCTGGACTATACATCATGGATCTTACTAAGGACAATTAAAGGCAGTGGGCATAAAACCCGTAAGCCTTCTTATCTGTGATGGTGACGAAAGCCGTTCATCTAGAATGTGTTTCGGATCTTTCCACTAACGCTTTCATTCTTGCGTCTCGTAGATTTGTGTCGCGAACGAGTGTTTGTTCCTCTCTCTCTCTCTCTGCAGCGACAACGCCACAACCTTCCGGGGAGCTGCACGGGAATTGAAGGCTATGTTCCAGCGATCGTCATATACTTACATGAAGAGGTATTCTGACCTGAGATCCCGACATTTCAGGTAAGGACTACACATTGAGGCATGCCATAATTCTCGGCCAATGTCGCCTTTAAGTAATTCCGGAGGTGACTCAACCCCGTTCACTCCCGGGCATTTTCTAATCGGTGAATCGCTGGTTGCTTTGGCGGAACCAACGACGTTAAGGGGAACCTGGAAGTATATATCAAACACATTCAAACTGTTGAGACAAATGGGGGATAATTTTTGGAATAGATGGTCAAAGGAATATCTCCATCAATTGCATAATTTACCAAAATGGCTAGTTTCCCAAAATTTGACTGTAGGTGCCCTGGTCATTGTTAAGGATTCCTTGTTACCTACCTCCAACTAAGTGGCAAATGACAAGAGTAGTGGAAGTATTTCCTGGAAATGATGGTCTAGTTAGAGTTGCGAAACTGATAACGTCAAAGGGTATTATTTTGCGGCTGTAAATAAGATATGATTATTGCTTTTCTTTACATTGCTGAATTTTTATCTTAACCACTTGACCCTTACGGTTTTTTTTTACAAAAATGGTCAAAAAAAATTCATAAATTTTTATTTCAGATTCAGAAGCATTAAACTGAGGCAAATGCGATTATTTTTTACTTAAATTTTTATTCCAAATAACTAATGAATTATTCAATAATTTCTGAATGTTGCCCCTTAACTTAAGATAATTAGGCCACCTGCATGTCAGCATAACTTTGCCCGAGTATACTCGGGCGCGTCAGGGAAGCGGTTAAACCTTTGTTACGGCGGGCGGCCTTGAATTGATTTATGTATCTTTTGTTGGAACTGTAAACTGAATGTTTCTTACATTTTTGCTACGGTGGACGGCTATGGACGAGGCGGGCGGTAGGTTTTGAATTCCTTCCGGCCGCCCAGGGGTTCAGTCACTCTGAGTCTGCCTGCGACTCACTCATACACCATGGGCAGCTATCGCCCGACCGCCAGTAATTCTAGTCCACTTTGTTCTGGAAAATAAAGGCAGTGCTCTGGAAATGGCCGAGCTCCCTACGTCCTTCTACGTACTTCCCGACATGAAGTTAAATAGCATGTTACATATTAATCATAATGCCATTCAAGTATTAAGTCAGCTTACGACCCAGTAAACACACATGGCTGCAGCAGCGCTTCACAAGGATGTCAGCGCTGCAAGTGCAGCACATGTCAACTGAAGCGCGTCAGCAGCGCTCTCATAGAGCGAATTATCGAGAAACGCATCTAATGCGCATTCGCTGCTCGTGTTTGAAGTGCAGCAGCCGCAAGTTGCGGACGCACTGCCACAGCGCTGAAGGTAGTCTTTTGAATAAGGGGAGATGTTGAAAGTCTCAATCGAAAGAGGAAGATATGATTACTCATTCTTTAAACATTTACTATGTGTATCCTTTGTTTTTTTATTTAATGAAATATATCCTTGATATATAGTAACATGTTTAGCCTGTGGTTCATTCTTAGATCGAAAATTTGGCATAAATGGGAAAGTTTTGACACGAATCGGAGAGACTTGGGTTCTGCCAGTAACAACACTTCATTGATAGCTTTGTGTAATTAATTTCCGTTGTACACTAAATTATTGTTATGCTTTTATTGGTACATTCATCAGTTTTCTCATTTCCACATTCCCTATAAACACAAAAAGCTGCAGCAGCGCTGCACAAGGGTTTCAAGGTTGCACGCGCAACTCGCACTTAAGGAAGCGCTGCCGCAGCGTCTCCGCAGCGGTATTTCGGAGCGCGCTGCCAAAGGGTATAGCTGCAGCGCATCAACAGCGCATAGGTGATGCAAGCCAGCAACACGCTGCTGTAGCGCTACCGATGCATGTTCGTGAAGCATTAAGCCACCGCTGAAAGAACATAGGCTCTTTAACTCCTCCCTTAACACGAAGCAATGAGAAGGTTGAATTGTTAGTGTTAGTATTTTTTCAGGCACCTGTCAGTATCATATATCGAGATAATTTAAAATAAGTTAAAAAGATAACTATTGATGAAGAGTACGAAATGAAGTTCTCAGAATGGAACACGCAGTTTTATGACCCTTCCGTATTTATCGGTGTCAGTTCCAATTTCTACAATTTGTCGGATAAAAACATTATTCATAGGGCACGCGCTCGCATTAGGAGCTACATCAGATGCAGACAGCCAAGATACATTTCGCGCCTAGTTTGAATGGAATGGGTTGTACAATTGAGTAAGAGATGGCGCTGACTACCGTTGATATCTCAGATGAACTGTAGATGTTGTTGCGTAAAGTGCATCTTTTAGTGATCAGTTTTTCATCACATAATTATTTTAGAAACTTAAGCTTTATCACAAGGCACAATATATGTCATCGTAGCTTTCATGATAAGCCATTAAAAAGTACATATCTTTGGCTCTCGACATACGCAGCCGTGGGGGACTCAATGAAATCCATGGGATACAGTACTGTGTGTATTTCGTGAAATTATGCCGGGCCGAGGTCGTATTTTGAGTGGATCTTCTTTAGAAATGAACACTTAAGCGGTTTTCGTAACGAGTTAACGGATAATTCTACGTGCTGTTGTGATTGTTATTTCCTTTGGGGAATTTTTAATTTTAGGTTCCTTTTATACTTTGAGGAAGAGGGCGAGCCGGTCGAGTATAATGATTTTGGGGCTGTGGCTCGTCAGGTTAATGGTAGTGGGAGGTTCGCCTAGAGTTCATAAATAATAAGGCATTTGGAATATATTAAAAATTATAACGAAAGCGTTGCCGCAGCATGTTGGAAGCGTTACTGAAGCGTTGTTCATGGGCTTCAATAGCGTTGCTGCAGCGCTTCTGTAGCGCTGCTGACACGAGAATATCGGAAATTTGAAGGTATCGGTCACGCTGCAGCAGCGCGTCCGCATCGACTGCAGCGCTGCGACATTGCGCTGCTGCCGCGCTTCAGCAGTATTTTGTGTTTACAGGGTTCGTAACATTGAGTATGGGTCAATCCATATTAAGTGGTCCAGAAAAAATTAAATTTGTTGCTTGGTGATTTTTAATATTTTTACCATACAATTATATGTTATTCATTATAAAGTAAACATTTGGTATATAGTTATGGAATGACCAATTTTAATATATGGGTAAGTTTCTTTGAATTCCCAAATATTCTTTGTATTCTAATTGAGGCCTGCATTTACATGTTAGCTTAAGTTTACTATACCAAATGTTTACTTTATAATGAATAACTTGTAAAATGAGGTGAAAAACTGATTAATGAGTTATGATAATAATTTTAAAGGCATCAAGCATTACTAAGATGGTACTAAATGGTGCCGTGTTGATGTCGAATTCGTCGATATTTTGGTAATTTTCAATGTTTAATATCTTTATAAATAGTTGAGTCCACAAAACAAACTTTTTACTGGTTATTCCTCATCTAAAGTACATTAAATGGGCCAAATTTCAAATTTTTATGCCCAACAAAGATAATGGACATTAAACTTTGGAAAATTTGAAAAAATCAAGAACTTTAAAAAAATTTAATAAAAAAACTACTGAAGTCCACAGCTTAAAATTATGCAAACTTAAAGCATGGCTTTATGCGTTTCAAATAAAAAAAATACAAACATTAAGTATCTTGCCTTCCTATGTAAATAAAAATGTAAAAATTGATTTTTTTAGTTAAGTGACGAAAACTTTGAAGCATTATTTGAACCCTAGACTTAATTTTAGGTCGATACATCACCCGACCTTTATTTAAGTTCATTATTTATTGAATCGATTGGTTTTTGTTTGATTTTTCTAGGATACACAGAATTGGAGATATTTGCTTTAACTGCAGAACACTGAAATCGCCTAAAATCGGTGTTTCGTTAACATAAAAATGGCCACTATCAGGAAAATAAAATTTAAAAAAATGACATATTTGTATTCACAATAAATGGTAGTTTGATTGGTAAAAATATAAAAAAATATTAAAAATCATCAAGCAACCACCTCTGGACCACTACATATGGATTGACCCGTATACATGCATATTCACGTTCGCAACATTTGCGTTACGTCTTCATTGAAATGTAAACAAACGTGTGCATTTGGAAAACATCTTGTTTATTATTATTAATATTGGCTTTATTTTCATTTAATGTGGCAACATAGGTTTCAGTTAATTAATGCCTGAAAACTGATATCGTAATTGGATGGTACGTTTCCATAAACTATCACGGCATTGATATTAAAAAGTTAGTTCTCGCAAACACATTTACGCACGGGAATGGCCGTATATATACAACTTTCAAGAAACAGATCTAGCAGTTGATAGTTGGATATGGCGTAGGTAGTTGCGTGATAGGCTTAACGTAGATATATGCGAGGTTTACCGTAGGAAGATGTGAAAATGAAGTTGAGTCTATGCAGACCGGAGACACCATCTACCTTCAGCCCTTGAGTAAACTATTTTTTGCAGGTTGAAGCGATCGTGACACGTTTGTGCAGCGCTCGTGACGCGCTTTTGCAGCGCTCCTGATACCCGTTAGCAGCGCATTCGACATTCAAAAAAGGGAAGTTTAGGAGTGCTAGGTACGCTGCAGAAGTGCCTTCGTGATAGTTGCAGCGCTACCGCGCAGCGCATCAGATGCGCATCTGCAGCATTTTGTGTTTACTGGGGAACTTCTGCACATAAACAATATGGTATTCAATCAACACTCACATTTTGAAGAAATGTAAGAATACTAACCTCAGTAGGCATACTGCTAATTGACATGTTACTAAATCTACAATTACGTACAATCAACTCACACTGGGAGTTTCTGATGCTAGGAAGGCCACATATAGAGGAGAGCACAAATTAACAAAAGCCAGCCCATCTTGACGGGCACACCTTGGGCCAATGGTGCCCAGTGGAAGACCATGAACGGACACTCACTGTGCCAACAAAAAATAAAATTGAAAATATTACCAATACTTAATGAACCGCAGATAATGGGAAATTCACTTTGCTTCTGAAGACTCTCACTGCATGAAATGTTGAGTAAATAAAATGCTGAGCACAACCAAAAGCCTCCCCGACATCTATCAGCACCAAGATGAGGATCTCTCCTCACACTAACTACAAACTGTGCCAGCAGATGTCATCAAAAGCGAAGCTGAAGAGAAGCATGAGTCACATCAAAGCTGCCACTCGTGGTCACGCAATGCACACCCCACTGCACAACACACATCCGATCACCAAGTCTCTTGGGTTGTGCGACCTCCCGTTCATCACTTTAACCCCATAAAAGCCATTAAGAGAGAGATTCCCGATTAGGACATCCACTGGAGCTCCAAGCTTCTCAATTGCAAACATTTTCCAGGTTTTCCACTTCAAACTTAAATTTTTCAAAAAATAAATGATATTCTTTTCATTCTTTCTCACCAGCAGTCCATTTTCTTCAAGCGAACCACGTGACCTCAGAATCTCGAATGGAAATCAACAAATAACAATTTGCATCGCAACTGGAGTTGATTTTCAAATTACACTTCCCCATACCTATTTATCAAGACCTCAAGTGTTAAAAAAAGTGATACCTCTGTGCAAAAACAAATATTACAGGAAGAGAAAAAAAAGCAATCAATTGCTAGGTATTCTCTTCAAGTGCTGATTGTAATTAGCACTTGTGACGGTGAAATTTACACAAAATAATGTGTTTTAACAGATATTTATCGATTAATTGCCATCAATGTTTGTTAGATTGAGGAGTACAGTCGTCAATAAAAATCATGTATTTTTCACAGCAAGGACTTCCACTGGTGATTGGAGAAAATGGTTCCACCGGTACTCGATCATTATACATATATGTCATTTCATTCCTGGCTATTTGGCAGCAAAACATCTCCATTTCATACGAACAACACAAAATTAGATGGGTCACTCTGAAAACTACCCCGGTATTTTTCGTAAATTACCGCTGTATTTTTCGTAATTTACCACGTCCCTTGTAAATTACCGTTATTTTATAGATAATTCACCTATGTTTGAGATAATTTTTCATGCAGATGAATTCCCAACATGTTCTTTTCAGCCAAGTTCACGTTTCCTACGTGTTTAATAATAAATTGAGGCATGTTCAACTCTTTTTTGGAATATTTTACTTAAATTTTAACATTATAAGATTAAAGCTTTAGAATATTCTTCTTGAAAATTTCTCATACTTTGACAAAAGAAAGCCAGATTGCTGCCGTATTTCTTTAGACAATTTAAAAAATTTCTAATAGATAAATGTTGTTTAAAGTATGGTTTAAACATGGTTATTCCAATCTTATTTATCCATAAATTTGCTGTTTAATACTTAAAACTAAAAAATACAGGAAACTTAACAGTAATTTTCGAAAATTACCATAATTGACCACGTGGTGGTGGTAATTTCCCTCAGATGAAAATTACGGCAATTTTCAAACCATCTCTACCGACACAATCATACCTTTTCACACTCCACGCTACTTTGTCCATTTGATCAAACTATAAATCACAAGGTAAACGCAATATTCGGCGAAGCATGGAGAACAGCAGTGCTTGCAAACATATCTATCTAATAAAAACGCCATTTTAGCAACAAAAAAAAACTGTACTGTAATGATCCGGAAATGGAAGAATTCCATTTCCCAAAATATGCATAAATGTGTTGTTGTGTCACGTCTCAGAATAGCCAGCTATGCCAAACTATACCTCGGGAACTGTACCATTCACTTTCGAGAACGGCTAACCTTCATCTTCTTCTTCCCCTCCCACCCTTGCCATTTTGTCGAAAACATCCTATTTTCACCTTTCCTATATAATGGCACGGTGGAGACGCTATGAGGGAGAGTACACTCGTCAGGCAGGCAGTCAGACAGTGATTCACTAGTCTCTCATCGGACAGTGATTCCGGCTATTGGTTACTCTGCAACCATTCACTGACGGCACAGTCACAATGTAGCCGTCAGTGGGAGTCGAAGCACGGGCCGAATGGTCCGTGCTGCCGAAGCGCCTCGCTATCCATCCGTGCCATCACCAGCAGCTCCTCTCCTTCCCCAGACATTGGTACTATGTTAACGTTTGGCTACTCTAGACGCACCAATTCATAACTTGATATTTGTTCATTGAATTGATTCTTTTGTGCTTTTAAATGGAAATAAACTTTGGGTAAAAGACTTTATATATTTGTGTGTGATTATTCGTCTCCCGACACCAAGGGCAAGAACCCACGTAAAATCTTATGCTCCCGGGTTCCCCCCCACGCGGATGGTGGGGTCCCGGTCATAACAGTACACAAGAGGCCAAATATCCAGTTGCATGGTAATACATTTGAGACACCAATCCGTATCAGTTTTCCAGTTATTAGCTAATTACCACTGGAACTGAAATCAAAATGCGTTAGTTCAACAGATATGGAGGTGCAGTCAGCTCCTATGGGTTGAAAAAGTGTTACCTTATTATAAAAATACATTCTTCAACTAATCCGCACATCCATCCTTACCTTAATTTTGTTTCTTCTACAGCCAAGCCATGTCACCAAGGAAAGCAGTAAACTTGAAACTTGTATCAACAAATCGGGGAAATTCAGCCATTGTTTTGGCTCACAGGGTGAAACCTTGTGAAATGTTGACAGTAGAAAATTGTGCATGGCAGCAACAATTGCAATATTTACTTTTCCAGAGAATATCGAGAGCCCCCTATTCAAGTCTTTCGTTAAGTTATTTCAGCATACATATTAATAACCCATCTTACAAATCATATGAAACACAAGCAAGGCATTAATTCTCATTTAACTTCAACGGATGCTTCCCATTTGTTTCTGCCTTCCCCTCTCCTCCTTTCACAGCGCTCTCTTCAGCCAGACATTTAGAACTTCGTGGACAATTTGAAAACTTTCTAGGTAATTTGAAGAAATTCCATGACTTTTCCAAGACAGTCCATAACCTATATGAATTTATGTGACTTTCCTAAATTTTCCAGGACAGCAGACACCCAGCCAGATTAATTTTACATGTCCCTCCACAGTGGAGGAGCCAGGATTCCATTTGTACCCTCCTGGAATTATAGCTATCATGAATGAAACATGTCTCTTTCCGAGTCAACTGTACTGGGTTGCAATCATATGCATAAAATAGTTGTGACAAATAATACATATTACATATCGGGACTTCAAGTGCTGACTGCACCCCGAAGTGTACGCCAAGTGGATGAAAATAAGACACAATCCTTGGGAGGCTGGGATGAACAAAAAAATGATACCCAGATGATAAATCAATGCAGATATATCACAGGGTTGTGCTCGTAAGGACAGGGCATTCATTTTTTTCCATCCACTATCACAGGCAGTACAGAAGCCAAATTATGTCAGCTAATCCTTTAATGGATAGCTTCAAGTACCTACTACATCTAAAAAGAATCACTTCAAGTCTGGTAAGAATAGGTCCTTTATTCTTCGGAGGTGTTATTCGGAAGAATTTGTTTGAATATAATAATTTATAGAGTTGTAAAAGGCTACTTTGAAGTGGATTATGCATTTTTTCCATCATCACTGTTGTACTGAAGTTGAGTGAACGTCACTTGACTCAATAACTTATACACCACCTGATTTGGGATTTCAGGAGTGAATTGCAAACATTAATGGCTTCATCAGGTATAGCCACAAATCACATTAATAAACATTAAACATAATTACATAGGCGAGCAAACATTTTGCTCATCACACAACAATAGGCACTGGGATACATTCTTATGCTTCCTTCAGAAGCATCAAATATGTACAGTTTGTAAGTAGGATTAAATCATTATCTTCTTGGCATGACTTTCATTTTACCACTAAAATGATTCATTTTGCACACTGGGAAACATTTCCCACACTACCCTCTGTGCATCCAAGGTCCATGCTGGCAAATGTTTGGCAAAGAGCTTCCAAGCACAAAATGTTGACGTCTAACATGCTTCACTGTCCAGGGATTAGAAGCTTACAGCTACAAATGGGATGATAATCAATGGGAGGATCCTAGCTTAACAACAAGCATCCACTGGCCGAGATGAGAGTGTCGCAGATTTTCCTTTGTTGCGATTTTTCACTATGCGTAAACTCACTACTTTGGCATCGTAAACATAAGATCACCAGAGGCTCTATTTTTAACACAGCTGGTGAGTTAACGTCAGTCACATATTCTTTTCCAGAATACAGGGCAACACTAACTGTAACCATTTCCGCAAGACAATGTCGTAATGCACAAAGAAAATGAAAACGCATTTTTGCCAACGATTAAATTTTAAAGGAAATTTAAGAAAATATCACATTTCTTTTTCTTGCTTCCGTGGCACTAGTAAGTTCTCACTGCAGTGAGAGATTTATTCTTCAGAGGATCAAGAGTTGAAAATGTAAGCTAATGCCAAAACGGTGTGTGCTCATGAACCTAACTTTCTTTCACTCGTTTACCTGAATCACTTCCCTGTCATCATGTTTTACCTTCCTCAGCCCAAGAAGAGACAACAATCCTATATTTTCGACTTCGAAATGATTCTGCACCAGCTGCTTCTAGCCCTTTGGTACAAGATCTTCTATACACCACAGGTCAGTCACATCTATACAGTCATTGCTAGCCTAGAGTGCAAGAAGTTCCAAAAGGTATAATGCACGAACAATCATGGATCAGTTCTCAACTTAAACAATGGACCAACACAGCTGATCACAGCATTTTCCAATTAAAATTAAAACTCCTCACACAGCTTTATATTCCTGCAACACTCTCAACTTCCTTCATGAACGTCTATATGATATTTCGAAGTTTACATGGGAGCTTTCATGGCATACTTGAGTATCAACTTCCCTTCAGCTAATGACACGCATTTGAGGCAATTCACACTCCGTTATTGGTGACATCGGACGTCACTTTACCTGCCAGGAACTTGACTGCTGAGAAGAGAAATATATTTAGAGCACCATACTGCAGTCGTTTGCACCCATCGATCATTAGATCACCTCTCAAAACTTGTTTCCTGGCATCAGATCCAAATGAACATTGCCCACAATTTCACACATATTCTTTACGATGCCCATCACCCCCTGGGGCATTCCTGGTCACACTGAATGGTTTGTCTGTTGCCCAAGACTTCAGCACTTTTGCAAGCCAAAAAAATTTCAAACTCACATACATGCAATCTTGTTATAACTGAAATAATTATCTATTTTTACCCAATTTAAACATACTATAATACATATACACGGAAGACGGTGAAATTCGCCATGAATAAAAATCATTTGACTTGACCGGGATTCTAAACCGGATCTCCCAATTGCCGGTCAGGTGTGTAAGCCACAGTTACACCACCAAGTTACATCTTTATTCAATGTGAACCACGTCTCCTGTGCTACAATGCAGACTGGAGACGAGAACATCTTGTTCGCATAAACCCCCGCTAAAGTTCGCCTTGAATAAAGATGTAACTTGGTGGTGTAACTGTGGCTAACACACCTGACCGGCAATTGGGAGATCCGGGTTAGAATCCCAGTCAAGTCAAAAGATTTTTATTCATGGTGAATTTCACCGTCTTCCGTGGATAACTTCGCACCCGTGCAGGTGACTTCGTAGCACATCATTTGTTAATGCAATGATTGTAAATTTACTACAATACATACTTATTTTTCTATTAAGTATGTTTTTCTTTCAGAGAATGCAACTAGACCTTTCTCAGACCTCACTCTCTTTTGTCATAACTAATTTGGGCGAATCAAAAAGAGCTGCCACAATATGCCAACGTGAACAACCAACAAGACGTTGCTTTCTCTTCACTTTCCAAATAAAGGAACAAGACAAGTTAGCCTGATATTTAAAAATTAACAATGCAATAAACATTTCCCGACTATCATTCCCCATTCCAATTGGGCAATGCACGAAAGTCGTGGCAGCGGCGCTTCCCCCAGCCACCTCCCCCTTCTTCCTTACCCCCCTGCAATTCCAGATCCCCTAGTGGTGGTGCTATTTCCATCATCTAAGTCTTATGCAAGAGCCGAGAGGTAAGAGTGGATGTCGTCCCTATCCCGCTCCAGCCACGCAGCATTCAGTCGAATCGTCTCCACGCTCTGCTGCACAGTGCGCTCCGTGCCTGGCGATGGGTGCTCTCGGAAGAAAGCCTCCAGCTCCAACGCCTTCTCCTCACTTGCAAAATTCTCCGTCGTAGACTTCACCAATCTTGCTATAAGGAATCCACCCTGCCGGGAGTAGATATCGAAGGACATTAGTTTCATTTCAATGCTCCCCAATTACATCATCATTAATTACAGTGCAGTTACAGTTATGAACATTACATCAGACAGTCTGCTAGTTGACATGTGTTGACTTGAGTGCTATCAACAGGAGAACTTATTAACATTTCATGAAAATATTTAACCAGAGCCTATAATATGGAGCCATATAAGAAGCTAATATTTCACCTTTGCTCCATGTGACCATTTTCCATGGCTAGATCCAGCACAAACAGACCTAATAATTATTTCTTGTGACTGTAAATAGTGGCAGCTTACTACTCTAATCATCAACAGTTTAGGCTAACAATTAGTGTTAAACTTGAGTAATCATCACACAGAATGATGTCACCTAAATAGAATGGAAATAGCAAGGAAAATGATGTTTCACAATGCTCTGCATTACAGAAAGCCGATAATATTTGGCCAATATTTTTTGGTGACAAACAAGAAATACCATTTTTTTAAACTGTGTATAAGATTGACTATTTGGTAAGAAAAAGAGATGAAATTTTGTTTCTCCTTATTTTTACTTTCTCGTCAGTTTGATTATTCATACTCAAGCAAAATAGTACACACTTCTTATTCAGCTGCTCATCGTTTTAAATTTAAAGAGGACACTGCACACTAACCTGGTAGCGCTCCAGCAACACCTGCCAATTGTCCCTGAGGAAACTCCAAGCAAGCTCACGGCCAACCTTAGTCATTGCAACGGATATGATGACAAAGACTGTGTCCTGAGACCTCACTTCATCCTAAAAGCAAACAATTTATCATTCCAACAATAATTAATCTCTACATGAGAGAGATACCTAATCAAGTGATGGAAAGTAACACATGACAGCAAAAACTAAAATAAAGAATAAAGGTCCTTATAACACTCGTGACACTTGGCGATGATAAAAAAGACTGAGTGAAGCACAAATTCTGAGAGAAATATGCCATTAAGAATTTTCCAACAGTCGTGAACATGGAAGTAAGTTCATGCAAGCTCAATTGAGAATTCATCTCGATTAATATATATCCCAATTGGTAAAAAATTTTATTTCTAACCTTGAGTTTCTAGGCATCTCAGTATAACATCTTAGTAAGCTATGTTAGGGTTGCAAACCATTTATTTTGCATAAATGTGCTTTTGTGGTCACAAGACAAGCAGCAAGCTCTTCCACGGACTCGTTCTCAGGGACTGTTCCAGCGCACACTTCGGCATATTGGCTGACTCTCAATGCTCAAGAAGGAAAGGTAGGAAGGTTAAAAGGGAAGCGTGGGTAAAAGCTTAGGTCGAAGGAAGATCACCACGGCACAGCAAGCAAACGAAGGCAACGGAGGTTTGGCAACACAGCTAGCAGATTCATGAAGTTCACACGACGGAGGAATGGGAGCGACTGAATTTCCAAGAGGGTAGACTCCACCTACTGCATTACAGTTGGTTTACGCAACGTGACTTGCCGGGAGACTTTCTCTTCCCACACCCTCAAAACACTTAAGACACACCTCTCAGTCGCAAATACATTAGAAAAGAATAAGTGTTCGCAGTTATGGCAAGCAGATGAAAAAAGTGCGATATCTTGCATAGAAAACTGTATTGACTGTGCAGATCACAATCGGTTGTGGTCATGGCTTCCATGGTGAGGCAAAAAGGTGTTATTGTAGCCTATTTCTCAAGGAGTGCCTTTCCATTTCTTCACATTTGCAATTTCAAATACTTTAATGGATATCGTTTATATTTTTATCATATATGTATTATTTTAGGCTCATAAGTAACATTTATTTATGCTAATTGAAATAGCCATATTAAATCGGTGCTACGTTCGTGTCAGTTGTTATTCAAAAGTTTTTGTGGCACATCGTCATGGATACATCAGATGTTGGAAAACTTTTTGTTTGTTTACTGTGATGGAACAACAATGGATGTGCGGACGATGGGATTTCGCTCTTTACTTCTCTTGGAATCGGGTGCGTTGAATTATAATAACACTAGCAGTCATTTCACTATTGGTGGTGTTCGAAATATGTGAAGTACTTTGTAAGTGAATCTTTGTCAGTGTTGTGACTATCAGCAAATTGTATGCAATCCCGGTCAGATAAATTGGAAGTAGTATTCAGTGTCCAGATGAATATTCCTGATGCTGTATTGAAGAACAAGTTTGTTTATGGCTGGCACCACGGCGAGGAAGATACAATAAAACCTACAGAGTACCTAGAGCTCATCACCCTCACATTTATTATGTGACTCGGAATTGGAAGAAGGTGTGTCAATTTGCTATGTTGTTATTCTTGCCAAAATGCAATGCACGGGGAAAACAATAAAATGAATGTGTAAGCTGATGAGCACAATACCTCACCAAGTTATTATTTCTATTTCACCCATCATTTCATTGTTCAACATGATAATTAATTAACGCCTAGGGAAATGGTTTGATTGCGGAAGCTGCACTGCACCAGGGACAGCATTTTCCTGGCGTACCAACATAAGAACTTCAAGCAATTTCCAATGCACTCGAATCTTGTAAATGGCATCTCGTTGTGATGCCTCTCACTGAAAACTTAGGTTTTCTACCTTGACTTTTTTAACTTGAGTTTTTAGTTTCCCTACGAACATGCATCAACTCTAAAAGACCTGTGTGTCAATACATCGCCACAGTCACGAAATCAGAGCATGTGGAGATTGATAATCGATTGTTTCAAAGGTAATTTTTGGCATATGGTAATCGCTCTCAATTTGCCAATGAACAAGATTTTATGGAGACATGATGGTTTATGGCATACGCAGTGATTCTAAGTATAAAAAAGTCATGTATGAGAACTTGGGCAAAAATTAATTTGTCTAAAATATTACTGAACTATAAATGGAACAAAAAAGTTATTTTTCAGCCATTTATGGCCCTCTCCGTTCTAGTGAGAACCAATGGAACCAAGGAACCAAAGAATTGCTCATCCCATCCCAAGAATTAACTAAGTTTATAATTTACAACTTACCGACATTGCAAACTCAAGAACTCCCCTGAGGAGGCCCTCATCTTTGATGGCGCCAAGAGCCCTGGATATCCTGTCCTTTTCCTCGTGGAGATCTGCCTCCCGATAGAGCTGAAAATTGATACAATTTTACAGTAGAGCAAAAATTAACAGCAATTCAATGATTGAATCTAAATAACTAACTAACAAAATAACATAAAATAGTGTCCCGGCTACCACACCTGTCAATGAGCAGGTTTTCCTTATATTACAACAAATATTATTAATATCGAACTATATTGTTCTGGAATATTGGTATTTTATTAGACCAATACTTCAGAAAAATAACATCAAATAAATTATAACTGGTTGAGAAAAAAGAAGAGGTTCTCATATTATGTTATTATTAATATATTACTCTGATCTGCTGCTATCAGCTGATGACTCTCCATAGGATCCTAATTCTATTGTGATAAGTGTGTTAGAACTGTATAATATAGAGCACCATCTTCTTTCTTATGATTCAATGTTTTTATGCTACTCATTTATAAGAAGAATACGTAATTTAAAATGGAAGTGCTCTGCGCTTGCTCCCTCCAGCTGTATCTCCACAGAGCAATGTTTCCATTGCATTTCTCCTTCATAGAGAATCAATATTTTCCAAGATGCAAATACCATAAGAATAGTCATATATTGTTCCCATATTCAAATTAAATGAGTTTACAAATATTTTTAATCAAAATATGTTTTAAATATGTTCAGCTTGTAAAAAATTATAAATATGACCATCATGATTCTAGATACAATGAAGAAACATGCCAAAAAGTAAAACGTTGTGAATTGTTATCATATATACTGCCAAATTTTTGGCTGGTGCTACTATGTAAATACAAGGTTCTACTGCATTCCACTTTAAAGTTAATGAAGAAAAGCATTTCGAGCCAACCTTGAGCATCGTGTCATAGGTCGTCTGATCTCCTGAGGAGAGGACAAGTTTGTACACAGGTGACCTGAGGTCAGCGGGGATCAGTTTCTCAGCCGACGCATGACTCTTGAAGCGCCTGTTGGCTTCAGCAATGGTGCCCTCTTCTCCATACCAGCCCAGTCTCCCAAGGACCAACGAACGCAGAAGAGTATCCAAGTGGCCTGAAAGGAGAGCAAAAGGAATTGGCATTGTGGGCAAACTCCACACATCAGGCAATTCAAAATACAAATGGAAAGCAGCTACGTCATTTCTTCCAATAAAAACTGCCGTGTGAAGTTCACACATTCAGGGTAGGGGGGGAGGGGCAGTTCCTTTCCCTGGGCCACCTGCGATTTGCCACAAAGTTCTGACACTCAGAATGCCGCACCATGAGAATTTTCGGAGGGGGTGTCCAGAGAGGCTTCACCCAGATTTGAACCAGGGACCCTCCAGTGGGTAGCCCAGTGCTCCTCTACCATCTACTAGGCCACCACACCTCAAGGATTAGGAAAAACATGTACCCTTGAATCCATGCACTCCAAATTTAAATCCGTTGTATGTATTAGGGTTGAAATATTTAAAAAAAATCAATTAAAATTATATAATAATAATACATAGCTTTATTGTTTTGTTGGTCGTTGTTGACATAGAACATATTCAGAAGCATTAATACATAATAACCTTTCACAATATATTTACAATATTGTCTGAAAAAAACTCATCAGTACTATAATAACATTTATTAAGCAGTAGTTCTTTGAGTTTTAATTTAAAAGAAGACACGGAGGACATACATTTCAAGTTTATACGTAACTTATCGAACAAAAGTGATGCAGAGTGAATAGGGCCATTCTTACATACAGCACGTGGTTGTACTCGCAGGTGAACATTCTCCCTTCCACGAGTCAAGTGACTATGAACCATCGAGTTAGGAATGAACATAGATGGATTCTTTTTTACAAATACACATGAGTGAAACATATATATGCTGGGTAAAGTCATGATACTCAGTTGCCTAAACAAATGCCTTCCAGGGGTCCTGATGTGTACACTCAACATGGCCTTTACAGACCTCTTTTGTATAGAAAATGCCTTCATTGCTGCACTCGAGTTACCCCATAAGACAACTCCGTAGGTCAAGTAAGCATGAACTTCAGCATAGTATACTAGTTTCAAAATTTCCACGGAAGTAGTAGGGACAAGTTTCCTGATCATAAATGTGCCAGTGGCAATTTTTTTAATTATATCATTAATGTGAGGATACCAATCAAGATTTTCAGTGAAAGATATTCCCAAGAATTTTACGGAGCTAGACTTCTTTATAGGTTTACTTGTATCCACTAGAAGAAGAGGGGTCAATATTGGTGGATTAATTTTATTGTGAAACTGTAGAAAATTGCTTTTGTTCTCATTAATTTTCAAATTATTCAACCTACACCAATTAAACATTTTGATTAAAGTTTGATGATTAGAATTACAAGCATATGCAAAATTGTCCCCTACACTTATTGTAGATGTGTCATCGGCATACAAAATCACTTCACAATTGGGTAAGTGGGTGGGAAGGTCATTAATGAATATGACGAACTGAAGTGGGCCCAATATAGAACCCTGTGGGACTCTGCAATTGGTTTCAACCAAATTGGACTTAAATTTGTTAGTGCCCGATTTATGTTTAATGTTCATTTGAACCATTTGCTTACAGTTTGATAAGTATGACTTAACCTAAGACAAGGCAACACCATTAATTCCAAGATTGTGCAATTTAGAATAAAGTAGATCATGATCAACTGAATCAAAAGCTTGTATTTCTTTACCTTGGAATTTCCTGAATTACAATATTTACTTTCCTGGTTAGCACGTTTTCCGTTTGCATGTTCAATTTTTAGTTTCCCCTTCAGAAACGTCCTAACCAGGTTCCGCACATACTCATGGCCTCACTGATTTTGATTCTCACGATTTTTGGCACAAAGAATAAAATATTAACTCTTAATATTTGTAAACGTAAATGATAGGTCGATTTGAATACATCTGGATTTAGTACAAAATGGCATGATGCAGTTACTACATTATAAAAAGACAAAAAACTCACTTTTCTTCAACATTTGGTCACATGAACATCCATTCCAGTCTCTCTTAGTGCCGTTAATTTGCCCTTTTTTAAAACTAAATTCAAGTTTGGAACGAAATTACTCCATTACGAAAGCTTAAAAAAAGGCTTAATTTTACTGAACAGCCATGATGCAGGATTCTGCTCAAAATTAATGGCCTTATATTTGCAGCACAAAACCACAGCACAATGGAGCAACAAGAGTGAAAACTTTGTAACTCCTGCAGTGTGAAAAAAACGATGTTAGAAAAGGTGTTCTAAGATAGCTGTATATTTTTCTGCAGCTCAGTACTTTACTTTTCAAAGATAAAAAGAAAAATGTCCAGTTTTTCAGTTGAATGTATAATAAAAACGGTAGGTACAATGGTCTGCAGCTTGTGCGGCAGCTTTGAAAATGATGCATCAGGAGGTTATGAGGGTGGCTGTGCACAACATTTTAAATGAATCTTTCTGTGATTAATAACCACAAAATTTCCGCTTATACGCATAATTATGATGCAGTGAATTTTCACGCAAATTATCAGCACTTTTTTAGTAAAACGATGACGCCCAGATATTTCCAAGGCAAGAAATTTTCTTGATTTACAGTTGATCACATTATAGCACACATGCCACCCACACACAGTCAGGGTTCAAATATTTTTTAGTTGGAATCAATCGAATCTCAAATCCATGGATTCAATAGGATTTGATGAATCCTGACCACAACACTTGTTACCATGAAAATGACGTAATATGCCCAAACCTTGGTGCAATTGTGGGTGGAATCATAGAGTAATTTATTTCAATGTGAAGAAAATTAACGATTTCCACAGGTTAATGCAAGAGATGCCTTGCGAAAGCTAGTAGTGTCATATATCTCCAAGAGATCAATGAATTCCATTAAATGATTACCACATTAACTGGCCACAGATTTACACACACTTGAAATTGGGTCCAATAGCAACAACACTGAATCAGTGGAATACACAACACTTTCTGAAACTCACTCTCGTCTGGCTTCTGGTCCCATCCAAGGCGTGCTGCAACATTGGACAGCAACCGGCGTCCATACGCATGGAAGAGGGGAAGGAAATCCGTGTGTGACAGCAACACCCCAAGCTTGCCGAGGCAATTGCTGATACTACTCCATACGGTGAAGTTGTCCTCTTCGGCTCCAAATGCCTCCATCAGCTTCAGCACTTCAACTGTTGGAGTCTGACCAGCCTGAACCTGGGGGGAGGGAAAAAATGCAAGTAATGGTGAATGGTGATTCAATGGTGAGCAAGCATTATGAAAACACTGAAAAATGATTTAAATGCCATAATTCAATGGGATCTACTAATTTGGCAAAGGTGATGAAAATGTTTTCACGATCATAATTATGATATGTGAACAAAGGCCACCATCTCGTCATCTCTTCAGATTCACGTGCTTCGTCAGTTACCAGCCGGCATCAAACGTGTTCGCTGATGGGCTGCATTTATGCCGGTCAAGTTTGCTATTACCTTTGGACAAAGGGTAGGTCCAATCTGTTAGCGTAGTATATCTCTTACTAAATAGAATTTTGCACACTGCTAGACACCCACATACTACACCTATTAAACCTAAACACAGTACTAGAGCACAAGTGAAATAGTTGGGGTTCCCATCGGCTCTAATTCAATAATATCTCTATCTCTATATGTATAGTATAAATATATAAAATTTTACTTCTTACGAAACAAATGTCCACTTCCGGTCAAAAAGACCATTTATCATGCTCTTGTTCATTCCAAAATCTCTTATGGTATAATCTGCTGGGCCAGTGCATACATGAACACATTTAAGTGTGCACTCGTCTTGCAAAAAAAAAAATAATTCGTGTAATATCGTCCAAAAATTCTTATGAACGCTCCTTTCCGTTGTTCGTGGCCCTCAAATTGTTGCCACTAAGGCATTTGTATTTATTTTAAGTCTTAAAATTGTTTTATGCCAGAAGTGGCAATATCCCGAGTGTATCTGATAAATTTATACATAATAGGAAGGAATGAGTCAAACATTGTAACAAACAGACCAAGATTAACTTAATATAAACGTTGCTTTCTCTATATGGGGCCAAAGATATTAAATTTACTGCCCGCTGAAATTAAAAAAATTAAATTCTCAAAAAAAAATGTTAAAACTTGCCAATGACTGGCTTTTTCCCCAAGAAAATATTGAACATTTATTTCGATAGTATTTTTATTGTAACAATCCTTATGTAACAGTTACTGCATTTATTTTTATGACATACATTTTTGTAATTTGCTGGTGGCTCAATTCTGGTCTTATGACCTTGGAGACCACCTAAAGCTCCCGCTCTTTTGTTTGTTACCAGTTTGTACTAATTGTATTGGGAGTAAATAAATTATTCATACAGTAGAAATTCGAAAATACGAAATTTTGATTTTACGAAGCAAAACCTTCGGTCCCGAACAAAAGGGTATTCAAGTGTATGTAACAGAACGCGATTTTACGAAATAACGAAGTTTTAAAATTACAAACCTCGGATCTTGGTCCCGACGTGAAAAAGCTACTCGTTTATACAAATAGTGATGGATCACAGAAACATTTTTCGGTGCTCCTTTTCAGAGTTAAACATCTAATTAATGATCGTCGCCAAATACATTATGCACTGAATGAACGAACAAGAACGATATCACATTTTTCAATGCTACAATAGTAAAGATGTGGTTTCGCTGGGGCGTCTGCATCCAGCAGTCGCAAGTCACTGCCGTACTCATCAAATGTTTATAAAATGTGTTCGGTTTCACTGATATGTCTCGGCCGTCGAGTACGACGGCTGATGCCCGACGTCTACGTCTCGACTGCTTCGAGAGCAGTTGAGACACGGACGCTTAGTTGAGCAGTCTCAATTTTCGGTGATTTTTCAGCTCTCCTCTCTCCGCATTTTATATTACGCGTCCTTTCCAGAACTTTTTTGTAATACTATGTACTTGCAACATTGGTCGTCATCTTCTTCGTCTTCCAACAAAACTAAATCGTCACCATCCATTTCAGCTTAAAATCAACTCTCTCTCGGAAAACACAAAGCGATAAATTCGTAATTAAACTAAATACACATTCTCCCACTCGCCCCGCTGCAGAAACGGGATGTAGTTGCCTGAATGAAAGCACCCGGCCGCGTCGATCAGCCGTGACATCCAGACGCGGTGGCTGGACGTGGCCGCTGGACAACACAGTGAAACCAGTCCTTAAGGACGACTTTAAATTGTAGGCATCGTAGCACATAAAATATGGAACCAATCGGACAAAAAAAGCATTCAGCTTTGTTACCACGAGTCCACAGAGTTGCCAACGAGAGACTAATTGCTACCACCAGCGTTTTCCTCTCATGATCCCTGGCATTTTTTGCTACCGGTTTTCCCAAGCATTAATCCATGATGAATATTCCTGGTAAGCATTCGTTTGCTGCGCGTGTGTGCTCAAACATCATGAATGAAAACATGTATCGGGGATGGTGCTATATTGTTCGAGCGGTAGATTCAGTCGTGAATATAACCCAAGGAACCTTTTTTTCACACTATTTCAGACTGATTACACTCAACCTTGACCCACGGCATAATTATTCCGATAATAGCTATCATCGAAAGAATCAGGTTTAATTTCCTGCCCTAATTGAGCGTTTTGATGTAGACTTCGAGCAAGGTATTGCCCTTCCCTTCTTCCATCGCCAACAGCCAAGAAAACTAGAGAAAATATGAGTTCACTTGGTTCGTACGACCAATTACTTTTACGCACATTAATTCTAAAGTATGGCCAGCGCTGGGCGCAAGCATAATCAAAGGGGAAAAACGCTCAAGCACCCATACATATTTGTATCGGAAAATGGTGTAGGTACCTTTTTCCCCTTTCGCTTCAACCCAGTGATTTAAAAAAATATCCTAAACGAGAGCTCAGCTGCATTCCTGCAGATTGATTAAGAATTAAATAAGGGTTTTGTAGCTTAATCCTTATTAGAGATATAAACAAGAAGAGGGTGAGTGGAACCATCCTATGAGATGCCGAAAGTCACCCTGTCGGAGACGGAGCATAAAACCTCATCAGAATCGTAGCGCAATTGGAAGCACTTGCATCTACCCCCCCCCCTCAGGAGAACATCAGGGGTGGGAGTTACCTACCAGTGCGGAAGCAGGACACCGGATTGGCCAGGATCTTAGGGTAGGGGCGTTGAGGCATTACTTGTTACAAGTTGGCAGTTTATTGGCTGTAACCTCCAGCAAGTAGGGAGGAATTAGGCGAGATGTTGTGGAATATGAACATAATAAGAACTAAGATATTACAATTTTCCACAGATAATGTTTTAATCAGGTGATGATGATACAGTGCATCGAAACCCGGGTCGATTAAAACTTTATCTGTGGAAAATTGTAATATCTTAGTTCTTATTTTATCAAGGGTCATTTTCACAAATAACTACAGTAAAACCTCTACTAAACGAAATTCAAGGGACCGATAATTTTCCAGTTCGTTAATCGGGAGTTAGTTTGTCGGAGGTGCTTTTCACGTTGCATCACTCCAGGGGCAATGTAAATAATCCACTTCTTGTACCTTGAATTTCAGGGAACGTTGTATGAAGAACTCAATTAAAGGTAAAATTTCCCCAGAGGATAGCATACTTTTATCCTTACTGCTCCCTTGCCTCATAAAAAACCATGGAATAGCAACAAGCGGGTATTTCAGCAAGTCCAGCTAATTATACCATTTACTGCGATTTCTAAAGGCCGATTTATAGTTGGCACGAACGTAAACTTTAACCATGAATTGTTTTCGCGTTGTCGCCATCCTGTTACGATCGCCGACAACTAGAATGTGCGTCGGTAACCATTGGTCGCTTTCATTCATGTTTGCTTGGATGCAGATGTTTACATGCAGCCGATCGCCAACATGTGTTGATTTGTTTACTATCTACAAAAGAGCGAGAACATGGACGAGTATGACTATTATCAACTTGTAATTGCTGTGATAATTGTAGTAGTGGGTTGGAACCTGTGTATTCAGCACGAGGGTGAAGTACGCGTTGACGCCAATCGTAAACTGGCCTTATCTTCCCGACCAATGCATCACAAACACGCTAGAATTAATGATAGTAGTTTCTTATGCCGCCACATTCAAGAACTCTAACTTAACACTGTCACATCCCCGGTGCATTAAAGGTTTTTGAGAACTGCTCCGTAAATACAGCACGATATATTTTGGTTTTCGTTCCGCCAGCTACTTTTTTTCGAGAATTATTTTCAGGATGGCTGCGAGCGAAAAAAACAATTATCACATTTGAAACGTTCAAATTCAAAAAAATAATGTTATTACAGCAATAAAAATATTTAGGAATGCGCACAACGTAAATGATCACTGAACGGGATTTCATTGCATTAGATGTGTTTCAAGTATGCTAAAGAAATTTTCGAGCCCGCGATATGAAAGTCAACATTTGACATTTTATAATTCTAGCATGGATAACAATTTTTGCAAAAGCGCGGAGAATAAATTATGAACTTACCTTGCAAATAAGTAGATAAATTACCAGACGTAATAATTGCCACTTAAGGCAAAACCAGGCTTCACTCGCAAAGATTGTAATTATTCATTTAAGTATTCTACCAGCTGATTAGTATGTTCTTGGTGTCGAGGTCCGTAGTTTTAGCGAAAGAAAAGGAACGTCCGGTTAACTTTAACGAGGTTATATTATCGTGACCAGGTCATTTTGGTACAACACTTCTGTCACAAATGCAAATTACAATCCAGTTCACAAAAAAAACAAATGAAAATCACTTCGCGTGACTTGCGCTGCCAACCTAAAAATTCCATTCTTTTCATTACCAACCAAAAATATTTTTAGCACTTGGACAGTCCCAATTCTGCATCCCAATCTCACGAAATTGAACTGCAGTAACACTCGAGAGCAACCAGTTTTCACTCGAAAAGATTGAAATTATAAACTCACGATGTTGAACCGCAGTAAAACTCAAGAACACCGACCAAATCACTAACCACGCCGCTAACACTGACGCAAAATACCGGAAATGCAATTAACTGGATAAACAACAAGGACCTTTCTGATTGGCTTGTTTGTACGGAGTCTCTCATTGGTCCTAGTCACTTTCAAATCAGCAAAAACGGCAAAAACCTCGCAAAATATTTAAAATTAGCCTTTTTTTTTGAAAATACGTTAAGAAGAGGTAAATATTATAATACAGGGCTAATCTTTCATTTCGTTTATCGGGAGTTTTCGTAGAGCATGAGTTCGTTCATTAGAGGTATTTACCAATGCATTTAAATAGGAATTTGGCGAGACCAATAGCATTTGTTCGTTCATCGGAGTTCTTCGTTTATCGGGAGTTCGTTAGGTAGAGGTTTCACTGTACATTACATCGATTCCAAATTGCTAATGACGTCAACTCCCAGTTCAGTTCGCATTTATCCAAATGAGAGGCCGTGGTTGGAGCGACGGTGGAGCGAAGCAAAGTACAAAAATAAATAACTTTTTTTTGTTAAATGAGTGATTCTCTCGACAGAAGAGCTGAAGTATTTTTTATAATATACATTCATTCGTTTGCCATATTTCTTCTTCAATTCTTATTCACTGATTCCCTTTTGTAAGATTGGCCGAATGGACCGGAAATTAAGGAAATGCGAAATAGAAATCCCCACGCATTCCCATATTGTTTTCCCCCACCCGGCAATCCCCACCCGGCAATCCCCACCAGGAAAATTCACCCTGCTTTCCATTTCCGTAGCTCCAAAACCGCGGCTTACTCTTCTCCATCACCTATCTCACTTCCAGTGAACCTATCAAACTCTTCCCTTCTCTCCCATACTGGTCATATTTCCCCTCAAGTCTCTATGTCCCCGCTTCCACGCTCTTCAAGGTTGGCACATGCCATCACCTTCATACCGAAGCCCCCGTTCGGGCCCTCCAGGAGATCAGGCCCCTTCTAGTACCCCCTCCGTCCCATTCAACTCAACACTAGGTCAGGATACAATGTCCCATGCTGACTCTGTCGGCCCCCCATGGCCCCTCTAAGTAAAAGCCCCCCCTCTCCAAAGGCATGTCCTCCCTCTCCGCGGACGCAGCCGGTTGAGGTAAGGGAGGAGGAAGATAAGATGTGACTATTCGGCGTAAAGCCCATGATTCATTCGATGTGTATTCCTCGCACGCATCCCTTGGCCTTGACTCCCAGGTAGATCAACGTCTCAAGTGACGCACAATACTCCTAGACCATGGGTTGCGTAGCTGTTTTTGTGAGAGGGTGAATGGTGGAGAGTGAGTAACCCCCGCAATGACGGGGAAAGGAGGAACTGTTGCGCCTATGCACGCTCTTTTTTTTGTATTCAAATCTCCCTCCTCGACCTTCTCCCATCCCTTACCCATCGTGCCGTCTGGGGGGTGGGGAAACAGGGGTTTGTCTTCGAAGCGGGAGGGGAGGGGCGGTCTACGAAGGCACTTTTTTGGTCGCGGAGTCGACGAGTGCAATTTTTGGTGAGCAGGACAACGCACGTCCCGCAAGTCTGGGCAGTTTTGGGCTTTGAGACGTCAGTCCAGCAATGGTTTCCTCCAACGGCCGGTGAGTCATTTTCCCACTTCCCTTCTCTTCCCTCGGTCATTTTTTTATTTTGTTTTATTTAATTCTCGTGGGTCACGCGCCACGGCCTTTTCCCAGCCACGCGTGCCTACAACTTTTTGGTGCCGAAACCCGGGAATGAACCAGGGAGCTTTTCGAGGGAGTTCATTCCGTTTTTTGTGAGTAGTTATTTCCTTTTGTTTTTAAAATGCCAGTTGAAGGGGGGAAAGGTAAATCGCCGGTCACACGGGAGCAATTTGACTCGCATTCAAAGTTATTGCGTTTTAAACGTGATCAATTTAAATCCACAATTAGTGCAGCATTTTCGCTTTCTGAGGAGCTCAATGCTTCCGGTCTGGAGATTTTCAATCATTGTAAGTTACATATATTTCTTGCACGATGTTCTCAATTGGAAGTTGTGTATTCAGCATTTTGTGACGCTCAGACCGAACTGTTTGAGTATTGCCATGAGTGCAATCAAAGCGATGCATGTCTGGTGGATAGGAGCCTTGGCGAGGAAGTGGAAGAAAAGTATTATTTTATTCTTTCCGTTTTTCGTAAGGTATCAAATCCTCCCGCCGTCAATGAGTCTGCTCATTTGGCTAATGAAACCGTTCAGGGTAAAAGGTCTCGTCTTCCTACCATTGAATTACCTCGTTTTTCTGGGGCATTTTCTGATTGGGTAGGGTTCCGCGACTTATTTCGGTCTGTTGTTCATGATAGAACGGATATTTCCTCAGTTGAGAAATTCACTTATTTAAAGGCGGCTCTACAAGATAAAGCCTCGGCGCTCATCGCGTCCGTCCCATTTGGCGAAGTTCATTATGATTCGGCTTGGAGGGAGTTGAGTGAGCACTACGACAATCCTAGAATCCTCGGATTTGACTATCTCGATAGAATTCTGGAATTTTCGGTTTCATCTACGGGATCATTGTCTTCCATGCAATTATTTGTGAACACGTTTTCCGAGATTCATGCTGCCTTGGGCACGTTAAATATTCCTAATTTGGGGGAATTTATTTTGTTCCGATTAGCAGTACGTGTCGTTGATCCAGAAACTCTGGCTCTTTTCGAGGAGACCTTAAATAATGAGCCATTTCCCTCTGTATGTAATCTTTTGAGCTTTGTGAAAAAAAGGATCAAGGTTTTACAAACCTCATTTGGTCCTAATGTGAAAGATTCAGTTTCTCGCCGCAAATCCACGCTCACTGCAAAGGTCGTCTTGCCGATATCCGTTGACAATACCCACCCGGGTAAGGAGAAATGCGATCGAGTCAGTACTTGTCCTTTGTGTGAGCTTCCTCATTCTTTAGTGAAGTGTCCCAAATACATCGAAATGAGCGTTACGGATCGTGCACGTTTCGTACGCTCGAAAAGGCTTTGCTTTAACTGTCTGAAGCCAGGTCATTGGGCTCCTAGGTGTCAGCAGAAGGATATGTGTTGCAATATTTGCAAAAGGTATCATAATACCATGTTGCATTCAGAGCTGAACTCTAGGCAGTCTCCAATTCAGGCGTCAGCGTCGCTAAGTCAGGCGTCTGGGTCTCCTGTGCGTTCGCAATCACAAACTTCTACGACTGCCCTTTCGTCTTGTGTTAATTGTGACCCTGCACATTTAATTGTCCTCGGAACTGCGTTAGTTCATGTGCGGGATGGTAATGGGTTAAATGTGCCCCTTCGTATAATGATCGATTCGGGTAGTCAAGTGTCAGCTATTTCCGCGGCAGCTGCTCGGCGGTTGCAGCTCCCCATGTCTCCTTATCATGGTTCTCTTGTTGGGTTGTCTCAAACCCCTCTAAGGCGGCCGGAGGGTTGTATCACTTTGTCGCTCTCGCCGATCCATGATTCACTGTTGGTGTTAAATACCAAGGCGGTAATCCTTCCTCACTTGACCTCCAAACTTCCACCAGTCCCACTTCCACCCTGTATTCGAGAAAGTATTTCTCACCTTTGTTTGGCCGATCCGGGATTTGATAAGCCAGATTCGGTGGATATTATCTTGGGAATGGACTTATTCCCAAAGATCTTCCTTGGGGGGAAGAAAACATTCGACAATTACGACTTGATTCTAATTGATTCCCTTTTCGGATGGATTTTAATGGGAAACATTTTGGATAGTTCTTTGAACATTCCCACACGTAAAACTTCTTTATGTGTGGTGGAGGAAATTCCGTTGGTCAAGCAACTAAAATCATTTTGGGAATTAGAGGAACCCATTATTAGACGTCACCCTTGTCCGGAGGATGAGCAATGCGAGAAATACTTTTTAGAGTCAGTTTCGCGAGATGAAACTGGTCGGTATAAGGTTTTGCTCCCTTTCAAAGAGGATTTTGCGGTCTTGGCTGGATCTTACAATCAAGCGGCCAATCGTTGGTGTAAACTAGAGCAACGTTTGATACGCAAACCTCTTTTGAAAGAACAGTATGACCAATTCCTCCAGGAGTATTTAAACCTTGGGCATATGTCCCTTTCAACGCGTCCTGGTGCCTTTTTCATTCCCCATCATGCCGTGACGAAAATTACTCCGTCAGGATCTAAATTGAGAGTGGTTTTCGACGCGTCGTCCAAGGGAGCTCAGGGAAAGTCCTTGAATGATTTGCTGATGACTGGTCCCAAACTTCAGCTGGACATTTTCGAAATATTATTAGGATTTCGCGTCCACGCAATTGCTTTCACCGCAGACATTGTCAAAATGTATAGGCAGATTTTACTTTCCGAAAACCACCGCAAATTTCAGCATATTTTATGGCGAGAAAATCCGACTGAGAAATTAAAATCTTTCGAGTTGAATACGGTAACATACGGTGTCGTTTCTTCCCCATTTCAGGCAATCCGTGTCCTTCACCAACTAGTCAGAGACGAGGGAAAAGATTATCCCCTCGCTTCTGCGGTGATTTTACGCGACACTTACGTCGATGACATCGTAACGGAAGCCTCTTCTCTCGACGATGCGCTAGCATTAAAGAGTCAACTGATTGAATTATTAGCTCGGGGGGGCTTTCCTTTGCAGAAGTGGGCGAGTAATTCTTCTCAATTTTTGGCTCAATCTCCCCTAGATGAACGAGAGTCTACATTTGACTTTGATGCACCTGACCATTCATGTGTCAAGGTGTTAGGTTTTTATTGGGATACTTATCACGATGTATTTTCCTATCGTGTTACGCTGGATCATTCAGTTAACACAAAGCGTGCCGTTTTATCTAATATCGCGCGAATTTTCGACCCATTGGGGTGCTTGTCTCCTATAGTTCTAAAGATTAAGGGTCTAATTCAATCTCTCTGGGTCCTCAAATTAGGTTGGGATGATCCCTTGCCATTATCAGCAGCCTATCTATGGCATGAATTTTCCTCTCAAAGTCATTTGATTTCCCAAATACGTATTCCGCGTTATATCGGCCCATCTAAGTCAACTGAGCATCAGCTCTTGGGATTTTCTGATGCTTCTGAAGCCGGTTATGGAGCTGTGGTTTAATTACGCGTCATTTCTCCATCAGGAGACGTCAAAATTTATTTTCTGGCAGCTAAATCAAGGATCGCTCCATTAAAGACGGTCACAATCCCTAAACTTGAATTGTCAGCCTCGCTATTGCTTTCGTGACTGCTCTCTAATATTAGGAATACGTTTCGGGACAGAATTTGTATCCACAAGATTTATGCATGGACAGATTCTCGGATAGTTTTATCCTGGTTAGCGACGCTACCTCATCTATTAAAAATTTTTGTGGCTAACCGTGTATCTGAGATAACTGAAACAATTCCTTCTAATTTGTGGAGACACGTAGCCTCCGACGAGAATCCCGCCGATTGCATTTCCAGAGGCCTACTACCCAAGCAACTTCTCAATTTCCAGTTGTATTGGTCTGGTCCTTTCATTCATCTAAGTGAAGCGCATTGGCCGAGCGCTGATTTTGTACCTGTTGCCACAGATGAGCTACCAGAGCGGAAAGGGGATTCAATTGTCATGGGATTAACACAGGTAGATGAATCCTCTGTTGCGTGGTTCAAAAAATTTTCCTCTTTTGTTCGTTTGGTAAGAGTGACCGCTTATATTTATAGATTTTTAAATGCTTTCAAGGGTGAGCGGTCCCAACCTCAAACACCCATGTCCTCTCAAGAGTGGACACATGCCTTGGAAAAGTTGGCTCTCGCCACGCAAATGGTTTATTTTGCATCTGTGTTTGATTCGATCAAAACTTGCTCCCTACTTCCCCGGTCAATTAGTCGATTACGACCCTTTGTGGATTCGAACGGGTTGCTGAAAGTGGGAGGCAGACTGCAGAATTCCCTCTTATCTGAGTCTGCTCGGCATCCTATTTTACTGCCGAGATGTTCGCATTTCTCTCGATTAATTATTCGGCACTATCATTTGGTGTCACTCCATGGCGGTCCTCGTGCTGTGGAGGCGTTGGTTGCCAGGCAATTCTGGATATTGTCTGCCCGATCAGTTATCCGATCTGAAATCTTAAATTGCGTTGTATGCTCGCGTTATCGGGGCAAGACTTTACAACCAATCATGTCAGATCTTCCCTCTCCTAGGGTAGTGCCACAGCGGCCATTTTCATGCGTGGGTGTTGACTACGGAGGGCCATTTTCCTACAAACTGAGCAATAGAAAAAACTCTGCCATTGGAAAGGCGTATCTCTGTTTATTCATTTGTTTTGGGACAAAGGCCGTTCATTTAGAATTAGTCACCTCGCTATCCACCCCTGCCTTCATTGCGGCTTTCCAGCGCTTCATCGCTCGGAGAGGAATTCCCCGGGCCATTTATTCGGATTGCGGTACAAATTTCGACGGGGCTGATCGTTTTTTGACCGATTTGTACCGACTAATTAGGTCCTCCTCCCATCGGGAAGCGTTAACCTCAATCCGTTCAGAATCCGGAATCAGTTGGAAATTTAATCCACCATCTGCTCCACACTTTGGTGGTCTTTGGGAGGCCGGTATTAAATCTGTGAAGTATCACCTGCGCAGATTCCTTAACGGTCAAACGTTAAATTTCGAAGAGTTTGCTACGCTGTTTTCTAAAATTGAAGCCATTTTAAATTCCCCACCATTGACACCAAAATCACCGGATCCAAGTGAGATAGATTGTCTGACCCCTGGTCATTTTCTAGTCGGTCAACCGTTGATAGGTTTGCCTGAGATCACTTCAGTTGATGAATTCCATCTGCCTACTCGATGGAAGCTCATTGAGCAATTACATGAACAATTCTGGCGTCGGTGGTCTCAGGAATACTTACACACCTTACAGCAGCGGGCAAAATGGACGCGGAAATCTAAAAATGTCAAAATTGGGGATTTAGTGCTTCTGCGTGACTCAACTCTCCCACCTGCGCTGTGGAAAATGGGGCGAATCACAAAGGTATTTCCGGACTCGACAGGCGTAATTAGGGTTGTGGATTTAAAAACGTCTTCGGGTACATTGAAAAGACCAGTCGTGAAGTTGGTACCGTTGCCAACTTCAAACTAAGTTATTTTATTTATTTTTTTTTTTAAATTTTTCTTTTGCTGTTAAATATTTCGATTGACCCACTCTCGCTGTTATGTTCAGGATGGAACGTTTATTCTTCCTTTCTCCTCCATATTGACCTTCCCATGGCCCATCCCAATTCCCCATTTAGTCTCTTTGACGGGCCTCTGAGAGTGAAGATACTAGTTTAGTTCCTTTCCCTCACCTTTTTTTTTTAGTGTCGATTTCCATATTCTGAGGGTGGATCAATGTGGTCAGATGACTATTATTATTTTTGTTGTAGCAACAATTTTTTTTTTGTTTGACGTTTTTATACTTCTCCCGTGTGTTTCGCTTCTTCAACTGGCTAATATTAACTATTTATTTATTCTAATGTTAATTTCATTGGAAATTCACGGGGGGCGGGATGTTGCGCCTATGCACGCTCTTTTTTTTGTATTCAAATCTCCCTCCTCGACCTTCTCCCATCCCTTACCCATCGTGCCGTCTGGGGGGTGGGGAAACAGGGGTTTGTCTTCGAAGCGGGAGGGGAGGGGCGGTCTACGAAGGCACATTTTTGGTCGCGGAGTCGACGAGTGCAATTTTTGGTGAGCAGGACAACGCATGTCCCGCAAGTCTGGGCAGTTTTGGGCTTTGAGACGTCAGTCCAGCAATGATTTCCTCCAACGGCCGGTGAGTCATTTTCCCACTTCCCTTCTCTTCCCTCGGTCATTTTTTTATTTTGTTTTATTTAATTCTCGTGGGTCACGCGCCACGGCCTTTTCCCAGCCACGCGTGCCTACAGGAACAGACAGCTGATTCCGGCGTGGTGCGTGACCTAACCTGGAGCTGCAATGCTCGGACGAAATCTCCTTGCTTGATCGAAAGCAGAGGGAAAACAATAACAAAAAATATCCAAAATTTTAGTTCAATATCGAATCTTTAACCACTTCCCTGACGGATTTTTTTTACAAAACCGGTCAAAAAAAGTCATATTTTTTTATTTCAGATTCAGAAGCATTAAAGGGAGGCAAATCTGAAAATGTTTTCCTTTATTTTTTATTCCAAATAACTAATGATTTATTCAATAATTTCTGAATGTTGCCCCTAAACTTAAGAGAATTAGGCAACCTGCATATCAGTATAACTTTCCTTCCCGTAAACCTTAGTTAGTCATCTAATGATGAATACATTTAGTTAATATTGCAAAAGCATATCTTTGCCGACAACGTTAATGTTAACTATTAATTTTAGTCCATAGTACATCAAGAAACATCGCACAAACATTCATGGAAGTTAGGCAACCCGCATGACGACGAATTTCGCTCTGAAAATGTTATAACAGAATTCATTCTATGACAAAAACAAGAAAATTCATTTCTTTTATTAGATTATCTTTGAAGTGTGCTGGAATCCCTTTCCTCAGTGTTCCATACGAGTCAGTGGAGTGTGAAGTCGGCTAGATCTGGAGTATAAAAGTTATCCATCGTCAGGAAATATCATAGGCCAAATAATGGCTTCATTAGAGTCATCATCACTTTTGAGGTCATGGATAAATGGGCAATGTCTTTATCCAACACAGTCCCCTTTCCCGTGTAAATTGTCGTTGACCACACGTATCCAGTTCTCGATTCACAAAGAAAAAAAACTTGCCAAATGAAGCTCTTTTCATAGGCATGAACTGCCGTGGCGGCTTAGGCATGAACTGCCGTAGGCTCTTTTCGATGGTAACATCCGTCTCTGGTGTATGGAGTGCCTTGAACTTTTCCTCCAGCCTCTGGCAAATCGGACATATTTTATTTAGTTTGGCGTTGGGGTGTGTTTGGGGTTCAAAATCGTTATTATAGGCAAAATGTAAATATTGCCTTATTTTTACGAATCATCGGTAAGACATTGTGTGTCCAAAAAAAAGAGAGGAGAGTATTGGTCTCGTTGACCAATAAAACTCAGTATCTGGCTTCCGCACTCTGCTCTGTATCATTACAAGGGCAAAAAACACGAATTTCTGAGCTTGTCACAGCTCGCTTCCCAAGTTAGTTTCCCAAGTTATAAAGTCAACATTTTCATCGTTGAAAAAAGTTTTTTAGGGAAAATCATTCGGGAACCAGGTCGAAGTTCATCAAAGAATTACCTTCAAAAAGAAACCTAGGTGGTGCCGGAGGAGGATTCGTTGTAAGCATTTCCTCCCACTCCGCTTCCCACGAACGTTCCGCTGCGCCTTCTGATTCGGAGCTTGTTTCTCCGGAGAGAGTCGACTAGGAGCCAGGAACTTCAATGTCGATAACCTCCGAATCACTGCTGGTCAACACTGATTCCTCTCCGGAAATCATTTCTGATTACTAAATGTTACCGTGCGAAAACAAATAATTTTCCGTAGAGTTCACTCCCACTACACCGCTCGTATTAGAACGAAAATGTTAGAACTAAAAATGGAAAGTTAGTATCGGTGGAATTTCAGCGAAAAAGTGCATGCGCTCTGAAAATCAAGAATGCGTATTCTCTGAAACTCAACGAAAGACTGTCACTATCGTCCTTCAGACAAAGTACTCGTGGAAACAATCACAATATGCAAAGGATCTCCCCTAAGTGTGAAAAGCCCATCCCATGCTCATTATAAAATTTTTCTTTTCCGTTCCTACCATTTCCTGGAAAATAAACACACGTGTGCGTACCGCAACAGCATGAATTTTCCAACTAACGGTAAATTTATATCGAGAAAAGCCCATTAGTAAAGGGTTGGCTGGTGGGAAAGTAGCCCGGGGAGCAAAGGGTGGCATATTAGCATGACATGATACCGAGCGCCAGGTTGCTTAGCGGGCCATCGGCTCTCGAGCGGGTGTTTTCTGACCTCAGGAAAGTGTCAAGCATGACAATAGAAGGCATTACACATGTTTGGGATTTATCTCTATATTTCCTATTTTCTCGTACTCATGTGGGTTAGGGTAGCACATACACAGGGCACTTGTGTTGATTTCTATTGAGAATGTACGACCTTCAGGCGTCTTCATCGTAAAGCTGTTTCCATAAATATGTTTCACCACTTTCGCCAGTATTCAAAGTAGAAAAATGAAAGGGGCTGATGAAATAACATTCGCAACATATCTAAACATTTACGCTCACGCCATTTTATCTAAAGATAACGGTACAATAGACATTTCCTACATATATAAAAATTACCGGAAGAAAAATTGCGGACGAATAATATAGAATTACATAATATATATAGTAACAAATATATATTGCAACAAATATATATTGTAACAAATATATATAGTAACAAACATATATGGTAACAAATATATATCTATAGTAAAAAATAAGGCAAGGAAAGATTCATGTTCTGTTGCTAGAGAAATATTGTATTCCAATTACTGTGGAACTCATCGTAGCAGTGAAAATTAGCGCAAAATTGAAATTGCAATTTTTATAACGACCGCTAAAATGTTGAAGAAAAATGTAACTGAATGCTCATGAAGTAAATGACGAAATAAATGAAAATAACTAATTTAAAAATTATTTACTTATTTAGAAATTTTGTTGTCATGTAAAACGGAAGTTTTACATCATAAATTTGCAATAATTATCTATAAATAACAAAAATTGAAGTTGTAAATTTCGTAATAAGTTCGCAAAAGAAACTCCATGCATGAAGTACATAGACGGATAGTTACGAATGACAATGTAGGTGATTGAAATTTCGTATGGGGATAACTTTTCAGTGCGTAAAAAATTATAACCCTCGAATTGCTAGAAATATTACCAAAAATGACCATTGTTTTAACATTAGAAATCACTATTTGAAAAGAGCGCCGCTTGCCGCATCGGTGGCTCTGGACCTTCAACAGCATGGGAGTCGGCAGGAACGCAAACTACTAGCATCGGCCGACTATATGCGGGCGTAAAGAAAAATATACGGACATCGCGGACTTGCCCGAATATATGCGGGCTTGTCAGATTTTGCACAACCTCGGTGCCCGAATATATGCGGGCTTGTCAGGGAAATGGTTAAATGGATCCTGATATTTAATGAAAGAGCAGGCGACATAATCTGAATAGAGCCACAAATGAAGCTTTCGCTTAGTAGAGTAGAAAACAAAAATTATTGATTTGTAGTGATAGCAACGAAAGTAGCCGATGAAGTGCAAAAGGAGTTATATCGCCTTCGCCGTTGAAGTGCGTGGCTTGTATGTACAATCTAATTTTGAAAGGAGGTACATACTTAGTTGGACTCCTCTATTAGCTCCATCGTATCGGAAATAACCACGTGCAAATAAGATGAATCCAAGGGAGAATAACGATTGTTATTTCGTGAGATTATGGGCATATCAGTATTTGTACAAAATACATAACATGCATCCATCGCATAGCATCCGTGAGAGAATCTTATTTTCACTGTCTTCAATATCCGGTGCAAATGATCACGCAAGTCGCACACTTCCTTAGTGTATGTATAAATCAATATTATTGATGATTATACATCTCTCACGCTAAAGTTATGAGTTCTCCAGTTAGGAAATAATAAAGAAAAATGCGCAAAGAAGCTTCATAGGATTAGTACACACTGCACGAAAATTGTGCAAAGACGCTTCATCGGAAAGAAAACGACAGGTTAGTTGTCGTGATGTAAATTTCGGCGGGGCATGGAAGGAGGTTGATTCTTCTGATTTTTGGGATTTCCACCGTGAAAAGCTGGAACAACGCGGTGGAAATCCCTAAAATAGGAAAAATCAAACTCCAACAAATAAGTTGTGTTCAACTGACAATGAGTGCACCCTGTGGGCATGAATACACATTTAAATATACTTTCATGAATTATAACTTCGTAAATCATGCAAGTACGTCGCGAGAGTACATCTTAATCTAAGAAAACAAAAAAAGAGCTTCATCGCGATGTTTTTGAAAGATACTCGTTCATACGAAATTTGATATTACGAAGTGGCGATTTTTCCGGTCCCGTCGACTTCGTAGTTTCGAGTTTCTACTGTATTATTATATCACTGCTTTCTATTCAGCCTCAGAATGTATGAAGTACTGAGCCGTTTATCTTGAAATTGTGGGGGTACATGGGGGGAGGGGGGGGGGGGGGGGACATAGGTACATGATACTGATTTCAAATAAAAATACGAATGTGATCTCCAATGGTACTGGAAAAAATCTCGCTCTAACTCACTTAATGGAAAATATGCTCAAAGGTTATGGCTATCATGCCTCCCATTGCTAAACTGGAATACTTTTTTTAGTTTTACTATTTTGAGAATAAACGATTTCAGTAAAATACCTTAATGCTATGCATCACTAAGCGACAAAACAGACAATTTCCACGTAGTAAAAAAAACTATGAAGAGAAATGAGAAGTCAGATTCTCTACTGTTTGAATATAACATGTACTACATATATTACAGTAGAACCTCTATTTTACAAACCTCTAATTTACGAAATGACACCAATTTACGAACCATTCCGCCAGTCTCGATCTTTGTATATGGGAAAACCATGTAAAATTACCTCCGTTTTACGAAACCTCCATTTTAATGATTTACGAAGTGAGAAGCCGGTCCCTAGGTGTGACTTACCCCTGTTTTACGAAGTATTTGAAATGGTTTTGTCGCAGTGTTTTGAGGTCAATGCATCACTCTATGTGTAAATATTCGGCATTATGCGAACGTAAGAATGAGCATTTCAAATTGAAGAAATTGTAGAAAAGGTATCGAAAAACCTTAACAACATTTATAAATTTAATGCACGTTGCCTCTGCACATATTTTTGGGTCACGTCTTGTGATGTTTTTCCCTGCGCGAACAACTGAAACAACAGGTTGCACTCCAGGAAAGCCATCTCAAGTACACAAAAGTTCACCCGATTTTAAGGTAGATACATATTTATTTCACTTATACTTGTGGTCAACTTGAATAACATATGATCCTGGATAAAAAAGGATTCTTTTCTAAATCGATTTTCACATCAAATAAAAAGAAAGAAATTACTAAGTTTTCTCTTCATTCGCTGTAATTTTAATGGCCTATAAGCGTAGGCTATAATAAAATTTCCACCAGGGTATATTACTCTCTCAGGAAACATGTGAATTGGCCAGCTTATCAAGTCTTTCTTGAAGATGTTTACCTGATTACATTGTAACCACAGTCTACACGGAGTAACCGTTACAATGTCTTCGCTCTCAATAGCTGGTTTGAGTTTCTTCTTTCCCTTGTTATCAGTTCATATGTCATCCGAGAGTAGCTCGCACCTATAACCTTGTTCCCAGAATTCTTTAAAGCCAGAAAATTACATTGTAAGCTGTGAGCGAGTGAAAATATTTTGGTTTCCAAGCGACCAGAAGTCTCGCGCATTCAGTCAGAATCACTCTCAACGCGAGGTGGGCTGTGTTTGTGATATCCCGTGTGCCTGTAAGTAAAACAACGGATAAAACATCGCTGAGCAAAAAAAACGAGGAAGTCTGTGAGTTTGGTTACCATAAGGTCGATAATCAAGGAAGTACGTGATCGCGCGCTGACAAATACAGAAATTGCTCGGAAGTATGGCATTTCTTTATCGACATGACAACAATCATGAATTCAAGCGAAAACATTTTGTGTCACACAACAGCATCGTCGAAAACCAAGTACATTTCATCGTCGAAGTTTGAACAGCTTGATTTGCAGATGTATTATTATTATTTTTTTTAAGTGTCGACGATCGTGAGTGCAACTTGCCTATAACCAATTCTGAATGAGAATGCTCAGATTTTGGCTCTTAAACTGAAGTGAGACAACTTTAAATGCTCAAATGGGTGGCTAGAAAAATTCAAGAGAAGACATTGAATCACTTCACTTAACATCTTCGGAGAAGAAGGGCGTGTGAACATGTTCTGTTGACCGGTGGCATGAAATGCACGACGAAATTGTGTCAAAATATTCCCCTTGGGACAAGTATAATTTTAGAATACTAATTTTGTAATAATACGTTGCTTGTGTTCAAATTTTGATGCACTTTGAATATTTAATTTTTCATTAAGGTTTCACGTCGTTAGGTAAGAACATGAACGTGGGTAAGAACTTGCGATCGCGACTTACAGCTATCAGTACCCATGAGTAAATAGTTCTCGCAAATCAACGCTAGATTTCAGCGCTGTAGAACGCATATGTGGGAATTTCAAATTAACTAGAGTAAAGTTCTAAAATTGACTTTCATCAGCTACGAAATATTATTAAAGGTATTTAAAACGGTACGTTTTCTTCAAAAAAGGCATTTCCTAGTCTTTGTACTGAAATATACTGGGTCAATTGGAACTTCCTATTCAAATTTCCCAGTTAGAATGCATCCGTGGCATTCCCATGTTAAAATGGCCTCTTTCAACACAAATTCGACTAGCAATAAACATATTCCCTGTGCTAATTAATGCATATGCCTAAAATACTCCCTGGAATGAATTAATTCACTCATTCCCCTTATTATGATATCTACCAACTTGAAGCTACAAGAAATTAATTCATTTGCAGCAGCCAAGTTAACACCATTATAAATTTGTAGAAAAATATTTACCAGTTTTTAAAGTATCTGTTAATTTTTTGTTAAGGAGTGCATAAAAAATATGCCACTATCTACAAGAAGTGTAGGTTTCTACTTTCCTTTTGTTCTATTGAACATTTAACTGGATGTGTAATTCATTTTATTGAAACATTACCTTCCTTTTAATTCCATTTATCTTTATGAAGTGCGCTACTGAAACTGGATTGGGATTGTTGAGGTTTCGATTACTTGAAAGATAACCTCCAATTTACAAACCCTCTGATTTACAAAGCTCATATTTTTGGGTCCCTTCAACTATGTAAAATAGAGGTTCTACTGTGTTTCGTACTTTTATCTCTCCCACTGAAAATAAGAATCGACATTTCTGCTAGTTATATGCACCTAATAATTTATTTAGCATAAATTGTGTTTTTATTGTAATACAGTGTAAATTCACCGAATGTGGGGGGTACATTTGAAAATTCAGCCGTGCTGTGGGAATCTGCATTGGAGCAGTCTATAAATCATAGGGAAATTAGAAAGTTGTGTTCAACAATGATTAAAAAAACACTCTTCGGACAGTTTTTCTTATAATTACAATAGAAACTCAATAATACGAAGCACGATAATACAAAGTTTCGATTATACAAAGCAAAACTATCGGTCCCGACCAAAAGCTTATACTAAATACATGTTGGTATTCAAAAAAGCAAAGTTTCGAAAATACGAAATTTATGAAACTACAAACCTTGGCTCCAGTCCCCAGGACAAAATGGAATTCGTTTTTTGCTGACATTAACACCTAGCAAATCAGAATGTGATGCATCAAACATGTAAAATGTGTGAATGATAGTGCATTCTTTTGTCTCATATGACTAATCCTAATAGATACTGATGGTCCCCGAGCATTCCATGTCCCCAAGCACAGAAAAACCAAGAGTCAACAATATGTACACAATTAAATACAGAACTTGAAATCTTCAGCAAACAAAGCTTATTATTCAATCAACACTATTTCCATAAATCCCATATTTTCAGAGTTTACAGCAGGATTGTGAACACTATCCTTTCCTCCAGAAAGTAGATGCTTTGCAGGCTTTGTCATAAAATGGCCAGCTGGGAAAATAAAGACCAGAAATTATAAATCTTCAGAACTTCAGTATTCACCCACATAGACCCTTACCATAGCGAAGAGGTCGTCCAATAAACCAAGCCGGTCAAGGGGAGGGAGACTGCGGTCCCGGATTGCAGGCACGAATTGAGTTAGCATATCAGAGGGGTACTGCGTCCTGTAGAAGCCAACTGTGCCTGGATTTACCTGCAAAATTAAAAAAAAGTGAAAATGCACATCATTAATATTTTATTAAGTTAGCATTACATGTTGATCACCATTATTTATTTTCTTTAGCCTTATCATTCAGGGCAAAATTAGGGCTATGCAGCCCACTCTTATATTTAACCCTGTCACAAAACATAAACACCCTTGCCCTGGGTGGTAGAAAACCCACCCAGGCAGGACTCAAACCCATGACCTTGGGATTAGCCAGCCGCTCTACCCTACGCTGCCACCACCGAGGCCGGCAACCGGCATTAGAGAATAGGAAGAGAATACAGTCACCAAAGAATGTAATAATAACCAGATAATAATCACACAAACCAGTGACTTTCATTCTGATCTCAATCAAGATATAAGCATCAAGAGAACTATGGCATAACAAACATCCTATACTCTGAAGATTCTGGAAAGACCAGAACTTCTTTGAAAAATTTCCGGAACATATAATGCAAAACTTCAAATAGGTATCAAAATGATTCAACTGAATGACAGAAGTCGTTATACAATTTTAAATGAAAAACAGTGAAAATTTACATTTTATTAGGAAAGTAGACGAAGAATGCAAGAACAAAATTAAGATAAGCATTTGCGAGAAATGATAATATTTTTCATATCACTCACTCAGTGATTCAGCCCGAAGGTTGGTTGGCAGAGTTGAGGGTAGAGCTCAACCCAGACTAAGCCACAGGCGTGTGAATTTCACACATTCAGGGTAGGGGGGCCAGTTCCTTTCCCTGGGCCACCTTGCACACCGAGGATTTTTTGTTCGGGGTTGTCCAAAGGCTTCACCCGGATTTGAACCCGGGACCCTTCGTTCAGTAGCCTAGCACTCTACCCACTAAGCACCACCCTTTCCTATCACAAACCCTCAAAATGTTCCAATTGAAAAGCAATTCAAATTGACCGTGTTCCTCCAACATACCTTAACCCAATCATCAGGAGAGACATTGTCAAGCACCACATCAGAGCTTTTAGTCTCGAGCACCATTTGATGGGCCACCTTTGAAGGGCATTTCGACGTGCTGAAGGTAAGAGGCACCATCCACAACGGCGAAGCACCTGAACAAAAGGGAGAAGTTCATTCACGACAGATACACTTTGGATGCACATAACCAAATTCCATCTTCATCAAAATCTACTCACATCAGTTTACTCTCACTAGAGTAGTAATGGTACAATAGAAATGCTACAAAAACAAAATTTAAGGTATGAAAAAAAAAGCAGATTCATCATTGTGAATAGTTATACTTATTACACTATTAAATATATGTACATAACTGTTTCAGGCTGGACCTGGTAAAAGTTGCCAATATTCATGGTGAATTAAACACTTTGTTATCTTTCACAGATTTATCTACGTGGCACATGACAATATTAATTCATAACACCAGCATGGCAACACAAGCAAAGTTTTTCTTGAAGCTCTCCATCAAATACACAGCGCAGCATCATCAAACATACAGTTCAATCCTTTATAATATTGGTAGTAAAAAAACACAAAATATTGTTTACATACGTTCCCTCACAAAAGCTTGTTAGACAATTATCAATCAGCTTTTCGCAAAGATCATAGCACGCAGTCCGCACTAATCAAAATTACTGATGATATACGTCATGCTATAGATAATAGAAAAATAGTCATACTCGTTCTATTTGACTTTAGTAAAGCTTTTAACTGTGTAAATCACGACATTCTCTTGGCACGATTATGCAAGCTGAAGTGCTCTAATGCTGTCCTAGCGTGGTTTAAATCATACCTCTCTGATCGCCAACAGGCGGTGAAGGGTTTGGAAGGCATTTGTTCTGATCCATCCCCATTGCCTTGCGGAGTACCTCAAGGGTATATTCTAGGGTCATTGTTATTTAATATTGTAGCGGAGGAAGGATCCAGAGCCTTGGCAACGGTGGTTATTGACGGGAGACGAGGAATCAACAAGGAGGATTCGGGAAATGGTGTGTTTGGGAACGACTTTTAATGTTACTGTGTGTACATTTTTAGGGAAATAAATGAGTTAAAAGAGTTACGGAAATAAGAAGAGTTGTTTTTGCACCCACGCACGTAACAACTGGTGTCAGAAGTGGGATAAATTAGTAAATTTAAGTGTTTTTTTTTGTGTTCACCACGACTTATTTTCATGTGAGATAAGAGAATGGCTTCAAGAGTAGCGAAGTTAAGTGAGCTGAAAGTGGTGGATTTGAAGCGCGAGTTGGAGGAACGTGATATGGAGACTAGTGGGACGAAATCGGTACTTCAATTGCGACTTTGTGAGGCGCTTCAGGCCGAAGGTGTGGACCCCGAAGATTTCCTCTTCAAGATAGAAATCGGAGCGCACAAATTCACGCAGGTCCTCAGAGTATTTAAAGAAGAGCTTTCCGAAAATTCCAGAGCTTTGAAAGAACTAATCAATAATTTTCGAACTATCAAAGACGAATTGATGGAGAAGATCTTCGAAATAAAAGGTGAGTTGAAAGACAACGTCAGTGAGTTAAAAAGCGAGTTAAAAAATGACATCAGCGGAGTAAAAGGTGAGCTGAAAACTGATGTCAACGAAATGAAGGAAGAACTAAAATACGTCACTTCGGAGGTACAAGACGTGCAGGAGAAGTTAAAGAATGTAAAAGAGGACATAAAAATGGTAGAAATCGACGTAGAGAAACGTATTGAAGATCGTCTAAAAACCCTTGCATAAGAATTGACGCAAACTGGTACCCTAGGACTATTGCCAGGACTAGCTCCTAGTGTCAAGGCCGTGCGTGTGAAACCACCTACATACGACCGCAAGACTCCTTGGTCCACATACTCGAAACAATTTGAAGCCGCCGCCAACGCCAACGGGTGGACGAAGGAAGACAGAGCTACGGGCTTGATTGTGGCTCTGCGAGGTGACGCTTTGAATATTCTCCAAGCAATGCCTGACCACGAATACAGGAATTATGATTGTCTGGTGAGCCGGCTGGAAGTGAGGTACGGAGACAAACACCTCCAACAAGTCTACCACAGCCAATTGCTCACTAGACGACAAAACAGAGGCGAAACACTGCAAGAATTTGAAGCGGACATCGTGCGACTCGTTTTCTTGGCTTATCCTTTGGCGCCCAGCGCATTCATCGAACGATTGTCAGCAGTCTTTCGTGATTGGTGTGGCTAATCCGGAACTGCAGAGAGCTCTTCGTTTAATGCATCCGAAAACTTTGGACGACCCACTAGCCCGTGCCTTGGAATTCCAAGCAGCAACTGAAAATTTGAAAATCCACGCTCGTGTCCGAAGCATGGGCGAAGAAGAATTCCTCGAAGAGAGAATCGAAAGGATCGTCTCAAAATTCCTTCGGAACAAAGGACAGCCCAGGAAAAGGGAGATAAGTTGTTGGGACTGCGGAGAGCTTGGACATGTCCGCAGTCACTGCCAAAATAGCACAATGCGGCAGGGAAACTAGAAAGGGCCGGTGCAGAGGGGCGAGCGTCGGGGAGTGGCCCTGAGGCCCCACAGGAAGTGATAAAAATTGTCTCTCTTGTACGCCGGGTGGACAGTCTCTTTGTGGACGGGTGCGTGAATGGTGTGGGTCGCGCTATGTTGTTGGATACTGGCGCCATGACCACGATCCTGAGGAAGGGTACCACGAGAGGAGATCTCCAGCCTACAAGAGTCGACCTAAGAACTGCCACAGGTCAAGCAGTTAAAACGTACGGAGAGATGGTCGTCGACATCACGTTGGGAGACAACAAGAGTAAACATTGAGTCATAGTGGCTGACATCGTAGAAGATGTCATCTTGGGAATGGATGTTTTGTTAGAATTGGAGGTGACTTTGGACTTGAAATGGAAATGTCTCAAAGTGGCTGGCGAAGAAATCATCCTGTACGATCGGCAGAGAGAGCCCGTAAAAGTCGTCGTCGATGCGGATGAGGTTCTTCCTCCCAAAAGTGACAATGTCATCTTGGGTCGCCTGCTCAATATTGATCGGATGGTGACAGGAATCGTTGAACCCATAACCGAAGACATTCGTCGAGGAATTTTGGTGGGAAGAACTATGGCTGCCACCCAAGATACCACACCGATACGAATTATGAATGCGAGCGATGCGTCGGTGACCCTAAAGAAGGGAACGCATGTGGCCTTGTGCCATCCGATAGCGTCAGTCAACTTTGGACGAACGAACGCGGTGGAACCCCAAAGGAACGCCGAGGAGTTAACGAACCTTACGGAAGCTCTCCAAATAACGAAGACAAAGTTAACGACCAGGCAGAAGAGCGAGGTTGACAAGCTACTGAGTGAATATCAGGGCATCTTTGCGACAGAGGAATGCCCATATGGAAGGACGAAGCTGGTGAAGCACAGCATAAATACCGGTAACGCTCAACCCATTCGCCAACGCCCGCGATGGCTGCCGTTCAGCAAACATGAAGAGGCAGAGAAAATCATCCAAGACATGCATGAACAAGGTGTCATTGAACCGTCAAGTAGTCCCTGGACATCACCGGTAGTGTTGGTGAAGAAAAAGGACGGGTCGACCAGATTTTGCGTAGACTACAGACAACTGAACAACAAGACCGTCAGGGATAGTTATCCTCTACCCCGAATAGATGACACCCTAGACACCTTGGTCGGATCCCAAGTGTTTTCGACACTAGATTTGAAAAGTGGATATTGGCAAGTGGAAATGGAGCCACAAGATCGAGAGAAGACTGCATTCTCGATTGGTACGGGCCTCTGGCAATTTACAGCGATGCCCTTTGGACTATATAACGCACCTGCGACCTTTGAGAGATTAATGGAGATGGTTCTACGAGGACTGTCATGGAAAACCTGTTTGGTTTACCTGGACCACGTGATAGTGATCGGTAAGACATTCGACGACCATCTCAGGAATCTGAAAGAGGTATTCAAAAGGTTTAAGGAAGCCCACTTGAAGCTCAATCCAAAGAAATGCCAGCTCTTTCAGGAAAAAGTCAAGTACTTGGGTCACATTGTCTCGAAGGATGGCGTGTCAGTAGACCCTGAGAAGACGCATGCCATGAAACATTGGCCAGTTCCGAGAGACGTGCGAGAACTCCGAAGCTTCCTTGGATTGTGTACCTACTATCGACGGTTTGTTCTTGGATTTGCCGACATAGCGAAACCATTGACTCGCCTGACAGAAGACGGCCGAGAATATGTATGGAGCGAAGACAGCCAAGCAGCCTTTGAAAAGATGAAGACGTTGTTGGCCACCGCGCCTATTCTGAGCTATCCACGTGCTACTGGCTTGTTTGTACTCGACACGGATGCAAGTAACATGGGAATTGGCGCGGTCCTATCACAGGTTCAGGATGGACAGGAGAAAGTAATAGCTTACTTCAGTTAAGTTTTGTCGAAACCTGAAAGGAATTATTGCGTGACCAGGCGAGAGTTGTTGGCTGTGGTGAAGTCAGTTGAACATTTCTACAAGTATCTGTACGGGAGGAAGTTTCTACTTCGGACGGACCACGGCGCGTTGAGATGGCTGATGCAATTCAAGAACCCAGAAGGACAAATTGCCCGCTGGCTAGAGCGTCTGCAAGAGTATGAGTTCGAGGTTAAACATCGGGCTGGAGTTATTCACATGAATGCTGATGCCTTGTCCAGGAGGCCGTGTCCGGCTGAATGTGGCCATTGCTTGCGACAAGAAGGAAGAATTAGTCAGGCAAGACTGGTGACTGTGTTCGACGACGGTTGGGTACCCACCGCGCTTCGTTTCAAACAATCCGAAGATTCAGAAATTGGTAAGATAATCCGTTGGAAAGAGGCGGGACGCCGACCTGGGTGGGAAGAAGTCGCTCCTTCTAGTAAAAAAAGTAAAGTCGTATTGGGCACAATGGGACAGCTTGAAGTTAGACAACGGAGTTTTGAAGCGAGTGGTCGAGAGCCCCGATGGGACATCTTCAAGGACACAGATCGTCGTTCCCCAGAAATTGGTACCTGAAGTTTTACAGAATCTGCACGACAGGAGCTCCGGAGGTCATTTTGGTATTAGTAAGACATTGGCCAAGGTCAGAGAGAGGTTCTACTGGGTTAACTGCAGGGAGGATGTCAAAAATTAGTGCAGACGGTGCGAGGTTTGTGCCACCGCGAACGGGCCGAGCGGAAGAAAAACGGCGCCCATGCAACAGTACAACGTGGGGAGCCCGTTCAAAAGGTTAGCCATCGACGTAGCGGGCCCCTTTCCAGAAAGACTCGTGAAATAAATACATCCTGGTAGCCGCAGATTATTTCTCGAAATGGGTTGAAGCATATCCATACAGAGTAGAATTCTGATTAATACACAGGCACACTACTAGGAGAATTCTACTCTGTAAAATAAAACTTCAAACGTTTGGTGCTTCAGGAAAATTTTATCCTTTTGGCCTCAAATTTGAACCACTTATTCAAATTGTTGATCCTTTTTTCTAAATGCTCTATTCTAATTCCTGGCAAACAGTTCACCCGAAAGTTCTCCGGACACGTATTACCAACAAATCTCAGCAATGAGTCTCCCATAACAAGTACACTTGGCTCAGCACAATTCACTACTTCCGACTCCCTTGCTGCAGGTTCAGCACTAATTACACCTCCACTTCCTGAATCATCAGACTCACTCCGAGGCCTCGACACAACACCGTTTTCACACGCCGATGAACTTTCATCCTTCTCGGCAATAATTTCACTTCTTCTTCCTTTTGTGGCTGATTGTACGTATGATCTCACCTCTCCTTCAAACCTCTCACATTTTGCCTTACCTCTCGTTTTTGTTGTTGAAAAACAAGAAAATTGCCCTCGCAGTCTGTTATTCTCATCTTCTAACACTTCAATCCGTCTCCTCGCACTGGTCAGCTCCATAGTCAGCCTCGCGATATGAAGTTCCTGCTCGATGGTGAGCTGTCTCTCCCTCTCGACTCCACACTTCCAGCAGTTCCACCCGTCTTTAACGCATTCTTCCAAGTTGGATCTAGAGCAGATGAAGTGGAACCAGCAGCTACACACTCCACATTGCACTCCGTTCCTTAGGTTTTTGTGACAAACCGAACATTTAACCCCCACCGTAATTTTCGACTTCCCAGGTTTTGTCATTTCAAGGCAACTTTCACTTCTCCACGAGCTACGGCCGAATACGTCTGACCCTCACGACGGCCCAGAGAAGACTGAATGATTTGCACTGCCTCGATTTCCGAGTTATAACTATGATAGGCTACAAACGAATTAAACTTATCGAAACTTGCGTTATCGTACCTTAATTAGACTGAATCATAAAGTTTATTTTTTAGTTGAACAATTGTTTGGACTAGTCAAACATCACGGCTGATCAGATTCTCATGTGTTGTTAAGTCATTCTCAACTAAACTGGGGCGTAATTTTATCCTGCTTGGCAATGGAAAAAGGACTTTTTCAATCAAGGAGACAATTGACATTTTAGAACAAGTCGATTCTCATGGTGGAACTCGCGTCGATCTAGCGAAACTGCTACGATTGCCTATCTCTACACTAAATACTATAATTGTGAGAAATCGCGATGGGATTCTGAAACAAGCCAACCAGTGCGGTAATTTGTCTAAAAAGAGAAAATATGTTAAGAATTCTAAGTATGAAGAAATGGAAGGGTTACTTAAAGAGCGGTTTTTGAATGCTAGCGTCTTCAAATATCCCTATACGAGGGGGGACCCAAAAGTAACGGGAATAGCGCAGTGGGGGGTGAGGGATCGAGTTTTCCAGTAGTGGGTTCTAAGCAATGACATTTCTTGAGTCAGTGTGTGAAGCCTGGTCGCTCTAAGTGCATCCATTCGTCTGTGGGATTTTTTTCAGTAAACCAACTTTTTCCGTTGTGGCGAAAACGTGGAATGGCTGACTGCCGGGAGCAACGCGCCACTGTGAAGTTTTGTCTTCTGTTGGGGAAAACTACCGCAGAAACTCTTGTGATGCTTAAAACAACTTATGGGGATAGTGCCCTGGAAGTAAAACACGTGTCTACGACTGGTTTTCGCGTTTCAAGAATGGAGAGATGTCGATTGAAGATCAACCTCGTTCTGGGCGCCCATCATCTTCAAGAACGGACGACAATGTTGCAAAAATCAAGACAATGCTCATTTGTTTCTTCATTTGCAGAGGTGTTTTTCACGCGGAAATTGTTCCTCCGGGCCAGACGGTCAACCAACAATTCTACCTAGAGGTTTTGAGGAGGTAAAGGGCGGATCTTTGGCGCACAGGTTCAGGCGCGTTTTGGTTCTTCCACCACGACAACCCACCTGCCCACACCTCGCTGTCTCGCGAAGCAGTTTTTGATCAAATACGGCATGACGCCAATTGTTCACCCCCCCTATTCGCCGGACCTTACCCCCTGCGACTTGTTTTTATTTCCTAGACTCAAAAGGGACATGAAAGGAAAACATTTTGGGACTGTAGAAGGGGTGAAACAAAAATCGCTGGAAGGCCTAAACAACATTAAAATAAGCAAATTTAAAAACTGTTTTGAAAAATGGAAGAAACGATTAGATTAATGAGTTAAAGTCAATAGGGTTTACTTTGAAGGTGATCAAAATTTGGTGTAAAAATATTGATTAGTAAAAAAGTTATGACACAATTCCCGTTATTTTTGGGTCCCCCCTCGTATATGGTGTCATCATACAAGAAAAAGCTCTGCACATCGCCACAAGATTGGGAATTGAAAATTTCACAGCATCCAATGGTTGGTTGGATGGATTCAAAAATATTATTTTCTGAAGTTAATGTATGTATTATTATTATTTATGGGTAGGGTGCACAGTTACCATGAGTGAAGTGAATTTTTAAGAAGCTGTTTCTGTAACTTTTATTTATTAATTTGATCTTGATTTTGTGCGATATGTAGTAATCCCTTATTTTCTGTATAATGAAGGAGAAAAATAATTTTCACATTTCTATTCATCTAAGGTGTTCAATGTCTTTTTTTTTCATCGAATATAAAGTAATGAGAAGAGCTAGTTCAATGAATAAATTATGACACTGCTCTTTTTCAGTTTATCAGTCTATTTCTTATTTTTACTCTTACTCCAGTGAAGGAACATGGCTGTAGAAGTGAAAATTCTACTTTTCCCGCAATTTGCACTTTCCCGCAATTTGAACCTTTTTTTTAGGGTCCCTACAAAAGTGCAATTTAGGGGTTTTACTGTACATAATAATTTAAACAGAAGGTGAAAGAAAGAGATAGGAAACATGTAACTAAAATTGGACGAAGACACTGATGCGTGGCCGGGACTCGAACCCGGAACCTCCAGATTTCGTGCCGAGTGCTCTACCAGGACACTTAGATTTACCATGATTTCGGCTGGGGCTTATAACAAAGAAATATATATATATATATATACATATATATATAATAAAAACACTTGACAGGGGGTGGGGAAAGAAAAGTAAAAAGAGAGAGAGGACTTACTGGGACGTTTCGGGCATGTAGGCCCTTCTTCAGCTGTAGAAAATTGAGAAGTCAATTGACTTCTCAATTTTCTACAGCTGAAGAAGGGCCTACATGCCCGAAACGTCCCAGTAAGTCCTCTCTCTCTTTTTAATTTTCTTTCCCCACCCCCTGTATAGTGTTTTTATTATATTGTGGCCTATTGGCGAAATTTTCGTTTCGTGTATATATGTATATATATATATACAGTAAAACCCCTAAATTGCACTTTTGTAGGGACCCTAAAAAAAAGGTTCAAATTGCGGGAAAGTGCAAATTGCGGGAAAAGTAGAATTTTCACTTCTACAGCCATGTTCCTTCACTGGAGTAAGAGTAAAAATAAGAAATAGACTGATAAACTGAAAAAGAGCAGTGTCATAATTTATTCATTGAACTAGCTCTTCTCATTACTTTATATTCGATGAAAAAAAAGACATTGAACACCTTAGATGAATAGAAATGTGAAAATTATTTATCTCCTTCATTATTGATACAGAAAATAAGGGATTACTACATATCTCACAAAATCAAGATCAAATTATAATAAATAAATAAAATATTATAATAAATAAAAGTTACAGAAACAGCTTCTTAAAAATTCACTTCACTCATGGTAACTGTGGACCCTACCCATAAATAATAATAATACATATATTAACTTCAGAAAATAATATTTTTGAATCTATCCAACCAACCATTGGATGTTGTGAAATTTTCAATTTCCAATCTTGTGGCGATTTGCAGAGCTTTTTCTTGTATGATGGCACCGCATATATAGGGATATTTGAAGACCTAGCACTCAACACCCGCTCTTTAAGTAACCCTTCCATTTATCCATACTTAGAATTCTTAACATATTTTCTCTTTTTAGACAAATTACCGCACTGGTTGGCTTGTTTCAGAATCCCATCGCGATTTCTCACAATTATAGTATTTAATTTAGAGATAGGCTATCGTAGCAGTTTCGCTAGATCGACGCGAGTTCCACCATGAGAATCGACTTGTTCTAAAACTTCAATTGTCTCCTTGATTGAAAAAGTCCTTTTTCCTCCTCGCTTTTCCATTGCCAAGCAGGATAAAATTAGTTTAGTTGAGGATAACTTAACAACACATGAGAATCTGATCAGCCGTGATGTTTGACTAGTCCAAACAATTGTTCAACTAAAAAATAACCTTTATGATTCAGTCTAATTAAGGTACGATAACGAAAGTTTAATTCATTTGTAGCCTATCCTAGTTATAACTCGGGAATCGAGGCAGTGCAAATGATCTGTTGTCCACTAGTACGAGTTCTTTCATTTTTCATCATGTCTGGATAAGAATCCATTTTCATTCACCAAAGTTTCTACTTCGGTAAAAAATGAATACTCCTCCGCAGGTTTAATTACATTGTATAAATTACGTAGTTAGCTCCTAGCCTTACAATGTATTCATTTCATACCTTGTATCATTTCCTGGCAGATTGACGAGTTGACGTAGTTCCAATTTCTGCTACGAGTGGCGCTGTAAACTATCCCCGCCAAATTCAAATTCTTTCTTCAAACAGGTCCTATTACTGCTCTCTTTCGTATTTTTTCCGCAAATATGAGCAAGACAAAGTCAAAAAGTGTTTAACAAAGGATTATATGCTTAAGTAATGGACTTTGAAAGTTAAATTTTATTTTGATTGAGCGCGTTGTGGTGCAAATTGCGGGAAAACTGAAAAATGTAGTCTAAATTCGGGGTTCTGCATACATTGGAAACATAGGAAATGGAATGGGACTTCGTAAAAGTGGTGTACATTGCGGGAAAACGTAATTTCCGATAACGCAAATACGGGGTTTCACTGTATATACAGTATGCCAAGAGGGTGGCCGATAAAAAATATACACACGGAAAAAAGAACACTTACAGATAAAAACTTCCGATATTTCGGTGAAGACTAGCTCCACCTTTCTCAAGGTTTAAAGTAGGAATGAAGAAAAGGAGAGAGATTGAGGTATGGGAGGGGAAAGAGGGGGAGACGAAGGTGTAAGAGGGGAAGGAGGGGAAAGAGGGAGAGAGGAAGGTGTAAGAGGGGAAGGAGGGGAAAGACGAAGAGCGGGGAGAGGGCGTGGAGGAAGAAGGGAGAGATGAGATGAGGGGGAGGGAGAAACTAGTGTGATTTATTGAGTCCAGGGGGCGAGAAAGCCTGGTGGATTAAAATACAAGAAGATTCAAGATCTTTGAGCTGAAGGGGAGAGGAATAAGGGGGAAGGGAAGCAAGTAGACCGACTTTAAAAGTGTTATTGAAAGTGGAGTTGTGGGAGGAGACGTGAATGGCGACAGGGAGAGAAACAGAGAGGGAGGGGCAATCATTACAAGACGAGCGGTGCCCATTCATTCTAATATTGAGAGGAGTGGTGGATAAGCCAATATAGAAAGAAGGGCAGTATTGACAGAGGAGGATGTAGACAATGTTAGGCGTGGTGCAGGAGGGTGAGAGGACAGAAGGGAGGGGAAAAGCGAGGAACTTGTCCGGCAAGGGCTGGGTGATGAGGATGGGGCAAGTTTTACATTGCGGGCGGTTGCAAGGGGTGGGAAGGGATTTGGTGGGTTTGAGTGATTTGGACAGGGGTTTGGTAATATTGAAAATGGCGGATAGATTGGGGGGGCGTCTGAAGCTGAGAGAGGGACATTGGGGGAATATTTTAGAAGTGGTTAGGTTGTCCGACAGGATAGGGTAGAGGTTTTTAATAATACGCCTAATAGAGTCCACACCTGGGAAGTAGGTGGTACAGAGGGAGATATTGTGTTGGGAAATGCTATTAGTAGGAGGCAGTTTGGGGGAGTGTGGTTTTTTGAGGATTTTTTTATTGAGAAGTTGCTCTGGATAGCCTCTGCGAAGAAGAGATTGATGGAGGTTAGTAAGGAATTTATCAAGGGAGTCAGGGTTGTTGCAAATTCGGTGGCCACGAATAGAAAGGGAGTAGGGGAGGGAACGTTTAGTATGGGAGGGGTGGCAGCTGTTATAATGGAGGTATTGTTGTTGGTTGGTGGGCTTGATATGCACGGAAGTGCTAAATTTGCGGTCAGAGAGGGAGACGTTTACGTCTAGAAAGACGACGTTAGAGGCAGAGATGTTAGAAGTAAAGGAGAGGGGAGAGGAGGCGTTGAGGGAGGAAATGAAAGAGTTGAGAGAATGAATACCATGTGGCCATAGAAGGAAGATGTCGTCAATGTAACGAAGCCAGAGAAGAGGTTTTAGTGAGCATGAAGATAGAAAAGATTGTTCAAAAAGTCCAAGGAAAAGGTTGGCGTAGGAAGGACTGAAGCGACTACCCATAGCGCATCCTTTAATTTGAAGAAAGAATTTGTTATTGAAAGAGAAAGCGTTGTGGGTTAGGATGAAATTGGAAAGATCAAGAAGGAACTCAGAGCTGGGAATATGAGGAGCAGGGCGTTTAGTGATGAAATGGCGGATGGCAGAAAGTCCTTCAGAATGAGGAATGTTGGTGTATAGGGAAGTGACATCAATAGTGGCCATTAAGATATCACAGTTAGAGGGGAGTGGAGTAGAATGGAGGCGTTCAAGAAAATGATAAGTGTCTTTGATATAGGAGGGCAGGGAGTGGACAATGGGTTGTAGGTAGTAGTCAACAAATGCGGACATGCGTTCGGTGGGTGAGTTATAAGAGCAGACAATGGGGCGGCCAGGGTTGTCAGGTTTGTGGATTTTGGGTAGAATATAGAAGTTTGGGGTGCGTGGGTGTGACGGAGAAAGAAGGGTGATATCTTGTTTAGACAGGCCTTCTTCAGGGCCTTTGATTTGAAGGAAGGAGATTATTTCATCCAAAAATTCAGGATTAGGGTCATGGGACAAAGGCTGATATGAGGAAGTGTCAGAAAGTTGCCGGTTGGCTTCATCGAGGTAGTCAGAAGAGTTGAGGATGACTACTGTGGAGCCTTTGTCAGAAGGAGTGATGGCAATATCTGGATTTAGAGTAAGTTTTCTGAGGGCCGAGATTTCAGAAGGAGATAGATTGGGTTTTGGTTTAAGGGAATTGAAAAAAGATGGCTCAGAGAGTTTTGATAGGAGAAGGTTGGTGAAGATTTCAAGGGGGTGATTGGAAAGAAGTGGTTTTGGTTCATGTGAAGAAGGAGGTTTGAATTTGGAGAGAGCGGAGTGGGGGGGGGAGGTGGGAGACCGAGGAGTAGGACGCGTTTCCCAGAAAAATTTCCATTTCAGTCGTCGGCAGAAAAGAAGGGCGTCAGAGAGGATTTTAACAGGGTTTATTTTAGGGGTAGGTGAAAAACTAAGGCCTTTGGAAAGAAGAGATAATTGTTCAGGGGAAAGAGAAGTAGAGGAGAGGTTAACAACCGCTTTTTCAACTACCGGCAGTCCAGCCGACGACTGAGCTGGGAGGGTGGGGGCAGCGGAAGGAGATTCGCTTCTAGGAAGGACGCGCTTTGGGAAATCCACTGACGTAGGAGGAGGCGGGGTAGCCAGGTTGAAGCACGTAGCAAGGTCAGGTTTGGACAAGTACAATGGAGGTGGGGGAGGAGGGGATGTCGCCATGTGCACGGGAAGAGAGAGGCCTCGGCAAAAAAAGGAAAGGATTAGTGAAGAGAGTTTACGCTGGGCTTTTAAGCGCTTGGAGGCAAGAACACGAAGCGCAGAGTGGAGGGAACGTTGGATACTGGAGAGCGAATGTGGGCTGCACAGCTTGACAATTTTGATAAGGGAATGAATATCAGCATAGTATTGGTGTACAAGAGCTTGATAACGTAAGAGGACCGTATGACAGAAATTAAAGGAAAGCTGATAAGAGTACGTGTGGAAGAACGGACGTAAAGAAGGAGGGAGGCCGGTTAGGGGGAGTTTGATAGTGAGTCCGTTTGGAAAGATGCCAAGGGATAAGCAAGAGGAGAGAAACTCGGAGTGGCACGTGTATTGCGCCAATTTAAAAGGAAGTTTTTTTATAGTGTGCAGCCAAGACATGACAAGATCGGTGGAAGGCATGACGGACTAAGTATTAGGAGAGGAGAAAGGCGTGAAGAAGCATATGGGATAAGAGATAGATTCTCCTGGAAGTTTTATATATATATATATATATATATATATATATATATATATATATATATATATATATATATATATATATATATATATTATATATATATATATATATGGCCGGAATGGCCGGAATGGCTCATTTCTACTTCTTGGGCTCTGCGTGCCCCGAAACGCCTGTTCTGTATCTTTACCACTGTCTGTGTGCCTGATTCAAACTTTGCTTTCCTCTTCTGTGTACGTAATTTCTTCTCTGCCGGTGAGTGAAAATGTCCAGCGCCATCTCTCGGCGACTTTTACGGACTAATCTTGGGGGTGTTTGATTCATATAAACCCCCCGCCGATTCCAGTGTTTCTTTAGTAGTCTAGATAGCTTAGTGGTCAGAGCAGCCGGCGCGAAATCGGAAGGTCCGTGGTTCAATTCCCGGTCTAGACGAATTTTTTTCACTTGGAATCGGCCATCATTCCATCTTCACATCACCATTGTGTCATCACATTTTATGTGTTTCCTATACTCTTTCTTTCACCACCTGTTTGAACGAAATATTTATTATTTACGCCTGTGAGCGGTTTGAGTGAATGAATGAATGGTTGTATGGCCGGAATGGCTCATTTCTACTTCTTGGGCTCTGCGTGCCCCGAAACGCCTGTTCTGTATCTTTACCACTGTCTGTGTGCCTGATTCAAACTTTGCTTTCCTCTTCTGTGTACGTAATTTCTTCTCTGCCGGTGAGTGAAAATGTCCAGCGCCATCTCTCGGCGACTTTTACGGACTAATCTTGGGGGTGTTTGATTCATATAAACCCCCCGCCGATTCCAGTGTTTCTTTAGTAGTCTAGATAGCTTAGTGGTCAGAGCAGCCGGCGCGAAATCGGAAGGTCCGTGGTTCAATTCCCGGTCTAGACGAATTTTTTTCACTTGGAATCGGCCATCATTCCATCTTCACATCACCATTGTGTCATCACATTTTATGTGTTTCCTATACTCTTTCTTTCACCACCTGTTTGAACGAAATATTTATTATATATATATATATATATATATATATATATATATATATAAATAAACTATGCCACAGGTGGGGCGGAATGAAATATAAACACATAAAAAAGAACACTCACACTATAAGTTGATATTTCGGTTGCTCTAGAACCTTTCTCAAAGATAGACGGATACAGAATCTTTATCCGTCTCTGATTCTGTATCCGTCTGATTCTGTATCCGTCTATCTTTGAGAAAGGTTCTAGAGCAACCGAAATATCAACTTATAGTGTGAGTGTTCTTTTTTATGTGTTTATATTTCATTCCGCCCCACCTGTGGCATAGTTTATTTATATTATCGCGTGTGTGATTTTCCACGAACTCGTATATATATATATATATATATATATATATATATATATATATATATATATATATATATATATATATATATATATATGTATATATATATGTATATATATATATGATATCTCACGCGATAAACATGTCAGCCCATATTATGGGATGTAAAATTGGTTAAAAATTGAAGAAAGATGTATGCTGCAAATGGGTGTATTTATTTTCAAAGTATTAAATGTTAAGATTCCATTGTATTTATACAATCAATATGTATATAATAAGGACAAAAAAACGAATGACTAGAAATAATACAAACTTAATAATACCATGCCATAGAACTACATACAATAAATCATTTTATGTAACATCGTGTAAATAGTGGAATTCTCTTCCTCAGAATATAGCTCTCAGCTGTCAATGAGAAACAAAAACGTTTGGAAATTTCTACCTTTAGTAGAGCCATCAGCACAAAATTTATGCTGCATGACCTTAAGCCTCCGCTGGTTCGACCCCTCCTGCCTCTGCTCCACCACTTTGACGGTCGGGAAACCCATTTGTTTGGTCCAGGTGGACATGACTTCACCCACAGGTTTGTTGCTCGCCTCCTCTAGGGCTGCCCAGAGGTCTTCCGTAAATGTGTTGCCGTACTGATGGCGTGTCAAATACGTGTTCATCCCCTTACGAAAATCCTGACAAGAAAATCACATTACAATGACAACATGACCATTAAAAGTTTATGAAGTCATTTATGGGCAGTGCTACATAACTAAGGAGTACTTAGCCAAAACATTAAAAAGTATCCGTCGAGTACTGATATTTAAAATAAAATATTATTACATATCTCTTAAAAAATTCAAGATTGATATCACTGAGATAAAAGTCTTACTGTTGCATTGTGAGCTTTTTTCTTTATTTAAAATACTGTACGTGCATTTGTATTTTGCACTCCACAATCTAGTTGATATTCCATAAAATTATTTCATTGAGTATTTTCTCAGTGCCAACTGCGGTTTACTTTGTGCAGCACACTGCACTCTTTCTTAGCTGGCCTGCCGCGGACCAATAAATAAATACACAAATCTTTCCCTCGTAAATAATGAGTTCAAATGCAACAAAAATGACTACCTTGAGGAGCAACTTGATCTTCAGGGGCTGCGTCCATAAATGATGTCACACAATTTTGGACCAAACTAGACCCCCTCCCCCCCCCGTCACAGTAAGTCACAAATAGTGTCACCCCCTCCCCTTTAACGATGTCACAAAAATGAAAAAACTTCTACCCCCCCCCTCGCCACACATTGTCACAAGGTAGTGACCCCACCCCCCCCAGCAATACGTGTGAATGTCATTTATGGACAGCACTCAGAAGTGATCAAATTTTTTTACTTCTAACCCATAATTCAATTTACAGAAGAAAAACTTCTACAGAGCTAATGGCCTATTTCATTCCAAATATCTTTTCTTCTACCCACCTCGTCTCCAATATAGCGGTGCAGCATGCGGATGACAGATGCACCCTTGTTGTAAGATATGTCATCAAAAATTTCATCAATCTCTGATGGATGGCCAACAGGGACCTGAAATATGAAAGAGACTTGAGCAAAAAAACAGAATCAGTGGACGCGATAATAAACAAAGTTTAGATTCCAATGATGAAGGCACAGCTGTTTTTTTTTCATTTCAGGCCTCGGCTAATACCGCATTTATCCTCTCCGTGATAGGGGTCTGGGAAAAAAGTAGCAATAGTCAATCCATAACTAGTGATGCCACTTTTTCCGGTGCCAGCACGAGTCCTACCTTCAGTTCACAGTTATGGTTCCGAATTAACACCTGCATTGCTTTTTAATCTTTTTTTGTTTCATTACATTGCATCTATACAATGTATGTATCCAGTTAAGTCTACCTTATTATATCTGTAAAAACAAAATGTGCAGAAACATAAGAATAATAGAAGGTGCCATATTTGCAAAAGATTAACTGGACAATCATTGACCACCTTTGTCAACAATGAATACACCCTTCATCTTAACTTGGTTTATCTAGGTCATCATTTTCATTTTATTTATCATGGTCAACTCTGTCCCCCCCCCCCCCCCCCTTTGTCCTTGGCTAGTTTCCAAACCCTCCCCTCCACACTCCTCTGCCTGGTATTATGTAGACAACGCTATTTGAAGTTCATCCAAGTTAATAGCACAATCAACAGATACAAATGCAGCCAATCAGTCAACGAGTCCAATGCCATTTGGGGAAGAGAATCACGCGACTGATTCATCCGTGATGGTGGGCTTTGTTTAAATCATACAATAGTGAACTAATTGATTACTCTAAATTTCTTTCTGAGCCAAATGAATATATTTCAACTCTGCCACTATCATCTTGGACAGATTCTAGATGTGTATTCCATTTCTTTGAAGACACTGGTTGTCTCTTCCCACAAAACTCTATTTTTGAATCTATCGTGCATATTTCATTGGCATGGATGTTGACTTCTTCTTACCTGTAGAAATTGAGGAATAACAAAGGCAGTACCCATATATATCCGTGATCTGTACAGTACGACAGTGAACCGATCTTGCGATTCTTCCCGAAGGTACATGATAGCTCAGGGAAGGACATATGCTGTGTAAGAAATGCCCTCAGGGCCCCAAAGAGGTTCCCCTTCACGAGTATGCCGGATATTTTTAAACCAGAATTTTTCACACTGATGGAGATATTTTCGATTATACGAAAATTCGATATGAAAATACTTTTGTACATCTTGGAAATTGAAATCTAGCTATTGGCCATTTTAAAAATCAAAGAGTGGGTTAAATTTAATTTTTAAATAATATTTTTAATGCGGAGATATCGTTCTCTTCATAAAAAAATAAGAAAGTGCACCAATCAAATATTTTGACTGTGACAAGATGAAGAAGACACTGCACCAGCGATTTTTTTCTCGAGTTCCCTCGAACTTCTTTCGGAGGGCTAGGGATTCTGGTTTCGTCGCCGACCTTGACGTGATACTCCACCCCTACCCTTCCCTCCCGTCTCCCAAGCCCCTCCCCTATTAGAAGCCACCTCAGAAGTTAGGGCGTGGGGAAGCAATGCGTGTAATGTGATACTTTTGGTTCACAGTCGTAACTGGTAAGGGACTTCCGGTGAGCAGGGATGATGGTGTAGCAGTTCTTCATCGTAGAAAAGTTTTGGGGGAAATGGGCTGAGAGCAGGCCGGTAAATTTATAGGTCTACGGCGAGGTTTTACTCTAGTTGTAGTTTTTTAAGCTTCGGTCAATTTATTGCAATGCCTATCACCAAAATTCCTATTTACTTATAAATATTCCTTAGGGCTACAAAAAACATTACAATGAAAATAGAAATTGTGGTTCATAAGCTGATAAGTACTTTAATGATAATTATTTATGACACCAGAGATCTCATGTACATGATTATTGGCCCAGATATGTATCAGAGTATGCTTGTTGGCATCATTGCATATTCAGTTATATTTAAAGTACTATACTATAGAATGTTGTCAAAAGTACAGTTCAACAAAGGAAGCAATTACATAAAAAATAATAAAGGAATTCAGTCACATCATGGCACAGCTCATCCCTGAGGAATGCCTTGCAATGTGATATTACTGGACACATTCCCAAAATCATTAATTTTGTTTTTATTTTGCACCTGATCGGGTCTGATAGTGCATACTTCCCCAACTTTAACTTGCATCTGATAAACGTGAAGAATTTTGCCCATTAACTTCTCATTTTGTGCATATTCTTTGCCTTTTTATAAAAAAATATAGCAGTACATGATTATCTCGGAAAATACGGGATCTTTTTCGTTAATTATCAGAAAGTACGTTTAGTTCGAACCCGGATGATTCGAAGTCCAATTTTTGTGGTCCCTTGAATTTTGAATTGACGAGGTTTTACTGTACTGCCTCACAAGACGCTAGACTTCAAGGGGGGTCGTTGCCATGGGGGGAAACACAGCTCGCCTCACTGTTCTTCTAGGAGCTAATGCAGATGTCAGTGACTGACCGAAGCCCTGTGTTTTAGGAAGATCCAGAAATCCATGTTGTTTTAATAACATTAGGACCTTGCCTAAAACCTATGCAGCCAACACAAGGGCATATGGATGACATCAAGTATTTTAGAGGGACAAATGCATACCCACGATGCACAGAGTGAGGGTCAAAACTGAAAAATTGTTTTGTTATTGGATCAGTGTCCTGCACAACCAGTTAACTTGAAATTAAGGAACATAAAATTAGTATTTTCCCCAGCCCATTATACCTGACAGACAGGTTTAATTCATTCAAATTAAATAAAATTATGAAACATTTGCTTATGATTTTGCTTCCATTTCCTGCACATAAAGATTTCTCTCGATTTGCATTTCCCCACCATTCATACTTGTTTCCTTTGCCCCCCTTCTCCCCCGTCGACAGAAAGTGTTAAAGAGAGGTTTCACTGCACAGTACATCAGCAGCCACGGGCAGAAACCCATGCATTTTGTGAAAGTGTTTGAATGGAGTTAGCGAGGTAGGATGCAGGGCTACTCACTTCGATCGGGTGGCTGTTCTTCAAGCAATCCAGTTCTAGGGCCCTTACATATGTTTCTGTCACAAACTGCGTCCAGATGTCATACTCTGGGAAGAGGTGCTCCACGCAAAGAAACTCAACAAATGACGCATAGCCTTCATTCAACCACAAATGCGTCCACCATTCCTGTAAGAATAATTACGCATTACATAGCTCACCAGACTCATCTTTGGTTGCAATAATTTCTCACCAAGCTCCCAACACTCATAACACATGAGGACAAAGGTTTGCGAAGCTCAAAAATACACAAGAGACATTCTAGATTTAATTCCAACTATTTACATGACTATGTATTACCAAATATTAAGCACCAATACAAGCCTTTATGCATCAACCCCATTCGGCCAAAAAGTTATAAAAACACATACAAACTTCTTTAAATATTTCTAATAATCACGTGGAATTATCAAAATAAACAGAGAGTTTAAGAATTCTGAATTAAAATGGGTCAATTTATCTTAGTTTCACTGCTCTAGGGTCACCCATCAGGAAGAAAACGTACAAAATGTACTGAATCCTGATTTTTTAAATCCACAACACAAACACAACCTAAGGCTCTTATTACACCACGATCTTCTCCTATTGCTACAATTATTTCATTATTTAATATTTAAAGTAAATTGGACAATCTGGACAGTGGGTCAATTTGTTCCAAAAATTTTCAAATATGCTGAAATGCACTATTTAACAAATTTCAAAGTCATTTGGTTAGTTGCCCCTTTCGACAACTTCAGTGAAAAGAAGATAATTACTTCTTGGTGGAGTGGCCATCAAGTTAACCAAACACTGTTTAGCATGAAAAAATTGTGAACTTCTAAAAGTCATCTCTTCACATATAGTTTGAAATAACGTTCACTTACACTTGCTGCATAGTGCATTTCACACACACACACAATAAGTAAATTTTATTTTTCTCAACATTTCTAACACGGTAATTTTCTGGATCCAGAGGCACTTCAACCAATTGAAGTTCCACTGTATTCATGACATTTCTGCATTATGTATAAGTGTAATGGGTATTTCATTTAATATTAATAGGATATAACATATAGGCAATAACAATTTAAAATCACTAATAGTTGTTAATAAGATGTGTAATTATTTAAAATAAATCACCCATTATGTGAATACGTAATCCACAGCATATAATGAGCTATCACATTAATTATGTTTTATAAAACTTTATTCACCGTTATTAGCAGCTTTTCACGCTTATTCACCACCCTTTTCCTCTGCTTTATCCAATTTCATTTACCGCTAGTCAGGACTTTAATTTACCACAATAAAGGGACCCTAACTATTCCCAATTAAAAAAGTAGAACTAACACCATAAGTGAAAATGTTTACAGCTTGGGGATAAATTGGTTCTTTAGCTCTCAGGCACACACAGTTCCACCACGCCTACAGCTGGGAACAGGAATTGAAGCAAAAATGTATTGGCACTTAAAAAAGACCTAGACTCTCTCTCTCTCCATTAGAAATGACTCTCCTAGTTCTAGTCCTAGTTCCTCAGACCATTTTCAAACAAGCCATACACAAAGTTCACTGCCTTTCAAGTTACCGTATTAACTCGTGTAAGAGGAGGAGAAATCGAAGCCGAAAATGAGGGTGCGCCTCTTACACAATTTTTTTATCTGCCTGCCTTAAGCCTCGTCACAATATGAGCGGTAGGCGGCGGATGGCAGAGCAGTGTCACGGCAGGGCGGTAGCGGCCACTAAACGAGCGGTGATTTGACCTAAGATTAGTTCAGAATTAGGAATGGCAGTACATACTGTCTATAAACAAAATGTTGTCTGCCGACATTTTGCCACAGAATGAGTTGAACGGCAGAGCGGCACAAGAAAGATTTAATGTCTGGGATTGGCGGCGAGCAGCACTTATGCCGCTCACGTCTATCCCCCTATCATGTTTTCCCCCTGAGGTGGCTTGCAGGGTATATTGTAATGTAGATATCATGGCTGGGTTCGAGCGTTTTCCATGCCAAACATTAGGAACATGAAACTCAGTGTTGCCATCCTGTCGCTCGCCTACCACTGCCCGCAGCTCATACCGTGGCCAAGGCCTTACTCTCAAGTCCCTGGAGAGCTGAGTGACCTTGATACTTAGCGAGTCATCAAGGGGAGCGTATCGTTCGCTCGCTTGTTTACGGGGGACGCAGTTGCCTAAAAACATGTAAAAACTTGTTGTATGACAAGGCGAGGGTGTGAGGTGCAATTGGGGGACAGCGATTGGCCGTGCGACAAGTGCAAGCACCGGAATTTTCCACCCCCCTAACTTCTCATTTCCTGTCCTCGGACAACTTTGAGAGACTCAACTGTATGCACCTGCCCTAAGCTTAACTGAGAGAATTCTGTGAATATTAACATTTGTGCATGTGCCACCATAGGTCAGTGTTGTTCCAAAATGAACAAGGGCAAAAAGTTGCGGTATTTCACGGCAGCTGAAAAACTTGAAGTCATCAAAGACGCTGAGGAAGTAGGAAACCGTGCTTCCGGGCAAAAGCATGATGTGCCGGAATCATGCATTAGAAGATGGAGGAAGGATAAGGGTGCACTATTCCTTTCCAATAGGGACAGAAGTTCTTTTCGGAAAAATCTGCGAGCTGTGACAGGACATGCGCGCCCAATTGAAAAAATAAATGCTATAAATTCCATAGACGGTTACGATTTATTTCAAAGTTTGATTTTTTTCTGGTTTTGATGTCGTATCTACACCTTATCGTTCGTTTTTAATGCGGCAGACGCTTGGGTATTTTGCATTTAACGTGTTCACATTCCCACTCGTCACCATTTACAGCCAAATATAATTTGTAAAAGTTAACCACATTTAACCACTTCCCTGACGGATTTTTTTTACAAAACCGGTCAAAAAAAGTCATATTTTTTTATTTCAGATTCAGAAGCATTAAAGGGAGGCAAATCTGAAAATGTTTTCCTTTATTTTTTATTCCAAATAACTAATGATTTATTCAATAATTTCTGAATGTTGCCCCTTAACTTAAGATAATTAGGCAACCTGCATATCAGTATAACTTTCCTTCCCGTAAACCTTAGTTAGTCAGCCAATGATGAATACATTTAGTTTATATTGCAAAAGCATATCTTTGCCGACAACGTTAATGTTAACTATTAATTTTAGTCCATAGTACATCAAGAAACATCGCACAAACATTCATGGAAGTTAGGCAACCCGCATGATGACGACTTTCGCTCTGAAAATGTTATAACAGAATTCATTCTATGACAAAAACAAGAAAATTCATTTCTTTTATTTGATTATCTTTGAAGTGTGCTGGAATCCCTTTCCTCAGTGTTCCATACGAGTCAGTGGAGTGTGAAGTCGGCTAGATCTGGAGTATAAAAGTTATCCATCGTCAGGAAATATCATAGGCCAAATAATGGCTTCATTAGAGTCATCATCACTTTTGAGGTCATGGATAAATGGGCAATGTCTTTATCCAACACAGTCCCCTTTCCCGTGTAAATTGTCGTTGACCACACGTATCCAGTTCTCGATTCACAAAGAAAAAATACTTGCCAAATGAAGCTATTTTCATAGGCATGAACTGCCGTGGCGGCTTAGGCATGAACTGCCGTAGGCTCTTTTCGATGGTAACATCCGTCTCTGGTGTATGGAGTGCCTTGAACTTTTCCTCCAGCCTCTGGCAAATCGGACATATTTTATTTAGTTTGGCGTTGGGGTGTGTTTGGGGTTCAAAATCATTATTATAGGCAAAATGTAAATATTGCCTTATTTTTACGAATCATCGGTAAGACATTGTGTGTCCAAAAAAAAGAGAGGAGAGTATTGGTCTCGTTGACCAATAAAACTCAGTATCTGGCTTCCGCACTCTGCTCTGTATCATTACAAGGGCAAAAAACACGAATTTCTGAGCTTGTCACAGCTCGCTTCCCAAGTTAGTTTCCCAAGTTATAAAGTCAACATTTTCATCGTTGAAAAAAGTTTTTTAGGGAAAATCATTCGGGAACCAGGTCGAAGTTCATCAAAGAATTACCTTCAAAAGGAAACCTAGGTGGTGCCGGAGGAGGATTCGTTGTAAGCATTTCCTCTCACTCCGCTTCCCACGAATGTTCCGATGCGCCTTCTGATTCGGAGCTTGTTTCTCCGGAGAGAGTCGACTAGGAGCCAGGAACTTCAATGTCGATAACCTCCGAATCACTGCTGGTCAACACTGATTCCTCTCCGGAATCCATTTCTGATTACCAAATGTTACCGTGCGAAAACAAATAATTTTCCGTAGAGTTCACTCCTACTACACCGCTCGTATTAGAATGAAAATGTTAGAACTAAAAATGGAAAGTTAGTATCGGTGGAATTTCAGCGAAAAAGTGCATGCGCTCTGAAAATCAAGGATGCGTATTCTCTGAAATTCAACGAAAGACTGTCACTATCGTCCTTCCGACAAAGTACTCGTGGAAACAATCACAATATGCAAAGGATCTCGCCCCTAAGTGTGAAAAGCCCATCCCATGCTCATTATAAAATTTTTCTTTTCCGTTCCTACCATTTCCTGGAAAATAAACACACGTGTGCGTACCGCAACAGCATGAATTTTCCAACTAACGGTAAATTTATATCGAGAAAAGCCCATTAGTAAAGGGTTGGCTGGTGGGAAAGTAGCCCGGGGAGCAAAGGGTGGCATATTAGCATGACATGATACCGAGCGCCAGGTTGCTTAGCTGGTCATCGGCTCTCGAGCGGGTGTTTTCTGACCTCAGGAAAGTGTCAAGCATGACAATAGAAGGCATTACACATGTTTGGGATTTATCTCTATATTTCCTATTTTCTCGTACTCATGTGGGTTAGGGTAGCACATACACAGGGCACTTGTGTTGATTTCTATTGAGAATGTACGACCTTCAGACGTCTTCATCGTAAAGCTGTTTCCATAAATATGTTTCACCACTTCCGCCAGTATTCAAAGTAGAAAAATGAAAGGGGCTGATGAAATAACATTCGCAACATATCTAAACATTTACGCTCACGCCATTTTATCTAAAGAGAACGGTACAATAGACATTTCCTACATATATAAAAATTACCGGAAGAAAATTTTGCGGACGAATAATATAGAATTACATAATATATATAGTAACAAATATATATTGTAACAAATATATATTGTAACAAATATATATAGTAACAAACATATATGGTAACAAATATATATCTATAGTAAAAAATAAGGCAAGGAAAGATTCATGTTCTGTTGCTAGAGAAATATTGTTTTCCAATTACTGTGGAACTCAACGAAGCAGTGAATATTAGCGCAAAATTGAAATTGCAATTTTTATAACAACCGCTAAAATGTTGAAGAAAAATGTAACTGAATGCTCATGAAGTAAATGACGAAATAAATGAAAATAACTAATTTAAAAATTATTTACTTATTTAAAAAGTTTTTTGTCATGTAAAACGGAAGTTTTACATCATAAATTTGCAATAATTATCTATAAATAACAAAAATTGAAGTTGTAAATTTCGTAATAAGTTCGCAAAAGAAACTCCATGCATGAAGTAAATAGACGGATAGTTACGAATGACAATGTAGGTGATTGAAATTTCGTATGGGGATAACTTTTCAGTGCGTAAAAAATTATAACCCTCGAATTGCTAGAAATATTACCAAAAATGACCATTGTTTTAACATTAGAAATCACTATTTGAAAAGAGCGCTGCTTGCCGCATCGGTGGCTCTGGACCTTCAACAGCATGGGAGGTGGCAGGAACGCAAACTACTAGCATCGGCCGACTATATGCGGGCGTAAAGAAAAATATACGGACATCGCGGACTTGCCCGAATATATGCGGGCTTGTCAGATTTTGCACAACCTCGGTGCCCGAATATATGCGGGCTTGTCAGGGAAGTGGTTAAAAGGCTACTCACAGCGACTACGACTTGTGCATTAGGAAAACCGTGGGACAATTCGGATTTAAAAATCAGAGCACGGTGCGACTGTCCGCACTTACTAACTAAACACGAATTGTAGCGAGGTCGGATTTGTTTTGTTTTAATGAATATCAATTACTCCACTCATTCCAAAGGGCAATAAGCAATGTAAGCATTGTAGGGCTAAGGCTACAAGTGAATACTTACCTCCGAGGTCCATATATGCCTATGAAAAATGCCGGGTAAATTATAAGAGAATATTGCAAGGGCAAGCTTTGCGCTTGCGATATTCTGCTATATTGCACTTGCGAGTCCAAGAATAGCGCAAGGCTTTGATAATGGCCGAAAGTTCGAAGTTAGGCCCGCAAAACCTCGCAATAGGAGAGAAAAAAGCCCCAACATATTTTCTTCAACTTTAACGCATAAAAATAGGGGTGCGCCTCTTACACGGGTGCCTCTCTTACACGCGTTTATACGGTACATATACAGCGTCCTAACTTGTATGTAATTAAATGTAGAGTTTCTTGAATTTGTAATTTTATATTTAGCCGAATTTGTAATTTTATATTTCGCCGTTGTGCAGCGTTGCTACGCAATGGTTTTGTTTTGGAAAGAATCAATACCCTCTGAAAGAGGAGACAATAAACATCTCTCGCAGACTGTGTCATTCAAATTGAGTTTTTAATTCAAGTTGCAAGTTTTAATCACAACGAAGTTTTATCCTACTTTATAATTGGTGACCCCGACGTGATTATGGTCGCTACGCAAAGGTCGTGGAAGGAAAGAAGCGGCGTCGATCTTGTTCAACAGCTTAACCCAACCACACGTTGTTGATCCGCCGCCAGCCGCTCAGCTTCCACAACCGGGTGCTGCCAACGAAATTGCACAGCTTCGGGATGCCCTGCAGGGCCTACTTAAGCAGACGCATCAACAGCAAGCCGCCATTGCCATGCTGCAGCAAGTACGCATTCCATCGCAACATCCCAGCCGCATTGCACTCAAAATTCCAACTTTTTCGAGGAACAACCCACAACTCTGGTTCTCACAAGTCGAGGCCCAGTTCCGGCTTTACAATATCATAGACGAGGAGTCCAGGTATTTTCATATCGTTGGACAGCTTGATGAATACGGAGCTCAGGAGATTGAAGATCTTATTCTCACGCCACCGGCGAATGCACCATACTCAACCCTCAAGGACGAGCTCATCAGGCGCATCTCAATGTCTGAACAGCAACGCATTCGACGACTCTTAACTGGAGAAGAACTCGGAGACCGCACACCATCGCAGTTCCTCCGCTACCTACGCTCTTTGTCTGGCGCCGTACCTGACCAGCTACTGCGTACGATTTGGATGCAGCGCCTGCCATCCCACGTCCAAGCGATCATTCAGCCACATGCAGTTGACCCGACCGTCACTATAAACCGACTCGCCGCCATTGCTGACAGCATTTTGGAGGTATCACCCGCAATTCCTGCTCATATTGCGCCTGTCAAGCTCTGTTGCAGCCATCAATCCACCAGCAGCCCTCGTCACTACTTCCACACCGGCCACAGCCGCTGCTGTCACTCCTGATGATTTAACATCCGCACGCCTGGACGACCTATCTCGCCAGTTTGCCTCCATACATTCAATGCTTCAGGACCTCTCCCATCGTCCACAACGCCGGAGCACCACGCCACCCCCTCGTCGAAGCTCATCCACCGACTCAACGAGATCCAACGATTCCGGCGAGTGCTGGTACCACCACAAATTTGGTAGTAGAGCCAAGAAGTGCTTGGCTCCCTGCACTTTTCCATCAAACTTCCAACAAACAAAGCGGCGGTCGGTTGTCAATTTATGTGGAATCGCCGTGTTTTCGCGACAGGCAGAGTCAGCAGAAAACTATTCCTTGCTGACACCGGATCCGACGTAAGCTGTTATCCTCGCAGGCTGCTTCCAGGTCGTCACTTCGACGCTCATTATGATCTGCAAGCGGCCAATACTTCCCGCATTAAGACCTATGGACCCGTGCGTTTCACTGTAGATTTTGGTCTTGGCCGCAAGCACACCTGGATTTTCACCATTGCTGACGTCCCCGTCCCGATCATTGGATCTGATTTTTTGGCTCACTATAAGCTCCTAGTGGACTGCGCCAACAACCGCTTACTTGACTCCGCGACTGGCATCTCCACAAGCTGCATACGCTGCACTTCCGATCACCACAGCGTTAGAGTCGTCCAGCCAGCCGTGAGTTCTGCATTCGCCAGCATCTTAGCCGAGTTTCCTAGCCTCACTCGACCACGAGGAATAGAACACCAGGCTAAACATAATACGGTGCACTACATCAGGACTACACCAGGGCCACCAGTATCGTCTTCCCCACGTCGCTTAGCTCCCGACCGCTTGCGCATCGCCAAAGCAGTATTCGAAACCATGTTGCAAGAAGGCATTGCACGTCGCTCTGATGGGCCCTGGTCATCACCTCTCCATATGGCACCCAAGAAACCGGACAGCTGGCGTCCCTGTGGAGATTACCCCGCACTCAATGCAAGGACCATCCCCGACAAGTACCCAGTGCGCCACTTCCACGACTTCGGAAACCATCTTCATGGCTCAATCATTTTCTCCACCATCGATCTCATCAAGGCGTACAACCAAATACCTGTCAGCAAGGTAGACATCGAAAAGACAGCCATAACCACTCCATTCGGTCTTTTCGAATTCCCCTTCATGTCCTTCGGCCTCCGCAATGCTGGGCAAACCTTCCAGCGCTTCATAGACGAAGTACTGGCTGGTTTCGATTTTTGTTTTGCTTATATCGACGATATTTTGATATTCTCAAAAACTCAAGATGATCATTGCCAACACCTCCGCCTTCTATTCAAGTCACTTGACGAATACGGACTTTTGGTGAATGTGAGCAAAAGCACCTTTGGCGCCGACAAGGTCTCATTCCTGGGCTACGATGTCTCTTCACAAGGCATTCAGCCTCCTCAAGACCGCATCGCCGACCTTCGTGCATATCCCAGACCGTCAACCGTAAAAGTCGTCGTTTCATACCTCATGCCGCTGAACACCAAGCAACCCTAAACACTGCACGATCCGGCCTACGAGGAAATCAACCCTTTCCCTGGACACCCGAGTTAGAGCTGGCGTTTCAGGCATGCAAAGATAGTCTCACAGATGCTACAATGCTGGCCCATCCGGATCCCTCTGCCACCCTCGGTCTCTTCACGGATGCCAGTGCACACTCGGTAGGCGCGTGCTTACAGCAATTCACCAACAATGCTTGGCAACCCCTGGCATTTTTCTCCAGGAAACTCACTCCCCGTGAAATCGGTTGGCCAGCTTACTACAGGGAGCTACACGCCATCTACCTCGCCGTTCAAAATTTCAGGCACATACTCAAGGCATAACATTGTCTCATCTTCACCGATCACAAGCCTCTCACATTTGCGTTCCAGCAGACTCGTGAGAAGCTGCCTCCAGTTCAGCTGAATCAGCTATCCTTTATTGCGCAGTTCACCACGGACATCCGCCATATCAGCGGCTCTAACAACATCGTCACCGACGCCATGAGCCGTGTCGACTCCGTGACCGCAGCCAACTCCGTGAAATACTCTGTCAACTTGGCTCACCTCGCTAGAGCTCAGGAAAACGACAATGAGCCCGGCGACCTACTAGAATGAAAATCGGCTCTCCACTTGGAATCCTTTCAGATTCCTGACAGTAACGTGACACTTTACTGCGACACGAGCACTGGCCGCCCACGCCTGTACGTGCCTGCCTCCATGCGTCGACTGGTGTTCAACGCCCTGTATAGCCTCAGCCACCCTGGCTCCCGCACCACCGCCAATCTCGTGTCACAACGCTTCGTTTGGCCTTGAGTTCAACAAGACTGCCGTGCTTGGACGCGAACCTGTTTAGACTGCCAATGGAACAAAGTTTCCCGTCCTGTCCACACCCCGACTGGCACCTTCATCACCCCTTCCGCACGTTTCCAACATATTCACATCGACCTGATCGGACTATTGGACTGTGCTAAAGGTTATCGATATTGCCTCCCTGCCGTCAACAGATTCACTAGATGGCCAGAAGTTTGGCCATTACAATCCATGAGTACAGAGGAAGTCGCCGACGCGCTAATACGCTGCTGGATTTCGCGTTTTGGCTCTCCTGTCTGCATCACGACCGACCAGGGCAAACAATTCGAGTCCTAACTTTTCCGGTATCTGAGCAACATATTTGGTATTACACGATGTCGCACCTGTGGGTACCACCCATGCGCCAATGGCCAATGCACCAACGGGATGGTAGAAAATTTCCATCGCCACCTGAAGACCTCCCTCCGATGCCACCCTCATATGACCTGGCTGGACGCTTTGCCTCTCGTTCTTCTTGGTCTGCGCAGTGCCGTTAAAGAAGACCTTAAAGCCTCCCCCAGCTGAACTTGTCTGTAGGGAGCCCTTACGACTACCAGCAGAATTCATCATTCCAGCTGCTAAACCTGATTGCCAAGAAGACAACAATAACTTCGTCGTGCGGCTTCGTCAGCAAATGTCGCGCCTCCGTCCGGTTCCAGCGACGCGTCATTCTTCCCCGACACCGTTTGTGTTTCAAGAGTTATCAACATGTGGACATGTATTTCTTCGGGATGACAAGATAAGACGTTCCCTACAGTCGCCGTATTCCGGTCCACATCCAGTGATCAGCAGAGACGACAAGACTATCACCATCCTCATCAACGGTCAAGAAAGATGCGTTAGCCTTGATCATGTGAAACCTGCCTTCATTGCTTCAGACCACCCCGCTTGCAATTCATTTCGCCGCGTGCGTTTCCGTTTGCCGGACCTCCGGTCTCCGCGGGGGGCTGATACGGCGTCCTAACTTGTATGTAATTAAATGTAGAGTTTCTTGAATTTGTAATTTTATATTTAGCCGAATTTGTAATTTTATATTTCGCCGTTGTGCACCGTTGCTACGCAATGGTTTTGTTTTGGAAAGAATCAATACTCTCTGAAAGAGGAGACAATAAACATCTCTCGCAGACTGTGTCATTCAAATTGAGTTTTTAATTCAAGTTGCAAGTTTTAATCACAACGAAGTTTTATCCTACTTTACATATATTGATACCTGGGCATACCAAATGGAATCTTTGTAACAGCGAATCAACTAGACCTTAACCTGTGAAACGAAGGACAGAGAGAGAAGTACTGACCATGGTGACCAGGTTGCCAAACCACTGATGAGCTAGTTCATGTCCAACGACAAGGGCGATCCACTGCTTCCTCACGGCCGACGTGTTCTCAGGATCCACGAGCAGGCACGTCTCCCGATACGTCACCAAGCCCCAGTTCTCCATGGCACCTAAGACATGACATACAAGCACGACTATGAAGAGCATTACACATGCATGTGTATCAATAAAAGAATCACAAAACACATTCACACATACAGCACAGGAAATAAGTACCGTATAAACTTGTGTAAGAGGCGCACCTTTTTTCCCCGAAATCGCAGCCGAAAATGAGGGTGCGCCTCTTACACGAATCTGTCCGTTTCAAAATTCCGTCACCCGAGTTTGAAGACTAATATCTCAGAGATGGCTCAATCGATTTTAAAATGAAGTACATCAAATTTAAGCTTGTTTATTTCTGCGTTTATTGATGGTGTACAAAACATTTTAACGTTTATATAGATTTCAGTGTGTGCTTAAAAACAGAATTTTAGCGCATTTTCCCGGGTACCGGACGGATGCATCGCATTTACGGCTTCGTAATAACAACACGGATCAAGATATAGAAATTTCCTTTACAAATATTGTAGCAAACATCTTTCCTAACAGGTATACGAAGTTTCATATTATTTAATGCATTAGTATTTTAGTTATAGATGCAAATGCACGGATCCGTTATTTTCCGTTCCGCGCATCCCTGAAAACCGCTGTTTAGACCTTCTTTGAGCTCTCGAGTTCATCATCATGAATCCACTTATAAAATCTTAAAGGAATTCGTTGGTTAATCAATATCGATTAACATTTATTTTGGAAGAAGAGCGTGTTCAACTGCCAGGAGCATGCACGGAAGAGAAAGGGAGAGGCGCGCGCTGTTGCCCAGTCGGAGGAGTCTACTACAGGCATTACCTGCGGGGGAAAACCAGTTGTCTTTTCTCTGTGCATGAGTCATTTGGACTCGGTAAATAGTGGCATAAAGTGTGACGCGGCGTTCGGGCACGCGGCACACGGGCATTCCTCCGCGTTGTCTTGTAGAGGAACACCCGAAAGCCGTTACCAATATGGAGTAACGCCGTGGAAACCTCAGATCCAAGTGAATACTTACCTCCGGGGTCTATATATACCTATGAAAAATGCCGCGTAAATTATAAGAGAATATCGCAAGCGGAAGGCTTTGAAAATGGCCTAAAGTTCGCAGTTAGGCCCGCAAAACCTCGCATTTAGAAGAAAAAACAACTCAAAATTTTTTCTTAAACTTCGACGCACAAAAAGAGGGGTGAGCCTCTTACATGGGTGCGCCTCTTACACGCGTTTATACGGTATCTCATATCCCTTTTAACCAATGCAAATTAACTAAAACCCAATATTCTCTGCCTAATTTACATGTATCAGGCTATTTAATCATCTACCCATTTCAGCCACAATGTGACTAGCTTCACTAAATTCAAAAGTGTGATTCACTCATTTACAAGCACTGTATTCTGTTCGTGAGTTTTTCATACATAACACTAGTAATATTGTATTCTAACACGCAGATGATTAACTGTAATTATATGTACTCTTTCTTGTATATTTATGTACAATTGAACTTTTTCCTGACGAGGTCTGTATATATTCTGAACACTTTTGACCAATAAAACATTATATTAAAACAAAATATTATTCAAATTTCACCAAATTCCCCTTCTCCAGAGGAGTGCATGGTTGAGAATCATTCCGAAAACACAAAGGAAAAAAAGCATTTCTCACCTGCAGAAAAATCTGCAATGGCTATGAGGTCAATTTTCGGAAGTGGATATGCAATTTGGAAATAGTCTTTGTAGTACGGGAGAACCTGAAAATGAGAGGAGAAAGAAAGCAGAAGCAGCATTAAATAATGCAAGACAAACCAGCGAACAAGCCATTTAAGATATATTGCACAACTATCCCCAATTTTTATAAAAAATTAACATCATAATGATTAATGACCACAATTTTGAACTATCTTGACCACTTACTAGAGCCCATGAAAAAAATTTGCATGAGCAAGATGCAAGATGTGTTCCCCATACAGTAAAACCTCAGTTTAACACCTTGATTTTAGGTTGACTCTCAATTGTACGTAGCGACCTTTGAGGTCAAGTGGGGAAGGATAGGAGGGAACTTCAAAGACAATTTAATGTAGTCTCTCAATTTTACATTGTTCCTTGATTTCAAACAGTCATAATCTGGACCCATGGCCCCAATTTCTTCATTTTTACATAACATATACATATTTGCAATAATCTTCACCAGTTACAAGCAAAGCTGTTGAATATGACAGCTAATCTCAACATGTAAACAAGCATACCGAACTATGTACTGCATTTTCCTGCAACCTGCGCAGAAAATACAGCAATAAAAGCTCGCTCTTGCACGAGGATTTATTCAAGGGCATGGCATTTCTTCAAGACATCGCTGAGTAGATGACAGCACTGTCAAATACTCCGAGAATTGTTTTTTTTCCGTTTCATGGAGACATTTAACACATTCGTGGCAGCATGACCCACTGGTAGGGTCATGGATTGCCTATCCAGGATGTCCGGAGAATCTCAATTTCTTTTATCTCTGAGTTTTCCAGATTTTCCAGGCCAATTTTGGCATTTTCAAGGGTCTTGTTCCACTTTGTTTCTAACATACAGAAGAACCACACTTATGAAACTTTCAGCGGACGACCAAAAATAAGTTTCATAAGTGAGGAAAATGAGGATTTCCGTCAATGTAATGACGTTCTTATCAAACTTTTCTTCAATTAATTCAACCGCTTCATCTCCAGGTACATATATTCGTAAAAAGTGACGTCACGTCAAAACAGACGAGGAAGTCCTCCTGGTTCACTCGAATATCTTTGATGATCTGGAGGAAATGTTGAGAGTACTTCACGTCAAGATTTAGCCTCCTCCACTTTAGGTAGCAATAAGGAAGAAGCAATCGATTCAAAACAAGTTTGTTTCCAAATCGTGCTGCAATCAGCAAAAACATTGATGCCTTTCATGGAACACGATTATGACACTTCTGTACCAGACATTTTTTGTATTAGAAAAATTAGAGATGGCCATAAAAGAGATAATATATAATGCAAAAATGCAAAAGAAAGTGACAGATTTATTAACACTTTCGAGACGGTGCCCAAGTCTGGGTCAGGTGACCACCTATTCTTACGTGGACTGCGCCCGAGCCAGACTCGATTGCTCCGTATTATGTATACGCAGCAAGAGCTCCCTGAGCTGCACTCGGCTGGCAGCAGAATGAACTTACTACTGTATATCTTTCAAAGCATTCCCTAAGAGGTGCTGCCATCTCAAGGGTTTTTATTACTTTTTGGACCAATCTTGAGAGTGAGTTGCCGAATGCACATCAGCGGTTCCCGCTCACGTCACCTGGTCGACTATATCCATGTTCTACTGTTTTAAATCTTTGACAGCTTTGACTTATAACGAGTTTTCAGATTGTTATATTTTACTGGCCTATATCTTACTTCTTTCCAACAAGAATGTTACGTTTATTACGTGAAAGTGAAGTTTTAGATGTACTGGAAGAGGTGTGTGAAGACTCTGGATTTGAAGTGGATGATTTGGATTCATATGCGGATCCCGATTATGAAGTCTCAGATGACAACAACAGTGGTATGTTACAGTCTTTACAATTTTTTTACCCTGTGCAATAGCAATCTAATGTATAATATAACAGTCAAAGTAAATCGTAAGTTATAAATTCTCTATACCATGGTTATTGAATTCGTAATATTTCAGATAATGAGGCTCAAGACCCCTGATAACGTCCAGTCTCCAATGTGTTAAATGATTTTGTAGATGGTTGTATTAAGTGAGGATCATTTGTACAGTTCTGTTCAAAAAAATTGTACAGCCGAAAATTTCTGAGTCCCCAGTTTTCGACGATGTGGCATTGTCGCTGAACCATGCCCCCTGTGACTAGTAGTTGCCAGTAGCTGGGGGAGTTGAACTACCCACGAAAGGAAATTTTTTACCTGTGAAAAGGATTATTTCCGAGGGGAGGGGTAAGGTTTCTTTTCTTGTGATGTGTGAGTAAGAAGAAAAGGGAGATGTACGGGAGAGCAATAAACTCTCCGAGCGGAACAACCACCTGAACTTCGAAACGCCCTAAACTGCCAAAAAGTGACAATAGAAGAGAGCAGCAGCTTCTTATTCCACTGGGAGCAAAGAATCAGTGTTACGGTCTGTCGAGCTGTTTCCGCACATTATGTGGATGTGTGGAAGCGGCCCATACATGTGAAAACTTACATGACCTCTCATTCACAGCAGCTAGGAAGCGTGGAAGCGAAATGTCCACTTCATTGGCTTACATCCCCCTTGCTCGTTTTGTTTTTTATTAGTTTCCTACTCATATTAATTAGCGTTATAAGCTTACAATAGGTTGATCCTAAATATATGTCATTTACATTTTCTTTATCTGGGAGTCCTTGCGGTATCAAATTTCCTATCACTTTCAAAAATGTCATAATTAATTCTGCATGTTTCACAGGACATTGGTTCAATTTTCTTTACTTCGCCATAAAATATTTGCTGCTTAGGTAATTAAGTTAGGAAAAAAGCCACAAAAAGTATTGTAGAAAGTGCTATTACAAATGTTCTTTCTATAGATCTCGCATAATAAAAATCTGACCTATGGCAAACGGAAAATGCAGTAATGGCGGTGAAGCAAGAGGGTGATGAATTGCACCTGATACAACCACTAATCTAGGATCAGCCAGCTCAAGTCATTCATATATGGTATAAAGTCATTAGTGAACACATAATATACACGTATTTGAAGTTCTGCATTGGATAATAAAAAGACTGAATATATAAGAAGGATGAGATGAGTGCGAAAGGAGCATTTTTCAATCTGCACGTCCTTCTTTCTGAGCCTAGGATTATCACGAAATTATTTGCTAAAAGAATGTGAAATTGAAAGCTCATCATTTTAAAATTAAACAATTGTTTGCGCAGAAATATATTATCCATATAAAATGTTTTCCCTTAATGTTTTGCAAGGAGAGTTGTGTGCTCAAATTCGAGCCAGACATTATCGGTTACTTCAGAGCGAAATTGTGTGATCTAGATTCGATCCAGAACATATTACACCATTTCAAATATAATATAGATTGCGATATCACAAGGACTTCCAGATAACGAAAAAGCGTCAAACATTTGAAAAAATTTTACGTTAATGAATATGCGTATAAATTAAAATGCTCATAAGAAACGAAAGGAACTCCAGGGACTGAGACCCAAGATTGGCTTTTGTTTTCCGTGGCTGCTTGCATCTGTCGTGTGCGAGGGATCTTGGCACGTCTGAACTTTGCAGATCTCTGTTTTCCTTCTTACTCACACATCACAAGAAAATTAGCCCTAACCCTCCCCTCGGAAATAATCCTTTTCTCAGGTCAATATTTTCCTTCCGGGGGTGGTTCAACTCGCCCAGCCACGGCAGGAAGGGCCGCTTAGAGAGGTTATTGCTCTCTCAGGGGGGCGTGGTTCTGCTATGTTGCCAATTGTCGTGAATTTGGGACTTAGAAATTTTCAGCGGTATGATTTTTTTTTAACAGAACTGTACCTTAGAACATATTACATACATTTACTGGCTATGTTCTGTGAGAAACCTTCATTGCATGAAACTGAATAATATGAAGCAAAAAAAAGAAGGTTTTGATTACATGAAGCAAAACTGTCAGTCCTGACAAAAATCCTATACTAAATACATGGCGCTGTTCAAAAATACTAAGTTTTGAAAATACAAAATTTTCGAAATTATGAACCTGGATCCCCTGAAGGAAATGGAATTAGTTTTACATAACATTGGTGAAAACTGCACCAGCAAAACTCTCTTCTTGCAGGCATAAACGCCTAACAATTCAGCACTGCTGAATATTATGCATGAAAGATGTGAAATGCACGAAGGATAGTGTATTATTTTCTCACACACGCCTGAGTCACCCAGTCATTTTCCACACTAGTCCCCATATCATTTAGATGTCAAGTGATGGGGAAAATTGTAGCTCAAGCCATTATTTCTCCTATCACGTGGATATTCTCATTATAATTTAAAGGTACATGATACTGAAACCAAAGCCACAACTACCTCAAAATTGAACGTGAATGAATTGCCCATCACTTTTGATAGTCCGATTGGCCCTCCTCCATTAGCATGGATAATCAAAGGTCTACCGTAATTGTATGTTTTCTAATTTCACCCCACACCAGGTTTTTCCCAAGGCAAGCTTAAACATGAGACATGACATTATATTTTTTTAAATTTAGAACAAGAAACTCTTGAATGACGCAATATAAAGCGTCAAGAGTGTTTCAGGGTGATCAGGGGAAGCCGATATATCTCGGCACCTTTGCTCACTTGGCAGAGTGTCTTTTAGGTTCAAGTCCGCATTCGATGGGAAATGATTGATGCCCACTTTAAGATGTGTTGTATAACTAACGAGCCTTACCTTGGAGGCGACATCAAGAGCAAAGCGTCCTTGCTCTGCCTTCCCAACAGGTGTGTAGACTCGGACCAAGACCCCATCTCCAGATTTGGTCTCGATGCTGTCAAACTCCCCGACAACCACAGCAACGAGGTACGTGGGCATGACGGGTGTGCGGGAGAACTGCAACTCCCTCAGCGGCTCGCCACCACCCTCCTTCCCACCTCCCCCCTTGCCCCCCGCCTCCACCATGAGCTTTTCACTTTCTTCTGCAGTCAGCTGCCTCTCTGACACCACTGGCTACTCCCAATGTCCACCACACGCGCAACGAGGGAGCCCAACAAAGGAACACCGGCAAACATGAAACGAATCGAGATACCACTGATTAGGATTTCAAAGCACAACTACTTCAATGGGCATCATCTGCAACGGAGATACACGAATGTGTGAAAGTCACCGTGAAAGATATCAATTGCCTGGACCAGCAATCAAACAGAGAGCACCTGAATTTGTGTACAGGGTGCACTAATTAATTAAGCTACCAAGGCATCCTCTTCCACTATGAATTTCTTGGAGGCTTTGAAGGAAAAAGATTCATTAACAAGGTACAGTGCACATGCTACCAATAAGTATTCCCAAGCTTGGAAGGAAGGCGACGCGTCACCCAGGGAACTTATTTGGTCAAAGCACTTGGTGAGAAATTGGGGATCTGAGTTTGAATCTGAGCTGAGAAGAATAATTTTTCACTGTGAATACCACACACTCTCGATTAGATCCTCAACAGAAGAGAAAAAGGTAAGGATTTCAAGTTCCATAATACTTGAGGCAGAGGCACGGCGTGGATAGCCATGGCTAAGGATGAGAGGTTGGTCAAACTGGTTGGTCTCTCTTCAGGCTTACAACAGTAAAACCCCAATATTTGTGTCACTGGGATTTATGTTTTCCCTTAATTTACATACGTTTTAATTCCATTAAATTTTCTTTCTTTCCATCGTGTACGTACGTATTTACACGGTTCCTTTTTCAGTTTCAGTCCTGCTATTTGCAACACTGTGTGCTCGATGAAAAAAAAATATTTTGCTTTTTCAAGGTACAGTGAAACCTCTACCTAACGAACTCCCGATAAACGAAGAACTCCGATGAACGAACAAATGCTATTGGTCTCGCCAAATTCCTATTTAAATGCATTGGTAAATACCTCTAATGAACGAACTCCTGCTCTACGAAAACTCCCGATAAACGAAATGAAAGATTAGCCCTGTATTATAATGTTTACCTCTTCATAACGTATTTTCAAAAAAAAAAAAAAAAAGGCTAATTTTGAATATGTTGCGAGGTTTTTGCCGTTTTTGCTGATTTGAAAGTGACTAGGACCAATCAGAGACTCCTTTCAAACAAGCCAATCAGAAAGGTCCTTGTTGTTTATCCAGTTAATTGCATTTCCGGTATTTTGCATCAGTGTTAGCGGCGTGGTTAGTGATTTGGTCGGCGTTCTTGAGTTTTACTGTGGTACATCATCGGGAGTTTATAATTTCAATCTTTTCGAGTGAAAATTGGTTGCTCTCGAGTGTTACTGCGGTTCAATTTCGTGAGATTGGGATGAAGAATTGGGACTGTCCAAGAGTTAAAAATATCTTTGGTTGGTAATGAAAAGAATGGAACTTATAGGTTGGCAGCGCAAGTCACGCGAAGTGATTTTCATCTCTTTTTTTGTGAACTGGATTGTAATTTGAATTTGTGACAGAAGTGTTGTACCAAAATGACCTGGTCACGTGAATAAAACCTCGTTAAAGTTAACCGGACGTTCCTTTTCTTTCGCTAAAACTACGGACTTCAACACCAAGAACATACCAATCAGCTGGTAGAATACTAAAATGAATAATTTCAATCTTTGCGAGTGAAGCCTGGTTTTGCCTTAAGTGGCAATTATTACGTCTGGTAATTTATCTACTTATTTGCAAGGTAAGTTCGTAATTTATTCTCCACGCTTTTGCAAAAATTGTTATCCATGCTAGAATTATAAAATGTCAAATGTTGACTTTCATATCGCGGGCTCGAAAATTTCTTTAGCATACTTGAAACACATCTAATGCAATGAAATCCCGTTCAGCGGTCATTTACGTTGTGCGCATTCCTAAATATTTTTATTGCTGTATTAACATTATTTTTTTTTAATTTGAACGTCTCAAATGTGATAATTGTTTTTTTCGCTCGCAGCCATCCTGAAAATAATTCTCGAAAAAAAGTAGCTGGCGGAACGAAAACCAAAATATATCGTTCTGTATTTACGGAGCAGTTCTCAAAAACCTTTAATGCACCGCGGATGTGACAGTGTTAAGTTAGAGTTCTTGAAAGTGGCGGCATAAGAAACTACTATCATTAATTCTAGCGTGTTTGTGATGCATTGGTCGGGAAGATAAGGCCAGTTTACGATTGGCGTCAATGCGTACTTCACCCTCGAGCTGAATACACAGGTTCCAACCCACTACTACAATTATCACAGCAATTACAAGTTGATAATAGTCATACTCGTCCATGTTCTCGCTCTTTTGTAGATAGTAAACAAATCAACACATGTTGGCGATCGGCTGCATGTAAACATCTGCATCCAAGCAAACATGAATGAAAGCGACCAATGGTTACCGACGCACATTCTAGTTGTCGGCGATCGTAACAGGATGGCGACAACGCGAAAACAATTCATGGTTAAAGTTTACGTTCGTGCCAACTATAAATCGGCCTTTAGAAATCGCAGTAAATGGTATAATTAGCTGGACTTGCTGAAATACCCGCTTGTTGCTATTCCATGGTTTTTTATGAGGCAAGGGAGCAGTAAGGATAAAAGTATGCTATCCTCTGGGGAAATTTTACCTTTAATTGAGTTCTTCATACAACATTCCCTGAAATTCAAGGTACAAGAAGTGGATTATTTAAATTGCCCCTGGAGTGATGCAACGTGAAAAGCACCTCCGACAAACGAACTCCCGATTAACGAACTGGAAAATTATCGGTCCCTTGAATTTAGTTTAGTAGAGGTTTTACTGTAGTTATTTGTGAAAATGACCCTTGATAAAATACTTTTTGACTTCTTTTGGCAACGAAACACTTGAAAAAGACAATAGGCTACATATATAGCCACAGTAATTTGAACTGTTTTAGGGAATACAGTAAAACCTCTACCTAGTGAACCTCTTCTTATCGTAAACCTCCGGTTATCGTATTATCTTCTAGGTCCCGCCAAATTTGTATGCAACCATATAGGGAAACGTCTTCCTATCGTACCTCTCTAATTTCGAAAAACCTCCGCTGTTTGTATTGAGACAAGACTCCCCTGACTGCGCAACTACCTCTACGGAACGAAATATTTGGCGGCAATTGTTCTCCTTACTCCCACACTTGTTATCTCATATTCTTTGGAAAGGTTACAACTTACGAGCGTTGTAATTACAACTTCTTACACCTTTCCGACGAGTATCAATCGCATGAATTCATTCACAACCACGTACAAGAGTAATTATCAGCCGCGAATGTAGCTACATCAAAATACTTAAAATAGCTTAGCGTTCAATTGATCATTAAAAGAGATTTTTTGCCAGATATGACTTCACTTTATTATTAATAGCCTAAAAATCTCGTTTTAGTTACGAAGATGACCAGTATGTATTCAAAATGATTACCGCTTGGTCGCATTCGCGCCCTTTCACGTGTGCATCACGGCATTCGTTTGTTTTATATGAGTATTCACACCGCGAATTCTAACTCCCATGATCGAGGTGACTAGCATCCACGATCGAGACAACTACTTTGTAGCAATTCGTACTATCAACCCACACGCAGCATTATTCGTCATTTGAGACGTAATTTAGTGGTTGATATGAAGTCGGACGATGAAATATCCCTATCGCGTTTCTAATCTAACTCTCGCCGGTTTATCCCTTTGCTGATTCACCGAAGTTCGTGTCTTGCAGTTCGGAGCTCAATCTATGTTAATTATAATTTGAATAGTTTAATTTTGATTAAACCATCTACGAACTATTTCTAATAGACGATTTATTGCCTTTCAATCACGTGAGTGCCATTTATTGTTTAATAAACTTATTACGAATGAGCTTACCTATTGCCTATTTCTGATATTTGTCTTTGTGTAAATATTAGGCATTTCTCATTGGTTATTTCCAATCGCATTTTTGAAATACTCTGATAATAAGAAAGAAAATAGCGTAAATGACCTGATTTATTTTAGGCCTAAAATGGACTTGACAAATCCCAGAAAAAGGCGGCTGCTGAAGACAGAGAGTAAATTAGCAATATTCCAAGCCGTTGATGAGGGGAAGCGGAAGATAGACATAGCTGAAACCTTTGGAATACCACCATCCACCCTGACATCCATTTTAAAAAAACGTAAAGAAACTGAAGAAGCTGCACGTAGAGGCTGCATGGATAAAAAATCTCAAGCAGTGAAAAGTGAGCAAATAGATAAACACGTATTTGACTGGTTGATGGAAGCTAGGACAAGAAATATTCCCATTTCTGGACCTATTTTACAAATGAAGGCAAGGGAAATAGCCTTAAAAATGGGAATAGAACATTTTCAGGCATCAAATGGATGGTTGCAGAAATTTAAAGTCCGGTGGAATCTAAAAACTTTGAAAATGTGTGGGGAAGAAGCGTCTGTAAGTGACACAGTGGTAGAAGATTGGAAAAAAACTCTGCAAACAATTTTAGTGGGGTAAAAACAATGTGACATTTTCAATGCTGATGAGGCAGGTTTTTTTATAACTTGCTTCCTGACAGAACTCTTTCAGTTAGAGGCCAACCTTGGCAAGGAGGAAAAAAAAGCAAAGAAAGATTCACAGTGCTATTCTGTGCTAATTCTAATGGCTCTGAGAAATTGGAGCCACTTATCATTGGCAAATATAAAAAGCCTAGACGCTTTAAAAATATTCAAAAACTTCCTTGCTTATACAGGAACTCCAAAAACTCATGGATGACATCATCTTTATTCTGTGAGTGGTTGAGCATGTTACACTCGAAGATGGGGGTGAACAACCAGAAAATAGTACTCCTCATTGACCAGTGTGCGGCACATAAAACTGAGGGGATTGGCTTACGAAACATTAAAATAGTGCATTTTCCACCAAACACCACCAGCAGATTGCAACCCCTGGATCAAGGAATAATTTCCATTGTGAAAAGAAATTATAGACAGCAACTGGTGACATACATGTTGAGGACAGTCAATGATAAAAATGACATAAAGAAGTGTTCGTGGAATATACTTCAAGCAATGCACAGGCTATGCCTTTCATGGAATTGTTTGCAGTCTGAGGTGATTGAGAAATGTTTCACCAAGGCAGGATTTACGGGGGGCAGTAGTGAGGAAGACAGTGAACTTGAGGATGAGCCAGCAGAATGGCATGAAATAAATAAAATAATGAATGTTCAATTGCCGTTTAATGACTTTGTGAATGCTGATGATGCTCTGCTTACATGTGCACCAAATGTGGGAGAAACGGTGGGCGAGGTGGAGGCAGAAGTTGGAGAGGTGTCACCAGCAACCAATTATGCGGAAGAAGAAGATGATGATGATGAGGAATTAGTTTCTGCTCCAACCAGAAAAGAGGTGCAGGAAGCTTTGGTTGTCATGGAAAGATTTTTTTTAAATATGGAGGACTGCAAAAGTGAGAACATGACTTTATTAAATAAGATAGAAATTATAATTTCAAAAGAATTAAAAAAAAAAATTAAACAAACACATACCACTAATTTTTTTTCAGCAAAAACTAATTAAAGTATTCTGTTCCTTTTTTGTTACTACACTCAAAAAACTATGGAAAATTAGAAGTATGTATATTTAAAAATGTACAAATATAGTGATTTAAAATACAGCAGCAATTTCATTAATTAAAAGGGCCATTAGGAAGAAATTATGTTCATCCCGCTAAAACCTCTTAATAGTGAACCTCCACTTATCAAAATGTCATAAATGTTGGTCCCTTCCATTTCGATATAAAGAGGTTTTACTGTAATTTGAATGTGGTGGGGTATTACACAGTGCCACTAGTGATGAAATTAAACTTATCATCTTAAAGCTGCCAGGAAAGATTTGTACTATGAAATGAATATATTGCGTAAGCTATGTAATTTATCCAATGTAAGAACACCAGTAGAAGAGTATTTTGTACAGAAGCGGAAATCATGAAGAATGAAAATTACTTCTTCACCAGTTATGATGCAATGTGACAAAATCAACAACTTTGTAAATTAAACTTATTGATCCCCGCTTTATCACATCCAATTGTGAGCCACACCGAATCTACAACATTATTTCTTTAAAACACAATTTGAAGATGGCTTGAAAAAGACTTTTTGCATTAGAAGAACAGTGAGGTAGCCCAGATTTTCATGGATTGTTAAGTTTTCCACGATTACATAGGAATGCAAATTTTATCATTGCTTGGCATTTAGGAAAGCGAGGTTGAAAGGAACATTTTTGATTGAGGACAATATAAAATTTATAGAACATTTTGAATCTCACGTTGGAAACCACATTCATCTAACGTCGCCGGCCTCGACTCTGAATGCCATTGGGAAAACTTTTGATGTGACTCTGAAACATACGAACCAGTGCGGATATATTAGTTTGGTTTAAAAAAAGGATTCTAAGTGTGCATGAAGTATTAGAATGATTAATGAAAGAGTGTTTTGGTTTTTAAGTGCTTGATCATAAAATATCCATGAATCGTGTCATCATAAAGAGAAATGGAATTGCACGTCACCGCCACATGATTGGCAATCGAAGATTTCACCTAGGATCCAATTTTTGGGTAGGATAGGTATAAAACTAGGCCAAAATCTAGCATAAAAGGCTGAGTAAGGTGAAAGTAGTAGACTTGATATCGAGACAGCAACTCATTGTCAGTGAATTGATTATTTCTTGAATGCTACAGTCCAAAAAATTATTTCAACGCCGATGAGATAGGGTTATTATTTAATGTGCTACCAGCAAAAACACTATGCTTCAGATGGAAACAATGTCATGGAAGGATGCTGAGAAAACAAAGCGTTATTGTCTAACTAATCACAAATGAAGATGGAAGAGAGAAGCTTCAGCAACTAGTGATTGGTAAATTTAGGGGTCCTAAGTCCACTTCAAATATATTTAAATGTTGCCAACTAGATACGCTAAATTCCAAAGCATGGATGTCCTCCAAAATAATTGAGGATCAACTTCATGCTTTGGATACTTTAATGAGGTCAGAAAAACAGGAATATTCTGCTCTTTATCGATCAATGTCCAGCACACCCACTGACTGTACACTTGAGAGATGTTCAGTTAAAATACTTTCCTGATAATTGTACCAGAGAGCTCCAACCACTGCATTTAGGAATAACTCACACTTTTAAGGCGGATAATCAAAAAATGATTGTACAGAAGTTAATGTATCTGCATGATTGTCGTAAAAATATAAAGGAATACAAATTGGATGTACTTGGAAGCAAGTTAAGGTATCTCTCATACTCAACTGCCAAACAAAGGCAGGATTTCTTGTTGATGGAAATTCTAGTAGAAGTAACTTGTGATGATGATACAATGGATGTCTATGATGTCTATTGTTGACAACAGTTTCTCCAGCCATCCTGCTGGCTTGCTTTGCTCGCCGTCGTTCTAGGGGGTGTAGCCACCTAGCGAGCGCTAGCGTGAGTCTTTACTATACAGTAGTACTATACAGCCACATGTGTGACTCACTCACTCAAATTATAGACCTGAAGACGCCAGCAGGATGGCTGGAGAAATTGTTGTCAACAATAGAAATCACGCGGAGGAACGCCCAAAAGCGGCTCCAATACACTATTGTGTTGTTACAAAAGAGATAAGAGTGTACCTAGATGACATGTTGGATAAACATGTGAAGGAAGGTGCAGATGAAGAGGACACAGAGGATGAAGAGGTTCCTCAACCTTTGTACCAGGACATGTGTGGGCTGCTCACACTCTAAGAAATTATTTGGTTATTGGCAGTATATCATGGTGCATAATATCCATAGGGAGTACGTAGTAGTCCAAACAGTTAAAAACAAAGAATTTTTTGTAATATGATTATGTTATAAATGAATAGTTTCAACGGTTCCTATTGCAAATGAAACTGAAATAGCAAAGCCACCTTTAATCTTTCCTATGCTTACAAGATCTTCTTTTTCAGTATTCTGACCTTGATACATAATCATGGTGCATTATTCACAGTTACCTGAAATGTGCATTTTTGTAAATTTGTTCATTAAACCTTTTTTTCATGATTTTGTGCAATATTCGTTTATGTCTCAATAATTGAGGAGAAAATTAATTAACTTTTACATTTTTCATGCGGTCAAAATATTTGTCTTTTTGTCATCATTTATATCTTCATCTTCTTTCATATAGATATCATCACTATAGATGGAATCAATTAACCCTTTCGCGACGGGGACGGGGAAAATTTTTTTGCTTTGCCAGTACGGAGCTTTCACTACGCTAGGATCTTCACCGGTACCTATTTCCCTAACTTGAGTCGGGGGCCAGAGGGGTGTTGATCGGCCACCGGGCTGAGATAATCTCTGCTCTTTTCCGCTTGGGGTGCTATTACGGCATGCGGTCGCGGTCAACTATTTTTTATGCGATGGTTTTGCTAAAAACATTGTTGCTGCAGCCTCGATATTTATTTAATTGGAAATGAATTATTCTTGTTTTACAGTGACTTTACAGCTTTTAAACGAAATTCTATCGTTAATATTAAGCTTTCAAGTAACAAAAATAGTATCAATGGTAAAGATTCCATTACACACAAACTACGTTAAAAATAAGAGTAGAACTCAGTTTTAAATTTGTGGTTGTAGAGCTAAACATAAGGAATGCACTTATAATACTCAATTTGCCAATAACACAAAAACCTTTAAGTTTGTTATTCCAGTTCACCAGCAAGCAGCTGACTGCGGACCCCTGCTGTGAGTGAGGGCGCGCACTGCGAGTAAGGGTTGAGGTAATCCCCTCCCGCGAACCGAGAAAGGGTACCCGCGGCGTCCCATGAAAAAGTCCTTTATAAGAGGTTTATGGCACCAACTGACCAGTCACACCATAGTTTATAACTTTTTAAAGTGAAACATAAATCGCACAATTACGTTCGTCTTTGTGTTGCGCTACTCACACTGATGAATATGGTTTTTTAATCACAGTCATACGATAGGTATTAACCATTTTACGAGCTTTAATAATTTAATGTATATTAAACTGGCTTGGTTTACTAATGCACCTAAATTGTTAATATATATCGTATAACTTCGTTTAAAAAACCATTTTCATCAACGTGAATAGTACCACACAAAGAAGAACAAAATTATGCAATTAATGTTTAACTTAAAGAAGTTACAAAATATAGTGTGACTGGTCAGTTGGTGCCATAAACCAACCGCGGTGAAGGGTCGGACTCTGAGTTCGGGTGCCTTTTCGGGTCGCATACCTGTTTATAATACTCACCTTTTAGGCTTGCTTGGGGCTAGCTTAGCGGCACCTCGTGCTATCACGTCGTTCGTTCGCGTCGAAAAATTTACGACGCTCTATCACGTCGTTCGTAGCGAAAGGGTTAAGAAATAAACAATGATACTGCTCTTTTTCAGTTAGTTTTCAGTCTGCTTCCTATTGTTACCAGCAATCGATTTGCTACCACGCTAAGATCAGCCGAGGGGGATTCCCTTTGCCACGTGAGCTCCAATTTTTTCCCATTTTAATTTGTCCAGCGCAAATCTTGACCCTGCGCACGCTAAGCTGAATGTAAAGCAAAAGAGTGGAAGTTCTTTTCTCAGAATGGAAATTCAAACTTTACATGGCCACAAGGAGTTTTCAACAGTTATCGTCCTTTAACAAATAAAAAGGGCTCTTAACCTGAACTAATTCTTAGAAGCATAAGCATTTGATATTCGGGTCATTCCATTTCCGTTCAACCAGGCCTGATACCCACCAACTCTGGATTTTTTTAAAACTTTTTTCACAAGCTAATATCATTGATGTAATGACTCATGCAAAATTTTTCTTCTCCTGCAGTATCAGTTTCTGAAATTTGGAGAGTTTAAGTTTTGAAAAACTGCCCAGAGGTGTCATTTCTGGGGCTCGACTTTTAGGGTGCAGTGTGTGAGGACCAGAGTCAAAAGTTGAAAAGCCAAAAGCCGTGAATCACAAGTATGTACTTCACAGACTTCAGCAAATATCACAGATACTTAGTTATCTCAGACATTACTTTGTGGTACTGCATTACTAAGTAAAAGAAAAACATTTTATAGTCCACAAAAAACTTTTTCATTAAATCTGTCATTATCAGTTGGCCTAAATTGATAATGACTGCTGCGTGTGTCGAAACCTTGGTCAGCAAGTTTAATAAAAATGTTTTTCGTGAACTATACAAAGTTTTTTCTTAGACTTAACTATCAGAGATGCAAATGGGTCATTGTGAAAATAAATTATTATTAATTGTTAAAATAATAAATTATTGTTAATTAAAATAAACCCCATAAAAGGCCTGTATCCTCAGAAACACTCGACAGATGCATGCAAATGCAAAATAAGGTATTTGATGGAAACACTGGTTAGTCCCGATCAGTCACCGAAGTTAATCATCGTTGGCCTCTGCTCGAGTTTGGAGGGGTGATCCTCCGATTCGTCCAAGTGCTGTTGCCCCTGTCTGCACGCGGCAGACAGTATGTGCGAAATGACCTTGGCCGTCAAAGCACGTTAAACAAAAATATTACTACTTAATCACTTGTGATTTCTAGCCCTCAGGCACTTGCACTTGTTATACGTTCGACGCCCGATGAATTGTAATTAAGGATCTTCTCTCACCATATTTGAGAGGGCAACCTTCTTGAGTGGCACCCTGAGCGTGATGTCAAACGTGGCCTTCAGCGCTGGCTCATCCCAGCAAGGAAAGCAGCGACGGGCATCAGTGGCTTCAAACTGAGTCACTCCTGCATAGCATTCTTCACCAGATGGGCTGTTCACAAAATACAGAAAGCAATTAGTATGTAGAGGCCAACTTAAGGAAAGGATACAAACAACACAAAAACTGCAACAAATTCTGGTGAGCTACAGAAGAACAGATTTTTTCCCCTCAGTACTGACTGTGACACCTTACCACAATGGTATCATGATTGTAAAAACAACCGAGGCACCTTTTATTACAGTATTCAGCTGTTAATTTTAGACATTGAGATCCTTTCATGTAAATAAACTGTAAAATGGTTACATACATGTGTAGCAGACGATATCTTGATCTCTTTAACGAAAATCTCATCGAAAAGCTTTAACTAACAGCCAATTCCTAAGGGTGTGCTTTAAACCCAACAATTAAATGTGAAGTCATCCATTCTTTCCATACATGCATACTAATTTTAGACAAAATGGTTAGGTTCATACCATATTGTTCCTCTGCAATGAGTAGGTACTACCCAACCCACTAAGTCTTACTCGTTGAGAGAACAGAAAAAGGTCTATGAAGACATGAAATGATTAAGAGGAAAGGAATACCAACCCTAAAATTATTAAGGTTAGAGGAAAAAAAAGCGAATTTAATTGAAAAAGTTAAACAGTTTTCCATTAATTTTTTTATGTTACCATGCTATGATGTTGGAGATTACATGCTTAGTTTCCGAATGGGTAACCTTTGGATTCTCAACTTGGAGTGCACTGTGACATGTACTTGGTTATGCCTACGAGGACTCCTACGATTCAGAGCCTTAATCTAACAACTTGAAAGGAGTTTAAATGGGAAAGTAATTTATAATGAATAACAGCAGAGAAAAAATAAAAATGGGCAGCCACAAATTATGCAGGGCTGCAGAGAGGAGTCACAAACTTCCTCGAAGAAACAGTTAATGACTGGCCTATCCCACAGCATTAAATACACGAACCCCAACACAAAACAAACCACGATTATCATGAGATAATTTCACAATGGACTTCACTATCCACTTGGTAATAATTGGCAAATTCATTGAATCACACCTTGTGTACTTGCTCCTGTAGAACCCTTTCATCTTGTCATTCAGCTCCCCCGTGAAAGTGATGGTGAGCTTCCCATCTCCCACCGGAAGTGCTTTCGGAAAGCTAAGAGTGAGCGTCTCATCTTCCGATGACAGGTCAACGCCGACAGGATTGAGGGCTCCATCTCCGCATGTATACTCCACTTGCCCAATGGAAAGGTCTAAGGTGTTCAGGACAATTTTGTCCGTGGGCTCCTTTACCTAAATGAGCGAACGATGACTTTCATTAACGAAGGGTATCCAATAAAGAATTCAAAAGCATTCTAATGACAACAGGAAGCACATCAGTGCACTAAAGGAAAATAAGACTGGATTTCAACAATTTTATGTGAGCTCATTCTTGTTCAATGATGAGTTGTGTGCAACAGAGGAAATTATTACTTTCAAACAGCACACTTAAAACACGTAACTTTGACTTCTTTCCATTAGCTAAGTCTGCAATGTTCTTAACTCCTACGGGTCAAAAGAAGGCAACAACTAAATGCCGACAGTAGGTCACAAACGAACTTGTTCTTAAGAACGATGCCACAATAAATTGAATGCGTAGCCCATGGTTATGGCAATTAAAAGTAACAACAAATTTTCAAAGTTAATAAATATATAATTAATTCATCTATCACTTTTAACGCGGAAATCGAAAACTAATCTGTGACAATATTGTTTCAAAAGGCTATTATAAACACACACATAAGAAACAACAAATAGTTCTTACCAAACCTAAATTTATCAATTTGCTAATTCCTTTCAAGCACTTAAGGTTTAAGCATGCCCATGTAACACAGCGAATCATAAAAGTTAAATATTTGTATGAATGTACTTAACGCAAGAAAAACTACCGTCACGAAAACACCCAATTAATCGCAAGGATCAACAAGACACAATAATTTGGCAGAACACGCCGACGCTGAAGTTGGCAAATGAGAATACTCTCCAGCTTCCAGAGTAAATCACATGAGAATAACATAAAACGAAATACCACGTGCAAGCAAGCTACTTTCACTATCTACTAATACTTTCTCCTGTTCACGTTAGTAAACAAGGCAATCACTAATCCATTAACAATTAAGTTAATTATACAACTGTAATTTCTCACAAATCATTTAAATTCGCACAAAAATAGCAGCGATTTCACTAACTCTTTAGCAGAAACATATGAAGCACAACACATAATATATTTCCAACCCTTGGTAAACAAAAAAACTAGATAATCCCGTACCTCAACTTGTACTGTTTCTTTCCCGTGAAACACAAATGTTTTCAGGTTGGGCTGAAGCAAAAGCTCGTAGTGCCGGGGCACAACACTTTTCGGCAATCTCTCAAACGGTTTGCATGTCGGCATATTTTCCGTGTGTATTTCTCTTGGAGCACAAGACTGGATGTAGGCTATTGGAAGTCCGTACGACACCTTCACGAGAGTAAAAGGAAAACTACTCCCAAGGAATGAAGCTTGTTCAGCAGATAAGACCTTTTGTCTCACGATTGGCCAACTGGAAAATTGTCTCCGTTGATCACCGCTGCGGTTTAGTATCTGCTGCACTGTTACACTGACACGTATATCAACTGGCACGGGCCGTGCGAGCCTACTTTCCCGTTCCCACAGAAAATAACGGGACCCGTACAATCGGCCGTGTACAAGAAGAACCGGTTCTAGAGCTCTGATTAGTGCACTGCATAGACACACTGCTCGAAAGAACATCAATTTTGCTCAACTATTCGCCAGAATAAGAATATATTCCTAACTAATGCAATCACTACTACGTCCTTTGCTTGAGAATAACTTTTCACACGTTCACATCGATTGTATATTTTCAATGCCAGGTAAGCACCAACGGCTGCGGCATCAATGTGAGAATTCGACTGTCTTCGTGTTTGGAGAAAGTACCGCTAGTTCGCGCCACACCGATTGTTTTTTTTAAATTCCTCACCCCATGCGTATTTTACATTCGCAGAAAGGTGCATATTCGCAGTAATAGCATTCGCAGGACTTTTAGCCATGGTAATCCGTTACTAGGGTCGGAATTGGATTAGTAATGCAAACACCCGGTTGGCACCCACCGTGGTAACTTTTGTATCCGGATAAACTTACCATAATTAACCATTTACATTACGTAGGTTGTTTTCTGCTACCCGAATGCGCATTAGTTAAGGCGGTTAAGGCCGTTTTACACGAGGCACTTAATTACACGATCTGATGTATGTATGGATGTGCATTGAAAATTGCGTCGTGTAAAGTGGTGAATTGCAAGAATACATAAATGAGAGATGGGAAAATAGCCCCTGCTCTAATTCCGTGCTAGCGTTGTCGCAATTCTTGTACATCAAATTTTGCAATTAAGTAATTGGCGGCTCCAAGGGACTTGCCCCCCCAAAACCTGGTGTATTTTATTAAATTTTTCATAGACTTAAAGCCAACATTATTTTATGCTGTGAAGTACGATGGTAGGCATGTCTTATGCTAAATAAGAGTTTCTTTTTCGTTTTACACAAATAGGTTGTTACGATTTCCCGGGGCGAAACCTCCGGACTCCCCTTTTCCTGGGAAGTGTTCCGTACCACCAGTGGTACGGAACACTTCCCCCCCCCCCACTCTCTCCACCCCTCCCCCCCTCGGGCCTCTGGTCTGGAGCCGCCCCTGAAATAAGTGTCTCGTGTAAAACGTCCTTTACAATGATTTATTCGATTTAATGATCCGCCATCATCATCTTGAAATAACTGGAAGGTGACGAGAAGCAAGTATGGTGCAATTGTTAAAGGTTTCCAGTTCAGTTGTACCTTGGTGATTAAAGACAGGTGCGAATGCTGGTAAAAATTCAGCGTTTTGTATGCACAGTGATAAGAAGCTTAGGAATGCGAACAGGGTATGAGAACGGAGTAGGTTGAGATGGCAGTGGAGGATTTTCGGGCTTTCTTCCGCTTACTTCCATTATCGCGTTGACGACATTTCGACGACTGCAGTTTCGACAGCATTGCAGTTATCTTCTTCAGGTCTGAAGTGAAGATGCAGGTATTAGTGATCACGAAGACCTGAATCACGTCATGACCCTCTTATATTGGGGCTGTTTTTTTGCCAATTCAGTCGGGTGCGCTCTCAATGGTTAATGTAGAAGCGCAGCGCAGGCACGACCAAGTAATTATCTTCGCAAGCTCAAGTTCAACAAGTGTTTTGTTCCACATTTGCAAACAAATTACAGGAAATAGAAGAGTATAACAAAACAAAATAACAAGGACAGAGATAGCAACGCAAATGTGGACCCTGGTGTAGGCTTTCGCCTCTTCAGGGCAGGTATCACCTTTCATTGGATAAAAGTGCGGGGAAGGCTTCACCCGGCATTTGCCCAAGGACGACGGGAAACTCGCAAAAACCGTCGTCAGGTCGTAACAATAACAATGAATATAGTAATAACAATAACAGAATGAAAAATAAATAATGAATAAATAGTAACTGAAATATTCTTTTGAGATTTAAAAATTGTAAAGATATATATTTACATTTTGTACACGGTATTGCTCCGGGTGCTGCAGGCCGAAGACCTGTCGCAAAATCCGACGCTCAAGGGTGGCGTACGGTAATAAGTAATTCCGTCTCGATGGGAGGACGGCAAGGGCCGCATACTCCGCATAACCAGTCTCACAACATAGTCCGATACAGGAGCATGCAACACCTCGTCGACACTTCGCTTTTTCCGACTGAATATGGGCCTGAACTTTTGGCGCCATTTTTCACTGGTCACTCCTGATTGGCTGAAATCCAAGATCTTTTCAGATCTTTCAGTTCAAGAGATCCCTTGGACAAATCAGATCTTTTTAGATCTTTTAAGATCTTTTTCCATATTCTTCGGCTGTTCCACTATCGACCCGGAACCATTGGACTCTCCTTCTTCGACCCGACACCTGTTGGGAGATGTTCTCAGATCTTTTTAGATCTCCCTCTAGCACCGCCTGGGCCATCTGATTCACTGGTTACTACCACCTGGACCTTCTGGATCTTAGTAAAACACACAAAGCACTGCGCACCAAAGTGGCAAGAGTGCCCTAGAGGGGTGGCCAACTAAGTCCCAACTTATCACTCTAGGTCTAGGGTATAGCGTCTCCGCTACTCCCACCGCTTTCCTGGTTGTTCTTCACCGCTGCTACCCTGGGCAAGAGGGCTTGAACTAGGCTTGTGCGATGACCGATTTTGGTCATCGATTTTCGATGAAAAAATTCCATCGAAGTGTTTCGATGACGATGGTTGTCATCAATAATCGTATAGTGTGTACACGATGATCCATGACTATCGATGATCGATGAATGTCGATGATCGATGAATGCCGATGATCGATGAATTACGATGATCGATGACTCTCGATGAACTGTGCAGCGAAAAGCTGACCTTTTCGTCACAAACCTTTCAACTACTTTTCAAAACTCTCTTACCTCTACCATAGAGCCAATTTGCTCTGACTCCTGCGCGGCCATTTCTGACTGACTTAGCAGCGGAGCTTGGTGCTCGGCGGCTGACGGCAGGAAGCGCCAGTAAAAATTGATCATTCCAAGGAAACGGCGAAGACTGCGAGCCGTTCAGGGCCGTTTGAAATATTGGAGTGCGGAACTAGCGGACGAGTGCCTGCGGCGGAGACCTCGTAACCCAGGAATGTGACTGAAGGTGCTCCAATTGTACTCTTATTGACGTTTATCAGGATGCCATGATTACTGAGGCGTTGGAAAAGATTTCGGAGATGCTCCCGATGCTAGGCAGGGCTTCGGGATGAGACGAGAATGTCATCTATGTAAGCGAAGCAAAAGTCGAGGCCTTTCATCGATGAAATGTCTGTCCAGCGTTGCGAAGCCCGAAAGTCATAAATGGGAATTCAAATAATCCGAAAGGTGTAACTATCGCTGTCTTTGGCATGTCGTCCGAATTGACAGGGATTTGAGTGTAGGCCTTCACCAAGTCAATGACGGAGAACACAGTGCAATTTAGGGTGGCCCAAAAAATACTTTTTTTTTAAAGTTTGTGGGGCGACTGCATTTTATGGTGCAATTTCATGAATAAACGACCCGTTCAAAAATTCGGCTCGATTGCACAATAGTTGACCCTGCCGAAACGCGTTTAAACATTTTCGGCTCGGATGTAGGACATTTTGCCTGCTTTACAGGGGCTATTTACCGTTTTCTCCGGTATTCTACTGCAGAAATTGTTGTTAAAAAGAATAAATACAATCCTTGTTGATAAAAATTATTATTTCAAATGAGTTATTTTATTATTTTTTTGTTCAAAATGGTTTACATAAAATTTACATGTACCTAGACCTTTTCTTTTCCATACTTATCAAACATTCTTCTATGCTTCTGCACCACTAGGAGCAAATGCTGTCTCTCACGTTCATTACAGGTTTAACGGCTCTGCAACGAGGGATTTTAACTGCAAATTTGTACCGCAAGCTGTCGTTGATTGGGGAAAAAAGGGCAATAGCTACAAAAAAGTTCATTCATTGAGGGAGAAACCACAAGCCAAGGGTACTTTTCATGATGTTCTATCCTCACGTAACGACGCTCTTCCGCGGTTCCCTTCCAATGAGTTGAAAAGGGATATTTGTAGTCGCTTGTGGATGTCCAAGGGCCTTCCAAAAGTTCTGCTTTTTTCCTATCATCAGGTCATTCCTTTTCTGGTACAATGAAGAGACCTATGTCACAGTTGAAATTTTTTTTTAAAGAAATTGAAGCTTCAGTCGATTTTTCGTGGCTACGTGGATGGGATTGTAAAAGGACCATTGACTCAGCTTGAGTCTTATTGTCAGTTGTGCAGCATGAAGGCATGATGTTAACAAATTATGCATTTCCTCCTGCTGCTTCTGGCGTCTTTTGTTTTTGGACGCGAGAGAAAAAGCTTCGAAGGTCCGCAGAGGCACTATTAGTTTTCCGCTTTGTACCAGGCCTACTAGAAGAAGACGCCTGTAAACAAAAGTAAACCTTAACTATTCCTTCTGCGACGAGTTGCAAAAAACATTATAAGCATCTTTTTCTCACCCTGTAGCGTAATGAAAATTGTTTTGCTTAGAGAGTCCTCAATTTTACTGCTATCAAAAGGAGAGGGGACAAAACTACGGTGGGTGGACCTCTGACAGCATTTCTATGATAACACAATGAAAATGAAAGTCCAATAGCCGCCGAGCACCAAGCTCCGCTGCTAAGTCAGTCAGAAATGGCCGCGCAGGAGTCAGAGCAAATTGGCTCTATGGTAGAGGTAAGAGAGTTTTGAAAAGTAGTTGAAAGGTTTGTGGCGAAAAGGTCAGCTTTTTCGCTGTATTCTTCTGAGGCGGTGGTAATGAGGGTGGGATGTGGAGTGCGGCGTATGCGGAGGCATTTTGCGAGGTCATATACCGAATTGTCCTTGTGAGTCAGTTGTTTGACTTTTTCGTCCCACTGCGCGTTTTGATGTTTTCTAATTTCAGCCGTTACTCTATTTTTAGTGCTTGGAAGAATTGGTGTACTTGGCGGAGTCTGTTACGTTTGGAAGGGTGGAATAATCAAATCCGCTTCTATTCTCACCTTTGTTTTTTTAGAGAATGGAATTACACCAGGACGCGTGGAGTCGAGCACTGAGTCAGAACTGCTCTGCGCCACGCAGAGTGCCTTTTTATACATCCGCCTCCGAGGCTTCTAGAATGCGTCGGCTTCTCGAAAGTTCCAGACACTTCGTGGAGGATCACCGGCAACTCGAGGCCAGCGTCAAAAGTGGCCCTCGCGAACGTCGCCACAACTGTTTTCTTCGGGTTCACCGCGGGCGTTTCTCTTTTTAGCAACTTGACATCGCCTACTGACGAATAGGTACACTTTTAATGGAGACAGCATGCATACCACACAGGATTATTGTCTCTTCGAGGCCACCAACCTAAATATTATACATGGAGGCTCTTTTCAATGTTTGTATCTCGAAAATCTCCATAGCGGTGTGGATGCGGCTTCAATTCATTCCACACCCCTGCCGCGCCACCTTACCAGGCGGGTTGCACCAGACTCGACCGCGCGATCGAAAAACTGATGTGAAATTCGGCGTCGCAAACGGTCGCAGCATAACTCATCGAATTCGCACTGTGGAAGCTTTGTACAGTTTCCCCATATAAGTTACTTCGCGATGCTCGGCGATGCAAATAACTATTTATCTACATGTATTTTAAAATTTACCAAAAATGAGGGTCCGCCATTTTGTATAATATCATTGGTAAATACTTACAAAAAATTAAGTAGACTATCTTAAAGATGAAAATCTGTTTCATCTAATAGCATCACTTTTTATTCTAATTCTTTATCCATAAAGGCTTAGCAAGGGCTTGATTTTGAAGATTTCGTGAGAAAATTGAGTGTAGACCATATTTGCGAAATTTGAGCAACTTTGACCTTATGCAAATTTTTTAATTATAGATTACAAAGGAAAGTGCTTTGCGTCATCGCATGCACATGTCTTTTGAGAATATTTATGCAAAGTTTCAGCTTCCTGGCTTGAAAAATTTATTTTTGAATTTTAGCCAGCTTTTTTCGATTTCAGCCCACTATGCGACGGTCCTGCTCCGACAGAACGAACTTCTTCACCTGTTCCACTTGCCTGTCTCCTTGCGGAAGCTGTGTCAGATTGATGCTCTAAAATTGAAAATCGAAGTAAATGTCAGAGAAATGAAATAACATAGTAGGTATATCAAGAGAGGAATCAATGATCGCGTTAACTTCACCTGCTTAAGCAATTTCACAATGGGAATGGCCTTGCTGACTGTAGTAACTTAATCCGCGCACATTTCCGTAGTCACTTTAGCAAATGGTTTCATCAGCACGGATATGAAGACACGGAAGGTGCTCAGCTCTGCACCGCTCAGCATCGTCACGTTCCCATAGACGAGCATCACCTACGGGCGACAGCTCTACGAATTGAGAAGGCATCTCGTAGGTTTCAGGACCACCGGGTAGCGTTCGACTGGATTTGGAGTGGCACGGTCTGTCTTCTCTTGAAAGAGTACCTACTGAATGCGTTTCTAAGCATCACTTGCATTTGACTCTATGGTGAAAGAAAGTAACAATATCCCTAACTTTTTAAAATTATATCTAGGGCTCCAGGAACATACTCGTCGTTAGCCTTTTTATTGATTGATTTTTAAAATTTATTATCCAAATAACAAGCGTAAATAACACACGGTTATGCCAGGCGAAGCGACATATGACACGTGAGTGGTCGGCGAAAAGTGGTGACGTGTAGAGTTACGTCATGCGCATTCTACTTTAATACCTCTATGGCGTCGTCGCGCAGAGTTCAGCCACAGTCGAATTTTCGAACTGGAGAAGAACGTGATACGCCCTAGCCATCACAGTTCACCAGACACAAAATTCCGAAATAATCGATAATCGGTCAAATTAATCGGGTGAACATAATCGATATCGGCTGTTGCATAAATCGATTCTAAATTTTCGATTAATTGACAAAAATAATCGATTATTCGATTAACCGATATCGTAATCGCCCATCCCTAATGGAAACCAGAAATGCAACTGACGTCCAGCGTGCATTTACATGAAAAGGGTCTTCTATTGGGTGGGCACGTCGAAAAAGTGACCGACACTAATGACTAACATCCACAAAGAGTAAAATTAAAGCTTCGGACATACAATTTCTTACCCCAGGATTCTCGTCACCCTGCACCCTTTGAAATGTGAATTGTGGATAATATTGTGCTGCGATTAACGGTTTAAATCAATCCCACCCGAATGACGTAGCCATGATGTAAATAATCCCTATTGACGCTAATTCCTCGAACGAATCGCAGCTTGGAGATTAGGAGGCAGATAATAAATCGGAAGGTTGCTGGCAGGAAAGGAAACTGCAATGTTGATAGGATCGTTTTAAAAGCCTCAAATCAACATGCGTTTTCATAAATCAGGATCAATTAATTAATAGACGCGTGTTTTAGGTGTGGCCAAACTAATGAAAAATGACAACGCTCTTTAACTTTCTCGCATCTCCCTCGTTTTCTTTTCTTATATACTAGTTATCTGTTAGCTTGATCGCATATTTCCCGAATAATGTTTTCTCCATGATCGATCCTGAGTAATTGTGACGCCTTAATACAAATGACGGAGTCGGCGTGAACTACCTTCGTTTTGCAATGTCGTAAAATATCCGTTTTCTTTGGGCTTCCATTGTTATGGCAATGGAATCCATAGCAAGGGAAGCAAACGGATCCGTGGGGTTCGTTTGTTTCCCATGTCTTCCAATCGCGATCGCGAATAGACGAAGCGCAGTTTGCTACCGTCCGTCGTTGAACCTCAAATCAAAGTGCACCACCTACAGTTACTCCATCGCTACAAATTACTACTCGACTAATTCTCATAGCTATCAGAGACAGATGGTCCAGGATATGTTACGGAGATGGTATCTACATCTACAAAATACCCTGCAAGCCACCTCTGGGGTATGTGGCAGGGGGTGAGTATTCACCAACATGCATTACAATATACCCTATTAAAGTAAGTGCAACTATGACTATTGACGGATTAGCATGAATCGCTAATGCTTGTCACGAGGCGAAGCTTCACAAGCATGCACTAGAGACTACACTACAGATATTATAACAATTGAGAGGGACCATTGATATATATATGGGTCATTCCACATCAATTCAACAAACGTTTGTCCCTTAGGGTCTCAGATTTTGATAAAAATTGGTGTATGGGTACAATATTAACTCAAACTGAATACCCTCAAACCGTTTAGTGAAAAAAAAAAGAAAGTGGGGCTCAATGGTTAATTTCTCTGCAAACATCCATTTAACAGAACAAATAACAATTGTTGTTAACATTCATAGTTTATAATATATTTTTATCTCATATAGCCACGACCTTGAGCAATTAGGGAAATGTTTAGGCTTGCATCACGTGTCTGCTGCATGTATTCCAAATGGGAAGCTGACGGGCCGCGCGAGAGAAAATTGTAAATGTTTAAATATTTATAAAAAACGCATTTATGAATTTACACTAAATTTTATTTTTTTACTAGTTAGCTGGATATGTTTAGATTACGGAAAAACATTTTCGGCCGATTCTGAGATGGAGTTTATGAGAAAAGTGCATTAACAATTTTTGAAACACGGGCCGCGCGAGAGAAAATTGTAAATGTTTAAATATTTATAAAAAGCGCATTTATTAATTTACACTAAATTTTATTTTTGCAATAGTTAGCTAAATATGTTTATATTGCGGAAAAAAAGTGTCGGCCGATTTTGAGATGGAGTATTTGAGAAAAGTGTATTAACAATTTTTGAAACACGGGCCGCGCGAGAGAAAATTGTAAATGTTTAAATATTTATAAAAAACGCATTTATGAGTTGCCACTAAATTTTATTTTTGGAAAAGTTAGCTGAATATATTTAGATAAGGGAAAGAAAGTTTCGGCCGATTCTGAGATGGAGTATTTGAGAAAAGTTTATTAACAATTTTTTAAACATTAGTAATTTACAACAATAGGGTATAGAAGAAAATAATTTTTTATTGACATATTTGCATTCAATAAAGATTTAGCTTTAATAAAAGCTATTAATCATTGTTTTATGACAATTACAAGCGGAGATATAAGTGATAATATGATTTAAGGCACGGATTTTTGCTAAAAATGCGAAACAATTAAAATATGCATAATTCACTCAAAAAAATTTTTTTCACAAAACGGTTTGAGGGTATTCAGTTTGAGTTAATATTGTACTCATACACCAATTTGTATCAAAATCTGAGACCCTATGGGACAAACGTTTGTTGAATTGAGGTGGAATGACCCATATGCAATTTGCAACTACGCAAATGGCCAGAGACTCAAGACTTATGTAGAAAACATGCACTACCTGCTGCTAGTACTAGGTAACAGATAAGGATTCAAGCATTAGTATACTACTACTAAGAAGTACACTACCCTTGCGACAAACCTAGATAAAAGTCTCATTGGCAGCTGCTATGGTCCCTTATCGTTCGTGGGAAAAATTACATTTTAAATCTGTCCGTTCTGCAGTCTAGTTCCCTAATTTTATTCTCTTGAACTGATCCACCGTAGTATGCAGGATTTCGAGCTTTGACTTTCGCCGACCCGGTGCTTTGTCGCCATACTTTTTTAAAGTCACCGTACGTGAATGTTCGCAAGTCACAGGAGTGCCATTCCGAAGTGAAGCGAAATGAAAAAACCGTTCCCCCATTGTGTTTCCCCCACTGTCTCGCATTTAAATCACGTACAACAAGCGAGTTCAAGTGTGGTGAGAGGGGGGGGGGGGAAACAAAGTGCCGCGGATGAAAAGGAGAAGTAGGAGGTATCTATCAGCGAACATGGGCCTCCCGAGAGGAGCGACTAACGGAAGTGGAGCCGAAAATAAAAGATAAAAAGAATGAGATCGGATGAGGAGTGGGAGGAGGGAGGGGCTGCACTCCCCCTTTCTCTCTTCAACCAACCTTCTCTTCTCTGTAGGTGAGGGCCCCCCCCCCCCCACCCTCCCCTACTTCCCCCACTCCTCTGACCACGCCCCTCTCGCGCGGTCATGTTGTTCTCGCGAGGTGATCTCTCTCCCTTGTCTCTCACTATCCGCTCACCTCGGTGTTCTCGCGGGGAAGAAACAAGAGAGGATCGCGAGCAGCACTCGACCAGCCAGTTGCGACTCAACGTTATATCCAATGCTATGAGTTATTACCTGACAGCCCCCTGACACTCCCTATGCTACCCCATGGGATGATGGGAAAATTAGCGTAATTTTCATCTGAGGTAAATTACCACGGTAACTTACAGGTAATTTTCGAAAATTAGCGTAATTTTCCTGTATTTTTTTAGTTTTAAGCATTTAACAGCAAATGTTGGGTTAGATAAGAAAGCCAATAGCAATAGGAAGGAAATAACTATGTTTAAACCCTACCTAATACAACATTAATCTATTAGAAATTTTTAAAATTGTAAAAAGAGCTTAGGCAGCAACACGCAATCTGGCTTTCTTTTGTCAAAGTATGAGAAATTTTCAAGAAGAATAGTCTAATGCATTACTCTAGTGTTGTAATTTAAGTAAAATATTCCAAAAATGAGTCGCAAATGCCTCAATTAATTATTAAACACGTAGGAAATGAGAACTTGGCTTAAAAGAACATGTTGGGAATTTATCTGTATGAAAAATTATCTCGAATATAGGTGAATTATCTAGAAAATTACGGTAATTTACAAGGGACGCAGTAAATTACGAAAAATACCAAGGTAATTTACGAAAAATACCGGGGTAATTTTCAGATTGGCCCATATCTACATGGGAGCCCATGTCCTCTTATTGAAGTCGTTTCCTCAAACCGCCGCTTGCTTTCAGGGGAGGCGCCACGGGTTAGAGAGGGCAAGAGTCAGTGGGTATTGCCTAATTGTCAGTGGGTGTGTCGGGTGAGAAGAGAATGAAATTGTTGTAGTTGACGCTGATGTTGCATTCATTCATTTCCATACATTAGTTTAGTGATGACCTGTGAATATTTGCTTCTTTAATGTGAGTGGAAAGTTTTAGATACATACTTGCGAACTAAGTGAGAATGCCGTGGACGCGTGTGGAACATACCACGTTCCAATATGTGCCAATATTAATCGAAGAGGCAGAGAAGAAAATGGCGATTGCAGAGATGTAATTGAGGAATGAGGAGGGACCTTTTTAACGTTGCAGGGAGATGAAAGAAGATCTCCCAATTTGTTCGCAACTCGAGATTCGGTGTCTTTTCGGAGCTACGTGCGTACAACAGTTGGATTAAACAATTAATATAAATTCTACAAGCCATTATAAGATTTGTAGAGAATTAAAAGCATAATATACTTGTAGTTTATTTCAAATATCATTAAATTGAACCGTGGTAAGTTCGATTTGATTATTTTACACTGCCTAATTAACAAAAACCGTCCTAAACGGCCAACTTTGCATTTTTTAAATGTTTTAATCATTTTTAAGGAAACTTTTCCAATTTCAAATTGATCGAGTGTTTATTAAGGTCAATCGGGTAATTTGTTGCTGAGATATGTTAATTTGTGTAACCCAAGACGCTAAATGTTTGTAGCCATAACTTTTTTGCCTATCAAATTTTCGGATCAATTCAAAATGGATTATCTTCTGGAACGTTTATGTTTTCAATTGTTGATAAAAATCAATAAAAAAAGAATAACGTCTTATTTATTTCTTCAAAAAAGGGGCTACTTTTTTATAAACAATTAAAGCCCCAGCATTGCTCGTACATTGTACGAGTTTCTCACTGCGTGCGTAACTAACTTTCATAATAAATAATAAATCGAAAGCTGGCTTCTAAACAAAAATTTCAAAAAGTACCCTACGACCCATAAGGCCCGAGTTAGGAATTTGTTTTTAAAAATTAGCAACCGTTTTATTAATAAAAATTAGGAAACGAGTCCAACGGCATTAGATAGTCAAAGACATTTCTTAAAAAGTCATAATTTATTAAATAAAGCTTTCTAGTTCCTTAGAATAGCGTATAAAGTGGAAGCGTAGATACTCCACCGTAGCGGGGTGGTTGTGGTTGGGATAGCCGACAAGAGAGGCGCGCGCGCGAGACACACAAAAACTGAAAACGCAAAAATTCGCCCCCCTTAATGATGAAAGTATGATGAAATAACCCCATGGTGAAAACTCAACCATTTTGGACGTTTTGCTCATACGGGTACAACTTGAAAAACTATTAACAACGACATTATTGGTTATTAATAATGATACGGTTTTATACGCATTTTAAAGTTTTCCAGTTTTGCTGAAACAAATTAAGTGCTAGCTTTACAAAAAGTTGGTCCAAATGGTGTCTTCGCATAAGTCAATGGTCAAAATGGTGTCTGGTAGATGGTGTCTTCACACAAACCGGTTTCCTTTTACGAAAAATGATCCACTTAAAATGCGCGCGCAATTTGTCCCTCATTCTGTTAAATAATTCAAAGCTTTTTGGGAATTATTCCCATTTTTAATGTTTATACATTATCCGCGACGGTACCGCGACAGTGGCGCTACCAATGATATTTTTCTTCTTTTTCGTAGCTCGAGTCGATCGACTTATAAGTCTCCTCATGTGCATATATATGTATCCTCCTCTAATCATTGCCCTCTTTCGTCCGAATACTTTCCTCAGAGGGTATTCCATCCATGAGTAGCACCCACTTCCAATATTCCCCCCCCCCCCCTACAACCCCCCTCCCGCCCCCCTTTCCACACCCTCTCCTGTGAATCACTTGTTACGCCGCTCGTATCACACATCTGAATATATGATGCGCTTGGCATTTTGGAACCGCACTTTGAAACATATCATGTGGAATATTACCGCACACGAATGTTTATCCTTTTCATTTACGTGTATAAATTCCACCTCGCCTCTCTCAATGCTAATTCTTCATCCGAGCCACGTGTGGGAAACATAGCGGAGTTTTAAGTTTACAGAGAATTCATCTTTCTCTTCCGCAAAAAAAACATAAGACGAGCGCTCGTTTTTTCTGCTCCCACTCACTCGTGTCTCGCTCTTTTCCGAATTATTAATGTCCCCGTGGAAACGAGAGTGGCATTTGTTTGTTTTGTTTTCCTTTTGTTCATACATGTGCCGGGTGTCCCTTCTTCCCACGGGAGACGCCGCTCCCTCAGGACGGCAAGGCGCGGTTTCCCGGAAATGCGTGGTGGCCATGCCGAAAGAATACTAACGGCCGAGTGTAGCGGCGCTTGCCAAGAAAAAAAACGGAAAATGTCTGACTTTCTAAGTCCCGATGAGAGGAGATGGCTGCTGATGAAAATGCGACCAGCGAACTATTCACTAATTCACAGTCACGGAGAAACGGTGGAGTGTACCTACTCATGTTTTCAGGGGCTTAAAATGCAACGGCTACATGTCGTCATCAAAGTCCTCGACATTCTAATGAGACAGACATTGGCATTCACAAAATAAATAAAGTAAGTAACTCCTTAAGCCGTAACCAATGGGGGGGTAGGGTGGGGTTGAGGGGAGTGGGTACAGGGTGGTGGGGGCGGGGACACCTCCGCTATGCCATGGGGGAGGTCTCCCCGCAGGAGTGAGGTACCTAAGATGGACCCCGCCCCGGAAGAGAGGTAAGCTGGCCTATAAGCACTCTTTACAATAAATTAAGGTAAACTCTAGATATTACTAATGAATACAAGATGAGGCACGGATAAACACGCAAAAATGAGGTCGTGATATAAATGGATTACACGATTCAGTGAGTTTGAACACAAGTATTTTTGAATAACAAGAATAAAAAATGAATGGTCAAATACAGTGCTGCAAGAATAGGTATATTTAAATATATATTGAAGTTTCGGAGCATTCATTATTGCCTTTGCCTCGGGTATGTCGAAATGCTGGGGCTGAAGGAGAGAGAGAGAGAGAGATACACGGATAAACCGGTAAATTTGCACGTATGGATAATCGAGAATTTACTAGGTGCTACAATTATAAGGTCTCCATATTGCTTGTCGTGATTTTTCTTTATAAGTGTTCCTCGATTCCCATTTTTTAGCAAAATATGTCTCCGAATAATGATGGAATATAAACGGTCTTCTCTCCTTTTGTAACAACATTAGTAGTCTTAATTTAGAGACATTGATTTGATGGGAAAATATGCAATGGCTCAATTGAGTTTTATTAATCTTAACTAATAGAATCAACTCACAGACACTGATTCATATAATAAGTGATTTATTTCGAATCACAAACACATCTTGTTAGTGTCTGGTTTCTTGTGAGAATTCCCATTTATTAGGAAATAAACCTGCCCTCCGTGACAACTATAATTCTTTTCAAATATCAACTTTAACATTTTGTACACTACCTTAGGGTGCTTTCCAATTGCCATCTGCGCTGATCTGATTTAATCTGATTAGCGCAAAGCGTGTTCCAATTGCATATGTGACGTCATTTGCGCTATAAGCAGATGGAAACGCATCCCGCACCGTAGCTGATCGTCTGCGCACTTATCTGCGCTATAGCAGACGAAATTTGTAATTGCGGGGAAGTGTGTGTGTGGCAGAAGGAAAAGGAATTCCTCAACGTCAAAGACAACTATGATAACAACTTGAGAAAAGCAATAAATAATTTGGTTTATTATCATTCTGAAAGGCAATTTTAACCTCTATTGAAAGGAAATGGAATATCTTATTCCCTCTATATTATGGAAAAAGGCGAATTATGAGGGGATATGATCATTGACATAAATAAGCCTCAGTTCTGAGATCTATTTAAGAATATTTCCACTTCTAACTATGGAATAATTAACGTAAATCGTGCAAGATTGCCTTGAAGGGCTTATAGACGGAAATTAAACAAATAAAGGTAGCTAGGAGAGGTAATTAATTTCCGTGAACCAACTTGAAGCCATCTTCCTCATCCACTAAATCCAAAATGGAACAAGTGAGCAAAATCATAATGTTATATCCTGTTGATTCAAAATGGATTTAATTTATTTACTTTTATGGATACCCCGTTGGAAATATTCTATTAATAAATTCAATTGAACGCCGTATGCATTCCGTTAAATATAATTGATTAATGCCAAATTTCAAAAAAATTTGCCGATAATTTTCATTGGTGTAGATACTTGTGCTAGTTTGTAGAATATTTGTGCTAGTTCACATATCGACAATAAGAAAAGTAATGAAGCAGAGAACAGACCCACCAAGGGGCATATTCGGCTTCTTTTCAAATGTGGTAGAAAAATATGCGATTCCTGACAAGAAATGATTCGTCTATGAAATGGAACTATGTGAACGAAGATGTATGAATGGATAATCATTCATTTAGAGCTCTGAAAAAACTGTTCTGAAGGCTCAAATAACAGCAAAAAGCACTAGGCAGGCACCAAGCACAAATGTACGAGTTGATCCAGTGGAGTGGTCGTCCCAATAATAATAAGAATGGAGATGAAGAGCGGGAGTCTTCTAGGTTTAAATAAATACGTACTGCTACTGGTTATTCCATGACCTCCTTTCAATCGCAGGTGTCTCCAAACTACGACCCGCGGGCCGGATGCGGCCCGCGAGGCCCTCTCACCCGGCCCGTGGAGACCTTTTTGTCCACGGAAAAAAATACAAAAATTTACTTGCATCCTGCCAAGATTACGTAGACGTAATGTTTTTACCGAATTATAAAATATATGCGCGCAGTAGTGCGTTATGTTTTCCAACCGATCAGTACATTGCAAAACCTTATTCACTGCTTACTTTTTCTACTTCCGTTCACAGTCAATGAGACAACATCTAGTGGAGGAGTTTTTAAACGGTTTGCTGCTTGTTCAAGGCTTGATTATTTTGATTTGCCGGTTTGCCAGTTGCAGTTGACTGCTGCGATGAGGAGGCGTTCGTGTCAATTGGCGTCTGATTTCGAAACATGTTGCACTCTATTTTATTTAGTGATAATTTCCTTCGCGAAATTACTTATCAGTGTGTTTTAAGTATTGGGAATGTCGTTAATTTAGTAAGAATTTTTCAAATATTCTGAAGAGGAAACATTAAAAGCAACAATATCTCTACCATAAGTGGATATATTTGCACACTATATTCAGGGAAGTTTAACTTAAGAAATCATAAGAATTTTTAAAAATTGTTTCGGGTCATTTGCAGTTATGATTGCGACGAAATTAGTTCGCATTATCAGGTTTTTAGGAGCAATGTTGTGCGCAAGATACTTTCAGTTTCAATATATTTTCATGTTGAATTCACTTTATTTTAGTTCCCAACGATGGCCGAGAAGAGAAAAAGAAAAATAAACGTTGATTGTCGGCAATTTCAAGAAGAATGGAGTTTGAAATACTTCTTCATCAAATCCGGCGAGAAAGCATTGCGTGTGATTTGCAACGAAACCGTGACTGCGATGAAAGAATACAACCTGCCCCGCCGTCCCAACCCAATTAAAACATAGTTGAGGATGCCAGTTGTCCAGATGCAGCTGGAGGTCATTGAGTTGCAAGCAAATTACCTCTTTAGGGACAAGTTCAAAGAAGGACTGGTGGGTTTTTACAATTGTTTGCCCTAAGAAGACTTTCCTAATGTCAAAACTTTCGCAACAAGGAACAGCCTTTTAAGCATTGGAACACAACATACTTGTGTGAACAAACATTTTCAAGAATGAAATACGTGAAGAACAATTGGAGAACAAACTTGTCTGATGATAATCTCAAGTCACTGTTGATGTTAGGGACATCAAATCTAAAGCCATAAATGTCTGCTATTTTGGCATCCAGGAAACAATTTCACCGTTTCCACTAATATAGGTGTTCAGGTGCAGTTTATCAATGTGTTATTAAATAATAACTGAACAAAATAATATTAAAATAAAAAACAACATCCATGTTTTGATTCTTTTTTATTTGGACCTCGAGCGTGTAGTCGGCCCCCGAACTGCTGTTTGATAGTTAATGCGGCCCTCGGGCTGAAAAGTATGGAGACCCCTGAACTGTCGTAAGAATGTGTAATAAATAAGAAAGAGAAATTCTTACGTAAAATTAATTATGGACGGACTCTGAGGTGAGATAAGCTGTCCTTTTTATGAAATAATTTCACAAATTGTACGTTTCTGCTGCATTTAAGTAGCTCAAATTTCATCCATGAAATTTCCATGGTAACAGGTCTTGTGCCAATAATTATTACCCCTGTATATATTTCACGTATCGTATGCGGAAGCAAAAGTCTTTTTTAACTCAAATTTCGCCGCCTGTCGCTCCGCTATTTGTAAACACTCCAGCGCAGATCCGTTCCAATCGTGTCTGCTTCAATGTGCGCTCGTGTGTTTCAATTGCGATGTGAGCTAATCTGCGCAGGGCGATTGGAAAGCACCCTTTGTACTTCAACACTTTCCCTTGTTGATTTAAATTAACAACTCTTTAAAACCGATTACTAAATGTCTTTCAAAATCTAGACCTTTTAAGAACCCAACGTTGACATGTGCAATATATATGATAGACCCAACTTATCACACAAAATCTTCAAACGAGTCCTTGGTAATGGTTTCGTCACTATGTCCGCAACTTGCATTTCGGTTGACTCTTGTTGGATGCCCAGCTTGTCTTCTGCTATCTTTGCCTCTTCTTTCCCAGATTCTGAAGTCATTCACCATAGTATTACACAATCCTAGGATTGGTATACTGCTGCAGCCCTCCATTTCGCCCCGTGCCAGTTCCTTCACTTCCCTATGGTTCTTCTTCCCCGTATCCCTCTTGACTTGCTGCCCCAAGTACTTGTCTCTTCGTCTTCCTCTGGGCACTTCAATTTTCCCTCCATTATGCTTCCTATGTGATCGTTGTGTCTCATAACATGGCCAACCCACTGCGTTATTCTTTGGCGTATGGTGCTCCACAGTGTCCTTTCTTCTCCAATTCTTCTGTATGTCTCCTCGTTTATCAGCATCCTATCCGTCCATTTGATCTTTAGCATCCTCCTCCAGCACCATGTCTCAAAGGATTCTATTCTTTTCTGGTCAGTTTTTCCAATGGTCCATGCTTCTGATCTGTAGAGTGCCACTGCCCACATGAATGTTTTCACGTACTCTTTCCTTGTCTTTTCAAAATTGGTGTGGATATCGGCTTACATTCAGCAAAGTTGAATATCTCCAACATTTTCATCGCCTTGCGCTTTCTGATTGATCTTTATACAAATTTCTTCTTGCTGTATCTGAAGTTCCAAGAAATATTCAGCCTTCTTTGATGTGACCTTGAATTCCTCTTTTAATTCAGTCAGAAAACTGCAAAAATCTTATTTTGATCCTTTCGGCAAAATCGTTAACTCCCACATCTGATTCTTCTTAAGTGATGCCATTCCACTGTCCATGGCCTTTCACCATTGAATGCTATCGGTTCTGTTTACCGCTTCTTCTACAATTTCTTGATCAAAATTTTCGTTGACGAATGCTTCAGCAACCATGATACACTCGCTGTATGTTATTGGTTTCTTCAATGTCAAGTCCTCAATCTCCCCAGAATTGACTGTGACTCTGCCTCTTCACTTAAGGTTGTTGTTCATTGAAGAATTTTTCAAATCTTATTCCTCCTCGCTGTCTCGGTCCTGTTGCTGTTCTTTGGCTTGTTCTTGAACTTGCTCTTGTTCAATCCTTTTCACATCCATCTTGATGTCTTTAATCGGCAGCTTCACTCTCTCTGCACACACAGTGAACTTCTCTTGATACTTGACATTTCTCGAGAGGATAATGTTGTTCTCTTCAGGTACATAGACTCTGTACCTCTCTTCTCCGTCGTAACCAACAAGGTAACCCTTTACAGCTTTGACATCCATCTTCTTTCTCTTCTGAATGGGAATGTGAGTAAAACACGTAGATCCGATGATGATACGTAATGATCCGATGATGATCCGATGATACGTAAAAGAACATACAAACATGCAGAAAAATGCTATAGACACATCTAGTGGTTAATATTACTGATACTGTTAATTTATGGAAACTACGAGATGCTACCTCATGCAAAGAACAAAAAAAATAATGCCGGAGTAATTATGTGGTGTTATTAAGCACAAGTGAAAATTCTACTCTACCTATTGAGGGTGGGAGTTTCATGTGATTGATCTATCGGACCTATTATGATCCCTTATTGTGCGTGGGAAAAATGGCATTTTAAATCTATCGGTTCTGCAGTCAATTTCCTTTATTTCATTCCTGTGATCGCTTCTACCGTAGTATGTTGGCTCTAGCAGTATGTGTTGAACGTCCGGCAAAAAAACTGTCTGCTCCGAGTTTGCGCAAAAGATTTAACCTGCATTTCTCCCTTCGATCAGTTAGAGATTCCCACCCTAATTCCTTCAACAATTCGGTAACACTGCTAAGTTTATCGTAACAACCTTTCACAAATCTTGCTGCTCTCTGTTGTATTCTATCTATTTCAAAGATTAGTCCTACTTCGTAAGGGTCCCATATGCTAGCGGCGTACTCCAAGTGAGGTCTCACGAGTGAAAAATAACATCGCTCTTTAACTTTCTCGTCGCATTTTCCTAATATTCTCTTGATAAATCCCAATTTGCGACTAGCCTGTCCGCAGATTTCCCGAACGTGTTTCCCCCAAGACAGGTCCTGATTAAGGGTCACACCTAAGTATTTAACTGACTCTACATTTGATAAGTCTGTTTGATTAATTGTGTACGTATCGTTGACCGAGTTATTCTTTTTCCAAAAATTCAAAATAACGCACTTTTTAAAATTCAATTCTAACTGCCAAGTATTGCACCATTCATTTATAGCATCTAGGTCTTTTTGTAGCGTAATCTTGTCGGACTCATTGTCTAGATCCCTGTACAACACTACGTCATCTGCGAAGAGGCAAATTTTGCTAGTAACAACGGTAGTGATATCATTAATATACAAAAGGAACAATAAGGGACCGATGACACTTCCCTGAGGTACACCTGATGTAACTTTCACTACATCTGAGCTAACGCCATCTAGAACTACCCTCTGTTCGCGGTCGGCTAAGAACTCTTTTATCCAACATATTACGTCGTGGTGTATTCCGTATGCTTCCAACTTAACGAGTAACTTTGAATGAGGGACCTAATCGAAAGCTTTTTTAAAATCTAGGAATATTGCGTCTACTTGGACAAGCTTTTCTCCCGATGAAAGAATGTCGTGAAGGAAGAGGGCCAACTGTGTTTCGCAAGACCTGCCTTTCCGGAATCCGCGCTGATTTGGCGATAACAAGTTTTGACTATCCAAGTACCCCATAATCGAACTGACGATTATATGTTCCAATATCTTGCACGAGATAGACGTAAGGGAAATCGGTCTATATTTACTGGGCTCTTCCTTATCGCCACTTTTAAATATTGGTGTAACGTTCGCGATTTTCCAATCGTAAGGAACACAATGTTGTGCTAGAGATTTTTCAAATATTATTTTAAGGTATGGTGCTATTTCTGATGCTAATTCTTTATAAACTCGGGCGGGAATTTGATCGGGACCGGGTGATTTCTTGGAATTAATGGATTTCAGATGACTTTCTATTCCACGACTAGTGATATTAATAGACTGCATTGGGTGCTTATATAGCCTAGGCATTGTAGTGGTGTCGTTTGGAGAACATTTGGTATAGACGCTTTGAAAAAAGGCGTTGAGGATATTTGCTTTATCTAATTTGTCGTTTGCTCTTTCTCCTAGATTGTTCTTTGGTGACGTATCTGTTGATTTGCAGCCTTGAACCTCCCTCACGTATGACCAAAGTGCCTTTGGGTTGTCCTCTAAATATTCGCCCAATATTTTATTTTTGAAATTCGTTAATGCATTTTGAAAGGCTGCCTTAGCTGCTGTTTTCGTTTTCTTGTATTTGTCGCATAACTTCTTATACTCCTCTTCGGGGAGATCCTGACGTGCGTTCCTCATTTTTGCGTGCCGTATTCGTTGTCGCTTGAGAGATTTCCGGACGTCCGCATTATACCACCTAGGTTCAGTATTGACCTTTTTAAGTTTACTTGGTATTGCGCTAGTTATGGCTAGTTGTGTGATGTTACGAAAAGTATTCCATGTATAGTCAGTACAACGGTTTTCACTTATATCACTAAATTTTTTATACGAGGTCAGTAGTTCTTGTTTTAAGCCTTCGAAATCCGCCTTGTGAAATAAATATACCCTCCTCTTTATGGGTGCCTTTTTGTCAGTACTAATATGGAATCTAGCTCTTACTGCTCTGTGATCGCTAATTCCGTTCACTGTTACTACGTTAAGGACGCTTTCAGGTATGTTAGTTGCCAAAAGATCTAGAACGTTGTTTCCTCTGGTCGGTGTTGTGACTAATTGATGTATGGAATTAGAGGTGAATGTGTGGAGTAGAGTTACTTACTTACTATGGAATAGGTAGTTGGCGTGAAGTTCACTCTCGGGATGTTTCTTATCCATTTCTTGTTTGAGTTGCTCATCCGGGAACCATCTGGTAATCATCTGGGAAGCGAAACACTGAAACTTTTTCACCACCAACATAGTTTCCTCGGCAAGAGGGCACACAACACTTGTTAACCATGTTTTTCCATTAACAGTGGCTCACTTTTAAAGAACATTTAATGAGTACACGGCACTTAGAAACGTCGACTTTGTTTTTAACAACTTCGACACACGAGCAAGGATTATTCACTTTCGTCCATTTGCAGCTAGACTCGCTTGATCTCGCTGAGATCTCGCGATCACCGAGGCCAGACGGTGGCCTCCGCATCGTGACGTCATAAGTTTAGAGCCACTGAGGCCTTTTACTTTAGGTGGTGTTGCCTTAACGGTTTCATTTCGACGGCCACTTCCAACGCAACTAGGGCCCCCTTCCGAGAGGCTGTCGTTGGTGGTGGCTTTCATGGTATACTTTTTGGAACCAGTTATGTGGAGTGGTTAGCCCCACGGGCAGACGTCAAGAGGCGGGGCGCCGCCCGCGGGGAAGTTGGTGGTCCGGTTTAATTAGCCGTGTCTCTAGAAAGATAAATAATGGGGGATGCCATTGGGGGGTAAGTATCACTTTTTGGAGTGGAGGCTTCGACATCGCCATGATCTCGAAGGAAGATCCCGAGTGGTGGTCCAGCAGTCTAACCAACTGCATTATGGGAATGCCTTTTCTCCAATCCCGGCACCCAACACTCGCTCTTGCGGGGAGATCAGACGCTACTTAATGTTGATACGACCGAATTGGAAGCGGATGTAAAGTTCATTCTTTGAAACAAATCGTTATTTATGAATGTCTCTAGGCTACATTTCTTCGATCAGCTCCACTATATTTCTCTCGAGTAGGTGGAGTGTGCCAACCTAACTATGAGTAGATGTTGGAATATTTTCGTTACTATCATCGCATTCTTGCGGCCGTTGTTTATTTACCTAGACTCGATTCCACGCGGCAAATCCTCTACACTTATAACAGCGACTATTTCTTAGTTTTCGGGCGCGTTTTCGTCTTGAAGGTAGATGTTTGTAATTCGATTGGCCAGCACATCTTCTTCGTCTCGTCGCTTGGTCATTTGCATGAGCGCGTGTTCACTTAAGACGACCATCCCAAAAGAGACATCCCCCTTCCGAGGTCTCCCGCATATATCTCTCGAAGTGGAAATCGTTCCTTCCAGGAAAAGACGGCCGCATCTCGGAGTCAATGCTAGACGCGAACGAGAACTGCAATTGACGCTCAATCGTGGTCCAGGGCGTCCGTTGTTTTTTTTTCGTCTCGGATGTGCCCTTCCACTTCACCCTCCACCCCTGCTGCCCCCCCCCTCCTCCCGCCCCCTTAAATGGTAGCGTGCCCCGCCCCCCTCCTTCCCCCACCCCACCACCACACGCGTCCATAAATGCCCGCGAAAGAGTTCGGGGCGGGGCAGTCTGGCGATCGCATTCCCTGCGACAAGTTCAACCGTCCCGCGCGCACACCCGCACGAGAAACAAGACGGCAGCGGCGAAGGAGATTTCGATTCCCCGGTCGACTCAAGACGCCGCCGCTCTCTCTCTGCCCTCGAACCAATTCCATGTGAAGCCGTCCAAGAGTGCAGAGGTGAATAGAAAACACGATTGATTGCTTTTTTTATATCTGGAGCTTTGGTCTAAAAATTGTTTCGTTTTGTTTCGTTTAAATGATTTTTTTTGCAAGAAGAACATTTCTTGTTACATATTGCTTACCGTACTGCCATAAACATCTAACCATTATTTTTTTAAATTTAACCTGGAGAAATGCACCCACTGTGTAGTCATTAATTATTCATGTACATACAAGCACATTTTTTATGTATTACTTCCTTGTTGAATTCTATCCCTGGTGAAGCTTGAATAAAAAAGCGATACGTTGGTGAAGTTTCCATTTGAATTTTAGACCAAATCTCCAGAAAAAAACAACAAATCGTAATTAAGATCGTGGTCAAGATTATCCTATATATGCAAGTTATAAAATAGAAATAACAACAATAGTAATAATAATTTTTTGTTTGTCCCATCGCGACTATGGCACCACTTTCAAATAGTTGGACGACACGGCAACAGAAACTGTCGTCACTCTGCAGAAATTCAAACTTCGCGATTTTGCTTAAATGCGTTCCATATCTACCGAGACTGTCTTATTGCACGTATTCGACTATCCGAGTGATTATTGACTTTCTTTTGGACAATCTTCACTTGAGACAGTTCTCTAGCGAAAGAATCCGTGTGTAGCTGGGAATGTTGATCAGTATTTCTTGCGCGAGGAGGATGGCGAGGAATTTCCTCGGAGCTTATTCAGTAAGGACACGACACGGTCGAGCCACGGAAAATCCGTGGATGTGACGTCACATCCCCCCACGAATCTCAACTTTAGAATGGGGTAGAAATGACCACGGGTGATGAACATCGCCGAAAAACTTCACCCGTCATTACCGTTTTGCGATTCTGTAGCAAGGAGGGGGGAGTGGAGATTCACCACCCGAGTGACGTGAGGTTAAATGTATGAAAACATTTAGAATAGAATTTTATTGTTCGAGGACTAGTGTCCTATGGAACAGGATTAACATTTAATCTTTTTGGTTTTGGTGCAGCAAATAGACAATATAACAATCACTTGAATTTCATACATGCACATTACATTCCAATAGAAACATGCGTAGATATTCATACAGGAGAATACATACGTAAGCATGGAACATTTCGGTACGATAGTCCGCTAATTCCCGGTAGCCAATGGTGGCGCACTTCTAAACCTGAAGACGATCTGATGAAAAACAAAACACCCGAGCCACACTGATTGCAGATCATAATAGTCAGTTTGTGAAGCTCGCGTTTCGGAACTGATAATCAAAGTTCTCTGAAAATGCCTCTGCGGAATATAACTCCTAGGATTTATCTTTTTAGCGGGAAATAAGTCGTGCGTGTTACATGCGAGGATTTATCTCTCCTCGCGTGAGGATATTGAAAAATATAACTGCGTATTTGCACTACCTCCTTAAGTTCCTCTCCTAGATCGTATTTTACGATGTATCCAGTTTTCTCTGTCGCCAATTCTTCAGTGCTATAACCAACGATTACTCTGTTGTTGCAAAAATATGGCTAATTGATAAGGAAATATTATCTTGATTTAGTCCCCACTGATATCTATCCTTTGCACGGCAAGGATTAGTAAGGTATTTTAAGGACGTCTGTAAATTATGTATTTAGTATGTCATTAAGATCTAACTATATAATTGTTTTCGTATTACTGTGGAAGATATTGAAATGTGAGTGGATGTAATTTATTTTCGGTGTAAGAAAGCATTATTTAATTAAGTTTGTTCCACTTTCCCTCATGCTCAGCATCGTGAGAAATCATGGACCCGTTGTCAAGTTTTCATAATCTTCCTTACATCCTGAGTAAGAACTAAATTACACAATCTATTTTTTGACATGTACTACTTTTTTATTCGGTGTGTATCCCAAATAGAGAGGGATCTGTACTTCGCACGAAGTGAAGGAAAGTTCGAATGAGTTTCACCACCATGCAGATTATAATTGAGAACCATTCATGTCCTCATACCTCTCACTACTGGGGACCAACATATTGGGTTATTGTATGTATGTACCATGAACATCGTCGCAGTGAAGTGAAGAATTATAATTAGCCGTAAAATGCAAGTTGTTTCTGAGAGTCTCGTGTGAATTATAGTTGTGATATGCCAAGGCCATAAAGCAATTGCTGTGTTTATGAAATTATAATAGCTTTTGGATCATATATTTGTTAATACAAAACTGAAATCTCAAATATCGCGGGCAGTTGCAGGACAATTTAAAGGGGACGTTGCAGTAAATAAGTGTGTATTCTCCAGAAATCTTCATCACAATTCCGAAATAAGACATGAACATTCCCTCAAGACGTATCCGATAATATCTGCTTAAATATTACCGTGACGTATTGGGGGAAAAGTTTGATTTAGACATTTCTTCGTTTACTTCCCTTCGCATGATTTCAGATGTTCATGAGCGAGAGGAAACTTACGAAATAATGGAGGTATAGGACCCAAAAGCGTGGTTAACTACGCCTACGCGTATTAAAATAATTGCATGGTGACTATCTATAATTCTTCCTTAAATGAGTTATGAACTGTAAAATATTGTGGAAGTTAGATTTTGAGCTTAAGCATCAGCATCCATATACACATCCCATGGGATCATATGTGTGTGAGCTCATATTTGGCGAATTGAAGGAAGGAAGGACGCGAAAAGTTGGAGCTGGAACAATTATCCGCCTAATAAGAGTTATGAGAATGCATCCTAATAAGGACCCAAGCTTCACTGACTCAGGGATATCATCAAGAGCTTACTCATTAGGATTCCTAATCACATGCTCGGGAACTATCATCTAAATAACCCCTCGGCTAATAGAATGAACTTTTCTTTTCGAACAAAATTTTTCTTGACGGCTCCATTAGTCATTTTTTATTACAAATATGTTTAGTAGATGCATATCCACTCGAATAGTCTGCCGATCGCATGAGTCGATATTTACGTATCTCTAAGTATTAATGGCTAATCAGCCAATGAAAATATCGACGCTTCGACGCCATAGAGGGAGGTGGTGATGGGATAATACCGGCTATCCGATCGGTGATGTCCCATCATCCTATTTTGGGTGATGAACTTCACCTCGTCGGCTAACAGAATCGGAAAGGCGGTGATGGGTGATATCACCGGTGGTCGCTCAGTACCGGTGATACGATGTACAGAATACGACCCCTGAATCTGAAAACGCTTTACGGGTACTTTCGCTGCTGAATCGTTCGTTCAGGGGGCCATTGGGGGCGGGGGGGGGGGGGGGGGGGGCAGTCGCACGGTCGTCGGAAGTCTCTCATGGCGAATGTCAACTTGTACCCGCATCTACTATATATAAGGGTGAAGTGGGCGAGTACGGAAAGCGGAAGCAACGCGCGCGCGGCATTCCGGCACACGGCCCGCCGTGTGCGGGACGCACGGGACCAATGTAAATACAATCAGTTTTTAAAGTGATTTGTACATAGGTCCCGTGGTGTGAGGCTCTCGGCATGTTCTTTGCCTTTATTGTGCACTGCGAACACGACAAAAAATGTTTTCGGGACTTCGTTCGATTGTGTGGGGCCGTCACGATGCCACCACGCAAACCTTCGACATTTTACAAACTCGCTCATATTGAACGGCAAACGTCAAACATACGTTTATTTTACCACCACATTTTATCTAATACATATTTACCTTCAACGAAATTTCCCTGAAATAGCCTGTTCGTAAATTTATCACTCTCTACAGAACAAAGTTTAAGGAATTTTCAGCGACAGTGAAAAAGTCTGGTTTGAACAATGGAGTCACCGAACTTCTCTCGTTTATGTAAACATTTGCGTGAAATTCCTCGTACATACGTGTCCTTATTATCTGTTCGTTGAATTGGTTATTGACCACTTGTTATCCGTGTCCGTATTGCTGTCCGGTAGTATCTATAGATACAAAAGTGAAAAATACGTCATATTACCGCTTTGTTTTGTGGCAATTCAATGCCATTTGAACATGCAGCCTTATGGCGCATTACGTAGGTATATATTTATAAATCATTCGATTACGTATGTACATATTTTATCCCAAATGCGAAATAATACGTTTTTGATAAAAAATAATGTTTGCTGACAAATATCTACATCTACATACTACCCCGCAACCCGCCTCAATAGGCGTGTGGCGGGGGGTGTTAGGACACCAGGCGTTTGCATATAAAAAGGAAAAGCTCCAATTAAATTACGCCTTGCATTTATTAAAGTCCCTTATTGTTCGGGGGAAAAACGAATTCCCATACCTATCCGTTCGACAAAATATCTCTCTAAATTTATCGTTTCTGTCGGACCTGGAAATAAAGTGGGGTTCTAATCTGATGTTCTCCGTGTCGTTCTTAAAAATATCTATTCTCAATTGTTCAAGCAATCTAAGCCTAGCGCGCAACCCCCGAGTCTCTAGCGGCTCCCAGCCTAATTGGTTTAACATCTGTGTAACGCTGTATGTACGCCCGTAGCAGTTTTTGACGAATCGCGCAGCTTTCCTTTGTATTTTATTAAGTTCCCGGACTAAGTCTTTCTGCACCGGATCCCATATGCTCGCTGCATATTCAAGGTGTGGTCGGACGAGTGCGAAATAGCACCTCTCTTTTACTTTTTCATCCGAAAATCTTCCCACAATACGCTTGACGAATCCTAGCTTCTTCAGAGCTCTGCCACAAATATTTCTAATATGTGTTCCCCACGATAGGTCCGAAGTTATCGTAACTCCTAGATACTTCACTTCATCTGTCGCCTTTATGTTAACACCATCCACAGCATATACATGGGAATAGTTGGACGACCTCCGCAAGAAATGTACCGCCGTGCATTTGCTCAGATTAAGTTCGAGTCCCCACTCTTGGCTTCAAACACATGAACGTTGTTTAAATCCGATGATAGAGTTTCAAAGTCAGAGTGATCACTAATTTCACGATAGATGACAGCGTCGTCGGCAAATAAACGTATTTTACTGCTAATTCGAGAGTATAGATCATTTATGTATATAATGAACAAAAGGGGGCCGATTACGCTTCCTTGTGGGACACCTGATGTCGCTTTAACTACATCAGAGCTAATTCCGTCGCTTTAACTACATCAGAGCTTCCTTGCGGGACACCTGATGTCGCTTTAACTACATAAGAGCTAATTCCGTCAAAAACTACTTTTTACTTACGATCACACATAAAGTCGCGTATCCAGTTTACTACTGTTTCGTTTAGCCCGCATGACTGTAATTTGTATAAAAGTTTGTTGTGAGGTACCGTGTCGAAAGCTTTCTTAAAATCTAGAAATAATGCGTCCACTTGTCTTTTCGATTCACCAGATTTGAGAACGTCATGAAGAAAGAGCGCGAGTTGTGTTTTGCATGATCTACCTTTCCGGAAGCCGTGCTGAGAGCCATGAAGGAAGTTACGACTGTCCAGGAACGTCATGATATTGCTAACGACGATATGTTCGAGTATCTTGTCTATAATCGACGTTAATGAAAATGGTCGATAGTTCCCTGGGTCATGTCTGTTTCCCTTTTTGAATATCGGTGTAACGTTTGCAATTTTCCAGTTTATTGGTATCTTTCCTTCAGACAATGACTTCTTGAATATTATGTCTAAGAACGGTGCGATCTGTGGCGCTAACTCCTTGAGGACACGCGCGGGTATTCCCTCCGGACTCAGAGATTTACTATTTTTTATCGACTGTAGGTGTTTAGTAATCCCATCGCGTTGAACAGTGATTTATTTCTTCGTTTCCTCAGTGAATGAAATTTCAAAATTACGTGCAGTATCGTCTGTTGTGTATACACTTTCGAAGTTTAATATATATTTATAGGAAATTTAATATATAATACTTGAATTGTTTACATAACTGTATTATCAAGGTGATATACGCCGTGTAAACATATGTACTCAAGTGAAATATTGTCCAAGAGTTTTTTTCGCCCTACTTGAAAAGTTGTGAAAATGGCCAAATGACTTAAGATTTACAGCTCCAGCCACCTCGTGTGGTCAATCAATCTCATTGGCTACGCGAACACACGACACCACCACCACTAGTCGCCGCCGCCGACTTCCTCTTCTTCTTACGCGCGCGTGCAAGATAAGAAGAAGAATGGACCACGAGAAGCCCTTACCGTAGTAGTATGTACCTACACGTCTTATGCTTGAGGCTTCAGCATGTTAGATTTATTGCTTAGTGATGTCCATCGAAATTCATTTCACGTGCGGTTTTTCATGCAATCTTATGAAATGTATTAAAATGAGTAATTAACAATAATAATAGATTATTAAGGTAGTTTGAGCGAAAAATCACTTCACCTAGAATTTGATGAATTTGGCCTCATTTAAAAGAAAAAAACTCTCACCTTTCCGATGATAACAAAATATCAACCCCTTGCCGAATTACTTTTCGAGGAATTTGCCTGTAAATATACAAGCTGTTTTACATGGGATAGATTATGACTGTGCGCTCCAGAGGGAGAATATTTAAAAAATTAGGAACTTCTAGCACATAGATTTCGTCAAAAAACTAACGGTGTGTAGATTGCATGTTTTCTCAACTATTTATAAAAAATAATCTATAACTCACCACATTAATTTTTACAGAATCACAAGAAAAGACCTGCTGTTTTGAAGGGTTGTCAGCCGCTCGGCGGGAAAAAATGAGTCAAGTTAGAGACTTATGAAGCTTCATTCATTTAATGATTGAGAATTTTGGTCATATATAACTATATTTTTGCGCCATTAATGCTACAATATTTATGTCATACTTCTTGCAGACTCTTTAATTTAAAAAATAAAATTTGAATATGGTCTCCATGACGACTAGGGATCTGGCTCAAATCACCTTAAGCCAAGATTCGTTGAATAAGTAGTGATGGCTTCTGCGACACAGACGCTTGCTATGCGAGAGTCAGCTATCAGATCAGATGAGGAATGCTGTGCGTCACGAATACCTCAGCGCCAATCAGCTGATATATCCTCCAATAGATTGAAATCGTTGAGGTGACGCTTATGCCATCTCCGCACCTTCAATTAATCTCCTCCTCCATTGTACTACATATATCGGAGGGAATGAAATCATGATACGCATGGGCCGCCGCGGCAGGATGACCGCCGTCTTTAACCACCGTTCAATTGGGCAAATAAAATTTATGGCGATATTTTAACCAAGAAATTAACTAATGATTATTTTGGTTTTATAATATTTCGGTATCACCACGAATGCATGATGGAATTCTTTAGCTCTATGGAAAGCGCAATTTGGGGCATTGCGCAATTGATTATGCAATTTAAACAGAGTCGTTATTTCCTCTACTCTTACGCAAATGAGCACTTGCTGCGTTGGATTACACAGTTTCGTTTTCTTAAAAATATTTGTTAAACTTTTGAGCTCATTTCCCTCAAATGATTCGATCCTTTTCTTAACTGAAATTGATTTTTATTCTAAATTTTAGAAATAGCGTGCCTAGTCCTAGTCCTGCAAGTACCTAGTTAATTGCACTCGGATATTGGGACAGACAGGTCTCGTCAAGGTCATGGACGATACTAAGTTGGCTCAAATTCTCACTCATTTAATACGTACTATATGCGATCTCCGAGGTCATTTGCAGCCTACCGAATAATTGAACTATCGATCCTGCAACTTCGGCTCGCAAATTCCTGGACCCCTGAATCACGAATTACAATTGGAATATGGATCAAAGTAGACTTGTTGACCAAAATATTTGGGAGAAACTTAATTTTCCGAAAGATGGTAACTTGAGAGTGGTTTTTAGTTTCGTGGATAACCGTTTATTTTTCGTCTAAATGCGAAACGTGGTCGTTTTCGTATGTACCAGTGGCACCCACTGCCAATCGCTCGTCCGTAAGCTTGGAAGTGCCGCTTGCAAGCGACGGCCGCCGCTCTGGTATAGATGCATATATGTATGTATATACGTGGAATTCGACTTCATCGCGCTGTTTACGCGTTGAAGCCGAGGCACAACAATCCCCAGTCCTTCCTCACTAGATACACTGCCCCCCCCCTCCCCTCCCCTCCTTTCCCTCGTGAGTGGAGCAAGGCATTCTTTGCATGTTAATGTGCCCCCGTGTTTGTGTTTCGCCCTCAGGGGGGCGAGCGCCCCCATTCGCTCGAAGAAACGACCCGAATGCTTAAAACATGGATATACATCTGTTTCGCCCCATTACGTCTGCACACGGCCAGCCACCAGCTATCGCCTTGTTCCCTCTCTTTTTCTCTCTCCCTCCCCTCCACCCCCTCCTCCGTGGACCCGTTGTTATATGTATATATGATGGGAGGGAGTTGGCTCTCTCTCAACCCGGAACAGGACAAGACTCACGAGCAAGGCCGACGCAATGACTGCAAAGGGTTCTTCCATTTGAACATGAGGGTGCTTTCCATTAACCATTCAGCGTTGCACTCCCCACAGCACCACGCTCGCTTTACAATCGTTTCAGACCCTGCGTCCTTCCAATCAGGAGCATTGTTGGCGCGCGCTTGGGAAGAGAGGAGAACTTTGCTTATCACATATTGTTGTTCAAGTGTTGACATTCAAAGAAGGCGTGGACAATGGACAATTTGCATTTCTTCAATTTATTAGATGTGAAAAGCTTTTCATTTTTCAGCGCGTGCTTGCACGAAATCCTCAGCTGTTGGCAAAAAATTCGGTCGTCACCAAATTGAGTTCTTGCTTACTTAGCGCTACCCAGCGCCTTAAAGTTATTACTCAACTCTTCGCTGAGGCACGTTGTCCTTCAGATCTTATTCCTTCGCGTAGGTAAGCTGAAGTGCGCACGCGTACTATCAGTGTGTGATTCTCAGTTCGGGGGGGCAAGAGGCCGTGGTTCGTGGCACGGAAAATCGACCGGCTTCTATATTTGGACAGCATTTCCATTACATGCGATCAAATCTCTCAAATCAATCCGCTGAAATCCTGATCACGTGACCGCGAGCGAGTACTGAAAATGTAAACGACGCATAAATTTGCCGGGAAAGGACTTTTTGCCGCATGTGTACTAATATTTTGTTTTCCTTGGAGACGTTTTCGCTATTCGATATAACTTAAAGGTAGGAATATGTATCAAATAGTTTTACTATCAAATTAAAGGTTAGACTTATGATTTCTCTATTATTGAATAATAATAAATATGGCAATTAGCATGCTTGGTTACGCTTCATAGATGCACATCTATATTTAATGAAAACAAATTCATAAACGCTACGAGTGCGAGTGGAACTCACTGTGACGTGCAAACTCATTGATTTTGCCGATATCAAGCAGTTTTAGTATTTATCTCAAATATATACTCGAGTATAAGTCGAGTGCTAACTTATTCGACTTATAAACTCGAGACATGAAATATGTTGACTTATTTGGGGTCAATATGTCCGCTGCACACAAGCATGTATGATTAGATCCTGCTTAGCCACGAAGAATATTCGCCGATAAATTCGTTGGTTGCATTTCATTTCTAAGTTTCGCATTAGGACCTAATACTGATTTTTGACCAGCACACTTGATACCGATATCAATACATTCATTCTACAAGACCAATTGCATTGCACAAATATCGCATAACCAAACCGAAATAATACGATTTCCCGATTTATACAACGGACGACACTGGTGACGTGAATCTCCGTAAATATTCTGATCGATATAATTGCGTATTTTTTTACATGCCGTTTTTGAAAATAACTTTGAGAAAAAATATATGTTTAACTTATACTGAATTTTGAACTCGATTGTTAGATGAAACGAAAGCATGTCGACTTCTCGTCGCGTATTCGGGAATCGCCAGGCGGCGTCTATGCTTGCCGATACAACAATGACGTAATCAAGACGGACGATTGACGGTCAGTCGCCGGATCCCAGTTTATTTCTCTCTCTTTGTCTGAGCCCCAAGTGTTTGTAATATATCCTTCTCTTCCGGAAAACATTCGCTCTTCCAGCAGAGCTTATCGGAGTCCGTGGTACAAAAGAGTTCCGAAAAATCAATAATTAGAATAAGTAAAGTGTTTCTCCAAACAAAACTTCAAAATTTACCACGTCTAGCGCTCTGTGGGGCATTACTCTTGTTAAAACTTTATGAAAAGACTAGAGGTGTGCTCCATCTCAAGGGCTTTAACTGACCTTTAACTCCGGTTAAAAGTCAGTCAAGGCGAGATACCATAGCGCATAATATTCAATTATTTTCGCCTCGTTTTTTAGAAAGAGATCTCAGCTTTCAGAATGACGCCAGTAGGTACGTACATCATCAATATAGCCGCACTTCTTTCAGCAATATTTGCCAAAAAATGGAAACGGTGTTTTCTGTTCGGGATAAGGTTGTGCGTTCTTAAAAGAGACACCATTAAAGATATTTGAAGGCAATATGGCGCATGCGTCGCATCAGAAATGCAACTTATTGTAGTTCGTATGCTTTATCAATTGTTTAAATAACTAAAATTGTCAATAGCCTTAATATTATTCATAAAATAGCAAACAAAGGACCTTCCGGCTGTTAAGGCGTTTTCAGCGTCTAATCAACCGAGTCAAGTGAAAGTCTCTAATATTTATATATTACTCAATTAATTAATGAGGAAAGGAGTTACTATGTACAAACACAAAGTTTTGCTTCTATTTCATTATTTAATTTCCTTCGTGCCTCTCAGGACTGCTTAAATTTGAAAGTAAAATTCTAGTTTCCACATCAAACATGGAAACATGTCCACCTCGAGGTACTTTAATGTACTACGCTCTGATGCCAGCTTACAGCTCTGAGGAGGTTTACTACGATTGTCAAAATTCAAAGACTGAGGGATATGTATACTTACTATCATATGCTCCCAATGTCTCACGAACAATGTGCGGCGCGGAGATAAAAGTAGTTTTGTCAGTTTAGTCACACGTGAATTTAAAAAAAAAAGCTCGTCAAATCAAAATCCACAGTTAAGTTGATAACACAGGAGATAACGGTGCTGCACCAATTCCTTCGGGTCCTTGACCGATACGAGAATCAGTGGCGGAGTGGTGCACGCTGGGCACTCACTGATTGGTGGAGGGGAAATTGCAGAGGCTATTTTAAACCGCCTGCCGAGCTCCCTTAAAGCAGCATTTTAATACTCCCCTACCCCCATTTCTAAATTTTTAGTCAATGCCAAAGACAGACAGGCAAGACTTCTAAACTCTGCTGTTTATAAAATTAAATGCATTCGCTGCAACAATGCATGCATCGGCCTGACTGGAAGAAACTTTATCACAGGTGTCAAAGAACAAGCCAGAAGTAACAGAAATATGGATTAATACTAGCTACTGGAAATAGCTACATGAAAACAGTCATATGAGCTATTTTACACCCGAAATTTCACACTTTCTTACGGAAGGCCTGAAATGGACGCACTTGAACATATATATAAATTATCAGACAATCCTATAACCTAAGTAATGAATTATTATTTCCGCATCCTTCCCTACTCCACTCCTTTCCGATCAAATAAACCTTTCCCACCTTACAACCCCTTGATTAACGTGTTTTATTTCCATCCTCGAATACCCTGCTCGAATATTTGTTCCCCCCCCCCTCCTCCTCCCCCGTAACTACAACAACAATCATCGTATGACTTTCAACTTCTGTACATGGACGAATCCGTAAATCGGTGAAACGCGTCCCACAAATGAAAAGTTATAGAAAAGTGCGCAGTATTTTACTTAATTATGAATACAAACATTAGTTTAGGACTTAATAGACTCTAAACATGGATCAAAATAAAAAAATAGGAAAAATGAAAGTCTTCTATAAGCTCAGTACATATTTCTATGCAGTCAAAAGTTAAAAGAAATCGCAGATTGTTATCTTTTCAAGACGGAGATGTCATTATATTTGAAGCCTGACGGTTAGATCGACATGTATTGCAGTGACAGTTCGGAGCTGTTATAATCGACGCGTCATAACTTTATTATTCGTAACTATTAGAAGCTAATATAATTAGCACTACGCCTTTCCTCGTAATACTCTTTCCTTGTGATAAAAATCGTGAGAGTCGTAGATGGTCGAGCTACGATATTATAAAAAATTGGTTGAGTGTGCGTTGAATTGCCCTAATATCACTCATAACCTTCAACAACTATCATTTCTGCACAATATTCATAGGACTATCTTTCATTTTCCGTAATATTATTGGTCAAAACTTCCAAATACATACTCCCTGAAATTGTATTCATCCACGATCTACAGTTCTCTGTTGCTCGTATGCGTATCCCACACTCCATCTATAGTTACATTACGTAAACAGTGACGACTTCTTCATTGCCTTCCTAAGCACTAAACGCATCCTTAACTTCATGTCACAGCAATTTTGCTCTCATTCCTTCATCTACATCTACGAAGTACCGCGCAAGCCACCACTAGTGTGTGTGGCACGGGGTGATTCCACACCAGGCACACAGCACTCGTCCCAGTTCAAATTAGGACCTCGCACGCTCCCCCTGGCGCTAGGCGCAGACACCAAAAGCAGTCAGGAGAACAGTGCGCATCCTATCTGCGCACCCACTTGGTTCTAAAAATTCTTTTATTAGACCAATTTCCACTGCAAACAATTTTCTGTTCGCTCTTGTCGTTTTTCGCCAAGCTTCCGAGCCTAATAACTAATTGTAAGTAACTACTCATTCCATAAGTTTTAACGATGTGATAAAAGATCTAAGATTTATGGATGTGGTTTATAAATATAAGCGAGTCATTCCTTATGGTAAAGAATTAACAAATTATAGGAAATTATAAGAAGTTTTTTGAACGGCGAAAAGTTTACCACATCAAAATAAGCGTAACTTTCAATACCTTACTGGACAATGCAATGTAAGAATGCAATAGAATTTGCAGCCACGCTAAATTAGACAGCCTTCAATTGCTGATAATATCTACTATTTTATTGACACAAATAATAAAAAGAGAGGCCCTTCTGTAGCCGGCTCAATTCTTTTGAAATTTCCACCGCGGTATATAGTAAGTGCTACGCAATAAATGAATAACCTACCGAGAAAGCGCTACTATTATAGCTAAAGCTCATCCTTCTGCATTCTTCCAATGCCTATTCTTTCGCTCCATCTCAGATTTGGATGAAATCAATCTCTCGTACGCCTTTTTCTGTAACCCGCTCCAATCTTCACTTCGTCTTTCCAAAAGGAGAATCGCCTTTCGTTTTCCCTCTTTGCGGCCATCAATTAAGATTCAAAAGCGGCGCACACTCCGTGGCCTTCATTAGTTTGGCAACACTGTTGATAGGGAGTTGTCAAAACAAACACGCCTTGTAGGTGCTGCCGTGATCCACGAATCACTTGACGAGAGCAGATGATTCGTATTGAATTATATTTTATAAAATAATAAAGGTTTTATTCTTTGTTTACAAATATTTGGAAATGGTTTTTACAAAATAATATGCATCACATATTTTTGAAAAGAAAATCCTTTTTTGGAGTGGTAACATTATTTTTATAAAAGCTCCAACAATACGTACTTTAGTTGCTATTCCAAAGAAATGTTCGATGATCCTGGGAGACCAGGTAGCAAATATAAAGTCTCATCTTTATAGCACGAGTTACTTAATTTTTTAAAGAAAACTCTTTAACCTCATAACCATATTGAATAATGTACAAGGTTCTCCTCTGTAATCATAGTGATGGAGATTATGGAGTGAAAATAGATTATTTAATGCGTCAAATCATTTTCGAAACAATCACTGATTTCAATATTCCTTGGCGACCAATGACGGACTGCAGTTCGCAGACTGGTCGATTGTGAGATCAGTGTTTCCGACCGCCGCCGCCTGTCGATTGTTCGGATGATTAAAAGATTTTGCGATTCGTCGTCGCTAACAAGGGAGTTCAAGGATGAAAGTGAGCAGTTGCACTCGACTCACCCATTGATACCTAAAAAGACTCTTCTATATTATGAAGTATTCCTCGTTTCCTCTGAATTAATCCCACCCCACCTTCCCTCCCTCAAAAGGTCAGACTTTTAGAGATTGCCACCTCCAAACCAAAACTTTCTTTTCGTCCCTTTTCATTATCCTTGCCACTAGGTTAAGTCGCTCCGAGGCATAGCATTAGCTCACCCGTCTCTGCCACCATCTTAGGTGGAAAGTGTACTACAAATCATTCCAGTCTTGAACAACAGAGCACGAGCTAAGTTTGAGAGAAGCAGAGGGATGTGAAGTATCTCAAGTTTTTATATATTTTTTTAAAGGGTGGGGGAATGAGGGTCACCGCAAAATCCTTGTTTGGTCTTGTGGGCGGACGCTGTTTCGAACGTGGCGCATTCAACCGCTTGCATTAAGTTCCGTGTAATGAAATATACAGAACAGAGAAGATGACTCACGAAAGAAACCTTTTTTGGTAAAATTATTTAACCCTACATTGCTATCGCAAGCAATTTGTCCATGATTTTAATGAATATGGCAGTGCTTTTTGTAAATTAATTGTATTTTGCATTTTTATAGATAACTCATTACTCAATTGTAATTCCAATACAAATACAAAGGTTTTTGGCACTTTTACTGTGCAAGCCCAGTAAACACACATGGCTGCAGCAGCGCTTCACAAGGATGTCAGCGCTGCAAGTGCAGCACATGTCAACTGAAGCGCGTCAGCAGCGTCTCAGCAGCGCTCTCATAGAGCGAATTATCGAGAAACGCATCTAATGCGCATTCGCTGCTCGTGTTTGAAGTGCAGCAGCCGCAAGTTGCGGACGCACTGCCACAGCGCTGCAGGTAGTCTTTTGAATAAGGGGAGATGTTGAAAGTCTCAATCGAAAGAGGAAGATATGAATACTCATTCTTTAAACATTTACTATGTGTATCCTTTGTTTTTTTATTTAATGAAATATATCCTTGATATATAGTAACGTGTTTAGCCTGTGGTTCATTCTTAGACCGAAAATTTGGCATAAATTGGAAAGCTTTGACACGAATCGGAGAGACTTGGGTTCTGCCAGTAACAACACTTCATTGATAGCTTTGTGTAATTAATTTCCGTTGTACACTAAATTATTGTTATGCTTTTATTGGTACATTCATCAGTTTTCACATTTCCACATTCGTAACATTGAGTATGGGCCAATCCATATTAAGTGGTCCAGAAAAAGTTAAATTTGTTGCTTGGTGATTTTTAATATTTTTAGCATACGGTATGGTATTCATTATAAAGTAAACATTCGGTATATAGTTATGGAATGACCAAGTTTAATATATGGGTAAGTTTCTTTGAATTCCCAAATATTCTTTGTATTCTAAGGCCTGCATTTACATTTTAGCTTAAGTTTACTATACCAAATGTTTACTTTATAATGAATAACTTGTAAAATGAGGTGAAAAACTGATTTATGAGTTATGATAATGATTTTAAAGGCATCAAGCATTACTTAAGAGCAGGGGCGGATTAAGGTCGTTGTTTTGGGGGGGGCGGTTCACTACTTCCCGCGGCGCCTGGGGGGTATGCAATACATCTCAACAAAATAGAGGTCCGGGTGGACTTCCCTCGGAAAATTAAAAGAAATGTAGCGCTTGGAACGCAGTTTTGGTGTGGCTATATTATATACAAGAGATGTGATAAATTATTGAGTAAATCTATCTGATCAAATTTGAAAAACGTAAAAAAACGATGTAAAGAATGCCATTCTTGTGAAGAAGTGAAGTGTCTTCTGGGTTTTACACCGTGTTTCCTCGGACGACAGTTTCGGCGGCGTTTCAGTCGGCTTTTTCAGGTCGGTGGAGTGAAGGTGCAGCCATTTGTCGTATTATATATCTCACCCGTTGGAGTCAGGTCTAACGCTTGAGATATATAAGACGACAAATAGCTGCACCTTCATTTCACCGACCAGAAGAAGCCGACGAAACTGTTGTCCAAGGAAACATAGACCAACGCGGTGCAAAAGGCGGAAGACCTTCATTCCTATACATCAACCCGCGGTAGCCTACACAAGGATTTCGAACTCCTTGAAATAAATCTTCTTTAATGCCGTACAAAATGAAAATTAGTTGGAATGAAATAAAAATATAAGTACATATTCAGAAAATACTATTTTCTTTTATATTTTTATAATTTTTTATAATAACTAGCTACGAAAACGCAGTAATGCTCAGAAGTTACCGTCATTCGACAAGGGCTCTTCCAATAATAATGCACCGTCGCGTCGTCCCGATGACCTCTGAATGGTATGTTCTGACGGCCAAGAAAAATCACATTTTTAAGTATCAGCTTCAGATTTTCTCCATTTTCCTTGATTTTCTCCCTTCTGTAGCCGTCCAGTTGGCTTGTGTTTTGATTTTCAGGTTTTTTGTATTTTCCAGAAAATTCAGGGCCAACTGGGCACTGCACCTTTGTGATAGACTGTGTGTTGGTGGTTTTCCAGATCATCTAGTTTCCCTAGCAGTTTTGAAAACTTTAACGGCTCTGTATCGAGGGATTTTAACTGCAAATTTGTACCGCAAGCTGCCGTTGATTGGGAAAAAAGGGCAATACCTACAAAAAAGTCCATTCATTGAGGGAGAAAACACAAGCCAAGGGTACATTTCATGATGTTCTATCCTCACGTAACGACGCTCTTCCGCGGTTCCCTTCCTATGAGTTGAAAAGGGATACTTGTAGTCGCTTGTGGATGTCCAAGGGCCTTCCAAAAGTTCTGCTTTTTTCCTATCATCAGGTCTTTCCTTTCCTGGTACAATGAAGAGACCTTTGTCACAGTTGAAATTTTTTTAGCCAAAGGAAGTGAATAAATTGAAGCTTCAGTCGATTTTTCGTGGCTACGTGGATGGGATTGTAAAAGGACCATTGAATCAGCTTGAGTCTTATTGTCAGTTGTGCAGCATGAAGGCATGATGTTCACAAATTATGCATTTCCTCCTGCTGCTTCTGGCGTCTTTTGTTTTTGGACGCGAGAGAAAAAGCTTCGAAGGTCCGCAGAGGCACTATTAATTTTCCGCTTTGTACCAGGCCTACTAGAAGAAGACGCCTGTAAACAAAAGTAAACCTTAACTATTCCTTCTGCGACGAGTTGCAAAAAACATTATAAGCATCTTTTTCTCACCCTGTAGCGTAATACTTGAAAATTATTTTGCTTAGAGAGTCCTCAATTTTACTGCTATCAAAAGGAGAGGGGACAAAACTACGGTGGGTGGACCTCTGACAGCATTTCTATGATAACACAATGAAGATGAAAGTCCAATAGGTGGGTGTTCAATTCCTTATTCAAAAATCAGATAAATAGCAATGGAGGCTAATGTGGGCCCGAGCTTGAAGCCGGCCTTCCGACCCTAATGGCGAGCGCGAGAAAGCGCAAATAAATTATATCTTTGTAATTAACAGACTGAAATTACCATCTCTGGCAGAAAGGTTGATCTGCACGTCAGGTATATCACAGAATAAAGGAAAAAGGACACAGGGTCCTAAATATGTGAAGAACTCTTGAACTTGTCACTCACTACAACTGAAACAATACACTCGCTAGAGCCGGGAAACTGACATGTCGCGAGGAGCACGAGAGCAGAGGGTGTCGCATAATAATAGGCAATGCTGTAGGAGGGCGTGGAGACTGTATTCCCCTCTCGCAGACTCACTACGGCTCAACTGCCCAAACTCGCGGCACTGTTCTCTGCATACATATTAAAAAAGTGTATATAGGTCTGCAAACATAGTATAATAGCTTATAACTATTCTTATATATATATATATATATATATATATATATATATATATATATATATATATATATATATATATTCTCTTAACTTATAAGGCACCAAAGCTTTCACAACACTGTTCATCAAAAGGCCTACTAAAGTACAATTGCGAACAACGAGGATACTGTGTCTTCTGTTCAGACAAGTGGCTTTTAGATATTTTCCAATTATCTTTAAACATTGTGTATTGAGCTGGTGAAATAAAAACTTGCATCGGAGAACCACCTTGATGATAACCATTTTTATATTTTCCCGGGAATTATGGGGGGAGGGGGGGCGGTAGCCCCCCCCCCGCCCTCCCCCCCTTAATCCGCCCCTGCTTAAGAGGGTACTAAATGGTGCCGTGTTGATGTCGACTTCGTCGATATTTTGGTACTTTTCAATGTTTAATATCTTTATAAATAGTTGAGTCCACTAAACAAAATTTTTACTGGTTATTCCTCATCTAAAGGACTGTAAATGGGCCAAATTTCAAATTTTTATTTTTATGCCCAACAAAGATAATGGGCATTAAACTTCGGAAAATTTGAAAAATCAAGAAATTTAAAAAAAATTAATAAAAAAACCACTGAAGTCCACAGCTTAAAATTCTGCAAACTTAAAGCATGGCTTTATACCTTTCAAATAAAAAAATTACAAGCATTAAGTATCCTGCCTTCCTATGTAAAAAATTGTAAAAATTGATTTTTTAGTTAAGTGATGAAAACTTTGAAGCAATATTTGGACCCTAGACTTAATTTTAGGTCGATACATCACCCGACCTTTATTTAAGTTCATTATTTTTTGAATCGATTGGTTTTTGTTTGATTGTTCTAGGATACACAGAATTGGAGATATTTGCTTTAACTGCAGAACACTGAAATCACCTAAAATCGGTGTTTCGTTAGCATAAAAATGGCCACTATCAGGAAAAAAATAAAAAAATAAAATAATGATATATTTGTCTTCACAATAAATGGTAATTTGTATGGTAAAAATATTAAAAATCATCAAGCAACCACCTCTGGACCACTATATATGGATTGACCCGTATGCATGCATATTCACGTTCGTAACATTTGCGCGAGTAAGTTACGTCTTCATTGAAATGTAAACAAACGTGTGCATTTGGAAAACATCTTGTCTGTTATTATTAATATTGGCTTTATTTTCATTTAATGTGGCAATATAGGTTTCAGTTAATTAATGCCTGAAAACTGATATCGTGATTGGATGGTACGTTTCCATAAACTATCACGGCATTGATATTAAAAAGTTAGTTCTCGCAAACACATTTACGCACGGGAATCGCCGTATATATACAACTTTCAAGAAACATATCAAGCAGTTGATAGTTGGATATGGCGTAGGTAGTTGCGCGATAGGCTTAACGTAGATAGATGTGAGGTTGAACGTAGGTAGATTCGAAAATGAAGTTGAGTCTATGCAGTCCGGAGATACCATCTACTTTCGGTCCTTGAGTAAGCTATTTTTTGCAGGTTGAATCGATCGTGACACGCTTGTGCAGCGCTTATGCAGCGCTCCTGACGCGCTTGTGCAGCGCTCCTGACACCCGTTAGCAGCGCATTCGACATTCAAAAAAGGGAAGTTTAGGAGTGCTAGGCGCGCTGCAGAAGCGCCTTCGTGATAGCTGCAGCGCTACCGCGCAGCGCATCAGATGCGCATCTGCAGCATTTTGTGTTTACTGGGAAGTGATCCTTTGAACATGGCTGATCGCGTATTTTAATGGCATCATCGAGTCCTCGAGTGCTATCGTCTCGTACGGATTCACCAATTCTCTTTTCTAATCTATGCGGGTGCAATTGGATGAGTGAAGTCATTCCACGAGGTGGGTGATGCGTGGATGCAGAATGAACCAACAGCGGATTCGCAACGGATTACTGATCGCATATTCTTAATGTTCCTCGCTCAACCTTCTTGGTTAGAGTTGGTGTAAGGAGCCGTAAGAGTGTGTGATAGGAAATATTAAGATTCCATCCAATTTAAGGAATACAATTAAAGGAAATTGAGTGGGGAAATGAGGGAAATTCGTGTATCTTGTTCTGCTCTTGTTGTAGCCGTGAATAGCGTTATGGGTGACAGAACGCCAGAAGTTATTCGTTTGTCACTTTTATCTCGTCGCTTTTATTATAATATACAAATTATAATATTGGTGAGAAAGTAAACTTCAATTTCACAGGCATTGTATTTTTTTTAATTTTTAACATTCAAAATGATTCAAAAGAAGTGCAATCATTCAAAATTAAGCTCGTTGCGCATGCGTCAAAAGAGAAACAAGAGCGAAATATGCTGTCCATTTGACAACAGCGCCACGTTCGATGGTCTGCTGTACTACACGATCGCCCTTTTCATGAAATCCCTCACATGGTCATCACTCGATCGAAGGTCTGAACAACGGATCCCTGACGTTCAAACGTTAGCGTAAAGTGATAAAATGCTCTCAATGTCGTCGTACACGTCATTATATTTTATAACTGACACTTGGATCGACATTTATTGGACTTACAGTTCGGAGCTACTTTGGGCTAACTTGTGATATTAGAAGCGACATAACTTTTACATTTATAATTATTAAGAGCTAATACTTAGCAGATTATCTTTCCTTATTATATTCTTCCTTTGTGCCAAATTTCGTGAAAATGAAAGATGATCGAGCCACGGCCTTGGTTGAGTTTGCGTGGACTCGCCCTTAAGAGGTGGGTTACCAAATCCTACGTTAAGACGTTTGCATTAAAGTTATCTGTGACACCTTGGAATGTAACTTCAGAAATATTTAGATTAGGAAATCCATTGGTACATAATTAATATCCTCCAGCCGATCCCCAGCATTTATATATTTATCAACCTTCATTATCTTCTATTTAAACACAACCTTCACTTGAAACAAAAATACCTATGTAACTCACTTTTCTGTCCGTATACCGCTTGTCTAGGGCTTTCATTGTATTGCATGTAGTATAGATGATGGCCTATTGCGAGATATAATTTAAGGCATCTTCAAACCATTTCCAATATTTCTACGGGCACACATAGGGACAGTAAAATAAAGGAATCCTTGCTAATGACAACGAGACGAATAAATGAAAAGATAACTCTTGAGGTGGCAATATTTACTAAATGAAGCATAAGAAACAACATACATCGGTGTGGCGCTTGGTGTCACGGTGAACTGTGCAGACATTGATTATGTTTATGCTATTCCCTCGCGTAGCGACACCTCGCAGACTCCCACGATAATTGTACGCTTCGTAAGACAATGCGTTGCAAAAGACATCGTGAATGGCAGAAGAGTAAAGCGGGACAACTTTACAACAAGGAACCTGGGACTATCTAATGAAACTCATCGTCCAATCTACGTCAACGAGTCTCTCACTCAATTCTACAGAAAACTTTATGCTCAGGCAAGGGAACTAAAGAGGGTAAACAAATTTAAATATCTTTGGATAAGAGGTGGCAGAATATATATCCGAAAAGGCGATGGAGAAGAACGCTTAACAATTACTTGTCCAGAAGATCTCTCTACATTCTCGAAATGAGCTCTAATCAAAGTGCATTGTTAAAGGTCTGTCACGTGAACGCTCAATCGTTATTCTGCCACATTGATGAATTTAGAGAGCATTTCTCAAATAAGCAATACCATGTAATTGCCGTCTCCGAAACTTGGCTGAGTGATAAAATACCCTCTGTCGCAGTAGAATTGGATGGATATTCATTGATACGCAATGATCGAACTGGAAGAGTAGGTGGTGGTGTTTGTGCTTACGTCCTGAACTCCCTTACCTGTCGAATACTAAATGCCCCCGAAAGTGTTCCACTCAAACCCGAATACATGTTTGCTGAGCTTGTGAGTGAGTATGGAAAGGTTCTGCTCGGGGTAGTCTATCGCCCTCCGAAGTGTGGTCATCTAAGTGAAGGCTTTGAGGTAGCTCTGCTGACCTTCTTACCAATTTACACACATGTCATAGTGTGCGGAGATTTTAACTGTAATATGCTAAAAAAATCTTATGACAGTGCTTCTATGAATGATTTGATTTTTTCCTGTAATCTGTCGCTGGTTCCTTTTAAACCTACTCATAATTTAGCAAATAGCAGTACATTTATTGATCTGTTTATTGTGGGTGATATTTATAATGTATTAGAATATGGTCAATATCCAGTGTCCTTTCTTTCCGAACATGACTTGATATACATTAAGTACCAGTTCAAGCTGAACTCTTATATTCCTATCGAGTTGTTTTCTCGTGATATCATGCATATTGATCACTGTAAATTCAAAGAAGATTTCTTAAAGTTGAACTGGGCTGAATTTTTTAATTCCAATCATGTTGATACCAAAGTTGAAATTTTTAATGATAACGTGAAACAAATACTCGATCTTCATGCCCCACTGCGTAAGCGGAAATATAAAAGACCCCCGGCTCCCTGGATAACTGAAAATATTAGACTCTTGATGACGCAAAGAGATAGCTTACGGCGAAAATTCCATAGAACCCGTCTTCCTGACCTTCACGCACAGTACAAATCACTTAGAAATAGGGTAAAACAGCTGCTACGAAATGCAAAACAAAAATATTATTATGAATGTTTTAAAGATAAATGGGATGCTCGGTCAACCTGGCAAGAACTAAGACGCCTGGGTCTTGGGAAAAATCGGAAAAATATTTGCAGTGTGAATTTGCACCTTGACGAGCTCAATACATTTTTCTTGAACATTTCTCCCGTCGTAGAAGATCAGGATGTAGAAAATGCGCCTTTTGCCATAACACTAGAAGATACTAGTTCCTATAATAATACACTAGAATACACATCATCAAATGATTTCAACTGCGATAGATTTTACTTGCCGCATTATACGCCAGAAGCACTGCTTCGAAACTTTAAAAGAAACAAAACGAATTCCACTGGTGCTGATGGGATTAATAACAAAGTTCTTCAAATTTTACTCCCAGTTGCTTTGCCTGTGATACTAGATATCTTCAACTGTTCATTAAATAATTCCACTTTTCCAACTCTCTGGAAGACTGCACACATACAGCCTATTTCAAAAGTAGCCCATCCTAAAGAAATGTCTGATTTCCGACCTATTTCCCTTCTTAGTACGCTGTCAAAACCACTTGAACGATTTGTTCACGATGCCACCTTGGAACACCTCTCAAAAAATAATCTTTTAGATCAATATCAGTCAGGATTCAGAAAAGGATATAGTACCCAGTCTGCCCTTTTAAAAGTCACAGACGATATTAGATATTCAATTGAGCAAAAGAAGTTAACTTTGTTGGTTCTATTAGACTTTAGCAAAGCCTTCGATTCGGTGAATCATAAGATCCTACTAAAGCGTTTGAATGACCTCGGACTATCTACTTCAGCCATGCTCTGGTTCAAGTCATACCTTTCAGATAGAAAACAGGCAGTTAGAGGACCTAAAGGTGAACTATCAAATTACTCTGAAGTTAACAACGGAGTACCACAGGGGTCGATTCTTGGGCCGCTCCTGTTTTCAATATATATTAATGACCTTTCTAAAGTCATCTCTAACTGCAAATACCACATGTATGCAGATGATCTTCAGATCTATATCGACTGTAACCCCACAGAAGTTATTGATACCATTTCCAAGGTTAATGATGACATTGAAAACATATGTAAATGGTCAATGGAAAATTGTTTGCGGCTCAATCCTAACAAGACGAAAAGTATTATTATTGGCAGTAATATTTATGTTAATAGAATTATATCTGATAATTTGCCAAAAATAGCTGTAAAAGGTGTCCAAATTGAATTTTCTGAGAGTGTAAGGAATCTAGGCATTACTATAAATAAAACCCTATCATGGAACGAACATATAAAAGCCATTTCACATAAGGTATTCAAGACTGTATATCAGTTAAAACAATTTAGACACCTTATTCCGACTTCCCTTCGCCAGAAATTAGTAGACAGTCTTGTTTTCCCGCATATCGATTACTGCTGTGTGGTATACTCCGACCTAACAAAAGAACTGAATTTAAAACTTCAGAGGATTCAGAACTCCTGCGTGAGGTATGTCTTTGACATCAAATATTATGAACACGTGACACCATATTTTGAAAAACTCGGGTGGTTAAAAATACAAAACAGGCGCTTACTCAATAAGACAACTTTTATATACAAAATAATAACAACAAAATTCCCCACATACTTGTATCAAAATGTATTGTACAATGCTGCGACAAATAAACGCCCAACGCGCCACATGGAAGAACTCTATGTACCCCAATACCGTTCATCTGTCTTTGGAAATTCTTTCTATGTCACCTCTTGTGATATATGGAACCACTTACCCGAAGATATTAAAAAATGTAAGAATGCTAACAGATTTAAAAATGAATATTATAAAATGTTGTTTAATATGCGTTAATGGATGTGCTACTTCGTGTAACACCTACAATGTATTATTTATAGTGTTTTTTTTTCTTTCTTGATGTTCTGCTTATTGCATTCCAATTGTATTGTAATATTGTAACAAAACTCAGTCCCAATTCAATTGAATATTGTTTTCTGCAACACCTATGAGGTTTTTTTTCCACTGCTTTTTCTTTTTCTTGTATTTAGTATTCTATGGCAATAATGCCAAATGTGTATTATTAATTTTGTTAATCACCTATGTATTCAATTATATATTCCTTGAAATTGAGGGTCTGACTCCAAATTATGTAAACATTTTATGTTCCTAAGGGACATTTTGTCCCGGAATAATAAATTTCATTTCTATTCTATTCTATTCTATACATTGCATAATTAGGCAAAAAAAACATAATTTCACTCGGAAGGTAATAACCACACTCATAATTTAAGAGCAATCCACACTGTCATCAAATGCATTCCGGTACATACATATTCCATGACTGAATTAATACGATATTTAAATGACGAAATGATTGTAGCGATCGGTCTTCTCCGGCACTTGACAACTTTTTGAAAAACTTAAAACAATACACCTGTCATAACACAATTATTTAGGAGCTTAATTTTAGCTTGCGTAAGCCTCTACATATGGAAAAAGATCACCACTTAGACACGCGCAATTCATCACAGAACATCAATTAGCACTTGTAATCACTGGCATGCCACAGCGTACACAGTCACATAAACACACGACAAACCTTCGTTATAATGAAATCACCAACATTGTCACCGTTGTTTCCTGCACATTGAAACTTAGTTATGCCAACTATAGTTAAAGTTTGACATTAAATGCTCTAGTCGGATAAATTGCTTTGAATTTTCACAGTTTAAAACCAAAACAAGACGTGCGATTCAAACTTTCTTCCAGTATAATGTTGCACTGCATTCTATACCACTATTCACATTTGAAGTTCATGAATAAGATGTTTTAAACGATTTTTTATTTATAAAATATCCAAATATGTGATACTTCTTCAAATGTCATTCAAATTAAAAGCCGAAACAAACTGATCTTCTATCGATGATGGCCGCTTAGGCTTGAGGAGTCGAGCGCAAGGCGAAAAACGTTCGAGCGTGGAGTTCCAAAATCGCGATCGGCAATTGTTATCGAAGAATTGCCCACGACCCAGCGGCAATGATTCTTCCACTCTCTTGAAAGTAAAGTTAGTCGCGAAATCGGCCACCCATGACCTTGAATGGCGCCAAGGCCGAGCCGGGGGCGACTGGTGACCAGGTGGCGCTTTGGAGGGCGCCCTTATTAAGTAGGTAGGTTGGTACGTCTCGCGATTCCGGATTACTAGCACTCTTTTATTTTGCAGCAAAACGAAAGATAACCTCCACACACGTGTAGCTAATTAAAATCTGACTCTGCAAAGTATTTGCTGGTGACAAATTAAATACGGAAATTTAAAGGAAAATGTCAGATACCGGCCCATATCCCCGGCCCATAAATCCCGGTGTGTATATACAACAAACGTCATCGCATGTCACGTCATTAGGCGTGTTTGACAAGGCGTTTGTCCATCAGCATAATAATATGCGTGGCAGAGGAACGGATTAGAGAGACAGACGCCGGGACAAACTGAAAAAAAGCAGGGCAAAATAAATAACTCTAATAATTTCCAGTCCATATGCAAGTGCATTTCTAAGGTATTTAAGGCTGATGAATGTGATTTTATCATTATTTTTTCAATTATCCAGATCGTATTCAGCGCTATTAATTGCATAAAAATTAAATATGCAATGACAAAGCTTAATTTCGATGGTTGAGTGGTCAAGTTAAAATTCAAAATTTCCTATGATAATTATCAAAATACTGTAATTAATAATGCTAGGAGCTATAAAATCCGTAAAAAGTTGTCCAATTCGAATTTTAATGCATAATACATTTTAACAAATTATGAATACTGTAACGGAATGGGAGGAATTAAAAATATGATTCTCGATAAAAATGAACTTGCATCAAGTTAAAAAGTCTATAATTTTTTGCTATAGCTTACGTATAATGTTTAAAACGAATTAAAAAACGAATTTAATATTTATTTTCACAAAAAAATAAATATTTAATTCGTTTTTTATTCCAAAATTAGTTTAAAATTGGCTAAGTTCCAGTCAATTGCATTTTGCTATAATTTCGGCGCATTTTTGGGATCAGATTTCAGCATATATGTAAACCAGAGGCAGATACCATGATAATTTATTATTTGAATTTTAATATTAAACCAATATTTGTTAATAATATCACTATCAAAAACTTGAATAAATATTTTGAATAATAATATTGATAAAAAGTGTTCTCTCATCCCCTGATGACCCGTCATCACTCTCATCTTCACATTCGTCATTCCCATAGGTAGTCAATTAGTTTTTTCACTTCTGAATCTTAATCTTCCTTCGATTTACTATTTTGAAATGAAATTGATGACATCAAGGCCCCAGAGATGAGCAGCAACCTCCGAAATAAATCTTCATTAGTCGCCTCTCTTCATATCTTCCGCGTATTGTGTTGCCGGAATTTCCTAATATCCTTATTACTTGATTCCAAGGCATCTTCTGGAAGCTGCCCGATGGGCAGAATTGCTTTCATGGATATATCCGCACCATGAATTAGAAGCTTGTGCACCGTTGGTGGCATATAATACCAAGGATATTACTTCACGTATAATTTCGCTGTTGCTAGACAGAATTTTCTGAACTCACTGTGATTGAGTGCTCGACTGCTTGAAATTGCTTTCAAAATATTTGAAAACCTTGAAATCAGTTGTTCATGGAACCCTGAAAAATATTAAATTAACTTAAAAATCTCACCTAACTTCAGCAGCGATGATTTTTTTTTAATTCGAAATAGCTGTCAGTTTCTCTTATCGGTATTATTTGCTGATAATTTAGGGTCCGAAAAGAAGCATATAGCTGTGTTACCATCGTTTGTGGTGCCATATCCTGGTTTTGGTACATCTATTATCAGGCCCATTTTCTTCTCAAATAAGCTATGAATAATTTCTCTCCTAGCCTGCATTTTTGTTTACTTCCATCACTAACCTTTGCCTTAAATATAATGTATCATAATGAAATCCATGCAAGCACACTGGCAGTTAATATTACAAATAATAAAAACTACAAGTAGCTTAAAAATGCACCCACCCTCCACTGCATAAAAATCCAAACGATAGGATATGTGTAAAAGTCACTCCAAGCACCGAATATAGCAAAGGAGAGGAGATAAGCCAAATGAAAATCCTGATGTATAGTCTTTAAGTAAATATCTAGTGAAAAAGAATGTTTGTAGGCACTTCGTCAAAATACCTTTCGCATCGCATCTCCATTCAATTGAAAATTTTCAATCAAACGATCCATCACAACATGTTTTTCTCACATGCCGTAATAATTTTTTCTCCACAATTTTTTCATGAAGTTGTAACCGTGTCACTTCTCTATTCTCCATGGTTTCTCACAAATTTAGTATAAAATACTACAAAACGAAATAAAATATAGCGGTTAATCACTTCCATCGACAGTCTACTATCATCATTCTTATATTCATTTCATTTAAGTATTCTACCAGCTGATTGGTAGGTTATTGGACAGTCCCCATTCTGCATCCCAACCTCATAGACATTGTCTCGCTTTCTCTTCTGTAAGGCAAAAGCAACATTGTGGGTCCAGCAAGCACGGAGGGACACAAATCCTCAACCAGCTGGCGCCTGCCGCTGCAAGTGCACGAGCCTTCCCCCTAAACCCATCGACCACAGTCTGTCCACGATGCCTGAGGAAAATCCGCAATTCATGGAAAATCCTTTCAAAGCTATTTTAGCCCACAACACAGCTGAGAAACGTCCCAACGACCTCATCACCATAGCCTTCGCCAGTCTCCAACTTAGCGAAAAATTGCAATTTGCGACAAGAGTTACGTTGAATTTAGCCATTTAAGGATAATGTGCCAAAATCAAGATGAAAATTATTCATAAAATATCTATTTAAGCTACCAATGTCACTGAACTGGCATTTTGTCGTCTTCATGCTCGAAAATCGTATACTTTCTTCGCTTAAACCCCATTAGTGGCCGCCCCTGTGGCCCGAGTGGCCGAGGTGGTTTTAAATAAAAATGGTTGTTAAAATTAGAATTGCAAGTTATCGCAAGAATTTTCTTCTGAATATTGTTCTATATGCTGTTCCTTATCACACACTGCAAATAACTCCGTGTAGCCTGATGTCGATAAAAACGATAGTTACCGTTAAACAAAAAATTTAATGAAAAAACAGCACAATATTTGACAAGTTATAAAAATATTCAAAAACATGTTAAACGGAACAAGCTTTATCTCCATTCATGCAATAAGGATCAATTTTGTGGATCAAAATACTATAAAACCAACATTAAAATTAACGACTCTTTAATAAAGCTATTTTCCACGGAAAAATTTCGGTCGCCAAAATCACCCTGACATGCTTTACTTTGACCAGCTGTAAAAATTATCATGGCGTATTCCAAGCTCTCTCAATGGTACCCTATCTTAAAGAGAGCACACATATGATTAATAATATAAAGCAACTGCTTGTGGTTGGTTTGCGCTAACTTCATTTTTGGACTTTAGGCCTGCTTTTTTTGACTTTGGCCCACATTGCGGCGACGCGTCGGGGCCTTGGACGCCACCACGCCTCTTCGACGACCGACGCACAGTGGTCTGAGAATCCACTTTCGCGGTCAAAAATCGATTTCTTCAAATAGTTGAATTTAGGTATTACATGGTCTTACAGCAAAGAATAAATGATTGAATCGTCGTAAACCGAACAAATTTCCATCGTTTGTTGACCCATGTCCTAAAATTACAAACACGCATCTTGGGGATCAGCGCCACCGCTTGAAAATCGATTTATTCACGCTTCCAAATTACAACTCGTAATAAATAGATTTCCTTGATACATTGGGTGATTTACTTATTTTAACATCTGTTTAGTATTCCTACATTGCCAATTCGTCTCTTCATAACGTCGTAAGTGACAGTGACCAGACTGTATTAAACGGTGCAACGTCAATCACTTTCCCGGAATCTATTGGGCGTTTAAAAAATATCTTGCAATATCTAGTGTTGAGGCATTATGCTAAGGCAAGAGAAAGGCTTGCTGCATTGGATGGAACAAGATTTTGGCGCTTTCAAGTGCCATTTTCTAACCTATTGACATTTGTATTTCGAAGCGCCGCCAGCGGTGCCGTCGTATGTTGACGGCACCGCTGCAAAATCAACAATTGCACATTTGTTGATCGTGCCATAGAGTATTTGCGTAAGTGAGGTATTTTGTTGAAATTTATTGTAGCGAGTTGTATTTGGTTTCGAAATGCCACGTACGAAATACCAAGGTATAATTCCAACTAATTAATTTAATAAATAGCTTTTATTATGCATTGTTTTAACGTCGAAATTTCCTAGGTCTAAACGCCCAACCATTGGTTCTTCGTAGTGTGACGTCATCTCTCATATTAGCAGAAACGAAATAGCCTAGCTGTGCGTTGAGAGTGAAATAGTATTTGCCTTTTCGAAGTTATTTCGATATTTGCTAATTAATAGCTAAAGTTTCGTCCGCACGTTAAGACTACACAGTCACACAATTTCCAAATCAACACATTGTCGACTATGGGAGATGACGTCAGAGCCTACAAAACATGGCGGACCAGTGTTTCGGCGCAATGATAATTTATTAGATTTAATTAGCTAATAAAAAATTAATGAAAAACCTCTCGAGCGTCAGAATGAAAATTTAGTGTCTGAAGTATCGATAGATTTTTTAGATGTCGCTTCCCAAAAGTGAGCAAATAACTCTATTGTTGATTGTGCAGCGTTGATTGCGCGTCGCGAATTCACAGGAGTGGCCTGAAAGGACTCCAATGAAATCGAAACTCGCTCGAGTAGAATCCATCATGTCATGTTCTGTGGCGCCACGGACGTAGATTTAAACGCAAATCTGGGGCGCGCGTCCCAAACATCACCTGGCGAGCCGAGGCGGGACATCCCCCCTGCCATCGAGAATATTCCGATGTCGCCTTCAGTGTCCGCTGTAAATGTTGGCTGGCGGAGGAAGGAAGAGTCGAAGTAGCTCTCTTAAGGATAACACCCCGGAGAGAATAAAAAATACTCCCGAGCAATGGAGGTTTGGCCCACTTAGAAGATAGTTAGAAGTAGGACCTTGCTCCAGAGCTGTTTTAATTAATGTGCGCCGTGTTCGATAATACGGAGGGGTCAGAAACTAATGAAAACACTTGCGCTTCTGTGTTGCGAAGTGAGCAGTAGGTACATACTACCCAAGGAGGTTCAAATGAAAATGGAGGAGGCATGACCGTGAAGGCTCATAGGCGAAAGTGAAGCACGAATAGGGGTGCTTGGGAAGGATTTTGTGCCGAGTAGGTGTTGCCAAACCAATCACAAAATATCGCCTTGCCTGTGGTTTTTAACTTAGATCTGACGAAAATCAAAAGCGAACGCCGGGCACGTAAGCCAGAGGAAGGTCTAAACTGTGCCGACTGCAATGGCGGAATTGGCTTCAAGAATCAAGTGGTATGTCGTCTCCATTTCTTTTCTAACCTCATTGGGACAAGTAAGCCAGAGAAAGGTCTAAACTGTGCCGACTGCAATGGTGGAATTGGCTTCAAGAATCAAGTGGTATGTCGTCTCCATTTCTTTTCTAACCTCCTTGGGACAAGGAAACCAGAGGAATGTCTAACCTGTGCCGACTGCAATGGCGGAATTGGCTTCAAGAATCAAGTGGTATGTCGTCTCCATTTCTTTTCTAACCTCATTGGGACACGTAAGCCAGAGGAAGGTCTAAACTGTGCCGACTGCAATGGTGGAATTGGCTTCAAGAATCAAGTGGTATGTCGTCTCCATTTCTTTTCTAACCTCCTTGGGACACGTAAGCCAGAGGAAGGTCTTAACTGTGCCGACTGCAATGGCGGAATTTACTTCAAGAATCAAGTGGTATGTCGTCTCCATTTCTTTTCTAACCTCCTTGGGACACGTAAGCCAGAGGAAGGTCTAAACTGTGCCGACTGCAATGGCGGAATTGGCTTCAAGAATCAAGTGGTATGTCGTCTACATTTCTTTTCTAACCTCCTTGGGACACGTAAGCCAGAGGAATGTCTAAACTGTGCCGACTGCAATGGTGGAATTGGCTTCTAGAATCAAGTGGTATGTTGCCTCCATTTCTTTACTAACCTCATTGGGACACGTAAGCCAGAGGAAGGTCTAAACTATGCCGACTGCAATGGTGGAATTGGCTTCAAGAATCAAGTGGTATGTCGCCTCCATATCTTTTCGAACCTCCTTGGGACACGTAAGCCAGAGGAATGTCTAAACTGCCGACTGCAATGGTAGAATTGGCTTCAAGAATCAAGTGGTATGTCGTCTCCGTTTCTTTTCTAACCTCCTTGGGACACGTAAGCTAGAGGAAGGTCTAAACTGTGCCGACTGCAATGGCGGAATTTGCTTCAAGAATCAAGTGGTATGTCGTCTCCATTTCTTTTCTAACCTCCTTGGGACACGTAAGCCAGAGGAAGGCCTGAACTGTGCCGACTGCAATGGCGGAATTGGCTTCAAGAATCAAGTGGTATGTCGTCTCCATTTCTTTTCTAACCTCCTTGGGACACGTAAGCCAGAGGAAGGTGTAAATTGTTCCGACTGCAATGGCGGAATTGGCTTCAAGAATCGAGTGGTATGTCGTCTCCATTTCTTTTCTAACCTCCTTGGAACACGTAAGCCAGAGGAAGGTCTAAGCTGTTCCGACTGCAATGGCGGCATTGGCCTCAAGAATCAAGTGGTATGTCGTCTCCATTTGTTTTCTAACCTCCTTGGGACACGTAAGCCAGAGGAAGGTCTTAACTGTGCCGACTGCAATGGCGGAATTGGCTTCAAGAATCAAGTGGTATGTCGTCTCCATTTCTTTTCTAACCTCCTTGGGACACGTAAGCCAGAGGAATGTATGAACTGTGCCGACTGCAATGGCGGAATTGGCTTCAAGAATCAAGTGGTATGTCGTCTCCATTTCTTTTCTAACCTCCTTGGGACACGTAAGCCAGAGGAAGGTGTAAATTGTTCCGACTGCAATGGCGGAATTGGCTTCCAGAATCGAGTGGTATGTCGTCTCCATTTCTTTTCTAACCTCCTTGGAACACGTAAGCCAGAGGAAGGTCTAAGCTGTTCCGACTGCAATGGCGGCATTGGCTTCAAGAATCAAGTGGTATGTCGTCTCCATTTCTTTCCTAACCTCCTTGGGACACGTAAGCCAGAGGAAGGTCTAAACTGTGCCGACTGCAATGGCGGAATTGGCTTCAAGAATCAAGTGGTATGTCGCCTCCATTTCTTTTCTAACCTCCTTGGGACACGTAAGCCAGAGGAAGGTCTAAACAGTGCCGAATTTAATGGTGGAATTGGCTTCAAGAATCAAGTGGTATGTCGTCTCCATTTCTTTTCTAACCTCCTTGGGACACGTAAGCCAGAGGAAGGTCTTAACTGTGCCGACTGCAATGGCGGAATTTACTTCAAGAATCAAGTGGTATGTCGTCTCCATTTCTTTTCTAACCTCCTTGGGACACGTAAGCCAGAGGAAGGTCTAAACTGTGCCGACTGCAATGGCGGAATTGGCTTCAAGAATCAAGTGGTATGTCGCCTCCATTTCTTTTCTAACTTCCTTGGGACACGTAAGCCAGAGGAAGGTCTAAATAGTGGCGAGTTTAATGGTGGAATTGGCTTCAAGAATCAAGTGGTATGTCGTCTCCATTTCTTTTCTAACCTCCTTGGGACACGTAAGCCAGAGGAAGGTCTTAACTGTGCCGACTGCAATGGCGGAATTGGCTTCAAGAATCAAGTGGTATGTCGTCTCCATTTCTTTTCTAACCTCCTTGGGACACGTAAGCCAGAGGAATGTCTGAACTGTGCCGACTGCAATGGCGGAATTGGCTTCAAGAATCAAGTGGTATGTCGTCTCCATTTCTTTTCTAACCTCCTTGGGACACGTAAGCCAGAGGAAGGTGTAAATTGTTCCGACTGCAATGGCGGAATTGGCTTCAAGAATCGAGTGGTATGTCGTCTCCATTTCTTTTCTAACCTCCTGGGGACACGTAAGCCAGAGGAAGGTCTAAACTGTGCCGACTGCAATGGCGGAATTGGCTTCAAGAATCAAGTGGTATGTCGTCTCCATTTCTTTTCTAACCTCCTTGGGACACGTAAGCCAGAGGAATGTCTGAACTGTGCCGACTGCAATGGCGGAATTGGCTTCAAGAATCAAGTGGAATGTCGTCTCCATTTCTTTTCTAACCTCCTTGGGACAAGTAAGCCAGAGGAAGGTCTAAACTGTGCCGACTGCAATGGCGGAAGTGGCTTCAAGAATCAAGTGGTATGTCGTCTCCATTTCTTTTCTAACCTCCTTGGGACACGTAAGCCAGAGGAAGGTCTAAACTGTGCCGACTGCAATGGCGGAATTTGCTTCAAGAATCAAGTGGTATGTCGTCTCCATTTCTTTTCTAACCTCCTTGGGACACGTAAGCCAGAGGAAGGCCTGAACTGTGCCGACTGCAATGGCGGAATTGGCTTCAAGAATCAAGTGGTATGTCGCCTCCATTTCTTTTCTAACTTCCTTGGGACACGTAAGCCAGAGGAAGGTCTAAACAGTGCCGACTGCAATGGCGGAATTATCTTCAAGAATCAAGTGGTATGTCGTCTCCATTTCTTTTCTAACCTCCTTGGGACACGTAAGCCAGAGGAAGGTCTTAACTGTGCCGACTGCAATGGCGGAATTTACTTCAAGAATCAAGTGGTATGTCGTCTCCATTTCTTTTCTAACCTCCTTGGGACACGTAAGCCAGAGGAAGGTCTAAACTGTGCCGACTGCAATGGCGGAATTGGCTTCAAGAATCAAGTGGTATGTCGCCTCCATTTCTTTTCTAACTTCCTTGGGACACGTAAGCCAGAGGAAGGTCTAAATAGTGCCGACTTTAATGGTGGAATTGGCTTCAAGAATCAAGTGGTATGTCGTCTCCATTTCTTTTCTAACCTCCTTGGGACACGTAAGCCAGAGGAAGGTCTTAACTGTGCCGACTGCAATGGCGGAATTGGCTTCAAGAATCAAGTGGTATGTCGTCTCCATTTCTTTTCTAACCTCCTTGGGACACGTAAGCCAGAGGAATGTCTGAACTGTGCCGACTGCAATGGCGGAATTGGCTTCAAGAATCAAGTGGTATGTCGTCTCCATTTCTTTTCTAATCTCCTTGGGACACGTAAGCCAGAGGAAGGTGTAAATTGTTCCGACTGCAATGGCGGAATTGCCTTCAAGAATCGAGTGGTATGTCGCCTCCATTTCTTTTCTAACCTCCTTGGAACACGTAAGCCAGAGGAAGGTCTAAGCTGTTCCGACTGCAATGGCGGCATTGGCTTCAAGAATCAAGTGGTATGTCGTCTCCATTTCTTTCCTAACCTCCTTGGGACACGTAAGCCAGAGGAAGGTCTAAACTGTGCCGACTGCAATGGCGGAATTGGCTTCAAGAATCAAGTGGTATGTCGCCTCCATTTCCTTTCTAACTTCATTGGGACACGTAAGCCAGAGGAAGGTCTAAACTGTGCCGACTGCAATGGCGGAATTGGCTTCAAGAATCAAGTGGTATGTCGCCTCCATTTCTTTTCTAACTTCCTTGGGACACGTAAGCCAGAGGAAGGTCTAAATAGTGCCGACTTTAATGGTGGAATTGGCTTCAAGAATCAAGTGGTATGTCGTCTCCATTTCTTTTCTAACCTCCTTGGGACACGTAAGCCAGAGGAAGGTCTTAACTGTGCCGACTGCAATGGCGGAATTGGCTTCAAGAATCAAGTGGTATGTCGTCTCCATTTCTTTTCTAACCTCCTTGGGACACGTAAGCCAGAGGAATGTCTGAACTGTGCCGACTGCAATGGCGGAATTGGCTTCAAGAATCAAGTGGTATGTCGTCTCCATTTCTTTTCTAACCTCCTTGGGACACGTAAGCCAGAGGAAGGTGTAAATTGTTCCGACTGCAATGGCGGAATTGGCTTCAAGAATCAAGTGGTATGTCGCCTCCATTTCTTTTCTAACCTCCTTGGAACACGTAAGCCAGAGGAAGGTCTAAGCTGTTCCGACTGCAATGGCGGCATTGGCTTCAAGAATCAAGTGGTATGTCGTCTCCATTTCTTTCCTAACCTCCTTGGGACACGTAAGCCAGAGGAAGGTCTAAACTGTGCCGACTGCAATGGCGGAATTGGCTTCAAGAATCAAGTGGTATGTCGCCTCCATTTCTTTTCTAACTTCCTTGGGACACGTAAGCCAGAGGAAGGTCTAAACAGTGCCGACTGCAATGGCGGAATTTACTTCAAGAATCAAGTGGTATGTCGTCTCCATTTCTTTTCTAACCTCCTTGGGACACGTAAGCCAGAGGAAGGTCTAAACTGTGCCGACTGCAATGGCGGAATTGGCTTCAAGAATCAAGTGGTATGTCGCCTCCATTTCTTTTCTAACTTCCTTGGGACACGTAAGCCAGAGGAAGGTCTAACTAGTGCCGACTGCAATGGCGTAATTGGCTTCAAGAATCAAGTGGTATGTCGTCTCCATTTCTCTTCTAACCTCCTTGGGACACGTAAGCCAGAGGAATGTCTGAACTGTGCCGACTGCAATGGCGGAATTGGCTTCAAGAATCAAGTGGTATGTCGTCTCCATTTGTTTTCTGACCTCCTTGGGACACGTAAGCCAGAGGAAGGTGTAAATTGTTCCGACTGCAATGGCGGAATTGGCTTCAAGAATCGAGTGGTATGTCGTCTCCATTTCTTTTCTAACCTCCTTGGGACACGTAAGCCAGAGGAAGGTCTAAACTGTGCCGACTGCAATGGCGGAATTGGCTTCAAGAATCAAGTGGTATGTCGTCTCCATTTCTTTTCTAACCTCCTTGGGACACGTAAGCCAGAGGAATGTCTGAACTGTGCCGACTGCAATGGCGGAATTGGCTTCAAGAATCAAGTGGAATGTCGTCTCCATTTCTTTTCTAACCTCCTTGGGACAAGTAAGCCAGAGGAAGGTCTAAACTGTGCCGACTGCAATGGCGGAATTGGCTTCAAAAATCAAGTGGTATGTCGTCTCCATTTCTTTTCTAACTTCCTTGGGATACGTAAGCCAGAGGAAGGTCTAAACTGTGCCGACTGCAATGGCGGAATTTGCTTCAAGAATCAAGTGGTATGTCGTCTCCATTTCTTTTCTAACCTCCTTGGGACACGTAAGCCAGAGGAAGGCCTGAACTGTGCCGACTGCAATGGCGGAATTGGCTTCAAGAATCAAGTGGTATGTCGTCTACATTCCTTTTCTAACCTCCTTGGGACACGTAAGCCAGAGGAAGGTCTAAACTGTGCCGACTGCAATGGCGGAATTGGCTTCAAGAATCAAGTGGTATGTCGTCTACATTTCTTTTCTAACCTCCTTGGGACAAAGATGATGGTCTAAACTGTGCCGACTGCAATGGCGGAATTGGCTTCAAGAATCAAGTGGTATGTCGTCTACATTTCTTTTCTAACCTCCTTGGGACAAAGATGATGGTCTAAACTGTGCCGACTGCAATGGCGGAATTGGCTTCAAGAATCAAGTGGTGTGTCGTCTACATTTCTTTTCTAACCTCCTTGGGACAAAGATGATGGTCTAAACTGTGCCGACTGCAATGGCGGAATTGGCTTCAAGAATCAAGAGGTATGTCGTCTCCATTTCTTTTCTAACCTCCTTGATACTACTAGAGCAAATAGAAAGCGCCCTTAGACAACTCATTTCCGGCTAAATTAAATTCTAAAATTTTAAATTAGATTTGAGCGTTAATGACTTAAATAAATACATTGGTTAAGTATTGCTTGTTAATTCACCGAAGTAATTAGGATGCCGTGATCGCACGGATTCAAAACGCTGGGAGAGGAATATCCCTTTTCTCCCATTCGCGGCACTTCGCGGCTTCATTAATGGTTTCAGATTTCACATTTTCGGCGTTGAGTCAACGAGAGAGAGAGAGAAAGAGTCCTTTTTTGGCATAAATTCAGCACTCTTTATCGTGCTGCGGATATTAATTTTTGGTTTCCCAAAGGACCGGCAGAGGCGGGTGGGGGGAACCTTTTTCATGTAAGGAGTAATGAGTGCGAATGAAATGACAACTTGTGTCCTTAGACTGTGGAACGCGGACTTAAATGGGCCAAGGTGATACATACTATCTACTTTATATGGGGAACGTGAGAGAGTCGAATGGGGGTTGTGCATATTCAACCCCCGTGGGGGGGGTAATAAGGAGGGACGGTTGGAGGGGGTGGGAGGGGCACGCCCATTAATAGCGAGCGGTGTGGATGGCCCAGGGGGGATTGGTGGGGAGGGGAGTGGTGAGGAAGGCGAGTCCCAATCGACGCGACGTCGAGTGCGCAGTGCGATCGTCGTCTGTTGTTCCTCCGCGGAGCTTCGATTCGAGTGAGAGGGTGGCTCGTGGCCGTGTTGTCATGGCGACCATCCAATCGCTCGATGCATCGGATCAATCGAACATTATATGATTTATTTTTTGCCGTTTTTCATACATAATGTCTCACATTTGAATTCTAAGCAATGTCTTGGGTTTTATGAGGTATTTTCATGAATACAGGATGCATTTGGATTATTGTATTCCTACTGCATGAAAGTCATTGTAAGTGAATCTTCCCTCTCATGTGTTGAGGAGTGTTATTGGAATCCTTACGTAAATTACAATCGGAAAATTTTTCACGTAGCGTAACCAAATGTCTGCATATCATGAAATTGACGTTTTGTCGGACAAAAGCTTGGGATCATAGGATTATAAGATTATGCTGTTGTCGTGAAACTTACAATTAGATTGTGTTTAATCTACAACTCAGGAATGGTAAAAGAGTTTATCGTTCAGCAAGTAGACCCCTCTTCAGTATCATAATTGTAATTCTTCACTATAGAAAGGCTTAAAATTTCACCAATGAAGAAATAGGTGGTTTTTTGGTGCTGTGCATAAGTTCAGCATAGTTATCGTTCTCCACAACGATGAACTGATATTCGTATTCCAGTGCAGAATATGGCCTCGAAGAAGAATGCGCGGATGTAAATTGAAACAAAAACTATTTCCCAATCTCTCTCTCTCTTTGTGGAAAACAAATATGGCGAATGAACCCAAGAGCCAAACGACAGGGATCCATTCCGTGCACCTATAGTACATATTATAATGAACTAGTGAGAGGTGATAGCAAACAAAGTAATTTTGGAATTCTTACCCTGAGCGATGAGTCCATGTAGTTACTGGCGGTCATTAGTTCATTAAATCGCCCAATAAGTTGTTTACAGTTACGGCGTCCTAACTTGTGTGTCTTGAATTTGTAATTATATTTAGCCGAATTTGTGATTTTATATTTCGCCGTTATGCACCGTTGCTACGCAATGGTTTTGTTTAGGATAAAGAATCAATACGCTCTGAAAGAGAGGACAATAAAACATCTCTCGCTGACTGAGTCAATAAAATTGAGTTTTAATTCAAGTAGTACGTTTTAATCTTCCACGAGGTTTTATCCTACCCCGACGTGATCATGGTCGTTACGCGAAGGACGCGGAAGGAAAGACGCGGCGTCGATCTTGTTCAACGGCAAACCCAACCATACGTCGTTGATCCGCCGCCAGCCGCTCAGCTTCCACAACCGGGCGCTGCCAACGAAATTGCACAGCTTCGGGATGCCCTGCAGGGCCTACTTAAGCAGACGCATCAACAGCAAGCCGCCATTGCCGAGCTGCAGCAAGTACGCATTCCATCGCAGCATCCCAGCCGCGTTGCACTCAAAATTCCCACTTTTTCGAGGAACAACCCACAACTCTGGTTCTCACAAGTCGAGGCCCAGTTCCGGCTTTACAATATCATCGACGAGGAGTCCAGGTATTTTCATGTCGTTGGACAGCTTGATGAATACGGAGCTCAGGAGATTGAAGATCTTATTCTCACGCCGCCGGCGAATGCACCATACTCAACCCTCAAGGACGAGCTCATCAGGCGCATCTCAATGTCCAATCAGCAACGCATTCGACGACTCTTAACTGGAGAAGAACTCGGAGACCGCACACTATCGCAGTTCCTCCGCTACCTACGCTCTTTGTCCGGCGCCGTACCTGACCAGCTACTGCGTACGATTTGGATGCAGCGCCTGCCATCCCACGTCCAAGCGATCATTCAGTCACACGCAGTTGACCCGACCGTCACTATAAACCGACTCGCCGCCATCGCTGACAGCATTTTGGAGGTATCACCCGCAATTCCTGCTCATATTGCGCCTGTTATATCCTCAAGCTCTGTTGCTGCCATCAATCCACCAGCAGCCCTCGTCACTACTTCCACACCGGCCACATCCGCTGCTGTCACTTCTGATGATTTAACATCCGCACGCCTGGACTACCTATCTCGCCAGTTTGCCTCCATACATTCAATGCTTCAGGACCTCTCCCGTCGTCCACAACGCCGGAGCGCCACGCCACCCCCTCGCCGAAACTCATACACCGACTCAACGAGATCCAACGATTCCGGCGAGTGCTGGTACCACCGCAAATTTGGTAGTAGAGCCAAGAAGTGCTTGGCTCCCTGCACTTTTCCATCAAACTTCAACGGCAACCGACGCTAGCGGCGGTCGGTTGTCAATTTATGTGGAATCGCCGTGTTTTCGCGACAGGCAGAGTCAGCAGAAAACTATTCCTTGCTGACACCGGATCCGACGTAAGCTGTTATCCTCGCAGGCTGCTTCCAGGTCGTCACTTCGACGCTCATTATGATCTGCAAGCGGCCAATACTTCCCGCATTAAGACCTATGGACCCGTGCGTTTCACTGTAGATTTTGGTCTTGGCCGCAAGCACACCTGGATTTTCACCATTGCCGACGTCTCCGTCCCGATCATTGGATCTGATTTTTTGGCTCACTATAAGCTCCTAGTGGACTGCGCCAACAACCGCTTACTTGACTCCGCGACTGGCCTCTCCACAAGCTGCATACGCTGCACTTACGATCACCACAGCGTTAGAGTCGTCCAGCCAGCCGTGAGTTCTGCCTTCGCCAGCATCTTAGCCGAGTTTCCTAGCCTCACTCGACCACGAGGAATAGAACACCAGGCTAAACATAATACAGTGCACTACATCAGGACTACACCAGGGCCACCAGTATAGTGTTCCCCACGTCGCTTAGCTCCCGACCGCTTGCGCATCGCCAAAGCAGTATTCGAAACCATGTTGCAAGAAGGCATTGCACGTCGCTCTGATGGGCCCTGGTCATCACCTCTCCATATGGCACCCAAGAAACCGGACAGCTGGCGTCCCTGTGGAGATTACCGCGCACTCAATGCCAGGACCATCCCCGACAAGTACCCAGTGCGCCACATCCATGACTTCGGAAACCATCTTCATGGCTCAATCATTTTCTCCACCATCGATCTCGTCAAGGCGTACAACCAAATACCTGTCAGCAAGGCAGACATCGAGAAGACAGCCATAACCACTCCATTCGGTCTTTTCGAATTCCCCTTCATGTCCTTCGGCCTCCGCAATGCTGGGCAAACCTTCCAGCGCTTCATAGACGAAGTACTGGCTGGTTTCGATTTTTGTTTTGCTTATATCGACGATATTTTGATATTCTCAAAAACTCAAGATGATCATTGCCAACACCTCCGCCTTCTATTCAAACGACTTGACGAATACGGACTTTTGGTGAATGTGAGCAAAAGCACCTTTGGAGCCGACAAGGTCTCATTCCTGGGCTACGATGTCTCTTCACAAGGCATTCAGCCTCCTCAAGACCACATCGCCGACCTTCGTGCATATCCCAGACCGTCAACCGTAAAAGGCATATCTCGCTTCCTCGGCATGATCAACTTCTATCGTCGTTTCATACCTCATGCCGCTGAACACCAAGCAACCTTAAACACTGCGCGATCCGGCCTACGAGGAAATCAACCCTTTCCCTGGACACCCGAGTTAGAGCTGGCGTTTCAGGCATGCAAAGATAGTCTCGCGGATGCTACAATGCTGGCCCATCCGGATCCCTCTGCCACCCTCGGTCTTTTCACGGATGCCAGTGCACACTCGGTTGGCGGGTGCTTACAGCAATTCACCAACAATGCTTGGCAACCCCTGGCATTTTTCTCCAGGAAACTCACTCCCCGTGAAATCGGTTGGCCAGCTTACTACAGGGAGCTACACGCCATCTACCTCGCCGTTCAAAATTTCCGGCACATACTCGAGGCACAACATTGTCTCATCTTCACCGATCACAAGCCTCTCACATTTGCGTTCCAGCAGACACGTGAGAAGCTGCCTCCAGTTCAGCTGAATCAGCTGTCCTTTATTGCGCAGTTCACCACGGACATCCGCCATATCAGCGGCTCCAACAACATCGTCGCCGACGCCATGAGCCGGGTTGACTCCGTGACCGCAGCCAACTCCGTGAAATACTCGGTCAACTTGGCTGACCTCGCTAGAGCTCAGGAAAACGACAATGAGCTTGGCGACCTACTAGAACGAACATCGGCTCTCCACTTGGAATCCGTTCAGATTCCTGACAGTAACGTGACACTCTACTGCGACACGAGCACTGGCCGCCCACGCCCGTACGTGCCTTCCTCCATGCGTCGACTGGTGTTCAAGCATAGCCTCAGCCACCCTGGCTCCCGTACCACCGCCAATCTCGTGTCACAACGCTTCGTTTGGCCTCGAGTTCAACAAGACTGCCGTGCTTGGACGCGAACCTGTTTAGACTGCCAACGGAACAAAGTTTCCCGTCATGTCCACACCCCGACTGGCACCTTCATCACGCCTTCCGCACGTTTCCAACATATTCACATCGATCTGATCGGACCATTGGACTGTGCTAAAGGTTATCGATATTGCCTCACTGCCGTCGACAGATTCACTAGATGGCCAGAAGTTTGGCCATTACAATCCATAAGCGCAGAGGAAGTCGCCGACGCGCTAATACGCTGCTGGATTTCGCGTTTTGGCTCTCCTGTCTGCATCACGACCGACCAGGGCAAACAATTCGAGTCCCAGCTTTCCCGGTGTCTGAGCAACATATTTGGTATTGCACGATGTCGCACCTGTGGGTACCACCCATGCGCCAACGGGATGGTAGAAAATTTCCATCGCCACCTGAAGAGCTCCCTCCGATGCCACCCTCATATGACCTGGCTGGACGCTTTGCCTCTCGTTCTTCTTGGTCTGCGCAGTGCCGTTAAAGAAGACCTTAAAGCCTCCCCAGCTGAACTTGTCTATGGGGAGCCCTTACGACTACCAGCAGAATTCATCGTTCCAGCTGCTAAACCTGATCGCCAAGAAGACAACAATAACTTCGTCGTGCGGCTTCGTCATCAAATGTCGTGCCTCCGTCCGGTTCCAGCGACGCGTCATTCTTCCCCGACACCGTTTGTGTTTCAAGAGTTATCGACATGTGGACACGTATTTCTTCGGGATGACAAGATTAGACGTTCCCTACAGTCGCCGTATTCCGGTCCACATCCAGTGATCAGCAGAGACGACAAGACTATCACCATCCTCATCAACGGTCAAGAAAGACGCGTTAGCCTTGATCGTGTGAAACCTGCCTTCATTGCTTCAGACCACCCCGCTTGCAATTCATTTCGCCGCGTGCGTTTCCGTTTGCCGGACCTCCGGTCTCCGCGGGGGGCTGATACGGCGTCCTAACTTGTGTGTCTTGAATTTGTAATTATATTTAGCCGAATTTGTGATTTTATATTTCGCCGTTATGCACCGTTGCTACGCAATGGTTTTGTTTAGGATAAAGAATCAATACGCTCTGAAAGAGAGGACAATAAAACATCTCTCGCTGACTGAGTCAATAAAATTGAGTTTTAATTCAAGTAGTACGTTTTAATCTTCCACGAGGTTTTATCCTACCTTACAGTGACAAAGGTATTGTTTTTAATCCATCAAACATCTCAGCGTATATTCCTTTAAAAGATGCGTCAGCTGAGTTCGCAAACATATTTGACGTCATTATTGGTTTATGACATAGTAGTTAAAAGCCTAGGATGGGATGAAAAAGTCCTAAATCTTACCTTTTAGCAAAAATGCTGTGATTAATAGGCGATTGCATGAAAATTGGTCGCTAGAAAAATATACCTGTTCGGCCATAATTCGGTACAGTTATCACAATAATATGTTGTAAATTCATTATTAAATAATTTTATTATCAAATTTTAAAATTTTAAAGTGGTCAATTAAAATTACCTAGGTAGAATTTTCAATCGATTCTTAATCTATACCACGGTTTGGAACCGAAAACCTTCACTGTGTCGAACTCGGTCTACCTTATGTAAACATTTCTCCTTTTCTTGGTGGTTTTAAAACAAAATCATCCCAGATAGGGGAGACCCGGGCAAAGTGGCCAACACGGGCAAAGTGGCCAGGCCAGGTTTTTGGGTCCGTAAGGTGCTTCTCCCTAGCGTCAGTCATGATAACTACATGAGTAGGACGCCATTAGTTGTGTGAGGAAGTTTGGGTGCGATGCGTTTGCGTTTGTCAGTTTTATGAAGAAAACATACATAAGGTACGTGCTTAATACTATTCGCTTTGTACTTTTACTGTGATTTTCTTAAGTTAATCAACCACATTGCTAAGAATAGTATGTATTTACGCTCAGTTTAATATCTCAATCAACTGTGTAGGTTTCAGTAGATGCGGGGGTAGAGGGATTTTAATTAATGGCGTCGCTTCGGGCAAAGTGGCCACGGGCAAAGTCAAGGCAAAGTGGCCATCTTGCCCGGCAGAAGTCCTTTTGTGGATTATAATTGTAATACTAATTATTATTAAGTATTAAACAGGTTTTAGTATAATTTGACTCATATTTTTGGCTCATATAATAGGTAATAGCTTATTATTATAGCCTATAGGTAGGCCTACATAGATATTTTTGGTTTTAGGTTTTGAAATGGTCCACAAATACAAGAGGAAAAGCGAGCAGCAATCATGGGATGCGGGTGCGATGCAGAGAGCTATAGAAGCGGTCACAAATGATGGAATGCTCTATTCAACTGCGGCCAAAACGTTCTCCGTTCCAAGAAACACTCTGAAGAGGAGGGTCCTTGGTAAGAATATTGATGCCAAGGGCAACATAAAGGTGCTGGGGAAGTACCGTGCTGTTTTCACAGAAGAACAAGAAGCAGAACTGGTACGGCACATATTGGATTTGGAGGTTCGTTTCTTTGGTGTCACGATTTCAGATCTTCGCTCTTTAGCATACAGCCTAGCTGAAAAAAATGGCATTCCGAACAATTTTAACAGAGAAACCAAAATGGCTGGCTTAGATTGGGTTGCTGGATTCAGACATCGGCACCCCAAAATTAGTTTAAGTAAACCAGAGCAGACGTCTGCTACAAGGGCTCAGACATTCAATAAACATAACGTGACAAAGTTTTTTAATATTCTTAAGGGCGTTCAAGAGAAACATTTCCACCCTGCCCACAGGGTTTTTAATGTAGATGAAACTGGGCTCGTAACAGTTCAATCAAAGAGCTCTAAGATTCTCGCTCTCAAGGGTAGGAGACAAGTTGGAGCTCTGACATCAGCAGAAAGAGGCCAGCTGTCGACCTTTGTTGTGTGCATGTCAGCTGGCGGAAACTTCATTCCTCCATTCGTTATTTTTCCAAGACTTCGAATGAAAGCAGAGCTCCAAGATGGAGCTCCACCAGGAACAATGATTGCATGCCACCCGTCTGGTTGGATGCAGAGCGATATTTTTCTTCAGTGGTTTGACCATTCCCTTGCTCGTGCCAAACCATCAGCTGCCGACCCAGTGTTGTTAATATTAGATGGTCATTCTACCCATGCAAAAAACCTGGCATTTATTGAAAAAGCGAGGGAGAAGCACACTACCGTGGTTTGTTTACCGCCTCACTGTAGCCATAAAATGCAGCCTCTTGATGTCTCGTTTATGGGCCCTTTTAACACATTCTATGTTCAAGCTATTGAAAAATATCTAAAAAAAACAATCCTGGAAGGGTTGTTACCCAGTTTCAAGTTAGCCGACTTCTTGGGGAAGCTTTCTTAAAAGCAGCAACTCCAGCCACAGCAATAAATGGATTTCGAAAGTGCGGCATTGTGCCGCTAGACCAAGATGTCTTCACAGAAGCTGATTACGTTGCTGCCGAATGCACTGATGTGCCTCTTCAACAGCCTAGACCAAATCAAGAAGGGCTTGAAGCACGTCAGACTGAAGACCCCGTACTTGAGGCAGCTGAAGAAGACGTGGAAGAAGAAGGCCTACTTCTCGAAGACCCACAAGATCAAACTGAGGCTGGGCAATAATATCTACAACCTGGACCATCTTCGAGACCCCAGCCAGATCCACCCTCCAGTCCACAACCTGGGACCTCTTCCAGCTCACAACAGGACCTTCCTTCGCTGTAAGCCCAAAAGATATAATCCCTTTACCAAAAACAACAGTTGTTAAAAAGGAAACGAAAAGGAAAAAAGGAACTACTGCTGTGCTGACCTCAAGCCCATATAAATTGGAATTAGAACAAGCAAAAAAGGGAAAAGAAGAAAAAGAAAAGGCAAAAGAAATGAGGCGAGTAGCAAGGGAAGAGAAGAAGAAAAAGGAAAGACGACAAAAAGGAAAATGAAGACTACAAACACAGTAAGCAAAGCAGGACAGAAATATCAAAAAGGAAAGTGTGGAGTTAAGGTGACACGTCAACTACAATTTGATGAACAATCTGACAGCAATGAAAGTGACACTGATTGTCTCTAGTGCAATGAATTGTATTCATGTTCAAAGGGTCGTGAAGGATGGATAAAATGCTCTGGTTGCAGCCGCTGTGCCCACGAAGCTTGCGCTGGATGTGAGGAGAAGGACGATTATTTCGTGTGTGAATATTGTCTGTAGGAACAACAGAAACAAGTTACTTTGTTAAATTTATTTTTTGCCATTTTTTCATTTAATAATTTTGTGCCTTTTGTGTCCCATTTCCATGTTATTTGCCTAATTACATTGCAATACATTTCTAATATTGATATAAATCTGTTTACTATTTATTAAAACAATGCCGGGCAAAGTGGCCACATGTGGCCACTTTGCCCTACCCGTGTGGGCAAAGTGGCCATTTGGTAGAGTTTAAAAAAAATAAAAGGAGCTACTTATAGTACTACACCTTTATACCAACAGATAGGTAACTTAATAGGCTAGTTATACACGTAATATTGTCTCTTCAAATTAACATATGAAAAATATAAAAATAAAATTCCCTTAGAGTGGCCGCTTTGCCCGGGTCTCCCCTAACGAATTTCAAGCTCGTAGTACCTATATATATATATATATATATAAAAAAAAGAAGGGAAATAAATATAAAAGTATAAGCTAGCAACAAGGCGTTGATGTTGGGTAAGGATAGGAAAGTAAATGAGTGGACACTGGCAGATGATCCATGACGACACCGGTGTCCACTGCTTAGGGTAGCTTTCAGGTTAAGTATCGGGGTACTTGTCAGTGTTTCCTGGTACCCTCTCGGCTAGGTGGCTGCGTTCACTTTTCGATATTTTTATTTCTTCGATTCCGACTCGATAGGTGGTCCACTAACCTACTCGCTCCTCCTTCCCCTCCTTTTCTTCTCCTCCTCCTCCCCCCTCCATCCACCCCCTCTCCTCCCTCCCTCCCTCCCTCTGGCGCCAACAAGCGATGGTCATCGGTCAGACGAGATTATCTCCACTCCTCAGAAGCATCTCTTCCTCTTCGCCCACCATTCATCTTCATTCCTTTACACCCTATCTTAATACGAGCAATTATTTCACGCGTAAATGTATGTACTCACTGTAATCATTAAGTATCGTGACGAACTACTCTAGCGGTTCCCACTGGTCGGCGTTCAACGCACGACATACATTGGCTATCGTGGGCCGTCTCTGATGAATACGAGAATTTTTGGGTACCTACGCCTCGCAATATTCAGCGGATATTGTCTTCGGCTGAGTGGGGTCACATTAAAGGAAGCACTCTTGACCAATGGCCGTAATATTTCTCTGACGCAGCCATAATTACGGCTGGAAGGAAAAGGAATGGATGGTGCAGAGCAGGGGAACAGGACATGCACAGAACAAACAGAATTCTAGCATCCAATTGGTTAGAGCCACTCAAACGAACATTATCAGAGGAATAGCAAAAGTAGTCAAGTCAGCCCAACAATTAACAGCCCATAATTAATCAACATTCGGAATCAGAGGTAGGTACAGACATAGGGCCGTCCAAATATTCGAAGAAGTAAGTGGTGTCACATTAAGCATAAAAATGCTAGACACCATAAGTTATAAGCTGTAGTTGAGGGACTAAACCAAACCACAAATTCACCAACCTAAAGGAAACTCATTAAAATGGTACATACATTCATTCACACAACAAATGTATTCAGCAACACATTGCGATGTTGACAACAGAATTGCAGGCAAAAACATTGATACAAGGTAATGATTAATTCGACAGCATAAGGATAAGACATAAAAAGGCACAATGAAGAAATAAGATTAAAGAATAAACAAACTAAATGTAACTTATGATATTAATTAGATAGATGATATCAGCTCACTATTTCTATGAGTGCATCTTCGACAAAATAATGCAACTCGAATAAAAAACTATTTAAAAAATGCTTGTCCTAGTCCCTAATATCGTAATCATAATTATTAACTTTCATTCTAAATAAAATCATGGCTATGACGCAGAGAAATTGACATAAATACATATATGAAGGCATAAAGATACCTGTTGAGGCGAGTGAGTGTGAATGGCATTTTGAAGGGAAGCAACAGCAAAATTAAACTGTGGAAGATTTAAGAGGAAGGGTGAGAGATATGGATTCTCTCCCCATCACAAAGGGTTGCCTAGCTACGCCATTTCAATGATGCTGGGCACAATGGACACAAGACAAAGATTTTTCTCATTTGAACGTGAGAAACTTAATCCAATATTACGAACCGCTAACACCACATGCGGTGAAACAGCCCATAGGCGGTGGAGTTGCTCGGACGTCGAAAATCGCTCACACCGCCCGAATGCGATTACGAACTTCGAGTTTCGGACGTTGTCATACGGCGGCGGCGGCCAAGGGGTTCCTCCGCAGACAGAGGATCTGCCTCTTTGTATATAACTCCGCCTGCCTTTATTTTCAACATGGCGGAGGTTTGTTCACATTCTTTGGCTATAGCTGACGATTGTAGGAAATCATATCCGATGTCAGGGAAATGATAGCGTTCTTATTATTTATTATTATGATAGCTGAGCAAACAATCGTAATGTGAAAGTTGCATCGTTGGACGTCAATAATATTATTGTTTATAACCACATTGTAATGACGAGACAAATATCATTCGCATGATAATGGAAATTATTTAAGGTAAGTACTTGTCACCGAGTTGTATTAATTTCTATGGTAAAATATTGCTATTTTAAGATGTTTACGATGGATATCAATACTCTTTCTCTTCCTAAACTCAGTTCTCGACAACTTTATTACGAGTCCACTTCGTCGCTTGGAATTTCCCGGTGTATTGTACCCGTGTTACCACAGCTGTTAAGACCTACTTGGATATCAGCAACGTTTATGTCAATATATTTGAATATTTAAAGTGATAAGTCCTACCGAGTGAATTTGTGAGTTAAGTGATCGTTATTAATCCAATGGTGTGCTAAGTCTTTGGGATACTCGGTGATGTGTCATAATTCTATGCATTCTATGTATATCGCAGAGCAAATGGCCTTTTTGGACGTTTCGTCAAAGCTGTATGGTGCTTGTTAACGTCTTTCGGATTTCCATTTTAAGGATCCTACCCACTTCAGAGTGTACCAGTGTTGCTATTGCTAGCAGCTGTTTTGTTTGACATGATCCGAGGTATTTGATACTATTACTCATTTTTTTGTAATTTGTGTGGGCTGGAATCGGCCTTGGAGTTGAGATTTTGTGAGTTTGTCTGTGTTGCTAAGGATTCTCGGTTGTGCTATTACTGTGAGATGTACTACACATAGTGTTCTGCTCCTTTGCTGTGCACCAACTAGTTTATTTCCTCTGTGATCTTCTACATGATTATGGTGGGCAGTGCATATTACCTTTGCTCGTTATTCTGACTTAAAGACAATATTTATTTTAGTCACTTACAAACTTCAAGAATGATCGACAATTAAATGATTGAAATGGTTTTTAACTTGAATGTATTAATGTCAAAAATGTGACAATAACCCATACCGTCGAAAGTAGTTGAATAAACGTTCTTCTTTATTAATTAACTGTGCTTTCCCTGTGTTTCATATCCCTTGCCAATTTTCTTCAGAGCTTAAAGCTATTTGAGTTTCTGCGTCAGGCTTTCGCAGTGCCTGTAGTGTAGGCAGTTTCATTTTTCCCGGGTTGCGCTGCATTGGACTGCGCTGCTTTGGACCTGGTATGAAGATGTGGTCCTGCATTGGCTACGAAACGTTATCACCATCAAGGTAACCCAATGCAGCGCAACCGGGAAACAATTGAATTGCTTGCTCTTAGAGGTTAGAGGAGAAGGTTTGCTGGCTAGTCCAGCAGAACAGTGCATTTCGTCCACCACGTTTCTGCGATGAATATTTGAATATCTCGGCCTATGAAATTATGATTGATCGTAATTTACCTCGTGAAAAACAATGCACATTTTGGACGACTGCCTCATCGCTTTCATTCTGCATGTCATTCACCATGGTTTAAGGCAGTAAAGAATTTGGGAATCAGTTTTTTCGTGATTACTTAGTGAAACTGGAAGAGTCTGTCTTCATATAATACCAAGTCTTCATGAAAATTAGATAGAAACCCAAGGGATATAAAAAGATGAACATGAGGCAATGGTTACCACTTGAGGAATGATTTTTTTCTTGTTTCATACACTCGAGTAATGAAACCCATCCTTTGCCAATGGCCCCCGAAGATAGCATGATGCTTGCATGATTTATCATGATATCGACAATAACCTGAGTTTATTTATTAATTATTTACGATTTTGATTTTTTAGATTTGTTATATTTCCTCTTTGAATACATATTTTATTAAACTGATTCCTCATTAGAAGCAATTACTTCGCGTATCACACCACGAAGCTTTAAAAATGTTTTAGAGCTAAGTGTTCTATCCACTTTCGTTATGTTGAAAATATAATGCTCATCAAAATTCCTATTAAATTTTTAACTAGATTATTTTTAGTGAGAACCATGGCGCATAATATGCCAGTAATGAACATCTCGCAGAATTCGTCTGATAGGATTGGCTGATGCCATTTCCGTATGCAAAGACCGCGTAATTTTTCAAAACACCGTAACATCCGCCGCATCGGGTCTCACCGATCCCAAGACGTGTTGCTACGACCCGCGACCGTGACTCTCCTCCAACCATCCATTTCACTACACTGCTCTGCATTTCGAAAAAATCCTTGATGTTTCAGTTTTCAATGCTTTCCCTCCTAATTTTGGGGTGCTGATTCCAAATATGTTATCAGTTTCCTTCTATCACGTCCAGATTAAAAAACAAATGAAAACAAAAATTTCATATGTATACATATATATATGGGTCATTCCATAACATTTCACCAGATTTAAGAAAAAGTTGTTGCGGCACCATTTCAGAAAAAAATCAAATTTTGCACACTTACTACTACATGTCTGTAAGGCACAAAACCAATTTTTGTTTATTTTTTTTCCATGACCTCAAGGACTTACAGGCCCGTGAAGGTCGCAGCGCGTTGTAAAAATGACACTTTCAGCGAGTATTGGTAATTATAGTTACTCGAAAACTACAAAATGTAGGAGAATGATTCGAATACCAGATTAATTATCACAAATTGAGCTTTTGTGTGACATAATTTTTATTAACCTCACTATATAACATCTATGAGAACGATGAGTACAAAGTTTTGATACAAATCACTGTTTTTTACAACTTTTGCTATTTTTTTCTTATAGAAGGGTTGTGATCACAAGGTTTATATTTTTTTAATAGTATGTTTGGGTACCATAGTAACTGTCTGTAAGAAAAAAGTTGTGTGTTTGTTAAGCCTCTAGCTGTTACAAGCTTCGAAAAAGAGGAAAAGTTGAAAATTTACCATTTTTGGGCCCCGGTATCTCCGGTGGGGGACCTTTTAAAAATTACACATCTTCAGTATGATAAGCTATGATCCTGCAAAGAATGCCCTAAAAATTTGGAGCATGTAATTTTCTTCGTTTGGAAGTTACATTACACTGAAGTTACAAAAAATTTACTCTCGCCGACTGTGTAGAAGCAATGTACAGATTGGTGCATATAATTAAATGTTGCCTAAAATAAGTCTAATTTTGATTTATAATTAGCAAACCAGCTACCTATTCAATGTGTTGAATGTTGTAGATTTCATGTTTCACTAAGAATAAAAATGTCTCATAAGCTGAATATTGGAAAACTATTCAGCCTTCATTGGTTTTTCCACTGAACTTTCTCTTAATATTTCTGTTATCAGTAGGCTGATAAGAAACCAATCTTAACATAAGTGTAGTTTACATCTATTTTTTTAACAATATCCCAAGAGATTTGTGGTAGTGATTTGTTTATGTAGGTAGAAAATGAAAAGAGGTAGACTAAATTCAAGTTCTCAGATAAAGAGTACAATATTGCAGCACAGTTTATAGCAAGGGAATCTCACCCAGCCAGTCCCAATTAGGGGATCATCAGACTGGCTGGCTGAAATTCCCTTGCTATAAACTGAGCTGCAACATTGTACTCTTTATCTGAGAACTTGAATTTAGTCTACCTCTTTTCATGGAGAAGGTCACTTGTTAAATTGGAGTGTTCTGTTGGAATAATTTTGTTAGAAGAGTGCCATAAACATATATATATGGTCCAGTTACAAAATATGTTGCAACGCAGACTGAGCTGCTACATTGTACTCTTTTCTGAGAATTTGAATTTAGTCTAGCTCTTTTCATGGAGAAGGTCACTTGTTAAAATGGAGTGTTCTGTTGGAATAATTTTGTTAGAAGAGTGCCATAAACATATGTATGGTCCATTTACTAAACATGTTAAAAACATAAGTGATTTTAGTGAACAAGAACAATTATTAATTAACTTAATTAAGAGTTGGAATACCTGTAAATATTCATATTTTTAATCCAAGATTAAATTCAGAGTTTTCATTGGGTGAATGATCAGGCTACTTTGCATCCATTTGTGTTGTACTATAAAGATAATGGCATTCTTGTTTCAAAGAGCATTTGCATGGTAAGTGATAATTTATAGCACACTACACCAGCAGTATATACTTTTCATAAATACCTTATACCTGAAATTAGAAAATAGCCCCTTATGTCTCTAAACTTCTGTATTACTCCAATGGGGCAGCAAGCCAGTATAAAAACTTCAATAACCTTTGTAATCATCAATATGCTTTTGGCTTAGAAGCCCAGTGACACTTTTTCGGTACATCACACGGAAAAGGTCCTTGTGATGGTATAGGAGGAACTGTTAAACGTTTAGTATCTAAATCCAGTTTTCAGAGAACAAAAGACAATCAAATTTTGTCTCTAGAAGATATGTTTGAATTTTGTAAAGCTAATATCCATGGCATAACATTTATGTATGTAAGAAACAATGAGATCACAGAGGTAGAAACATGGTTGAGTGATCGTTTTGATAATGCATTAAGGATTCCTAACACTCGAGAAAAACACTGCTTTATTCCGATTGATTGCAATAATATAAATGCTTTGTAACATCTAATTCAAATATCTGTGAAGAAGTCCAAATAGCAAGACTCAAATTGAACACACGACTTAGTATTAAGGTAAATGATTATGTGGCATGTATTTACGACTCAACGTGGTGGCTCGAAGTTGTTTAAAGTATAGACATTAAAGAAGGAGACAACTTTGTGCACTTCTTCCATCCTTCAGGACCTAACACAGCATTCAAATTATCAAAAAAGACAAGGCGTGGGTACCTAATGAAAATATACTACGGGTTCTTTCTCCGCTCGAATTATCAACGGCAACTGGTCGAGTGCATAATATTAAAGAACTGCTGAGCCAAGAACTGTCTAATATCTTGACAAAGAGGTAGACACTCATTTAGCCTTTATTATGTGAACAACCTAAACAGTCATTGATAACAATTCTACAGCAAGTCCAGTGGAAAAACATTTCAGGATAAATAGTTGGCCTACGTTCCAATGTCCGCCTACGTATTTTTTCTAAGTAAAACTGAAATCTACAACATTCAACACATTGAATAGGTAGCTGGTTTGCTAATTATAAATCAAAATTAGACTTATTTTAGGCAACATTTAATTATATGCACCAATCTGTACATTGCTTCTACACAGTCGGCGAGAGTAAATTTTTTGTAACTTCAGTGTAATGTAACTTCCAAACGAAGAAAATTACATGCTCCAAATTTTTAGGGCATTCTTTACAGGATCATAGCTTATCATACTGAAGATGTGTAATTTTTAAAAGGTCCCCCACCGGAGATACCGGGGCCCAAAAATGGTAAATTTTCAACTTTTCCTCTTTTTCGAAGCTTGTAACAGCTAGAGGCTTAACAAACACACAACTTTTTTCTTACAGACAGTTACTATGGTACCCAAACATACTATTAAAAAAATATAAACCTTGTGATCACAACCCTTCTATAAGAAAAAAATAGCAAAAGTTGTAAAAAACAGTGATTTGTATCAAAACTTTGTACTCATCGTTCTCATAGATGTTATATAGTGAGGTTAATAAAAACTATGTCACACAAAAGCTCAATTTGTGATAATTAATCTGGTATTCGAATCATTCTCCTACATTTTGTAGTTTTCGAGTAACTATAATTACCAATACTCGCTGAAAGTGTCATTTTTACAACGCGCTGCGACCTTCACGGGCCTGTAAGTCCTTGAGGTCATGGAAAAAAAATAAACAAAAATTGGTTTTGTGCCTTACAGACATGTAGTAGTAAGTGTGAAAAATTTGATTTTTTTCTGAAATGGTGCCGCAACAACTTTTTCTTAAATCTGGTGAAATGTTATGGAATGACCCATAAATATATATATATTTATTTATTTATTTATTTATTTATTTATTTATTTATTTATTTATTTATTTATTTATTTATTTATTTATTTATTTATTTATTTATTTATTTATTTATTTATTTATTTATTTATTTATTTATTTATTTATTTATTTATTTATTTATTTATTTATTTATTTATTTATTTATTTATTTATTTATTTATTTATTTATTTATTTATTTATTTATTTATTTAATTATTAAAACAAAATTTATACCTTTCTACATGATCATTGTCATACTTAAGAACGTGGGTTATCTTGGAATTATTCAATTGTCAATACAACGCACGAACATTTCACAAGAACTACCAACAATTGATATAATTGATATTATTTAAAGGCAGAAATGTTCTTATTTTTGCTCTTCTTCCATAAGCATGAAAAGTACTTACCCTCTTTAGGGACCAACAGTAGTCTGCCATCATGTTAACAGTTCAACCACCTTGGTATCTTCAGTCAATGTCTTTCAAATGTTGGTGAAAACGTTCACCCTGTTCCTTGCTGTAAAACCAAGACAACATTCTGGAAAATAGTCAATGTGAGCATGTAGGAAGTGTAACTTCCAACTCATGTTACAACGTAGTTTTCTGAAATTTTCCAACTAGGTTTTCACAATGATTTTGTAATCTGTACTCCTACTGTTTCCTAGGAAGTTTTTTCACAACATCTTCGTAGCTATGCCAGGCTTTATTTTCTGTTTGGCTCATTGTATTCTCCAAATTGGCGTCGCACATTAACTTCCTGATCAGAGGTCCAGTAAAAACACCAGCTTTCAGCTTATCAAGGGTCATTCAGGGTGATAAACACTACATATGTATGTACTTTGTGGCATTTTTCATTCACCCCCACCCCTTTTTTGGCCAAATTCCCCTCTTTGGACAGTTTAACCTCTGCGCACTGTTTACCTTCCGGACTTAGCCGAAGGACTTAACGACATGTGCGCCAACGACGGCCAAAATGCCGACGACTCCAAAATGCAGCGACTCCTGCCAGCGACTTCTGCCACGACTTCTGCCACGCCTTCAGCCACGCCTTTAGCCGCGCCTTTGCCTCACCAGGTCCTGCATCGTTTTTATAGCCAGTAAAGTGAGGAAGCATACCAAAAATACGGTCATTCTGACCAAGGCACAAAGGCTGTGATCCTGTACTCTGCGGCCGAAGCCAGAAAACAGTCCCTGGCGCTCCAATTCAAAACTGCCACCCCATCTATCACCCATCCCATTATTTCCTCCCCTCCAAGGCTACCAATCTCCAACATCCTGAGCTTACCCATTCCACCTCGTCCTTGTCGACAGACTCCTCCTCACCTGACTCATCTCTGAGCTCGCCCTCTTTTGCAGTCGAGACGGCGACCGAGCAACACCGTTGTGTGAACCTACTGACTTGCAGTCATTTTTGTACTTGGAGAGAAGCTCAACCTCTCGTACTTGTATATTTTAATTATTTTCCGAATGAAAAACTCTCATTACGGTCGCCTGGAACTCGACCTGCGGGTAAATTGCTTGTAACATGGTTGGTTCTATGTGTAAAATACATTGATAGTTTAGTTATTGATTGATAATACTTGTGTTTCGGTCGATTTCCTCATTTGTCTCACCCGAGCTTGGAAACAGTTTGTTTTTAACGGGTGTTATCGGCGAGAAGAACTATTCCCTTCTCCCGATAGCGTTTCAAGATTATAAGGGTTTTTACAATCAATTACATTTTTATTCATTGGGTCAGTAAATTTTAGTTTTCTCACTCATGTCTAGGACACGTACCAACATGGGGATTCCCAATTTTATGTGAAAGGGGGGAGAGAAGAACTTTTGTGGGTTCCACAAGAGGCACTTGCATAACATTCTTTGTTCCGGGTCCTCTGGTTGGCCACTCCCTCCTTTGCCAGTGATTTTGTTTGTCTCGACTATCCCATTCGCACAGGAAGCAAGGCATTTTTGTGTATTACATTCGTAGTCTCAGTAAATGGTTGATAACTTTGAAGTCACCACTTAAACTCCACCCATGCTCGGAGTACTTCACACAATGCAATAGAAACTGCAAACTTTCATATGATTATTTCAATTCATAGAATAAGCATTTGGTGCAGATCCAAGCACATTAACACTGTGGAGTAAAACACCTTTCTGACTGGTTACAGAAGTATCTATGAAAAGCCTCCATTCAGAAGTTACATACTTCACACCAAGTCACGTTACAAGTTAAGGTATATTGTCGTGACCCGTTTTTCCTTCCCCTGCGTTTTAAGGAGGCCCTGTTTATTTTTCTAAGGAGCCTCGGACCAAGGCAGGTCCCTCTACTCTTGGTCACGATTTGAATTAGCCCATTGCCTATTTTGGTATTGGATCCATGGCCACGCGCAGCCGGACCGACAAGCTTAGGATGTACAATTCTAATATAATTAGCTGTCATGATTCAGTATTTTTCCACACGGAACATCTCTCTACGGGCGGTCGACATTCTCATTGTTTCTTAAGAGATACGAAACCGCAGGTTCCGTCCGGCCTCTCATACTTCTTGTCACTCGAGAATATAATTCTCGTCAACATCTAACTACGTAAGCAGCATGGGAACTTTCCAGAGGTTCTCTATCTTACCAAATAAGGTTAGGCTTTGCCATGGACAACGCTCTAAGAACCTTCTAGAATAAAGGAGGGGGTTCAGGGAGGGTTAGAATATAAAAACCCTTTTCGGACGGGGACGCGCGCTCTGTCCTCTCTGGTTCTGCTGCGGAACGCTTCGATCCTCGCCATCGACTCTTCGACCAACGACCACGCCCGTACACCACAGACGCTGCTAGAGGTCATCCTTCCCTTCGTCCGTTTTCGACTGTCTTCACTACAAGATGTACGGCATGGAGTAAGCATAACCTAACATGTACTAAATGTTAATAAATGGATTTTACTTAAGAACGGAGAGTGAGTTCTCTTTGACTGGTTCCTGAGGTTTTGGACCCCTGAACGTCTAAGTTACGACCCCTAACTAGTCGACCCTAACCGGGCCACGACAATATTATTGCAGAAGATCATAAACCTTGCTTCTGAAAATAGATAAACTATTTCTTGTTCCCGGGATTTGGAACATGAAATTTTAGAGCCAGGTAGCCATAAACGTCTGTATTTCAGTACAGAAGCTAACAGTTCATCACTTTCCTTTGGTGACGCAAGATCACATACCAAGTTATTCAGTGCGGTGTGACTAAATAGGTGTGGGGTATTGTCACTTGCAATGGGTACAAAGTCGTCAGTATCTGATCCACTGATGTCCGTTTTATCGCTAACTTCCTTCTGAGGCGATGTACACCTTGAAGATGGACGAGAAGGAATAGCTACGCTTTCGTCATGTTTGATTGGTCTCATTGCAGATCTCAAATGTGGATATACCATGTTACTTTTATTCTTAGCACTGAAACCTTGCACTTAAACCTGACAGAAATAGCAGCCATCAGTATGGTTTAATTGTTCCCTCCATACCATTTGAAGAGCAAAATAAAATTTTTCTCTTTCTCTGTTCATCCACAATCTCAATCCTTCAACACAAGTCTTACACACTTTCTGGGGTGCCCATGGTTTATTCTCATCGCCAAACACAAGTCCAAAATACGCAAGGCAGGCTTCTTTGACGAATGGTGTTACATTTAGTCTTTGTTTACAAAACATGTATTTCACATATATGTAAAAAAAAAAATGTTTTCGGGTCTCTTTTTGCAACCACGTGAAGACATTTTCAGAATACACAATCACTTCATGCAACCGTTGAGTTCAGAACACTGAATACAACACACTCGACGTTCACTACTTTCAGTGTCACCACCTCACCTCGTGTGAAACAAAAAACTGTCGAATTTCAATTGGCAGATCACACAGACCACACTCGAGAAATAAATTAATGCTGCTAGGCCACGTAAAATGGCGTACACACAATTTAGCACTACTTTATTTTAGTAGATACTTCCCATTACCTACTATGATATATAAACGGGACTTTTATGAAAAACGTATTCTTGATTTTCTCAAAAACTTGACGTGATAGAAAAAATGGGTTGCACCGTTCAACTCAGCGTAAAAAAACCCATTAAGGAACATGTATTCATTCAAAAACATAATTTTTGTTGCAGAGCAGTGTTATAATAGCGCATGGGTCGGAGTTTAAACGTCGGCGAAACGGAAACTCCGGCCCCTGTCCTCGGTCCCCCCGTTCGTCATATCAGCCCCTCACGTCGACAATGTGAACCTCCTGAATGTACTCCATGCAATGTGATGACTGTAACACTATTTATGTTGGCCAAACCGGCCGTAAATTCAAAGCAATAACTATGGAACATATTCGAGCATTCATACAGTCAGAGAGCCAGATATAAATCTCATTTGGCAAAACGCACCTTATCGACGCGGGGCCCTGGATTTGATTTCAATTCCACACTTCTCCACGTGTAATGGAAGGGCAGGAAAATGGACGCCTTGGAGCCATTACGAATCCTCGTCTGTCAAGATCCTTTTGATTCACTCTCTAACGTAAACCTCTTCTCCTTCCACTCACCACCCATCCTGGAGACTGCGTCTCTTCGACCCCCTCATCTCACTCCCCAAGACTCAACCAGGCCACACCTGTGACGTGAAACACCACCACTTCCCATTCCTCGACGTGACCTCATTACCCTCCTCCCACCCCCCCACCCCCTGAATTACACGTATTATATTATTATGCTTACACATATGTCCCCAGAGCCTACACATTGATGATTCCGATCGTACGGTTTTAATAAACTACTGTGGAATTTGAAAAAGTTATTATTTAACTATATTCGGAATGTTTATCGTGCCTTGGTTCATAGAAAACGTTCGTTGCTGTAGGAATGTACACACTGGTGGATTGCACTTCGTACATTTAGTATTGAGTTTGTGTCAAAATTTCTGCAGGAGTGTACCTAAGTCTTGGAAAAGGATAATCAACTTGAAGTTTATAAACTCTAAATTTATTTTGCGAATGTTCAAGTTCCGCCGGTTGACTGCCTACGGTGATTGATCTCTCACGGCGAAGGAACGGAATTCAGTTCTCTATACAGCCAATTAAACCGCGCGGCGCGGGTCGACCCCCCTCCCTCCAGCAAGAGTACTATCCATCTACATTTAACCGCTAACTTTTCTACTCTTATTGCTTATATTGTACACTTTAATTGTATAACGGCATTATTTTTTTAGCTGTTTAAATGTGGAAGTTGTATTTCTCCATTGGTGGTAATTGGTGGTAATTGGCTTACCACGAGGAATAATTGTATTAATTACATCAAAAGTACTATTCTTCTTCTCATTCTTCTGAGCATATTTTCATCGAAGATTATCACCAGCAGTCGATTTAGGAAGAATATGACCTCCAAAAGAAAATTCACCTTTTGATCCAATATCAATTTCAATATTAAATACTACATCAATCCTATTATCATCAGGAGTAAAGAGCGCATCACAGATTGATAGAAAATAACAATTCCCAAGCAATCCAGGGATTATTTGTTTACAGTATTGCTAGGAATCTACTTTACTATCCTACAAGCGTATGAATATATTGAGGTCCTTAGTGGATTTAAATATTCTTTGGCCTCTTGCAAGATTCTGTTGACTAGGAGCCCAGCGAAATGGTTTAAGATAGGTAGTTCACGAGGCAAATGGCAGTGGACCGAATATAATTCAGAATGGACAAAGTATTGTGCATTGATAGACTCTAAATTACCAAACATGTCTTTTCATCGTGTTTCGCATTAAAAAATTAATAATTACGTTCGATCGTTACGTTTGGAAGAAGGACGCGTTACAAAAAGAGTATAAAATCATTTACGATAGAGAGAGCCCGAGTGTTCGTGGGTCAGATGCTTGTGTGTTTGCCTTTTGTTCTCACAGTTGTCTGTGTCTCACATGTGTGTGGTTATACCTATTATGCTTTAGAGCGCTATCGCGTGCGTGTCCGTCTGACGTGACTCATGCGCGCTTTAGTGAATATATTGCGTGATTCAAGCTGCCGCCCGGTTGGACGTCTGACCAAGCTCAAACTTTTGCAGGAGCAGTCATTGGGAGAGGAACTAATCGAGGAGCAATCCGAAGATGCAGAGACAGGATATTCGAGAAATGGTTTCCCTCTTTCGGAAGAGTGTCAGGCGGCGGTAACGTCTACGCGACCGACCCAGAGATAAAAACTAACAGAGATATGAACAGATATTTTGGAGCCATTTTTGCACCCAATGAGTCTAAATCCATAAAAACGGTGGGAAACAATGACGAATCAATAGACGTCGAAGAGCTGCAGACGATTCCGGAGAAGTTCACCATCGCTTAGGAAGCACTTGACGACGAGTTGCTGCTGCAGAAGGAAGAGAGATCTCTAAAGCACATGCATTGAAACGATGGGGATGCTGCAGAGGAACAGAAGATTTAAATGAGCGAAGACCTAGAGCGAGAATGGCTGGGAGAAGGACTGCAGCTAAGAAAGCCACGCCCCCCCCCACTGTTGGCGTTCCTTGCAGTGTGCACCACACGTGGTTAATACGAGGGTGATCGATGCGAGAGAGAGAAAAAAGGAATGTATATTTATGAAGATGCAAGATGGCGGATGTAGAGTTCCCTTAAAAGTATGAGTAGGCGGGATGGAAATTTCAATTCTCCCATTGCTATAGAGGGTCAAACGGAAACAGCAACAGGCCCACGAAATCCTTCCCCCTCCCCTGCGCCACACACCCTTGCAGGGTATTTTGTAGTTGCAGATGAATCCTCTTTCTTACATACCTACAGCTGAGTGCTCCATCGTTCTGTCGGTAGGAAAAACGCGTGCATTATCAACTCCTCGAATGTTGTCAGTTTTTTTAAAGGATTGGTTCAAAAGCCTCTACTCAGATTTCTGTTGCGTGAAAATGTCGAATCATTTACTTGAGCTTTAATCCAACGGATGTATGGTCCACGACGTTCGCCTGGGAATGCATGGATTTCAATTGTTTTTAAAAACATGTACCTGTCCCGGGGACCACGAAAGAACGCTGGTTTATTTATTATTATGCTTGACAACGACTTAATATAATTTAAGGCTTTGGTGCTCCTTGAAGAAAGTATTTAAGTGAAAACATTGAGCTATTACAAAAATGAATCACCGAATCGTAATAATTCAATGAATGGTTGGGCGATTTAACGAACGATGGGATGAATAGCTTCGGCAGCCGCAGAGTGAGTTTCATAAAAGCCGAATAAAAGGCCCGAAGCCTAGAATTAAACATGTCACGGATGAATTTGAAATTAAGAAAAAACCTTCATTGGGACATATGTGATTCGTCACTCACGCGGGAAGGAGTTCGTTTCTTGACAAGAGAGACACCGAAATGGCAATCAGAGGTCCATCGTCGTCTCGGAATGGCCCTTTGGGCACGACCCACCTCCCACATATATATATGTATATACATATATATATATATGCGCTATCTCCCCTTGGGGCCGACGACGACCCACTTACAAGTTGGCGCCATTGAATTCGACGCAATTTTTAATGACCACCGATCATTCATCGCTGTCAAGCGATAAAAGGTGCGTTCCCCCTTCGATAGATGGCCCTTCGATATATTTATTGCTCCGATTGGACGACTCGGCGAGATGATATCGGCTGAAAATATCTAGATATATAAAAAACTAAGTCCTTATCCCAAACTACACATACACTGCCTCAACTTATAACTTGCCTATATGTTTTATTCGTATATCTTTCTACTCTTCTTAGTTTTAATAAAATGATTTTTAGAAAAATGGAAAAAAATATTTTCCCATATGTTATTAACTATAATGTTAATACCAAAACATAATATAAAAAACAACAAAAATACTTAAAATGGATACTTACAAAAATATATAAATGAAAAAAAAAATGAAAATTAAAAAAGATATAAAAGGAAAAAGTTTGAATTAAAAAGCTGTTTGTATTTTATGTGTTTTCCCATTTTCCATCCCTTGTGTTGTGTAACCACCTCTACTAAGATTTAGCAAAATAAAAATTATCTTAGTTTTAACAATTCAAGCTTCACACAAACAACACCTCAAACACTAGTTTTATAATCTACCGTGATGCACTACTTTCTTGAACAAAGACCGGTTGTGGTGATCTCCGCTCATGGAAGATCTCGGCAAATGTATGCGCGGGGATGAGAAGGTACGGAGAGCGCCGTAAATAAGAGATGGAAGGGATAAGTATAGTATGAGAGAGGCACCTCTCCTTTCGCGCACCGTTGTTTATTTGTAGTCAATAGCAACGACGAACCAGAGGCACAAAACTTCGCTGCTTAAAGAGTCTATGGCTGAATAGGCTGACGTTGGGAGTCATTGATGGCAGCATGATTAGACTCTCGAGAACGGATCCGTTCCCTCCGATTTCCTCCTAGCGATACCTGGGAGGCGAGGGCCATCCTCCCCACCGATTGCTGCTCTGCTGCAGGCCACCACGTATATGCATCCGTGTTCAATGAGAGCGGGAGGGATTTTTACTGACTTCCGTCCACCACCACGCCATTTGAGCGAACGACGATTAAGTAATCGCAGTCGCGCAAGCTAGGCGATTCGAACGGCCGAGTGGTTTTTAAATGGTGAACCAAGCCACTCTTAACTATGAACTCAGAAAGGGCAGCTTTTTAACTTAATAAAAAAGAAACAACAAAATGGACATAATCCATTGCCGACACCTTTTCTGAAGGTCAACGCAATAAGAACGACGACGACAAATGCAATAATTGTCGATCTTCCGAATTGCGCACATATCAACGAAGCATTTTTTCACGTGCGCAGTGCACGAGGTCTGAAACGAATGGACAGTTAGTGCGCTGTAGCGTTGCGAAGCGATCGGCACACTAGAATGCGAATGGAAAGCACACGATGAATATAATATTATCCTCGGCAGCCCGAAGCAATGCGTTTGCGAACACGAATGCTCTCAACGTGTCCCGTCTTTCGCTCGCTCCTTCCATTTCTAAACGATCCACCACAGTGTCAAGATCACCCTTCCCCCCTCCCTCACCCCCCCCCCCCCCATTCTAAGGAGGGGCGTGGACGATGGGGGGGGGGGGGGAACCTCTTTCGCAAGGTCACGGCACAGGAAGAGGGGCGTGTCCTTTTAGCGGACTCGTTGGCACGGAAACTGCAAATACAAGGAAGGTCGCTGCGCATCCTGCGCATGCCCAACATGGCTGCGTGCGCATCCGTCACGTCACCTGGAAAACAGAGAACTCGCGAAAACTTACGGGAGTGGTGGAGTAGGTATTGCCCGTATTTTATAGGTTTGGAGTTCCATCGAAGAGGACGGTATAGAAATGAACTACGTATTTAGATGGTGGTTGGTTGGTTGTTGGAAGGAGTATATTAACAACCTCTACTCGAAGGTAGTCTGAGCGAAAAATCACTTCACATAGAATTTGATGAATTTTACCTCATTTTAACGAAGAAAACTCACATTTCCAATGATACCAAAATATTAACCCGTTACCGAACAACACTTATAGAAATATCAATATCCCTCAAAATACAAGCTGTTTTACATGGGGTAGATGGACGGTTGTGTGCTCCAGAGGGAGAATATTGAAAAAAATAGGAATTTACAACACCTAGATTTCGTCAAAAAACTAACACTACAAAGTTTATATGTTTTTCTCAACTATTTATAAAAAATAATCAATTACTCACCACAGTAACTTTTTACAGCATCACAAAAAACCTCTTTTGAAGGCTTTTAAGCCGGACAACGTGAAAAAATGAGTCAAGTTAGAGGCTTATGTAGCTTTATTTATTTAATTACTGAGAATGTTCGTTATATATAACTATATCTTTGCACCATTAATATTACAATATTTATTTCATACTCCTTACAGACGCTAAAATAAAAATAAATAAAATATGAAAATGGTCACCATTATGACTCGATGGGACAGGTATCTAGCATGTCGCTCAAACCACCTTTTACTGCGCATTGCTGAATGCACCCGTTCGTGTTCGTGATGTCCCCGAATAAACGTTTTGCTTTCATCATGCCCAGCTCTGTGTCTGATGCGTATGTACACACTTCTTGCAATCGAAAAAACATTAATGCTTCGTTCACGAGACATTTAGCACAAAATTAATTCTTTGTCATGCTATTCGTGTCGATTAATTGACCAACCATTTTACCGTACTTGTATAGCGTCAACAAAAGCATTCCTGATAGCGTATTAAATTAAACCGTCATAATGAATTAAATTTATTATTGACTATTTTCACATTCACTCAACCATTATCATTAATCGTGAATTAATCACATAATTTACGATTTAAAACATATCCGAACCTGATGTTCAATAACGATAGGTAAATAATATCCTTACGCGTATGAAGAACCCTAATTTTTATTATATTGGTGCAAAACTTACATTTTCCCTATTAAATTAAAATTTATTTGGGGGGCTGAGACCTCTCAAGCTACATGTCTGGCTGCGTGCCTGGTCTGAGCTAACACCCAAGTAGAAAAAGAATATTGAAAAATTATTTTAAAATTATTTCAAATAATTTTAAAATCGAAATGTCATAAGGTGGCTAAATTCACGTTTTTTACAAGATTTTAAAATAATTTTAAAATAATGTATGAGGTACTTTTCTTTTAAACGTTCGTATCCTGTCATCTCATTGTGTTGATCACATACGCAGGAAGTACTGATTGTGAGACATTTGTTTGTATGAAAAGTTTTTTTTTTATTTCATATTAAAATAATATGTTAATGATATTTTAAAATTATTTCAAATTTTGTAATTTATTTAAAAATTATTTTAAACGGGTTAAAAATCATTTTGAAAAATTGGAAATTTATTTTGAAAACATTTTTAAACCCTCTCTTAAATCAGCGTAGGTTTGTATGTACTACATACCTAATTATGAGCATTGTATGAAAGTGTTAAAATATACCAGTGTAAGAATTCTCGTAGCTTCGAATAGAGTGAGGTGACCGACTGCTGTAAATATGCAAGAACCGATCAAATCGGAATAGGATTTATTTTCCCAGTGAATTATATTTTACGTGTTTTTAAAATACCGACACACGACGCTCGGTCTCACACACATATCCACTGAAGTTGAACACCCAACCAAAATGACAGCCTCGCCCACTTAATTAATGGGATGGATCTATTCAAATGAATACATAACATCATCCAATTCATGGTTTTCGCTGTCCTTCTTCCATTTCTTTAAACGCATATGTTTCACAAGGAAAGGCTACAGATGCAACGATCAGTTGCGAGAAAATTAACATTCAATCCTATAATGATATACTGACTGCCCCGCCCTCCCAGCTACGTCGTCCTTCGACTCTTTTATTCATTTCAACCGCTTCTTGGTCTATTTTGTTCTATTAGTCCCCTGGATCTTCATCGATGGCTTCCATTAGTTTTCCTTACAAATCCGTTTCATCTCTAAGTTGATGTGGACAATCCATTTGGACCTTTTCTTCCTGAAACAGTGCTCCGCATGGTTCCTCCTCCTCCTCCGCTAATAGTCGACTCCGTTCTCCTCGAGCACTTCATACAATCCGTCCGCTTCATAAACACGCCAAATTCACATCCATCCCCAAGTGTCCAAATTTGGAAGCGATAAAGGGAATGTTTTCAGGTACTACATATAGGACTTCCATATACTATTCGTAATCCTATTTCCTTTTTAACGCAAAAGATGTTTCGCGATGAATCATTAACTGTTGCGTTCAACCGTTCGCATTGTTGACGCTTCCGCTTTGAACGGCCGTCGCGACATTCGAAGAGCAGCCCGTCCTCTCATAGTTGGCAGGAGGGAGACAATATTCGTTCATTCTTCCTTCATTCCTCATACCTACGCATGCGCGGAAGGCCAAGGACGAGAGAGAGATAGAGAATTCTCAGAATGCGCGGCAGATAGCGGTGTGTGTGTGAAAGAAAGAAGCGCACGCATGACGAACGAAAGTCCAGAAAACATTCGAAGCACATTTGCGACGCTGCGTTCCCATTGCACCAAGTTCGGTGCATTGGCGGTTCATTCAAGGGGGCAAGGGGGCAAGTTCCCCCCCCGCCCCCAAAAAACCCGGCGTATTTATTTGTCATAGACCTTAAATTAAAAGCCTAAATTATTTCGTTGCTTTTTTGTGTTATTGAAGTTTTCGTTATTTTACATTAAAATCCCGTTATATTTTATGTAAACTAAAACGATTTTTAAAACCACAAGCTAAATGCGAATTTAAATGAAGATAATTTTGGAATTAATCGCTATTTGGTGGTAATCTTCAAGGGAAATGAACATTTAGAAAAACTTACTCTTCTTTAAAAAGCAAACTTTTGCTTCCAAACCACTTATAACGCGCCATTCTGAACATAGTTTGTTGCAAATTTCCGGAACGAGAGCTACAAACCCCCCCCTTTTTCCTGGGGGGTATTCCATACCCCAAGAGCAGCTGGTAACCCCCCCCCCCCTCCCCAAACCTCTGGTCCGGTTGAAGATTCTGGCGTTGTAGGCCAGGCCGCATATATATATATATATATATATATATATATATATATATATATATATATACACGAGACGAAAATTTCGCCAATAGGCCACAATATAATAAAAACACTTGACAGGGGGTGGGGAAATAAAAGTAAAAAGAGAGAGAGGACTTACTGGGACGTTTCGGGCATGTAGGCCCTTCTTCAGCCGTAGAAAACTGAGAAGTCAATTGACTTCTCAATTTTCTACAGCTGAAGAAGGGCCTACATGCCCGAAACGTCCCAGTAAGTCCTCTCTCTCTTTTTACTTTTCTTTCCCCACCCCCTGTCAAGTGTTTTTATTATATATATATATATATATATATATATATATATATATATATATATATATATATATATATATATATATATATATATATATTGATTTACATCCAAGAACAAACCTCAGCTTTAAGAATTGGTTCAACTAAGAACGCAAAACACGTTCCACGCCGTTTATAAGCGATTTCATGTCAAGCGATTCAACTGAGAAGGGAGACATTGAATTGACATCAAACCAACCTTGTTTCTGGCAACAACAACAACAGCAAAACTACACGTTCTCGGGAATGCAAAGCAATTCATTCACAAAAGCCACAATATAATTAATCCAATATTGACAATACTCGTGGCTGTACAGACACTCACACGTTGAAGAAGTGGAAGACGACGAAGTGGGAGAGTGTGGAAATGTTGAGTGTGGGGGACGTCGGACTGCTCAAGACGTGGCCTCGAGTTCCGTTACCATGACGACGACAAAAGGCATTATTCATTGTCCTCCACTTCGCTGGGCGGATGCACAGTGGCTGCCACTATATATATATATATATATATATATATATATTTGTTTTTATTTTATATTTTATTTTGTATTTTTGTTTATATTTTGTGTTTATATATGTTGTGTTTTTATTATATATATATATATATATATATATATATATATATAGTGGCAGCCACTGTGCACCCGCCCAGCGAAGTGGAGGACAATGAATAATGCCTTTTGTCGTCGTCATGGTAACGGAACTCGAGGCCACGTCTTGAGCAGTCCGACGTCCCCCACACTCAACATTTCCACACTCTCCCACTTCGTCGTCTTCCACTTCTTCAACGTGTGTGTGTCTGTACAGCCACGAGTATTGTCAATATTGGATTAATTATATTGTGGCTTTTGTGAATGAATTGCTTTGCATTCCCGAGAACGTGTAGTTTTGCTGTTGTTGTTGTTGCCAGAAACAAGGTTGGTTTGATGTCAATTCAATGTCTCCCTTCTCAGTTGAATCGCTTGACATGAAATCGCTTATAAACGGCGTGGAACGTGTTTTGCGTTCTTAGTTGAACCAATTCTTAAAGCTGAGGTTTGTTCTTGGATGTAAATCAACCAATGCTTCTTGTTCTGATGACGATTGCATGCAGAGCCACCCACTTATCCTTATCGCGGTTGGCAAGCAAGTTGCGCTTATACGCTCATATTCGTCATGAAAACAATGGTAGTATTGAGCCTGAACGCCATAAAATCGAGAGAATTTAAAATACTGTGAGAAATTGATTATTACGTTTTTTCACGTCCTTTGGTACAGGATGTCGAAGAGAGTTTCAAAATACAGTTAGGACTAATTTAAGTTAAAAAAACAAGTTTTAAATTTAAAAAATGCGGTAGAATGCAAGAAGATGGACGCCTTTGCGGGGAGAGAGAAGTTACATTTTAGTTGATACTTGAAATGATATTAGTCATTCACATATGCGTATCTAGGGGTTCACCACCCCCCTATGGAATGCCCCCCATGTAAAACGGAGGGTTCGGGAATTTAAAAAAGTATGCATCTTAAAATGACGTTTTGAAGGTGTTCTATTGCGTTATGGAAGGTGATCTATAGGTGTAGTACTATTAAGCACGTGTTAAACACATCGTTTTTGCGTTTTTTATTAATAAATAAATAAAATAAATATTTAAATATTTATTATTAGCTCTAGGTGTACAATACCCCTAAGAGCACCTATATTACAATTCCAATTGTGGTGAGCTTAAACAACCAACATAGTATCAAACATAAACAAATGAGAACAAACATATTTGAAAACATATAAATACAAAGATAATACAAAAATTATTATGCATATTCATACCACAAGATAACGAAAAAAACTAACAATAAAAGACATTTTAATGAAGATTGCACAAGAACAAAGTAGGAAGCGGATATGGTGATATACTTAGATATATAACAATGCGAATCAGAGATTTATGTCTATATTATGTGAAAAAGGTAAGAATAAAGTTTCGTTTTGAATGACTGCCTGTTTTTACTGTTCTTTAGGTCTATGGGGAGAAAATTCCATAATATTTTGGATTTGACTTGAAGGAAAGAGTTGTTGTGTTTGGTGATTCTATGGGCGGGGCAATATAAATCAGATGCATCACTCCTTGTATTCATATTACGGGACTGAGGTTGGTGTATAAACATGTCCATCAAATATTTAGGTTCTGTAACGGGAAATAAAGAGAACAGGAAGACGCTTAGCAAGAAGTAATTACGCCTGTCCTTGACATTTAGCCGAGATAGTTTTTCCCTGTACGAAGAAACATGTTCATCATATCGCCGAAGGTTAAAAATGAATCCGATGCATGAATTTTGAATCCTCTGTAGCTTGTCATTAAGCTCTTCTGATAGGTCACCAGAAACTAGAGAAAGGGGGGGTTACAACCCCCAAACCCCACCTGGATACGCCCATGGTCATTCATGACCACTTATATGAATACATTCCATTGCTTTTAATAGGCATTTTTCATTGCTAACATAAGATGACGCATGGAAATGATTATCTTTGACAAAGAACTAAAGCTTTACATTGGAAAAGTACGGTCAACGTATGTCCTCAAACGATGAAAACTACGGATCGGAAAATGGGTGAGATATGTATGTACATATATAATTAAATCGTGGAAGTATTATGGAGAACATCAAAATTGACGGCATCGCATTGCTCATACTCGCTTAAATACTTGGCAATAAATATTTTCACATAGATACATGTTTGCTCGCTGTATCTTCCCTAGCTTTATTTACAACGCATCAGTGAAGACGCTCAGTGGGCTGAAATTGAGAAAAGATGGTCAACATTTAAAATGCTCTGTTTTTACGATTCGGCCTTGAATAAAGTGTTCCCACAGCATGCTGGCTGCCGGCAGATTATAATCGAATGCTCCACTCATCATGCTATATAGGTGCCAAACATGCATTCAGATCAGCGCTGACTTCAAAAGATTGAATAAAAAGCTCTCCCACTTGTGTATGACCAGCTATCTAAGTTTCCTAAACAACGCTGTGCTGCACAGTGGGCTGAAATCGAAAAGAGAAAATGGCCAAAATTCAAACAGCGCTTTATTTCTTGATTCTGAAATTTCGTGTGACCCTTCTCCATTGATTGGTGCATGAGGTGACATCTGTTATTTGTTTCATTTTTTACGCATTAACAATATACGAGTGCTCAAAGTTTTACGAAATTAGGAAAAATCGCCTTCCTGCAATTTACTCCAAATTACCAAAATCGAGCCACCACAGAACCCATTCGTGTAAAGTGTGGAATAAAAAAGTGCAAACCGATAGAGCGTATTAATTTTCACGAAATCTATTTCTTACTGTTATTTCTACTGCTGTTATATGTACTTCAATATGGCGGATACCATTTTCAGTCAATTTTTCGCAATTAAACAGGGAAAAAGTTAATGTAGGCGTCGATTGACACATTGGGAGTTATTCACACACGAGAGGCCTCTCTAAAGAGTGGTGTTCCAAAGAGATTCACTACTCCCGTTCGTGGCCCCGGGAAAAAATGTTTATTGCACGCGCGCGACGCGGGAAACTCAGTATACGTTGACGAGTTAAGATCCTTCTATGCATGTACTACGAAGTGGAAGTAGGATGTACCGTGGAAGCAAGCCACCACGTCTGGTGTGACCACTGCACTCAGCGCTCGTGTCCACCTGGAGTTCAAATGAGAACGTCCTCCCTGGCGGTTAGGCAAGGCAGACTAGTGTTCCGCGAGACTAGATACGATAGATATTTGGGATAGTCGCGAGACTAAATAGATATTTTTCACTCGTGAGACCTCACTTGGAGTTTTCCGCCGGCATATTGAACCCTTACGAAATAGTCTCAGAAGTAGATCAAATACAACGGAGAGCAGCAAGATTTGTGAAAAATTGTTACGATAATCTTAGCAGTGTTACTGAATCGTTGAAGGGTGGGGATTTCTAACTGATCGAAGGGAGAAATACAGGTTAAATCTTTTGCGCAGGAATAAGATAAAGGAAATCGCCCGTACGATAGAAGCCATCACATGAATGAGATAAAGGAAATATACTGCAGAACCGGTAGATTTAAAATTTCATTTTTCCCACGCACAATAAGGGATCATAATAGTTGCGATAGATCAATCATATGTAACTCCCACCCTCAATAGGTAGAGTAGAATTTTCACTTGTGTTTGGTAACACAGCATCATTACTAATAATTCACACCGCTTGAAATGCCCTGTATTATTTTGTTTTCAGCATGAAGTAGTGTCCTGTAGTATTCATAAATTAACAGTATCAGTAATATTAACCACTAGATGCCTCTGGGTCATTCCATGTCAAATCAACCAGTGAATTTACCTGACCCTTTGTGATTTTGATGAAAATTGGTGAAGTTGTTGGTCCTACAGAGAAACTAAATAATTCCAAGTTTTACACCCCTGGGCCAATTACTTTGTTAGAAAATTGGGTCTAAATATTGCCCAAAAATCAAATTTTAGGTCTGCAGTGCACTTTTTGAATTATCGTAACTCTGATACCAACACACTTAGAGAGTTGTGTGTGGTGTCATTTTAAATCTCTTAGTATTGCCTTTCATTTGATATGTAACATGCCGGGGTTAAAAATAATCATTGGTCAAAGGTCAAGGTCAACATAGTTTGACCTTGAATTATGAAAAATGGGATATTTTTTTTGCTTGATTTTTTTTTCTTAACAACATACATACTTCTAAAATATACGTACCAACTTTCAAAGTGGGACTCCAAGTACGACCGGAGATACGAATTTCTTTGTACACCTAGTACACTGGAAAAAAATGTTTAAGCTTGTTCAATATAAATTATATACAAAAGCTACCATAAAAGTAGGTTTACAATACCTTCATTCACTCACTTGACATAACTGAGTTCCCAGATTTGGCCTTAGATATTCCTATTTCATTAGTATGGACTGGAGTCTGTTGGTTGCTTCTTGAACTTCTGTGTGTGTCAAACTATAGGTTCGTCTTGTTGGGCATTGCGGATCTACTTTTGTTAAAACATCTACTGTTGGAACCCAAAGGATATCAGGTTTTTGTGGATAGACAAATGAGGTTGCTGGTCCAGCAGGTAGAAGAAAACTGATCTTCACTAGTTTTTCATCGTCACTTTCTAATACACAACCTAACCACCACTGATTACCATAACGACATGTAACAAATCCTGTGATGTCTTTAATATTGAGTTCTCCTTCTGTAACAGTTATTCTTTCTTCTCTTGTTATACATGAAAAAGAATACACTTTGGTACTTAATTTTTGTTTTGTTAACGGAATCGCCGCATGAATCTTCTGAGTCCCTGGAATTGTTCGTGACTCTGAAAATCGTTTTTGGAGAAATATTTCTTCTTTCTCATAATCTGAATTTGTTTTGTATTTAAATGTAACTGTTGTTATGTTTTCTGCTGCCCACTGGAAAAGTTGACGAGGTGTCATAATTTGATGTTCATATGGCCGCTGTAGGCTTGCTCGAGCAGCAAGTCTTTTTACAGTGCCGCCTACACCATCACAAGGCCCCTTTCCATGTGATGTGGCAAAGTAATGCCACTCTGCTTGTACACCAAAATCTTCCTCATGGTTACACAGGTTGATGAAGTTTTTTCGGTTTTTGTACTGTGCTGCAGCACCATCAGAGAAATAATATATCTTCTGTAGTTTTCCATCTGATATTATTGTTAGGAATTTCATAAGCTCCCTTTGAAACAAATGAACAGCAACAGTATCATGCCGAAGGCAGTCGGATATTATGACTAAACTTTCATGTGTAATATTTGATTCACCATTGCAAAAGTAAATAACAAAAGGATGAATCGTGGCTTGGGAGTTATTCCAGTGAAAGCCTTGAGCTTCATCCTGAAGAACAAACGAATAATTTTCAGAAAAATCACATGTAACAAGAAACTCCCCAACTTGTAGGTTTGCTTTAACACTAGTTTGAAATGCTGTTTGCTGTGAAGCAATGAAAGAATGGCGAAGGAGTACATTCAGCTTTTCTATTAAAGTCTCTATGTACTCGTCTGTGGGTTTTGAAATTGTTTCAAGTGTAGACCTGTCTACAGATACCCACTGTTTGAAAATAATTGAATCGACTAAGTTGTCTTCCATTCCACGGCTTATACGTTCCTTTACTGGAGAGGAACCTGGACAGAACTCACAATATCCCAAAAAACACTTAGGTTGAGGAGGATTACATATCATTCTTGACAGGCAGTCTTTGTATGTTTTCAAAGGGGTTTCATCATTTTTAGTTAATTCACTAATATTGCCTCCTATCAGCATAAGTTTTACATTTTGATGTATGGTACACACACAAACAGTGTGTGTACCATTTCCACCAGCCAAAACACAGTGCCTTGGACGAAGCTCTGCAAATTTAGAAAATCCAACCTTTTGTGTGGGATATTTTTGTTTGAATGTGTGAAATATTTCTCTAAGATTGTTCAACACAAGTCTCTTCTGAACATGTACTTTGGTATTCTCTTGCTTTACAGAAACAAAATCTTTCTGGCCTGGCATTAACCTACTCACGTCTTCAGATTCATAGAAGTCTTTAACAAGTGTTACAACTTCTACTGATAATGGCTTTCCAGGTTTGGGATTTGGTGTTGCCATAATCCCCTTTTCTTTGACTAGCTGTTTAGCTTTACGTGCCATGAAGTTAGATACATTAAACTCTTGCTTTATTTTGCTCAAGGTCCAACTCTTGGGAAGTATGGTTAGTATTTGAATCTTCTCACTCTTGCTTGTACTTAAGCTGAATTTTTCTTTCAACTGGTTTATGATCTCATCTTCATAATTTTCTCTTTCATCAGTTTCAGAATCCCCTATATGTAACAATTTCCTCTTAACTGCACTACTAATCTTTTTAGCCTTTTTCTTAGGATATTTTTTTTGAGACATATGTTTTTTAGATATAGGAGACTCTCCGATCACTATCAAACTTTGGTTCAAAGCTTCCAAACCTGTTACACACTGAACCAACTTTTCTTCAGTATCTATATCTTCTTGAAAACTAGAGTTAGGATCAAATGAATGAGGACTGGAATCAGAACTCACCACTTGTTCTTTTGTGTTAGCCAGTTTATTAATTTTTTTCCTGCACCCTTCACATACTTTTTTTCCTATTTCCAAAGATGACATCTTATCAACCATTCCTCGTGTGATTAATCTTTTACCAGGTTTTGCAGAATGCTTGTCAATTTTAAATGGATTACAGCAATAATATGAAAAAGGCCTGTCACTCATTGTGCTTTGGAATACAAGGTACAAGTTGTAATTGATGTTAAAATACCTATTCCACACCAATACCACAGATCTATAGTTCTTTCCAGTTCTCCAAGATTGGCAAAAATCACTATTACCTGCATATGACAGCATACATTTTTTCAAGTCACTGTACTACATGTGCTTATACTGTACTACATGTACTTCTACATGTACTTATGTGGGGTGCACAGGTGCAAAGCAAAGGAGTACTGTACCCTCAAACCCATAATTCGTAAGATGAATATACCTGAAAAGATATGAAAAAAGAGCCATTACTGTTGTGTGTGTGTATATGTATAATGAGTGAGAAATGAAACAGTGTTGCAATGCAGAGGAAAATCATAATTGTGGCAATAGGGGGCAGAGATATTGTAAGGGATTAATACAATACATTGATTTCGGATAAAATTGAAAAGGTAACCTTTTTTATTGTTGACATTTGTTGTATACCAATACTAAAAATTTTTATGATATGTCTGCTGAAGTCTAAAATGATCCCTGTATGTAAATAAGCCCAACAGTATATGACGAAGTTATAACTTTCCAGTGTCCTGGGTGTACAAAGAAATTCGTATCTCCGGTCGTACTTGGAGTCCCACTTTGAAAGTTGGTACGTATATTTTAAAAGTATGTATGTTGTTAAGAAAAAAAAATCAAGCAAAACAAATATCCCATTTTTCATAATTCAAGGTCAAACTATGTTGACCTTGACCTTTGACCAATAATTATTTTTAACCCCGGCATGTTACATATCAAATGAAAGGCAATACTAAGAGATTTAAAATGACACCACACACAACTCTCTAAGTGTGTTGGTATCAGAGTTACGATAATTCAAAAAGTGCACTGCAGACCTAAAATTTGATTTTTGGGCAATATTTAGACCCAATTTTCTAACAAAGTAATTGGCCCAGGGGTGTAAAACTTGGAATTATTTAGTTTCTCTGTAGGACCAACAACTTCACCAATTTTCATCAAAATCGCAAAGGGTCAGGTCAATTTTACCATTTTTTTGGTTGATTTGACATGGAATGACCCCTCTTTAGAAGTGTACTGCATGTTTGCATGTCCATTTACGTAACACTCTCCCAGTTTTCACTCCAGTCCAGGGTATGGTAGGACTGCGCACTGTTCTCCTGACTGCTTTTTAGTCTGCGCCTAGCGCCAAGGGGAGCGTGCGAGCAGTGGCGGATCCAGGGGGGGGGGGGGGCAATTGCCCGGGCAAAGGGGGCAATTGCCCCCCCCCCCCCGAGACAAAAAAACTCATAGTTCTTGCACATACAAAACTAATAGAAAATCCATTGGGGGATATTTCATACTCCCTACTCCCCCCCCCCCTCCCCGATGGGCATATTATCAGATATTGCCCCCCCCGAGATGTGGTCCTGGATCCGCCACTGCGTGCGAGGTTCTGATTTGTTCTGAGACGAGTGCTGCATGGCTGGTGTAGAACCACCCCGTGCCACACACCTTATTAGTGGTGGCCTGCCACTTAGTGGTGCCACACACTTCGTAGATACGAGACCGGGGGATGGCGCAATTCGAGACGACACTGGCGACGATACCGCGATTTGACGAGACGATGCCATATTGCTTTATTTTTGGACGAGACTGCAACCACGGGACTCACAACAGTCTCTTGAGAAAGCGGTGAAGAGCTATGAATAAAAGAATCCTCGGCAGTACAAAGAATTCTCTCTTATGACCAACCTAATTAGTTTCTAAAATCTGACCTCCCGGCATTAATAATATTATAATAAATTTTGCAAAGGTTTTAATCTCAAAGCTAAAATTTAAATTCTAGCCAAATGGCATATATTCCTAATGGATCCTAATACCTAATGAGTGTGTCTTCGAGAGCCGCCTAAGGAAGGTCCTGAGTTATAAGTCCGATGTTTGTTTAACACAGCTATATTTTCATATGGTTTTTATGGCCAAATTAGATCGCTTAAAAATATTGTATAATAATAATTATAAAAGGGAGAGAATGGTTACACTGGTCTGGGAATGCCTTCGATGACAAGGCGCCCCCACGCTCCACATCAATTCACGCTCTCACACTCCCTCTTCTCTTAACAAGGGCGGAGTTCCTCTTTATTGTTATCAATTACAATAATATTTGGGGTTCCTATTATTAAACCCCCAATTTTCTACATTTTATTTTTTTAACAAATGGTTAATATATTTTTAGTGTAGTTCCAGTTTCAATGTTTTTCATTACATTTAATTTTACAAAGTGTATTATTATTTTTTTAATTTTTTTTGTTTTCTCCTTTGATTTCTTCATCGGGCGTCTTGCGTTTTTCTTTGCTTGCTTTACAATTGTTATTTTCTTCTTAGTATTTCTATCACAAAGTTATCTTCTTTCTTCTTCCTCCTTCTCAGCATTCTCACCATTCCTTCCACTTCTTTTTTCTTCTCTTCTCTCCTCCTTTTCTTTTCTTGTCTTGATTTCTTCTACGTCCCTTCTCCTTCTCGCGGTCTTGTCAAGTTTGAAACTGCTTCGGCTGCTTTTTTATTCCCCAGTCCTTTTCCAACCTCTTCCAGTGTGACTGGCCAGTTTACGAAGATCTTCTTAAGCTCAGTTCCTTCTTCTGCGTATTTTGGACAATCGTACAGCCTATGCTGTACATCGTCTGGTCCTAGGTAGCAGTCGCATTCTTCATTTTCTTCTTTTCCTATTTTCTTAAGATATGTCTTGAGTCCTCCATGTCCCGTAAGGATTTCGGTTATATATATGTCCATTTTGAGTTTAAATTTTAGTCGATTTTCAATGCTGGTGAAGAACTTAAACGTTAGTCTTCTTTTTTCTGTTGAGTTCCATTCCATTCCACTGCCAGGTTCTGTTCGCAATTTCATTTATTATCCTCTTTTGTTTATATTCCATTTTTCAGTATTTTTTAGCTGAGCTAAAAGCACTGCTTGAATCTCTCTCGATCTGAATGTGCTCGACAAAACGAGTCTCGAGTTTCTTTTGTCTCGAGATGGCTCGAGACCTCCGTCGTGGTGGACGTAATTTCACGGAGCTCTGCGTTATAATGCGACGTAGTAAATTAATATTTATTCACTTACTTGTTCATGATAATTTCACGATGTCATGCCGCATAATGTCGAGAAATCTCTTGCTTAGTCCTAGTCCTAGAATCGAGAAGTTAGATGAGCCTAGACCTCGGCGTAGGGCCTAACCGAGCCCTTGCTCCATTTTGTGATCGGAGGCCTAGCGCCAACTATAATGAATGACGCATAAAACAGGTACGTATGAACGTTAGTACTAGCATGCGCCCATTAAGTTAAAACAAGATATCTATCTACGGTTTAATTTAGGCCTAGCCTAACTGCCATGATTTCGTAAACACGATTTACGTGACCGAAAATCTGATCTAGCTCAAAGATGTCTAGTTCTGATCTAGCGATTTCGATGAAAACCCGCACATTATATGACGCGCGCATATTGTATGACTGATTGTACTCACGTGCTGTCGTGGGAGATATTGAACTTCACTAGAGATAGCGCCATCTAATACAACCCTTTGCACGCGATTACTTAAGAATTCTCTAATCCAGGAAACTACGTCGTCGTCTAAACCGTAGGATTTTAATTTCATGAGTAGCTTAATGTGGGAAACTTTATCAAATGCCTTTTTAAAGTCAAGAAAAATTGCATCAACTGGAAACTGGACATCATTCTACATGCTACTTAAAAGGGCAATCTGCCTATGAAGCTAGAACATGCAAAACATGCTGTTAGAATCACCATAAAACTCCGCAAACATGCTTTAAGAAATACATAAGTTAGTAAGCTACACTACCAGTCAACTAATCTATTTCTAAGTCCTTACACAGCCGTTATAGTCTCTTATCGCTCGCGGAAAAAACGACATTTTGAATCTATCTGTTCTACAGTCTATCTCTCTTATTTTATTTTTATGATCTAATCTACCATAGTACGTTGGCGGTCGTAAAATATGATCAACTTCGTCGGAAAATAAACTACTCTTGAATTTACATAATAGATTTAGTCTTGTTTTCAATCTACGGTCTGACAGTGATTCCCATCCGAGTTGTTCTAAGAGGTCAGTAACACTAACAAGACTATCGTAACGGCTTTTCACGTACCTGGCTGCTCTTCTCTGTACACGTTCTAACTCTGTTTTTAAGCCTGTTCCATGAGGATCCCAAACACTGTAAGCATATTCTAAATGGGGTCTAACGAGGGAGAAGTAGCTTATTTCTCTCACTTTGTCGTCGCACTTGCCTAGAATTCTTTTAACAAATTCCAATTTACGATTAGCTTGACCTGTTATTTCCCGAATATGTTTATTCCACGATAGATCATTATTGAGCCTAACTCCGAGATATTTTACGGATTCTACCGTCTCTAATTGGGTATCCTGAATGAAATAGCTCTGTTGTGGGGAGTTATTTTTCCCCCAGAATTTCATTACTACGCATTTTTTCAAATTTAACTCTAGCTGCCACGCATCGCACCATGCTTGGATTGCAGTAAGGTCGTTCGTTAGTTTATCCTTATCTTCACTGCTACGGATTTCCCTGTATACTACAGCGTCGTCTGCAAATAATCGAAGTTTACTGTCTATTATGTCACCAATATCGTTGATATAGAGTAGGAAGAGGAGTGGGCCTATGACACTACCCTGAGGGACGCCAGATGTGACTCTAACTTCGTTGGAGGCTACGCCGTCTAATACTACTCTTTGCACGCGATCGCTCAAAAGTTCTCTGATCCAGGAAATTACATCATCGTCTAGGCCGTATGATTTTAGTTTTACTAATAACTTATCGTGGGGCACTTTATCAAATGCTTTTTTGAAATCAAGAAAAATCGCGTCCACTGGAATTTTATCCTCTCCGGAGACTAAAATATCGTGGGCAAACAGCGCTAACTGAGTTTCGCATGATCTACCTTTCCTGAATCCGTGTTGAGTTCTCATTAACAAGTTATGCGTGTCTAGGTGTTTCATTACTGAGCTGACAACAATGTGTTCAAGGATTTTGCATGAAATGGACGTTAAAGATATCGGTCTGTAATTACATGGCTGTTCCTTGTCTCCACTTTTGAATATGGGCGTTACATTGGCAATTTTCCAGTCATTTGGTACTCCGTGTTGCTTTATGGATTTTGTGAATATTAGCTGCAAGTAGGGGGCAATTTCTGACGCTAGTTCTTTATACACGCGAGAAGGGATTTCGTCTGGACCAGGTGACTTATTTGGACTGAGCAATTTCAATAAAATTTCTATTCCGTGAGCACTAATATCAAGGGGAGGCATCTTTCGTATGCAGTGATTATCAACCGCCACGGATGAATTCTCAGATGACTCGGTGAACACGCTCTTGAAGTAGGAATTTAATAAATTGGCTTTATCGGAACTGTTTGTCAACACATCTCCATTATCGTTTCTTAGCGAACAAACGGTAGATCTTTTACCTTGAACTTCCCTAACATAGGACCAAAATGCTTTTGGGTCATCCCGTAACTGCTCTACAAGTGTTTTCCTTTTAAAATTCGTGAATGCATTTCTGAACGCTTCCTTTGTAGCGGCTTTAGACAACTTATATTTATTAGTTATTAACTCTCGATCACTAGGAGACACATCATGAATGATTTTTTTCATCTTAGCATGGCACGCTCTCTGTCGCCTTAACGATTTTCTGACTTCCGCGTCATACCATCTCGGTTCGCTACCTTCTTTTTTTATTTTACTAGGGATATATCTTTTGATTCCTGAATTTATGAGCGAAAGAAAAACTTTCCGAGGGCCCTTCTACATTTAACTCCATTACTGATTTTTGAAACACGGGAAAAGCATTTTTCAGATTACTCTTGAACCCATCAAAATCAGCCATTTTAAATATGAAAACTTTTCGTTCTCGTTTAAAACTTTTTGCGATATTTAAAGAAAACTTAGCTGTTACTGCCCTATGATCACTGATTCCCTCGACGGTGCTCACATTTATTACCTGATGTGGTATATTTGTCGCTAACAAATCAAGAATATTTTCTCCTCTGTTAGGAGCGGAAGCTATTTGAAGCAATGCGTTTGATGAAAAAGCGTGCAGTAACGCCTCGCAGATGACTCTATCTCTCCCACCGGGTATGAAGCTATAGGTCTTCCAATCTATAGAGGGTAAGTTGAAATCTCCGCCTAATATCAGATTTCTATCAGGATATTTGGATACTATGCTGTTTATTTGGGTTTCAAAATCTAAAATTGATGTTATATCTGTGTTTGGTGGTCTATAGTACGAGCATACAAATATAGTTTTCGATTTAGGACATTTAATTGAACACCACACAGATTCAACGCTGGTCTCCGGTAAGGTTTCCGCTTGGCTGACAATTGAATTCTTTACAGCTACAAATACTCCGCCTCCAGCTCGGTTAACTCTATCTTTCCTATAAACGGTGAAAGATTTTGGGAAGACTTCACTGTCTGAATCATCATCTGTAAGCCAACTTTCTGTTCCTATAATGACGTTACACTTCGTACTATGAATTAAATGGTGGAATTCAGGAATCTTATTTCTTAAACTACGGCAATTAATTACTGCCACGACTATTACTTCATCACTAATATTATTGCAATTTGGGAGTATTTTCGATTCGCTCTTTCCGATTAATTTATTTTTAGGCCCTGTATTCCTACTTCCGGGCACTGCAGAATTTTTTATCTCACTTTTTAAATGACTTGAATCTACTGACCTCTGATTTCCCGTTTTTGTCTCACCAACTGACCTACTACCTTTCCTTCCATTGACATTATGACGCAGCTGACGTTTCCCATGCTTAAAGGTACTAAATGTTTTATTGGAAATTAGTGATGCTGAGCCTGACACGCTGCTTTTCCTTTCTATTAATCTATTCTGATTTCTGGAGGAACTTTCGTTACTAAAAATCTCCAAGTGAAATCCAAGTGAAAGCGTAACGGCCGATGAACAGCTCTATGCATTGAAATGCAGGTATTCTTTCATACAGTATATGCCGAATAAACCGGAAAAATTCAGAATCAAGTACTGAGTTTTTGCTGACGTGAAATCTAAATATGTTTTGTCAAAAACATTGCCGTATCGTGGGGAAGATGAAGAGAGGCCATCAAATCAACCATGGGGTGAATATGTTGTAATGAGATTGACTGATCCGTACAAGAGTTCACGCATAAACGTAACCTGCAACAATTATTTTTCATTGATTCACCTGACTGAAAACTTGAAAAAAAAGTAAAATTTCTCTTCTCGGAGCTATAAAAAAAACAGGCGAGACTTACCTCCTGCTGTCCGCATGAATAATAAAATGCATTCAACTAGAGTATACAAAAACACCCAAGGCCATACTCTCACAAATTTACAAGCAAAAAAGAATAAGAATGTTATCTTACTTAGTACCATGCACTCAGATGTCACGATTTCCGACACATAAAAGAAAGCCAGAAACCATCCTCTTTTACAACAAAAACAGATTGGGAGCAGATGTTATGGACAGCATGTGCCGGAAATATTCCACCCGATCAGCTACAAAGAGGTGGTCTGTTCATATGTGTTTCAATATACTGGACCTGGCCTCGATAAATAGCTGGGTGCTCTATAGGGAAACTACAAATTGTAAAATGAGTCGCATGAAATTGATCAAAAATTTTGTCGAATGAGAGTTGGGAATCTCATTTCCGACGGAAACCTTACTCTCATACTCAAATCAAACAGAAAAAACTTCCTCAAATACCACATCCTTATTCCTAAGAGCACGAAAGAGGAAAAGGGGCCAAATATATCCAAATCTTCAACAGAAATCATTCAATATACGTTTTCAATGCAAAAAAATGTTTCGTGGAAAGTGTGCCGAAAAATAACCATGTGTCTGAAATGTACGACAAAGTATTTTTTAAATATTTTATTGCAATGTATGAAAAACCATTATGCTCATTATAAAATTTTGAAGCACACCTTTGTATTAAGCAAAATAATAATGCAATTTCGTGATTAGAGTGGCTATAAATTTTAAACTAATGGCCACAGAATATTATATACCTAATTCATGATTTTTAGAAACGATAATTATGTATTTTTTTAAACTCGGAATACCGTAATAAATGCTATGATGTGTTTTTAAAGAATGAATATGAACATTTCTACAGTAAAACAGTCTATGGGAAGAAAAAACGGCTTTTAATTTGACAAAACGAATTTGGGGTCAAATGACCCCTAGCCGTCCTTCTAGGTAGAGCGAAACTCCAGTCCTCCTAGTGTTAAATCTATCTGTTCTACAGTCTATCTCTCTTATTTTATTTTTATGATCCAATCTACCATAGTACGTTGGCGGTCGTAAAATATGATCAACTTCGTCGGAAAATAAACTACTCTTGAATTTACATAATAGATTTAGTCTTGTTTTCAATCTACGGTCTGACAGTGATTCCCATCCGAGTTGTTCTAAGAGGTCAGTAACACTAACAAGATTATCGTAACGGCTTTTCACGTACCTGGCTGCTCTTCTCTGTACACGTTCTAACTCTGTTTTTAAGCCTGTTTCATGAGGATCCCAAACACTGTAAGCATATTCTAAATGGGGTCTAACGAGGGAGAAGTAGCTTATTTCTCTCACTTTGTCGTCGCACTTGCCTAGAATTCTTTTAACAAATCCCAATTTACGATTAGCTTGACCTGTTATTTACCGAATATGTTTATTCAATTGTTAGCCATAAAGGCTTCCAACAACTTCTTAAGGTATATCCAGGTGGACAATTCAGGTGTGAATGTAGGTTTTTGTCCATCTTTTATAGGCCTTGGTTTTTCTTGCGCTGTATTCTGGTTTTATAAGGCCTATAAAAGATGGACAAAAACCTGCATTCACACTTCAAAACCTGAATACGCCTCTGCTGAAATGGCGCCGGCGAAACTGTCGTCTAAGATGTATCGACGCGGAGGAAATTCCGGAAAATCAGCCACCCACCTATTCCGCCACTCCGCGGATAGCCTTCACATCAATATTTAGGGCTGATTCACAGCGTAGAATTTCTTTGGTTAAAGTATATCACTGCCACCCTCAATTACAATTCGTGGAAAGATCTCAGGTGGTAAACATACGTTTTGTCTTGATCTTTGAGAGTGAAACACTTATTTTATGTTTCTCAAATAAAAACCTAAAATTCCAGGTTGTGTGTAAGTTGTTTTAATTTTTGTAATTATTAAATAAAGACCAAGCTCATGTTTGAAATCCTGTTACGTTATTTTATTTGAAACGTATTTATGTAAATATAGGCCAGGCACATAAAAAGATACCAAGTTAAAACATGGGGTGCGGTCATTACGTTTAGGTATTGGGTGATGACATTTATGCTGACAAACGTTTTTAAATTTTAGTGGTAAAAGCAGGGGTGCAAAACATAATTCAATGGAGGCCTATCATCGCATAAATAATGGACACCTTCATCCTAATGATTCCACGTAGATGTTGATATCCAAAAGTAAATGTTAAAGTTACGCTCAACAGAATTTGGTTAACAACGCCTAAGCTTAAACTTATGTTTGTGTAAGTACAAAATTAGTACTTAGATTGAAGTATGTGATGCAATTTCAGACGGTTCGAATCTCGCTCGAGATTCAAGATTTTTTTCAAATTCTCGCTCGACTTAAAAACATCCTTGCTCGCACAGCCATACTTAATTCCAGTGATTACATTTGATGCTTCTGTGTATGCTTACTGCACGGTAGCCTCTTGCAGTAGGTAGAAGGCAGCTCCTTTGTGCTTCGTATAACTTTCTTTTAACTCTGCTATGGTTGATTCTATGTCCCCACACCTCTATAGGTATAGGAAGCAATAGGTATTGTTACTGCTTGATAAATGATTCGAAGACTATCCGTATTTATGCTAAATTTTTGTTTACAGTATCTTTTTAATTTATTAAATACCGTTTTTATTATTATTGCTGTTTGGTTGACGTGGGGGGTAAATTGTAGTTTCTCGTCAAATTTGATTCCCAGATATTTAAATTCAGAGACCTTTTTAATGTTTTTCCCAAAGATCTTTATCGTAGGATCTCGTTGGAGCTTTCCGCTAAATAACATTTACACTGTATTTGGTATCTTAGGTCCATTTTTCTAGCACCTTGCTGCATTCACCGGCCTTCTTTTCTATCCCTCTTCTTGAGTCTCCTGGAATGGCGATCAAAATGTCGTCCGCGTAGGCCGTCCATATCCATTATCCATTCCTCTGGTAGGTCTTGTTGTAATAGCTCGTTCATGCCTATATTACATAGTAGAGGTCCCTGCTTTTCAACACACATGCTAAGCCCAGGAAAACTCTGTTGTGGAGAAACTCCAGACTCAAAATTCCTCTACCTCCGAAATTGCAAGAGTGATAGGAACTGGCGACGGAAGAGTTCAGATGAAGGGGTCTAAAGTTGGCCATTGTCTTCCTCTTACAAAAAACTGCGGAACTTGCCGTGAATTTCAACTTTAATACGTAGTCAACCGCTGATGATCAAACAATTGTGTGAGATTCACAGTGGAAACATCATTCGCCCGGACCTGGGATTCGAACCCAGGCCCCTCGACTTCCGGCCGAGTGCCCTAACCAGTTCAACTACCCAGGCGTCCACTGTTTCTGAATCTCACAAAGGCTTTAAGGAGTGAGAGCTTCCCTTACGGTGCACACAACAACAACAGCGATGAGCACCGTGATGGCGTGCGTGCGTGCACCAAGCGCCACTGTCCGCGTGATTTCTGTAAACCCCTGGAGCTGGGTTTGAGCACTCGGTGCGATATATCGAATTCCAGTCCCAGGCGAATGATTTTTTCACTTTGAATGTCACACAAGGGTGTCTGCCCCTTTCACAAAACGAGATTTTGCAACCCGTTGACATTCCATTTCATGCATTCTAAGGTAGTACACAAAAGTGATGGAACCGCATTTATATATATATATATATATATATACTCAATCATACGAAAATGACGCTCAAAGGCGCGAATAAATTCATACATTCATAGGAAAATGGAAATGGATAGGTACACATAAAAGGACGAACACAGGGTTTGGTGGGGAAGATGAAAATGAGTCAAATCCAGACAGAAAAAATTTCACCTTAGCCGGGATTTGAACCCGGATCTCCCAATTGCCGGTCAGGTGTGCTCCCAGTTACACCACCAAGGCTACTCAATTAACTGCTGAATTTGACGGGGTTTTATGTCTCACCCCATGCCCAAGTTGAACGACCCAGAGATGGCGCGCAAGGGCGATTTCACCCACCATATAGGGGACAAACACAATTGGAAGGTTGAAAGGAAAGAGGAATACAGACATACAACATATAAAGAGGTGAACAGTACGTTTAAAGGCACGCATAGCCGTAGAAGAAGAAAAGAGCCAACATGGCCAAATATACTCAATCATACGAAAATGACGCTCAAAGGCGCGAATAAATTCATACATTCATAGGAAAATGGAAATGGATAGGTACACATAAAAGGACGAACACAGGGTTTGGTGGGGAAGATGAAAATGAGTCAAATCCAGACAGAAAAAATTTCACCTTAGCCGGGATTTGAACCCGGATCTCCCAATTGCCGGTCAGGTGTGCTCCCAGTTACACCACCAAGGCTACTCAATTAACTGCTGAATTTGACGGGGTTTTATGTCTCACCCCATGCCCAAGTTGAACGGCCCAGAGATGGCGCGCAAGGGCGATTTCACCCACCATATAGGGGACAAACACAATTGGAAGGTTGAAAGGAAAGAGGAATACAGACATACAACATATAAAGAGGTGAACAGTACGTTTAAAGGCACGCATAGCCGTAGAAGAAGAAAAGAGCCAACATGGCCAAATATACTCAATCATACGAAAATGACGCTCAAAGGCGCGAATAAATTCATACATTCATAGGAAAATGGAAATGGATAGGTACACATAAAAGGACGAACACAGGGTTTGGTGGGGAAGATGAAAATGAGTCAAATCCAGACAGAAAAAATTTCACCTTAGCCGGGATTTGAACCCGGATCTCCCAATTGCCGGTCAGGTGTGCTCCCAGTTACACCACCAAGGCTACTCAATTAACTGCTGAATTTGACGGGGTTTTATGTCTCACCCCATGCCCAAGTTGAACGGCCCAGAGATGGCGCGCAAGGGCGATTTCACCCACCATATAGGGGACAAACACAATTGGAAGGTTGAAAGGAAAGAGGAATACAGACATACAACATATAAAGAGGTGAACAGTACGTTTAAAGGCACGCATAGCCGTAGAAGAAGAAAAGAGCCAACATGGCCAAATATACTCAATCATACGAAAATGACGCTCAAAGGCGCGAATAAATTCATACATTCATAGGAAAATGGATATGGATAGGTACACATAAAAGGACGAACACAGGGTTTGGTGGGGAAGATGAAAATGAGTCAAATCCAGACAGAAAAAATTTCACCTTAGCCGGGATTTGAACCCGGATCTCCCAATTGCCGGTCAGGTGTGCTCCCAGTTACACCACCAAGGCTACTCAATTAACTGCTGAATTTGACGGGGTTTTATGTCTCACCCCATGCCCAAGTTGAACGGCCCAGAGAATTTTTTCTGTCTGGATTTGACTCATTTTCATCTTCCCCACCAAACCCTGTGTTCGTCCTTTTATGTGTACCTATCCATTTCCATTTTCCTATGAATGTATGAATTTATTCGCGCCTTTGAGCGTCATTTTCGTATGATTGAGTATATTTGGCCATGTTGGCTCTTTTCTTCTTCTACGGCTATGCGTGCCTTTAAACGTACTGTTCACCTCTTTATATGTTGTATGTCTGTATTCCTCTTTCCTTTCAACCTTCCAATTGTGTTTGTCCCCTATATGGTGGGTGAAATCGCCCTTGCGCGCCATCTCTGGGCCGTTCAACTTGGGCATGGGGTGAGACATAAAACCCCGTCAAATTCAGCAGTTAATTGAGTAGCCTTGGTGGTGTAACTGGGAGCACACCTGACCGGCAATTGGGAGATCCGGGTTCAAATCCCGGCTAAGGTGAAATTTTTTCTGTCTGGATTTGACTCATTTTCATCTTCCCCACCAAACCCTGTGTTCGTCCTTTTATGTGTACCTATCCATTTCCATTTTCCTATGAATGTATGAATTTATTCGCGCCTTTGAGCGTCATTTTCGTATGATTGAGTATATTTGGCCATGTTGGCTCTTTTCTTCTTCTACGGCTATGCGTGCCTTTAAACGTACTGTTCACCTCTTTATATGTTGTATGTCTGTATTCCTCTTTCCTTTCAACCTTCCAATTGTGTTTGTCCCCTATATGGTGGGTGAAATCGCCCTTGCGCGCCATCTCTGGGCCGTTCAACTTGGGCATGGGGTGAGACATAAAACCCCGTCAAATTCAGCAGTTAATTGAGTAGCCTTGGTGGTGTAACTGGGAGCACACCTGACCGGCAATTGGGAGATCCGGGTTCAAATCCCGGCTAAGGTGAAATTTTTTCTGTCTGGATTTGACTCATTTTCATCTTCCCCACCAAACCCTGTGTTCGTCCTTTTATGTGTACCTATCCATTTCCATTTTCCTATGAATGTATGTATATATATATATATATATATATATATATATATATATATATATATATATATATGTTAGTTTCAAGAACCTTGTTATTGCTTGGCAGGTCATAACTCTTGGATGGAGATGGGAGCGGACTAACTTTCAACTCTTCCACGAAGTGAAGCCAAAAACAGTAAAGTCTTTTACCTTCCAATGTTAGCGGAAGTAGCAGACATTGTATTTGGGACTATATGTATAAGAGATATCACGCTATTACACGAATAAAGAACAAATATTCCATATATGCGTGGATTTAGAAACCACGACCTTTGGTTAGCCCTTGACAGGCACGCTTTAAGAATCGGATGTTAACAGGCAACAGGTTTGAGCGATGTCTGCCTTTCTTTCCTTTCCCATCTCTTTCCTTTCCTGACAACTCGCTCTCTTTACGACGAATATAGGAGTGAATGTGAGACAGTGTGCATGAGATGGTTCTGGGCCGATCGAGAAGCCACCCGCTCCCCTCTTCAAAAATGTTCTTCTCCGCAGATCTGGAATCCGGTCCAATCCAATCCCTTTTCCGATTTATAAACCCTTGCGCTTTCCCACTCGCGGCGGCGGTGGAGATATAAATAACTAATTCAACCAGTTTTGGCTAAAGTTATCTCCCCCCCCCCCTCCAACAACGCCAGTAGATTTCAGCTTCCTGACTTCCTAAATATGCTTCTAGAGATCACCATAATATTTTAAACAGCGAACAATTTATATTATCAAATAAATTTTGGGGGGTTGTTTATAAATTGGAAAGGGAAAAACTAAAAATCTCGCCGACATATTCCACCAATGAGTGATAAAGTGGAAACGCCCAACCACTGGAGGGAACCATTGAATACATCCTACAAACTAGGGATATGCGGTTATATACCGATATACCGGTATATATTTGCCGATACCTATACCGATATATACCGGTATTTTAGATGAAAAGGTGCGACTTCAATGTAGTGAGATATCTTTTCGCAAGAGAGCTCATACGGAAACTCGAGATCCTCCATCAAGATAGCAAACCTCGTGTGTTAACTTCAGGCAATGTTTCTCACATCTTTGGCCCACGTATCTTACTGGGCACTCATTTGAACCCAATGAAGTGTCGTTGTTGGAAAAAGGACTTAAGTACATTCCTAATGTTCCTATCACCGTAAAAGACGTACAAAACTTAGCCGTAGACTGCGAAGTGGCTCTTAAGGGAGAAAATATTGCAGTCAAACAACTTGTTTCACAGCAGCTTCTTAAGGTTTTGCAAAGGGAAAATAATAAGGGATGCGATTTTTCTGAAGTCACGGCTCTGAGGTCCATCAAAAATACGCTAACTTCTAAAAACCTTATTATCCAAAAAGCGGATAAAGGTAACGCTCTAGTTGTAATGGAAAAGGAACAATATATCAGGAAGTGTGAAGAATTCATAAAAAATAACAATATTGAGATCCTTCGTTCAGATCCGACCAACAAATTTCAACGGGAGTGTAAAAGTTGTATCAAATCCTGTGAAGGACTGTTCAAGAGTTCAGAAGTGTATAAACTGTTTCAGATGAATCCCTCCGCTCCACGATTTTTCGGATTACCCAAAATACACAAAAAAGATATCCCAATATGACCATTGATTTCATGTGTGTCCGCCCCTAACCACCTGCTAGCCAAGAAACTCAATGAAATTTTCCGAGAGCTTTCCCAATTTTCGGCGGAGTACAGTGTCAAGAATTCGGTGGACTTTGTGAACAAACTCTCAGTGAAGAAAATCCACAAAAAGTGCATGCTAGTGTCCTTTGACGTCAGCAATCTCTTCACCAACGTGGACCCGACAGAAGCAGTGGACTTAGCAGAGATCATTCTTCTTCGGAAATCTGTTCCTGCACCCATAATAAGTGAACTATTAGTGCTTTTTAAGTTGTGTGTCTCCCAGAATTATTTCCTGTTCAACGGAACCTACTTCAAGCAACCTAAGGGATTGGCTATGGGTTCACCGTCATCTCCACTCTTGGAGGATATGGACTCTTTTGAAAAATGTTTGTTCTGCTCTGCCCATCCTCTCATGAAAAATGTGATTTGTTGGTACCGATACGTGGATGACGTGTTTTGTGCTTGGTCAGGGACAGAAAGGCAGCTTGAAATATTCCTCGGGCATTTAAATTCCTTGAAACCAAACATAAGTCCCTGTCCATCTGTGTAGTTGTAGAATGCATGTATATTGAGGTCACTCTCCATTTTGATGACATCTGTAGTGTAGTGTTGCATGCTTGTGAGGCTTCGCCTCATGACAAGCATTAGCGATTTATGCTGATGCATAATTAGTCATTATGCAATTAGTGTAATTTATGTTGGTGATTACTCACCCCCTGCCACACACCCCTGAGGTGGCTTGCAGGGTATTTTGTAGATGTAGATGTAGATGTAGTTGGTTTGCAATACTCAGTGTTTAGGAAGGACTCGTATACCGATCAAGTAATCCATTCAAATTCTAGACACTGTTTTTCTCATGAGCTTTCTGCTTTTCATGCGATGATTCATAGACTGATTTCCATTCCTATGTCCGAGTCCATGGTTCTAAAGGAACTAAATACCATTAAAAGAATTGCAGTGAACAATGGATACTCAGAAAGTCTAATCGACAAACTTTATCGTAATAAAATGTCCAGGAATGCCAGAAATAATATTTACAGGTCCCAACCAAGTGAAGAGATTAGTGCTAAATGGAGACGCTGCACAGTGGTCCCAAATCGAAAAAAGCTGGTCGAAAGTCATTTTTTCAACTTTTTCCGAGGAATTTTTGAGAGTTTTATTCGTATTCTACACTATATGGTCTATGATATAGGCTAGTACAATGGCTATTTCGTTGCTCAATGTAGTCTGTGGAACTCGGTAAACATGGGTCCTTCGGGGTAAAAACGCCTGTCGCGTTAAATCACTCATTTTTAGAGAAGTTCACCTTCATATAAAATAGCTTTCAGACAATTTATGAACTTTAAAAAAAATACAGAGCATAAATTCGTACCTTTGTGTACAAATACTGATGATTTGGTTTACTTTAGTTGTTTTATTATTGGAGGAAAAATGTTTAAACTTTATGCTATTTTTACATGAATTTTGAAATATAAATAGCAATATCGTTTTGGGCGCCACCGAGCCCCCCGGAGATTTTGACATGAATTGAAAGCGTATAGTCTATAGAGTCTATAGCAAAAGAAAATTCTTGCTTTCGTTTGCAAATTTGGCTTCACGATGGGTTTATGTTGAACGGTGCAAAGCGCTGCCGCGACCGCCGCCAGGCCGACCGGGCGGCGGCATTGCGAGCGCGAGGTGTATTCCAAAGAAAGATCATTGTTAGGTAGCCGCCGCGCGGTCGGAAAGGATTATTGCTGCCAAAAAGGGTAGCGCCTGGCCGCATTTGTATTGCTCTTCAACGAGGTTTACCCGACCTCTTCTCTGTCCCAGGGTGCTAGGAATGAATTGCTCTCTGACCACCCGGAGTGTCGCCGCACGTGAGCAACATTTCTTGGGAAAATAGTGAGGAGGATTAATGCCCTTCTTGACACAAAATTTTCTACAGTTCTTTAAAGTTCTTTCATATATCGCCAGTGTAAAATCTAGAGATTCAGGCAGCGCCAATCCGCAATTTTATTGCTCTTAAACATGGAAAACCCAGCAACGTCTCTGCCTCAATACTTTCCAAATGAATTGCACCCTGACCACCGGGAGCGTCCCGCTGCACGTGAGCATCATTTCCTGGAAAAGAGTAAGGGTGAGTATGCTATCCTTGACGTAAACAATAATACAGTTAGGTTCCTTTAGGTATCTTAAGCGTGAAATTTGGTCGCTAGAATTCAGTTGTACTTAGTTCCGTGCATGGAATACTCAAATGCGTGAGTTGCTTCGTGTGCTGTGAGTTGCTTCGTGTAATGTGAGTTGCTTCGTGTGCTGTGAGTTGCTTCTTGTGCTCTAAGTGGCTTCGTGTGGTTTGAGTTACACTGAGATAAAGCCAAGAGAAAAGTGTCTAGAATTACGTGGTGTACCGCGAAAAACATTCCACACTGAGTTTATATTCTAAGTCTAGTCTATAACTATTCAAAGGGTGTGTATTAGTGCAGTATGTGAGTTATTTCAGGATATCCTCCGTGGGTTTTTGCCACTTTGAGTGATATTGTAAAAGTATCTATTGATTTGATTAGTGCAGTAGATTTTAGCCGGAAATAAGTCGAATTACGTAATCGATGGAAGTGATAAATAAATCTTACGAACCTTACGCTGCACGAAAAATTTATTGAACGTAAAGAAGACTCCATATCCTTGAAGAAGGAATATGTCAAGGATTATTTAATCAGCACTTTTAATTTGAACGGAGATGAGAATGCCAAAAATACTATGGCCATTTTCATGAGGAAATATTTTTTCCCCAAATATCTGATGAAGTGGGAACAGTGTTCACGATGCGATAGTGTTTTCCGGCAGAAGTTCAAAAGTTGGCTGCAACTTAAGGTGAAATTTCCTCCGGCTGTGTATAAATACCTTCCAAGCACATCTGGTAAGTAGTTGACAGTGTTAACTTAGCATTCAACTTATAATTGTATAGAATATTTAACATAATCATGATATCATCATAATCATTTCTAGGATCGGCAGATTTAGCTTAAATTGGTCGACCCAGAAAACAATTTGAAGGGTCCAGCGAAAGGGTGCAGAGGAGGAAAACGGAGGCACTTAGAGGTAGTACTGAGCTGGCTGGCCAGCTCAGTACTACCTCTAAGTGCCTCTACTAGCTGGCAGGTACTAGCCAGCTGAGCTAGCCTTTGCTACATCGATGAGCTACCGTAGCAAAGGTGATGAGTCGGCCACGAAGCTCATCAAAGATGTAACAACAACCACCCCTACTAGAGCGCGACGAGTTTTATCAAAGTGGCGAACTAAGGAGGTCAAAACAAGCAAAGTATCGCCTGATGAAGCGCTTTGTATGATTGTGTCTGGGCATTTTACAAAATATCAGTATTTATTAGTTAGGAAAACTTCAAAAATACATGGCGTTTCCATATACCCTAGCTATAAGTCTGTACTTGAAGCTAAAAAGGCAGTCTATCAGGACAAAATAATTGTCAATGAAGAGAGTTGTGAGGTGAGTCTGCAATCTCTCCTTACACACACGGCAGAAAGAATAATTTCCAGCGTGCAATTACCCAAAGAGAGGCGTGACGAGCTTCACTGCTCCCTTTTCTGTAAATATGGTTTCGATGGCAGTTCGGGACACTCTGATTATAAGCAAAAATGGGAGCAAGGTGGACAGACCGGTGGAAGTATATTCGCCAGTTTCTTGGTACCCCTGAGATTAACAGAAACCACTACAGGTGAGCAATAAAGTCTTCTTTTGAGGATCATCCACTCGATATTGCCGTCCAATACGTTTACAGTGGGTTCATGAAAGTAAATCTGTCACCAAAAATGAAGATGAATATATTAAGAGGCAAATCAATAATCTTCAACCGTTTCAATTAGGGAAATAACAGTGAAATTTCAACTGATACTCACTATGATTGATGGAAAGGTAAGAAGGTTTCCAAATCAATGAAGCTCCATTCACAGAATACTGCTTATCCACGGCGAGCTTGTACGTAAAACTTTACGCATGGTATTACATGCCGCCTGTAGTTCACAAGCTATTGATTCATGGGGCAGCCATTGCCAAGGAAGCCATCCTTCCTATTGGTATCTTGTCAGAAGAGGCGATGGAAGCCAGGAACAAGGATATCCGACGTTTTCGGGAGCAGCACGCAAGAAAATCATCGAGAATGGCAACGAACGAGGACCTTTTCAGAAGGCTGTTGCTAACGTCCGATCCCTTTATTTCTAATATTTTAGGCTTGCAGAGAAAAAAAATGACGCCTTTATCAGCAGAGGTACGAAGTATCCTCAATGTGGATGATTTACTGAGTGATACTGATACCGATGAACTCACAGACGATGATTTTGAGAGTCTGTAATTGTTTCCTCAATAATAACTGATGCAACCATAAAAAACCTAATTTATTTTATATCCCATTAGCCTCAATAATAATATTCAGTTGCGTAATTAAACTGAAAAAAATATTTAGAGCGCATAAATGACTGTTTCCAATCCTGGTACGTAGTTAACACACTAAACAACTTGAAGGCCGCTGATCCGAATTTCATCTATGCTTTGAAGGAATTGATCATATTGTGTTATATTTTTGAATTGTTAAACAAATTAATTGAAAAATAGAAACCATCACAGATTATGCATAAGAAACTTCAACTTTAGGCTCAACGGAACAAAAATATATAGGAACACATATTACCGTTGTTTTAATTACGGTCAACTTAAATTGTTTAAATAATTAACCAAGCAAAACAAATAAAAATCGCAGGTTTTAAAAAATTACCTCGACTTCAATTGATGCGAATCGATCAACATATGGAATACAAAATTAAATATAATTTCAATTTTAAACATTAAATTGTTTAAATAATTAGCCATATTCAAACAATAATATCAAAGATACAACAAAAATAACTTAAAATTCGGATTAAGCGGACAAAAATCATATTGAACGCTTCTCCATATTACAATAATGAGTAAATATAAGAGCGGTATTAATTTCGACCACCTTTTTTCGATTTGGGACCACTGTGCGCTGCCTCTATCTAGATCCCCTATCCATGAGGGTATGTAGGAAAATGCCGGAGTTGAAAGTCAAAGTGGCTTTCTACAATAAAAAGTGCCTACAAAACTTGTTGTCACATACTAAAGACAAAATTCCTCCGTTAGAGAAAAGTGGAGTACATAAGCTCGTTTGTGAATGTGGTGCTGCCTATGTTGGCCAAACTGGACGAAAATTCAAAGAGAGAATTAAGGAACATCAAAAGTGTGCCAGGAACAAGGACTTGACGTCGCTATTTGCGAAACATCGAAGAAAACCACAAGAGTGATTTCATACCAGAAATACTGCACCGGGAAAAGAAAGGACAAAGACTAGATGCATTAGAACAATTAGAAATTTTAAAAAGTGTTAAGTGCCAAGAAAATATTGTTAATGAATTTTTGTTCTATTGCCATTCCCCCCTTTTGGACCTTCCTCCCAGCCTCACCTTAACAACTCCTTGTTAACTATCTAACCTCCCCCCCCCCCCTCCACCACCACCAGCCTTGGAACTTCTACCCGACCCGTCCTTAAACTTCCTTTCCCCGCCCCCCAACCCCAGGTCAGTGATTCACGAGTGCACTGAGTAACCCAAACTTTCCGTTCCCCCCCGAACCCCCCCCCCCAGGAGGGACAATACCTCTCCCATACCTAACTACCAACAAACCCATCCTCCCCAATCTACGTCACCCTCCCTCTCGCCCCTCCACCCCCCTCCTTCCCCCCCTTCCCCTCCTTATGTTTGTAACTATATATGCAGAGTGTTCTAAGATAATTTTACCTGATGATGACTTGCTACGTCGAAACCCGGGTCGTTTACAATAAATATATGTGGAATCACAAAGTTACGGCTTTTCATTCAATATGCTAAGCAAATTCCACAAAGTTACGCCTGAGACAACGGAGTCTACTAAATAAAAGTGGATGGGGTAGTGTTACGGCCTCTGTCTATCTCGGAGACTACGGTAAAAAGAGTCCATCATACTTTTTAAAAATCGTAGTAAAACGGTGAAAACAATGATATTTTACTTCCCATTTTCCTTTGCTACAGAGGGAATTTTCAACAACCCTACTCTCTAAAATCATTTCTTTAACTTAATTACTGAACTTAGGTATGAGAATTTTCATTTTGAGCAATATATCGGGTACTGGTGTTTAGAAAATAACATCGAATATACCGGTATATCGAATAAAAAAATATACCGGTATATATCGGTATAGGTATCGGCAAATATATACCGGTATATCGGTATATAACCGCATATCCCTAGTTTGTAGGATGTGTTCAATGGTTCCCTCCAGTGGTTGGGCGTTTCCACTTTATCACTCATTGGTGGAATATGTCGGCGAGATTTTTAGTTTTTCCCTTTCCAATTTATAAACAACCCCCCAAAATTTATTTGATAATATAAATTGTTCGCTGTTTAAAATATTATGGTGATCTCTAGAAGCATATTTAGGAAGTCAGGAAGCTGAAATCTACTGGCGTTGTTGGAGGGGGGGGGGAGATAACTTTAGCCAAAACTGGTCGAATTAGTTATTTATATCTCCACCGCCGCCGCGAGTGGGAAAGCGCAAGGGTTTATAAATCGGAAAAGGGATTGGATTGGACCGGATTCCAGATCTGCGGAGAAGAACATTTTTGAAGAGGGGAGCGGGTGGCTTCTCGATCGGCCCAGAACCATCTCATGCACACTGTCTCACATTCACTCCTATATTCGTCGTAAAGAGAGCGAGTTGTCAGGAAAGGAAAGAGATGGGAAAGGAAAGAAAGGCAGACATCGCTCAAACCTGTTGCCTGTTAACATCCGATTCTTAAAGCGTGCCTGTCAAGGGCTAACCAAAGGTCGTGGTTTCTAAATCCACGCATATATGGAATATTTGTTCTTTATTCGTGTAATAGCGTGATATCTCTTATACATATAGTCCCAAATACAATGTCTGCTACTTCCGCTAACATTGGAAGGTAAAAGACTTTACTGTTTTTGGCTTCACTTCGTGGAAGAGTTGAAAGTTAGTCCGCTCCCATCTCCATCCAAGAGTTATGACCTGCCAAGCAATAACAAGGTTCTTGAAACTAACATATATATATATATATATATATATATATATATATAAATGCGGTTCCATCACTTTTGTGTACTACCTTAGAATGCATGAAATGGAATGTCAACGGGTTGCAAAATCTCGTTTTGTGAAAGGGGCAGACACCCTTGTGTGACATTCAAAGTGAAAAAATCATTCGCCTGGGACTGGAATTCGATATATCGCACCGAGTGCTCAAACCCAGCTCCAGGGGTTTACAGAAATCACGCGGACAGTGGCGCTTGGTGCACGCACGCACGCCATCACGGTGCTCATCGCTGTTGTTGTTGTGTGCACCGTAAGGGAAGCTCTCACTCCTTAAAGCCTTTGTGAGATTCAGAAACAGTGGACGCCTGGGTAGTTGAACTGGTTAGGGCACTCGGCCGGAAGTCGAGGGGCCTGGGTTCGAATCCCAGGTCCGGGCGAATGATGTTTCCACTGTGAATCTCACACAATTGTTTGATCATCAGCGGTTGACTACGTATTAAAGTTGAAATTCACGGCAAGTTCCGCAGTTTTTTGTAAGAGGAAGACAATGGCCAACTTTAGACCCCTTCATCTGAACTCTTCCGTCGCCAGTTCCTATCACTCTTGCAATTTCGGAGGTAGAGGAATTTTGAGTCTGGAGTTTCTCCACAACAGAGTTTTCCTGGGCTTAGCATGTGTGTTGAAAAGCAGGGACCCCCTGCTCAATCTCGTAAGAGAGTGTAGGAGTAGGGGCGTTTCTCTTCCAGGCGGCAAAGAGGGCAGCGGACGAAACCGGTCTCGACTTCGACCCGTCATCCGACGGAAGCGACAATGACATGACCATCCTGTTATTGAAGGCAGACGTCCTCAAGCTCGAAATTTAAAAAAGCCGAGTAGAAAGCCTTGCTCAAAGTCCTTTCCGATAAGCCCATGCATGGATGATTCTATCGAAACGTGGATAACCATAGGCTATCTTAGGAGCTAACGTTTGCCTTTCTCCGCTCCGCCGGTCTGAAAGACCGAGGGTTTTGTTCTCGCGTGCCAGGATGGTGTCGTAAACATACTCGTGCACCACTGCATTATATTCAAGGCGTAGGTCGCGAACACGAGATGTAGGGCGTTGCCGATCCCAGCTGGAGACTTTGAGTCACCTTCTCTCCGGCTGTAGTTAATACACCAATTCAGCGGGTTTAGCTCGGCACAACGTAGCCCTGTGGTTTTCATACTTTTACCTCCGACACCATGACGCCATCGACGATACACCTGTGCTGCCCTTAGATACAGTAAGCCCGTCGTGAAGAACGACAAAGGTAAAATCTGGTATAAATGCTCTTTTTCCACCATAAACTTTTGGAGGCGACCTAGCCTGATATCATTCCCCTCGACCACCTCACACACTCCTAGTTTATTATTGAGTTCTAGACTCGTGCTGAAACGAACATGGATGCAAAACAGACATAATATCAATACCTGCTTTTTTAACTTCATCAAATGTACCCCGGACATTCTTTGAAACTAGTAGTCACCCTCATATTTGTGCTCGGTGGAGTTAAGGGCTCACTGCTGGACAGCATCAAGTGCTTTCCTCCCTGCAAGGCACAGGCTGAATCACTTGCAGAAGAAAGCATGCAACAGGCCGTCATCATGTGGTCACTCCATCTACTGTCGGAAGTGGCTGCAAAAACTGCCAAAACCCTCTCTAACATAATGACAGCAATGACACCTGATGCGATGAGACAGTTGGTGACCAGGATTGGTGCAAGATCAGTTTGATTATCACCTGTTTTTCACATACCATTGTGTACTCAATTGATACATGATTGTTGCGGCGGATAATACGGCGGCGGGATCGTGGAAGACAAATGAAGGAGTGAATGCGTTAGGGAAATTATAAAAGGATGTCTAAATGATCAACCAAGAAGGGGATGTTGTGGCTCAGTTGACAAGGAGCGGCAGAGCAGGAAGAAAGCCAATCTTCGGATTTAGGACTCCCGTGATGAGGTTCCCAAGACATTCGCGCTTTCTATTCCTGCAGGAGGCGCTGAGATTGGCGTCTGCAGGAATGCGTTCGTGCGAAGCGAAACACACGAACAACGACGACGAATGGAACGACGACGACGACGTCGAGAGCACTTATTCACGAAGCGTTCGGCAATCTGCACTCTCGGTAGACTGAATCATTCCGTGCACATTATTCAATAAGGCCAAAAGGAAATAATGAAATTATCAATAAATCCTTGCGTAGCATTTTCGGTTTCGCCGTCCGCGCTCGTTGACTTTGGCTTACAATGGTTTCGATTACTCAATGTCGCTATGGAAACCATGGTCAGCCAAAGTCAACGAACGCGGATGGGGAACCCGAAAATTCAGAGCGCTAATGAATAAATCCGTTAAAAAATCGTTCTTAAAAAGCTGTTTTTTTGCCATAAATTAATCGAAAACTACATATTCCGTGGTTGACGCCTTCACTGAAAATCAACTTATCGAAGTTGACGACTTATTCTGGAACGCACTCCCATCAACTCCGCTCGCAATCGGGTTTGAAGTGCGCACATGCGTGCACAGTGCACACGATCAGAAGCAGATGGAAACGAACTGCGCTGCTGCCACCAGCCTCGGGTGGCATTCCATCAAAGTACGAGGGGACAACATTCGTCGTAAATGCGTGTCTCTTTTGTTTCCATTGTTTCGCTCAACTCCTTCGCCTTATCATTTCTTCGTTCAAACGGATTTCCCGAGTGCACTCTGATTTAACTTTTTTATTGCCGGGATTTGCGAGAGAGATATCGCAGGAATTATCTCCGTTATTCCATCCCCGTTATCTCTGCCTCTTAAAATCTCTCCTTTAATGAGAGGCTCTTAATGTCACATGTCCACGCGATACCAATAATAAGAGTGAATATTTAGCGTTCGCGGCGTGCAGTGATTCTCTGCTGCAGACACGTCTCGTCTGGACAAGATCCTCTGTGGCGATCCTCTCCCGCCGCCGCTCCAGACACCACGAGTAAGTGTAAAGTACGTGCGTACCCTCTCTCTCTCTCTGTGTCGGGGCGAGCACAGTCAAGGGGTTGCAGGCTGTGGGGGTCGTCCGGCGAGTTGGTACCCGGCTTAGGTCTCGGTAAAGGGTATATTATGGGAGATTAGGGTCCAAAGCGAGCGCGAATAAGCCTTTAAATGACTTTCCACCCGAGTTACTCCCTAGAAAACTACCAAGTTAACTATTTGAAGTTGTATGCACGTAAAATGGTTAATATCTATTGCACAACTATGATAAAAAAGGTGGAAATTAACTTTTAGAAGTTATAGCCATTTGTACCTGCCCTACAAGAACTGGTTAGCTTGCGCGTTAAGTAACATGGTTAACTGGTCTCGCCTTTGACGTCGGGGATGGGACTCGGCGAGTTCTCGGGTCCAGAAACACCCCCCTGGGAGGGTCCGAGTGTATGAGGGTGGACTCCGGGGTTTCAAGAGCAGTTTGCCATTTTCTGCGACCCGAGCAAACGGACTTGAGCCGTTAACTTTTATGCTTTTTATCGTGCGATTTATATACTTAAGCGCTATCACACATTACCCCAAATGTTTCTTCAAAAATGTTACACTTGCGACCAGTGCATGATTGTATCGAGATATAAATCGTCCATGATTCCATTCTCAGTCGATGACATGTTGCCAGAAGAAATGTGTGGTCCGCCCCTTGAAGTAATTCTAATTCCAAATGTTTCTGTCCACAGATCTTAAAGATGGCCGGGAGCGTCAACTCCATGGGCTACAGGATTTCTACTATCCTCTTCTTTGCCCTAGCGTTTACTCTTCGAATGTGCTCTGCCATTGATTACCGGTAAGCTTGAGTACACTGTATAAGTAGAATTAGCGTTCATTGACCCTCCAGTTTCTAAAAAAACCATCACCCGTGGTCATTGTGTTCAAAACAATCCTTTCCAGTATCTTCGGAGTCGAGCCCATTGCATTCAGTTACCCTCCCCACCTCTTTCTCCCCCCCCCCTCCCTCTCCTCCTTCCCCCCTCCCTACGCGAAGAATACTGCTAATTCGCGCAACTTATCCAATCTCTCTAGCATTCCATAGAGGAATGGAACCCCCAATAGTTGTACCAGCAATGGCGTCCGTTTTCCAGAGTGTCGTCTCCTGCTTCAACTACATCGTTCATTCCTTTATAAGTTTCTTATCTCTTCTTTTACTTGTATGGTATATTCTTCTTCCTTTAGGTTTCTACTCTGACTTTGCTATGTGGACTCGTCTATTTCTAACTCTAACTTGAAACAACATTATCTAGTTCTCTAATGTCTTCCTATTCTTCGTTTTCGAGTATTTGGCCTTCGACTCAAAACAGCGAGAGAAACAACTGCCTCTCGCTTTGCTTCTTTCTTTCTCTCCTCCTCCTCTCCCCCAACACTTCCTCTTTCTTTCATTTCTTGAACCTCCTTTCTTCTGACCACGTGTTGTGCCTTCCTTTTCAATTGTTTTTCCTTCAGTTCATTAACCTCCATGTGAAAGGCCGTTTTACTCCAGATAATATTCCGGATCGATCCCACCTTCCTTCATATCTGTTTTGCCTCACCTCCCCATTTTGTTGTCGTCTTATGTCAAATTAGATTTATTGATTAACAAACAATCCGTAGTCATGGAAAAGTAAAGAACAGAATATAGGAACTACATATTTAGAGTTTTTGAAGGTGCTAAGGATCGTTATATTTTAGTTTTAAATAGATCTTTGGCATGATAGAGAACAATTTGTTACTTTTAATATATTGCAAAGTTAAAGTTTATTTTACATTTTTTATGGTTCCGTCATGTTTTTGTCAATTCCTGGGTGTTTATTCCTTTTCGTTCGTTGGTGACATACTATTTATAAATTATTACGTGTTCTTATGTATTTTTTCTCTCCCTCCAATATTGTCGTTTTGCAATATTCATTTGAAATGATTGGGTCTTTAAATGTGGAAATCCGCCATATGCAAAGGGAGAACAACAATGGAGTCTCTCTCTATCTCTCACTCCGCGTCTCCTCACAATTGGAACGACGACCCAACGACGTGTTTATTCATTACGTGTGACGCTTTTCATTATTAAAAAAAAAGTTTCTTTTAAGTAAATTAATTTCTACCACAAATATATCGCCTCTTGGCCTGTTATTATGTATTAGGTCAAACATTTCAATTTTTATATCCACCAATATTTTTTAAATCAAGAGCAACCATATTTTATCCTAACCAATTGCAATTTTTCTCCCAGAATTATCTATTCTCCCTATCTACTTCCTTTTAGTGGTTGATGGCCAAAAATAGGCCTGGATGGAACATCAAAAGTACTGGTATTGATCCGATAAATATTTTAAAACAGTAATTGAACCATCCCGGTGGTACTGATGTAATTATATCGGTATGTTTACCAGAAAAAACCGTAATTTCCATCGTGGAACTTCGATCAAAAGACACTTAATCGTCTCTCAACCACAAATCCAACGGATAAGGTTTATAACAAAGCCAAATCTGACACTTTATCTAGTGCAAATTCAGACGCACTGGGCTGGCCCCGAGTGCCCAGAAGGAGTGGTGGAAAGAAGGAAGGGTTAGCGAAGAAGACCTTTCCCCCATTGATTCCCCTAACCTCTTGAGACATGGGCTGCTGCGCCGCTGCGATTACATTAAAACCACGATTCATATTTGTTCCTCTTATTGCAAATCAATATTTGTGCAGTAAACCACGCTTTCTTAAGTATAATTCATTTTCATCGCGGTGGACAGAAACTGAAAATTTAGTTTTAGTAGGCAAGGTCTACTTTGTGTGGGTTTCGAAGTACATACTTACATGCTGGCACTCGTAGCGTCACTTCTGAATCTCTTTAATTAAATTCGATTCTTTCACAGCAACGTTCATGGGCTAGCACGATGCGAGCGACAACTTGCGGTGGAGAAAAGAAAACGGGTGCTGAGGGTACGAACTTCTTAAATTTACATTCCTATCCTATGTGGTCTAATCCGTGCTCAAGGCTAAAGTAGCGGAATATTGCCAACTGGGTTTCGCAAAGCTCTGTAGCCATGTTGAGCAACTCTTGGCTGTTGAGATGTCTCATAGCTAAACTTACAAGTACATGTTCCAAGACAAGTAGAGATGTGAGGGTATCTTTTTGTAATTAGCTGGCTGTTCTTTATCAGCGGTCTTACGTGTGGCGGTCCGGGCGAGACGTTTCCTTCCATTTCCACTTTATTTGCAATTGGAGAAATAAACACCTTTTTGAATTCAAGTTCCTGTCCTTGGATTTTCGGTTGTGGATTTACTGTATATCATCTCTTAATAGCATGGAGTTATTTCTGAAGCTGATTCCTTATACACGCGCACCAAGCGGAAAAATAGTGTTTGGTTTTATGTTGAAATACGTTGGATATGTGACAGTCGCCCCTGCCTGGAAATTCCTCTCAATTTCCGCAAACACGGAGATTGATCTCATCTTGATTTCCGAAAACAAGTATTTCCGGACTTCACCTCATGGACGGGAATCCTAAGGTGAACAAAAAAAGAAAACGTTGTGCTTAAGTTACATAAGAAATAATTAATTTCCCCGAATAAACGATTAAATTGCTGTTTTCCCAATGATACCAAACAATTGACCAAAATACGGGTTTGGAAAGAGTATATATTGTAAATATCATAGATGAGCCTAGATTTATTTCAAATGATTTTCCTAGAAATCTTATATTTTTAAAATGGTATATTTATTCTCGACCTCTTTTTCTATAAATGGTGCAAATTTCATGAGTGTAGGTCAAATATTTTTTTTTTAACTTTTGCCGACGTTTCGGATGTTTATTCATCCATCTTCTGGGCTATAAACAATGATGCGTATGATGATAAATAATTGACAGTTCTGTTTTGGTTACATAATTGTAAATTTACAGACATTAAATATAAAAAATACATAGACATATTCAAGATTGTCACCTTTAAAGTTTGGTGCTGTTTTTATTTATTTACAATTTGGTTGCTTGGATACATTTATTTGTTGAAAAGTTATGTGTCATTTATTAAAGTATGATAAATTTTGCTTAGATAAGTAATGTGTGTTCTTTTATTGCAACTTTTTGTATTTCTGGATATATGGTATATTTCTTTGAATTATCATTTTGATAAATTTTGGTTCTGAGTCTAAAATTTTGGCTTCTTCGAAATTAAATGAGTGACTATTTGTAATTGAATGATTTGCTAATGCACAAAGTTGAACCTTAGTCTTAATTGATGTTTTATGTTGCGAGATCCTATTTTTTAAATATTGAGATGTTTGGCCTATATAACTACTGTCACAGTCTTTACATGGAATAGAATAAATTATATTGCTTCTTAGCTGTATAGGGTTATCTGACTTAAGTTTTGAATATATGAGTTTATGCTGCGTTTTATGGTTTTTATGTGCTATTTTATAAATTGTTTTTTTGAATACCTTGGTAATTTGCTCTGATAATCCATTTATATAAATCATTCCCCGATATTGGTCTGTATTAGTGTTTGATACATTTGTTGTATTTATTGAATTGTGAGTATAAGAAGATGATTTTTTATTTGAGTAAACTATGGTATTGATTAATATTTTTGGAAAGTGGTTTTTTTCATAGGTAAAGTATATGCGTACTAATTTAAAAATTTTCCGAGAATATGAAAGGCCGACGAAGCTGTTCGATAAATGCAGAGAAAGTCCTTGTAGTAGCAAAAATCGCGAGAGCGCCACGTGAAGTATTTCTGCGCGTGCGCCCAGACTGGTGTGCTGCAATAGTGTCGGAGCATGGTGAGGTAAGGGATGAAGATGCATTTGGTGGAGAGGGGAGACGATTTGAGACGGGAGGATGCTGCGAAGAGGCGCCCAAGGCCTTCCCTTAGTACTCGATGTGCTCTCGAAGGGCAGAGGTAATTCCAGAAGGACGACGCGTCGAGGAATGCTTGCTTTGGATCATTTTGTGTGTATCACCATCCATGAATGCCTCTCGCTATCTGCAAGGGGTCTCGCTGGGGATTCGGCAGCATCGACGCTGGTGACGCCAGCTACTCATTCCACATCAATGGGTTTAGTGCTCCATGTGCGGGTAACGAATGCAAATGCAATTTGCCGGCCTCGGTGGCGGCGGGGTAACGTCCTCGCCTGCTAACCCAAAGGTCGCGGGTTCGAATCCCGCCTGGGGAGGATTTTTCACTTCCCAGGGCATGGTTGTGCGTGATCGTCCATTGTTAATACCCCGATGTAAAGGCCAATGAGTGCTGTTTTCGGTGGTCATGGAAAATAAATAAATAAACGGGATTCCACGAGATTTCATTCATATATATATATATATATAATGTCCTCAAGAGCGATGGAAGGGAACGTCCTTCGAAGGGCTTAAGTCCTGGAATCTATTCCTTAGGTAGCTGGTATGAATTTTTATGAGTACGCACATATCGACCAGAATTCTCTTGACTTTTACGTAATCTTTGACTTAATATAGTCAGATAAACAATTGCACTTTTCCACAAATTGCTTTAATGTGTACAACGCGCTTCGGCTCACAGAACCATCATCAGGTACAAGACGGTTCTATTATCTTGGGTCTTTCTATTATTCGGTCTTGTACCTGATGATGGCTCTGTGAGCCGAAACGCGTTGTACGTATTAAATCAATTTGTGGAAAAGTGCAATTGTTTCTCTTATATTATGTAGAAGTTCCACGATATCTCGCCTGAATCCGTTGAATTTAATATAGTCGGTGTTGGGTCCAGTAAGAGGTACAAACGACAAGGGACTTCCCAACTTTCTCAGGGTTGCATGTTTAATGGAGTTCGCCCCATTTGGAAGAGTTTCTCGACTCGAAAGGGCAGAGGTCGGAGAGGCTCCGGGCCAAGGCTGGTGCTGAGGAGGCTCCGAAGTTAACTGTAGAGGGCAGCGTGTTTCCTTCCGAAATTATCGAAATCCATGGCGTTGGCAACCGACTATATCGAAAGCATTAGCCTTTTAACCTCCGGTTACAGCACTGCCATAAGGAGTTTGTAGAATGGGCAGGTGGGGGCAACATCCTACACGTATGTTTTACACAGATTTTTATGGGTCCGGATGTTCTGCGCTGCCATTGGTCTGGAGTATGATGGATGGGAGTAGTGATTACGGGTTTTCTGGAGTAGCAAGCGGAGTCAGTAATGACTACTATTGTGAAGAGATCTTTTGCGCAGAGGGATAATTGAGGGGAAGGTGTGGTATAGTAGGTGACAGAGACGGTCATCAGAATTGAGGTGGGGAAGAGAGAACAAGGGAAGGGAAGTGGTGAAGGAGAGAAAGGATCAAAGGTGAAGGGGGCGTGGTTAGAAACAGAGGATTCAAGGACAAGGATTTAAGGGTTGGATCATAGGTGCCTATAGTCAAGGATATCATTTCTTTGGGGATGGTTGGGGGGGAAGTGGTTGGTGTCGGGTGGTCTAATTAAATTAGCAGAGACATCGCAAAGCAACCGATCAAGTTTTTTCCCCATTATGTTCCAGTTTGTCGGAACACCCATGTATGACACCCATGCTGTCCGTTTGGCGTTCAAGTCACCAGCGACGAAGGTTTTTTATCCTAAAGAGGTCCTTCAATGTGGCGAGGTTTCCTTCCGCAAACCTGCGCCTCGGTGTAGTCAGGGTGTGGCAGGGTCTAGGTTACCAGACGACGTCTTCATCCTAACGACGGCAAGTTCTAGCGTGGTGTTCCTGGCGACGGCAACGCAGAACCCATTCGCCTATATCCGAGCGTCGTCATATGTAGTACAGTGAATCCCGGGGCGTTTCGGTTTAAGACAGTTTCTTGGATGAGGAGGACGTCAGAATTTGTCGTAGAATTTCTGGATACTTTGCATGAGGTGATGTTTTATGTTATTATTTTCAGTTGGGAGGGAAGCAGGGACGGGATTGCTGGGCTGATGGAAAAGGGATAGGATTTTATTTTTTAATTAATATATGTATATATATATCAATATATGATAATATGTAATATTATCTATATTGGCTTATCCACCACTCCTCTCAATATTAGAATGAATGGGCACCGCTCTTCTTGTAACGATTGCCCCTCCCTCTCTGTTTCTCTCCCTGTCGCCATTCACGTCTCCTCCCACAACTCCACTTTCAATAACACTTTTAAAGTTGGTCTTCTTGCTTCCCTTCCCCCCTCTTCCTCTCCCCTTCAGCTCAAAGATCTTGAATCTTCTTGTATTCTGGTCCACCAGGCTTTCTCGCCCCCCGGACTCAATAAATCACACTAGTTTCTCCCTCCCCCTCATCTCATCTCTCCCTGCTTCCTCCACTCCTCTTCCTTTTGCTCCCCTTTTTTCCTCTCTCCCCTCCGCTCGCCCTCTCCCCGCCCGCCCTCTCCTAGCTCTTCGTCTTTCCCCTCCTTCCTCTCCCCTCTCATTCCCCTCCTTCCCCTTGTAACACCTTCGTCTTCCCCCTTCTTTCCCCTCCCATACCTCAACCTCTATCCTTTTCCTCATTCCTACTCTTCTCCTAGAGAAAGGTGGAGCGAATATCTTCACCGAAATATCGGAAGTTTTTATTTGTAAGTGTTCTTTTTTCCGTGTGTATATTTTTATCGGCCACCCTCTTGGCATATTGTATATGTATATATATATATATATACACAGTAAAAACTGCCTATAGCGGAATCGCTCTGTGCCGTAAAAATTTTCCGTTTTGGACAAGTTTCCGTCATACACAGGTTTCAAGCACTACATAAGGATAACATATTCTTTAAGAGAAATAAACTGATCAAGCATTTTATTCACACATAAAACTCAACACTCAATACACACATAGAAAACATTGCCCTTAGATAGTTCACACAAAGTATTCACTTATAACGTGTTTAATTTTCTTGCTGTGCATATGTTTTTTCTCTGCGTAATTTGTACAGTCATTTACCAAACTTAAAAGACCAACGTCGCCGTTAACGAGACAACATTTTTTAATATCTTCCATGCTCTGAACAACCTCTTTATAATTGTTAATTCTTGTAGTCACATCGTTTCCTTCTGTTTCGTCTTCTACAATATCGTCCTCTCCATCATCCTCACTGCACCCCTTTTCGCATACTAGGAAATCAGTATTAAAATCACCAGAAGTGGTCGCTAAGTTTTCGTTTATCATTGCAAAGTCTGTCACACTCATTACATCACACTCCATAATAGAAGCGAGGTCATCATCAATGCCTGCATTTGAATCACCACTATGTTCGCTGATTATGTCTCCATCACAGAAAACGAAGCCAGCTCTGTAGAAACATTTTGTGACGCTTTCACTTTTGACACTATTTATTGCTCTAGTCAACCAATTTATGTCATCCAGAACTGTTATTGATTTAGCTACTTCACTAATTTTGTCGGTTGACTCCACAGCTGTTAAAAGAGATTGTATAAAAAACTTTCTGTAATGAAATTTGACGTTACAAATAACCCCCTGGTCCATGGGTTGCGTTTTGCTTGTGGTATTCGCTGGGAACCACGCAAGTTTCACATTTGACAGATTTAGATGAGGATGACAAGTGGCATTGTCCAAGAAAAGAATTACCTCTCGTCCGGCTGATTTCATTCTCCGGTTGAAAGAAAGCAGCCAGTCCTCCATTATCTTAGCCGTATTCCAAGCTTTGGAGTTGTGTCGCCAGATCACAGGAAGGGATCCAATGTTTAAATTTTTAAAACATCTGGGTCGTGCGGCTTTGCCAATTACAAGTGGCTTTTCCATATCTCCCTCCATGTTTCCGCAAATGAAAATGGTAAGTCGCTCTTTGGAGTATTTACCTCCACTACATTTTTCACCTTTAAGAGACAAAGTTTTAGTTGGGATCGCACGGAAAAACAGTCCCGTTTCATCACCGTTAAATATATCCCGCGGATGGTAGTTTTTAATCAAATCTTTAATTTTCAATTTCCAGCTGGAAACTACTGCCATATCCACATCATTTGCCTCTCCGCACACACTGTTCCACACAATATTATGACGAGCTCGAAAACTTTCTAGCCAGCCATTAGGTGCTTTAAAATTTGTATTCCCCAATTTCACAGCAAACACTTTCGCCTGCGCTTGGACCATTGGTCCCGATAGCGGTATGTTTTTTGATCTCGTCTGCACGAACCACTCCCAAATTAATTCGTTTACTTCTTCGTTCCCAGTTTTTCTTATTTTTCTTTTGGAGTTCAAATTTGAACCTGAAAGAGGAAAAAGATGTAAGTGCCTTAAAATGTATTCCTACTGACTCATCCGAATTTATGCATACTTTAACCAATATTTGAAATAGCCAATTATAATTGCCCGATATTTAAGAAGATCTTTTGTCTTGGTGATTGCAAGTAAAAGTGTGAATAAAAATTAAGTAAAACACAGTCAATATCTCAAAAATTGATTATTTATTCAGAAGATATGTTGATTTACCAACGATTCACAATTTTGCGTTCATATTTATTTAAAATGTTCACAATAAGCCACATGAATGGCACTTCGAAGCATTAAAAAAACCATATCGAAATAAGTCACAATTAATCAATGTAACTTTATTTAACATTTTCTTATTTTGAAATGGAAGAAAAAAGTGGCTGTGTAAAATACAGTATTTTTTCAGTACCCTTGGGGATGACTTCATTTTTTAATATCAAATTCATCATTGATATTGAAAAATGAAATCATCTCCATTCTACATAAGAATCATTAAGAAATGAAAGAAAACATAAATGCATTCACGCTAACACCAACCTTTAGCATATTCAGCGCGCAGCACTTCCTTATTATTCAACGTGCTGTACACCTGCGTTTTTCCACATTTGAATTTCTTTTGCACCACTTTTGTGTTGCACTGATTCCTTTCGATGAGTTCTAAGATGGCAACTTTGTCCTGCAAACTCAATGCGTTTCTTTTAGACATTTTACTCTAGTTATGGATCCACTTACACCACTCGAGGTATTCACTGCGGGCACCAGGAAATGAACATAATCGAGACGAGTGCGAATTGATGTGACGCAATAAAGGGGAAAATGTGGGAGAGGGTCACGGGAAAGGGTTGTGTAGGCACGTTGATTGGCTTGGTCTACTGGGTGGGTGTGAATGACAGTTGACATCTGAAGAACGGGCGTAAGGAGGAATGGATGAATGGCGGAAGGAGGAAGGGATGGGGAAGGAAGGACGGGGGAAAGGAGGAAATATGGGGGAAGGAAAAAATGACCTGGAAAATCAGGTGCGTAGTGAGTAAGGTTAGTCATAACAACCAAAACAATAACAGCATGAAAAGATCCCCCCCCCCAGTTCAAGGATCAGCTATCTTCTGGCTCTTGCACTAACCCGCAACTTGGGCGATCTTTCCGATAGAGTGACGTGTTTCCGATTTTCAACCCCTGATTCCGATTTCCGTTGGCCTAGCTAATAAGACTCCTGGGCGTCCTGCGGTGCGTAACAATCGAGCGAAAAATAGCAGAAGCGTGAGATGGAGAAGAACGGGAGGGTGGAAACATTTTGGTCAACCGTCAAGCCCCCCTACCGTGTTCCTCAACCAACAGATAGTGGCATTCCCTTCTATTCAACTCCCTCCCAAACATTCCCCTCCTTGAGGTCATCCTTGAAATTTCAATTCCGGGAAGACTTAGCATGGCAATCCGTGTGTTCTAGTAAAAATTGCAATTCCGTAATACACAGGTGAAAAACTCACGACTTTGAACAAAAATCATTCCGTTGCCGCGTTGAGCAGGTTCCGTTAAATGCAGGTTCACTTATATGGGAATTCGTATGTCGCAGGTCGGGACCAAGAAAATTTTCCGCTATGGACAAGTTTCCGCTGTGTACAGGGTCCGTTATAGACAGTTTTCACTGTATATATATATATATATATATATATATATATATATATATATATATATAAATATACAATATGCCAAGAGGGTGGCCGATAAAAATATACAAACGGAAAAAAGAACACTTACAAATAAAAACTTCCGATATTTCGGTGAAGATATTAGCTCCACCTTTCTCTAGGAGAAGAGTAGGAATGAGGAAAAGGATAGAGGTTGAGGTATGGGAGGGGAAAGAGGGGGAAGACGAAGGTGTTACAAGGGGAAGGAGGGGAAATATATATATATATATATATAGCTAAACTTTACCACAAGTAGGGCGGAATTAAATATAGCCACATAAAAAAAGAACACACACTATACGTTATGATATTTCAGTTACTCTAGTAACCTTTCTCAAACACAGAAGGATACAAACTGATGGAAAGGCAGGGGACAAGAGGTAGGGTGAGGTGGGAGGAGAAGGAAGAGAGAGGGGTAGGAAAGGGGAGAAGAGGGGAGGGGCGGGAGGGGGTCAGAGGATGAGAGAAGGGAGAGGAGGGGAAGGGGCGGGAGGGGGTCAGAGGAGGAGAAAGGGATGTGGAAGGGAGAAAAGGGGAGGGGCGGGAGGGGATTGAAGGAGGGGAAAGGGAAGAAGGGGCGGGAGAGATCAGTGAGCGCGATTTAATCCGGGGGGATTGTGGGCGGAATAAAGCCAGATGCAGGCCATTTCTAGGGTCCGCAATTGAATGGGAGCGGCAGAGGGAGGGAGGGAAGCCAAAACGCCTACACGGAAGCATTGATCAAAAATGAGATTGTGGGAGGAAGCATGGATGGGGAGGGGAAGGAGGCATTGGGCGAGGACGGCTTGCTGCTAGCACGGTGGCCGGTTAATCTAACACTGAGGGCGTTAGTGGTGAGACCAATGTAATATGAATCGCACAGGTTGCACAGGAGGATGTAAACAATGTTGTGGGAAGTGCATGACCGAGAGGGGACGGAATGAAGAGGGTGGGAGAGGAATTTGGCGGGGAGGGGGTCGGTAATAAGGATAGGGCACGTTTTACATCTCGCGCGATGGCAGGGGTTGGGTGGGGTTTTGGAGCTGATAATAGGTTTAGTCAGCGGTTTGGTGGTTTTTAGGATGCTGGAGAGGTTGTGGGGGAGCCTGAAGACGAGAGAGGGACATTTGGGGAATGTGTTTTTGGTGGTGAGATTGTCAGAGAGGAGTGGAAAAAGGTTTTTAAGGATTTTTTTAGGGCATGGACCCCTGGGAAGTAAGTAGTACAGAGGGAGAGGTTGTAATTCTCCTCGTTTTGGGTTGGTTTAGGAGGAAATGGTTTTTTGAGGATGCGTTTCTTGAGAAGAGTCTCAGGATATCCTCGTCGGAGAAGGGATTGGTGTAAAGAGGAAAGAAATTGATCAAGGGAATCTGGGTTATTGCATATGCGAAAGCCTCGTGTGGAAAGAGAGTAGGGGAGGGATCTTTTAGTATGGGAGGGATGGCAGCTATGATGACGAACATGGGTTTGGTGGGGAAGATGAAAATGAGTCAAATCCAGACATAAAAAATTTTACCTTAGCCGTGATTCGAACCCGGATCTCCCAATTGCCGGTCAGGTGTGCTCCCAGTTACACCACCAAGGCTACTCAATTAACTGCTGAATTTGACGGGGTTTTATGTTACAACCCATGCCCAACTAAATTCGCCCAGAGATGGCGCGCAGGGACGGTTTCACCCACCATATAGGGGACAAACACAATTGGAAGGTTGAAAGGTAAAGAGGAATACAGGCATACAACATATAATTAGGAGAACAGTACGTTTAAAGCCACGCATAGCCGAAGAAGAAGAAAAGAGCCAACAAGGCCAAATGTACTCAATCATTCGAAAACGCTCAAAGGCGTGAATAAATTCATACATTCATAGGAAATGAAAATGGATAGGAACACATAAAAGGACGAACACAGGGTTTGGAGGGGAAGATGAAAATGAGTCAAATCCAGACAAAAAATTTCACCTTAGCCGGGATTCGAACCCGGAACTCTCAATTGCCGGTCAGGTGTGCTCCCAGTTACACCACCAAGGCTACTCAATTAACTGCTGAATTTGACGGGGTTTTATGTTACAACCCATGCCCAACTAAATCGGACCAGAGATGGCGCGCAGGGACGGTTTCACCCACCATATAGGGGACAAACACAATTGGAAGGTTGAAAGGTAAAGAGGAATACAGGCATACAACATATAAAGAGGAGAACAGTACGTTTAAAGGCACGCATAGCCGAAGAAGAAGAAAAGAGCCAACAACATAACATAACATTGGTCTATTGGTCTATTGGCATTCTATCTATTTCGCGACAGGAGCGAGGCAGCCCAGGAGTGGACATGGGAGTGCGATGCTGGCACGGGACTGTGCCGCCGTGGTCCGCCGCCCCCGGGGGCAGAGGGCCTCGGCCAGGAGGCCTGCCGCTTGACGTGCGGGAGGGCCGGGGCCCTGTGGCCCCTGCCCACAGGCTCCGTGTCTCTTGGCACGCGACTGTCGCCCCTGAACCCGGATGCAGTGTCTTTCACGTACGCGGGCCAGTCGGAGGACATCGCCCGGTTGATCGCAGAAGCAGTCAAGGTCCTGCGGGAGAACCTCAAGGCGATGGTGCCCGCAAGATGGCGACGTCGACCGGCGTCCGAAAAATGGCGGCCGCGGACATTGAGGTATGGGTTCGATGAATGTTTTTTTCGTTCGAGAGAGGCTTGGGAGAGTGGTGGGGAACATATATGAACGTGCATGACGTGGGCGTTGTTCGTGCGCCATATTGGTGAACACCGTTTGGTCATATTGTAAGTACCTACGCATATGGGGTGGGAAAATACTGGTTCTTTCAATGCCAAGATTTTTTTACGCATCCCTTGGCTTCGATTGTTTTGTGTAAAGAATTTGGTGGGTGTGTAGGCCTAAACATAAGCAAATTATATGGCCAGATGACAACTCTTAAAATTTACATTTTTTGTTCATCTTATGGAATGAAGCCGGACAGGAAGAAAACAAGTTGCTTTTTTCCTCAGTTATGAAAGGTTTTCATTTGCATTCAAATAGTTATTGCGCTCAATAGCCGAGTAACCCCCAATTATGTAAAAAATTACTTGAAAAAACTATAACCTATTTAGCTGACAAATGACGCATATTTGTATTTTGAACTTTCTGCCGCGTTAACTTGACTTTAAAATATAGCACCATGAAAGCTAGGCTCAATTCACCGTCGCCAATTCATGCAAAAGATATTTATGCATTCAGCTCGTTCAAGTTAGAGCAAGCGCATCGAGAATATGTTGTCAATTAAACGGAACGGCGTTTACGTATTTGTGATCACGCCCTCCATTTTGTCTATTCCCTCGACGGCTGCGGGGAGCAGCGACCTGTCCATTGTCGTGTCGATAGCAGCGCCGCAGCGTGGAGGCGGTGAGGGCGAGGAAGCGGCGACGCTGTTGACGTGGGACACGGACGAGGGCTACTCGCTGACGACGTCGGTGGCGTCGTCGTCCGAGGGATACGTGGACGCCTATATTAACGCCTCGACATTCTACGGCGCCAGACACGCCCTGGAGACGCTTTCGCAGCTGGCGGCGTGGGACACCAACTCGGAGAGTGTTGTCATGGCCTCGGAGGCGAGCGTCCTGGACGACAGACCGGTCTACCCTCACAGGTGGGGGCGCATCGAGTGGCGGAGAACGAAACGAGATGGCGCCTATTGCTACTTCCGTTTCGATTCGATCATTATTCCCCCCCAAACAAGACCTCTTCCGGACCAGGCGAAACATATACCTCGATCGATCAAATCCATTTAATCACTTCCTTGCCTTGCCTCCTCCCACTTCCCCTCCTGTGACTGTAAATCCTCCCATATATATATATATATATATATATATATATATATATATATATATATATATATATATATATATATATATTATCATGATTCCCAAACAGCAAAAGAATCTCTCCGATGTCTCTAATTACCACCCCAATTCTCTTACCTGCTCCTTCTCCTAGAAATCCTTCACCCTTCTTCATCCGCCTTCGGCAATCTCCCACTCTTCCGCCAAAAACAGCAGTTTGGATTCACTTCTCCAACTCTTCCGCAGTCCACCAAGTAAACCACCTCACGGAATTCATCCTCTCTGTTTTCAATCTAAAAAAAGCGTCAAAACCGCCGTCTTTCTAGACATAAGCCATGCGTTTGCCAAGGTCTGGCACCAAGGCCACATCCTTAAACTATTCCGCCTAAACATCCCTACTTCCCTAATGAAATAATTCCCTTTTTTTCCCCTCGCACCTTTGCCATCTGACGCATTCCCTACCCCTCTGCCCCCAAACTCCTCATTCTGACCAGAGTCCTTCAATGGAGAGCCCCACATTATTATTTAATAATTCTCCTAACGATGTACCTTCAGCACCACACACCAAACGGTACTTCTACGCCGACATCACCATCAGAGCCACCCAAAGTTGGTGGCCTGAAAAAGCGGCGAAGACCACTCAGATATTATTGAAGAATCTGCCACCTCTGTCCATACGCCCACATAAATGTTGAAAAACTTCCAACAACTTTGAGAACACTTAAATAGATAATTCCTCACAAACCCTTTACAATACATTCGTTCTCAATGCCTTCCTTGGCGTAGCCCTTGATGCCCGCCTATCCCTCATCAGCTGCATTCCATTTCCAAAGTCACACTTTCAATGCCTTCCTTGGCGTAGCCCTTGATGCCCGCCTATCCCTCATCAGCTGCATTCCATTTCCAAAGTCACACTTGCTAAAGTTACCCCACTTCTCATACGCTCCACTTCACTCTCGTGCAATTCAATATCTTGTAGGCTATCTCATCTCATCTTGACTCAAATTATCTTTGCATCTTCCACCTGGATTACCATTATACGAACGAAACTTCGCCGTAAACAAATTTTTCTCAATATAATATATCCCGGCATATCTCTGGCTCCCCCTGGTTTATCCATAATCACCTTATTCATGAAGATCGTGACTTCCTGGCCTAACTTAATTAATGAAAAAAAATGCTGCTGCAAACTACATTCCCTCCCAAACCCGCTCCTAAAATACACTCATATCCTCCAGGTGTGGTCTACGCATTTACTCCGTGGAAAATTCCGCAAGCCCCATCATTCTCTGCTCCTCTGAATTTAAAAGCAAACAAAATTTAAAAGATTTCCTCCCAAACTTATCCATCCCATTCCTTCATATACCTTCCCTATCGTCCCATCCCTAAAAAAAGATAAACGCTATCAGCACCATCCATCCGCTTTACGGTCAGAGCTGTACGGCAATAAAATCCTGCACTCCTTGCTATCCTATCTAATCGCAATAAACTCTCTTCCTCCTTATCAGTCAATCATGGAATCCAGTGGAAGGAGCTCCCCGAAACTCCCTCACCTATTACCTCCCTTCCCTGACTTATCCTCATTCTTACTTCCCTCTGATATTCCATCCACCGTTGAACTTCCATACTGATAAATAAACTTAAATATTAAAAAAAAATATAATAGCAAACATTAATTATAACCCCTAACCATCTATCTTCCCAAGCCTTTATTTCCGCAAAGTAAAACAACCACAATCCAAGAGGGCCTCGCCGCCGAGACGGAAGAACATAATATGTATGTACTACATTGGTCATCCCCATGTACTTGTACTGCCCTGAGAGCAATGCTTGAAAACCCGTTCTCCAGCAAATTAGGCACACGAGTAAAGTGGGAGAAGCTTCTGAAAACTGCTTAAATAAAATAAATTAGCATATATGGCCTGTATTATTATTACAAGAGACGAATCTAGCTAAAAATACATTTGGAACGAGACCCCAAAAGAGGAAGACGGAAATCGACGTGGCCATTCGAAAATCACGCATTCTTCTTCCACAGGGGACTTCTTTTGGATCCCGCGAGGAACTTCTTGCCGATGGCCGATCTGTACCGCCAAGTGGACGCCATGGCCTCCTGCAAGATGAACGTCCTCCACCTCCACCTCACTGACACCCAGAGCTTCCCGTACGTCTCCAAGAGGCTCCCCGTCCTATCCGACTTCGGGGCGCTTCCGGGCATGGCCTACTCCCCGGCCGACGTCGCCTCCCTCGTCCGATACGCCAGGGTCAGGGGCGTCAGGGTGCTGCCCGAGTTCGACGCCCCCGCCCACGCCGGGGCCGGCTGGGACGCCGCCTCTGAGCGGCTGGGCCTCGGCCAACTGGCCGTCTGCGTGCGCCAGCAGCCCTGGAGGAAGCTGTGCATCGAACCCCCGTGCGGCCAGCTCAACCCAGTCAACCCCAACCTCTACCCCTTGCTGGCCAGGGTCTACGCGGACATGGCGGAGGACTTCGGGACGAGAGAGGCCCTGGCGGGGGGCGGGGGGGCGACGGGCCCCCTCATCCACATGGGCGGGGACGAGGTGCACCTGGGCTGCTGGAACTCGTCGGCCGAGATCGTGGCCTGGATGGATGCCAACGGCTACCCGCGCACCAAGGAGGGCTTCTTGGGGCTGTGGGCCAACTTCCAGGCGAGGGCCCTGGCTGAGCTGGACGAGGCCTCGGGCCCTGGCGGCCGATCGCCGGCTGCCACTGCGATACTCTGGACCAGCGACCTGACTGACTTGAGCGTGGTGGAGGACTACCTGGACAAGAGCAGGTACGTGATACAGGCGTGGATGCCGGCAGCGGAGACGCTGCCCATGGAGCTGCTGGAGAGAGGGTACCGGGTCATCTTCTCGACCAAGGACGCCTGGTACCTGGACCACGGATTCGGGAACTGGAAGGGATCCTCCATCACCGGATACCCATTTCATCCGTGGCAGGTAAGCTATAGCGCCCTCTCAAATAATAATAATAATTATTTTATTCCTCATATAAATACATTGAATATACATTAATAGTATTTAATTTAATCGAGGAATATAGATACCCCTTAGGAAACAAAGCTTCCTGCTTTGGGGTTACCGAGTCTTTCACAGGTAAACATGTATTATCATACACACTAATATAACATAAGTAGATCAAAAACACTCTACGTGCCATTTAAGTACACTGAATGCATAATATGGTGACATTGCTGTATTTAAATATTCACTTGTGCATGTACTTAGGAGTTTTTTTAGCAATATTTTGTAATATTAATAAATACAATAGAAAAATTTATGTAAACCTTGTACATATAATACATATAAAATGACACAATCTTTTTAATTTGGTATTCTATCTCTGTCTGACTGATCAACCAGGCCCTAACGCTTTTACACAATTTAGCGTAATTTTTTAATTACGCAATGGGTAGAAATCTCAAAATTAGTAATTCACGCCTTTCACTCATCCTCGTTCATCTCCCGTTTCCCCGTCTGCACAAGAAATTATCATCACACATACATACAGCCACAAACCTGAGTGCACCAATGCAATGTCCCTCTTTTGCTCTTTCACAAGCGGTCGCTCTCTTGCAATATTTTGCCGTTTTCATTTTTCGGAAGGAACGTTCCTCCGAAATAAGTCTTACCAAGTAATCCCTCGTTGTTGGAAATATTTTTGCCATTTTTTTTCCTTCATTCTTGGCCTGAGAGACCGACATCACGATTAGGGTAGATTTCCCTTTGATAATCGAAACTTCTGTCGTATAAACTTATTTCGTGGATTTTCGCAGTTCATTTTTATTTTAATAAACATATTTTGGTTTCCTGCGGTATAATTACTCTTTTGATCTTTTAATCTTCTGTCGAATAAGTTTGGAACTTGTAACGCATGAAAAGAATTTATTTTAATTACTATTAAATTCGGTGACCGTTTTCACTCGGGTTGAATTTGGCCATTACTGTCATTGTGAAGCAAAGCATACTTCACCGAATGAGTAATTAAAAGCATAAATAATGAGATTCTGAGACTGGAAATAGTCTCAGATGGCTAAGGGTAAATTAGTTGTAATGAATTGTTATGAACAAAAATAGCGAAGTAAACAACGTATGAAATAGTTTTCTCTTCGACCGAAATCGCCGTTTACTGCCTAGCCTCTTCACCTCTCTCTCGTTCTGAGCGATATAACTACACCCAGCTACCTCCTTGTGTGCATTCAAGCACGGCCTTGAGTTAGTTGCGGTAAATTAAAAGTGCGTCTATGTGCCTAATGGAAGTCATTGTTAAATATGAGTAAGACCTCCTACCCATTAGGTACTATGTGAAATAAAGATGGCGTGTCAGCGAGAAAGATGGTGGAGGAGCGTGGTGGCATTCGCCTGATTCGTAAGAGCGTGACGTCACGTGGGGGAAGGCGCACTTGGAAAGGGGTAATTGGCAAAGTGACGGAAGGCATAGCATACGGCAACTAGGAAACGCTGCCGACCAAGGGTCGAATTAATCTACATCTACATACTACCCCGCAAGTCGCCTCAATAGGCGTGTGGCGGGGGTGTTAGGACACCAGCCGTTTACATATAAAAAGGAAACGCTCTAATGAAATTACGCCTAGCATTTATTGAAGTCCCTTATTGTTTGGGGAAAAAACGAATTCCCATACCTATCCGTTCGGCAAAATATCTCTCTTAATTTATCGTTTCTGTCGGACCTCGAAATATAGTAGGGTTCTAATATGATGTTCTCCGTGTCGCTCTGAAAGATATCTATTCTCAATTGCTCAAGTAATCTAAGCCTAGCGCGTAGCCTCCGAGTCTCTAGAGGCTCCCAGCCTAATTTGTTTAACATCTGCGTAACGCTGTCTTGACGCCCGTAGCAGTTTTTGACGAATCGCGCAGCTTTCCTTTGTATTTTATTAAGTCCCGAATTAAGTATTTCTGCACCGGATCCCATATGCTTGCTGCATATTCAAGGTGTGGCCGGACGAGTGCGAAATAGCACCTCTCTTTTACGTTTTCATCCGAAAATCTTTCCGCAATACGCTTGACGAATCCTAGCTTCTTCAGAGCTCTGCCACAAATATTTCTTATATGTGTTCCCACGATAGGTTCGAGGTAATAGTAACTCCCAGATACTTAACTTCATCTGTCGCCCTTATCTTAACGCCATCCACAGCATATACACGGGGATAGTTGGACGACCTCCGCAAGAAATGTACCGCCGCACATTTGCTCAGATTAAGTTCGAGTCCCCACTCTTGGCTCCACACATGAACGTTGTTTAAATCCGATGATAGAATTTCAAAGTCAGAGTGATCTCTAATTTCGCGATAGATGACAGCGTGACAAATAATAAACGAGGGCGGACATGTGTCAGCAGCGCGTAGCACGTCTGTTTGTAGGGAGGATATATTAAACGCAGCTGCACCGTAATAAGCTCATAGCGTTCGCAATCCATCGGAGAAGCCCATATAAACTATTGGGCGTGCAAAACGTGTTCTTCTTTTCCGCCAAATCTTTGACTAAAAATTTAGTCTCAATGTCGGACTACACACAGTTATAGACGATATGTTAAACGAGAGGCTGAAGATATCGTGCCACAATGGTTCAGCTGATTTATTGTTTTAGTATGAATAGTAACTTTGTTTCGAAGTAGATCAATGAGCGTAAGTTCACGGCAGATTAAATATGGCTTTGAAAGACCTGCTAGTTTTGTGGTGCACTAGACCCGCTTTGCATATTTTACTGGATGGCTAACTAAATTATTAAGACCTTTAAACATAATACAATTAGAATATATTGCAATATTTATATACGTAACATTATAAGCACAAGGAGTCCTGTTTCTTTCTATCATTTGCTCCTCAAGGTTTTTTGTTAACCAAGGAGCAGGTTGGGTGGCGTGATCTGGTTGTGCGTTATGTAGTATGATTAAATACACAATTGAGAATATCCTTATTAAATGATTCAACTTTCTCATCAATGTCGTTGGTTGAGAAAAAATAGACCCATCTTATTCAGCAAGGTATTTTTGTAACTCGTCAAGGTTGATACACTTTAAACGTCGATAGGTAAAGGAGCGAAGGATAGATCCGGGAAATTTAAACTTGTAAGTATAATATGAATTGAATCATGGGGCGACAGAAAAAAGTGCAGGACATATTGAGAGACGACGCAGGTGATTTTAGAATCATCACCATCATCTACAGTGAAACGATGCAGCCAAAGCATGATCAGTGTATGGCACGTTGGGTGAAATGGAACTAGAAATAAATTATATATACTGTGAATTAAGTATTAGAGATGTATCGAAATCCCATGTGATAATTGCTTACTTATCAATAGGACTAATTTCGGAAAATACTGATTCAAAATCAATGAGACTTGTTTTTAGAGGTAGGTATATGGCACATAGTAGGATTTATGGATAATATTCTGCAAGTTAAGTCAACTGCAAAATATTCGTGTTGAGACTAGCAGTGCTCACCGATGGGGGCTTGCCGAAATGCATGCGCTTATATCACTTGGTACACATGCGAACTCCGCCCCCAAATTTTCCAGACCCCTCAGAAATGTGTAGTTATCAAGTTTGACCGTATTGTTAGCGATATTAGAATTTAGCCACGTATTAGAAATGTGAATACAATGTGATAATGATGCCTACTGAAAAACATTCATCGCTATGTCCTATAAGTGACAGACATTTAACGTGGCAGAGGTAACTTATTAGTTCAGTTACAAAGATGAAAAGTTATTAACGATGCCATTAATTCTTCATGAACCATTTCAGGCTGAGACTTACTGCATGATATTTTGAGGAGTTATACGACAGGTAACCGTACCTACTGAAACAATAAGAGCATTGAATTTGCAACAAAAATATGCTCACATGAATGCAGCCAGACATGAACTTAAAACGTTGCTCACTCCGAAGATTGGAAAAATACTAATATAGGTTTAAGCTCAGAAACAATGAAAGTGATATATGATTATTGATTCTTCCATCAAATTTATCACTGATGATTTAGAACAAATAAAGAAAATCTGAATACATTTTTAGAGCAAATGCATGATAACAATAAATAGATACTCAAAACTTCAACTACGTAATTATGTATGCATGACAAATTAAAGTTTACCCCTGAAATGACAACCAAATGTCTCTCCTCGAGTCGGTGCCATTCAAGGATTAAATAATTGGTTAATTTGTGAATATTTGTGTGTCGAGGGAATGGTTTAAGAGAAAGAAGAATAGCGAATGTGTGTGTGTGTGTGATAGAGAGAGAGAGAGAGAGAGAGAGAGAACGAAGAAGAAGACGCGGAGTGTGGATGTGAGATAGAGAAGCATTATAATTATTTGGAATCTTAAGAATGGGAGGGCGTGCATGAAACAGCGCAGAGCCGTGTGGCAGAGGATGAAAGTGAGCGAGGACAATGTGGAGAGACGCTATTGTGTGAAATTCACAGTGAAAGAATCATTCGCCTGGACTGTGATTAGAAAAACCCAGACCCCTCCAATATCGCGCCGAGTGCTCTAACCAGGCTCTAGTTAAGCTACCCAGGCATCATCTCTCGCTTTGAATTTTAAGGAGGCTTAAAGACATCTCGCTCCTTAAAGCCTCCATAAAATTCACAGGGGGAAATGACGCCTGGGTAGCTTAACTGGCTAGAGCACTCGGCGCGAAATCGGGGGGTCTGGGTTCGAATCTCAGTCCAGGCGAATGATTTGTTAATCACTGTGAATTTCACACAATTGTGTGACCACCAGCGGTTGACTCCGTTAAAGTTACTGCGCGGCCAGTTGCGCAGTTCTTTTGAGAGTGCGGAGAGAATTATTACAAAAAAACAGCCAAGTCCTTATGATTGACAGCAATAACAATAAGCTAATGGTCTTCGGTTGTGCCTAATAGTGATGGTATGCATGCATGTGGTATATATGTTTTATTAAAAGATGCTTGCACTTGCACAGGTGGCGTACGACAACGCTCTGCCGCCGAGGGGGACCGGAGGAGGGGCGGGGGGGCAGGTGCTGGGCGGGGAGGCGGCGACGTGGGGCGAGATGGTGGACGGGGCGACGCTGGACGCCAAGACGTGGCCCCGGGCGGCCGCGGTGGCCGAGAGGCTGTGGAGCGACCCGGTGGCGGGAGGCGGCAGGGTGGCCGGGGGGGGCAGCAGGGGGGCCGGGGGGGGCAGCAGGGGGGCCGGGGGGGGCGGCAGGGGAAAGGGGTCGTGGGTGTTGGCGCGGGACCGCATGATGGCGCATCGGGAGCGAATGTTGTCCAGGGGCATCCGGGCCGACGCCCTGCAGCCCAAGTGGTGCTACTACAACGAGGGGGAGTGCACGTGACCAGAAGGGGGGAGTGCACCAATACCCGCTGTGCTGTGCTGACACCTCGCACCGCCAAAGTGACCGATGTCCGAACGCTATAGGCCGCGTGCTAGCACTAGAGTCGTGAAATTGCGAAATGAAATATATGCACCACTGCCCATTTCAAGTTAACTGAGAGTAGCATGAAACGACTCGGAATTGAAAATTCTCTGCAGGAATAATGAGATGCATCTTCGGAGAACATTTCAAGGGCAAAGTGCTTAATTTAACAGTGAAGTTACCATGAAAGCACGAAATACAACATGCAGAATCAAATATCTAATATTATTATGGACCTTTTGAATAAACATGAAATAATTGTTTTGAAGCTGGACGCCCAAATAGACATCTCATTGGCAATAACCGCTTGCGTTATATATGAACTCAAAATATTGACATACCTGTAGTAATTGCAAACGCCAATTGTAATAATGCAACGACCAGTTAAACAAAGTGTAATAAATTGAACAATATAAATTTTTAATGCTAGAAAAACTATGAAGTCAAATGGAAGTAAATGGAAGTTGTTTTATAACGTGACTTGTTTATTGTTTGATTATATATCGGTGATCCACCATGGGGGAAATAAGAGCGGGGCTCAAGACTCCAGAGCAGAATTGGCTGGAGAAAGTATACGAGTCGTCAGTAAGAGAGAAGTGAACGCCAACTGGGAATCCCAGAGCCAAGCAGCATCTTCCTTTCTAAACGAAATTTACAATGACAAAAAATTCGGTCAGGACCGGGAGTCGAACCACAGATGCTTGGCTTAGCAGGCCAATGCTCAGACCACCACTAGGCTTCCTCTGATAGCTAAAGGTCCGCGGTTCCATTCCCCGATCAAGGACGATTTTTAGTCATGGCACTATTCGCGTATGACATCGCCGTAAGTACATACATTCGGCAGTACAAAAGTCATCGCGTACGCAGGTAAGGAGTACGGCTTGAGAGATATAATATAGAGTGGACCTCATGAATTATGACTTCTTTGATGTTGGCATCTACTTTATTTCCCCCTATACGTTTAAAATAATTAATTGTCGACGAGCAAATTTCGTGGAAATTATCATTAGTATTATTATTATAGTAGTATTATTATAGTAGTACAAATATTCACTTTGTAATTTTCCACACCATTTATATTTCTCCCTCTGGCCGTTTTCGACGTTTTCTCTTCATTTTCGAGAGGCAACTGCAACAAGAAGCATGAGTATCTCACTCGCATTGTCTTTAACAGGAGGGGAGGTATAAGGGAAAATAACACGTGGGCGATGATGAACTATGCATGAGAGGAACCAAGGTCAGGAGATGTAGTAATTGAGGTGGGGGAGGATATAGAACAGAAAGAAATGGTAAAAGATTCACAGGAACGAATTCTTTTTCACCACACAATTTATAAATTGCTCCTATTTCTAAATGATCTACATACAATCTAATTTAGGATCGTTGTCACAAGTATGGAGTGCATATCTGACGAATGATTATTATAATGAAATAATGGTTTGGCAAACATTTATTTGCTGCTAACATGAAGCCGTGATTTATTATGTTCCGTCATTCTCTCATTAAATTGTTTCCCTGCTTGTCCAATATAAAAACAATTACAATCAGGTTTTGTACATTTAAGCAGATAAATACCACTTTTGTCATTATCATTCAAACAATCTTTGGCATAAAATAGGAAATTGCCATGAGTCACAGGGTTATATTAACATATTATTTTGCATTGTCTTTGCAAAATTTCTACTAATTTTATACGACAAATGATAGACAAAGGGCACTTTAGGCCGCCTGAAATTGAACTGGAGACGGGAGACAGGTTGGCGGATGACAAAACGGCTTGTTTTACTTTTCGTCGTTTCAGTATATTTTCAATAAGTTCTTCAGGGCCGTTGTGGAACACTAATGGTTTTAGTATTGTTCAGTGTCTTGTCAAAGTCTTCTTGTGACTTTGACAAGAATGGACTCTTTTACCCTTATAGCTCATGTCATGGACAATTATTGCGATGGAAAAATGGTTAATTTAGGCTTAATATATGCGTTCATCTCTTCAACAAAAGGTAGGAACCACGAATACTTGAAATGACTTGTAACATAGCTCTATCTTTAACACATCGAATCATGAAAGCCGTAGTTTTTTCCTGCCAGCAATCTGTGGTAGCAGTGTAAAGGCCGAAGGTCTGCAAAAACGTTTCAGCTAGGCAACCTGTCCCCGTAACTCCGTAAAACGGGAACATTTTTCAATAAGCAATCCATCAACTCATAAAGATTATGCTCTTTTTCTTGCAAGAAACATTCCTCAAACCCAGCGACTATATATTCACCCGTCACTTTTAGGTTTACAGACTGGACAGAAATACATTCAAATAAGGAGTAGCATCCTAATCCTAAACTCTATCAATCTCCCGTCGTCCCCTTCTGAAATTGAACGCATTGAAAAGCATCGAGACGGTCGATATCACTCTTGGGACTACACTCGGTCCAATTCACATATCCTTTCATAAGCATATAGAATACCAGACCACTGCTATCGGGGGACAATGGAACTCCTGTTTTCCACTCGCAAAAGTGGATTGGATCGCGAAGCACAACGGCTTGGAACTGCAGAGAGGCCGAAATCTCAAAGCGGTCGAACGCCTTCTACGCCCCCGATCACCAATTCCGCACCAACCGCACCCAACCCAACAACGCTGTCCTCAGCAACGGATCTCCTCCAGCGGAAGCGTAATCCTCGACAACCCTCAACCCACATTCATTCAACCTGTTCTCTCTACCACTTCGCTCTATTATTATTCCACGTCTCTCTCCACAAACCCTCCGCCCCGGCATGCCGGGCAGTCATGATTCCTGGCAATCGTGACTGCCGCGGCAGTCACGATTTCCGTCACGAGTCGCCTTGTCGCCAATGACCTTTCACCGCCACTCAATCTCGCATAACCCCCTAAATGACACACGCGCCCTGCTGCATTCATTTAACGCCCTTCATTCCCCTCTGCAATCTGTCAATTCATACGCAACACACAATTCCAAATATGAACGTCACCATGCGACGTTTCTCGTTTCGCAAACGTAATTAAATCTAAATTCCGTGAAATCTCATCTGCCGCATGGGAAGAACATTTACCATCCCATAATTTTTAAATAAACCTTCTATGGAAAATAATGAAATGTCTCCGCCCACCGTTCAAGTCACCGCCACTCCACTTCGAACGGCATACCAACTCCTTTAAGACCCGAAATCCAAGTTGACTTCCTCCAAGAAACCATGTCCCTACACCCATGTGTGTGTGTGTTATTATTGTTATTTTATTTAATTGTTACAGTTGTAACATTTCCCTCCGAGTCCCCGGCAAGCATCACATTTCATTGCCGTCATGATTTTATCGCCGACGCCGGAGACTCGAGATGGGTTGGGCAGTGATCGCAGCCACGTCCGACCCCCATCGGATGAGTGGCTACGCTGCGTACGCAGTAGACGGAGTGACCCCAGGATGACGGCCTTATGCATGCGTGCAACTAGTGATTCCACCTGTGCCACGCAGGACGGAATGCACTTGATGTTATTTAGCAGCGAGCCCTTGACTCCACCGAGCACACCTATGATGAGGACCACTAGTTTCACAGAGTGTACGGGGTACATCTGTCGAAGTTCAAAAAGCAGGTCTTGATATTTCGTCCGTTTTTCCACCTCCTTCTCATCCATGTTAGTTGCAACCGGAGCCGAATACTCGATCACGAACATGGAGCGTGTGAAGTGGTCGAGGAGAGCGATATCAGGCTTGGTCACCTCCAACTGCATGGTGATGGAAAAGAAGTAATTCCACCAGATCGTGCATTTATCGTTCTCCACATCGGACTCGATATCGCCAGGGGCAAAGGGCAGCACTGGTGTTTCGTCGATGCCATAATGGTGTCGAAAGTGAAAGTATATCACCCGCAGGGCAGCGTTGAGCCGAGCTAGATACGCCAATCTTGCGTAATAACTACAGCCAGAGAGATGGTGACTCAAAGTCTCCGGCTGGGCTCGGCTCTCCCTGCATCTCGTGTCCGAGACCTCCGCCTTGAATATAATTCGGTGGTACACGAGTGTGTTTATGACACCATCCTGGCACTCGAGAACAAAACCCTCAGAACAAAATGTCAGCTCATACGATAACCCATGCTTTTCGATGTTTCCATAGAAACCTGCATGCATGTGCTTATCGGTATGCACCTTGAGCAAGGCCTTCTGCTCAGCTTTTTTATTTCGAGCTTGAGGACGTCTGCCTTCAATAACAAAGTGGTCGTGTCATTATCGCTTCCGTCGGATGACGGGTCGAAGTGGAGACCGGTTTCGTCCGCTGCCCTCTTTGCCGCCTAGAAGAGAAACGCCCCTACTCCCGCACTCTCGTGCTCTCTCACGAGATTGAGCAGGGGGTACCTGCTTCTCAACACTTGGCATGCTGTACCCAAGACAACTCTGTTGTGGAGATAATACAGACTCAAAATTCCTCTACCTCCGAAATTGCAAGAGTGATAGGAACTGGCGACGGAAGATTTCGGATTAAGACTTCTGTAGATGGTCTTCATCATCCTCGTTCCCCTATCGAGGTTCTGCAACTCGTTGGCGTTCCACTTCGTGCATCCGAAGGCATACAGCAGAGTAGGAACCGCGAACATGTTCGTGGCAAGAGCTAGGTTCTTGCCAGACAGCTCAGAACTCCAGATATTTCTGAGAGTCTGCCTGTGTTTTGCGGTGAGCCTTTCCTTCATTGCCGCAACCTCCTGCATTCTGTACTGGGGGACGCCGAGGTATTCATAGCTATCATCGTCCACAAGGTGACGAATGACGCTCCCGTCAACAAGTTCCTCTTCTTCCTTGATCTCTGAAAATCTTCCTCTCGCCAAGTGGATGGATGCACACTTGTCCAATCCGAACTCCATCCCTATAGCCTCACTGTATTCCAGTACGGTGTCCAGGGCAGTGCGAAGGTCTTTCGCATTAGAAGCATAGAGCTTCAGGTCATCCATATAGATCAAATGGGTGACATTATGCTTCCTGTCACCTGAAACACGGCACATATATCCTCTACTTCGTCGCAGCCTAAGGGTCAGGGATAGGAGGGAAATACCAAACAGTAAGGGGCTCAAGCTGTCGCCTTGAAAAACTCCACGGTGGTATGTTACCAACTCTGTGGAAACTGACCGCTTTCCTGAGGTCAGAACAAAGCGCGTTTTCAAAATGTGGTAATAGGCGTTGGATGCAGGACACAACCTCTGGGTGGACTTTCATCAACTTCACCATAGCAATCAGAAGCTCATGCAAAGTGGTGTCAAAGGCCTTCTTGTAGTCCACCCAGGCCATTGATAGGTTTCCTTTACGCCGTATGGCACCCTGGCATATGAACCTATCAATGAGCAGGTTGTCCTTGCATCCCGCGATTCCCCGCTTTGAGCCCCTCTGACCGTACACCCCCTCCCACACAGGCTGGACGTGGTGGAGGATAATGTCGCTCAATATCGAGGTGAACGCCTTATATATAGTGTTGATGTAGGTTATAGTGCGATAGCTCCTTGGATTAGACAAGTCTCCCTTCTTAGGTATCAGAACCGTGCGTCCCTCAGTCAGCCAAAGTGGAATAGGATCTCTACCTATCAGAAAGGACGTGAAGATTCTGGAGAGGTGTTAGTGGGTGAAAGTAAACTTCTTCCGCCAGAAGTTGTTCACGGCATCCATTCCTGGAGCCGAGAAATTCTTCTCGCCAGAGAAGGCCTCCTTCACGTCACTTTCTGTGACTGAAAGTGGTCTATCCGCATCTTGTAGGTGGTGGTCACACAGCACTTTAAAGAGGCCTATGGCCGGAGTGCCTCCATTGAATGGCTTGGACGTTTCGCAGATATCCTTCCAGAAACGTTCAAACTCTTGGACGAGTGGCGGAGATTCAACGACTAGCGGAGGTGGTCGAAAGAGACGGGACGGATGAAGGAGAAAGGTGGAATTTTCCCTCACGTCCCTACTCCTCTTGAGGAGTTTTTTTCAGGGCAGTGGTGAGTGCTTGTACTCAATCGACCGCGTCCTGCTTAATGATAAGCAGCACGCTTTTTTCAGTGTGTGATGGTTGTGTCTGAGACTGCGCGCTACGCGCCGTACTTTGGGAGTGTAAGTTCGCCCAGATAAGATGTATTCCATCACACACTGGATTCTCGACGCCTGTCGTCTCGCCTGCGTAATCTTGGCCTCCAACTGTCCCAGCCTCTTTACTGCTTTGTCCTCCCAAGATGTGTTCTTTTGGGAGTGAGACATAATTTTGGCAGCAGCGTAGACCACGCAATTGACCGTCCATTGGTTCGACGTCTCAGTCAGGATTTCGTCAAATAAGGCCATTCAACCGGGAAAGATTGTTACCCCGCAGAGAGATTTTTCGGTGGATATCTCTCTGCCTTTTTTGCCCATCATCATAGGATATTGTGCTTAATAACCGCGTTCGTAGTTCAGCGACGGCCTGACCAGCTTCCTCCCCATTTGGCAGAGACTGCGGCATGAGTGCCGTTCTAGCCTCAGGTGGTGGAGAGGCTGCCTGTGTCGGGGAGGGTGGTCTGGCCGGTGGTGTATTCCTCTGAACTGGTGGTTGGTGGGGAGTTTCCTTTTTTCGCAGGTGGTTGGCATAATTGCGCAGATTCTGCTGCGATAGATGGTCGTGTTCCGGATGCATCTCACACCACAAAGAGTGCATCCCTTCCATATACTCCCTGCGTTCGGGCTCGCTGGCAGCGTGGCATGAGAGGAGGTCCCCCTTAGGGCTTCCGTCCACTGCATACGAGCTCCCTTTCTAGTAGGTGAGTTTTCATTGCCACACCTAACTTCACTAGGGCCCCCATCCGATAGGGGCCAGTTGTGGGTGGCTATATCTGTTATACTTTTTGGAACCAGAATAACTGCGTGTGGGGTGGTTAGCCCCGCACGCAGACGTCCACCATTAGCCGGCAAAAGCCGTTACCAGGCACGCCACGTGGAGGCTGGTGGTCTGGCTTTCGTACCGCTTATTATTATTAAGACTCAAGATCGGGGAGTTCCTAAATAGCCGATGTCAAGTTCTTATGGTAACATCATTTATCACAAGTTACTTAAATATCGGGCACTGATCATTTATTTCTGCGGTAACACTGTTTAAAATGAAATCTTTCACTCCCCAGATTTGATGATATGTGGTTACGCTACCATTTGGTGATATCCTTCTTCAATCTTGAGTCTCTTTATGATCTTTCATTTAAGCGCCAGCGTGTAGTTTACATCTTTTTTATATTTAAATAACAAGGTTGAATTTTGGTATATAGCAGCCTTTGATGTTGAGAGAACGTAATTGACTAGCGCTGTCGTTCTTAAATTGGAGTTGCTTTTTTGGTAATTCCCATGTACAAATCAATGAGAAGTACTTTATCATTTCCTGTGAGGTGTTTGATTGCATTCACTATCTTCTTCCAAAAGGGTTTCACCTTCGCACATATGAAGGACAAGTGCCAGGCAGTCGCCTCTACGTTTGGGCACCATGGGCAATAAGATGTAGATACAGCCACTTGAGGTCCGTCCTTTCCGGCGTTGGCTGGGAACGAGCAGGGGTGGGGCGGGCTAGCGGCTCCTGTCGGCGCGGCGTCTTGCGGTCCTCTGTCTCCAGGGAATCAGCGTTGCTGGAGACGGCTGGGCGGCTTCCCTCCTTCTGGTACTGCTATGCGGCCCGGGGCGTTGAAGGTGCGGGAAGGCGAGGGAGGTGAACGAGGCTATGCGCTCTGCGTCCGTGAAGGTTCCGAGCGAGGCTGTTCGCGCTGCTTCCGGGTTGCGGGACGTCGAGGATGTTGCACACTGCGGGGCGTCCCGAATAAGGCAGGGAGTGGGGGAGGATATTCTCGCTGTGTTGCGCTCCCGCCGACTCCCTCCTCCGATCTGTCTGCCGTGGCCCCAAGGGTCCCTTATATACGGTCCCTGCGCTGCCCCTCCGGCCAATGAGCGCGCTCCTCCAGGAGCTTGGGGGTGGTGGTGGGGGGAAAAGTGAAAGTCCCCCGGGCGCTGACGCCAGGTGTGGAAGCGTCACTGTACGGAAAAACCCTTGTTGACTCATAGCGCCTCGCGGCGAGTTTTAGCCACGTGGTTTGGCACACGTGTTGGAGCACAAAAATATAGATCAGTCTCATCAGAGATGATGTTTATGTCGTCAGCATAAACACTCACGACTGTGCTGGTGTTAATTGTGTCAGGAATGTTGACTGCCGTTAGTCTTGCTTTCAGTAGTCACAAGAAAGCCAGTGAGTATAAAAATAAGCCAGAGAGCCATAAAATTAAGCCTGAAACAAAATCTTTTACCAGTGAGTATAGCTGTTCAGATAATGGACATCCTTGCCGTATTCCTTGACTGAAAGTAAACGGCGCAGACAAACAGGTATCTATTCTGGCCATCCATTTAGCGTTAAAATAGAGGGTTTTAGGCATGTTAATAAAACCAGGTCCGAAGCCCATGTGTTTTAGGACAGAGATTAAATAATCATGGTTGACATAGTCAAAAGCCTTTCTCTGGTCCAACGATAGAACTGCTAGTTCCCTCTCAGTCTCACTGTACCTCCTAATGAGGTCACGGACAACTGATATTGCATCGTATATAGTCCTTCCCGGGACGCAGTAGGGTTGCTCATCTGAGACAACAGTATCAATGACTTCCGAGAGCCGGTTTTCAAAAGTTTTTGCTATGATTTTACAATCCGTATTCGTCAATGACGATGGTGTTAGATCGTCAACGGTCTCGGCATCTGAAGATTTTTGAATCATGGATATGATTGCAGTATTTGTCGACCTCGGGAGCCTACATTTTGAGAAGCTGTCTCGCACCATTCTCATAAACGGTGTCCTTAGTTTATCCCAGAACTTCAGATAGAATTCTGGAGTCAGTCCATCAACTCCAGGGGGCGTATTCTTATTAATGCGGTAAGCACTTCGCTTTCCTTATCCGACGCATCCAGTATTAGTGCTAGGTCTTCCGGGAGTTTATCCAAAGTGGAATAAATAGAAGCATTTAATGAGGGACTTGTTATAAATGGATTAGAGAATATTTTCTCAAGTTCTGTTTTCACTGCAGAGATAAGAATATCTGGGTCATCTACCCACTGCCCGTTTACTTAAAGTTTTAAGAGTGGTTTTGGAATCACTCTGGATGCCCACTCGGCTAAATAAGAAGCAGCTGGCGCGTCGTTGGCGACCAAGTCCTGTCATCCAGCGCTAGCGACCATTGCTCTAGCCTCTGTTGCTTTCTAGCCATCATCCCACTCGGCTATGAGTTTCAGGCGAAGTCCCCTTTTGTACATAATGGCGAAATGCCCTGTGGTCCGAAAAGCTAGATACTGTTTCTATCCGCTTGACTTTTTGCATCTGATCCTGTGACACGTAGAACCTATCGATTCTAGAGGCAGTATCTACTCCCCGGTGGTGCAAGTGAGTATAGCTTGGCTTAGTTGGGCGTAGACGCATCCAAACATCAAGTAAGCGGTGACAGTTCACCATGGGCCGTAATGCAGTGGCGTATCTTGGGCTCCTTTCAAGAACATTTGAGCGATCTAGGGTGGATGCTAAGGTACAGTTGAATTCCCCTTCAAGGATAACCCACATATTTCGGTTTAAAGAACTGGAGGTAGCATCACCTACATAACGGTTTACTTTCCTAAGCAGATCAACTGCACTCTCTTGATCATGAGGGCCGTACATAGACATGATTACAAAGGCTTACACGCAACGGATGATTGGAATTGATTTTTAGACCAAGGACATACTCATGCGATATGACCTCGCTCGAGGCTGTACATACATTTAAGCTTTTCTTATATAAATCGCAACTCCTGCATTCGGAGTGGATGGCGATGTAAAGTAAAATTCATACATGTGAAGAGAACGCACAGTTGGAGAATCCGTGTTCGTCTCCTGCAAAGAGGAGAGCGTGAGGGTCATGCGTTTTTAGGAACAGGGAGAGATAAGAGACACTTCAGATGACAGCGGACGGAACATACGTTCAGCTACAAGATTTTAATATCACTCATTTCTCTTGGCCTGACCCCGTCTAAAACCGGTCTCTTATGATCCCGTGCGAATAATTAGGTAAATAAGTTTTCCAACGGTTAAATTCTGCGTAAATGTGGTCATTGTATGACTTTGCGATGAATGAATGAATAAATAAATAAATAATTAAAAGTTCAACCCTGTAGAAATTTCCAACTACCGACCGATTCCAACATGTACTGTGTGCATTACAAAAACCTCGCGAATTATTTGTGCATAATTTAATGATAGAACATCTGTCTGATAATAATTTTTTAAATAACTTTCAATCTGGATTTCGTAAATGTTATAGTACTCAAATAGCTTTAATTAAAGTAACGGATGATATTAGACTTTCAGTGGATCAGAAGAAAATAACAATGCTGGTTCTGTTAGATTTCAGCAAAGCTTTTGACTTTGTAAACCACAATATACTTTTACGGCGACTATCTAATTTAAAGTTATCTACTTCTGTCTTACAATGATTCCGCTCGCACTCGACCCAATGCTTTCAGGCGGTGTATGATCGGAAGAATAATTTACGATTAGAATCACTTCCCGTCGAACGTGGTGTCCCCCAAGGGTCAATACTAAGACCATTGCTCTTTGTCATTTACATTCTAGATCTCCAAAATAAGATACACCATTGTAAGTACCATTTATATCTATGCTGATTACTAGCAGATTTATATCGACCGCGATCGCAATGAAATCTCCGATGCTATCGCACGAATTAACGGAGATATATCTTCTATATGTGAATGGGCGTATGATAATTTATTGAACTTAAATTCACAGAAAACAAAGAGCATTATAATAGGTAGTACTGAGGTCCTAAAATCTGTAAACATGGAATCACAGTCTAAGATTCAATTTCAAAATGTAGAAATAGAATACACTGATAAAATTAATGATTTAGGTATTGTTGTAAACAAAACGCTAACCTAGTGGGATGAACACACGTCACATATTTCTAATAAAGTAGTACAAACCTTGCACCAGCTGAAAAAATTTTCGTAGCTTGATGTTCTTATCCACTGAGACTTAAACTAGCCAATACCTTATTGATCTCTCATATTGTTCTTTGGTGATGTCAAATATCTCCAAATCTCAGTTATCCAAACTGCAGGAAATACAAAACTGTGCTACACGTTATGTGTGCGATACAGCATATAAGGAGCATAAATACTCCATACTACCATGAATTAAAAATCCTAAAAATCGAACAAAGAAGAAAACTTCAAATGGGTGTATTATGTATAAACTTTTTAAAAACTGAAACTCCTTCATATATTTTCCAGCCTTACATAATTTAGATAAAACAACAAGGAATGCCAGAAATAAAAATAAATTAATGGTACCCTGTCACAGGACCACTATGTAGATACCATAATTCCTTTTATGTAAAATCCTGTCGTAAATGGAATTCTATTCCACAAGATTTGAAGGACATAAACACAATAGAAAGATTTAAAAAATGTTTGTTTTCGTTTTATTTCAATGACATTTGATTTATGTAAAAATTTTTATGAAACGAATGAATGAATATATATACTTGATGTGATCACTTCTATGTCTTGAAACTGTATTTGTATTTATTTGTTGTAAGTTGTAATTACCTTGAATGTATTAACCTAGAATGTAATTGAGTGACAGATTGATTACTTTGAATGTGATTGTTTTCCTCTTCTGACCAGGTCTGTCTGCAAATCATTGTCACAAAAAAACACGGTACATAATTCCACTTATAATTATTTTATTGCTGTCGACCGGCTTCGACGACTAAAGCGTCATTTACAAGTCAAAGCAGAAGGTAAAATTGGTATTTCTAGCCTTATATAATAAAGAAGGGGGGGAACATGGAGAAATGAGGGGAGGTCCAGAATTGATGGTTGGTTGAAAAGAGGACGGATCGGGTGTATCGGGACTACCGCCCCCACGTAACTTATTGTTAGTCTTACCCCCGATCCGTCCTCTTTTCAACCAATCATCAATTTCGGACCTCCCCTCATTTCTCCATGTTCCCCCCTTCTTTATTATATAAGGCTAGAAATACCAATTTTCCCTTCTGTTTTGACTTGTAAATGACGCTTTAGTCATCGAAACCGGTCGACAGCAATAAAATAATTATAAGTGGAATTATGTACCGTGTTTTTTTGTGACAATGATTTCTATCTTCGATTTCCACTAAGTATCGCCACAATCGATTCATTTGACAGGTCTGTCTGAGTTGTAATTGTACAATCATGCTACAAAGGACATTATTCCTGGAGCAAATAAAGCATTATCTTATCTTATATAGCTACAACCCATTCGACCGCGGTGACAGGTTTTTCAGAGACCGACCCTTCCTCTCCCAAAATCACCCACTCCCTCTCTGTCTCTTTCGGGAGTTATATATAACATCTCGTTGTTATCTGTAAGAAATGCGGGCGGGCAAATTAATGAAATCAACAGAACACCCAGAGGTACTCATTTACCTAAATCAATATTTTAAAATCAGTGGAACGACTCTAGCGTCAAGGAGCTAAAGTGATTTTAAATTTACCACGCCATTATAGGGAGTATTCACCTGATGTTGGTGTCGTAGAATGAAATTGTTGTGAATTACTTTTTGAACGCCCCTGTGTATAATTTATGACAGTAAAGGATATTAATGATCGCAGCTAATTTTAAGGCCTGTTAATGTCATTTAAGTAGGCATCAAGGTATGTACATACTAGCGCTTGCAGTCGAGGCAAAGAGAAATTTCCCTTGAGAATTGAATTCTGCAATCACTTCAACTGGCGCGTGTCATCACGAGTCCAATACCAACTTCCTATCTAATTTGCTATTCTTGTGTTCTTTTGAGTGTTCACACACGTTTCCAAGAGAACGTCGAGGTAACGGACCCGAGTCAACGTGGTAAAATTTAAATGGCATATACGCGCAATTATTATCGCGCAGAGCAGCGAGCAATGGTGTTTTAAGGTAAATGACAGTAATAAATCAATGGTAAATTACCATAATTTTTCAGTTACATCTACTGACCGCGTTAGTAGTAAACTACTGGCGTTTCTAGCACTAAAACGAATTTTTTTTGTTACCCATTTGAGAGTGAAACACGTACTTAAAGTTTACTGTCAAACTTAAGGAATATCTAAACTGCTTTTATTAGAAACTAATGATATTTTAAATATTATCTAATTATTAGATGTCCAAAATTACTACCAAGTTACGTTGAATAGCAACTGCTGGAAATTTTAGCGTATTATTTTAAGGAATTAAATCCCTCGAGTTAATCGGTGATTGGGAGGGGCGTAGTTGTACCGTAAAGGTAGAAGTATAGAGCGAATTGGTATTTTTAAGGAATGAAATTCTTGTAGTTGATTGGGCGGGGCATAGTTGTATCGCAATGGATGATGTAGCGTCCCTGAGGAAAAAGCCGAGTTAAAACGAGGTAAATCCAGGTGAATTTGAACTCGGATCACCTCGTAGGTACGAGCTGTCACCTCGTTTGACATGGTTTTAACTCTCAAGCCCCGCAAACATATTCGACACGCATGACAAGCAGTCTCGGTGGAAAATCGAAATACCTAGTTTCAACTCGTTCGATGTGGAATTCGTTTCAAGTGGTTTCAGCTTGTAGACGAGGTAACTTGTCTAAACTCGGTTCACCTCGTTCGAGGTGGGTCTCGTATCAACTGGTTTTACCTCGTATCCCACGCTTCTCGTTTTTACTTGATTCACCTCGCCCGATGTGGATCTCGTATCAACTGGTTTTACCTCGTATCCCAAGCTTCTCGTTTTTACTAGATTCACCTCGTCCTATGTGCATCTCGTATCAACTGGTTTTACCTCGTATCCCACGCTTCTCGTTTTAACTTGATTCACCTCGTCCTATGTGCATCTCGTATCAACTGGTTTTACCTCGTATTCCACGCTTCGCTCGTTTTTATTTGATTCACCTGGTCCGATGTGGATCTCGTATCAACTGGTTTTACCTCGTATCCCACGATTCTCGTTTTTAGTAAAATCACCTCGTCCGATGTAGATCTCGTATCAACTGGTTTTACCTCGTATTCCACGCTTCGCTCGTTTTTACTTGATTCACCTCGTCCGATGTGCATCTCGTATCAACTGGTTTTACCTCGAATACCACGCTTCTCGTTTTTAGTAAAATCACCTCGTCCGATGTAGATCTCGTATCAACTGGTTTTACCTCGTATCCCACGATTCTTGTTTTTACTAAAATCACCTCGTCCGACGTGGATCTCGTATCAACTGGTTTTACCTCGTATCCCACGCTTCTCGTTTTTACTAGATTCACCTCGTCCGATGTGGATTTCGTATCAACTGGTTTTACCTCGTATCCCACGATTCTTGTTTTTACTAAAATCACCTCGTCCGATGTGGATCTCGTATCAACTGATTTTACCTCGTATCCCACGATTCTCGTTTTTACTAGATTCACCTCGTCCGATGTGGATCTCGTATCAACTGATTTTACCTCGTATCCCACGATTCTCGTTTTTACTAGATTCACCTCGTCCGATGTGGATCTCGTATCAACTGATTTTACCTCGTATCCCACGATTCTCGTTTTTACTTGATTCACCTCGTCCAAAGTGCATCTCGTATCAACTGGTTTTACCTCGTATACCACGCTTCTCGTTTTTACTTGATTCACCTGGTCCGATGTGGATCTCGTATCAACTGATTTTACCTCGTATCCCACGATTCTCGTTTTTACTAGATTCACCTCGTCCGATGTGGATCTCGTATCAACTGATTTTACCTCGTATCCCACGATTCTCGTTTTTACTAGATTCACCTCGTCCGATGTGGATTTCGTATCAACTGGTTTTACCTCGTATCCCACGATTCTTGTTTTTACTAAAATCACCTCGTCCGATGTGGATCTCGTATCAACTGATTTTACCTCGTATCCCACGATTCTCGTTTTTACTAGATTCACCTCGTCCGATGTGGATCTCGTATCAACTGATTTTACCTCGTATCCCACGATTCTCGTTTTTACTAGATTCACCTCGTCCGATGTGGATCTCGTATCAACTGATTTTACCTCGTATCCCACGATTCTCGTTTTTACTTGATTCACCTCGTCCAAAGTGCATCTCGTATCAACTGGTTTTACCTCGTATACCACGCTTCTCGTTTTTACTTGATTCACCTCGTCCGATGTGGATCTCGTATCAACTGATTTTACCTCGTATCCCACGATTCTCGTTTTTACTAGATTCACCTCGTCCGATGTGGATCTCGTATCAACTGATTTTACCTCGTATCCCACGATTCTCGTTTTTACTAGATTCACCTCGTCCGATGTGGATCTCGTATCTACTGGTTTTACTTCGTATCACACGCTTCTCGTTTTTACTAGATTCACCTCGTCCGATGTGGATCTCGTATTAACTGGTTTTACCTCGTATCCCACGCTTTTCGTTTTATCTTGATTCACCTCGTCCTATGTGCATCTCGTATCAACTGGTTTTACCTCGTATTCCACGCTTCGCTCGTTTTTACTTGATTCACCTGGTCCGATGTGGATCTCGTATCAACTGGTTTTACCTCGTATCCCACGATTCTCGTTTTTACTAGATTCACGTCGTCCGTTGTGGATCTCGTATCAACTGGTTTTACCTCGTATCCCACGCTTCTCGTTTTTACGTGATTCACCTCGTCCAATGTGGATCTCGTATCAACTGGTTTTACCTCGTATACCACGATTCTTGTTTTTACTAAAATCACCTCGTCCGATGTGGATTTCGTATCAACTGGTTTTACCTCGTATCCCACGATTCTCGTTTTTACTAGATTCTCCTCGTCCGATGTGGATCTCGTATCAACTGGTTTTACCTCGTATCCCACGATTCTCGTTTTTACTAGATTCACCTCGTCCGATGTGGATCTCGTATCAACTGGTTTTACCTCGTATCCCACGCTTCTCGTTTTTACTTGATTCACCTCGTCCGATGTGGATCTCGTATCAACTGGTTTTACCTCGTATCCCACGATTCTTGTTTTTACTAAAATCACCTCGTCCGATGTGGATTTCGTATCAACTGGTTTTACCTCGTATCCCACGATTCTCGTTTTTACTAGATTCACCTCGTCCGATGTGGATCTCGTATCAACTGGTTTTACCTCGTCTACCACGCTTCTCGTTTTTACTTGATTCACCTCGTTCGAGGTGGATCTCGTATCAACTGGTTTTACCTCGTATCCCACGCTTCTCGTTTTTACTTGATTCACCTCGTCCGATGCGGATCTCGTTTCAAGTGAATATCTAGAGAACTGATCCACAAATGATTGAGATAAAAGTTTTTGAGTAAAATAGTACACCTTAGGAGACAAACCTCCTGATTGCAATAAATTGAGAACTTGCTTGAAGTTTGAGGGTGTCATGATGTAGTGGGTGTCATGGTGTGGTGACGTGGAAATACCCTTGCGTAACTTCAATGGTCGGTGGAAATTGCAGTTTAATGGTCTTGTACATACATGGTAGAATCTTGATTTGTTATACACAGTCACCATACTTATTTTATGTCCAACATGTTATGTTTGTTCGTGCACTAGATAGTTACTATCTGTGAGTACTTAAATTTCAGGCTGGGAAGGAGGGTCAAAGTAAAAACTTTTGATGTGTTTGCCTTCCTTTAAGTTGTATTTTGTGCATGACGGCAGTGATTACGTTCCCTTAATTTCTCAGCGGGATCTGTTGGTTTCATTGAATCATGGAAGAGTATTTTTTGTAAAGTCAGGAGTAACTACTGTCTGTGAAATATGTAGTGACACCCGATTTTGAGAGATAAACTATCCTGAAAGAGGAAGCATTTAAAACCGTATAACGGTAACATTCACTCTACGTGGTCCTTACAGGGCATGAACAGGGGAGACTTACTCTGTTGAAATCCATTTTTCGGGGCTTCTTCAACTATACTAGCTCGCTAGCAGATTTGTATTCAAATCCATGATGAATAAAAATCAATATAGATTATACTGGTATTTATTAACTTTTTTCTATAAGCTATCCATTATATTGTCATTTTAACGCATGCAACAATCCCGCTGACATATTTCATTAGGGTTAATAGTTTGGAGGTTTGCAGAGAATTATGCTTTTTACAACAACTTTTGAAATTTAAGCAATGTTAACAAATGCTTTTCAGGTAACTTTAATCAATAAGTTAGCTTTTTTGCTTACAAACAACAAATTAATACGCATACATTTAACGGACTGCCAAGTGCTTGAATATGAGCAATCTGTTTTTACTCGCCAATAACCTTTTGCTAACAAAGTTTAATAATCGTGCAGTGGGGGCAACAACACATTTTATTTTACTGCGTTGTAATAAGTTTCCTTTTTATTTTACTTTTTTACAGAAAGTAGGTGTATTTTTGCTGCCACAGTGACGCTGTTTTATTATTTTGATTTCCTGTAAATTAAGGTGGAAGTGGGGTTTCAATTTGCAACACTCCTAACTTCCTCATAACTTTACACAAGCTCATCCCTTTGGGCGACAACACGTTGTTACCATCCACTGTAACCCCCTTGGCCATGCACGACTCTTTTTGGGTGCTGTATTACAGTTCAAAAGAGGTAATACGATACGAATCGAGGTAGCCTGTTCTAGATAAAACGGGTTTATTCTAGGTAATGCGAGTTGATTCTTGCCAATATGAAACGAGTTAATACGATGTGAAACGAGGTAAGGTTGCTGAAACTAGTGGAAACGGGGTAGTACTAGTTCAAACCAGCTGCTTCTCGTACAGGTCAAACGAGGTAATACGATATGAATCAAGGTAGCCTGTACTAGATAAAACGGGTTAATTCTAGGTAATTCGAGTTGATTCTTGCCAATATGAAACGAGTTAATACGATGTGAAACGAGGTAAGGTAATGCTAGCTGAAACTAGTTGAAACGGGGTAGTACTAGTTCGATCAAACCAGTTGCTTCTCGTACAGGTCAAACGAGGTAATAAGATATGAATCGAAGTAGTCTGTTCTAGTTAAAACGGGGCAATGCTAGGTAAGACGAGTTGATCATTGCACATTTGAAACAAGTTAATACGATGTAAAACGAGGTAAGGTGATGCTAGCTGAAACCAGTTGAAATGGGGTAGTATGTACTAGTTCAAACCAGTTGCTTCTCGTACAGATCAAACGAGGTAATACGATATGAATCGTGGTAGCCTGTTCTAGATAAAACGGGTTAATTCTAGGTAATACGAGTTGATTCTTCCCCATATCAAACGAGTTAATACAATGTGAAACGAGTTAGCGTGTTACTAGCTGAAACTATGGAATACGAGATTAAACAAGCTATTCCTCTCTACCCAGATAGCAATGTAAGCTTGAATCAAGCTTGCCGCAAGCTTATTCTTGTAAGCTGGTAAGCTTGCAACAAGCTTGCAAAAAACAAGCTTTAAGCTTGCGGCAAGCTTAAAAAAAGCTAACTAGTCTCCACTCGGCAAGCTTGCACGCAAGCTTAAAATGCAAGCTTGCAGCAAGCTTAAAATGCAAGCTTTTGGCAAGCTTGCGCTTCAAACCGAAAAAAAAATAGTTTCACCCTGGACAGCTACCTTAAACCTAACATCGGAATTCATCTCACAATTCTCATTTACCTGCGGAAACCTATCTTTCAACTACCTGCAGCATATGCATTTCTTAACTGGAGACGATAAAGTTGTATGTATACGGCAATTACCGTGCGCAAATGTGTTCGCGAGAACTAACTTTAATGTCAATGCCGTGATAGTTTTTGGGAACGTGCCATCCAATCGCGATAACAGTTTTCAGTCATTAATTAATTGATACCTATGTTGCCAAATTAAATGAGTATAAGGTCAATATTAATGAGAATAAACAAGATGCTTTCCAATTATTACACGTTTGTTTACATTTCAATGAAGACAACTTACTCGCGGAAATGTTACGAACGTGAATATGCATGTATTATCAATGTTACGAACGTGGAAATAAGAAAACTAATGAATGTACCAATAAAAGCATTTAAATAATTTAGTATATAACGGCATTTAATTACACAAAGCTATCAATGAAGCGTTGTTACTGGCAGAACCCAAGGCTCTCCGATTCGTTTCAAAGCTTCCCATTTATGCCAAATTTGCGGTAGAAGAATGAACCACAGGATAAACATGTTGCTATATTTAAGGAATATATTTCATGAAATAAAACAAAGGATACACATAGTAAATATTTAAAGAATGAGTATTTATATCTTATAAATAATCATTCACATTCTTTATACAAAACAACGCAGCACGGCGCAGCAAAACATATGCCCGAACAGACGACATAAATACTGATTATTTTACACAGACCATTAGATATGTTAATAGGTAATAATCCGTTAAAAGTATCAAGGTACCTATATAATGAAGAGATTATTACGTTTATTATCCATGAATAAATGCACTTCTAAGGTCATTAGACCTAAATTGGCATTCAATTTCAGGCATAGAACTTCATTTGCCATTTAAGTGATGTCATAGCGTTTTATGTATTATTCTGCAACGAGGGCCAAATTATGCGATATAAATCTCTGCTCAGAAGTGTGTGGTGATGTACCAGGTATCGAACTCACACCCTTTTAGGCATTATGAAAATTATGCGATCGCATAATGTGCACAGCTCTGAATATGCAAATAAGATTTTCACATGTGTAGCCATGGCGTACCTGTGCACAATGTCCAATATTAACTAACTGAAAAATGGAATAAACCGGCGCTCACGCATTGTTTGAGTTCAAACGTAGATATAGTGGCGTTGCGCTAAGGGAGAAAAATATTCAAGGTATGCAGACTTGAATCAAGCTTGCCATGGCAGACTTGATGCAAACTTGAATTAAGCTTGCCATGGCAGACTTGATGCAAACTTGAATTACGCTTGCCGCGGCAAGCTTGCCATGGCAGACTTGATGCAAACTTGAATTAAGCTTGCCGCGGCAAGCTTGCCATGGCAAACTTGATGCAAACTTGAATTAAGCTTGCCGTGGCAAGCTTTGGCAAGCCAATATCTAAGCTTGCGGCAAGCTTACATGCTATCTGGGTAGGTAAGACAAGGTGGTTCAAGAAGAATCAAGCTGCCAGAAACGTCAGTTACTGGTTGATACCACATAAATCGAGGTAAAATTACCTACCTCGATTTATGGCCCGCAGGCTGTGGGTCTACAAAGTGCGCCCCCTGAGGGTTGCGCCCCTGGCAGCCGCCCGCCTGTCCAGCCCCTAGCTGCGTCGCCGAAGCTAACGTTCGGGAATTGGAAAAATATTGTTTATTCAAATTAATATTGCATTTATATTCATACCATGTGCAACATAGGATAACAGTTATCTGGCATTAATCAATGGCAAATAACATTTATCAATATTTAATGGTTTTTCCTTAAACTATCACGGAATTATCATGTAATAATTATAGTAATCGAAGTCACATTTATCCACGGAAGTGACTAGATATATACGTCTTTCTCAACGCCTTTCTATTATTAATGAGTGCGAAAATAGGTGCGTAAAGTCGTAGGATTCATAATAGGTCGTAAATTCATAGTAGGTACTATATTGTTAGGTAGATTCGAGTTTATATAACACGAAGTACTAAAACATGCCATTGTGCAGTACCGTATTCAAAATTATCTAAGACAATTTATTTTTTTTATTTTGAGAGCGCAGCAAAGTCAGTGGAGAGGTAATACGGTATTAATCGAGGTAGCTTGTAAAAGATAAAACAGTACAATGCTAGGTAATAAGAGTTGATTCTTGCCCATATGAATCGAGTTAATACGACGTGAAACGAGGTAAGGTGATGCTAGCTGAAACCAGTTGAAACGGGGTAGTACTAGTTCAAACCAGTTTCTTCTCGTACAGGTCAAACGAGGTAATACGATATGAATCGAGATAGCTTGTACTAGATAAAACGAGCTAATGCTAGGTAAGACGAGTTGATTCTTGCCCATATGAAACGAGTTAATACGATGTGAAACGAGGTAAGGTGATGCTAGCTGAAACCAGTTGAAACAAGCTAATGCTAGATCGAACGAGCTGCTTCTCGAACAGGTCGAACGAGGTAATACGATATGAATCGAGGTAGCCTGTTCTAGATAAAACGGGCTAATGCTAGGTAATACGAGTTGATTCTTGCCCATATGAAACGAGTTCATACAATGTGAAACGAGGTAGCGTGTTACTAACTGAAACCATTTAATACGAGATGAAACAACCTATACATCTCTAGGTAAAACAAGGTGATTCAAGAAGAATCGAGCTGCCCAGAAACGACAGCTACTAGTTGATACGACGTCACTCAAGGTAATTCGAGGTCAATGTACGAGTTAAAGCAAGCAAAAAGCGGCCATAACCGACCTCAAACGAGTTGAGATAACGAGTTAAACCGAGTTGAAAACAGGTAAAAACATGCTATCTGAATCCATCTCGTTTAACTCGTAGAATCCCCAGGGGTATGTTTTAAAGGAATGAACTCCTTGGAGTTGATTGATGATTGTGGGGGTTTCGTGATTAAACAATTCTCACCCGTTGGTGTTTGCTTTGAGTGAAAGTTACGGTGAATTGGTGAGAAAGCACCCATCCTGTTGTCATTGGTTACGTGGAGAGATCAGTTATATGGTGGATAGATATTTTTTTTGACCCTTTGAAAGGAAGGGGGTGGCCCTGATCAGTATGCGTAAATTTATGTTGTGTTTGTGATTAAACAACCCAGCCGTTGGTGATGGAATGGGGGGAAATGAAGAGGAGTTGGTGGTGAAGCAAACCACCTGTTGTTGAGTGACTTTCCAAGAAAAACGACGATATGTTGCTGAGAAAATGGTACGGATGGCGATTGCTTTGCGAAAATTTAAAATATAGTGTGAATCCTGTACCTAAAGGAAGTAGGAATGTGTGCGAACACTGCAGTGTACCTAAGTGCGAGGGAAGTGGTGAAAGTAAATGTAAGGCAATCCCTATTGAAAATGCCCCACTGGTTTCCTATAGGAATTATGTGAATTCCTATAGGAATTACAGTTTCCTACAGGAACGATGAAGCTTCCTATAGGAACAATAAATTTCCTATAGGTACAAGAAAGTTTCCTATAGGAACGAGAAATTTTCCTATAGGAATGTGAAATTTTCCTATAGGACGAATATTTTCCTATAGGAACGAGAAATTTTCCTATAGGACGAAAATTTTCCTATAGGAACGAGGAATTTTCCTATAGGCACAAGAAATTTCCTGTAGGAACAAAAAAATTTCCTATAGGAATGAGAAATTTTCCTATAGGACGACTATATTTTCCTATAGGAACGAGAAATTTTCCTTATAGGACGAATATTTTCCTATAGGAACGAGAAATTTTCCTATAGGACGAATATTTTCCTATAGGAACGAGAAATATTCCTATTGGACGAATATTTTCCTATAGGAACGAGAAATTTCCTATTGCACGAATATTTTCCTATAGGAATGAGAAAATAACCCTCTAGTTATGAGAAATTTTCCTATAGCATGAATATTTGACAATGGAAAAAGGTTTCCTGCAGGAATTAGCAATATTTCTATAGCACGAATATTTATTATAGGTACATTAAGAATATGTTTCCCATAGTGCGAAAAATTCTAATTAATTCGAAATTAAAAAAAGAAAACATTTCATTTTATCAATGGTTCTGCATTCTCACAAATATAATGCATGCATCACCATACAAGACAAGTTTTTACAACATTTCATTTATAATTAAAACATTATTGTCAATAAAAAATTTTAAGAAAAAGTTAGAAATTCATTAAAAAATGGTTTACCGGTATGGAACTCACATAGTCAGTTCCATTCCAATTCCAGTGTAACGCAAACTGTATCTGGCATAACACATGAAGTTCTTCTCCCTTTGTCATAGTCCGGCGTTTTACACGGGGCACGTACAATCTTATGTAAGTACGAACGTGCATTTCAAATTGCATGGTGTCGTGTTTACACGATGCATTACCCGCGCGGGTAGATGCGTGAATACAATCACCATCAAATTTTCACCGTGTAAACACTCCAAATTGCGCAAATGCGTTGATGCGTGGACAGAAAATAGCCCGTTCTAATTTGGTGAATGTGTTCACGCATCTGTCCAGCCACGTACTTGCGCGGGTAAATGCATCGTGTAAACACGGTAAGCCGTGAATTGCAAGAACGCATGCGTGAATGCATGAACGCGAGGTAGCAAAATAGCTTCTGCTCTAATTCGAAAATGATTGCACGCCCGATTGAGAAAAAATGCAGTTTGAAGTTGTGCAATTTCGTGCCTGAGTAAAACGGCCTTATGACTCTGTAGGTGTGCAGCAATCCTCTTTCTCTCTCTCAACTTTGAGTTATTTAATCACAAAATACACTACCCCTGAAATTGATTCAAGGGTAAAGGTGAGTTAGCGTCCAGTCTGGGAGAAAATTAATTTCACCTGCTTCCCGATCACCTTATACCACCTATTTCACTTATATTGCTACGCTACATATGCGCATTTATACTAACCTTTCATTTGCTTCATAAATCCTTTTTCTTTCGTAAACTATTCACCAAGGAGAGTAGAGGACAGGAGGCAGAACGGAATAGAGGGAAGGGGTGGAAAACCGGTCCCGATCCTCGGCAAGGTTCGGTGGCGGGAAGAGATTTTTTTCACGACCGCAAGAGGCGCTGTTGCAGATCCTTATGCTGCATTAGCAGTCCTTTACTGAGCGTTTGTATGGTGGAGCAAGCTGCGTCTAGTAGATTTCAAGCAATTTCTGGAAGTAAAACCTTATTGCAGTGAAAATGAGCAAGAATTGTTTTGTGCCTGGATGTGCCAGTGGCTATAGGAGTCAATTCAAGGCCAACAAGGAAAAAGGTGTGAGAAATGCCAGCCTGTTCAAAGCACCTAAGGTAAGCTTCACTTTTTTCTCTTTTCATGAAGGATCACATTCCTTTCCTCTTTTTTTTTTAACTCTTCCAGGTTGACTGGTAAATATTTCCGGGGAATATTATCTACTTAGGTAAATAATGCTTTTAGAACATGAGCATTCTACTTGTGTAAGGAAAGCACGTTGCTTAAAGACAAAGCATCATCCAGTTTTCTCGTTAATATTTATCGCACTATAACCCAAAAGTTGTCATTGTTTTTTTATGATACTAAATTGAATAATCAATGAAATTTATTATCATTCCGCGTGTGTAAAGGAAAGCACGTTGCCTAGACAAAGCCTCATCCAGTTTTCTCATTAATATTTATCGCACCATCACCCAAAAGTTATCATCGTTTTTTTATGATGCTAAAGTGAATAATCAATAACATTTTTTATCCTTTTTTTCATATTCCGTTTCGTATATCATAAAGATTCCCTTAATATGATTTGATAAGTTCATCTACATTACGTAATACCCTGCGAGCCACCACGAAGGTGTGTGGCAGGGGAGGTTCGTGGCCAAGCATTCAATAATAGTACATACCTGACAGGAATATATTTTGTTTTTAATGTTAATTTCTATTTAAGATGCATACATGAAGATGGTTTACCCCATACCTCTTGACCATGTGGTGGTTTGCAGTGTGTGATGTTGATGCGGTTGTGAATTTGCCTTGTTCATGGATGATATTGTTCATGTATTTTTTTCTATTAAATTATAAGGTGCAACTAAGTTAATACATATGAAACAATCTCGGTTTTCGACAATTACTTCATGCGCATGGAGGACAAATGCTGTTTCCCAAAACTTCATCTTTCCTTTACTTTAGTGTGTTTCCTTTACCTTGGAATAAACCGTTTAACTTTTCGTTTAAGTTGGTAGGTAGTTTACTGCTGAACAAATGGAAATAGAAATGGTTCCTGCGTGTATTTTTTAGCCAAGCATTGTATTCGTTAAACGCACTTTTTATCAACGGATCTCTTTCAAATTGACCCCTTCAAAGAAATTTTATCAAAAATAGAAACTATTATATTAGTCTCTGTATAAATTGGATTTTAGGATTGAAGTAAGTACATACATATTGTGATGGGGGATAATGTAACGAGAAGTGGCATTGTACGTGTTTACGTTAGCGGCATTGTAAATCATTATGCCGAAAACGACAATTTCATAGAATTTGTTCAATATGTATGCTACCATAATTAACTAATTAAACTATATTTTCATGCAAAGCCTGAAAATAATTCCGTATACGCGTCCTACGTTCTGGTGCATCAACGAGATTGGAAATTCAACCTTCTAGTTGTCCTGCATAATGCCCTACTTGCAATTTATAGTTATTTCAATTTAAATAAACTTGAAATTAAATTTTGATTCTCAGGTTTTAATGTTTTCCCCCCTCTAGAAACCAATTACGCTAGTGAGTGAGAGGTCTACACAGAATGCACAGAAGGTGCAATTGGAGGATGATAATGTCCATGATAATTTGTTTTTAACCCCTCCATCTCAGTCTCTGGAAAATTTTTGTAAGTGTGAGAGGTAATGCAACTAAAGATAGAATGGGTGGGATTTTTTCTTTCAGTCTCCATTCCCAAAATAGTGCAAACAAGGATGGAGGTAAACTTAATTTTTCAAATTGATCATGCAGCTAACTTAAATAATGTGGATTCATGAGTTATGCTAATTTTCATCATTATTTGATTACCGTCAGGATATGTGGCACCAAATGCCAAAGCAGATGGTGTAATATCATCACCAACCGAACGAGTTGGAAGGTCTCTATTTAATGAATGCCATTCCCAATGCCAAACTGACAATGTAACTCCAACCAGTCAAAATGCTTTGGTGTCTTCCTCTGGTATGGTTCATTTTGCTCTGATTATTGCCACATGAACTTTTTAGACATTGCATAGTCTTGAAGACCAAATACTTTTAGAAGTAATCCTTTTTTCATAATAGTAGTTTTTTTAATTTTCAGCTGTTAAAGGTGTCTTCACTGGGTGTAAACCAAAAAAAGGCTTTTTCCTTTGGCTCATCAAATACATTTGAGGAAGCAGCTCCAGCTCTGGAGTGTGTGCTGTCAGCTATTCTAAAATGCCAGCACAACGTTGTACCAGATGAGTCAGTTAGATTTCATTCAGTTTAATAGAAACATTAATGGCAAAGACATGCCCTGAAGAAGAGCCAGAAATACGGCCAGAGGGAATGCCACCTCTGAAATGCAAGAGCCTTGAGGATATTGAAGCAGTAAATAATTTCCTGTCAGACAAGGATCACCGTAGGTCCTTGGTAAGTGTTAAAATGATTGCTTTCAATGCATTTTACATGGTGAATGGACAGTTATACTTGTTTTTTGTTTGCAGATGTCAGTTTCTTCCTATAAAATCAGGGGAATACCTGATGAAAGAGCAGCTGTTAGACATCTGCTGAGAAAAATTTTTGCTACAGAGGGAGCAAGAGTTGTGAGCTGGCAGGGCACCCATGGGCTAAATTGGAAGTTCGAAGACAGCAACATTTGCTCAGTCGTGGAAGGTACTTAGTACATCTTAACTTGCACTAGTTGATTTTAAGTAAAGGTAATTGTGCAAATGCTCTGTACTGCTGATATCTTAGATTGATGGGACTAATTTGTTTTCTGCAGGTGCCATCTTGAAGCAGAATCCGAACAACAATCTAACTAAAGCCGAAGGTGCCATGAAATCATGGTTTAACACAAGCTTCCAGCGATCTGTCCTAGATTCAGCCTCGGCTGCTTAGTTCTGTGAACTGTGTTGCTTACAATACTGTATTTTTGAAAAGACTGATTTTTGACCAATTTCTGATTATTTTCTCTAACTAATGATTCTGAAGTATAAGCTAAGAACTCCACCTAAGTCCAAGGTTTTCAAGATTGCAAGTGGATTCTTTTATTACAAGTGGATTCTTTTATTTTACGTGATACATGGATAGGCCCAAGCCACAGTCAGTTTTTTTTTGTATATCTTTTTTGACTTTAAACAGTTGACATTACTGAAAATGTTTACTGTTTTTGAAGGTTTGCAATGTAATATGTTTATTATATTTGAGGCCCATGAGGCTGTAGTGTTATGCACAGGTTTGTGGTTGTTCCCTTTTACTTTTCATATTTTTTTGTAAAATAAATATGCAAATTATATTTATTATTGAGTTTTTCACTAAGCTTGCTAATTTTTGTTTTTTTATATTACATGATACATGGACTATCCACACGTTGAAGATTTTATACCAATTTGTTGAAGTGTGCATCAAGTATGTTTCCTGTAGTAGCATGTATTTAAAATAACGATTTCTTTACATTTTCTTTCAGAGTGGCTAACGCAAAGTAGTACGTACATCATGGATGCATTAACCAGACATACAAGAAGCAGGGAAAGCATGGACCAGGAGGACAAGGCTCCTGACTCACATTTCTCATTCATTCTATTACTTTTTGCATTGTTATAATCAGTCTGTTGTTTATCCCAGTACTTTCTGTGAACTTGTATGACGCCAAATGATGTTTTGCAAAATGTTGCAATTGTGGTCATGGTTTGTGAATAAATGTTGTGAAATGAACATTATTTTTATTTTATTTAGGGTGTCCCCTTGTTTATTTTTTGGTGCGATTAATTTTACTTATGAAATTCGTTGCAACTATCGGGTTTGGAAAGTGGAGTAATAAGAGTTAGTCACAATTGCTATTATTAAATATGATCCCCTTTGTCTGCTTGTAATTTTCATAGGTGTCACATCGAAATCATTTATTTGCTCAAATATGATGATGGGTGTCCCCCTGTTTGTTTTTTGCTGCGACTAATTTTACTTCTTGAATTCGTTGCCAGCATCGGGTTTTGCAAGAGGGTTTGGAAAGTGGAGTATTATGAGTTGGTCACATATTGCTATTATTTAATGATCCCGTTTGGCTGCTTGTAATTTTCGTGTGTCACATGTATCATTTATTTGGTCAAATTATATCGTGTTAATGCTACATGATTTAGTCGCGGGGTAAATGTATGAATCCCTCTACTTTTGAAGGGGGCGTGGCACTTTTGCTTCGGGAGGATACGGCCGCGATAACTAATTTCTCAAGTGCAATAAGGTGTTCGTCTGAAAGCCTCAGCTTACTCATGTGCTCACCGTTTGCGTTTTCAGCAGAAGTGCTTGATAAATGTATCTGTTCGCCTGGCGTGTTTATTTCGGGCTCAACATTGCCTTCATTTTTACGTGTGAAGCAGTACGATTCACGCCGAACACAACATGAGGACTGACGGTGGCGCCGCGCAGCGGATTCTTTTGGTAACTGGAACCTTGCCGGCGCTTCGGACCAAAACTATTACATTCCGTTCTGCCTCCTGTCCTCTACTCTCCTTGCTATTCACTTAAACCTGTGATGTGAATCAATTTCTCGACGCCATGTTGGAAATACTGACGTTTTCCTCCTAGTTCCCCCAGACAGCGCAGCGGTCGAGCAGTTTCTTCATTTTCTATATTCACCACCCATGATTTTTCCCGCCTTCAACTTAAAACTATTCCCGCTTTTCGATGGCTTTATCGCACTCAAGAGGGACGGGTATCCTCTCGGAGCTACCCTATAATCTTTGAAGGTACCTCATTCCACTTCCTCCATACGGAAAATTCATCACCAACTCTCCTCTCGCCATAATTTTACGCAAAGCAATCACCATTGGGGTGGGTTGTATAATCACCAACGGGGCGGCCCTGCGGGCCGCCCCGTTGGTTTAAAAGGGTATTCGTGAAAATAAAACGTAACTATCCGCCAAATAACCTATCTTTCCGTTCGGAAATGGCCTTTTTGAGGTCGCGTACCGTCCCACCCTAGTACCCCTGTTCCACTCCTCAGACCCGCAACGTTATTAGGTATGTGATCTTTCCCATTGGGGAAGTTGCATGAAAATTTTTTCATCGAAGAAATGAATGATTCTTATAGGAATTTTGACCAGAAATCCGGTTATGCTATCCAATTTTCGCGTTAAACACCGCTTTTTGCATAAAAAATCACTTAAAATGATGAAATCTGTCTGTTGACGTGAAGTTCGCTCTGATTGGTCGTGACGTCATTTTTCCCCTCGGCATGCACGGCACGGCAGCAGAAGCTTGAAGGCGTTGGGTCTATGTTTACGCATTTTGTGCAGTATTTTCCTTGATTTTGCTATTAAATTTTATTTTTTTTAATGAATTCATTTATTTTTCAACCTCTCTCCGTATTCGTAGACTATTAATATATCGAATTTTTGAAATGGATGAAGGCTTCGTGAAAGTCTGTAGTGACAATCTTCATAAAGTGGATTCCATCATGATGGCGTTATACATTAAAAGTAACTTCACGGTAAGTTTTTCTAGTATAAATATTTATTTATTGGTGGACTAGCGTTTGAGAACATAGAAGTGCCTATTTGCCTTGCAAATGTGAATTAAGGTTAAGTTCAAACTAATTGGTGTCTTATAAGCCAGAAAATTGACTACTCTAACCTGTCCTATACAAAAAAGGATATCATGGAACATTTATGAAGAGAATATTTCCTACTGTGCACATTATTTTTAACCCTTTATAGTTAGTAACTTTATTTAATAATTATATCAAAGAGAAATGTTAGCTTCCATTACTATTGACCTTTACATAATAACTACATTTGCATTATTATTATTCTGTGGTAGCACTGATGATATCCTTGAAGACTGAATTATGATTAAAATAACAATAGTTTACTGGTCAGAAGTATTGAGGAAAAAGATCACATCAAGTTTGTAAACGTAGGTACATATACTTCATATACCTTATGCTGAGCAAGTGAAAAGAAAATTTTATGTCATGTGTAAAAATATTATCAGATGAGGTTTTCAATAGATTCCATATAACCAGGATTCATGGACAAAATAGAGATTTGTATTGGTAAAGAACTGGTAAATTTCTTCCCTAGATTTAACAGGGTCTATGATAGTGGCTTATTTACAATAAAACATTGTGGCCAGCAACCTAGTTTAGCATCCCCATAGCATAAATCCACAGTGGTTTCCTGGCTTAAGATTAAGTAAGGAAGATTTCACGTTCCATGGTTTCAAGCTCAACTATGTGGAAGTTGAATTTCACCAATGAAAAAGTAACTTGGTTTCCTTCCATGGATTTATTTTCCTGGTACAACATGTTTCGACACAGCGGTGTCATCATCAGGTACCTAATATTTTAATACTGTATTTTTTAAGATTTCACGCTGTACATTCACCAATAAGCTATTTTCCACGTTTAATACAAACTCTTTAACATTGAATATGTACATTATTATTGACCAAAGTTGAAAAGTGCTCATCCTTTAGGGAGTAGGTGGGATATCCTATTTTATTAATCATAGATGTATGAACATACCTGTATATATTAGAGGCAGTTAAAATATTCAGCCTTGGAAATGGTGATCTAGTCTTCCCTAGATGAAGTTTTTGTTTAGTATCCACATAATCAGTATTCGTGGACCAAATACATATTTCATGTCTAAGGCATCCCCTCATATTTTCTACACACAGTCAAGCTGACTGTTGATTAATAACATTTACCTCATATGTTAGTAAAGAACTGAAAACATCACTTCATTAGATTTAGCAGTCTACAATAGTGGCTTATTCGTTTAAAAAATGGTGCCTGTAACCACATTCAGTATCGATATAAATCCCCAGTGGTATCCTGGCTTAGGATTAACTGAGGAAGATTTCACGCTGTAAATTCAAAGATAATATTATCAGTGAAAGTGCAGCATGAAATCTTTGTATTAATCGTGGGAAAAAACTTTAGCTTTACAAAGCCTTTAGCCTTGAAGACATTATTATTGGCCATAGTTGTAAAGGGCTCATCTTTTAGGGAGTAGGTAGACATTCTTTCTTATTAATCATAGGTGTATGAACATATTTACTAGAGGCAGTAAATATATTCAGCCATGGACATAGTGATCTAGTCTTCCATAGATTAAGTTTTTGTTTAGCATCCATAAAATCAGTATTCGTAGACCAAAAACAGATTTCATGACTAAGGCATCCCCTCATATTTTCTACCCATAGTCAAGGTGACTGCTGAAACCAAGATTATTGCATTCACCTTATATATTAGTAAAGAACTGAAAACATCTTTTCCTCAAATTTAACCGAGTCAAAGTATATGTCTTATTCACTTCAAAAATGATGCCTGCAGCCTTGTTTACCTTTGTTATAAAACCCTAGTGGTCTTATAACCATATATGGTGATAACTGTTCATGAAAAGGAGGTTAAAGTGAAAATGTTTTGAGAAAAATACTTTTCAGCAAGTATCGTAATGGGAATGAATGAAAGGTGGCATCAGTTCAAGGAAATTTAATCAAACATCTCTGTTAGGAAGGCTCTTGAAAATTAATAAAATCAAGTTTTGAAATTTCACCATCAACTTGGTAAACAGTTGATTTGTCAACACATAATTCACTATAAACCCTTGGCACATCAAGAAAGAATTAAATTTTCTTCATCCTAGCATTCATTTAATTAGAAATAGATTATTTAATTAATTTGCTCTGCAAGTTAATTAGTCCACATACAATTTTCATAACAAAATCAATTTTTTTCACCAAATGGTTGTCAATACAGGAATGAGGGACAATCAATTGATATTCTCTGACCCTTCTTATTACTCTCTCAATGTGGATCCTTTGGCTTGCTATTTGCTAATTTGACTTCTTCTTTTGAGCTCTTTACATTCTTAGAAACACTTGGTGGCCTTATCAATTCAAAATTTTTTCCACTAAATAAGTGAGCAGTTTGCTTGAACCCTCGATCTGCCATTACCCCACACCCTTCGGGAATTTGTTCAAGAAATCCAGAGTCCTTGAGAATGACACTATCTGTTGCACTGCCTCCATAACCCCTTGACATGAAATTTACATAACCATCTGGGGTGGATGAAATTAAATATTTTATTGTGTTTGTTTTTTTGTACTCTGACCAGGTTAAACTTTGCCATATTGGGTTACTTGGTTTCTCAATTTCAATTTCTAAGCAGTCGATTACTGACACTACATGAGAATAACGAATGCGAAAGGGAATTGTAAGATTGAGTAACACTTTCTTTTTATCAACCCAAAAAACTAGCTCCTTCAAGTTACTAGCCACCGGAATAATGGAGCCTGAAAAATGTCGTGCCACTGCTGAGGGTGAGATGTTGAATTCCTGGGCTAAAATATTAAATGTCATATTAACGTCAAGAGGATAATGATCTCTAAGAATGTTACCCGAGTGAATACTGAGGTGAATCACAGCAAAAATAACGTAAATATTCATATATTGACTATACATTTATGGCTGTTGTCAGTCATTACTCACGTCAAAACGATCTTCTCTAACAAATCCCGTTGTTTTCGTCGATAGGTCGTTCTTCCTCTTGATCTTAAATCATTTATTAATTCTCCCTTCATTGTTGGGAATCCCTATGAATATTTTATTTGAATTTCTTGAAGTATTTGTACACAGAGGCACCGCACAATATTTATAGTCCGACATCTTACACAGCACTCTACACAATCCTGTCCCGCCCGTCTTAACACGGACGTAGCAAACCTCGAACGCTGGCAAGCTGGCAAGTTCGCTTGGGGAAAAATGACGTCACACCTCTAGAACTTACTACTTTCGCTCGCACCCCCCACTCCTCCACTTTGACCTTTAATATCTCAAAAACTACTACTTTTATTGAAATTTCCCTTGGTAGATATTATTTTCTAGTGGTCTTCTACATTTTTAAAGTGTTTACAAAAAATGTGAAAATTCCCCATTAGTCCGTATCCCTCTACCGGGACTTCAGAAAATCTCGCAATATGGCGTCAAAATATCACCAAAAATACGCGAATTTGGTCATTTTCAACATTTATTTTCTCAAAAACTAAGAATCTCACGACTTTCTTTCTTACATTTATGAAATGCGCAATCCTTTCACTTTCCTTTCACATTTCTCTGATACCCTTCACTTTTCTATGTTTCTCACAAAAAATTTTCTCCCAGACTGGACCCTAACTCTTCTTTACCGATTCAAGTAATATATATACACTACGTTTACCAATCGATCTCAGATCGGTCTGAGTTCAGACCGATCTGAAAGTTCAACAGGGAGCTGACTGAGATCGCCTGGTTTACCAACACGGTCTGAAAATATCGATATTGAACTATCGATTTCATTAGTTTGAATTATTTTGAGATTTCTTGCATATTTCAGCCGCACACTTCTCTCCTTTCCCTTCTAGCAACAAGTCACGCCGTAAATGATATCGATTATAATTTGTTTACCATTGGCAACCAAAAGAAGAACGATGAGCGCCACGCTCCGGCCTCTTCGGATCGATCTGAGATCTCAGCCCGGTTAGGGAAAGCGGGCTGACTCGGCTCGCTTCTCAGATCGATCTGGCCAGCGCGCTCCGTTTACCATACCGAGCTGAGCCAGTCAGATCGATCTGAGATCGATTGGTAAACGTAGTGATAGTCACTACGTTTACCAATCGATCTCAGATCGATCTGACTGGCTCAGCTCGGTATGGTAAACGGAGCGCGCTGGCCAGATCGATCTGAGAAGCGAGCCGAGTCAGCCCGCTTTCCCTAACCGGTCTGAGATCTCAGATCGATCCGAAGAGGCCGGAGCGTGGCGCTCATCGTTCTTCTTTTGGTTGCCGATGGTAAACAAAATATAATCGATATCATTTACGGCGTGACTTGTTGCAAGAAGGGAAAAGAGAGAAAAGTACGGCTGAAATAAGCAAGAAATCTCAAAATAATTCAAACTACTGAATTCGATAGTTCAATATCGATATTTTCAGACCGTGTTGGTAAACCAGGCGATCTCAGTCAGCTCCCTGCTGAACTTTCAGATCGGTCTGAACTCAGACCGATCTGAGATCGATTGGTAAACGTAGTGAATCAAATGATTGTTTGGGCAAATGCACGGTATTTGGACTGTAGAGTCCAGTAATTCCCGTCAAGTACTGTACCGCACTTTTTTTCTGCGTAATCTTAGCATGCCAAACTTATACTTATGAGATCGCTCTATCATCAATTCTGTAAGTTGGTGTATTGGTCAGAATCGGCGACTCATGAACAGAAAGTCCCCGGGTCTAATCCTAACGGTGGCGTTTTTTTTAAGGTTGTGTATATGAGACTTTTTTCCTATGGGAAAATTATTTCCTCTAGGAAAATTATTTCCTATAGGAAATTTCCAACAGGAAAATTATTTCCTATAGGAAATTTCCAACAGGAAAATTATTTCCTATAGGAAAAAATTTCCTATAGGAAAATTTCGAGTTCCCATTGTCAAATTACTGTGGGAAAAAAAATTCCTATAGGGCATTTTCAATAGGGAATGCTAAGAAAGAAGTCGTAATGCGGGGATAGCTGAAGTAGGAGGCGTAGAAAAGTGAAGGTAGAGGAGCAACTGCTCGATGGCTGAGTCCAGGCTGCGTCATCAGGGGGTATTAAAAGTCAGGAAAATGAAGTGGTAACAGTAAATCATAAATGCGCAAGGTGTGCATGATAATTAGTTATGTGAATTTGCTGGGGATCCATTAAGGGGAAGTTGGTGATATAAGAGTTCCGAGACGACAATTCATATTTACCATGCCACTAAGATTTTTAATAGAAATTATCAGATGTTCTAAAATGTACTAGACTGCTTTCGCATTTTTTTAAAAATAGTTCTTAATAGTAGATATTTTTCCATATGGGTTGTACGCGGGATTTTCGGAATATTCACCAGTGCCAAAATTTAACCTTCTTATAACAGAGAAAGCAATACTAAATTCCGTTCATTTCTAGTGCAGATTAGGCACCATCGTATTTACCTTTTATTATGCTAATTAGGGCCTTAAATTCTGTACTTATCCTACACTCAATCGAAGTCCGCGGTATTTTTATTCATAGTCCACTAGCTCCATTCCTTAAGTTAAATCAGTAAAATTATTTATATCGAATGGACGATATCACGATATCGACTTTGGGAACGTGGGGTTTTTCGAACTAAGTTCAAAAATGCACGGGAAGGTGATATTGGTATGATTCTAGTTTTCCGTGACATTCGCCACTTGTCCTCGATTTGAATTTGTTTTGAAATTACAGGCAGAATGGTTGTTTGTAGATATTTTCTTCAAGGTTATTGTAAGTTTGGTGATCGCTGCAGGTACCAGCATTTTCAAGATAATCGCAGTAAGCCTTTTCATGTTTTTTCTTGCCTTCCTGGTTCCTCGATTTCGTTTGCCTTGTTTATACTTAAATACCTGTGAATTTTCTTAGTTATGTGATGCAAAGTAACATGTGTTTCATCTTTTTCACTTTCATTCCACCAACATCCAAGCTATTGCACCACGACATAAAATGTATTATCATTGACCATATTATCATTTACTTGAACGAATACATACATACATACATTCCCTTAAAAATTCATTGACTGCAGTACCTCCCCTATCAATCAAACCAGGATCTGTGATTAACTACTTAGTTGCGGCTCATTAGTTCAATGTAGGCAGCTCATTCAGGGCAAATCACCATGTTTGCTTTCCAGTTGAAAGTCCAACATTTTGAACAGACTTAATTAAAACTCTATATTCGTTGTATTCTACTGTCGTACTAGCGGTTAATGCTGTGATTGAATGACGAAGATCTAGGCAGTAATACTACTTGAGTAGCTTGGGAAATATTACTGCCTAGCTGCTTCGTGATCAGTGTTCTTCCCAAGGCCTTTGGAATGAGTCTGCCGCCAGTATAGTTTTACATGCCGTCCGGCGAACGGAATTGCAATTTTTGGTAACTCTTGTCTTGTAAATAATCCCACCAAGCTTCTGCTATATTCCTGCTTAAATGTAAAAATGTTTGGCCTTATTGATATGGTGGTGATTCATTGTGGTGCCCGTTGCATTCTTTTTTCTGTGAAATTTAGTGTAGGTTATAGGTATAGTATTAAAGCCGGTATTGCTTCCATTGTTGCTTGCCTGACAATTAAACTGGTATGATGCATAATGAGTAAGTCCCTAAATAAAAGGTTTCACTGTACTGAATGAATAATCAGTACCTACCACCTAACCATCTTCGTAGACGTTTGATCAATAAAATCTGTTTTCGTCCCCAGGCTCTCTATTCTTCCCTTAAAAAGTCACCACATCCTCACTCAGAGGAATCACACTCGCCTAGCCTTCAGTTGAATTCACACCCGACTGTTGTCTTTGTGTCCATTCAGCTTCATGTCTGGGATTTTCTGTTCGTTCACTCTTGTCAAGCATTTTATTCCTTGAATAAGTTTTCTCTTGAAATTATGGAGGATGTTGATAATAAGCCAAATGAATGGGTGGATTAATGTCTTTGTTTTGGGGTGTGAATCGCTACTTTCCATTGATCTGGGGGTTATGGAATACCTTATGATTGCCTTTTTTTCCTATTTTACCGGAAATAACCCTGCATTCCCCCTTAATCTGCCCCATCCTAATGTAGCTTATTTGGCTGTAAATATTACTGACTTTGAGCCCACTTCATCTTTGTTCGACTGACTACGTCCAACGGGTGGCCATATCACCCTTACTCTTGCAGAAAGCCCAAAACACCAGCAGAGATTTTGAAGTCACCCTTTTTACTTAGTCCTTCATAATTGAAGTATTGTATAATTATCGACCTCTGCATGGAATTTAAGATTTGTATCTCGAGGATAGGTCAACAATTTTCAAACTATAACTCCTTGCCAACGTTTCGGTGTATAATTAACACCATCTTCAGGACTCACACTTAGCCAGGAACAACATGTTTCAACAATCCACATCTCCAAATAAAACTGTATAATATTTATCAGGATAAGGAGCTATGAGAACCATTCCATAAAATGGTTCTGATAGCTCCTTATCCTGATAAATATTATACAGTTTTATTTGGAGATGTGGATTGTTGAAACATGTTGATCCTGGCTAAATCCGAGCCCAGAAGATGGTGTCAATTATACACCGAAGCGTTGGCAAGGAGTTATAGTTTGAAAATTTTTGACCTATCCTCGAGATACAAATCTTACAGTCCTTCATAATGTTGCCTCTTATTTCTTGTTTAAAAAATTAATATTAAAAAATTATCACCCCATATAGAGGAATCTCAGGGATAGACCTCTCTCGGAATACAGTTATTCCTTTTTTAATCTGATGTGTTCTAATTTTATCTGTTTCACCCTTATCAAATAATTCAGTCAACAGGTAAGCCCACAATTAAATGCATTTATTTCTGAAAGCATTTACTTGTGCCCTCAGGCACTTGCGTTGCGAAGGGCACATCAGAGTAGATGCAAACTTAGTTTTCTTGAGGAAAATTCCTGATTGGTAAAAAAAATTGGTAGGCTATCATAGTTATTTGCTTGCATACAGCCTTTAAAGCTAATTTTAACTTTTAATGTTTTAAATTAAACATTTTTTATTGTTATTAAGTAAAATGTCATTGTTTAGTTTTTGCTGTGTTTCTTGCCAGGAACACATCCCCATCCCTTTTGTGTTAAAGTTTCCTCATATTTTTGGATATTTGAATTTTGCAAAGACCCATTGGAATGCATATCCAGTGTTTAGTAAGTCATGGCTGCAGTTGCATTTATCGAATGAACCAACGGTACTGGACGTTTTCCAGGTCCCAGTCCAGGGGGAAATTACCATGGCCACCACAACCGCTCGTGGCATGCTCCAAACCACGGACCGTCTCCCGGGAGGGCAGGTTCTCCGGTGGGCAATGGTCAGGTGCCACAGGCTGGACCCAGCTCGCTTAATCCACTTGATTTGGCGTAAGTTCACTGTCAGTCCGTAATGGATTGACTTTTCACGTGTTTCCTGTTTATTAATGGCGGTTTTTCTTATTTTTTTACTGATTACAAGAGGTCATGTACCAGAATTAGGTTACAAAGGTCGTGGCCAACAAAAATAAAGGAATGACATTTATGAATTTTACAGAACCTTTGGGATTTTATTTCATTAGATGATACTCTCACATACTGACACCTTAGTTATGAGTTGTGTCTTTCCAAAGTGTTGAGTCTGAACGACTCATTTGGAAATTTTATGTTCATATTAGTTTCATGTTTTGTTCTTTTAGAGCCACCTTTTTCACTAACCATGTTGAGCAATCCTCTTATTCTTTTCATTCCTATCCTTCAATATATTCACTTTTCACACCCTTTTAATTACAGTTGCCAGGAATTTAACTCGACAGTATTTGGCATTAAAATACTAGATTTTCCAGCCTATAATTCATGCTTTCCCCCCCTTAAAGAAATCTGCTGAAATCTTCTTGCGTCTAATGCCAAGGTCAGGTTTGATGTAAAAGACTACTGGCATTGAGCTTTTTCTCATGGTGCTACTTAACTGAATTCTGGAGACTTAACATTGACATATGCCTCAATTTTACTGTAGATTTGTCTGTTGCTATATTGTTTAGACAGTCATTTGTGGTTACAATCTATTGCTACAATACATACCAGTAATCTTTATTGCTTATAGACTTGTCAAAGTCTGCCTGATATGAATCTTCCGGGTTCCTCAGTTCTACAGTTTCTCGCTTGAGCCAAGAAAGAACCAGAATTGGCTGAATCAACCACTTCCTCGGTTCCATTCAAATTTTTATAAACTTTGAAATGTTAAAATTTTGACCCAAGGTTAGGCACATGGAATTTTTTTTTGCCTCAGAATTCTCACATATGCCAAAATACTTCTTCATGTCTCCAGAAAATGTGGTAAATTGGCAGAATTAGAAAATGAATAAAAATGCTTCATGAGTTTTTACCTTTGATACAATTGATAAACTCATTTAATCTGATTTGTTTAATCCGATCTGTGGCGACATGTACTATCATTTTATGTTTATAGATATTTTAGTGCAAACTCAGAGGCAGGTAGTTATGGAGATTGTTTAGGTCAAACTTTGTTTGTATAATTGCTTGTAGCGGAAGTATGGCGGAGATTTTAGGAGAAAATTTTTTCCGTGGAAATAAACTTTTTTTTTCCTCGGGGCTTTTTTTTTTTTCAATGTGTTTGGGATTTAACATGTATATCGCATGGATCACTGCGCTTCCATTCCATGTGCTTTTGTAAAATCCTTCGTGTTTGTATTATGTTCACCACGAGTCGCAGTAGAAACAGGCATGCTATTGTACGGCCCATTTTCGCAATAAATATCAAATGTAAATAAAAAAGAGCCAAAATGTAAAAAGAGCCAAATGTAAATAAAAACACTAGGCCTAGTAGCCTAGCCTAGCTTAGACCTACTTATATTAGCAAAGACGGTTCATGTACGAGTACAAAACCATTTCAAGCAACAGACAGAATTTGCGTGGTTAGTGTCATCCGGGCATGTGATGGACTCCTCCTTCTTTTTCCTTTTAACATGGCGTTGGACTTTATCTTGGCTTGTGTGAAACACTACACACGATCAGCACAGCCAGCTGATTTTCTTTGCGAAATAAATACTAGCCATAAACCATGGAATTGTGTAGCTTGCTGCAATTAGAGAAACTAGTTGGTCAACCTGTCAGTATTTTTAAATTTAGCCAAAACAATCGAATAATCGTACCCATGAGTAAAATGGCATCAGTTTCCGAATATTTAAAAATCTTAATGAAAATTTGATTGAACACTTAAAATCGACCCAAAATTGATGTCGTCATATTTTGGCATAATTTTGTAATTCACGCATCATTTCGTAAATAAAGAGTGATTTCGTGATTTGTTGTGATTTAATTAAGGATTTTTTAATCTGTGAGATGTAATTTGGACTTGTTAACACAAAAAGCACAGTTTTTCGATGTTTGAAGATAGTCGTAACTTCCAAAAACACCTGGTCCATACATTTAGAATTTTCTCATGGAAATAAAATATTCTGAAGTTCTGAAACAACACCAAGTGATATGTGCTATGGCCGCTACAGCCTGTAGATTAAGCGATAGTTAGATGTGAATTAATTTTGTGTTTCTTGATCCCAAAAAAAAATGTTGAAAAGCAAATTTTGTTAAATTTAAATTAAAAATTCTGCCACTCACTCATTCAAATCTCTTACAACTGCTGTTTACTGAACTGCGATAATGTTAACTTCAGTCTAAAGATAGTCCAAGGAAGCACGTTCAAGCAGAAAAGTAAGCACTCTGGCTCCCAGGGCTAGGATACGAAGACACGAGACGACCTGTGTTCTGAAGAATTGTGGTTAGAATACTGTTCCCTTTCAACCTATCCCTATGTGTAATCCCGGGCCCCTTTCTTGTCCTAACACCCCCTCCCTGGCCACACGTCCATGTGGTGGTGTGCTGAGTGTAGTATATTTATATACATGCAGACTGGTAATGTTTTTCTCTTGTGTTACTGCTTGTGATGGTGGTTTGCAGGGAGGCCATCAAGGCGGACGTGCTTGCCATGGAGGAGGGGAGGCAGTGGCCCCTCACGTGCTACACCCCCTCAAAGGACTTTGGTGGCTTTCCTGGATTCCACGACACTTCAATGGAAGAAGTGCGCTACGAAGCGTATCAAGCCCAGTCCTCCGGCACATTTGACCAATACGTGAGTGAAGTGTGCACGCTGGTGTGCAGCATAGTTCAGGTTTCAATTCAAGGACTTGTGATTTGAGGCTCTTTGCTCTCTGTTCGATAGGAAATGAGTGGATGGGGAAGGGATTGAATGATTTGGTGGAAAAAGCAAAGAGAATGCCTTTCTCAAGTATACCTTGTATTAATATTGTAGCATGTCTGTACTTTCTGGTGTGCAAGTTTCCAAATATTAGTAGTTTTTGATTTTTAAGTGCCTGGATTGCCAAGGCCTTCTTATTTGTCTTTTTGCATCTTTGCGTATTCCAATCAAACACCTTACTATGTGTAAGTAAGTCTGAATCTCCCTATTTACCTCCCCCCACCCCTACTGCCTTGCCCATGGATTCCTTCCAATTACCCAAAGCCTTTGGCTTGCCAACCTGGCTACTGTGGCACCTTTCATTACCATGACTTACCAACAAAATCTAGATAATAAGGAGTTTTTTATATTTGAAGAGCTAGAATTCTGGATGCTAAGGGGTTCATCATGGACAGCATCAAGGATGAACCAAGGACGGAGGGCAGGTCTGGGAAAATAATGTGGATGTGGTTGACAGCCCTACCTGTAATAAATGTGTACAAACTGGCGATGGTTTGGTGCAGTCCATGAATCGTTGCTCTGTTAGTTTATTACCAGAGAACTAAAATAAACTTGAAAATATATGTATTTGTTCTTGAAACAATGCATAAACAGTGGTTTTCACGAAGAGAAATTAGTCAAAGATCATTATATCGAGTGAATGTTGTCAGAGTTATGATTCTTCAAAAATCTGTTGTGTCTTCTTGATTTGCTAGACATGATAATCATGAGATTAAGTTCAAACACTGTGGAATATTTTTATAATTGAACGAACACAACTTTGCATTTTCCACAGTTTTATTTTCCTCGAGACGACCGTTTTCAGCCGTTACACCACCATCGAAAGGAATTCTGGTGGGGGGTGTTCAAAGTACACCACCACCCATTTACTCGGGGGATTGGGGTGAGGGGAGGAGGAAGTCTTGCCAACAGAGGGGAGAGGTGAAGAAAACTCATTGAGGGGTCTTAGCACAAAGGCCAATTTCCTCCTGCTCCAGATCATCCAGTTTCCCTCCTCTTGGAACTACAGTAAAACCCCCATACAACGAACACCCATACAGCAAAATTTTAAGGAAAACTCCCTATTTCGAAGTCATTGGCCCGGTCCCGGACCCTTCCAATGGACAATCCACGCAAAAAAACCTCCCGTAACGAACCTCTCTAACTACGAAAACTCCGTACATCGAAGTCTGCGCTTGGGCCCAAAACATGAAAAGTGCCCCTCTAGAACGAATTATTGAGGAAAAAAATGTAGCATTCTTCAGTTACAGGTAATTTTTCCATAGACATTTACGTAATGAGCAGGAAGTAGAACAGCAGCGGAGAGTACCGCGTCTTAACCCTTCCGCTCCGGGCTTCGAAAATGTTTACATCCGAGACCTACAGAGCAAAAGGCATGAAGGAAACTTGACTCTCTGGCTCCGTGAAGGCTCGTTTACACGTATCTTATGGTGGGAACCGGCAATTCTGATGGTTCCCACAATAAGAAAGGTGTAAGGGAAGCCAATGGTCCACTCATCGTTAGCTGATCCGGGTGATAGTTGGGTGGATGAGTAATGCACCAAGAGGGGAGGGGGGAATACCAGTCAGTGCCAGCTGGCCAGTCGTAACCCAATACTGAAAGATACTCTGAAAAGATCAGATCAGAGGGGCTATTCTCCACTCTCACTCATCCACCCCACCTCATTTGCGAAGGTGCAGGAGGTGAGGATGGATCTCAATTTTCCCTTTTTAAATCGTATCAGATTACTTTCCCGTATTGGGTTACATTCCCGGGACCCCATGAATGGGAGGAGCTCCATGTTTTCCTCTAAAATGGTTTCAAATTACCTTTCCGTATCGCATTTTATTTTGGGAGAGGCAGGTGGAAGGTTATCCTAAGACTGTCCGTCCACCTGCCTGTAAGGACCGTGTTCATTCCCGTTGGCGATAAATTTTTTCATGCTTATTTTCTTTGTTTTTCCTTCGTGGAATTCTATGTTAAAATTTAATTTTTACCTTTCTATTCAAAGTTTTTTTTTAACGAGTGGAAATATTTTTTTTCGCGAACACCATTGGGCTTATTTTTTTTTCTTTCCCGCGAAGTCAACGTAATTTCTTTGTTTCCCCATTCTTTCACCACGCAAACTTCATTTGCAAGACCTCCTGTTGATATTATAATTATACAATAGTCTAAATAATTGTTACATCATTATTTATAAGACCCACGATCAAAGATCCCCGTTTTCTTGTTTTGTCGTGCATTGAAAAAAGGAGGGGAAAATGTGATCGGCTTATCTACTAATTTCTGTAATCGAATCACCATTTCACGATCTAAAGACGTACAAATAAATACATTGTAATAAGGCTCGTGTTTTAAATGGCGAGAGTGACCACTTTCAGAAAATTTTCATTATTGTATAATTATATCAACAGGAGGTCTTGCAAATGAAGGAACAAATCAAGTTTGCGTGGTGAAAGAATGGGGAAACAAAGAAATTTCGCGGGAAAGAAAAAAAAAATAAGCCCTATGGTATTCGCAAAAAAAATATTTCCACTCGTTAAAAAAAACTTTTAATAGAAAAGTAAAAATTAGATTTTAACATAGAATTCCACGAAGGAAAAACAAAGAAAGTAAGCATGAAAAATTTGTCGCCGACGGGAATCGAACATGGTCCCTCTGCACCGCAGCCCCGTACGCTAATCAATGGACCACACACTTGATGCCGGAGGCTGATAAATAGGAATTTTATAATGTCTGTATATGTTTAAATGCCTTTTTTGTTAACTATTGGAGTTATACGCCCATATGTGGAGTGATTCGTGAAAAGCATTCGGAGTTCTATATGCATACGAATTTTCATCGAGATCTGCGACCCGTTTATCAGACCCTTGTTAGGAGGGCGAAGTATTCAAAAATTCATTGGTTGGTGTTCAACCAATGAGAGCGGATTTTATCTACTCTGTACACATCCCAAAGGAAAATCTGGAGTAACCTCTCTACTCTATCCAAATATTGCTATTGCCGTCTTAACCTTGATGGATGTGGTCTGTTAACCGGCAAATGGTGCGTTTGCTCGAGATCGCCCCAATATTTGCTTGATTGCTTGAGGATACCTTTTTTCCCAGAAATCACAGCCGAAAATGAGGGTGCGCCTCTTACACGAATTTTTTATCTGCCAGCCTTCGAGCCTCGGTCACGATATGAGCGGCGGGCTGCAGAGCAGTATCGCGACAGGGCGGTAGTGGCCACGAAATGAGCAGTGATTCGACCTAAGATAAGTTCAGAATCTGAAATGGCAGTACATACTGTCAGAAGACAGAACGTTCTCGGCCTACATTTTGCCACAGAATGAGAAGAACGGCACAAGAAAAATTTAATACCTGGGATTGGCGGCGAGCGGCACCTATGCTGCTCACGTCTATCATGGCTGGGTTCGAGTGTGTTCCATGTCAAACATTAGGAACATAAAACTCAGCGTTGCCACTCTATCGCTCGCCTACAGCCGCGCCGATCGTATCGCGGCCGAGGCAAGTCCCTGGAGAGCTGAGTGACCTTGGTGCTTAGCGTGAGTCATCAAGGGGAGGGTATCATTCGCTCGCTTGTTTATGGGGGACGCAGTTGCCTAATAACTTTAAAAACTTTTTGTTTGACAAGGCAAGGGTGTGGGGTGCAATTGGGGGACAGCGATTGGCCACGCGACAAGTGCAAGCACTGGAATTTTCCACCCCCCTAACTTTCTCATTTTCTGTCACCGGACACTTTTGAGTGACTCAACTGTATGCACCTGCCTTAAGCTCAACTGAGAGAATTCTGTGAATATTAACATTTGTGCATGCGTCAACATAGGTCAGTGTTGTTCCAAAATGAACAAGGGCAAAAAGTTGTGGTTTTTCACGGTAGTTGAAAAAATTGAAGTGCTTTAAGTCATCAAAGATGCTGAGGATGTAGGAAACCGCGCTGCCGGACTAAGGCATGATGTGCCGGAATCGTGCATTAGAAGATGGAGGAAGGATAAGGTTGCACTATTCTATAGCAATAGGGACAGAAGGTCTTTTCAGGGAAAATCTACGAGCTGTGACAGGACATGCACGCGTGTGCCGCCGTACTGCGACGCCTGTCTCACTAGTAAGTCAGCCGTTTTTATGTACCTAAATCATGATTTTTTTTATCTTGTCATTCATTGAAGATTTTTGTTGGACTATATTGAAATAATAACTGCTTTAAATTCCATAGACAGTTATGATTTCTTTCAAAGTTTGACTTTTTTCAAGTTTTGATGTCGTATCTACGCCTTATCGTTCGTTTTTTACGTGGCTGATGCTTGGGTATTTTGCATTTAACGTGTTTGCATTCCCACTCGTCATCGTTTACAGCAAAATATAATTTGTAAAAGTTAACCACGTTTTAAAAGGCGACTTACAGCGACTATGACTTGTGCATTAGGAAAACGGTGAGGGGATTCGGATTTATATATCAGAGCTCGGTGCGACTGTCCGCACTTACCAACTAAACACGAATTGTAGCGAGGTCGGATTTGTTTTGTTTTAATGAATATCAATTACTCCACACATTCCAAAGGACAATAAACAATGCAAGCATTGTAGGGCCTTGGCTACAAGTGAATACTTGCCTCCGAGGTCCATACATGCCTATGAAAAATGCCGCGTAAATTATAAGAGAATATCGCAAGCGGCTTTGATAATGGCCGAAAATTCGAAGTTAGACCCGCAACACCTCGCAATAGGAGAAAAAAAAGCCCCAAAATTTTTTCTTCAACTTCGACGCATAAAAAGAGGGGTGCGACTCTTACAATCGTTAACGGCATCGTCAATGCATTATCATCTGAGATTGCCAATGTGACCTCAGTGCATTGCCGACTGCCAAGTTTTTACTCGTGGTAACTAACTCGCCCCACCTCACTTCCATCGTCGTTTATCGATATCTAGTATATTCTGGTCACGAACATAGATATTTACCGGTATTTCAATGGGATTCCAACAGTGCGTTTTATTTCTTTAGTCTAAATGGGAATATGTGCTCTTTCAAGCAAAATTGCTGCATAAAACTGCCAATTGATATTGAATTAAATTATTGCACTCTAAGAATAATATCGACTAGATACTCAGAAAAATTATGGAGCACTTTAAAAAATACCTAATCCTTAGGCATTAATTTTGGCGCTCCTTTACTTTCAGACCATAACTAAAGTAAGCGATGAGGCGTAGAGCAGAATCGACGAAAAAAACAATAATTTCAATTAGAAATACGCAGATTGAAAATAACGCGGTGATAGCCACGGTATTTGATGGTAAATAATAACAATTGTTTATCATCACTCTAGGAAAGGTTTTAATGGTGAATAAAGCAAGATTGAGATATTTACTCGACTTGAATCGTAAAGCACGTGGAACACTTGGATGCCCCTGTGGAGACGCAACCCGCACACCACCTCCATACATTGAAAACCCCCTACATCGAAGTCATGATTTTTCCGGTCCCAACAAATTCGTTGTATGGGGGTTTTACTGTATATGGAGTATCTCTGACTGGAAGTTACTGCTTTGGTCCTCCTCCATGTTACCCATAGCGAGGATTGAAGTTAAGTCTCCACTGTGGAGACAGTTTCTTAGCTCTTTGCACCTGGTTGAAAAACTTTGCCCCATCTGACCATTATAAAAACATTTACAATTGCCACAATTAAGTCTTATGTATGCCACATTTTTTGTGGAGTCAATTACATCTTATGAGTTGAACAAAATTTGTGCTGTTGTGCTTTGGTTGCGGAAGCAGACCTTGTGTGTGCCCCTGGGGGTTGGGCTTCATAAACGGAGTTTGCTAGTTTCACAGAAAAAGGGATTTATCTCGACTTAAATTTCATTTGAGTCTGGAAGCAGAGAAGTTGCCTGCTTAAAAGATTGTTGGTTTTATCTTTTTGTTAAAATTTTAACCTTGTCTAAGATTTTCCCGGTGAATCTGACGTAGAAATGTTTCACGGGTGTTCCACTGCATAATGGGCTTCATATCCACCAGATACCAAGCCTATTGCCCAGTGGAATGAAACATTTCTACGTTGTAACTGTTGTTTGCAGCTATTTCTTTTCAAGTTTGAAGTTCATGGTTAAAATAAAAATTGGAAGTTCCCTTTTGCTTTGAATGCCGTGTCGTGCAGATTTTTCATCACATGTGAATGAACGCTGCTTATAAACTTTGTAATCTGAATCTCCGTACAAGGCAATGGTCACATGTTAAAATGGCTCTGCAGTCGAGCAAGATGCAAGCTAGGAAAAAGGTCCCAGTTGTCTGTGGAGCATGAGACCGGGCATGAGACACTCTACGGCGTATCTCTACCCTTCCTCTCAGCCACACGGCATGTGTCATCCGCAGTCAGTCATCTGTTTTCGCTGTGGATTCACTAATTAACTGTTCATTGCTAGCTTGGAAAATATAGGCTCCCAAGTGCATTCTTTATGTTCAGCTGATCATTTACTAATTTTAAACGGAACTTTAATGTTATTTAACGGAACTCTAATGGTAAGTTGTAGGTGGCACTCTTGACAAAGAACTTTGTTAATAACACTTGTTTACAAATTGATGCTTTATTAGTCACACCAAGGAAAATGCCTTATTTTATGAGGACTTTTTATGCTGAATTCAAATATGTAAGTGGTTTTTACCCATCAGCCTTAGTTTCCACGAGGCGCCGGAAAAAACCCAAAAAATCCCAGATTATCCAATTTATATCAATTGTTTGTAAATAAAACATGCGCTAATCCCATCCTAATTATCGTGCAACAATTAATCAAAAATCAAGATACTGGCCATGATTTAAAATTTGAATGCCGATGCAATTTTTCCACCCACGCAGATTCAGGGCCGTAGGCTTCGAGTACAAAAATAAAAAAAACTGATTTTTTTTCATAAAATTCGAGTTAGTGTCTGTATCACCGCCCCAGACTACGCTTGCGTTGGCCATAAATACTATTTATAGGAGAAACATCACATACATAACAAATGTGCAGAGGAACGTTTCCCCACAAAGTCCTCTAAAAATAAGACTGTGAACTTTCTAATTTTTAATTTATTTATTTCTAGAATTCTCAGCGAGGGAAGGCGTGAATTCCAAGCTTAAAAGGTTTTAAAAAAAAGTTAATTACATAAAAGAACAAGAGAAATTAATCACGTTAAAGTTATTTCTAGTGAAGAAAGCATATTTATAAATATTTCCTTACCGTTTTCCTGTGAACTTTTGCCTCAGGAACGTCTCTTCGTAAGATCCAGCTGTAGTCGGACACGATTGCAGCACTCCATTTGTCTTGCTTTTCATTTTGTAAAATATCCGGGTGAAAATGTTCACCATGCTCATCACTAACGGTGTCAAGGTTATCCGGGAAGAAGTCAAAATGATAGTTCAACGTAGCCCAACTAACACCATGAGGTACGATAGTGAGGGGTCTGGGTTCAAGTAGCGGGTCAAGGTGAATGATTTTTCCTGCTGTGGAATTTTTCAATTAATTGTCTCATAGCATAAGATTAGGCATAGCTATGTATGCACTCATCCGCATTCCCTGCATCTTGATGTCAAGGAAATGCACCTTGTAACCTTTTAAGTCGTCTCCCTGGGTGGCTACTAAAAGTAAACACTGCTTGCTGAATCGGTCGTGTGGTTGGATCCATTTTCTTATTATCCGTTACATCTTCATTAGCAGCTCCTACCTTGATTACTTTCTCAGATCTAATTGGTCCAGAGAGGAACGTATTTATTCTTGCATTTTAAAATTAGATTTAGGGTGGTATAAAGTTTAAAAAACATTTTCTAACATTAAACATTTATTTATTCAAAATTTTCATTTTTCACCCTTAATTGAACAATGTCTAACAATGTCTAACAATGGAATAGGTATGCATGTAATTTAACAAAAAATTGGATAATATGGATTCATTTTTACCTTGGAACTTAAATTCATTTTTACTATTCATGGGTACGAGAATAAAATTATGTGGAATTTTCAAACCCATAGCGAACCGATAAAAGCTCCCAAAGGAATCATTTTTCACTGTTCAAGGCTTTAATCTCATATCCCTGATTTTAAAAAATGAAATTGGTCCAAAAAATTTCTCCTTGTATTTTTGCTTTTCGAAATAAGTTTAGTTTAATGTAAACAAGCAATTTTTTATCATTGAGCATTTTATTTTTCAAAATTTCAATTTTTCATACTTAACAACCCCTTTGATGGGGACAATTTTTTGAATAGTCACTCCCCTGGTGGGGCTTTTTTATCCTCTGATAGTCTATACATTTAATTTTTGGTGGAATATAATGTTATTAATTTCTGAGTAAAAATATGAAAAAAAAAATTTTTTAACTGTCTGGGAAATTATTTAAACAATTTTTGTTAACAACAATTAGGTAATTTCATGCTATTTTTCATGCTATTTTTTCATGCTAAATTGTTGATAAAAATATTTTACTTACCAATGAGGCTATTTCTCCATTGCTGTTCACCACTGCTTATAGTTTTTTAAAGGTATATTTACACACTGTTCCATCTTTCACCTAGTACTGCATTTGGGTGTGGTACGCGCGGAAGCACGGAGCAGGACAGAGTGGAACATTACACTCTTTGCAGTAGTATATTGTCTCTTTCCTCTGCTTGTGTGACAAACACACTACACATCTCTTATGTGCATATTTTTTAGTGGCAGTTGGTGGATTTAGGTCCGGAAAATGCCTTCCTGATAGCCTTAGGGGAGAGTCTAGTTTTGAGCGATTTCCTGGCACCTTAGAAGTCGCTCTTCCGTATTTGTGGAATAAACGGTAAATGAGATCTAAACGGAAATTCAAGTGATTTTCTTTCCCTCCATGCTTTTTATATATTACGTAAGCGTTGAAAGCGCATAGATCAAGAAGGTGTCGGAACATCTTCTGATAGTACTTCTTCATTCTCTTCCTCGCCGTACTGTACGTCACCATGTACTGATCCGAAAGATCAACTCCTCCCATGGTGTCATTGTAGTCCACAATGGCGAGAGGTTTCTCCTTTGTCTTCCCTTTCCTGTCCCGCACTGTCTTTGTGCTAGCATCATGGACACTGCTCAATATACAAACATCCCTCTTGTCCTTCCACTTCAAAGCCATCAACTTATTTCTGAAGGCGGCTGCAACTTCTCCCGTTTTCAATTTTTTCATCATTACAAATTTTGGCAGCTCCTTTCTGTTTGACCTCACCGTTCCCAACGCATCGGTTTCCATCGAATTCAAAAAATCATAGAGCTCTGGACTGCTGTAGTAATTATCGAGCCCTATCAGATAACCCTTGTTCAGTAACTTTTCTGAAAGTGTTAGCACAATTCGTGAGGGTTTTGTGAAACTGCGAACATCAACTCCACCCACATCATTTGCAAGTTCCGTATCTTGTCCCGTGTACATTATCATATTCCAAACATACCTACTTTTTGCCTCACAAAGCTTATACGATTCCATTCCAAAACGTGACCTTTTTTTTGGAATATACACCCTCCACCCAAGACGGTCTTTCCATAGTAATAAACTTTCATCAATAGATATGTGTCCTTCGGGAATGTAGCTCTCAGAAAATTTTCTTATGCAGTGATCGAAGAAAGGCTTGATTTTATACAGCTTTGGGGATACTGGTCCGGTGTCACTAAAACATTCATTATCTGCAAAATGCAGAAATCTCAAGAGGAGAAAAAACCTCTTCTCACTCATTATTTCGTAAAATATGGGGATTGCCAAGATCCGGTTGCGGGTGAAGTAACTTGTTATAGTGGGCTTTTGTATTATACCCTGCAAAAGCATCATTGCACAAAACAACTTTATTTCCTCCCCATTGGTATCAACCCAGTCTTTATCGCGGCTTCTCCTTTCCATTTTCTGCTGCAAAGTTTTTTCGCTAATTTTTTGCTGCGCATACTAATTAGTTTGCTGTGCTATATAGTTACATATATCAGCATCAATAAAATGTTCAAAAATGTCGTCAGACTGATATTTTTCTGCGAGATCACCTTTTGAACCTGCCTCAAATCTAGCCGGGAATCTAGGTCTAGGAGTACCTTGTTCAATCCAGATGGTGGAATGTGATTGAAATGTATCGCCTTCCTCATCATCATCATCCTCCGGTTCACTTTCGGTTTCGCTCTCAGAAATCTCCTGCAATTCTTGAATCCTGCGAGGAAACCCTGGTGCTGTCCCACTGGTACCAGCGATAGTTCCCACTGACACATTTGAGTGTTCCTCCTCTGATTGAGAGCTGCTTTCACTCATACTCTCCTCTTCTTCACTAAGCTCCAACATTTTGCTTATGACATCAGCAGGCAGCGTAGGCGGTCTCTTAGCCATTTTATGGATAACTTAGGCTAAGAACTGACAATAATGAAGTACATATACACGAAACAAAAGTTCTATGGAAGTGACTACTAAAAATTATAAACTACTCACTGACGGAAATGTTATAACAGCGTCAAAAACACAGAAGAAGAGCAGATCAAAGATGAGGAATTTTCGAGGAGGAGAATATCACAAAATAAGAGAACCTAATAATGGGTAACACACGTACTCCTATGTCTACTACACAGAAGAAAGAAAACTCAAATAAAAAAAGGAGTAAAACTTGGGATACCCTACAAGCTGAATTTCCACTCGAAAAATAAGAGCAGATATCAAAGAAATTCCAAATGTTCAAAGTACACCTGTAACTATTCGCACGAAAAGAACTCCGAAGAAGCACCGAAAAAGAAACACATTCGTCCACCAAAAAGGCACTCCAAAACTGAATCCTTTTCCCTTAGAAATGTGACCGAGGGTAAGTGAAAGAAAAAGTACCGTTAGAGCTTCCTTGGCCTCAAAACTACCATAAAACTTCCACGAAAGAAGAGAATTTCTATACCACTGCTGTGGAGACCACTGCGTTCAAAAAAATCACGCTAGATGGCAGAACCATACAGAGCATAGTTCCGAAAGATCTGCGTCTTTAGATGCATTCCCCGAGGAGGGAAAAATCTTCATATGAAGCGCGTCTGTAGACGCTCTCCCCAATTCGGCGTTGTCTCCGACGTGCGTCTGTAGACGCGCTCCCCATTAAAGGGGTTAATACAGTAGAAACTCGAAATTATGAAGTCAACGGGACCAGAAAAATCGGCACTTCGTAATATCAAATTTCGTATGAACGAGTATCTTTCAAAAACATCGAGATGAAGCTCTTTTTTTGTTTCCTTAGATTACGATGTACTCTCGCGACGTACTTGCATGATTTACGAAGTTATAATTCATGAAAGTATACTTAAATGTGTATCCATGCCCACAGGGTGCACTCATTGTCAGTTGAACACAGTGGCGGATACATATGGGGGGCGCGCGCCCCCCCTTGCGGGGCCGCCCGCGCCGCCCCCGCCAGTCAGCCCGCACGCTATTCGTTCGTTTCTTTCGTCAGTCGACTCTGAGTCGAGTTATTGAGTAGTTGTACTTTCTTATGTAGCACGCGCGCGCGTCTGCGTCATCGTATTTTATACGTTTCTGTCTGGCACATAGATAGCTAACCTACGAGAAAAGTTGCGGCCATTCTAGTGATCTCGATACGTTATTCTGTCTGGCATTTGTTCGAGAAAAGTCGCGAATATTCTACTGTTTGTATCTGTTCACACTCCTTAAAAGTCTGGAAGCGAACATTCTGGCACCTAATGTTCTCGAAACAACCGAGCTACATATATAAGGGAAGCAGAGTCGCTGCCAGGCAGTCAGTTTGAAAGCTACAATCGTCGCGATAACTTGCGCCCCCCCCTTGAGTTTTTTCTGTATCCGCCACTGGTTGAACACAACTTATTTGTCGGAGTTTGATTCTTCCTATTTTTGGGATTTCCACAGCGTCGTTCCTAGCTTTTCGCGGCGGAAATCCCGAAAATCAGAAGAATCAAACTCCTTCCAAGCCCAGCCGAAATTTACATCACGACAACTAACTTTTCGTTCTTTTTTCCAATGAATGATTAGGCAATGAAGCTTCTTTGCACAATTTTCGTGCAGTTTGGACTAAGCCTATGAAGCTTCTTAGCGTATTTTTCTATATTATTTCCTAACTGGAGAACTCGTAACTTAAGCGTTAGCGATGTGTAATCATCAGTAATATTGATTTATAAATACATTAAGGCAGTGAGCGACTTGTGCGATCATTTGCACCGGATATTGAAGACAGTGAAAATAAGATTCTCTCACGGATTTTATGCGATGGATGCATGTTATGTATTTTGTACAAATACTGATAAGCCCGTTAATCTCGCGAAATAACAATCGTTATTCTCCCTTGGATTCACCTTATTTGTGCGTGGTTTTTTCCGATACGATGGAGCTTATAGAGAAGTCCAGCTAAATATGTACCTCCTTTCAAAAGTAGATTTTACATACAAGCCACGCACTTCAACGGTGAAGGCGATGTAACTCCTTTTACACTTCATCGGCTACTAACGATGCCACCACTACAAATCAATAATTTTCGTTTTCCACTATACTATGCGAAAGCTTCATTTGTGGCTCTATTCAGATTAGGTCGCCTGCTCTTCATTCATTTAATCTCAGGAACCATTTAAAGAATCAATATTGAACTAAAATTTGGGATATTTTTTGTTATTGTTTTTCCTCTGCTTTCGATGAAACAAGGAGATTTTCGTCCGAGCATTGCAGCTCCAGGTCAGGCCACGCACCAGGCCGGAATCAGCTGTCTCCCCTCCTTTCCCCGTCATTGCGGGGGTTACTCACCCTCCACCATTTTCCCTCTCACAAAAACAGCTACGCAACCCATGGTCTCGGAGTATCGTGCGTCACTTCCGACGTTGATGTACCTGACAGCCAAGGCCAAGGGATGCGCGCGAGGAAAAAACATCGAATGTATCATCGGCTTTACGCCGAACTGTCACATCTTATCTTCCTCCTCCCTTGCCTCAACCGGCAGCTACCGCGGAGAGGGAGGGCATGCCTTTGGAGAGTGGGGGGCTTTTACTTAGAGGGATCATGGGGGGCTGGCAGAGGTAGCGTGGGACATCGCATCCTGACCTAGTGTTGAGTTGAGTGGGACGGAGGGGGTACTAGAAGGGGCCTGATCTCCTGGAGGGCCGGAACGGGGGCTTCGGGCATTTCTATTTCGCATTTCCTTAATTTCCGGTCCATTCGGGCAGTCTTATAAAAGGGAATCAGTGAATAAGAATTGAAGAAGAAATGCGACAAACGAATGAGTGTATATTATAAAAAATACTTCAGCTCTTCTGTTGAGAGAATCACTCAATGAACAAAAAAAAGTTATTTATTTTTGCGCTTAGCTTCGTTCCATCGTCGCTCCCACCATGGCCTCTCATTTGGATAAATGCAAACTGAACTGGGAGTTGATGTCATTAGCAATTTGGAATCGATGTAATGCATCCCGAGTTAGAAAAATTTCATTCTTATTAGGAGAAATCAGGACTTGGTCATTTTCGTTACAAGCCTCAAGTTCGTTTCTTTGCAAGATCGTGATCTATCGATTTAAATTGCTGGGGGTTACAGCCAATAAACTGCCAACTTGTGATAAGTAATGCCTCAACCCTAAGATCCTGGCCAATTCGGTGTCCTGCTTCCGCACTTGTAGGTAACACCCACCCCCGATGTCCTCCCGAGGGGGGGACATCGGGGGTGGGTTCATCGGGGGTTTCAATCACTGGGTTGAAGCGAAAGGGGAGAAAGGTACCTACACCATTTTCCGATACAAATATGTATGGGTGCTTGAGCGTTTTTTCCCTTTGATTATGCATGCGACCAGCACTAGTCATACTTTAGAATTAATGTGCGTAAAAGTAATTGGTCGTACGAACCAAGCGAACTCGTTTTTCTCTTGTTTTCTTAGCTGTTGGCGACGAAAGAAAGGAAGGGCAATGCCTTGCTCGAAGTCTATATCAAAACGCTCAATTAGGGCGGGAAATTAAACCTGATTCTTTCGATGATAGCTATTGCCAGCTGGAATAATTATACCTTGGAGCAAGGTTGAGTGTAAAAAGTCTGAGTAAAGAGTCTGAAAAAGAGTCTAAAAGTAAAGAGTCGGAAAAAGTGCGAAAAAAAGCTTCCTTGGGTTATATTCACGACTGAATCTACCGCTCGAACAATAAAGCACCATCTCCGATACATGTCATAGTTTTTGAGCACACACGCGCAGCAAACGAATGCTGTACCAGGAATATTCATCATGGATTAATGCTTGCGAAAACCGGTAGCAAAAAATGCCAGGGATCATGAGAAGAAAATGCTGGTTGTAGCAATTAGTCTCTCGCGGGCGAGTGTATCCGTACACTACTAATTTACATTTTTTACTCCTTGGCAACTCTGAGGACTCGTGGTAACAAAGCCGAATGCATTTTTAGTCCAATTGGTTCCATATTTTATGTGCTACGATGCTTACGATTCAAAGTCGTCCTTAAGGTCTGGTTTCACTGGGGCGTCCAGCGGCCTCGTCTGGCGGTCTTGTCTGGCGGCCAGCGGTCTGGACGTCGCGGCTGGACGACGCTGCCGGGTGGTTTCATTCAGGCAACTACATCCCGTTTCCGTGGCTGGGCGATGTGGGAGAACGTGGATGTAGTTTAATTATGAATTTGTTATCGCTTTGTGTTTCCTGAGAGTGATTTGATTTTAAGCTGAAATAGATGGTGAAGATTTAGTTTTGTTGGAAGACGAAGAAAAGGACGACCAATGTTGCAAGTAGTTTTGCAAAAAAGAGCTTGAAAGGACGAGTAATATAAAATGCGGAGAGAGGAGAGCAGAAAAATCACCGAAAATGGGGACTGCCCGACTAGGCGTCCGCGTCTCGACTGTTCTCGAAACAGTCGAGACGCAGACGTTGGGCATCAGCCGTCGAACACGACGGCCGATACGTATCAGTGAAACCGAACCCATTTGATATAGATTGGATGAGTACGGCAGTGACTTCCGGCTGCTGGACTCGGACGCAGCAGCGGGATGCCCCAGCGAAACCACACCTATTGTAGCATTGAAAAATGAGATATCGTCCAGGTAATACATTCAGTGCATAATATATTCGTCGACGTTGATTAATTAGATGTTTAACTCTGACAAGGAGCGCCGGAAAACGTTACTGTGATCCATCACTATTCGTATAAACGAGTAACTTTTTCACGTCGGGACCAAGATCCGAGGTTCGTAATTTTGAAACTTCGTTATTTCGTAATATCACGTACTGTTACATACACTAAGATACCCTTTTGGTCGGGACCGAAGATTTTGCTTCGTAAAATCAAAATTTCGCAATTTCGAAGTTCGTATTTTTGAGTTTCTACTGTATAGCAATACTTTCACATGATAGTGTGTTAATATTAATATTATCAGTATTTGACATCCTCCTTAATACATGCTCATGTTTTGTCTTCAATGACATTTATCTATGTCAGTTTGTTACTGGTGGTGATATATACATATTATGTTCTCTGTATTTTTGGGTTGTAATGAATGTATCGTCATAAATAATGAAATTTGTGCTAATGTAATAGTACTTGTTTATAATAGTATTTTGTCTTCTTTGTCTCTACTACTACTTCACAGGTGAAGAAATTTGAGAACCTAATCCAAGCGACTCGGATGAAATGGGGAATGCTCAAGAATCCAACTGGACAAGTGATGAGTGTGATTGTGAGTTCGTAACCATTGATCCTTTGTTAAAATTTCAATATATGTATTAGCTATCAATGCTGCCCGGAATGCTAACTTCAATGTATGTATTTTGTGTGCATATGCGTATTGTAGAGTACCTGGCAATACCTCGAGAAACCATCGAATGATAGTCTCGCACACAAATGTGTGAAAGAATAAAAACGATATGCCTTCACTCACGATGGCTCATCAGGGGAATTTTTGCACACGCTACATGCGTGTGTGCATTTGGCAGTGACCTTATAAAGGCTCAAGTTTTTCATTAAGTGAGCAGTTTTTATAACGATTATCTTTCACATGCTGATGTTGTGTGTGTTGTGCCCTGTAAATTCCTGTGTGCGCATTGGCCATTTATAAGGTTCAAAAAATAAATACAGTGAAATCTCTCTTAATGACCACCTCTATGAAGCAACCTTAATGCACACAGCAAACTTAATGTCCTGAGTTTTGTGGAATAAGTTATAATTCCCGTTAGCTCAATGCATTTCACACCCCTATTCAACGGCCACCCCACAGCCCGACCCAAGACCAAGTGCTTCAGGGGGTTCTTCCTCAAATTCAGACTAACCCCCACTGCTGCAATCTCATATCTTTTGGCAAGGAGCTGGTGGTGCAAGTGAACCCATTGGCAGAGCGGAAAAGCACGCATAAGGTGTCCTGAGTGTAACTTTTATTCCACTCAATCTGCGTGGGTGAGCGACATTGACGGGCAAGGTTCGGGGAATCACTTGTTCACTTAACCAGTTGTTTTCACTTTTGAATCCAATGTGAGATTTAATGTTATCATGATTTCTTAATGAATCTGGCTACAAGCCTAGAGTAGTAGTTCGGTTAAGTCTGAGCTCCTTGTGAGATTTTGATGGGGAGAAGATTAAAGACAGCGCTAGATAACTTACACCCTACCGCAGGTAGTTTACATTACCTACCACCCCACATTCGCCTCGTGCATTCCAGACCCATCGGCTCAAAACCTCAAGCCACCCCCACCCCCTTCCCCCATGCTTCCTCCCCCCGCACTACCCATTCTCCCCCTCCGCTCAACATGTAACATAAGTGTGAACGTTTTATGAATCTGTAGATGACATAAAGTTAAAACCAGATAAATTCCTTTTACTTTCTTCAGTTTGCATCTTACAAGGAGACATTGTGTGAATGATGTTAGGGATCCAAATGACAATTATTTTCTGAAACTAGAGAGAGAATGCGGGAAAAGTGTCACGGCTTTCTTCCATTTGGACCCGAATTCCAGAGAAAAACTCAACTGAAGAATTTTCCTCCATATAAATCCTTTGAAATGCGAGTGTTAGTCAACAGAAGCCGTGGCCAAGTGGTTAGAAGCGTTGGACCAACAATCTCCGGACTGTGGCGTGGGTTCGAATCCCAGTACGGTCAATTTGTTTTCTTTCGATTATTTTACGGAGTCACTGTACATTAGGGTGGGCCGAAAAACACGAAAGTTTCCGAATCGAATCGTAATAGCACGGAAAAGTTGTTACTCGTCACCCTGATCACAAAGAAAGAAACATTTTTGAAATCGGACCATGTCTTCCGGTCGCACATCTCGTTCGAAGTTGTGAAAAATCGTAAAAAATATGACTTTTTTTAGGGATTTTTTTAAAATAAGTTACAGTGATTGGATTACATTCAAAATCGGTATGTGGCCTCTTCTTAAGAACCTCTGTCTTAAAAAAATATGTAACACCCCTTATCTCCTTCTTTTAGGGGAAGGGGGAGTCGCTCATCGCGTTCAAATTATCGAAAAATCGTAAAAAACATGACTTTTTTCGGAATTTTCTCTTTATGAGTTACAGTGATCGCATTGCGTTTAAAATCGGTATGTGGCCTCTTGTAAAGGTCCTTTGTCTTTTAAGAAAGATATAATTCCCGTTCCCCCCTTCTTTTATGGGGGAGGGGAGGGACATATATCGTAAAAATGAGTGACCATACGGTAGGCGTACGCTTATTTTAGAAAATTGGTTTTTCTTTTGATTTCGTCCCTTCAAAATAGTTGTTTTGGCGAGAAAACAAATACATTTCAGGCTGGTTGATGTGCGACTACCCATAGCCATGCCTAAGGGGTCAAAGTGCAGGTGCACTAGAATAAGCGGATTTCGATGCCAGACACACGTCTTTACAGTAATTCGCTGATTCTAGAGCTCCGCAGGGGCGAAAAAGTTCGTTGTGTTTTTTGACGAAATCTAGGAGTTACAAATTCCTAAACTCACTCGGGAGCGCACAGCGTTCTTTTCACTCTGAACATACACCGAAAAGCTAATAACCTGATAGTTCTGCTATCTTATGAATGTGTTTTGGTGAAGTGGTTTGATACAAAACTGCTAACTTAGTCTATAGTGATACGATGCATATTAAAGCATTGCTTTGTAATCATTTTGGTATCTCCTGTTATCCTTCCAAGATAATCATTTGAGCCCTGTGGGATGGGGTTAAATTATCGGCAGTCCTCCTATGTTTCTCTGCCTTGACATAGTGAATATATAGAATAAAAGAATCGCAGTCTCTTCTCTTTTGGCCAAAGAATTTCACTGAGGTGTTTCCCTTGCAAGTGTGTGGCTTGCGTAGAAATCTATTTCAAGTGAAACAGTTTGTTTACACAATGGCGTGGATGCGGAGTGGAGCTGTGATTGACCTTGTTGGAAAAGAATCTGTGGAGCTTTAAGTATTATCAAAGCTTCCAACAATACGTGAGGTACTGTGTGTGTTCTTTTATTACATGAGAAAAAATCATGACGTCCGGGACGCAGCTTGGATTGCAATGAAAGAAGTTCTTGATCTGTAAAACAAAACTATCCCGTATTTCCCGTATCCAAGACATTCGGGTTATTGAAAAATTTGAGCCGCTTTATCAGGAATGGAGGAATCTCCAAAAGAATACCTCCAGTAATAAACCGCCAAGTGCAGCCACGATGGTTAAGAAATAAATGTTTCAGAGTACTCTAGACTCTGTTTGACTTGAGCAAAAATGATACAATGGAACAGCTGGAAAAAAAGGCAAATGATGCAACTAAAGAAGCAGAAAAAAGGCTTAGAAGGAATAAATACTTTTCTTGTGTGATCAACGCGGACTGAGGTTAGGAGTTATCGGGGGTGTACATTTAAAGATGAAGAAGGATGATCAGAGGAGAGCAGAGAGGAAAAATTAATGTGAAACTCACTGAAGAAGACAAAACGCATGTTGCCACCGGTATTCTCAATAATGAAGGTTAAGAGGAGCCGCTGAAGAAGAGACAGGTGCAGTTGAGGGATGTTCCCAATATAACACTTGGTGACTTAGCCACAACAAGCTCCATCAGATTTTTCCAAATACTAGGAATTAGTCAAGAGTTTTTAAGAGTACCCTGTGACTGAATGGGCTGAAAGAGAGGATTACAAAATGGGAAAGCAGATTGCTACTTACCTTAGAGTGGTTAATGATCATGCGGGGCGAGGCATAAAACTTATGTCCGATTTCAACAGAACAATAACACAAAAAGAGGACGCCTTTCAAGACTTGCTCATATCCGTTGATTCCTACCGGAAGTCCCTACCTGACATCAAAAAGTCAACATTAATTCAAAAGTATGACACTCCATACACATCAAGAGACCGGAACTGAATTGTGTACTTACTTGTTGTATCTTCAAATGTGTTTATTAAACCCATCCAGGTAATCAGATAATCTTGACCATTTATTTACCCACAGAAGTGCACGAGGAAGTACAAAGCGAAAGAAGGGGTGGGGACAGAGTGGGGAGCGCTCAGAGCTCGGCACGGATGCCAGCGTAGCGGCGACCGTCAGCCAAGCGCCCGTACGGTGCAGTAGCTAGGCCGTAGAGTAATAACTAATATTACTCCGTGATGGCTTCAAAATACGGAAAAATGGTTAAAATTTTCGCCCCTGCGGAGCTCTAGAATCAGCGAATTACTGTAAAGACGTGTGTCTGGCATCGAAATCCGCTTATTCTAGTGCACCTGCACTTTGACCCCTTAGGCATGGCTATGGGTAGTCGCACATCAACCAGCCTGAAATGTATTTGTTTTCTCGCCAAAACAACTATTTTGAAGGGACGAAATCAAAAGAAAAACCAATTTTCTAAAATAAGCGTACGCCTACCGTATGGTCACTCATTTTTACGATATATGTCCCTCCCCTCCCCCATAAAAGAAGGGGGGAACGGGAATTATATCTTTCTTAAAAGACAAAGGACCTTTACAAGAGGCCACATACCGATTTTAAACGCAATGCGATCACTGTAACTCATAAAGAGAAAATTCCGAAAAAAGTCATGTTTTTTACGATTTTTCGATAATTTGAACGCGATGAGCGACTCCCCCTTCCCCTAAAAGAAGGAGATAAGGGGTGTTACATATTTTTTTAAGACAGAGGTTCTTAAGAAGAGGCCACATGCCGATTTTGAATGTAATCCAATCACTGTAACTTATTTTTAAAAAATCCCTAAAAAAGTTATATTTTTTACGATTTTTCAAAACTTCGAACGAGATGTGCAACCGGAAGACATGGTCCGATTTCGAAAATATTTCTTTCTTTGTGATCAGGGTGACGAGTAACAACTTTTCCGCGCTATTACGATTCGATTCGGAAACTTTCGTGTTTTTCGGCCCACCCTACTGTACATTACCCATCCCATACATTTATGGCAGTAACAACAATATTTTTTAATTTTCTACCTATTTTCTGGATTTTCAATCAGCCCCCTTGGGAGACTTTCGGAGCTAATTTTGGGATTCTTGTTTGGCCGAAAAGAGGTTTCACATGCCGAGAGGCCTAAAATGTGTAGATTTTGAAAATACAAGGATATTTCAGTGAATAGGATGGGCTTCGAATGGTCGTGGCTTTTTCTCAAGGCGGTAGACAATGAACGGATTAATGCTTTTTAATATACAGCTATGCATGCACTTCAATTTTCCCAGGAATTGCGGTCGAATAATGCATTTTGTGACTCAATTTTTCGTTCAGTAGCAAACATGATATAAGTAGAAAAGAGATGGTAACTGCGCCAAAGTCCGAGGATTGTTGGTCCAACGCCTCTATGGAGTGCCTTGAACTTTTCCTCCACCTTCTGGTAAATCTGCCATATTTTATTTAGTTTGGCTTTGGGGTGTGTTTGGGGATCAAAATCGTTATTATAGGCAAAATGTAAATATTGCCTTATTTTTACGAATCATCGGTAAGGCATTGTGTGTCCAAAAAAGGGAGAGGAGAGTATAGGTCTCGTCTACCAAAAAAACTCAGGATCTGGCTTCCGCACTCTGCTCTGTAGCATTACGACGTCAAAAAATATGAATTTCTGAGCTTGTCACAGCTGGCCACTGATTTACGCTAGTACTGCTCGGTCCCGCTTTTTCGCGCAAAGTGTTACTGGCGCAGTGATTAGTTTCCCAAGTTATAAAGTCAACAATTTCATCGTTGAAAAAAATATTTTAGGGAACCACAGTCAGGAACCAGGTCGAAGTTCATCAAAGAATTTCCTTCAAAAAGAAACCTAGGTGGTGTCGGAGGAGGATTCGTTGAAAGCATTTCCTCCCACTCTGCTTCCTGCGAAGGTTCCGCTGCGCCTTCTGATTCGGAGCTTGTTTCTCTGGAGAGAATCGACCAGGAGCCAGGAACTTCAATGTCCATAACCTCGGAATCACTGCTGGTCAACACTGATTCCTCCCCGGAATCCATTGCTGGTTGCCAAATGTTACCGAGCGAAAACAAAGAATTTGCCATAGAATTCTCTTATACTACACCGCTCGTATTAGAACGAAAATGTTCTAACTAAAAATGGAATGTTTGCATCGGTGGAATTTCAGCAAAAAAGTGCGTGCGCTCTGAAAATCAAGGATGCGTATTCTCTGAAACTCAACGAAAGACTGTCACCTTCGTCCTTCCGACAAAGTACTCATGGAAACAATCACAATATGCAAAGGATCTCGCCCCTAAGTGTGAAAAGCCCATCCCATGCTCATCATTAAATTTTTCTTTTCCCTTCCTACCATTTCTTGGAAAATAAACACACGTGTGCGTACCTCAACAGCATGGATTTTACAACTAATGGTAAATTGATGTCGGGAAAAGCCCATTAGTAAAGGGTTGGCTGGTGGGAAAGTAGCCTGGGAAACAAAGGGTGGCAGATTAGCACGACATGAAACCGGGCGCCAGATTGCTTAGAGGGCCATCGGCTCTCGAGCGGGTGTTTTCTGACCTCAGGAAAGTGTCAAGCATGACAATAGAAGGCATTACACATGTTTGGGATTTATCCTTATCTCTTCTTTTTTTCTCGTACTCATGTGGGCTAGGGTAACATATATACAGGGAACTTGTGTTGGTTTCTATTGAGAACGTACGAACTTTAGACGTCTTCATCGTATAGCTGTTTCCGTAAATATGTTTCACCACTTCCGCCAGTATTCAAAGTAGAAAAATGAAAGGGGCTGATGAAATAATATTCACAACATATCTAAACATTTATGCTTATGCCATTATATCTAAAGAGAACGGTTCAATAGGCATGTCCCACAAAAATAAAAATTACCGGAAGAAAAATGTGCGGATGAATAATATAGAATTAGATAATATATATATATAGTAATAAATATATATTGTAACAAATATATATCGTAACAAATATATAAATAGTAACAAATATATGTAGTAACAAATGTAAATAGTAACAAACATGTATGGTAACAAATATTTTTCTAAAGTAACAAAAAAGGCAAGGAAAGATTCATGTTCTGTTGCTGAGAAATATTTTATTCCAATTACTGTGGAACTCATCGTAGCAGAGAAAATTAGCGAAAAATTGAAATTGCAATTTTTATAATGACCGCTAAAATGTTGAAGAAAAATGTAATTGAATGCTCATGAAGAGTGAATGAGGAAATATAAATGAAAATAACTAATTTGAAAATTATTTACATACTTATTTAGAAAGTTTTTTGTCATGCGAAAACGGAAGTTTTACATCATAAATTTGCAATAATTATCTATAACTGACAAAAATTGAAGTTGTAAATTTCGAAAAGTTCGCAAAAGAAACTCCATGCATGAAGTAAATAAACGGATAGTTACGAATAATAATGTAGGTGAATGGAATTTCGTATGGGGATAACGTTTCAGTGAGTAAAAATTATAACCCTCGAATTGCTAGAAATATTACCAAAAAATGACCATTGTTTTAGCATTAGAAATCACTATTTGAAAAGAGCGCAGTTTGCCGCATCGCTGGCTCTTCAACAGCATGGGAGGCGGCAGGAACGTAAACATCCAACATTGATAATATCACCCCAATTCTCTATGCTGATGATACCAATTTTATAGTCTCCTCTGATAACTATTGCAGTTTCCTACAGCAATGCAACTTAGCTGCCCAAACACTAAGCGATTGGTGTAAATACAACTTCTTGCACCTTAATGTTAATAAATCACAAATTATGTACATCATGAACAGAGGCAAACAACAGAAAGATATACATGTGAATATTAACCAGAGCAATGTTCTCCAGGTCACCCGGGCTAAATTTCTTGGACTTCATCTCGACTCTTATATGACCTGGGAACCTCATATTTGTGAATTAGCTAGTAAGCTTAGTTCAAAATGTTATATGATTAGATTTATAAGACATACTGTTTCTATCGATGTTCTGCTTTCTCTGTATTTTGGAGAGTTTTACTCTCGCATGGTATATGGTATTTTGTTTTGGGGTTCTTCCTCCCGTGCTACTGTGATATTTAAACTGCAGAAGAAAGCTGTCCGAATAATTGTAAATGCTCCAATCATTGCTCTATGTCGACCTATCTTCAAGGCATTGGGATTACTGCCTTTACCTTGCATTTATATATATAATGTTTTAATGTATGTACAGATTAATATTGCTGAATTTGAAAAGAACTCAAATGTACATAATTATTCGACAAGATCGAGGAATAACCTACATATTCAATTTGTAAGGACGAGTAATACTTCCCATGGTCCTAGAGCTATGGGGATTCACCTCTATAATAAACTCCCAACAAAATACAAAGACATTGAAAAAATTGTTACTTTTAAGTGTAAAATTAAAGAAATGCTTCTAAAAAAATTGTACTACTCAGTAAACGAATACCTCATAGATGAGGACTTACGATTGTACAGAGTTTAAATGTTTTTTTTTTATGTGAATAACTGACGTGTCCTATATCATGTATAATGATCCTTGGACAAATAAAATTCTATTCTATTCTATTCTTAACTACTAGCTTCGGCCGACTATATGCGGGCATAAAGAAAAATATACGGACATCGCGGACTTGCCCGAGTATATGCGGGCTTGTCAGATTTTGCACCACCTCGGTGCCCGAATATATGTGGGCTTGTCAGGGAAGTGGTTAAGGAAAATTTCACCTTAACGGCAAACAATCGCGTATAGATTTAGCAATGTAGGCCATGAACAGCAGAAATAAATCACACCTAAGATTAACATAATTAATCCTATGATTCATAGATTACCATGAGCTCCTCATACTTACCTCTTTGCTATTGCAGCCATCAGCTGAGATTCTCTGCCTTTTGTTGTCATAAATTAATTACTGAGTAAATGCTGGAGTCAGGGCTTGTTTATATCAAAATTCAGAAACGAATGGAAAATTATAATGATTATTTTTTACTCTGCTTTAGTTACATAGTCATATACTCTGATTCAGTTGCATACATTTGCTATAAATTTGACAACATTTTACCTTTTTGTGTCACCTGTGAAGCAAGTGGGGACAACCACTTTCAACTTCTTTTGATCATACCCTGAAAAAGCAAATTTTGAGTGAACATTTAATGTTCATTACAATCCTCAGGCTCATGTTCCATCTCAAACTTCAGGAACCTCTCTGTCTTTGAAATCATTGGCTTCCTCAATTCCCTTTTATGAGGTTTAACACAAAATTGATTTTTGAAAATTAACAGAGTTTACGGGGAGCGTGGTGGCCTAGTGGGTAGAGCGCTTTGCTACTGATCGAAGGGTCCCGGGTTCAAATCCAGGTGAAGCCTTTGGACGCCCCCGAACAAAAAAATCCTCGGAATGCGAGGTGGCCCAGGGAAAGGAACTGGTCCCCCTACCCTGAATGTGTGGAATTCACACGCCTGTGGCTTAGTCCGGGGTGAGCTCTACCCTCAACTATCCAAACCAACCTTCAGGTTTAATCACTGAGTGAGCAGAGTTTACAAATTCTGGTAAACTTCTTTTATGGACACAACAAACCCTCAACATCCTTAGTTATTCCTGGAAATGTTCTTTCCATGATTAATATTTGACTCCTGTCCTGAATTTTTTTCTTCCCAGAAAAAATTTCCTTGCAGTTAATGCATCCACTTTTAGCCAAGAGTCTCTTAGGGAGATATCCAGCAAAATAAACAATGGAGCAATGTTTCAGAGTTAACAAATCTTGGTTCATTTCCACTGTCTTATCTGAGACATATGACGAACCACTTGAGCTGTCATCTTCTTCCTCCTCTGTCTCTTTGTCTGCTGGTAGATGCAGTGTTACCATCTAGGGGCAGCATTACGTCATCATCATCTTCATAGCTTGAAGTTGTAGGTGGTTTTAAAATAGTTTTCACGGATAGAATTCTGTATGCTGTTCTAAAACTTTTAACAGTGGGATTTCTGTTGAATCCCCCCCTCTGTCTAATAGATGCAATAAAGTTATAAGGTATAAAAAAATCTCCAATGGCCGTAATAAATTGGCACCACTCGTCAAAAATACGCCACAATTGCTGTGTTGGTTTGCGGGAAAAAAATTGGGGGGAAAAAATCCACGCCAGTGACCAACCACAACCTCTTGACCAGAAAAACCCCTGTGGTGGTTTACGGGAATGTTACTTCCTCGCCAGGGACAACCACAGACACACACAATCAACCCAAATAGGGATACTTCGCTGGGCTTATGAGACCCTGCTAAGGATGCCTGGGTTACACACACACACTCAACCCAATGAGGGATTCTTTGCCGGGTTAATGAGACCCAACTAAGAATGCCTGGGTTATGAACACAAACACACTCACAAGCACTCAAGAACTCACTCACTCACACACTCAACGGGCCCAACTTCTGGGAGAATCTAGCTCAACAGAGCGTTGTCAAGAAACGGCACAAAAACAAGAAAAGACGAGGGTTGCGTCGGATACGCGTATTTCGGCCACAAGGTGGCCCTCTTCAGCGAACTGAAGGGAGAAATCACTTGCAACGCAAGGTTGTAAGTGGATAGGAAGGAGGACAGCCTAGAATAAATAGGAAAATGAAGAAAAGGGAGAGAGGGATGGGGAACCAATGACGTTGGGTTGTGGGAGAGGGAAGAAAGGTATTGGTGGAGAAGGAGTGGGGGGGGAGTTGAAGTCCGCGACCGTTGAAGCGAGTACGGGGGGAAGGGGAGGGGTGGGGGAGGTGAGAAGGGAAAGGAAACGAAGTCCGTGACAGTTGAGTAAGGGGGGGGGGGGAAGTGAAGTCCGTGACCGTTGGTGGAGAGCGGTCAACGTTAAATATTTTGAAAAATTATAATTTCAAAAAGAAGGAGCATCTACTGTAAAATAGAGAAAAGTGAGGAGTAAGAAATAGGTCCTTTATCGCTATTCACAATTTTTCTCCTGAATTTGTGTATGTATAGACTTTCATAAGCGTCAAGCAAATGATTAGGTGTTTGTTTGATGAGTTGAAGGTTGTTTTCTGAGGTTTCGTGTCCCGTGTTGAGTTAGTGTTGTGCGATACTGGATTTTTTGGGTCTGTTATATTTGAAATGGGCCATGTGTTCCTTGAATCTAGTTTTTATATTTCTGCGTGTTTGTCCCACATAGGAAACATCACATGAGGAACAAGATATTTGATATATGCCGGACTTATTGGATGTGTCGATCTTGTCTTTTGTGTTTCCCAATAAGTGTTTTAGTTTGTTGTTACTACTAAATGAGATCTTTGTGTTCACTGTTTTGAATATCTTTTCAAGGCCTTTAGTTATTTGTGGGTGGTAAGGAAGTTTAATGAAGCGGACGGACTCGTCATTCGTGAGTGTGGTGGAATTCTTTAAGAGTCTTTTAAATTTGTGTTTCTTCACTATATTGTCAATCATAGACTCCTTTAAGCCGTTAAGTTTAGCAATCCGTTTGGTATTATTTAATTCTTTTGAATAATTACTTTTTTCAAGTGGAATATTAACAAGCCTGTGGACCAGAGCATGAAAAGAAGCGAGTTTATTGCTGTTATGTACAAAGGAATCACGGTGAATGTAATTATTGGTGTGTGTAGGCTTGCGGTACACGTCATAAGAGAGTTTGTTACCATTTCTGGTCAGAAGCAGATCTAGAAAAGGGAGTTGGTTGTTATCTTCTATCTTGTGTATGATCTTGTCTCGTCTATATAATTTTTTTTTATACCTTATAACTTTAAGAGGCCGTAGAGCTCACGTTCCCTAGTTTTAGATGCAATAAAGTTTTCCAATGCATCTTGATTAAGATGTACCGTTAAAACATATTGAGAGTTGACATTAGATTATAAACGTGAAATGGCTTTTATTGTTAACAGAAAACTATCAAAGCATGGTGGACATGTTGCATCTTTTTTCTTTAAATTCTGGGATGTTTTTAGCCCCTTTTCCAAAATGAGAAAAATTTTAACATTTTCCTCTGAAAGGCTCCTCGTATTAGGGTTTTCAGAATAAGGATATTTACCTTTAAAAGCATCAAATTAAGTCATTTACATAATGAATAAAGTCAGCTGTTGGTAGTGCAGATGCTACCTTTAATTTACCCAGTGCCACACTAGAACGCATAGCTGCAGCCACAGAAAAACTGAGTACTTGAGTTGCTAGCCTCAAAACCATTTTTTGGAATAAATTAGACCATATGTGAGCAGGTGATAGTTTCCATAATGCTCTTGTTAATGAACTGGAGGAATCTAATTTATATACCTGGTGAACATTTTCAAATTAGAGGGATTCATTATAAAAACAGTTTTAAAGAAATTACTTCTTAGGGATTTTGCAAGATGTGGCACATCATAGGAACAAAATTTTTTACTTTCACCCACTTCAAAATAAGGTTTCTCTGGTGAAACACCCAACTGGGACATGGCCTTTCGGTTCGTGTATGTCAAACTGCTGAATGACTTTCTGTAATGGGTTCAAAAGCATTGTTCTCAGCTTCATAAGCAGAAGTTTTGAAACCACTACCTTGAGTTTTAGAAAGACTGGCAACTTCTCGAAATACTCTGGCCTGATTTGGCTCTCTATTGCTATGAAGCCTGATTTTCATGGACCAAGGACGATGAATGAAAGTAACCCATTAAATCAATATAGCAGCATCTTTACAAAACAAGGACATTCAAGGTGAATGTGAGAGCCGGGGAGGAGGGAAGGTGGCAATGAGTGAATAAATTAGTGATTACAAATTAGCTTTTTTAACTGTATAATATTGACAAATTGTATTCAATGTTATTTTTCCCATATGGGTCAGACGAGAGGAACAAAGCAATGACGACATTGGCTCTGTGCATTTAGTTGAGTGAGATGCAGTCACTATTTGCACACTTAGTGTGTTATTTCTATGTTCGTACCTCCTCAGGAGAAAATGGCGAGTGGGCAAGGGCTGAGAGCAGAGAGTCCGTCGTCGAGTGGACTGTCGTCGTTCTCTTTTGCGGCGTCCTTCAACTCACCCCACCAACAGCAGCCTCCACCACCATCTGGCTTCTCTCTTGGTGGGAACGCAGCTTTTGGAGTGGCCCAGTCTAGCGGGAGCATTTTCTCGACGGGAGCCCCCCACAGCCCTCCTCCCATCGTGCCCAACTCGAGTTTCACCTTTACCCTGCCTCCTCAGTCGACGAGTAGTCCACCCTTTGGGTCGTCCTCTGCTGGCCATACCAATCCTCCACCGCCTTCATTCGGGGCTGTACCATCTGCGTTCGGTCAGAGTGGTGGACTTTTGTTTGGAGCCAGCTCGCACATGGCACCAAGCAATATTCAACAGCCACCGCAGCCAATATCATCTGGTAAATATTTTTCTATTTAAATTTTGTCCACTCATTCATTAGCTGCCACATTTATCCAAATGAAGCCCTCCTTTGGATTAAAGCTCTTCCCTACCCCAATTTTTCATATCCGTGTTTGAAAAAAAAATCTTATCATCAAAAATCAAATTGAAAACCAATGGTACTGAAGGATTGTTGCCTAGAGCTAATGCAGGTGCTTTCTACGTACTAGTATGTAGTTGCACAGTAACTTTCCTTTGAGATGCTCTGATGGCTCTTTTTTATTCTATGCTTAGCGGCTTTACCCATAAAAGAAGTTACCACTTGTATTGTATGAAATGTTACTGATTTATTTTTGTTAATCCTCAAAATCTAATTCAATTGAAGAATCTATGCTGTGTTTGCTAAAAAGTTCATATCCGTGGTTGCTGACATCAGAATCTGCAATTTCACTTCCTGAATCGATTGTTTGTTAAACTCTTGAAGACATTGTCTAATTTCTTTAGCGAAGTCAGGATCAGAGAGCTTCACTATTTCAGTCGATGGAATATGGAGGTGTGTGTCCTTTGTTATTTTTTTATTTTCTCAAATGAAAGTCTAGCCTGAAAAAAAGCAGCGGCGCTTATTTCCATACTCTTAATACTCTGAATATTAGCCTCTCTCAAATGATATGACCAAAGAGTTGTTATTCCGAGTTTTGACTCAAATGCTCGGGACTTTGAATTGTCTTAAGATAAAAATGATATTTTGATTTTTCCTGAAACATGGTTAAAGCATGACACAGACTTGTGAAACACCTTTAAATTAGTGTGTGTGTGTGTGCCAATTGCCTCTTTTTGTCAAGATGCAAGACTATGATGGGATGGTTTGAAAATTACCGCAATTTTCATCCGAGGTCAATTACCACCACGTGGTAAATTACGGTCATTTACAAAAATTACCCGTAATTTTCCAGTATTTTTTAGTTTTAAGCATTTAACAGCAAATGTATGGTTAAATAAGAAAGCCAATAGCAATAGGGAGGGAATAACGATGTTTAAACCATACCTAATGCAACATATTAATCTATTAGAAATTTTTTAAAATTTTAAAATGATCTTCGGCAGAAACACGCAATCTGGCTTTCTTTTGTCAAAGTATGAGAAATTTTCAAGAAGAATATTCAAACACATTACTCTACAATGTTATCATTTAAGTAAAATATTCCAAATATAAGTTGTACGTTCCTCAATTTGTTATTAAACACATAGGAAATGTGAACTTGGCTTAAAAGAACATGTTGGGAATTTGTCTGTATGAAAAATTATCGCAAGCATTGATGAATTATCTGAAAAATTACGGTAATTTTCAAGGGGCACGGTAAATTACGAAAATTACCGCGGTAATTTCAGAGTGATCATCCATCTCTAGATCAGGTACATCACATGGAGGGGTTTCTTCTATATACTGTTCTTTTCATCTGAGGTCAGCACAAATTGATATTCCACTGGCGGCGGACATCCACTTTGAATGTTGTGCAGCTAAATTTGCAAATATTAATATGATTGGTTTATACCACAGTCCGTTAAGTGACCCTGAGTTGTTTGTTATTAATTTAGATAGCACATTACATTATCTCTCTTAGGAAATATGGTCCAAACTTTAAAATTTGTATTGGAGGAGACTTTAATATACATTTCAGGTCTGAGGAACCAGTGAAAGTTAGATTACTCTAAACTCCTTTTGTTTTCATCTGAACTATGTACCGTATAAACTCGTGTAAGAGGCGCACCTTTTTTCCCGGAAATCGCAGCCGAAAATGAGGGTGCGCCTCTTACACGAATCTGTCCGTTGCAAAATTCCGTCACCCGAGTTTGAAAGCTAATATCTCAGAGATGGCTCAATCGATTTTAAAATGAAGTACATCAAATTAAAGCTTGTTTATTTCTGCGTTTATTGATGGTGTACAAAACATTTTACCGTTTATATCGATTTCAGTGTTTGCTTAAAAACAGAATTTAAGTGCATTTTCCCGGGTACCGGACGGATGCATCGCATTTAAGGCTTCGTAATAACACCACGGATCAAGATATCGAAATTTCCTTTACAAATATTGTAGCAAAGATCTTTCCTAACAGCTATACGAAGTTTCATATTATTTAATGCATTAGTATTTTAGTTATAGATGCAAATGCACGGATCCGTTATTTTCCGTTCCGCGCATCATAAATCCGCCGTTTAGACCTTCTTCAAGCTCTCGATTTCATCATTATGAATCCACTTATAAAATCTTAAAGGAATTCGTTGGTTAATCAATATCGATTAACATTTATTTTGGAAAAAGAGCGCGTTCAACTGCCAGGAGCATGCACGAAAGAGAAAGGGGGAGGCGCGCGCTGTTGCCCAGTCAGAGGGCTATCCGTAAGGCGCGCGAGGGAGTCTACTACAAGCATTACCTGCGGGGGAAAACCAGTTGTCTTTTCTCTGTGGATGAGTAATTTGGACTCGGTAAATAGTGGCATAAAGGGTGACGCGGCGTTCTGGCACGCGGGCGTTCCTCCGCGTTTTCTTGTAGAGGGACGCCCGAAAGCCGTTACCAATATGGAGAAACGCCGCGGAAACCTCAGATCCAAGTGAATACTTACCTCCGGGGTCTATATATGCCTATGTAAAATGCCGCGTAAATTATAAGAGAATTTCGCAAGCGGAAGGCTTTGAAAATGGCCGAAAGTTCGCAGCTAAGCCGCAAAACCTCGCAATAGAAGAAAATAAACTCAGAATTTGTTCTTCAACTTTGACGCATAAAAAGGGGGGTGCGCCTCTTACACGCGTTTATACGGTATTATGGTCTTTCCACTAGAGTGAGCAGCACTTCAAGTACTGGGCTTAGCCTGCCTACTAAACCAACGCAAGTAGTCATCTTCACTCAGCGTCAGTGCTCCCTTTGCTAATCTCAGATCATTATGCCCAACTGTGGTAAATTGATCCAAATTGTGTTTGCATCAATCAGCCATACGTTTGAGTTCAGGATAATCATAAATGAATCAATTATGTGCGATTTTAAGGAGGTTATTATGTCATTAGACTTGTTCACTGTTGAGGACACCCACAATTTCAACAGCAGGGTAAAGGGCTTCCTCAATAATTTCTCAGCTCAGTTTAATTTCTGTTTCCAAAAACAATTAACTCGTGTAGGGCAAGGGCAGAGTAATACATTTTCACCCTATCTATATGATATTAGTCAGCATCTAAGGCTCTGGCATAATGATTGCAAAAGGAAAAATATAAAACCTCCACCTGAATTAAAAAAGCACCTTAACAAATGTGTAAAGAAAGACAGAATCTTGAGAAATGATGAAATGATTCAGAATACGGACAACAAGGTCAAATTGCCTGGGATATTGTTAAAAGACTCACTGGAATCAATAGTAAAAATCCTAATATTGTATTATGTAACTTAGTAAATTCCACTCAAAAATTGGTTTATTACCGACCCAGGTTTCGACAATCACAGCAATCATTATCACCCACTTCCCCAGATTGGGTATATGATTGCTGTGACGTCGAAACCTGGGTCGGTAATAAACCAATTTTTGAGTGGAATTTAATAAGTTGTTTTTTTCATCATACCGGTGACTACATTCCACAAAGTTACGCCTTCAACCATTAATATTGTATTATGTGTTAACAAAGAAACAATAACTTATCTTCTAGATGTTTCCAGAGTGTTCCTGAATATTTATTTATTTAATTTTATTTTTCCCAGTTGACAAATAAAAGTTGGCACAGAATATCATACATCATGTAATTGCATTGGGTACGTCAGAACTTCCTGTCACTTAATAATTGCTTGCCAGAGAAAATGAAATACAGTAGAAACTCAAAAATACAAACTTCAAAATTACGAAATTTTGATGAAGCAAAATCTTCGGTCCCAACCCAATCTTAGTGTATGTAACAGTACGCGATATTATGAAATAACGAAGTTTTAAAATTACGAACCTCGGATCTTGGTCCCGACGTGAAAAATTTACTCGTTCATACGAATAGTGATGTATCACAGTAACGTTTTCCGGGGCTCCTTGTCAGAGTTAAACATCTAATGAATCATCATCGCCGAATACGTTATGCACTGAATGTATTACCTGAACGATATCTCATTTTTCAATGCTACAATAGTAAAGGTGTGGTTTTGCTGGGGCATCACGCGGCCGCGTGCGGCGTCCACGTCCAGCAGCCGGAAGTCACTGCCGTACTCATCCAATCTATATCAAATGGGTGCGGTTTCACTGATACGTCTCGGCCGTCGAGTTCAACGGCTGATGCCCGACGTCTGCATCTCGACTGTTTCGAGAGCAGTCGAGACGCGGACGCCTAATCGGGCAGTCCCAATTTTCCGTGATTTTTCTGCTCTCCTCTCTCCGCATTTTATATTAAGCGTCCTTTCCAACTCCTTTTTGTAAAACTACTTGCAACACTGGTCGTCCTTTTCTTCGTCTTCAAACAAAACTAAATCTTCACCATCCATGTCAGGTTTAAATCAACTCACTTTCAGGAAACACAAAGCGATAACAAATTCGTAATTAAACTAAATCCACACTCTCCCACATCGCCCAGCCACGGGAACGGGATGTAGTTGCCTGAATGAAACCACCTGGCCGCGTAGTCCAGCCGCGATGTCCAGATACGGCGGTTGGACGCCCCAGTGAAACCAGACCTTAAGAACTACTTTGAATCGTAGGCATCGTAGCACATAAAATATGGAACCAATCGGACTAAAAATGCATTCAGCTTTGTTACCACGAGTCTACAGAGTTGCCAACGAGTAAAATATGTAAATTAGTCGTGTACGGATATACTCGCCCACGAGAGACTAATTGCTACAACCAGCATTTTCCTCTCATGATCCCTGGCATTTTTTGCTACTGATTTTCCCAAGAATTAATCCATGATGAATATTCCTGGAACAGCATTTGTTTGCTGCGCGTGTGTGCTCAAAAACTATGACATGTATCGGAGATGGTGCTATATTGTTTGAGCGTTAGATTCAGTCGTGAATATAACCATAGAGTAAGGTATTACTCTGTGATATAACCCAAGGAAGCTTTTTTTCACACTATTTCAGACTGATTACACTCAACCTTGCTCCACGGTATAATTATTCCGGCTGGCAATAGCTATCATCGAAAGAATCAGGTTTAATTTCCTGCCCTAATTGAGCGTTTTGATATAGACTGCGAGCAAGACATTGCCCTTCCCTTCTTCCGTCGCCAACAGCCAAGAAAATGAGAGAAAATACGAGTTTGCTTGGTTTATACGACCTATTACTTTTACGCACATTAATTCTAAAGTATGGCCAGCGCTGGGCGCAAGCATAATCAAAGGGAAAAAATGCTCAAGCACCCATACATATTTGTATCGGAAAATGGTGTAGGTACCTTTCTCCCCTTTCGCTTCAACCCAGTGACTGGAAAAATATCCTAAACGAGAGCTCAGCTCCTTTCCTGCAGATTGATTGAGAATTAAATAAGGGTTTTGTAGCTTCATCCTTATTAGAGATATAAACAAGAAGAGGATAAGTGGAACCATCCTATGAGATGACGAAAGTCACGCTCGGGAGCATAAAACCTCGTCAGCATCGTAGCCCAATTGTAAGAACTTGCATCTACCCCCCCCCCAACCCCCCCACCCCTCCCACAAGGACATCGGGGGTGGAAGTTACCTAACAGTGCGGAAGCAGGATACGGAATCGGCCAGGATCTTAGGGTAGGGGCGTTGAAGCATTACTTGTCACAAGTTGGCAGTTTATTGGCTGTAACCCCTAGCAATTTAAATCGATAGATCACGATCTTGTAAAGAAACGAACTTGAGGCTTGTAACAAAAATGACCAAGTCCTGATTTCTCCTAATGAGAATGAAATTTTCTCACTCGGGATACATTACATCGAATCCAAATTGTTGATGACGTCAACTACCAGTTCAGTTTGCATTTATCCAAATGAGAGGCCATAGTGGGAGCGACGATGGAGCGAAGCAAAGCCCAAAAATAAATAAATATTTTTGTTAAATGAGTGATTCTCTCGACAGAAGAGCTGAAGTATTTTATATAAGTAATATACATTCATTCGTTTGTCGTATTACTTCTTCAATTCTTATTCACTGATTCCCTTTTATAAGACTGCCTGAATGGACTGAAAATTAAGTAAATACGAAATAGAAATCCCCGCACAATCCCATATTGTTTTACCCCACCCGATAATCCCCACCAGGGAAATTCATCCAGCATTCGATCTCCGTTGCTCCGAAACCGCGGCCTACTCTTCTCCATCACCTTTCTCACTTCCGGCGAACCTATCAAACGCTTCCCTTCTCTCCCATACTGGTCGTATTTCCCCTCAAGTCTCCGTGTCCCCCTCCCTCTCCGCTCTTCAAGGTTGGCACGAGCCATCACCTTCACACCGAAGCCCCCGATCCCGCCCTCCAGGAGATCAGGCCCCTTCGAGTGCCCCCTCCGTCCCACCCCCTCAACACTAGATCAGGATGCGATGTCCCACGCTGACTCTGCTGGTCCCCCATGCCAACTCTTGGGCCCTTTAAGTAAAAGCCCCCCACTCTCCAAAGGCATGTCCTCCCTCTCCGCTGACGCAGCCGGTCGAGGTAAGGGAGGAGGAAGATAAGATGTGACAGTTTGGCGTAAAGCCGATGATTCATTCGATGTTTATTCCTCGGGTGCATCTCTTGGCTTTGGCTGCCAGGTAGATCCACGTCTCAAGTGACGCACGATACTCCGAGACCATGGGTCGCGTACCTGTTTTTTTGAGAGGGAGAATGGTGGAGGGTGAGTAACCCCTGCAATGACGGGGAAAGGAGGGGGAGACAGCTGATTCCGGCCTGGTGCGTGGCCTGACCTGGAGCTGCAATGCTTGGACGAAAATCTCCTTGCTTGATCGAAAGCAGAGGGAAAACAATAACAAAAAATATCCCAAATTTTAGTTCAATATCGAATCTTTAAATTGATCCTGAGACTTGATGAATGAAGAGAGGCGACCTAATCTGGATAGAGCCACAATGAAGCTTTCGCATAGTAGGGTGAAAAACGAAAATAATTGATTTGTAGTGATAGCATCGTTAGTAGCCGATGAAGTGTAAAAGGAGTTATATCGCCTTCACCGTTGAAGTGCGTGGCTTGTATGTACAATCTACTTTTGAAAGGAGGTACATAATTAGCAGGACTCCTCTATAAGCTCCATCGTATCGGAAATAACCACGCACAAATAAGATGAATCCAAGGGAGAATAACGATTGTTATTTCGCGAGATTAACGGGCTTATCAGTATTTGTACAAAATACATAACATGTATCCATCGCATAGCATCCGCAGGAGAATCTTATTTTCACTGTCTTCAATATCCGGTGCAAATGATCGCACAAGTTGCTCACTTCCTTAGTGTATGCATTAATCAATATTATTGATGATTAGGGACATGCAAAACTCGCAAATGCGACAACGCGAATTTTTGCGCGAATTCTGGGGTTTTTCCGCGAAAACGCGAATTTCGTTTTTCATGCGAATTTCAACATTTCAATCGCGAATTTCAACATTTAAATCGCGAATTTCAACATTTCCAACGTGAATTTCCTCATTTTCGCGGCCTCTGTAATTAAAATTGCGACTGTAAACATTTAGTTGGGCAGTACATATGGAAAATGCCTTTCCGGTACAACTTACTTTAGAAATGTTACTCGGATATAATATTTCAATCAAGTTTGGTGAACATGAACAAAAGGAGTGAAAAATGCATGCCAAAATTTTGCTATACAGGCAGTCCACGAGTTACGTAAGCCTAGACTTACATATGTACTTACCTAAGTGGGAACCTTACTCAAAACGACGAAAATTACGAAGGTTACGGGATGCAAAGAGCGGTTGCATACTTTCAAGGGGCGCGTGTCATAGCATCAGCATAGTGATTTTCTTTTGTGACAGTTTTATCACATTCAACAAAACTTATAATGCCTAAGTGGACAGTGACGGCAAAGCAGCGTTAGGCAGAATTTCGACTACATGGATTATATTGTGCTGATAACAAAATAATTCTTTGCCGTTTTTACAACACAAATATCTTGTGGAAAAGGAAGGACAGCTGCACGAAACACATATTGAGTGAAAAACATAAGGCTAATGCTGAAAAAAATTCTGCCGGTGGGAGTGGAATAAAATGGCAAGCATCCATAGTAATATTCCGAGTGTCATTTTTTTTTACAAAACTACTAATTCCTTGCAAGGTATGATAACTTCTAAAACAGAAGCTGTAAAGTCGATACTAGTGCAGATAGCATCAAAGGCATCAATAAAACTTTGCTCTCTTGTAGTAGAAGACCCAAGTAGAGTTAGATTTGAAAACAGCTTTTGACCCTCAAGTAGTTCTCACAATGGAGGTGAGCCCTGCCAAAAATACGAAATTGAAAAATGTTCATAGCCTTGAGTCAATTGAGATGGTAAAGTTGATGTTGGGGTTTGGGGAATTATGGTGAATATTACCGCAACAAAATTTCCAGGGTTCAGGGGATATAATGAAAGCAATTCAGGTACTAAAATTGTTTGAACCATCATTTGCATTAAAGTGCCTTGAAGCAATTTGGACCCCCTGTGCAAATGTTGACTGGGAGAGATTTCTTTCCTCCTACAACACTGCTAAAAAATAGGAGAACAAATCTAAATGAAGAAATTTTAGCCACACTTGCAATTTTTGCATTTGAAAATACGGACATTTAACTGTAATTTGCCTTTTTATGTAAATTGGTTAGGTACGTGTAATGTACAAAAATATAAAATGTGAATACAGCATGGTATTAATTGTTTAAATTCCCCCTAATCAATGATATTCAACATTTTTTGCCAACAGGTGGGCCTGCTGGGAGGAGAGCACTTAATTTACACCAAATATTTTGTCGTGAAAATAACACTGATTTCAGGGTAAAATAACACCGCTTTTGCAAAAAAATAACACCACTTTTGGCTATAAAATAACCCCACCTTTTGCAGGTCTCTATTGATGATTATACATCGCTAACACTAATATTGCGAATTCTCCAGGAAATAATATATAAAAAAATGCGCTAAGAAGTTTCATAGGCTTATTGTTAGTCCAAACTGCACGAAAATTGTGCAAAGACGCTTCATTGCCTAATCATTCATTGGATAAAAGAACAAAAAGTTAGTTGTCGTGATGTAAATTTCGGTGGGGCTTGGAAGAAGGCTAATTTTTCCAATTTTCGGGATTTCCGTCGCGAAAAGCTGGAACGACCCGATGGAAATCCCAAAAATAGAAAGAATCAAACTCCGACAAATAAGTTGTGTTCAACTGACAATGAGTGCACCCTGTTGGCATGAATACACATTTAAATATACTTTCATGAATTATAACTTCGTAAATCATGCAAGTACGTCGCGAGAGAGTACTCCTTTAACACGTTGCGTACCGGGGTATTTAAATGGGTTTTAACCCTCCGTTCCCGGCAGATTTTTAAAGTCTAGTTTTTGAACATTTGCATTGCTTCAGTAAAATTGTCATAACTTTCTTATAAATTTAAATTTTTGTATTAATACTTACGTACTCACAAATAATTTTTGTATTTCTTCTTTGTGTGATACTCCATGAATCATTTTCCTTTGTGGAGTGGAACACCGCAAGATACACCACACACATATCTCGTCTCCTTCCTAATTTTTCTTGAAGCACACACTTTGCATCTTCTTGTGTGGTATTTTTTCTTCCCCTTACCCACGATAGGAACGAGATGATGTTTACTAAGGTCTCTCGAGAGACGATGTGGGTGATCCCTTGACGAAACACGCTGCGTCGGCTTATCACCACCGTCGGCCTCCAAAGATGACTCATCTGGCTCCTCTCTACTCGCTGCCCACTCTTTGGCGGTCTGGAGCAGAAAGCCTTTGAATCGAATGGTGTTTGATTCATTTAGGGTTTTAAAAACTCTAAAAGCATTAAATAGAGCACAATTTATAAGCCACAGAACTACTTTCTTTGACCATTTCATTGTTTTTCTCATGATCGTATAATACGATAAATACATATCCGCCCTGTCTACGCCTTTCATGAACTTATTGTATTGCAAAATGCAGATAGGTTTTTTGATTGGCAGTCCTGTAATCCTATCTGTTAGTTGTGTATTACCCATCCTAGCGCTGTGAATAGTACTAATCATCCTCACTTCCCTTTTGTCTTTCCAAATCACCAGAAGCACTTCACCTTTACGAGCAAACATGCACTGTCCCTTTTTCAATTTTTTCGCCTCACTCTTCAATGTGGCAGGGAGCCCTCTATTTGGCCTGATGGTTCCACAAACTCTTACTTTATTTTCAAAGAGCAGTTCTGCTATTTTTACGCTGTTATAATAATTATCTTGATAGACATGATGCCAAAGATTGAGATGAGGCTGCAGAAGCGAAAGGATGGTTTGTTCTAATTTTTTTCCCTCGGCCGAATATATTTCTAAATTACTAATGTAGCCAGAATCACTTTCACAAACCATACGAACTAGTAACCCATACTTTATGATTTTGGCTGGATTATAGGTCTTGATTTTTAATCTTCCTCTCCACGGAATCATCGCTTCATCAAGTGATAGCTCCTGCTTTGGTTTGTATATTTTTTGAAATTTTTCTATGAAGTATTCCAGTACGGGTCTTATTTTATATAGCCTGTCCGTCGCAACCAACATTTCCTCGTTATCACTGAAATGCCATGCTTTCCAAATCTGTTCAAATCTATTTCTCGTCACTAATTCTCCAAATATATTCTTTGCAATAAAAGGATCAGTGCTCCAATACTCCTTCAGTGAATCTTTTCTCACTTGCCTCATGAGAATCAAAATCGCGAAGAATTTTTTCATTTCAGCAATAGTTACATCTGACCACTTTCCTGTTTTTGGTGATTGTTTGTATTTATGTTGGTTTTGATGGTAATACAGATTGGATTGAATGCACATCATTTCAAAAAAGTCATCGGCAACAAACAGTGAGACTACATCAAGGATACTGGAAGAATTGTCTGGTACACTTTTTACTCCATGTTGGCCCAAAAATTGTTCTAAATCCCTCTCAGAATCTATTTTTTTCCATGAAGTAGAGATTCCTGGTGAAGTATTGTCTTCGTTGGCACTCATATCGGAGTCACTTTCACTTATGAAGAGAGGAGTGGATTTTCTATTTCTGACCCTCACTACAATATCGGAATCACTTCCGCTCTCGTCGCTCTCTTCGTCATACTCTAATGGCACATCTGACAAATCATCGGCGCACAGATCTAATAAAATTTCTTCCTCGCGCAAAGCACTCTCTTTCCTATGTGATGCCATTACAAGGAATATTCCTTTAAATATTTCGAAAAACACGGATTGAGAAAACTCTCTCGCAAGACAAACACAACACCAAAATCACAATTCACTGGGACTCAAGAAAACGAACTGTTCAAGACACATCGAGAGAAGGAACTAACCAGAGCCGTAAAAGAACTACGGACGATTCATTATTGCCCCCCTCATTCTTTTCATAATGAATGTTTACATTGGAGCAGAGCAGAGCTGAGAGTGCATTCCATTTGCCGGGAGTGGCATGGAAGGCAGATATGGCCCTCAAGGCGATACAGATAAGGTTCCTTGCTGACTCGACGGCTCGGCTAGAGCCATGTGGATAAACACTAGAGAAGTAATGAGGAAAGGAGTTGGGGTACCCACGAGGAAGAGATGAAAGAAGTATTACCTCCGAAATGAAGAGGGGCGACGAATAAGTTTCAAGCTGTTGAAATTGAGATTGCCTGCCATTACAGAAAACCGATGTGGGATTTAAATACTGTTAAATGGCTAATATCGTCAAAATTAATTAACGAAAACAAATATTATGTTGTGACTATTCTTATTTATTAACAAAAGGCAAATGAGAAAATTACCACAAAAAACGAAAATAATGTAATTTAATAGTTTAAAATGGTACTCCCAAATGACGAGAATTCTCGTCATCCGTCCGCAACGGTTGGGATTTAAATGACGAGAATTCTCACCATCCGTACGCAACGTGTTAATCTAAGGAAACAAAAAAAGAGCTTCATCGCGATGTTTTTGAAAGATACTCGTTCATACGAAATTTGATATTACGAAGTGCCGATTTTTCCGGTCCCGTCGACTTCGTAATTTCGAGTTTCTACTGTAGTAGTTTCCAGATGGTGTGATATCCATTACCCATTTACCCTGTGTAAGCACTTTTATCGTTCGGGTGCATCCCCGGAATCTTTAGTTTGCCCCGAATCGCTGACGAGTTATGGTTCTCAGCTTTGTTTACGCTTTTCCAATCTACTTTTGTTCCATCTCCCCAAACTCGAAGGTGAGTCACAAGGCAAGGAAGGCAGAAGTTATAGGGACTACTCATGGAGTCTATATAATGGAGTATGTAGTATCCATGGGACTACTGCTGGTTTCTCTCGAGGTTCTTTCAGAGGGTTAAGGGATTCTTGGTTCGTCATCGACCTTGACGTGATGCTCCACCCCTACTCTTCTCTCCCACTCTCCTCCACTACTGGAAGCCACGTGAGAAGTTAGGGCGTGGGAAAGCGATAACTGAAATGTTATACTTTTGGTTTGCGGTCGTAACTGATTAGGGACTTAGAGTGGGCGAGGATGATGAAGCAGTTCTTCATCATAGAAAATTCTTGGGGGAAATGGGTAGACAGAGGGCCGGTAAATTTAAAGGTCTGCGGCAGTACGGTAAGGACTACAGTCTACAGTGAACATTTTGGTGACCTGGAAAATTCACCTTATGTGATTTAACTGGACACATGCCGGAAAACATTCATTTTGTTTTTATTTTCCGCGTGATCACATTTGATAGTGCAAACTTCTGCAACAAAAACTTGAATCTGGGAAGCGTGAAGAATTTCGTACATCTTCATTTTAGTGCATATTCTTTGCCTTTTTATCGAAAAATGTTGCAGTGCAGTGATTATCTCGGAAAACAAACGGGATCTTTTTCATTAATTTTCATAAAGTATGTATGTTCAGTTCGAACCCGGATAATTTGAAGCCCAATTTTTTTGCTCCCTTGAATTTCGAATTTATGAGGTTTTACTGCATTTCTTTCGCGTTTTGTCACCCCATTACCTGTTCTTACTTTTTCTTCTCATATTATTACTTACTTTACCTTAGAATAATCTTTGCTCGACTCCATATCCAGTTTTAGGTATAAAATCCAAAACTTTCCGAGTATTTCATCGAGGCTTAGAGATAATATGGATTTATTTTGACCAAGAACTGGTGCTGGTTCATTAATAGTAGATGCAATAATAGATACATTAAATTTCCTATTATCTGTGCATGATTTTTTACCCATCGCCGATATTTTCCACGATCTTTAAAAAATAATCTGACACAGGATTTTCATATTTTAATTCAAGTGGAGCTTAAATACCTGCGCCCTTTTCATGCCATTTGCATTCACCTCATAAAATGTAATTCTTTTCCATGCTTACTCAAAAGGAACATGTTACGTTTACATCGCTGTCTGCTCTACTTTTGCACGAGACTATAAGCGATGTAAGAAACTTTTAGATTGCTTTTAACTAGGGATGGACCGATACTAGAAATTTCCGATACCGATTCCGATACCATGAATATCGGCTGATACCATTACCGATACCGATACTACTTCATTCTAGGTATAATACGAACTCAACATTCCACCACAATCATTTTAAGGTGGCTCAGTCAACTTAGAAACCAGATTACCGAAACAACCATTATTGCACAGGCAAAACACTAAAATCACTGAAAAATTTTTATTAATAATAATATTTTCATTGTTCAGCAGGTCAAGTGACGTAGAACTCGTCAACAAAACTATACTCAAAGCACAAGTACAAGATAAAAGACTGTCCCTCCCTGTTATTGCAAATATTGAGATTTTGTAAAATTATTCCCACGCTAACATGATGTCAACATTGCGTAGCTTACGTAAATGAAATTACTTTAATACGCAATTTTACAATGAGATAAACTCACTGGTGGCGTTCGGTACCAGAGCACTCTAGCGGTAGAAGTCGGCACCTCGTTTAATTGGCGGTAAAAATCTGAAATTTGAAAAATATGAAAACCACTGAATTGACTGCCGATACCGATACCACCAATACCATGAACATCGGCCGATACTTCATATCGGTATCGGTCTATCCCTGATTTTAACTTTTTGTTCAAATGATAACCAATCATAAAGACTAAAATGCTACCAATGATAAGTGTAGTGCATCGCATAAGTGCTTTTATGGCTGCGGCCTCACATGCGGTTGCATTCAACCCAAAGGAACCGGAGTTTTTCTTCGCCCACTGTCTGACGCGAAAGATCCTCAGATCGGAGCTTGTACTTTTAACTTTGCAACTTTGTGATTAATCTGCCGACACAGGAGATTAGACGTAGACAACGTATCGATTGCCACCCGGGTGTAGAGTGTCTTCCAAAGTCGCGACGAAAGTGAAACGGGCTTCCAGTATACGACGGATAAGGGCATTGTTTACGCCTCAATTGGTCGAGGTCAAGGGAGGTAGGAAGGAAGTAGGGGAGGGGAATAGGTATGGCGACGGGACTAGCGGACGCATAAGTCAGCCACTCTACGTAACCATTTTGTTGCGGAGTAGGGCGTAATGGACATACAAATACAATGATGTAGTCGCTGCTAAAAGGATTCGCTATCGGGTGAAGAGAGTCCTCGGCGAGTCCTCAGAGCAGTATAAACTGACATATTATGTGCGAAAATAATAATATATTGTTTGTTTTCTATAAATTAGGAGTACTACAAGAAATAAATGTGAAATTAAAGCAGATAATCAAGAGTTCACTGTACATCAGAAAAACTCTGAACAATCGTTTCTGACCGCCGACATGGGAGTTTTATTTAGTGTACGAACTAATTATTGACATTAATTTAAAGATTTCCAGCTTTGACGGAACAACCCTGTATAATTCCCGAGAATCATAATATTTTCCATAAATTTGCGCTCATTGGACGAATGATTTCCCGGATTATTCGTTTTCCCGCATTCATTGTTTTTTACATCCATCCCCTTGAAAAATGATAGATTGAGGTTCCACTGTACACTAAATTTAATTTTTTACTGAGATTAGTGATGTGATTGTCCCATTTCAGGTATTTTTCAAAATATATTCCCAAAAATTTATGTTCATTGACAGCGTTTAAGTGATTTGTCATAGGATGAAAGGTATTTATATCAAATTGACAAGTTTTTGCAGAGAATATTATGGCCTTAGTTTTAGATTCATTAAGAGTAAGGCTATTACCATTGCACCATATGTTCATGTCTTGAATAATGGATTCGCCCAAAACCATCAAGTCTTGAAAAGATATCTGATGCAGCACATGGCTGACATCATCAGCAAACAAGATACAATTGGGTTGACACATAATTGACTGGGTAGATCATTTATTTAAATAAGAAAGAGGATTGGTCCCTGGACCGATCCTTGAGGAACACCTTTTTTAACAACTAATAATGAAGAGAGGTCGACATGACCCATTTTCCTGGACAGCTACCTGCTGTGGGCGATTTGTGAGATGTGTTCTCAACCACTGCTGAGCTGTACCTCTAATACCCATTGACTCACATTTATTTAGGAGTTTATCATGGTCGACCACATCAAAGGCCCTTGATAAATCAAAAAATACACCTATTACCTTCTTCTTTGAGTTAATTCATTCAATAATGGCATCTACTTCATCAATACCTGTTTTATTGACTTTCCTTTTCTAAATCCAAATTGTTTACCAGACAGCAAGTTATTTTCTTCGAGGAAATCAGTTAATCTTTTAATTTCTTTTAAATCACAGCTAGTCAATGATACTTTTCTGGATGTTTCATCTTCAGCAAATACAATATCTAACAAAGCAATGAGTTCATCTTCTTCTTCACAAAAGAATTGCAAGTATAATATGTATCTATCTCCCATAGACGTGGTTGAGGTCATATCAACAATGAAATCTCTATCCCGCAGTATGAATTGGTAGGATTTGATGAAATACCTGCAGAAGTTATCAAAGCTGTTGCACATCTTATCTGTGAACCACTTTGTGATATCATCAATGACTTTTTCTGCTGGGATCTTTCCAGAATCTCTGAAAATAGGAAAAATCATACCAGTGCATAAAAAAGGTTCAAAAAAGGATCCAAAAAAGAATAGACCTATCACCCTTTTCAAAAATAATTGAAAAAATATTTGTTAAGAGGCTGCTTCATTTCATATGCTGCCATAAATCTTATATATAAAAATGAATGTTTGTATGTATGTATGTATGTCCTCCATAGACTCGAAAACTACTCGACCGATTGAGCTGAAATTTTGCATGTAGAAATAAAATGTGCATGGGTTGAACATAGGCTACATTAAAAATCTGTCAGGGGCCCCAAAGGCCCCCCCTGGTGGTCCCTGGTGGCCCATTCTAAGCATTGGGTTCGGTTCAGTTGTTTCATTTTTTGCTTTTTAAAAGTACTTACACTCAAGATAGAGGGCTTGGATTTTTTATCGGATGGCTGAATAAATGAAGTTTCTAATTCTTTCAATCGATTTTCTTTTACGCTTCGGAATTCTCTGAAAATTATGTTTTTTGCTGAAAAATCTCACATTTTTCTCTGAAATCAACAATAGCATATTTCCTTGACAACCAGAGATTTGAATTTCAAAGGATATTCACGCATCTGGCATTTAAGTTTTCCTGCCGGCCCATAATAGCACGTGTAAAGAAAATTTGTATAAGAAGGGCCCAGAGTCCCAAGGCCCCTATGATAGATTGCTTCGGGGAGTAATCGATAAATTCAATGCATATTTACAGGTATACTCTTCAATGTCTATTCTCAAAGTAGCTCTCAAAAGGGAACTGCATATGAGAGAACACTTATGTATAAAACGATACACATAAAGGAATTAAACGTGGAAGAATATTTACGTGCAGCAAATAATAATGTTAATAATGCCTCTGTTGCTACAACAAATACGGCGTCGTTTATTATAGTTTTAATACTCAGATGTATTACACGTAGTGGAACCGTCTGCCTCTCATTACGATTGCGAACTGTGTTTTAGACCAAGTCTTACATAAACTTTACGAGTTATTTATATATACTTATACGTGTTAAAATGCAGTTTACTTACGTTGACTCAATCATCGAGTTGCCTATTCGAGTCTCTCACTTGCCTCTGTTTCCCCTCCTTGGACTTAAAAATATATCCATAAACATGCCTTATAGAATATAGGGTAACCTTTTGAAAAAATCTTCTAAAGTATGATGAATGTCTTCTTTGCGAGAAAATGAGTCCTTGCATGAAAAACGACAAAGGTTAGCCTTGGATGCTCAAAGACATGCCTACCAGCAATCTCATGATAATATCCCCGTGGTGTTTTTCGGATTACGCTAAGAACCGCACAAATTTCATCCTAACCAAAGCTACTGCCGGGTAACCAGCTAAAAATCTGGTTCAAATATTGATCCATTTGTTTCGAAACTTCAATCTGTTTTAAGATGGCGGAAATTATAATTGCGTCACTACATGCCTCTTACCCGTAAGAAGAACGGATATTATGCGCAATGGACGTAATCGGTGCATGAAAATTGGCAAGTGCACTAAGACTGATCACCATAGATTTTTAAATTAGTTACCGATGATTATTATTTAAAAATCAATGATTATGAATACCCTTCATACCGAAGGCGCAGTCAGGGTAGTGAAGGATTCATAGGACAAATGAATAAGGCTGTAGCTGAAAATGCTCCTTTTGACGTTGTCATCCGCTGGATTATACTCTACTCTACTCTCCTATCCTAATTAAGATACTCAACGCACATATCAACGTTGAATAGCGGAACGCAATTAAGTCATTCACATATATTCATGTACACGTGATCAAGCTGTTAATCACTCAGAAGACGGCTCAAGAGAACCGGTGGGACGAGGTGACCATCTAGGTGCTATTTATTAAGTAGTAATGAGTCGTCGTGGCCCATTATTGGGTTTCCCGTGCATTAAAGAGGACAAACAATCACTCAACTCTCCGTACACAAAATGGAAAACTAATGAATTACAACGATCTCAACAAACAAGATAGGATACGAACTCCTCAAATGATCATGCAAACAGTGTTCTTCAGGTTTTGTGGTTTTCTTATAAAATAAGTTCAATGTTTTTCACACCCATTGAATTTCAACGGGTACCTTCAGCTAGTTGCTATATAAAAATCAGTGTGCTTTTGTAAAAGGTAGATCAGTCCAGTATGGTTCCGCAAGTACAATGGGGATCTTTTATGATTTTACCAAAGGTTTTGATCAACTTGACCACTCAGTACAATTAAGAAAGCTGTCTGATCTCGGTGCCATTGACACACCCCTTAACTTCATCAAGTCATACCTTTTGAACAGGAAACTCTTATGTTGAAATTAAGTATTATGATAATGATGGGTTGACCAGAGCATGCACGTCTGACATGAAATTTTGGAATCTGGGTGTGCCACAGGGTTCGTTACTGGAACCCATTCTGTTTCTTGTCTCATTTAATCATCTTCCTCACCACTTGATAGATGGTTTTGTCACTCTGTTTGCTGATGACACAAGCCATGTACTTTCGCACAAAAACTTGGTTGGGCTAATCCACCTCAGTCACGGAGCAGTCCAGTCTATGGCTAAATGGACCTCTGGTAGTGGATTTCAAATGAATGTCACCAAATCTAGTTTTTTTATTATTTCATTCATAATATACAAAACCAGACCAGTTACCTTTTCTCAGAATTAACAACTTTATTATCAGGCAACCTGACCAGGTATCCTTTTAAGGTTTAAAATTGAATGCATCTCTTGATTGGAGAGATCACATCAACTATGTCTCTAAGAAATTAGTTCGTGGGATCTACATTTTGAGATCTTTGAGAAACGCTGTATCACGCAAGGTTTTGAAAATGGTCTACTTCAGTTCTTATTATTCCCACCTATGTAACAATATTGTTTTTGGGGTCATTCCACCCATGCTAAATGAGTATTCATTTTGCAAAAAAAACCACATTGCGTGCCACTTTCAACCTGGAGTGAGTTGTAAGCCTTTCTTCTCTGAAAATGGCCTGCTGACTTTGCCTTGTATTTATGCTTTGCATTGTGCTGTATTTGAGAAAACTAGCCCCGATTGTTTTGTGAAGAATGGTGATGTGCATCACCACAAGACAGCATTTTGATGTGCATATATTGCATAATAATAGTGCTCAACATAGAAAACAGTCCTTTATATCAGCTCTCAACAATTTAATATTACCTTCTGAGACATTTAAAGAAAATAGAGGGGGTTGGTAAATTTAAGAAGGAAGTGTGTAAATATCTCATAGAGAAGTAGATCTCATAATTCCTTGTCAGAGTTTGAAACCTTGTTAAAACCTCTGTTTTTAGCATATACATATTTTTTTTAGTATCTTGACCTGGATTTTTCTAGCATCAGTTTAAATCTATAAGGATAATTTTTTTATTTATATATATTTGTATTTGTATTTCTAATGCACCTGTATTTTTAATGCATCTACTTGTAGTGACGACATCCGTGGCATAGGTGATGCAATGCCTGATGAGACATTATTGGTTCTAGCACTTGACAGGAATACAAATAAAATAAAAATAACTGACAAAAGTAATGTTTGATGCAAATCAATCTCTTTCTGTGAAAGAACAAGTTTGTATTGACAGTATTAATCTTTTTAAATAAATGGCACCAATCTCGAAGCTGGATTCCTTTAGGGGCCTGTTGCGGATGGTGAGAAACAGTATAGGCAAGGCGCAGGTATTTTGCATTTGGTTTTCATTCCTAGAGGAATGACAAACCTGCTTCTGCCCCTTCAGATATATTCATATAAACAGGGCTTAAAACTCATCACTTTTTAGTGACGTCACTTTTATAATCTTTATCACTTAAATATCACTATTTCCACAAAATGTCACTATTTATCACTTTTTTGGTTCATTTTGTGCCACTCTCCCTCAGTGTGGAAACAAATATCTCTTTTGTTAATTTAGCTGCAAGAATCAGAATGGAATGATTTTATAATAATTAATGGAGTATACCCGAGGTGCATTATAGACGATTATAGTTCTTGTGAAACCAGCAAAGAGCTGAAAGCCCTCTCATATGACTAGGGATGCATTCAAGCCCATCACGAGGTCGGCACTCGTCCTCACAGTCTTGCTTTTAAAAATGCCCTCTCTTTGAATCTCAAATGACACACGCAGCAATCTGCCTTCGAGTGGTGTGTGTGTTTTTCCTCTCGGAGTTAGAGAGGTACAAATGGGCTCTCTCTCTCGGGTGTCGTGTTACTTCTTCACCAGGGTGGGAAAAGGTCTGTTCTTGGACTGAACACTCTGAATCCTTCCTCCAATTTGTCCAATGTGTTAATAAACTTCACCCTCTTCTGCTCCGACCACCTTCCCCTATTGTCTTCCTATTCCACCTCAAAAATCCAAAAGCCGATGGAACCAAAAAAGTATCTAACACCCAAAATTAAAAGCTTATTCGAACAAATGCACAGCATACGTCATATGCCATTTAGCGAGTGAACTGCAACCAGCCATTTGGTGATTCTCTGGTCTTTCCCGTGATTGCTGTCGTAGCGACAGCAATCACGGGATCCCTTCTCCAGCGGAATGGGCTCTGGACGACCATTCGCCGCTCCGGTGTTTTCTCATTATAGAATTCACCACAGCAAACGCTAGTGATCAAAAGTTGTTTCGCGTTCCGTTTGTCCTCTTAGCCTATATATGACTCTGAGGCCGGAAGCTTCCCTTTCCACTTTCCTTCCTCCCTATCCTTTTTTTCCCTCCTATTTCCCGCAGCCCTCCGTTCCCCGGTCATGAGCGAAGGCTCGCATACCGGGTGGAGTGTGGAGCCCTGCGCGGAAGACCGCTTATACACTGTCACTTCCCCTACCCCCACCTACCTTCAAATCTAATTCGATGTCTTTGGGTTCGCAGCCTCAAACTCTGTTTCTTACTTTGTAACTTACTTGTGAGTGAAAGTCAGTCAGATTGTCACTGCCTCCAATTGCTTCGGCTTTGTTGCCTTTAGTGGTCAGCCTGCGTATTGGTAGTCACTTGTTATCGCGTAGCTTGTTCCCTTCTTGATTTACCTCGTTTTGGCCGTTGTTCGCCGTCATTTGCTCTCTCTATGTGCTACGTGTCAAGGCGAGGTGAGTATACAATTTACATTTAATATTAATATCTACGAGGTGTTAAAGATGTTCCTCATCATTTTATGGTGTTATTTTCTCTGCGCTTACGTAGACTGAGAGCGGAAATAGGCACAAAATGGGAAACTGCCGCGCCGCTTTCTTTCCGAGTGGCTAACAGGTGATGATGGCCAGGGATTCCCCGTTTTGGAATGGTGTGAAAAAAAGAAATAGTGAAGCATTTTGCACAGTTTGTTTGTCTGTCTTACGATAGCACGCAAAGAATTTACCCAAGAAATGGAAGTCAGCCTAACTGTAACGAGTACATAGTTTAAAGTCTACTCGTAAGTATCCCATGTAAATTATGTAGGGAGACATTTTTCAGCCATATTGAGTGCTTCTTAGCTGTGTCTTTTCATGATATGCAAAATTTAAATTCTAAGCAGTCATAAAAGACTTGATAGTTAATACAGTCGCTGGGGTCTTCAGATCAGAAGTGACTTCTGACCTGAAAATGCCAGCAAGATGGCTGGAAGAAACTGTTGCCATAAAAAGACTAAGTACACTGAGGAACACCACCCGAAAGCAGATGTGCCAAATGCCATGGAAACCTTCAAATCAACTTTACCAAAATGCTACTTAGCAGACCTCTCACCTCTCTTCAATGAACACTCTGAAATCAAAGAATTTTCTCTTAGAATTTTGTATCATGAATGTTTGCTTCATTCTGTTACTCTTCAAACCGTTTTAGGATTCTTTGGTGGTGCACCGAGTTCAGGGAAGGAGGAGGGCTTGGCGTTTGGAGCTGCCCCCAGCCAGGCGCCTCCTGCCTTTGGATCCAGTGTGGCAGGTTTTGGTGCGAGTGCATTCTTTCCGTCGAAGACGGAGGGAGCTGCTGCTCAGCCACCACCGGCTCAAAGCATCGGCGCCGGCATCTACACTTCCCTTGCTGACCTCTCTGAGCCAGAGAGGAAGGAGTTCACGGCCGTGACCTTCACGCTGGGCTGTGTCCCCTTGAGGCCTCCACCGAGCGAATTGTGCGTGTGAACCACTCAAACCCAGATAAGAATGAGGTTTGTAAGGACTGATTCTCTTTGAGGCACACCCCCAGGTCCATTCATTTGTTTCATTTTGTGAATTAAGTTGTTTTTTCCTTCATCAAATCACCTTCGGTAGAAAACCATCCCTGTCACCCCATAATACATGTAATCATGAGTTGGTACTCGTGAACTTGGAAATATACAAATATTTTGAGGTTGAATTTTGCTGATGTTTTTCAAAGGAAGAAGGAGATGCAGTAAATGGCTTACCACATTTTTTCTTTTATTTTATATCAGATTTTAGAGAATAGATTATGAATATTAGAAGACTTGGAAAGTAAATTAGTAATGTACCAACATATGAAATGTTGATAAATCAGAATTGGTCAACTCTTTTGTTTAATTTGTTGCAGGAGATAAAGAATCATAATCCCTCATCTGTGATAAAGTTTACAAGCTCTCAATTTTTTCTGGCCCCAATCATGGCATTGTTTTGAGTAACACTTCCAGTTCTCAAAGTAGAGAAGTTTGTATTTTTTAAACTGTTTATTGATAAGCCATATTGCTTGTATCGGTAATTAATGTCTGGGGAAATAACTTTTAGATTTCCTTCCCTTTGCTGCTCATTAACCTTGGACAATGTGTTGATGATTAGGCATCGGAAACTTCCCTTTCTCGAGTTTATCTATTTGCTGAAGGGATACAATTGCAACTAGTTGAATGACTTTTATCTTGCATGAGAATGAAGGAGAAATTGTTCTGGCAAATATTTTCATTTTGCCTCTCGTTTGCACATATATTGGTCTTTTGAGAGGAGTTTTGCAGATTTTTTAATGTTTCTTCATCAAATCACTTACCTTTTTCCATCATCTACAAGTTTTTGAGTGTTATTTTATCTTCCCTCTGCACAAATTCCAGCTAATCACCTGGTGGGCATGCAGGCTTGTTGTGTAGCCTCACCTTATTTTAATACTGACGTAAAGAATATTGTTTTCCATACCTAGGATATAAGTGAGCAATGACTTGAACATTGTACATATTTTCACCCTTTTGCGATTTATAGAGAATGATTTCAATGTTTAGGCAATGGTAAGAAGTGTGGTATTTTTACTTGGAGAAAAATCACTATTTGAATTGCCTCATCTCTTCCCAAATGCTTCTTGAAGAGATAATGTATGTATTTTTTATAAAAACTCACTGTAATTTACTTGTTTGTGGCATACATATATATGTATACCAAAATTTAGTTGCTTGAATTTCGATGACAACCTGTGACTTCAATGATAAGCAATCGCATAATAAATAATCACATAATAAAAGAAAATGGATGAACTGATTCATTGACTATGACTAGAGACCTGCAATAGGTGGGGTTGGTTTATTGCCAAAAGTGGGGTTATATGTTTCCAAAAGCGGTGTCATTTTACGGTGTTATCTTCACGACAAAATATTTGCTGTGTGAATTAAGTGCCCTCCTCCCAGCAGGCCCACCTGTTGGAAATAAATGTTTAATACCATTGATTAGGGAAAATTTAAACAATTAACACCATGCTGTATTCACATTTTATATTTTTGTACATTTCACATACCTACCCAATTTATATAAAGATCCAAATTACAGTTAAATGTCCGTACATATTTTGAGATGAAAAAATTACCAGTGACCAAAATTTCTTCTGTTAAATTTTTTCTCCTAATTGTTAGCACAGTGTTGTAGGAGGAAAGAAATCTCTCAGAGTCTGTCTATATTTGCACAGGGAGTCAAGTCACTTTTTTACAAATGATGGTTCAAACAATTTTTTGTGCTTGAATTGATATAATTATATCCACTGAACCCTGGAAAATTTAAATTCGACAGTCTCTGGTATTATATGGTGGAACAGCATTATACAGTAAAACCTCCCTATAGCGAATTCGCTGGGACCGGAAAAATGACTTCGATGTACGGGGGTTTGTAAGTAAGGAGGTTATATGCGGGTTGGGTAGTCTCAGGGGCTGCCGAGATTTCGTGCTGCTTTCTGACGCAACTCATATTAATTATGAAAGCTAGTTTCGACGGACATAAAAATGATTACTGTAATGCAGTATACCAGCTAATATATGTGGTGATTGATGGTGAAGCCCAATGGAATAAAATCGGTTGATCTGAAATTGATGGATGATTCAGATGGGATCCGAAATTGTATTTTTTTTTCTACTTACTGTATTTGACTGGCGGGAAGATTGAGCATATATTACCTGTTAGGTGACGAAATGTTATGCACTATTGGCTTCTCATCGGAATACTTCGCTCAGGCGTAGCCTCAGAGATATACAGGCCGCAATACTACCCCCTCCCCCCACTTATATTTATTAGGTCTACAAAAAGCGCGGGAAATGCGCTTCCTATGTATTTCTTATGGCAAGGTTCAACAAAGTTAGGCAATTATTTCTTGTCATATGCCGCATTTCAAGGGCCACTTTAGTTTCATTAGAAATATTTAAGCACTTCGAAAAGCATTCGTCTTACTTTAGCTGGGCTTTTAAGAAAATTATTATTCGAAAACCAGCAAGGAAAATTGTTGACGCGAATTTTAATTCTACTGCGATTGCGGTGAATATATTTCCCTCGCATTCTTGATCGTGAAACACTGAAACCAAATTGGGTAGATTAAGGAGACAATTTGATTCAATTTTATGCAAATAATATAAGCACAAACGAATCCTGATGGCTAAAATTTGATTATGAGTGTCATGCGATGCAAAATCTCAATGGAGGATGAAGACGTCATATACTGCAGAGAGTCATTTGGCGCTCCCCTTCGTTACATAACCAACTTATGTTCTCATGTTACACAAAGTATTATTTGTTTAAGGGATATAAAATCCAATAAATAGCAAATAAAAATCTGATCACTTTCTATAGGGCTCCTAAAATTTCGTGCACTTATGTTGTGATAAAATCACATTGCAACGATATATGAATTTCTGCAGGCATTGGTTATGATACATTATCTCATTTAACAAATATTTACGGTACAAACAAAGAATTATCTGCCATAATAACCTTATATTAGAATTTGTTCACTTATCTCCGTAAGAACACGATTTTAGGCTTACTTTTGGAAAACAGATGACGATCGTAATTCGGGTGTTCTGTATATCTCGGAGGCTACGGCTATCCATGAATACTAGAATTTTGCTACGTCCAAGGATGCTACGGCTCAGCATATCGAAGGCACAGCGATGGAACCAAAGTTTATCACCTGTCGACATGTAACGACGTGGCAACCTGGAGGACCAGAGTCAACTCATGCAAATGGCGATGACCAGACAAAATTTAGTCTTGGAAACGGTTTAAAAATTAACTGAAAACAATCATAAGCTTTTGAGTGCCATAGTTTTCAAGTAGGTACCAAAATAATGCGCTATCCGGGCTTGCTGAGAATACGCCAGTTAATATTTTTGGATGTTTTCAATGCTAACTACGTAAAATATAACATGAGATTTTTTGGACCCTGGCGGAGGGATTAAACAACCCGATGACAAGCCAGTATTTAAGCAATCATTGAATTCTTAACAACCCCTGTTTGTTTTCCTTTTCAGTGCATAAAAAATAAATGTATCCTTTTTACCCAGGTGCAAATACGCGCTGGTTGTAGTATTAAAACTGCGAACTGTGATTATTAGTGATTCAGCCACGATCTCATGAGTAAACAAAGTATAAATTAGGATTATCTAGAGTCCCAAAAACACTCTACGTAAGAAAATGTAAGAAGAGTGTAAATCCCCTCCCCCTTTCTCGTCTTGCTTTATTCTTGAATGACCCCTTACTCCGCCCGCTCTCAAAGCTGTTTGCTTTGTCATGTCAAGGTCACCGACCGCAATTATTCTGAAAAGTTTTGACTAACAATAAGCCTGTAATCTTGCATGTTAACCCTTTCGCGACGGGGCCACAAGTTGGAAAATGCTACTTCCCTCACAAATGCTACTAAGATTTCTTTGTATTCCCAGAACAGAGCTTTCACTCAGTAAGGATTGCTCAGGTAAGTGTTTCCTCAACTTGGGGCCGGGCCCAGCGGGGTGCCAGACCTTTTTTCTCGGCCACCGGGCGGAGATAATCCTGGCCCCTTTCTGCTTGAAAAGCCCACTACGGCATGCGGTCACGGTCAACTATTTGTTTATGCAATGGTTTTGCGAAAACATTGTTGCTGCAGCCTCGAGATATATTTAATCGGAAAAGAATTCTTTAAGTTTTGCAGTCCCTTCATAGCTTTTAAACGAAATTCTACGATTAATATTAAGCTCTCTAGCAAACAAAATCTTATCAATGGTTAGACAAATAATTTCGTTATTGTATTTCGCACTCTTAAATGATTTTCTCCATTAGTCAACGATAGAAATTATTTAAAATTTTAAACATTCTTAGTCTATTGGCTATTGGCATCAACAGAACGCGAATTAAAGAATCTGTACTTAGTAGTTTTCACTCTGTTAATTCATGATATTGACGGTCTAGGGAACTTTTGTTTTTGGATCCTTTTAATTTGGCTATCATTTTCTTTTAAATTCTAAAACTGGAAATCCCTTTCGTTTAAGTACAACGTGCGATCATCGGTGTCTTGTAAACGTTTGACCGTTAGTATATAGGTATTTTGCAATTACACAAATGGACAGAGACTCAAGAGTTATGCTGAAAACATACAAGACGATCTGTTAGTGCTAGTTAGCAAATTAGGATACAATCATTAGGAATCAAATCAACTTATTGACTATACTACCTACTAGTCTCATAGGCAGCTGTTCCTTATCGTTCGCGGGAAAAATGACATTTTAAATGTAATGGGAAAACCTTCACAGGGAAAAATAAACAATTAAATTCGCTACAAATATGGCCGTCAACTCATATGAAAAAATTACTTTTAGTTGTTTACCTAAAACATGATAACTCGCTAACTAACTAAAAACCTCACAAAAAATTACTCCTTAAGGAGGAACCATCATTTTAGGCATGTCCGAACACCTGCCCTGATTTTTACATATATTATGAATCCATGACTTCTCCTATCGATTGGTGTAAAAATATTACTAGGTCATCGGCCATTTAATGAAGATATATGGATTTGAAAATGATGGAATTTTACGTTGAAATGCATTGTCTTAATGGCAGAACGATTACCTCCCTTCATATAACATTTTTTATCTCAAGTTTGACCCGAAAAATATCATTAAAAAACTAGTATAACGTGCAAAAGGTATCAAGGCACACAATATATTTTTTTCAGATAAGGTCATCGGCAATTTATTGTCAGCATTAAAGTTTTAAAAACATACTTCCGGTTTTTCTCCGAGCAAGGAGCCGAAATGCTGCGAACAATGCGGCAACGTTGGAAACTGCTTGGAGGTTAAATGTGAAATACGGCGTAGTACTCAAGTTGACTGAATATATTTTAATCCTTATGGCGATTTTATAAATTGAATTAAGCATTTTCAAAGCATGCTGCTTGGCTTTTCAAAGCATGCTGCTGCATTTTTCAATATAAATATCAACGAAAGCATACATGTAAGGGGGTTCTCAGTAATTATCAATGCCAATGACTTTGGTAAAATTTATGCCTGTGCTTATTACTAAGTACGTAACTTTATTAAAGCCTTTAAACTACGTTATTTCAAAATGTTCAAACCTATATATATATAGAATTTTAAAATTTTCTTCGTTGATGGATAATTTCATTAAAAAACTATTTGCACAATCAATCAATGGCTCCACGGCAAAGCTTTTCTCGATCACATTAGCGGTAATGTTATTCCAGATACTCATACAAATAAGCATGTACATAACATTTCGTCTAGATTACGATACATACTAAGAACAGGCTTTAGGAACATGAAACCAGATAATAAATATTTGATAGAACACGGAGAATCAAAAGAAAACCGAGTCTCAGACAGTGGAAAAAACAACGTAGTATACATTTCCTGGAAGAAAGCCACGAATCATCCGAACTTTGGATTTACCCTTGCCATTAGTGAAAAAAGGAAACTAACATCACAATGTTGTGGTAAGGTTAAAATCGCAACGTTGTTGGAAGGTTTATACTGCTATGTTATTGCAAGGTTATGTAATTGGGAGGTTAAAATCCTGATGTTGTAACAACATTATTTCTACCAAGTGATTACAACGTTAGAATTGCAATGTGCTTTCTAGATTAATATTGCAATCTCAGGTAAAAATATCTCAATCTCAGGTAAAAATATCTCCCTTTAAACTAACTGAAACACCCTTAAATCACACTAACTTGCTTCTCTGCTGAAACTGTCTTTAAATGGAAACAAAACCAAGGGAGTTGGTGCAGCATGAGTAGAGAAGCAGTGCAACAAAATACCTTGCAAACTGCCCTGGCATATAATCCATATACCCTTGTTACTACGTAATGAGCTGGCACTCCCTTCCTCACTACACTAAAACACTATTCACTTAAACTCCCCGGCCCTCTCAAATCAAAAATTTACATTTTAAATACTATGTTGTTATTATTATGTGATGGCAAACTTGAGTATTTTAAATTATCCTACCTAGTATATACCATATACACCGCAACACCAGAAAGGACTTTGATGTGACAGTGGTCAATAATAAATGGTCAGAAAGATTGCACAGGGATAACAACTCATTAGGCATACACTTTATCAATTGCAGGAAACGAACACACGGAAATATCTTTTGAGATGATGTACCAAAAATGGTAAATAACGATGAAGGTAATTAATGAGTGGACGTGATGCGTAAATGAAAGGAAAAATGAAGAACAGCAAATAGAAAAAGTGAAATAGAAAGCGATAAACAGATGCTGAAACGAATTATGGAGAAAGTAAAATAATACGTAATAGAGAAATTGTCAAACTGAGGAAAAAGGAATTACAATGAAAGTAAACGAAAATACAATAAAGAAATTAATGAATTAGTGAAAAAAACAACCGATTTGTAACACTTCGAATACGCAGTCACAGATTGCAGGAGACCAGACACCAACAGGCATGGGCAGAGTAGCACTTATTTGTTTACAGCCTGTCTCAGTGTTGCCATGTGTCAACTATTGATGTTATTATGCATAACAATAATAATAAATCTGCAATATTACATAATTTTTATAGACTTTTCGAGGTTTTATATTATTACATTAATAATTCTTCTTTACAGCCACAAATTTAATCTAATAATCATATTACGTCGAAATAACAGCAACGACTAGATGCAACACAACCACTGACTTACATGAGGTTCTTTACATTCATACTTAAGTACATTTTCTGAGCAGCATAACCCAATCGAGTATTTGGATTTCTTCGAAAAATTATGAAATGATATATTAATCCTAAATTCCCCCATCAGGTGATATGTTATTCTTCTTATGAATACAGTACTTCAAAGCGCAGGTTCCTCCTTAACTGACAAAAAATTAGTTCGGAGATTCCTTTGCACAAGAACTACGTTAAAAATAACGGTAGAGCTCCGTTTAAAATTTTTAATTGTAGAGCTATACATAAGGCAACATACTTACAACCCTCAATTTGCAAATTACACGACTTAAATTTGTTATTCCACTGCATCAATTAGCAACTGACCGTGGACACATGGGCATTTACGCCATTTTAAAATGTCGTTCGTAGCGAAAGGGTTAAAAATAAAGGATAGGGACGTGTTGGGAGCATGTGGAAATATTACAATGTGTATGGTCAGATGAAGAAGTGGTTAACGATTTTTTGCATCTTTCGACCTCCCCCCTCCTAAACCTTCCATCCTAAAGCACCCATTTCTAATTAAACAACCGCTTACGGGGGAAAAACTCCGCCTCTTAATCCTCCTCCTCAACTACGATGTTGTCAAGGACCCTCCCCCCTCGATCACACTCCTTCAGAACTATGGGGGTCCTTCCCTTTTCTCTTACCTCACGCACACCACGCGACAGGGGATCCCCTTCCCCCAACCAAGAAAATGATGCTTCTCTTCCACCCCTCCTCACTTCCCCTCCCGTCCCAAACAATTCAAAGCCTAGATAAATGACCTGGCTGCTGGGATTTTTACCTGAACATGACGTCAAACGCGGAAACCCAAGTCATATTTACAAAATAATGAAACCTTGTTGAACCAACCAATTTGTTAAACCAATCACATGAGTTATTTCTCGATTTGGTTACAATGTGACGCCAGAGGTGATAAGAAAGCGAATGAGGAATCGTTCTCGTTACGGATGCCACTTGTTTTTAACGCAAACAGAAGCAGGTGGACTCTCAACCCTCTTGAAAGCTACTTCACTCAGTTTCAAAATTTCTACCCCATGGGGTTCATGTGCCTGGATAGTTGCAAGCCTGCAAAACGTAGTTAGTGATCTAACAATGGAAATCCCTCTCTCCGCGGGGAGGCCACTGATGACATTTCATTCCATTGGGAAAAAACAGGAGTGAGGAGACACAAGTGTTGCCTGCCTGAGAATGCAGTCGTGAAAGGTTTTTCCATGGATGCTCAACTCTTTAGTTGTCTAACAGCAGGAAAAGGGCATAAAAAGTGCACTCTGAGAGACTGCGTCGCTGGCTGAAGGCGCGCAATCCTTGTTATAATGTGATATGAATAAAAATTTCTATGAACTAATGTAATGTTTTCAAAACTACTAGGAGCATAATACTGAATTCAAGACAAAGTCAACCGTGTCACACCCATGCCCCTGCGACCCGTACTAACCGAGATAAATTTGTTCTGCGAAATTAACTACAGCACTATAACAAATACAGTTTCAAACAGAAACTTTCAAAAAACACTGACAAAGGTTGAGGAAATATTGTGTTAAAATTTGACGACGATTGAACCAAGAGTAATAATAAAATAATCCAGCAAAGTTCGACATTCCTGCTAGAGGCTCAAAAAACGGGACTCTTTATTCATCTCGCGCGATAAAGAGCATTTCGGAAAAAATGATCAAAATAGTTTTTGCAACCATTCAACGGAAATGAAAACAGAATACGTTCAGCGTTTGTTTCATTACAATCGGCCCCGGAATTATCTAAATATTCGACCTCAAACTCAGGGTCGCATAATTTTTGCGCCGAGAATTGGGATGGAAATAACGCGCTTTTTGTAGTGCTACAAACTAAGATTTTTCGTCTGACAATTAGTTAAAAAGTTATAAAATTAGGACCTCACGAAAAACTAAAAGCTTTGATAACATTATCTCGGAACCCCCTCGCCCTCCACTACATACGAAGAGTTTCAGATTAAAAATATTTAAAAAATGTATTAGAAATCTCCTGCCAAGAACTAACATCCGGGCATTGCTGCATTTGTTACATTCGCTACTGAGTGATCCATAAGGGGCTCGACAGCAATGATAACTTCTACGATGCGATGCAAATGACAACTTGCGGCGGTAAATACGTAGTAAATTTCGTCGGACGTTTTAACAGAAACTTATCAATGCTGCTGCACATCGCAAAGTTATGAGCTGAAGGAAGAAGTACAGGTTTCGCATTCAGGCCATTCATTGGGATTCTACTGAGAGCTATTCTTGCGACGGAAAAAAATCACCCGAACATTGTCACTGTGAAGAGAAACGCCGAACATTACTCCAATATCGATGGTAATATTACCTATAAATGCAGGAAAAAAATATTTCTGGCAACACAATTTGTTAAAAAGAGGTAACTTCCATGTTTGGTCCCACACGCGGACTTCGTTCTACGGAGGTTTCATAATTATAGAGGTTCGTTAAGGGAGGTTTTTTTGCATGCATTGTATATGGGAATGTCCCGGGACCGGGGCCATGACTTCGTAATAGGGGGTTTTTCGAAATATGGAGGTTCGAAATAGGGAGGTTTTACTGTAGTACTTAAATAAAACTGCAGTAATTGTACTGTCCACTTAAATTTTAATGTAAATATTACACTACACGTGTTTTGACATTTCTTAGGGCGTCATCATCAGATCTACACAAGTTATGTCTCCAATGGGAATATTTATCCCTTAAAGTGCCAGCGTCGATATAGGCGACGCTCGAAAACTCTCCCAAAAGTGCCAGCGTCGCCTATAGCGACGCTAAGTTTAGAGTTTTTTTATTCATCGTGAACACAATTATTCGCAGTAATTTTTTTTATATTTAAGCTTCATAATGTTCTACAAACATAATACTACTCAAATTCACTTTTATAAAACAATTGGCTATTTAAATCTATTTTAAATACTGTGGTCTCAAGTTCAGTGGCACTTCCACCGCCCTCTTACTCGCTTAGTGTTTTTCTTTGGATTTTTTCATGGGATAATCCTCATAGTTCACGAATATTGCGTGTCAATATCTTTTTCTTTTTGTATTATCTTCTACAAGGATCTCCACAACATTATTTTACGGGTACTGGGAAAAAATAGATAGGTAATCAGTCCTGGATACGTAGTGTTTTTGAGACAAATGCTTTCTTCCCGAGTTAGCATTCCCCACCTTCGTATGACTGAGATGATGCCACTCTTGAATCTTTTGCAGCACAAAAGATTCTGACAATGAGAGTCACTGCAGGCGTAAACAAAGTTGCCACAGGCCTGACCCAGAGAGATTAGGCCAGCGGCTACTTTGTTTATGACTCGGAGGGTCTTAGTCATGCCTTTTGGTCGACAATCACATAGGTAGTGATTTCGGTGACGGGCAAAGTGGAGGGTTCCGTTTGGGAGATTTATTTATGACTTGGAGTGTCTGAGCACGGCCATCTGGTCTAAGTCATGCGTTTGGGTTAACAATTACAAAGCTCTTTCGGTGACGGGAAAAGTGGAGGATGTTGTAGAAAGCAGTTGCATTTCGGAAGAAGCAAGAGACGCAAGCTAACTAGGTTTCTTATTTCCTACCGAAATTTGCGTGTGATACGAACGAAAGTTTTTTATTTACGACAATAGTTTCTTTTCTTTATGATGAGTGAAGTGCGGTAAAGAAAAAAAAAAGTCAACAAATATTGGTAAAGGTGAGCTTTCGTCTCGCCAGTGAAAACACAATTTTCACCCACTTTCAACAGATGTATCGACGTCAAAAGCACCTCACATATTTTGCAAACCTCTTACATTTTACAAGTGCACATTCTTTCCTCTACCATTAGGTATCATAGTCAATTTCTCCATATACGTATTTTTTTCATTAAAAAAACACTGGAAAGACGAAAACTCATCTTTACCGTTTTTTATTTCCTTGTGATATGAACGAAAGTTTTTTTTATTTCCAACGAAAGTTTTTTTTCTCTATGATGAATAAAGTGCGGAAAAGAAAGAAAAATATCTATGATTTGATATGTAAAATATCAAGTGACAGTGATTTCCTAATAAGTTCATCTGATTGTAGTGAATCAGTGGAGGAAAAAGACTTAAGTGATTCTGAAACTTCATCATCGGAAACCGACGAGAGTGAAGACGACTGGAGTGAAAGAGATGGGGAAGACTGCACCGCGTCAGCAGTATGCCTAAGTTCTAGGTTCGAAGCACACTCCACTCCATGATTATGCGCCAATAGTGTAATTTCGTCTTGTTTTCACCAATACTCTCCTGAGGATAATGGTCACTGAAATAAATAGATATTCAGAGCAGTATCTCCACTCATCCTCTCCGCGAATTCAAGAGCAAGACTTTGGAAGCAGGCGACTGTGACAAGAAATGAAAGCATTTATTGCTTGCATTTTGAATACGGGGATAGTAACTAAGCCCAGCATTTCTAGTAACTAGTCCAACAGTAAATGCTTGGAGACATCATGTTCAGAAACATGTTTTCCTGTAACTGATTTCAAATTTTGCGCAAATGTTTTCCATCCTGTTGTAAATTCGAAAGTTCCCCGTAGTGTGACCCATGATCTACGTACCATCCCATTGTGGGCCATGCCAATAAAATACTTAGGCATTACCTACTACATCCCTCTCCAGTAACTGTATAAAGATAAAAGTTTAGTTGGACCAAATCCCACAGCAGGTTATTGTAGTACGTATCTCAATAAGCGTCATCATCGTTGGGGAATTAGTTTTTGATGATGTGTGACTCTGTATCTCACTAAAGCGTAAAGTGTGAAAATTAATCTAAATGCATTATCAAGCATAATTTGTTGAATATACATTGTAAATTACTTTTGAGTGGAACGGATCATTGTAAAATCAAAAAAAATGCATGCTGTAAGCAGTCGAAGTTTTTCTCTTTCTCTCTTTGTACTTGTAAATTTGACGTGATTTCTGTGTGAATTTGGACACATGATTTTGCTATATTTTCTTTTGATAAAATCCAAATTTGATTATGATAGTAGTTTATTTGCTAAGCAAATCTAAAATGCTTGCATTTTCGCAAAAATGTGATCAAATCAGTTGCGATCGTAATTTCAGTATACACTCAGTAATTGTTATAAAAATTATAACATTGCATAATTGTTATAAAAAATTAATTTATGTTTTCAAAAACCATTCTGATCATTTAGATAATAAAATTTAGCTAGTATGTATTCAATATCTGATTACCATTTGTCTGATTTATGATATTCATTTTTCAAACGTTTGGGGTTGAATCTTGAATGGATCATAAATTTGGCTCTGCTGATAATCATCAATTTAAACAAATAATAGTGAAAATGAAATTGAAAATTTTGGTATTTGATAAAATCAATAAGCATTCTTAGAAAATATGTATAAATCTTAATAAATCGTACATGTAAAATTTTACGACATCGCTTTTAATAATGGCAATAAAATTTACGATAACAATTACAATGTTTAATTAATTTAATATTTTTTCCATGGATAATAAATTTTAAAAACGGTCAACAATATATTATAGGGATATGTTTTCTATACACTGTCCAAATTTGACTAATTTATCATAAAAATTATTCTTTTAAATGACATTTTATTGAAAGTCTGCAATTTTCATGAAAATCCCTTGGCACTTTTAAGACACCTTTATGGAATTTCGGCTGGCACTCAAAGGGTTATACATGAGCAAAGGAAAGAGGGGGGGGGGGGGGATTCTTGACAAATGTGGGAGGTAGTAGTAAGGAAGGGGGGGGGGGGGGTACGGTTGATGGTGAATAACAGGGGGAGGGGGTGTTGTTACGATAAATGTGACCTTCCTGAGGATTCGGGAGTGTGGCCTATGGGGGGGAGAGGGTTCTTGTGAAATGTGGAGATAAGCAGAGGAAAGAGGGGGGGGGGGAAGGGAGAAAATCAAACTTCTTAATTATGTAGAATTTGATGTTCACTGCCCCATTCTATCCTTGTTTATCTGACAACCCAAGCCTGTACTCCCTTCCCCCCCCCCCTCCTCTTTCCTCTGCTTATCTCAACATTTCACAAGAACCCACCCCCCCCCCAACAGATCACTCTCCTGAATCCTCGGGAAGGTCACATGTCTCGTAACAACACCCCCTCCCCTGTTATTCACTATCAACCGTACCCCCCTTTCCTTACTACTACCTCCTTCATTTGTCAAGAATTTGTCCCCCCCCCCTCTTTCCTTTACTTATGTATAAATATTCCCATTAGAGGCATAACTTGTGTAGACCTGATGATGACGCCCTAGGAAACGTCGAAACACGTGTAGTGTAATATTTACTTTAAAATTTAAGTGGACAGTACAATTACTGCAGTTTTAAATTTGTTGCTGTAATATTCGGTGTAATTCTCCTAACCCCAACATCAACTTTTTCATCTCAAATGACACAAGGCGATGAAATTGTTTCAATTTCGTGATTAAGTCGGGGCTCACCTCCGTTGTGAGAACTACTTGAGGGTCAAAAACTGTTTTCAAATCTTACACTACTTCGGCCTTTCACTATGGGAGAACAAAGTTTTATTTGATGCATTTGATGCCATATGCACTAGTATTGAATTTACAGCTTCTGCTTTAGAAGTTGTCATACCTTGCAAGGAATTAGTAGTTTTCTAAAAAAAAACCACTCGGAATATTATTATGGATGCTTGCCGTTTTATTCCACTCCCACCGGCAGAATGTTTTTCACTCAAAATGTGTTTCGTGCAGCGGTCCTTCCTTTTCCACAAGACATTTGTGTTGCAAAAACGACAAAGAATTGTTTTATCATCAGCACAATATAATCCATGTTGTCGAAATTCTGTATTGCGCTGCTTTGCTGTCACCGTCCACTTTGGCGTTACAAGTTTTGGAGAATGTGATACAACTGTCACTAAAGAAAATCACTTTGCTGATGACTTGAATGACGGTATACCACTTTAAACACGCGATATTTTTTTTAGCTTTCCCGTGATTAATTCAATACGAGCGCCATTAATGGCGATGTCATGAAATACGAGGTAGGAATTTTGCTACTTTGTAGACATCTTCTTTATAAGAGAGGCATCTTTTTTAACTCGAATTTGTTACTTTGTATAAGCACGGTATTTTAATGCTACTTTATAACTGCTGACCAGGCCAATGTTCCTGCATTCACCTTCTCAGGTTGGCCAGCGTTTACCAACATCCTGACAAGTCCATTGCACGCGCCCCTTGAAAGTAGGCAACCTCTCTTCGCATCCCGCAACTTTCGTAGTTTTGGGTAAGGGTCTCACTTACGTTAATACATATTAACGTAGGTCGAGGCCTAAGTAACTCAGGGTCTGCCTGTATAGCAACATTTTGGCATGCATTTTTCACTCCTTCTGTTCAAGTTTACAAAAATTAATTGACGAATATTACATCAGAGTAACATTTTTTAATGAAGTTGTACCGGAAAGGCCATTTCAAAATATGTACTGCTTAGCTAAAAGTTTACAGTCGCGAGTTAAACGACAGAGACCGCCAAAATGAGGAAATTCACGTTGGAAATTTTGAAATTCGCGATAGTATACGAAATTCGTGTTTTCGCGGAAAAACCACAGAATTCGTGTAAAAATTCACGTTATCGCATTTGCGAGTTTTGCATGTCCCTAACTATGACTTTCCATGAAGATTCAAGTTACTCTATTCATGAGGTGTAGGAACTGAACCATCAATATCGGTGAAAAGTTAGTTTCTTAGGCACCTGTTATTTCATAGGAACCCAATTTTAGCCCAGTGATTATGTGGCCTCCAGCGTCATTCATCCTCATGTATTTTGATAGGAATTTAAAGACTTTTTGAAAATCAATTTTTCTGTGATAACCTATTTTATGATGTGTGGTCTAACATGTACACCCTCAATTTATACACTGAATTGTGCATCAAATTGCTTGAAGTCACTTAAAAACCAATTTCAAAACATGGATGAAAAATTTTAATTGATGTACTACAGTGCAGCCTCAATAAAATGAGACCTCACGGTGCCCAAGAAATCCCTTGCTATGGCGAATTATCGTCTTACCGGGGGTGGAGCACATAATTGCCGTGAAACCTATTGTCAACACTTTGCTAGGAATCGGGTTGGCGTGGTGGCCGAAGTATTTCCATCCGTTGAGCACAAATCCCAAAAGAGGGGGAAAGATTTCACAGTAATTCATATCGCTACTTAATTTACCAACTAACCATTTAATCAAAAAGCACCGTATCTACTCCAAAAGACGCAAAAAGCCTCGAATTGTCTGTATTTTTCCCAAATGCACAACTGACCAAGCTATATTTTTCTAGTGCATTTTAATGTTGATTCCATCACTTGGATTAGTTTCACCAAAAATGTAAACAATGATTGATAAATCAAAATTGTATCGCATTTATTACTTACCTTTACTCTCTCCCTTGGTTGATCTTAATGTTTATGATGAGTATATTCACGTCCTTCGTGACATTTCGTGGAAGCCATTTGGAATAACTAGGGATGTGCGAGCAGCTCGAAATTCGAGTCGTCAAGTTTAAGAAAGAAGCTCGACTCGGCTCGTGAATTTTTATAAACCTCGAGTCGAGTCGATAGATTTTTAAGTGGTTGAAAAAATGGGGTATTTAATTAAGATTGCCGACAATTTCTTCAAATTCAATCGTGTTCTAATGGTAAATGTCCGTAGATCAGTGATGGAGAATATTTTACTCCCATAAGGTAGGTAGCAATACTAAAATTTCGTGCTATGTTATTAATTTACAATACCTACGTAATAAGTATGTACTACATATTACATAATCTGCCTTAACATTAATGAGTACTTACAGGAAATAATTTTCAGTTAACTAAATCATCTCCAACGACGGAATACTGAGACGTTTGTCGTGCCTCAAAATACGTACGTGATCGTTGCTCCGAGATTAGCATGTAATTTAATCAGAATAGTACTCATACAAGTGTTCACATACGATAATAACATATGGAAATCAACCAAAAATCTGTGGGTTTTACATTGTTAACGTTGACAGTAACATTTCATGTACCGAATTTACAGTGTATCGACTTTATAACTACATCGCAGAAGCAACTGATTACGTACTAAGTGAAAATGCGACTCATTTACAAGTAAGTAGTAAAATGAACAGATTTTTATAAACGGAAGAAAATCTTCCCTGGTTCATTGTGTAGCTCAACTGGTAAGCAAAAACATGTCCTTTCCACATGATAGATTCGAGCAAAGTTTAACTGAGTCTGTATTCTCGGTATTCTTTAAGTACGCACTAGTCGCTTTCTTGTGTTTGGATTTCGACTTCGGGTTGTTATGATTACAACCACACCGGTATCGAACAATTTCTTACTCATGGTCCCTTAATACAATGTGACCGCGTTCGTACTTTTGACAGGTAATTGACTATACGTAATAGAATATATTTTACTGCGGTAAATGTTCGCGAAGAAGGATCCACTGTTAAAATTATTTTCCTAATATGATTCCGAGATTCAGGGCAATTGGTCAGTTCAAATTGGTCATGTTTTAGTTAAAATCGTGGGGAAACATTTGTGATCAAAATGCAATACACATCTTTAACATAAAGTAAAAATGATGGCTGTGGCGCCGTTGGTATCCAAGTTGCTGACGGAAGAAGGACCCAACTTCGCGTACAATTACCATTTTTTGTATTAAACATCCAATTCATCTACCGATGAGTGTAATACTACCTCGGACTGTTTCGTTTAATTTCAGGGTGCGTGTGAGCCCTCCCATTGTCTGTACCAATTAGTATTTAAACGTTTCAACTTCAGAACTCGCCTTTCATAATGAGTGGAAGAGGTTCTTCTATTTGGAATTATGTTCCAAAATATTCTTCTGTCGATTCAGAATGCGATACTTGCAAAAGAAGGTTCAAAACGCCAACTGGAAGCACCACAAGCCTAATTCGACATTTACAGAAACATCCATCAAGGTATTCTGTATACTTAAAAGTATACTTAAAAGAAAAGGAGGGAAAGAGCATCAATGAAAAGAAACCCTCAAAGAAGCAGGAAACATCTCTCTCCGAATTTTTAATTCCCGAGAAAATGGATGCTTCTCACCAAAGGGCGAAGTTGATAACATCAACTATAGGGAAGATGATGGATTTTGATTTTCAGCCATACTCTATTATAGAAGATAGGGGTTTTAGAGAAGTAATTCAAGTACTAGAACCAAGATATGAAATTCCTTCCAGAACTGTTTTTTTCAAGAAGAATTATTCTGGAAATGTACGAAAAAAGGAAATGTGAAATTAGGTTAGAATTAGGAGAAGAATTCAGCACACATGATTCATTGTCTTTAACTACTGACATTTGGACATCGCGAGCTCAAGATAGCTACATTTCTCTAACTTGTCAACCTGCCATAACTTCGAGGTATGGAAGGGGGCTACCCATCCAACCGCCGTCCAGGCCCAACGCTGCTTAACTTCGGTGATCTCACGGGAACCGGTGTGTCAACGTGGCTAGGCCCTTGCATACGTTTCATTTAAATGTCGAACTAATCTGGTTGAATTTCAAATTGAAATATTTTTTATATTTGTTGAAATGATGAGAATTAGGAAATTTATCTTGAATTAAATAAGACTTTAAGGAATTTTATTTTCTCTAAAAAACAGAAAATCTAATATTGACAGTCAAACTCGACTCGACTCGAAACTCGATTTTTTTTGCAATGATCGACTCGAACTCGACTCGAATTGAAAATCTGGTTTCGCACATCCCTAGGAATAACGTATTTCATTTGTTTCTGCAGACAAAATGAAACAGTAGTAGGGATCCTACCTTGGAGAATGTTTCCCCCCATCCGATGTAATGTCCACATAGAAAAACAATCTGCTATAACATGCATAACAATTTAATTGAAATAGCAGTTGCATTACAATAAGTTCTTTTTAAAGATTTAGTTAGGCCCTCGACGTGCTTACAATAATTCTATGTCGGGGAATGTAGACGTATTGAAAGTAAATGAACTAAAAGCACAATTTCTTTGGCACCGCATTCATCAAATTACATCAAGTATAGGTTGTTGTTTTTAATATATTCAACTTCTACTTTTGGCAGTTTATAGCACTAATTACTTGAAATGAAAACAGACTAGTCACTACCACGTCACATGTATTACGATAGCACAAACAAAAAGGCAATGAACTTTGAATCAGTACATACTACCAACTTCAAGGGTACATTTCAAATATCTTAAACACTTTTACCAACACTTCCCCTTGTTTAAAATGTTTGAAATGTTAAAACACCAAAAAAAACCACTGAAAAAAACGTACTCAATGTAAACATACAAATTGAGAATCCTACTGAATACATTTTCGCAATGAAGTCCCAACATATTCACAGGTTTCAGGTCACAGAGGATTATCAAGCAGAAGGTCAATTTTCCGCAAAGCTTTATAAAATTCAACCCATCATGGACAATTTTGTGAAAATATTTGTATGGAGTTCCCTGGCAAAAATAAGCTCCTCCATGGTGGGTAGGCAGGGTATACGGGGATGACATTCAATGTAATGACGTGTAATTAGATGCCCATTAAGTGATCTTTACATTTCATGGACTGTGATGGAGTGGTGACATAGTGCCCACTCTGCACTTGCTGGGCTTATCTTCACCCTACATAGCCCACAGTGTAAGAAGGGTCTACACATAGTGCCCTCTGCACCCTCGCTTAGCCGTTAATGGCTTACACCCTGATTAGCTTCTCATTATGAACCAGAAGTGTTGGGAGAGGGAGGGAGTATTGGCTGCCTCCTGCCTACACACGGTAATGTCTGACTTAATGTGGTAGGAAGAGCCCAATTCTGCGACAGAATGATAATCATAGTTCATTGAAGTTAGTCTCTGATATATGTAGTTTTCTACAAGACTCAGCACCTAGAGGTCAAGTTTCATCACATGAGGGAAGCACTTAAATGTGCCTGGAAAAGGGTGTTTCCTCTCTTGATGATGTGGAAATAATTCCATCATGACTTACCATGTGTTCCCTTCTCCTGGCTTAAGTACTATTCATCAGCATCTTATCGTATTTAACTCCTGCATATATGTGTACGTACATTCCAGAATAATGAACTACTGTGTAGAGGAAGCAGTTGACACTTGACTCCAGTGCAGTGTCAGTGGATGGTGCTTTTGGTTTTTCAGAATATGCACTGGGGTTTAATTATGAACGTCATCACATTCCAGTTGAGTTTTCCTTGAGGGGAATAATAAGAATGCATATATGTATTTAATATATGAGTGGGATTGTATTCACCATTGGGAAGCTTCCTCACGTCGATCCAAAATTTTTCTTAACGTTCTTATACATTAGCTTTGATGTATGTTTTAGTAATTCTACATGCTTGATAATCGGTCAGTTCTGCAGCCCTCTGACTCAGACCATTTTTATGACCAAAAGATTAAAAAACCTCAATACCTCCACCTCTGTGACTCTCATGCTCTTAAGTGATTGAAGTGCTCTCCTGTAAATGAGAAACTGCAAGAAAATAAAACAGCTACGATGAAACATTGTTAATCTATGTTTATTGAAACACATATCAAAACATCAATGGAGTTTTATCGTAGACATTTACTTGTTCTTATTGCACTAGTAAACATGTCTGAAAAAGTTTTTGTAAAGACTTTTTAAATGTTGAAGTAAACATCAATAAAGGTATGAGGCAAGTGTCATTTAAAATACCCTGTTCAACAACAACACAGAAAATATCGCCATTAAGTCTTTTTTGATGTCTCACAAATGTTTCAAGGGAAAAGGAATGCAATGTCATTGTTTGGGGAAGGTGGAGGCAATCTTGCTAAGGGAAGGGTCGAGTGATATGTTTGTGGCAAGAGTTTTTGTTTAACAGTTCACAATTTCCATAAAACTTGCGCTAGTCCTGTGTCCCATTCCTGACTTTGTAATTATTGTACCTACATTGGAAATTACATTTCAACTTTGAGGAAAATAACGTCTCCATGCCTCGATTGCTTTCAGGTTTTGAAAGAGAAGCCAATTAATGGCAACATGTACATGTGGGTCTTTTGGGCAAATGTTTTTAGTTTTTCATTCACTCCCCACCAGTGAAGTCCTTGTAGAACCGCACTATTCTCAGCTCTGGTGGAATTCCTTGGGTCCCAACATTATTTTTATGAAGGAGAGAAGTAATTTATTTTCAAAGCCTCAAGCACGGGTATCGTATATGACCGCAATAAAAGATGCACTAGGCACAGCCCTATTCCAGTAAAACGTTCAGGGGGAAAAATGTTCTACAGTCCACTTAAATAAGTAGCGCCACCCACCCTGTTTTGTTATGATAATATTGTGAAATAGGGCAGGGTAGTACCTTGAGTAAGATTTGCTGGCAGTGAGTGTTCGGGTTGCCTGTGGGAGGACTTCTTGCCTTTGCACATGAGATGTGGGGGTCATTTTTTGAGTACCTAGTATATTTTGGGGAAAAGTGCATCTTAATTACTTTCAAATACAGTGATTCTTAGGAATGACCTGTTGAAGTTCCAGATCAGTTGCCATCAGTTTTGTGGCTCTGGGAAGTTATTGGCTGAAATTTGGATGCTTTCATACTTTTTTCTCAGGGAGTTACTATCTGAAAAGCTAACCTAGTCATGGTGTCTCATTTCCCCTCACACAAAAGACAGAATTTTTGTTTCATGTTAGAGGAGTACTTTGCCTGCCTTTCACGAATGCACTCCTTCCTCAAAATTTTATATTGTCACGGACAAAAATAACTAACCATATTCCAAAAAGCATTACTGATGAAGACCCTTTGAAGGCATTGTCCTGCCTCCAAAACTCCTGGCAGTAATCACTGACCGTAGCTCTTAAAAAATGAAAATCATTGCTCTTACTGGTTTCACTTATTAGGTACCTGTGTTTAAGCAAATGCCATAATGTTATCTGCTTTGAAATTTATTATTATTGATTTTCATTTTGCGGGGAAGATTAAAAGTCACCATGCTTTTTTATTGGAATGAGGGATGAATGAGTAGCAATCGAGGCATGTGAGAGCTGCAAATCAAACATTTATTGTTCAAACTCATGCCCAGTGTAATTCAAAATTGCAGTGTAACCTGTGCAGAAGAATAAAGAGTAATCATCACCAATGTTATATTTTTTATGTCAGAAATAAAACTACTCATAAAAATATTTCATGTTAAATTATCAAATGAATAATCAAATATGTAATTAGCCTCCATTGAGATTAAATCTGTAGGTACTCTAAATAGGACCACACAAAATATTAGTGACTTTCATTTCTCTCGGATGAACTGTTAATTTATTTCCTCTTCATGGGTAGTAGATTGCAAGCTTCAACTAAGGTCCTTCATCTTCTGGTTTTTAATATGAAGCGTTCTGACGTATTCAATGCCAAAATCAGGGAATTTTTTTTCTGGCATTAGGGTGAATACTCTCATTTTAATTAGAAAAAGACTTAGTTGACTTGGGGTTTTGGTTGGTTGGGTTATTTATGGAGGTTGGAACCTGAGTGAAATGCACAGCATTGCAGTGACAACAACAATAACGCGCACTGCCCAAGCTTCTCTACGGGAACGCCAGTTCTGGTGCATTAATTTTGCATAGTGATCATGTACTTATTATTCTTTGGTCTCTCATCTGGAGGGAATACCGTCTACATTTGAAATTCTGTCTAATCTATGAATAAGAGCTTGAAGTCCTGACACTTATGAGAAACGCTGATGCGACACCTCAGTCTGGAACCATAATATTTTAAAGGTAATATTTTTCTAATCACTTTTCCCATGCTTCATTTATCAATTTCTGAGGAGTTATTTGATGCAGACTGTTCCTACTAAAACATCAGCTATATTGTGATAATGCCTTGAGGAGGCGACAACGACAAGCTAGGCAAGCTAGTGCTTCGCTCTCATCGATTTATTCTCTGATGATTCTTACCAAAGTGCCAGGATTTTTTTTAATAGGTTTTTTTCTGAGTTTTATATACTGACTGTAAAACTTATTCTATGCTCATTCTAGAAGTGGTTGTCATGGTTTAGTGTTTTGGCGTGAAATTATTTAAAAATATACATTCATATTTTAATGATTTGCAGTCATATTTCAAGGCAATTAAAAAAGTTGTTTTGCTACTCCGGCACCTTGCTAACGTCCAAAACAATTTGTTAACTCTTCATGAGAGTCTCAGCTGGAACCTTTACTCTTCTCCCTACTTATCTGCGCAAAAAAAATTTAACTGTTTCAAGAATTTGTTCTTTGAAATGCCTTTGATCAGGAGTTATTTTTTTATCATAGTGGACTTAAGTTTGAAGCTGTGAGATTTTGTGTATCAGTAATAGGTACATACATTATCTAATGATCAAAGTGTGAAGGCCTTAGGTAGGGAATGAATCAGGTTTTAAACTGGAACTTTACTTTTTTGTATGTTAACCATTTCATGATTAATTTTCTTTTAATCTTTCATTAGTTTATGTCTACACTTGCATTTTTATTTTCATCAGTTACTTTTCAATAATTTTTGCAAGCAGGATTTTTCTTTGTTAATAAAAAAAAGTGTAAACTATAATGTCAAAAAGTGGTTCCCTTGTAGGACTCGAGGAAATATGGCATGATTGTCTTTTGTGTACACGTTTTTTAAGTATAGTCACTTACTTAGCTACATCTGCAGTATCTACCTAAATCGATCATGAATCATTATGATGTGTCAACTATCTGTAGTTGATGTTTAAAATTGTGAAATTGGTAAATTTTAATCAAATGTTTGGTAATTTTAATAAATGACTAGTTAGCTATGTGGCCATTTATAAAAATTAATTTTGAAAGTTAAGCGTAATGCAGTGTGAACAATTTGATGGCAGATTGAATCAATTTTGTGAATAAATGATGGAATACCCCTTCAGTAAAAGACGTTAGGGAACTCCTACAACCTTACTCTTTTGGAAAAATGTAATCCGAAGAAGTATCAGTTCTGCTGCTGCTATATTTACATTCACTATTGTTCAATGTTCAATCTCTCAAGAAAACTATCTACTGAAATATTTTAACGAGATAAATTGACCTTTTTCTTAAGTGATGTTCCCAGTAAGTTCATATCAGTCAGTTTTACTAAATTTTCATTTCCATAAGGATGTAAGATCAAGAGAAGTGAATTAAAAATGAATTTAACTGTTAAAAATGTACACGGTTTTCTGACACTCTTCGCCAATGGGAAAATTATGACAAACACTGTTAGTACTTAAAAATTAAATGTTCCATTGTTCAATGCAAGAATGACTAATGGCACATAGAGGTTTTTTTAAAACTAGAACAGCAAAAAGCATAATATTCAAACATTCATTAGTTCGGGTCTATGTACATATTATCTATTAACAGAAGTTGCAATAATGATAACTTTGCAGTCTTGTAAGCATTGATATTCCGCATTGCAAGTTTTGAGTTGGATGTTGCTTATCTGTGTGGTAAGGATGGTGTGGCTCTTAGAATGGCGAAATATATCAGAGGGGCAATATCAGTGAGTAGGAGATCTATGAGGTTAGAGAGGAGGGATTCCAATTGCACACCCTAAGCTAAGTTTATGCCTTTCCATCGTGGAGCGTCACGTCCCTTAATGTCGCAAGGACCCATGCTTGCCCCTGTGTCTTTTTCCTTCCACTAATTGTGCTGCTCAGTCCACCTTTTGAAATCACGCATTTCCATTAAACTTTTCCAATGTTACATAAATATATTTTTCTAAAAAAGAGTTAACAGTCAATCAATAATTACATATGTTACAACTTTTTGTACCTTTATGAAGAACTTTTCAGCTGTCCTATGATTGGTTGTCATGAAATTAGGACCTACTTAAAAATGTAGATCAACCAGAACATCAGTGAACATGGTTATTGATGACCTAGCATTGTCTAGCCAGCTCTGTTGAGAATACTTTGTGAAACCTCCCTGAGCTAAATTGAAGCCAAAGTTCCTTTTAAAAAATGCCCTCTCCGCTAATGGAATAGCCCTAGTGGGAGTGTAGTCAGCTGTCCCATGATTGGTTGTAATGAGATTAGGAGCTACATACTAAAAATGCCCTCTGTTTGTCATTGGACGACATGTGATGATTGTGTTGTGGTCAGTCAGCTGTTTGTTGTTGAGAGGAAAGAAAGAGCTTAAAAATTTAAAAGGGGACTATGTAATTGAATGCTGTTCCTGAAGGAAACCCAATTGCTGCTGGTTTTGGTACATGAATCTTAATCCAGTGGTTATTGCTTCCTGATAAAACTTTTGTCAAGGGTCATGGCCATGCGAGGGGGAAAATGCTGCTTATTGTAAACTTTCATTGCAATACTCTTTGATTATTGCAATTCCTCAGAGGAAACTTGTTATTTTATGCAGAAATCATGGAGAAATGATTTAATATTACTATTGTGATTTTTGTTTTGTGATTCCGATGAATTACCATGTTTGCATGAATCTAAGACTATGTTTTTTTTTCCTCTCTGGGCTTTTGAAGAAAAGAGGGTTCGTCTTACAATCGGAAGCAAAATCCATGACTTTTTCCCCACTGTGTATTTTTTAAAAAGTCTTAGAATCGGGTTTGTCTTAGATTTTTGCAAATACGGTAGTTGCATGTGACCTACATGCATACGAATCCAAAATTTTGCGTGAATGCTGATTTTTGTAATATTGTGGTCAAGTTTTTATTTGAGAAATTGGAAATTTAATGCATCAAGAATGTCATCTAAGCCCTCAAACCACATTTTTAAAAATCTTAAATGAATCTGTGTACTAGATAATGCATCAATTAACATTTAATAATGTTCCATAAAATGTTGTGAGGCCATATGATTCCCACCTATTTATGAGCTTCAGTAAACCATAGCCATATAAGAGCCAAACTTTGTGAAGATGTTTAAATCGGCCCTCCTCCGTACATGAAGAAGAAAGGACCCGCCCCACGTGGTCTCGAGAGTGATAGAATTAAATGGAGCCCTGGCTGGCAACTTGAGCACATCAAAAGAGGAAACGGTCGCCAAGTGAGGGTTGAGTCAGAAGTTTTGGACATCCTGGAGTTGGTAACATTTTGGAAAAGAGATTGTTTTGTCATCATTGCTGTTGTGACTGATGTTGTTGATGCTAAGGAGGAGGATTGCGTGTGTTGAACAAGCCACCCAGAGGGAGAGAGCATGGAGGCAAGTGCGTGTCGGCCGATTGCGTGGGTCTAACCCCTCGTTGTCAGCCATGAGGAGAAGGCAACACGCCCTTGCACGTGTAATACTCTCTCTGAGGGAAGGGACTAGCGCTGTGAGGGTGGGAGGGGGAGGAGGAGGAGTATATATGCGGGCCCCTACGGAGCCCCGTCCCCACCACTTCCCTCGCCCTCCTCGTCTGGGTGGCTGGGGTCGGGTCATCTAACCCGTCCAGAGGGAGATCGGAGGTGACTGCGGATGTAGCCGGTTCGGTAGTCAATGACGTCCCTGCGCTGTCCAACCGTGGCACCATGGCGCTGCCTTCGGCTCCACCTAAGAGTGGAATGGAACATGTGTACTTGACCATTGAGAGGGGAGATGTATTTATAGTTGTAAGCATAGTCATCTGCGTTCAATCAAAGTGCTGCTCGTGCGCCCACCCAACAGCATTGCTCAGGTATCAAGAAATAGTCTCTCTCAGGCAATTGGCATGGATTATCTATGTTGAGAATATATTTCTGGGTGGTGATAATGAACACAATTTTTTACCATACATTTAATAACTACAAATATACTTTTATCCATTTAAGCCCAGTTTTATAATGCCTGATAAGCATTAACCATTAGTTAATGTGAGCGTTAAGTCATTTTTGTGATTTGCCAGGCTTCATGATTTATAATGCTCTTTAAGACTGTTTGTAAGCTGACATGATCATCACTGAATGAAGAGTGTATCAACCATAGTTTTTGTAGTATTTAAACATTCAACCATGCATCACAAAACTTTTGTGTTGACTCTCAGAATAACCCTACTTTTAGCAACTTTACCCTTTTGCCATTGAGTGATGTTTATGTACATTTACTGTAAACTTTGAAAGAGTATCCAATATTAACTGAATGATGTACCTATATTACTTTTTGGTTTTTGAATCACACTGAGTCAATAGAACTGCATACGCCATGAAGTAAACAATTTGTGCACCTCTGGGATTTCCATTGAATATGGATCTAGAATATTATTAAATCCACTCTTTCCCCTTGATCTCCCCATCATCAGGGTTAAGGAAGAATTAGGGCCTTTATTCTGGATGGAAAGCTCTTGCGCTTAACTTATACACCGTATATTTCTGAATACATACATAAAAGACGATTTTTTTCCTATTTTTACCCCTGAAATATTGCAAGTTGTCTTGTTATCACACACAGTGTTTAATAGAGTGAAAAGGTGTAGTAGCAATAGTGACTTGGAGTTGTTTAGCAGGACGCAGTCATGTGCCACGGTCAATCCTGCTTCAGCTCTTTAATAACCATTTTACTGGCGTGAATATCATCACGTTGTCACACACGATCTTCCACAGTAGTGGGGAGCAACTAATCATCATGACACAGATAATATCATGGATGAATATGCTTGCCTGCCTGCAACAATTACAAATGGACTCTGGACAGATTGCCATGGTAGGAAGCTGTGGAGACAGCGGTGTCTTTTACAGATGATTTTTACCGCTTGCAGAAATCATTAACTAGCGGAAGGAAGCCTTGAACTCAGTGATTCTACCAATAAATTGGCTTTTGTCCGATGTGATCATGGGTGAGTAATGTGTTTTGTAAAGGTCAGATTGATGGTAGACCATGGTTCATTCATTTGATGGTGACTTGATCGTCATAATGTATAACCTAGACTAGTTTGGTAATTTTTTATCTCTTTTTTGGTTTTGTGGTAATGTATGTACCTTGATGTCACCACAGATACTTTTGCAATTCAGTTTGAACATGGTAAGGTTGCATGGGAGAAAAAAGCTATGGCAGCACAGCTAATAATCACACATGAAATCATACCATGTTGGTTGAAAGCAAAGTGAACTATCTGACTTTGCCAGTGATCAACTTCTCTTGGGTGACCAACCACTCCCACTACATTGTTCAGGGACAATGCTTCCTGATGCATTGTGAGGGTTAGGGTGGGTCACGCTATAGTTTAAGCATATTCTGAAAGATAAGTGTTTATCGGTGGATTCAAAATTCATTGGACCGTAGCGACCCAATCAACAGACAAGGGTGTCTTCATGGTGGTAATCTATCCAGTTTCTCTGAAAAGTATGCATGAGCGATTGCATTAAAGTGAGAGGATCAACAACATCCCTGATATCAAAATCTTTACGCATGCTACGATACAAACTATGTACAGTAGCTATGATGCAAACTTCAAACTTTTGGTAGTAAAAACAATTCATAATTGTTCAGCATTGAAGTTTGGTGTCACCGAGTTGAATGTGTGGAGGAGGAAAAATCACTGAACATGCTAAAGAGTGCAAGTTCAACTAAGGGAAGCATTTTGTGGGCCTAAGGTAGGATGTCATAAGAATTTGGAGGACCGACTAATAACATTTGTGAACAAAAGAACAACTGTGGAGACTCAGTTTTGTGTGAGACCATTCTAGTAAAAGCAGTGGCATTGACGTCAACTGCTATAGCTTTCATGTCAGGAATTAGCTAGTCCTGGATGGATCACCTGGTCTATCCAGTGATATGGTCTATCACTGCGAACATCATCAGCTCAAACACTTCCAGCATATGAGTAAACTCTTATTCGGCTCTCCAATGGTTCAGGTATCAGATTCTTCCAGCACATTTTGAAGACAAAAAAGTAAAATAGTGCATATCTTGTGGCATCAGCGTCTGATGAGGCAAATATGGAGTGGTGGTAAAACAGCTGTTTTTTATACTCTCATGAAGTATTAGTACATAGTATTTTTGCTTAGCGTGCTTTGACGGCTAAGGTCATGTGCACATACTGTCTGCCACGTTCATACAGGGGCAGCAGAACTCGGACAAATCGGAGGATCACCCCTCCAAACTCGAGCAAAGCCCAACGATGCTTAACTTTGGTGACTGATTGGGAACCAGTGTTTCCATCGTGGCAGGCCATTGCCCTTCCCATGAAGACTACTGTTGATGTTAAAAGGAGCAAAGTCGGTGATAGAACATCAGGAAAAAAGTAAATGATAACAGTTAAGTTATCTGCACAAGCTGATGGGACAAATTGAAGATCCTTTGTAACATTCAAGAAGAAGAGAAATCTCCCAAAAGAGATGTTTCCGCCTGCTATATCACTATTATAGACTTAATGAAAGACATGGATGACTGGTGACTTGATTCAGTTGCCGAGTGAAGTTTGAGGCAAACACTCTGGTTCTATTTTTAAAGATGAGATTGATGATAGTTCTATATTGGTTTCAAGGCCAGCTTATGGTTGATGTGAAATAAAAAAATACCACACCTCATTACTGATCTGGTTGTCATAGCAAGAGGCTACAAGTGTTAGATATGGCTGTCAATTAGTCCTTTGACGATAACTTGCACCTTTATAAGGAATGGTTGCTGTCTGGCAACAGCTCTCTGATATGTACCATCTGGTGTAATGAAAAGACCATCGACGGAGGCTCTGCTGGGGAAATGGATTAAAGCTGCTTGTGATCTCAAAGGTATTTACAGTCCGTGGATTTAATAAGTCTCACGTGTTTCCTACAGTTAAGATGGATCAGAGGGTGGCGTTCTATGTATAGGTCAAGGAAGATATTGCAGTAGAGACCTCTGGCAGTGAGAGTGAAAGAAATATATAAAATGTCCTAATGAAAAAGTAATTAGCTGCATTTTTATATTGTTCCTTAACATTCAATTGTTATTCCATTTAAAATTGCTTCCTTATTCTTTTTAGTATGATTTTCACTGTTGACTGCAGTAATAAATATTTGTTATTGTGGGCATAATAATTTTTCCTTTCATGCACAGTGAAAAATGGAGGGTCATCTTATATTCAGAGTCGTCTTATATGTATTCGGATATTTACGGTGCTATTTGCAATCGGATGAAATTCCAGAAATCAAGTCGTGAGCTTTATTATTCAACCAGGAAAGTTTAAATCCTAATTAAAACAAAATGTTTTCGATTGTGTACTGCTTTTATTCTATTGACTGGTGTGATGCATTTGTTTGATGTAATTGGTACATTTCTGTATCTTTTTACTTTTCTTTCTTTTTTTAATTCCTATACACTCACATATTAACCTCTGTGACCAACAAAAATAATCTATTATTGCTTATGAATGATTTTTCAACTTTCCCAAGCTGCTTGGCATGTTGCTAATATTTCTTAGCAATTGCATTGTTAGGATAGTAATGATGTAGAAAGATTTTCCCTTTCTGCATGACAACTGAAGCTTATTCTTTTGAATTTGATACTTTTTGGTACAGTTGTCAACTTCTGATACTTCAGATGCAAATCAGGGTATAACTATTTTTGTCCTTTAGCTTATGGCTTAATCAGTGCCTCTCTGATGATTTGTTTGCCATTCCCCCCATTAATGGTGTCTCTGTTTTGATTTATGATTCTTGATAATAGTTTTCCATGAGTTTTAATTATACAATTTTACTGATTACAATATAAAGTAAGGTTGATAAAATCTTCATTTAAAACCAAAATGAATTAGGTAATGTGTGTATGACTTATTTCTATCAATGTAGGTAGTTATGACAAAGAATGATTCTAGCATATATTCACTAACTGTACACACATTTCACCTTACTACAATGGGTAGGAATTCTATATAACTAAGGTTTCACACATACATAACAACTTGCTACACGCCATTTTAATCTATTCATCAAATATTGTCTAAACTAGAAAGTAACAGCCTTCTTGGATACTCAGCAGTAGAATTTTTAAAAGTGTAATTGAAAATGAACCAATCCGCCAGTAATGAAATAATCATGGTTGCTCTGCATTTAGTTATTCAGTTCATTGTCACTGATAAATAACCTTATGTTTGTCAATTATTTTGTTTTATTTGTTGCAAGAAGTTTGAGAATCAGCAAGCAGGCAGCCAGTGCTATAATAAAAAAAAATGTTTTAGATTTCGTTCATAGTATATATCATTGCAAATGCAGAAATAAATTGTTGGAAAAGTATTTAGATAATGGCAGCTAATTATCCTGTGGCCAAATCAAAGTATTTAGATAATGGCAGCTAATTATCCTGTGGCCAAATCAAAGTATTTGCAAAATCAAATATTCAAACAAAATGAATGTCTCATATTTTGAACCAAGACATAAGCATTGCCATAGTATTTTAAATCAATTATGTAATTCATTACGCAAATTTAACTTCATGCTTTTCACAATTATTTCACTTGAAACAATATTCAAAATACCACTCATCCCCATGCTTAAAACACCTAAAATTAATAGGTAGTAGCTGCATAAAATATCCAAAGTTACGATGAGGAATGGCTGAGAAACACGAGGATCAGGAGGATGCCTTTGTCATCAGCCATCCAGCGCTAATATAAGTCACTGGACCCAATGGGCACTAGGGTCAAGACCAGGGCTGCCAACCATTCCTCATTTTCCTCAATATCTCCTCAATATGTTAACAATTGACTCTTGTTGACTGTCCAGGAGACTTTTATAAACGTCCACAAATTAGGCCCTCCGAACATATGAGACCTCCCCATCCTTTTTACTGGTGAAGTTAGAAAGCTGTGGTGCCCAGAAGTTACAAGATAAGGCAGTGGTAAATATGCTGGATGATGGTAACGAGCTGGCATATCAACCCAAGTGTGGTGTGCTCAAAACCCACCTCAGGACTGGATGCTGCTTTCTTCTTAGCTCTTGGGACTTAGGATAAATGATTAAATACAATGATCAAGTGATGGAGAACAAAACAAAATCTGCCCCTACCCAGAAATCCACACTCCAATGAGTGAAAAAACAGAAGGTAGAATATGTATTGCATGTTTTCTGCACTATAGGGAATGAGTCCTCATAAGTCTTCATTTTTTGGCCCAAACGTCCTCCCGTTACAGTGGAATAGAGTTGGCAGCCCTGGTCAAGACAGCAATTGGGGGAACCAAGGTGTGACTTACCTAAAAGCACAACCAGATGTCAACATACAGGATGCACTCCGATATATCTGAGACCGATATGGACTCTTCCGTGACATGTGTGTCTGGAGCCCTCTCCCTCCACACGTGTTGCAAGTTTTGGTGTGACTTTTAGGCTCCATATGCCTATGAAACTTTTTGTCTCCCTTATGGTTACCATATACGTACATGTCCAGATGCACACTGTTGGATACAACCTGGAGGTATGCTTGCCTCATATTGACTGCTTTTGCCCCTTAGGCATGCATGGCCCCTTCTGCCTTACGCTCATTTCCCAAGCTCCCACAAACTATTAAAATTCCGTGATATATACCTGCATATTTTCTTCAGTCGTTCAAGGTTTTGCTGCCAATGACTGCTTTCAAGAGCTATCTGCTATGGTTTATCTGTTCATTAAACGGACTGCAAATACACGAAAAGCCACTTTGAGCTGTTTCATATCCTTTGGCAACCTGGCAATCACCAATTGCTGCCATCAGTGGCTGGTAGGGATGTGCAAGTACTCGAAAATTCGAGTCGAGTAGTTGGTACTAGACTCGAGTACTTCCAAGTATTTTGATGAAAGTCGAGTCAAGTTGACCGAGCCGCCGAGGCCAATAGGTTCAGAAATCTGCCGGCAGGAAGTGCTATCATAGTAAACTTGCCTAAAATCGATCATTTGGCGTGTTTTGGGTGAATTTACATTGTAAGAGGGGCATTTGTTATTGCAAAATGTCAAATAAATAAAGAAGTGCATTGACCACCCTCATAGTTAATTATTTATCAAAATTAAGTTCCCCACAAAAACACCCGCTAAGCCTTTTATATTGGAGGTATGACAATGCACAATGGGAGTTACCAAAGTCAATTAGACCTTTCCTCCTCAAGAGGGTGGTCAATGCATTTTTCAATGCGCTTTGGTCTTTGAATCCTCCTGCACCATGCAACTCAAACTCCTCTCCCCCCCAAATCCCCTTCTTCTTCTCCTCCTAGCCAATCGGAGTTGCCTTTAAAGTGTCCTTAAGCTGTCTTCCCGGAAATCCACACCCTCTTCGGTATGGAGTTTTTAAAGTCAACCAAAATCCTGTTCCCTTCCCCCACATCGCCCTTTCCACTCCTTTCCTCGCCTATAACCCTGACTACATATACTATAGTCTCACCCAACCAGCGGTTTAAATGCACACGACTATGCCACATTGTGTGGTGAAATGAGCGTCGTGCCGGCGGAATAAAGTTGTGGAAATTACAAAGTTGGTTTTTCTCATCATGGATGTTGTTTTTAATTTAGAGGAATTTTGTTTCTTGAAAATGTTAAATAGCAATGGATTTGTGTTATTCTACTAGCACAGACAATGAAAGAAACATCCTGTTTGCTGCTATATATTCTATTGAATTGATTTTCTTCCTGTTAACTACTACATGTATGGTTTAATCATATTTCTTTGCTGTTGAACAATAAATACTATTGAATGCCACTTTGGCTCGAGCCTTAAAACTTCAGTATTTGGATAAAAGATATCAGCAGGATAAATTCTTAAAAATCACTTCAGATCTGTGATTGTTAAAGAGCAAATTTTCTAAGACTCTTATAATATTATTCCTATGATTTCACTGAGAAAACTATGGGACTTCAGCAGTCCTCGGATTTTTATCAGGAAAGTGTAAGACGCTAAAAAGGTCAATACCTTATTCAGACCTTTTTAGCATCTCACACTTTCCTCATAAAAATCCAAAGACTGACCTGCTTGGTGTCTTTAACTTTTCTTATGAAATCATTCTTTGTCTCACAAAACTCTCAGGAATGGGAATGTATCTCATAAAGCCTCACACTTTACTCAGAACTTTCACATGAAATCACAGGTTCTAAGGCATCTCTCAGTTAACTCTTTCAAATATCTTGTATATTTTTTTTACAAGGGCACTCTTACAAGTAAAATCTCAAAGTTTAAACTATATTATGTTGTACTTTTGCATATCTTTGTATTCTGTAAGCCACATATTTTTAATATCTCCCCCAACGAAGAACATGAAGTCCAAAAATAGCTGATTTTGAGTGCCTAGCTAGTTTACAACTATGATATTTCTATTGCGAGTAGAATCTCATGCATGATAGTGCAGCATTAATGGTTCATACGAAGGAGGAATTTTTGTGTTTATTATTTTGATTTCATAAAATACGTAACAAAAAAAAGCGAAGGGGTGAAGATGATACCAAGTGTCGAAACACAGGTCGTATCAATAAAATCTTACAAGTGGTATTTGCAAAGCAATCTTTCATTTTCCTCCATGATAGATAAATACTACCAAATCAAGCCTGAAACCATTTTTCCTGTAAAAAAAAAGCTGTTACATTGAAGGATCATCATATTATAAAATATGAAGTTATTGGTGGCGGCCGATACTTTGTGGAATTCCATTATAGGAAAAGGATAAATTACTTTGCACTTATTCCACTGAAGAGTATTATTTATTGAGCCAACATGTTTCACTGCACTGCAGCATCATCAGGACTGCTTACAAGATAGATAACCCTCAATATATAGTCACATGGGGGAGGGAGAGGGGAATGGTAAGGAGGGTGGGGGTGGAGGAAAAGGCGTTGTATGACCCTTGGGTGTGCAGGTGGGAAGGAGAGGGCTGGAGGAGGGGGTGAGGGAAGGGGTGGAGGTTTTGGGCTGAGCGTGGGTCTGAGGAGAGGAGGGGGCGGGGGAGAGGGGGCGGGGGTCAGTCATCCTCTCCCCCGCCCCCTCCTCTCCTCAGACCCACGCTCAGCCCAAAACCTCCACCCCTTCCCTCACCCCCTCCTCCAGCCCTCTCCTTCCCACCTGCACACCCAAGGGTCATACAACGCCTTTTCCTCCACCCCCACCCTCCTTACCATTCCCCTCTCCCTCCCCCATGTGACTATATATTGAGGGTTATCTATCTTGTAAGCAGTCCTGATGATGCTGCAGTGCAGTGAAACATGTTGGCTCAATAAATAATACTCTTCAGTGGAATAAGTGCAAAGTAATTTATCCTTTTCATATTATAAAATTTAATTATCTCTACTTGAGACATTATGGTGGTAAACATATTAATATTTAAGAGATTTGCATAAACTTTAGTGTAATAATACTTGTTACTTAAAAGCCCGACGAAGCATAGCACGGCAAAACTGTTGCTCAATACTAAATAATTAATCGCAGAAGCAAAAGCCTGAGTAGCATAATACTTGTTAGTAATCTTTGTTTCGTGTGTAAAATACTGTCACTCTTCCCCATCTTGTCATTAGAGAATAAGTCGTCATTCATAAAAACATTTGTATTATCAGTGCCTCCAATTCTGAGTGGGTCCTTAAAAGTACTAGGTTAATGCTTTGTACTGGTTGATTTCAGGACCTGTTAGGAGTAGTGTTAGGACTTGATAATTAGCTTTGGAGATATTTGCAAGTGTCCCCTAATTGTGGAATTCTTACAGACTTCACTCCTTGTGAAATTCCAATTGTGCTGAGAGGGAGATACTGACATTTTTAACAGCCTCTTAAATATTCAATAAAATATCTGATCACATCCTATTTGGCTCAGTTCATATTTTTATGTTAAAATGTACACTTGGTGAGCAAGATCAAATACTTTCTCTCCTTACACACAACGAGCAGTGGAACATTATTTTTACTCAAAATAACATTTGATCACAAAAGGTATTTTTGGAGCATTGCCACTTGGTTTATCAATGTGACCATCACAATAAGGAATTGTTAATAAATCATCCTATTATTGTCACCCAAGTTTTTTTTATTCTCTGACGACTCCTGTATTCAAGTGATTGTCTTTTGATTTGTTTCAGCTGTAAGTATTCATGTGTTGAAGCATTCAATTGCAAATGGGAGCTGAAGTTGTTCACTTTTGTCGCAAAGTACCTAGGGTGCTGAAATTCGAATAAATTGCTGTGAAAAAAAAATCACCAGGACTGGGAATCGAACCAAGGACTCTGAGCTACCGCAACGTGAATACCCAACTGTGCTGCTCAAGCCTCTTGGCATTCTCTCGGCAATTTCAGCCAGATTTAAGGGATCTTGATGTTGCGCCCTCAGGGTCCTTCAAGGATGGCGACGTGAAAGGGATTAAGGGTCTCAAAGATGCCATTGCCAGCGAATCCTTTGCCATCCCTCAAATGCTGGCATAGGCTGTGCCGATCGAAGTTGTTTACTTCTGCTCCCACAGTTACGTCGTGATGAAATACAAATGCTCACCAAGGCAAAGGTTCGATTACCAGTCTGGGAGGATTTTTCTTCCCTTGCAATTTACTTGCGGATGGGAGGTTGTTCGGTCACTCAGTCAGCTTTTGTTTTTGCCCTCGGTTCATCTTTTTCTCCTTTCCTTTTGTGCATTTGTTTTTGCTTTTGTTTACCTTCCTAGGTCATCAGAGCAGCATGGAATGCTCTTTCATGGGGAGGAAACACATAAAAGACGGTGGAGAGCCTATATTTGCCACGATACTTCTTTTGTCGTGGTTGTAATCATCATAAGTGAGAGGGAGGGAGAGGATCAGAGAGTACAAGTAGGAGAGGGGGGGATGGGCAATATTCCCTTGTTTTTATTTCCATTTGATGAAAAGGAGACATTACCTTGCGCTGTGGCTCAGCAGGATGACATTCCTGGGTTGGAGAGCAAGTTGAGTGTGATGATGGAGGTTGATGTAGTTGTTGTTGATGTTCAAGTTGTTGTAGTTGGGCGTGCAGAGGAGGTCGACCGAGCGATTGAGGGTTGTGACAAAATGGAGAGCAGAATGGCCGCAGGGGTTGGCACGCAAGTGGTGGTGGCACATGTGGTTGCGGTTGTGTACCGGGCAGAGGGGGAGAGGGTTGCCCCCGATGCACAGGGTACACGCAGGCACCATGGTGACCGTGGCAGGAGAATTCACCAGAATGCGTGCGTCACGCAACCCATGAGCCCAGACACACATGGATGCACGACGCGGGTGAAAACACACACACTCACATCTTGCTCAGAACACAATGTAAAAAGATCAAATGTGACTGTCTCTTGCATTCTCATTTAATTCCATTATTCATTTTTATAGGACAACTTTTTTCAATTCCAATTTTACTCCAAAAGAGTTATCAAAGATCTATGAGACAGTTTTCATATAATTTTAAAATTTAATAGCTTAAGCCAGCAAATCCCTTTCCTTGTTTACTTTCACACACTTGTAAATTAAAATGTCCCATTATACATTATACTTTACTCCAAAATCATCAAAAAATTTATTTTAACCTTTCAATATATTTCCAGTGATATTAGTTATGCTAATAGATTTTCTTTGTTCAAAATATTGAATAGTTGCAATGCTAGAGTATTGGCAACATGCCTTTCGGACTGGCATCCGTGTGTGTGACTCCAGATTCTTATAATACATATCTCTCCATTTTTTAATCTCTTTTATACACTAATGGCAACTACTTGCCTTTTAACTTTCACTTCTTCCGTTTAATTTATCCATGGCCATATGCCTTTTTCATTGGCAAGAATGAGAGCTCTTCTACGCTAACATCATTTTCAAGATTGGGAATAGGCAGCTTTCCAAATGTACTCACTCTCCCTCAGAAACGAGTTCCCACAGAGGTCTTTCTTTGATACTAATATTTTATTCTCACAGACTTAATTTTAACTCAACTTATAGCTACAAAAAAATTTATATTAACCTTCTAAAAAACTATGATAATTGGATACTGAGTAATGCACACCCACGCATACAACCACACACAACAATGCAATTTACAGAGGAAATAATATTGACTACTTAACATACACATGGAAAAAGGAATAAAGGATAAATATATGAAAAAAATGGCACACTCTAAATGTATTCCGGAGTTGGCAACCTAACCATCAATATTATGCGGGAGAAAATGTGGGTAAATAATTATGGACTTGGGGATAATTGAACAAAAGCAAAGGGTTTTCTATACCAAAGTTAATGTTTTCAAGTTCTTTTAGGATTGATATACATTGTATGATAACCGTTGATACAAATACACCTGAACTGCACCTGACCGAGGGGTCATCCCAGATTCTTGTTCTAATAAATAGTCATATCAAATTCTTTTGATTTCCAAAACCGTAGAAATTATAACCATTGATTTATCTCTTTTTTTGGTCATTCAAGATTTTTAAATGATCCCTCCTTAATATAATTTTTTTTTACATACATTGAGCTTTCAGTATAAAAATGAATATTCTCCTCCCTCGTCATTGCATATATTTACAGTATTGGTGGAGTATCTTTTCAATATTGATCAAAAATTCATGCGTTAATGTAGCCCCTATAATTTTTATTCAATTCAGAACCCGTTGCTAAAATAGAAGTCCTGGTCGATTCCTCACCTGCACCTGTATTTGGTTCCTAAAATCAAGGCACAATTCTTTAGATTCTACTTATATTTTCATCATCGGCACATAGCCTTTAAATTAGGTGGCTATGAAATTCTGATTTGGAAAACTTTAGGTTGCCAAAACCTTTCATGAGATAGCGATAGAAAATGCTTGCTCTGATTTCTATGATATAGCCAAAGGAAAAATGCAGGAAGGAACAACTAGCGTATTTCAAAATGAGAGGATGCAGTTTGAAGTGGAGCAAGCAGCAGAAGTCTGATTGAATGGCTGCAGTTCAATGCACGTTTGTTCATGCTGTTGGAATGTGAACCGGCTGACACCCCATCGCCCTTTACACAGTACACGCATTGGCACTTTTCTTTAATTTAAACTCCGGCACAGGCTTTTGGCCTTACTGGCGTCCATTCTGGCTCCAAGGCTGAGTCCATCCAAAATATGTAAAAGTTCTATGTGGAGAGGTTGACTTCTGAAAGTAATTCTCCGCTCAATTTATATGCATATGTGTATAGTAATTAATATGACAGTAACTCGAAGGGAACTAATCCTAGGGTTCTATGGCAACGCCAGCTCAGTTGGATCCAGCTCGCATACATAATGTATCGTGCTGAGCTGAGGAAACTGCAAGGGATACCAGTACGGAGGCTGTCTCCAGTCAGCCTTCCACGTTCATGACTGTTGTAAAGATATGCCTCAAGGAAGGATGAGAACCAGTGCTCCAGATATATGATGATGGGGCATCACGGCACGATGATTCAAGGCTGGGCCGTTACTATGAGATTGCCGGCCGAAGAATGAAACACCAACCTTGTCCTTCGTCTAGTCCCCAGGAGAGCATTGTAACTTTGTAGCAAAAACATTGCCTAGTGCTGTAATCCAGCTCTAAGATTCAACAAGCAAAGCAAGTAGTGAGCTCATGAGTGTGGCCTTCTTTTTCTGCAGAAAAATGCTCAACTGCAGTGCGTGGCAACTCTTAACAGAAATATTTAGTGGGTGAGTGGCATGAAGCTTATAATTATTTTGATTTGAATGTGATTGTATGCATGAAAAGAGATCGTCTTCATTGTTGCTAATTTTTAAAAATGTGATGCCATCAGGCTTGGTTACTTATATTTTTTTTAATTTTTTCTAAATTGTTAACACGTGTCATTGCGAGGTATGGAGTCTTTTTAAAAGAGCTCCTGAAATGCATTTCCAGCAGAACGAGTTGATGTACGTATTGCCTTTAACAACCCATGTTAGCTCCAGTCCCCAAAAAAATTACCTAAATTTCACCAAATTGTCAGTAATTATGCAACATATGCCACACACAGATGATCGCTCTCGGCATGCCTATTGTTAAAACCCACGCCTTGCTCCTGAGTGCACTTTTCTTCCATCTAATACGTAAGCGCAAGAACCAGAATATTTCAACAGAACTAAGTGTGTGTGCCTACCATCTGAGAGGCGGTAGCTGTAGAACACGAGACGTGTTTCCTGAAGTGCTGTCTGATTAGTTTGAAACTTGCACAATAAAATGTTTTTAATTCATACTTAGTGGTAATGGATTAGTTACGCAGATTACTCTCAAACATCATTGGACATTCCAATCAATCTCAATTCCAATAAGGTACATCGAGGACTTGTAGCATTGTTTATGGAAATTTGATATTTAAATATATTGCTTTAATGATGAGTGCTGCCTGTGCTCTTTTGAGCATTCAGGTCAAAGAGGTAAAGTGGAAGGAATGAATATCTAAAGGGAGGGATTTTGGGGTTTGTAGTACTCATTTGCCCTCGGTAACATTGAAAGAGATGAGGATTACTCACTCTGATGTCTGATAACGAGCATCTGATGCAGGTGCAAATTATGATCTTCTGTAAAAATTTGATCTTTGGGATTGTCCTCACATTTTCAATCACCTATATGTATTACAAATCCTTGAGTAGGCACTAAAAATCCTTTACAGTATTTAAACGCAGGTCATGGAATCCTAACTTCACTGGCACTTTGTTTCAGGCTATACTCTGTGGAACTGAATCACATGATATGATTTATCTCTTTTTTTATTTTCGCTGACCATGGTTTTGACGCATTATGTCATTATCATTTCGGAGAAAAAATTCCTATTCCTATGACATTTGTAGTAGTATCATGATAATGTGTGGAAAAATAGGAACGCAGTTATTGTGTTGCTGGTTGCATAAGGTGTTTATCTAGGCTTTACAGGGATATGAAGACATCGTCATGAAGAAAAATTAACACTTTGAAGCCCATGCCCAACTATGTCTCGGGTTGCATACTTTTAGTCAACGTCTGATGGCCCTAGCGTAGCTCTGGCTCCTGTGTTTGTGCCCGTACATATTTGTCGCCGCATTTCACTCGTGCTTATAAGGCTCTTTGGCCGTTACCTAGGACACCTACCCTTTATTCAGTTGTATGGTGCTGCCACTTGTAGCTCATAAATAAACTCTTCATGGTCATTACAATGTGATAGTCCACTTAGAAGCTGAGATATTCCGAGTCTTTGATATTAAACTTAAGAACAAAATTTGAGGACTTGATTGTAAAGCCAGTAGCTTAGTCATTTATTTACGACTATGGTCACAGAAACTGATTGCCTATTGTTTTGTACCTACGAAAGTACACTTATCACTTCATTCAGAGAAGCATGAGCATAGATGAAAAAAAGGTGGTTTTCAATAAAGGATGATGAGTGGATTAGGGTAATTTGCAAGTAAGGGATCAGATGAGGTAGAGCTGTCCGTCACCCCACCAGGAGGGGTTTGAAAGAATGGGGAAGTGAATGACTTTCCTTCGGTGGACAAGTGCAATCAGTTGCTGCAGCCATGGTGTGTGTGGACTTGTTATTTGACTCTTTTTCCCACCTAGCACTGAACAACCACTAAACCTTTGGCTGATGCATAGTGTTAGAATTCGCAATACATCCGTAAGGTGTGTCAGTATTTTTTACAAATAATTTTTTCTCTTCGCAGCATATTTTTTACTTTTGCACTGCAGAAAATTTCCCCATTTAAGGAATCCTTGAATTTTTTGTTGCATACATTTTTTTAATGTCTTGAATATTTGATGATTTGCAGAAAGTAAATTCATCTAGTCATACTAAACCATTGGTATCCATCATAGAGTAATTATTTCTCTCATATTAATGCCCATTTAAGGAGAGAGCAAAGCTTCCTCTTTCTAACCGATGGCTCAACTTGCTTCAAAGTAGTTTGTTGCCGCCATAGATAGAAAAGAGCCAATGAAGGGGCAAATGTTTAGTTAGGCTGCCAAGGGGGAAGCTGCCTTGTGACAGGGACAATATGGTAGAACCACCATATAACAAACTCTCTTAGAGTGAAATTTCCCAGCAGCAAACTGTTATCTCTGGTCCCTACGAAAATTATATGGAAAAATATGTATTGGAAAGCTTCGTAAGCATGAAATTTTGCAATTATGAACGAGGTCAAACGTGTGTGCTTTCGTCTCGTCAGCTCAAATATTTTTTAACCTACTCAGGACCAAGCTAAAGCTATCATGTTCCATCCATATTTCATGGAAAGTATGTGCATTCTTACGTTCCTTTTACTATAGTAATTTGGGTATTATTAAGGAAATACATAGCAGTGTGTCAAACCTTAGAAGTGCAATTTTTTACTCTCATCTTGAAAGACATTGGCATTTCTCATTGTGACAGGTTGTGAAGGGGTTGAGCAGTCTTCTCTATCACTCTTAGTTCATTTGGAGCATTCAGGGAAACAATTATAATAAAGATAATGAGGCATTAATTGTTGATGATGGTTCACAATGTCCCAAAGCACAAACTAAAGCAGCCCTTAAGGTCGTGCTGAACCTCGCACTTGGTCAATTTGGTACGTGCAAAATGGACCTTCATCTTCAACTCATAAGTCTCATTTGATTCGGAAAGGGCAATATTTACAAGATCAGTGGAATCAGTCAGATGTAGTGACCCTGTTCTTTACTAAGCCTCCTCCTACCATGATAGGTAGGTATGGCATCAAAAACTGTCAAAAGCTTCCCGAAATTGGTATTTTTCCAATGCTTATTTCTCTAAAAATGCAAGTTGTAAGGATAAGTATTTTACTTTGCCTAAATGTGCATTCCTTCCTCCCTCATATTGTGTTACTGTCATTTCATCAAGATTCCTATTGTGTTACTGTCACTTCGTCAAGTCAAGTTACTCACATACAATTTTTTGAGCTGAAGGGATGAAAACAAATTAATTTTGTTTAGTTGATCGGTAAAGACATTGAGGTATTATTAATTTCCTAGTTTCTTAAACCATAACCTGCTGTAGTCTTGTTGCTGAACAATTGTGCAGGAAAATGGGCTGAAGGGTCTCTTTTCACCGCTAATAGTGGCAAAAATCATGATAGTCACTGTGTAGCTCTTTTTCAGTTACTCCCATGATAGGGGAAAGCACTAAGGCTTGATGGGCCTTGTTCAGTGAATCACTTGTTGCTATCTCATCGACAGAAAGCTACTATGAAGATATTCATGTCTGCTGAAAATATGGTGATGAAATGACGTAGAAATTGTCACAGGAACAAATCGTACTGGACCAGGGATTGAACCACGGACCTTGTCTTGCCGGCCCAATGCGCAGACACCACTACGCTTGGAGTCATAGAAGGAAGCATGCGTAACGTAGTGGTCTCTGCACATTGACCTGGCAAGCCAAAGATCTGTGCTTGAAAGCTGTTATTTCCAACTGTCCATGTTGTTTTTAATAATTGTCCTTCATGTATATTCTCTCCTTAGAATTTTCTCATGGCTTTGACACCAAATACTACGTAGATGGGTTAATTAAAAACTTCAAGTTCATCAGTAATCAAGCATGGGCTCAAGAAAATGGAAAGAAAAGTTCAAGCAAACACAAGAGGGACATGGAAGAATTGACCTGTTCCCAAATGAGCTGGAAGGGGCTGTTCGAGTATTACACGTGAGGTGATTTTGGCCACTTTTTACCTCACCCTAACTCCATGTAAGGCAACGTAAGGTTACATGAAAACCTCTCATCTCTACCTATCCTTATGTAAGTTTTCACAGTTTTTTGGAAGCTTGTGCTTAGAACATTTGATGAATGATGTAATGCACAATTTAGGCTTACCCGTGGGAATACATATTGAGAAGAAGATACATATACGTACTTATTTTAGAGCTCTGCCATGATGAAGCAGTAATTTTTACCACCTGCCGACATTAAACAACTCAGCTCCTGGGAGTTCACATATCAATTCATGCCACTGACTGAACCTGGTCTTGGTGACAGTTAATCAAATAAACCAAGAGTATTATAAAAAGATTTTTCTTAGTCATTGTTTTCAAGAATTGATAGCCTGCCAAGTGGAGATATGCTGAGGCTATGCTGATTACCATTGGATATTATTCCTGCTCACCACAGAAGATATAAAGATTGCATCTAGGGGATGACTGATAAGCAGGATAAGATGTTTGCAGCACTATGAACTACAATTTTTCATCCGACTATAATTGAAAAAAGATTTAGATTACTGAATTTTAATTGAAAAAGAGCAGGACATTTGACTGCAATGGCGAATTTATACATTCAGAATATTAAAACTAGCATATTAATACTTATAGCTTCTTAACAATAAATTTCACAGAAATGAATTCACCACTTTTTGAGTCCCTTGAATTTGTTATATCGTGGTTCTACTGTGTTACCAGAGCCATTTGCTGTTGAAGTATAATTGATGATCATTAGAAAAATAGACGTTTCTTATAGAAGTTACTCATGGGAGCAAAGTAAACTTTGAAGACTGTACGCTTTTTAAAGAGCCAGAAGTAAGTCACCATATTCTTCATAATCAAACATCGTAGTGTGTGTACAGCCATCCATACGTTGAATAGTCACATCTAAAACCATTCTTCTTTGGAGAAAGTCTGCCTATGCAAGTGAAATAATGTCGCCATACTAGTGTCACTTATTTATTGATTGGAATCCTAAAAACAGTTTCTGAAAGGCCTTATAAAGGGGATGGATCAGCTTGTAGCAACTAGCAAAAATGAATGACCATGGGGGGTGACATCCACCGGTGCAGAACTTGAAGCCACGACCCTCAGATTGGCATTTGACCCACCACCACCTTCTAAATGCTATTCAAAGTCCACTTTTTCTATTCTGTTTGGGCAGAGGTGGCAGTCAAATGAATCTCATTTAACATTTATTTATTGAAGAATGTATATTGTGCTTCCATTTTTACGCTGATTTTTAAGCAATTTCATACTTGCTATTGAGGAAAACGTTCATTGGCTAAAAGTGTTGATGTTGATAATTTATTGAGCCTTATGTCCTTTTATTGCTAAATTTAGCAAGTTTCAAATAAGTAAAGATAAATAGAGAAACACAAGCCCATTTTATTCTGTATAAAGCCTTATCACTTGAAAGAAAATGTTTTTTTTTAAAGGGTGTTTACAATGGAAGCAAACACAGAGTCAGCGAAACCCTCTGTAGTGCATTGAAAGACAGATGTTAATTACCACGTTAACTTCAAAGAGCATGGAGAAATACATATTTGTAAGAGAAGGGTGCATTGACTCCAGTGCATCAAGCCATATGATCAATGAACGAGCGTTTTTAATCAACACTGAATGACACCAATATTTTGGTGTGCATACGTTGCAGACTGGTGAAGGTAGAACAGGAATTGGGAATGGTTGGCTGAAGTGCAAGCTCAGCAATGGTCACATTCAGTCAGTGGAATTGAAGGATTGAAGTCTACATTCCACATCTCAATGATAAGCTGCTGTTGGTGCACAGAATAACTCAAAAAGGTCATCGAATACTGTTTGATGGCGATGCATGCACAATTTACCAAGGTCAGTAAATTGCTGCAAAGGTAGTCGACAAAGGAGAATTTGTTCTACTTGAAACAGTTTCATCTAAAGAATCAGCTCACATGGTGAGCTTGGCAATGGAGCTGGCAGTCTTCTTGAGTGGCATCAAGGATTAGGTCACGAGCATCCAGCTGTAATTAAGCATTTGATCCAAGAAGTAATGAAGAAAAGATGGAAGCTTCTGATGGAAACGAAATTGTATTGAGCTTGACTGCTGAGAATGGTGCCAAGAGGCGCAGTCTGTAGGAGTAAGAGTTGGCTGCAGTTCCATCTCAAGGAGATGGCAGCAGCTGTGTCTTCGCAGGGTGCTTTTCCAGAGGCCAGCTAACCACAGCCACTAGCGCGCCAATGAGGTCGGGAAAATCTCAGAGCTTGTGGGAAGAAAAATAATTGATCTGAGCAAGGGGTTGCAGAAGCTGACAGCGGAGCTGGAGGCAGAGAAGAGTGGTGGGTGGGGCTTGAAGCTACAGAGGATAGCAACAGTGGAAACAAAAACATCTCCATAAACAAAACCAGCTGAATGCACCAGTACATGCCAACTTGCCATTTCTCATAAGAAATAGCAAGAAAGCAAGCAATCACAATAGGGAGCAAGAAACTACATCAGACTAACAAGAGGAGGATAGAGAAATAGCTGATCAGTTGGAGAAACACTGTGCGACGTTATCAGCTACCAACTTAAAACTGTCTGAGTGACGTAACCAGTGCCAGGCACTTAATCAGGACTGAAGCTGGTTGAAAAGATTCTTGCCCCTGAAGTTGGAGACGGTGCAATGCTGGAGGCTCTCAAAGCCAGCGTGGGTGAAGGGATTCCTTTGGGAAATGGAGGTGCACCTTTGTGAGGTAAGGTAAAACAGTTGACATTGATTAAAGCAAAGATGACAGAATTGCAGGAAAAATTGAAAAGGACAGAAGCAAAGAGCCAAGGAAGTTTAAATGGCCTATGCGATAGGACAAAAAGCCAAAGGACAGAAAGCAGCAAGAAAGACAGAGAAAGGAGGGTAGTTGACATAAAGAAACTGGAAACATCACTTGCAGAAGCAGAAAGACAAGCTAATGAGTGGAAGAGAAAATTGGAGCAGAGTGGGGCTCGTAAATGCGTTGACGTCTGTCATTTTCATTTCCGGCATTTTAAAGAGGACTGTGATTGATGTTCTCTACTGCCCATCAGAGAAGATGATAGCAGGCCTATTGAAAAATCCTTTGATAAAGGATTGTTTCCTGGAGCTCACCTGAGACTAGGATATGTCAAACTAGCTGAAGTGAGAAGGGTTGTTGAGATGGACTTGCGCATCCAGCCAATTTTGTTTATGAAGATGTTTTTGTTTGCATTGTTGTGAAAAAGTTACTTTCTTATTTTGTGTCTCAAGAAGGCAACAAACCTTAAGAAAAAGAATACGGATGTGTGATGTTTCATTCTTTACCACTGGTTTCCATCATGAACTCTGATTGATTTTGAAGAAACCTCTAAGCCACTCTCACATGCTAATGATACAGCATGAGGAAAGGGAAGTAGTCGTAGGAATGACGATGTGTTATTGAGAGCAAGGAGGAAGAGGATATGAGGTGAAATCCAGTTTGTACCGTTATCACTTACTCCATGGTGTGAATACAATAAATATTTGTGACATTCTAAGTTTTGCATGAGTACATGCACCCCCCATATTGCTCTCGTGGTTTGGGAGACTCTCAAAGGAATAGAGCCGGTGTGTGGAAGGGGCAAATTCTCATCCAATCAAGTCTCCTAAACTCATGCAAAACCCTGTTCAAACATTTGAGCCTCCTCTCTCGCATCTTTTGATTGATATTTGTTAGAAAAGGATTAGCCAGTACTTGTCATTATGAAATGCTAATAGTGGATAGATAATTTTTTAAGACTTTCTTAAAATTTATAGATTATACACGATCTTGAATTAATCCCTTCAGCTGGGGCAGCTAAATTTTTTGCCTGCCACTCGGTGTGGAAGAAAAGGAGCCCCTCTTCCGTAGGGAGAGGCTGAGCAGGTATAAGACCCTTCTAATCTATTTGTGGTCAAATGTATAAGAACGCTTCTTCCCCAGTTTCCCGTGGATAAGGGGACATGTGCGTTTACCCCAGCTAAAGGGTTAAGCCATTTTGAAGCGAATTTTCTTTTAAGGAGAGCAAAGAATTTGATTATTCATTATTTATTGTGTGATTAATGTTGCTCTTAGGGGAAAATAAATATTATAATATCTATTTTCCATTAACATATACTGGATATAATTTACGAGGTAAAAGATATTGGCCTAAATTATGGAATTCTTTTTTTCTGCCCTGTCATGCTGTTATTACTAATATTCTTTAATCATTTTGAGATCAGATATGTTTTTGAGAATATAAAATACAGATTAAGCAGTTGGTAGAATATGTAAATATGTAGCTACATGATTAGAAAGTCAGGACATGCATGTGAAATGATCACAGAATAGCAAAAGACACTAAAGAGGTACTTACGTGGTACTTAAGGAGTGTTAAATAAAGTGTAAAATGAGGGAACCACATCAGGGGTAGTAGCAAATTAGTAGAATCTTGAAAATACAAGGCACGAAATTACAAAATTTCCTTTATAAAAAGCAAAACTGTTAGTTCCAACCAAAAGGCTATCCAATTTTTTGAAGCTGCATTCAATTTCACAAAATTATGAACCTCAGGTGCAGTGCCCATGACAAAAATAAAATCGTTTTTGCATAAAAAAATATATAAAAAATACTTTTTAAGCTACTTTCATGGTTTTATCAAAAATAAAAACTAAATGAAACATGAACTTTGCTATCATTTCAATATTCAGGATCATATGTGACTGAAAAACACCGTGGGACATTCGTAGAAAGTATTTGTATGCATCATTTGTACAATCATAGCATGCGTTATATGTTTGTTTGTCTTATTTTGAAATGAAGAATAATAGAGTTTGTTGAATGTTAAATACATGTATTAAATGACTTTTGTAAAGAGATTTTTTAAAGGAACATGGGAAAAGAATTTTCCGTCTATCGTCACGGAATCTGTCAATAAAATATTTATTTTACATTCTATTCCCTGTTAATTAAGTCTTTGATATCCTTGTTAATATTTATTGATGTATTGTTTATACATATTCAGCTTCGTAAATATTTGCGATGCAGTTACAAAAGCCTAGTCAAAAACTTACCTATTTGCTGAAGTCAAGTCTAGTCGTGATATATTAAAAGAAAAGTTTGTTAGCAATATTGTTGAAATTGAGCCAGGAGTGTTGTAAGTCAAATATTCAATGTCTGATGCGGGAAGCAAATATTAGAACATTCAATGTTAAAGGGATTATGGAACACTTGTACGCTGAAACTTCTACCATTTTAATTAACGTTCCAGTCATGTGTAGAAGTTATACATATTGAATTTAACTTTTAATTTCATTCAAATGTTTTTTGATTCCTCAGCTACTCTGCAGACTAGTAAATTTTTTTATCTTGGTTTCATTTCCAGTTACGTACAAAGCTGAATATTGAGATGGTAGTACACACAGTTCATGTGTCATTTAACTTTGTAATTTTAATAAAACCATTTCCTAATTTAAAAAGTTTTATTTTATTTTTTTATAAAATGCTTTTTAGCCATTGAGTTAATGCATATTTTTTATTCAGACTTCCCAGAACTTACCTTACACTTACTCTGTAACAAAGGTAATGATACTTTTCAAAAAATTTATACCCTCAACCAAGACTTGAACGTCGTGGGTTCTCATGATGTGAGGCCCATGACTCTACTCACTTCACCACCACCATGCAATTCATACTATCACTAATATTGCATAATGCATCTTTTATACTTTCCATTTTTATGGGGAAAATAGAAAACTTCTTTTTTTATGTTATTTACGAAAAGACCCCAAGCTATAATTGATGAAATACTGTATCTACTGTATTTTCATCAAAGATACACCTATGCGCCAAATTTGAAGGAAATCTGATGAGTGTATAAAGTGGGTGGGTGAAGTGGGAATTAATTAATTATCGGAGTCCACCCAAACAGAAAAGCAACTTGAACAAAACCATTTAGAAGGCAGTCTCCCCAAAATGTTTACCATTTTCATTCGATTGAAGCTCACAGGTGGCAGCACTTTCCCAATTAGCTGCTCGTGGGCAATTGGCTGCAGCTCAGATTCACGAGACGATCAGGGGCAGGGTTATAAGGACGTGCTCAAGTGATGAAAATAAAGGGATCCCTACCATCACCACTATCCCTGAAAAATGGTCACGTTTCAAAAACATAATTTGAGCTATCGTTGCTGCTCTCTCTCTCTCTCTGAACTTGTACCTGAAAACTGGCAAGGTACCTAATTCCAGCTTTACTACGATTGTATGAGTAACACTGAATCCTTGACATGTTAATGGACAGAATATGATGCTACTCGGTTGCATTCTCGTGCACAAAGGAGCATAATTACCCACCAAAGAGTTGAAGAACCCTGCGAAGTAAGTTAAGAGAGATGCACGAGATACTTATTGTCGTAACCAGTATTTTCTTGTGTGTAGGGTCCAGGCTGGAGCGCTGGTGGTGGTGGGAATTCTTTCACGACCCCTGTCTCCGTCCAGGGTGCACTGAGGAGGGCGCTTAAAGCACAGGGCTCCTTCACATGGCACGGTCCCCTTGCTGTCCTTCGTTACGACCTGCCAGCTAATGCCAGTGGTGGTCTGGTGGTCTCCTCCCTTTCGCCCTCTGCCACCCACCCTGTCTGAAGCGCCGATCCATGCGGAATAGATTTGGACTATATGCATGCACCAGAGTGTGGAGGGCATAAGTTGGTACCTCGCAAGCGTGAATGTAACTAACAGTTTGCCTGGTGTCTACGAGTAGTAGAGGTAGATAGATCATGAGATTCAGAGACATCCAAAAGAAAAAGAAGAGGCACTATGGACAAGAAGGTGAAAATAATGAAAGAAGTTGAATCAAATTCACTTAAAGTCCAATGCAGATCTAATGTTGAAACCTGTGGCATAGTGATTATAGCGGCAGGGCTCAGTCGGGACGGCAGCAATGAAAATGAAAGTGATGAAGTAGCAATGCCTCCCAAAAAAATAATGCTGTCACATAGTTGGAGATGTAAATGTGCACGTTCAAATGTGAGCAGATGATGCCGTGTTGCTCTTTGAGAGCTCGAGAGCTTTTACGAGGGCTCCTGGATAATTTCTGTGAAGCAATACAGAGAATTGATATGAGGATAAATGCATCAAAGATCAAAGTGCATGGCTTTTTCCGACAGAGAGAATGGGTAGAACAATTGTTTGATGAAGGTGAGTGGTGAAATAATAAAACGCATTTATTGCATCTAAGTTAAATGTCTGCTAAAGATTGAAGGATAGACGAAGAGATGAAAAGCCAGTCATGGGTAGCGTAGCGTGTGGAGTCAAGAGTCAAGGAATGAGTCTAGGAAAGAGCAATACACTGTGTATGAAAGTGTTCTCCTTCTGACAACATATGACAGCAAAACCTAACAATGACCAGGATAAGCATAGGAGTGGGCAAAATGCAGTCACGGGTAGTACATGAGAATAATTAAGTGTTTGCAGCAATTAGAGTTGTGTGGATAGGGTTAGGAGCAAGTGGGTGTCGCTAAACAATGTGGGTAACTCATCAATGTCAAATATCTAGAGAGAAGCAGTAATATTAAATGCATCAAGTAAGCATAACCTTATGAAATATATAGCAGACAATGTCATAAGTTCATACGGTATCTCAGTGTCTACCCATTCTCGTGCTCAAATGTCCTGCGCCAAGATGTCTCGTTTCCAAGTGCCTTGTGCCTGTTTCACGGCTATCCTATCGTGCCTCTGCCCCCAACCCTCCCTCAACCCCTCCTCAAGTGACGAGCCTCATAAAAAAACAAGGTTCCCTGACTCAACTGCTAGCATGACCCCTTGGCCCTTCTCCTTCACACCCCCCTCCCCAGCAACCCACGGCAGAGGCGCTCAATGTCTATACACGACCGCATGCTGCTTGGAGGTGAAATGCATCACACTCATACCTCTGCAACAAGAGGAATTTTTCCACCAAAGAATGCCTTGGAAAGTATCTTTCCTGTTCTGTGCTTCACCATGTTGGCAAAGTTACGAGGTCACGTACAGGTGTACCTCAACTTATGGGGTTTTGAGTTTCATTAATCCCAATGACGCAACTGTTTTCCTTAATAAATAATGGATAAAATAGGTAAAGATATGTCAACTTTATGCAGTTAGGCCAAAAATATTATATGTAAAAAAAAACTTAAAACATTAAAAATGTAAGAAATTGAATAGAAATAAAAAAGTTTAAATAAAAATAATACATGCATTTAAAAAATAATACAAAGACAAAGTAAATTAATGAAGCAAGTACAAATCGTAACGCACACCAGCCCACTTTGCACTTTAGAGCACTCGAACGACTGATGAATGAAGAAATGTTTGCCTCTGCAAAAATGCGGTAAAACCTGTTTGTAGGCTCGCAACAGTCACGGCCAAATTTTTTTGCCTATAATTATCGAGTTAGTTCAAGATTCATATTGAAAAACAAGCCTTTTACCACAAAATAATCAAATCTTTATACTATCAACATTTGATGTCTTTAGCGTAATCAACGTAAAAACTTCAATCGCAGATATTATTGAAGTTCTTTTATTGTCTAGTACTCATCAAATCAGCTCACGATCTGCTTTGAAGTGCGCTGCCCAGTGCGCAAAGTCAGAAATGAACAGGAAGCAATTGCGCTGTTGAGTAGGTATAAGCAAAGTTCACTGAAGAACAAATGGAAATGATTTCACAAAATGTGTTGAAAGAATGAGATTACAATTATGTTTTGCCATCTTTCAAGTTAATGTTATTTTACTTTTCCTGACAACTGCATGAATTTTTAAAGTTTTTGTTTATTTTTTATTAAATGTGGCATATACATATTCACGCTTTTACACTGTCATAATATATTAATATTATGGCAAAATAGTGGATATATATCTTAACATTTTTTAAGGAATGCGATGGTGGGTGGCGTAACATGGTGGAACTCCTTCATGATGCACAAAGGGTAAGAAAAAAAGACTTTGCTGTTCCACAAAATAAAATATATATTTGCGACCGGTTTCGATACGGCGTATCATCATCTGGCCAGATGATGATACGCCGTATCGAAACTGGTTGCAAATATATATTTTATTTTGTGGAACAGCAAAGTCTTTTTTTCTTACCCTTTGTGCATCATTTTTTAAGGATGCTGGATTAACTTATGTCAAAATCGACTGGTGTCTTGCACAGTCAAACAGAACCAATAATTGATCCAAGGTGTGTGGTGTGTAGATTCCCTTTGTTTGAATATGAACTCCTGGCATCGACCAAAATGTTTCAGCTGGTAGAAGTGGGGAGATAAAATGGAACGAAGAGAACTGAATCAGGAGTCACCACAATTCGCAATGAAGTTTTTTTTTAAAACCACTTATTTCTGTGGCAAAGAGCCAAGAGCTGATATGTCCAAAATAACAACTTTACAGATGAACATTTTAAGTTTTGGTTGAATTAACATATTATGAAATGTCTTGTTTCTTAAAGTGAATTAGAGAGACTAAGTGAGTGGCATTGTGTATGGTAGCATTTCATTTTTTGACCTTGAAAAAAATATGACATTAAACATATATATGTACTATCAATCAACACCTACAAAATGCATATTTTGGGCATATCAGGTTTTGGCTCTTTGCCACAGATTTTCACTTCACCTGTGTTTGTAGTTGGTTGGTCTATCTTGTAATATCGAAACCCAAACCACTTCCCAGTCGAGCTGACATTTGGCATACACTTTGACACTTTGGCGATCTGCATGCTAGGATTTTGTGCTCGCCCTTTAAAATTTCTCATTTGGACGATTTTTTGCGCCCATAATTTGTTATTCATTCAGCATTCTAAGCCTTATTTGTTAACGGACTGCATTTTTTATCATAGCATTATTTACATATTTTATGATATGTGTTATTAATTATGAGGTGTTCACGCAATTAGAGCAAATCGGCCACCAATCAACGCTATTGAGATAACTCAACATTCCTTATGCAGTTAGGATCACATCTATGATAATTCAAATTAAGACTTTCATTAGCCGTTATAGAGAACTCATTTTATTTACCAACTTGTAAAAAGATCAGAACTTCCACCGAAGGGTAACCTATTGCAAGAGTGCATTATCTACCAACGAAGTGACATGATTCCTTAATGGATACAGCTGGTGCAAGATAATAAATCACATCAATGAAACGTGCTAAATTATGTTGTAACATTTCTTGGTGAATGATAGTGACACACTGTAATGGCGTATCTAAATTTGAATAAAAATTCATACCCCTTATGACTTCACACACCGTGATACCGAGAACCTGTGCATTGCACTGCCGCTTTAGGCCGCTGATACGATGTTATGTGAATGTCAGTCTTCCATGCGAAGTGATATTGTCGATGAATGCCGTAGTTCCCACAGTGCTCTTTTTAAATTGCATTAGCCATTCGATAACAAAACTTGCCAAAAGTAGGTGGTCTATTGTGGGAAGTTTCTGTGGCGACCATGCCCCCTAAACTGCAGCTCAAGCGGAAAATAACAAATAAAATCAAGCAGGAGATAGTGAAGAAACACGATGAGGGTGCTCAAGTTAGCACTTTATGTCTTCAGTGTTCTTCTTGCGCGCGTTCTCTTTCTCTATGTATGGATGCCTCTAAGGAGGTTGTGGGTCCCCAAAGTAAACAACCAACGCCCAATAACTCTCCCAGCCCAGAAGCGTCAAGTCAGCTGTTCCGGAAAAAGGGCTTTGAGTGAAGGGCCTCTGCTGCTATCTTTTTTGTTACTCGGCAATTCAATCTCCAAGGGATGACCTTGACTGAGAGAATGATATCAATGCTGCGGGTTTGACATAAGGAGAAGGAAGATCTTCGGAAGGCGATGCGTACATAATTTGTTATCGGTGGAGATGCTACGGACTGATCCATCTGTCGTCTATGAATTACTATATATGCTACTTCTCACTCATACTTGGCCTATTTATGCCATAACTTTATGCCTAATTTCATGTACATAATTTTAGTAAGCTCGCAACATCACTTTCTAAGGACGCATTTCTACAGGCATCGTTGAGGTAATTTTGTCGGTGCTGAGTAGTAAGCAGAGGTATAATGAGAGTTGAATCATTTCTATTCCACATTTTCTTCCCATTGTTTGAAAATACGGTGAAATATATTGGCTCGTAGTTAGACGGAGAGTATCGAGGCGAGGCTTGCATAGTCATTCGATGTGTCGATAATTTACAACATCTTATTAAAGTTTAAATATTGGTCAAAATAACATTTTAAATAATTTGAATCCAGCACATTTCGTACCTATACTGTATTGTGTATCACTGAATGCTGTGGCGATGATGTATTTAAACCGATCCGTCGTCTGGTAATATGAAGGTTCACTTTAAGATAGAATTCACATTATGATCAGTCATTTCCTTCTCCATTTCCAGTCCATTATGATCAGTTATTTCCTTCGTGAAGTGGGGGTCTACTGTACTTGCTTACTCTTGATGACAATATGTACATGAATCATTCATTAAATTCACTAATTATGACGTTAATCTACTAAAATTAAATGGTTTTTTACATGTTGTGTTGCGGGTTGCGTCGCGGGTTTTGGTGGGAGAGTGAAAACGTGACTCCTAGCACAAATTAGGCAGTGTGGTTTTAGGGAACCTCTGGAACTTAGTTTGTCCTTTTTCCTGCCGTGGAATCCTTTACGCAGAGGAACTTGGAGCTTTCCTTCCCGTTGCCTACGGCCACAGGCTAGTAGAAGTTAGCATTTATAGCAATAAGAAATGCTAATAATTTAAATAACAAAGAACCGTCGCACAATTAATGTAAAGAATAAAAAGTATAAAATAATAATATGTAAAAAATACTTTTTTTTATAACCGTGCTTATATTCAAGCGTGCCTTCAACTAAAAAGGAAAGAATAATTTTTCCTCCACTCGGAAAATAAAAGCGTGCCTTTTCTTCATCATTCCAATCCTCTCAGTTTATATCATCAATATTCATTCCATGCAAAACTACTGCAAAAAGATAACAGTGAATAACAGTAAGGTATTTGTTTTAGATCAGGATCAGGAAGCTCAAATCACAAAGTGGTCAGAGACTTGTCTATAAAGAGTATATGATTTGTCATGCACTTAATCAATCGATGACAAAATTAAGAGAACCAGAATGGCAAATCGCTGTCTTCGTGAGAGAGAAAGCATTTTTTTTGCTGGCAGGTAAATCGTTTTTGTTGTAAACCTAAGGGCTAATATTGGTATCGAAATTCATCTCCACGACCCATTCACAGAAGTACTATTTACATGAATGCAGTTCACTCCAATATTTAACGTCGTGCCCATAAACATTTACCATTTAGAATTGAAATTTGTTTATTCTGAGTAGACGGGGTGGTGACAAAGCCGCAGAATCAAATTCCTCCGGTGGGTTAGCAATTCCAAGTCCAAGTACCCGGAAGAGTATGACTTTGTTGCATTGGGCTTAAGTGATAAGTTTCTCCTTTCAACGATGTGAAAAAGTGTAAGGTTCGTAGTCAGTGTTAATGCTCACAAAATAAATGTTCTCAGAATATATACCGACTCAAATTATGGAAGATACATGTTTGATTGGTGAACAAGAAAGAGTAATAGTCAACAATGGTAGTATGTCTATCAAATGTGCATATCAAACAGCAATAGAAAACATGTCATGCAAATCACCGCTGGCATTTCATGATGATCTTTGAACAATGCTTCGGCAGGTGGAGTGAATAGTTTTGCCCTTGTCATTTGTCTGTGCCTGATGTAACACTGAGGATGTCTTCAGTTCTAGGGGGATATGTAGTTGGCCAACTCACTTCAAGAAATTTGGACATCGTCAAATCAACATATATTATGTACAATGGAGTCTTCTTGATATGTAGTAGAGATGGACATGTGCTGCATTGCAACCCGACATAGAACATGACATACATAACTTGTGGTCTATCCTATGTCCAAAATTTCCACAAAAATAGGAAGAACGTGAACAAATTGAAGAGAAATATCCTTCAGCCAATATACATTTTATTGGGTTCTTTGAGCTACTAATTTACATTTTGTACATTACCTAGTTTATTTTGAGTTGATTGGTAATTCAACAGTTCTCAGTCCTGTTCACTTTTCCACCATTTCTGAAAATTCCAATGTATTTTCGAGTCGAACGGATAAACAAAGTAGTGAATGTGACAAAGAGTTTGAATGAGTCTATTTAACATGGGAATTATAATAATTCTTTCTTGTGTTGTAGGCTTCCATTAATTCAATCCTAGCAGGTATTGCAGTGAAATGATATGTCATCAAAATATCATACCATTCTCAATTCAAATTTTTTTATTGGTACGAGATAGCAGCCAGGTACCTATGTGTCTTTCTCACCTTGTCATGTTCAACCACGTTGAGAATGTGTGCACATCCTTAAGATAGGCTATGCAGACTGTTGGGGAATTAGGTGATTTGAATCAAATTTTTGAGTTAACTGTGAGTCTTGCGAATGAGTGATTGACCTTACCACTCAAGCAGTAATGTTGATCTAAATAATAATTATAACTTTCAGTGAGCTCAACAGCACAATGATTGAGAGCAATTAATTTCTCAAGGTTGACTGAGTGGTATTCCATCATAACGTAGAAAAAGACAACTTTTACAAATACCACTTAAATTTATTTAAAACTCGACCCGGGTTTTGACGTGGGTTCACATCATCATCAGGCCTGATGATGATGTGAACCCACGTCGAAACCCAGGTCGAGTTTTAAATAAATTTAAGTGGTATTTGTAAAAGTTGTCTTTTTCTCCGTTACAATGACGGAAGTAAGTGCAATTAGCATTGCATGAAGGAGGAAAACTTATTGAGTACAAATATTACTTGTGCACCGATGAAGCGTATCTATTCCATGTGCACAAAATGAACAAACAAAAGTATTAGCTAGCATGAAAATTTTCAAAGAAATGATGAAAGAATGGGCCTTAAAAGAAAATGAATGTTTCAACTGAATGTGCTACATGGAGGAGACGTCAGGATGGTGGGGTGTTGAGAATTACATAGTAACCTCAAGTTACGTGAAGATGTACTTATCATATCTGTCACTTATGATTCCCAAACGTTAGCATGGAATCGCTCTGTGCTGTCTTTTGAAATTGGCTCATTGATCTGCTTGACAGTCTTGAAGTTTGTAATGGTGTGCTTAACACACTCAACATGGATGCTTTGAATTCAAGGCATTGGTCCCGTTACTTTTCTCGGCTTTCCCTAGCTCCCAAGTGTTGGCTCTGACACTTTCAACTTCCTCCAGCGTCTTAGTCTTGCTCTAGGCACATGTGGATGAGGTTCGTTCTTTGCTGGATGTGTTTTCGTTTTACATAAATAAACGACAGAAAACCTTCAGCGTGGGAATAAATTTCATGTCAACAAGTCAGCATTGAAGGGTTAAAGTAAAATCTTGGCACAGTTCCAAATTGTTTGATTCAAACTGACCTTGGTTTTGACAACTTGTGTCCTGTGTCACCCACAAAGTTTTTAATTTATCCTATTATGAATGTCAAAAGTGATCATGAAATGAGGGCTGAAGTGATAGCACACTGCCTTGGAGTTCTTTTTGAGCAGAATAACAATACTCCAGGGCAAAACTCAATATGATTTGGAGGAGACAGTGAAATGCTATGTTGCTGAACATTTTCCCCAAAGCATCCAGCTAGGCAGTGGTTTCTGAAGCACAGTCTCGGAAATTGATTGGTCGTGACTGAGAGGCAGGGGCAACATCACGGGTGCAGCTTGATGATTTTTTCCCCTCAAATAAGGGATAATGTTGAAATCAACAATCTCATATGCGTGTCCAGATAGAAAAATGTAGAGCGAATATAAGGTAAGAACAAGAAGAGGAAATTAAAAACTACATAAACATTAATTCTTTTAAAGGTTTAGTGAAGTGACGCTAGAGGAAAGTTTATTTGCAGAGGGGCATATTTGCTGCTGCAGCCCTTTTACTCCCCTCTTCACCACGCATGTTGGTGTCAGGATAACTTAAATAAAAATTAGGTTTCTTTTTTGAATTATGTTTATAGTAGTTTTATGCGTTTATTACCAAATCCCTTCCTAAATAGAAATAAAAAATTGATGCTATCTTTGGCTCCAAAACAATCACTAATTGATCATGACAAGCAAGTGTTTTAAGGTGAATGACTTTTCCTCCAAATCACCCCTTCCATTTTGCCAGGGGTGGCAAAAATCCTAGGTACTACACCTCTGGCCGAGACACACTCCCCCATGCCTTTCGAGGAGCCCCATCCTCCCTTGGGTGGCTTTTGTCTCATTCGTTACCTAAGTGGTCTCTTCTTCTATCTTGCAGTTCAGAGGAGAATATCAATGCAGAGTGAAGTTAACGTCTTGATTGACCTGATGAACTGAATCTCAATTAAATAGAATTGGGTGAACTCATGACTTATGAAAGATCTGAGCATTTCCCGAGCAAATAAGCTTGGGATGAAAAGAGTTCTCGGGTTCCCAGTGGGTGATGGGGCTGATTGGCACAGGTGTTTCGATGATGTAGTCTGCCATCATCTTCCAGGAGAAGATTCACCCTGAATTAATTAAAAGAATTATACTTCGTATTACATATTTCACACTTTGAGTAACCTTGACTGGTTTCAACGCTCGTGTCATTTCCAAGAGGGTTAGAAAGAAATTTCTAGTGTTGTCGCAAATTCCTTTGGGAGTGTGGGGCTATTGCTTTTTAAGAAAGGTGGATGGACACGCAGCCATTGAGAACAATGGTAAGTGCTTAAAATGCATGGGTGAAACTATGAGATAAGGGAGGTCACGGAGTCGGGGAAAGAGAACTTGCGTTTCTGCTTAATTCATACTGAAGACAGTGGCAGACTAAACCGTCAAACAGTGGTGCCAATCAACACCATCACCCAGCAGAGGAAGCTCTTCACCCTCGTCATTACTTATAACGTGAATTATTATTATTATTTGAAAAATTATTGTCACATTATTTGTCATGTTATAATTGAATCTGAATAATTGAATATGAAAATTGTGACCTCCTTGAAAAGTGGCAATGTGATTGCATCACGAGAGAGAAGCATTAATCGCCTGTCGTGAAGGTCTTCCTCCCTATTGTCCATTTTGCTGGGACAACAGTTTTACTGGAAGTGCAGTTGACTTCTTCAGGTCGGTGAAGATTTGCCCATCTTATATACATCATCCATTGGAGTCAGGTGTGCACTGATTGGTAGTTTTTCTAGGATCTGACTCCAACAGATGATGTATATAAGACAGTAAATGTCAGCATCTTCTCTTCACTGACCCGAAGACTGGCTTAACTGCAGTACCGGCAAAACTGTCATCTCAGTATAAGGGGAGGAAGACATATGTATCTTCATATTCATTATTTTCATTTATTCATTTGTTCAGAGATTTGTCATTGCAAATATAGGACACATCAAGTGGTAATCATGTCACATATATTAACTATTGTGGATGATGAAATTTCATCAACTGGGTAGAAAAAATTGTCCTGGAAATATGAAGAGGCAGTTTTTACTTAAAAAAAAGGTTTATTTTTAAACTATTGTCTTTCAGAGGAAGCTTGTTAAATAACAAAAGGCCCATATGCTTCGGGGCACAGCCAGAATTGCTTTTTCTGACATACACTCAAAGGAGATCTTTGAGGACTGATGGAGATCATTACACTGTAGAAGCCTTTAGAAGAATTAATTCATTGATTCACATAATTTGTATTTACCAGAACAGGTATTCAAGAAATGTTCTGAAGATAATGAATCAACTACATTATTAAGTTTAGTTTAACACCTAGTAACCTTGACATCTGTAGTAATGATGGAGGATGGATTGGAAAATGAGAACTGTTTCAAACCTCCTATTATGATTTGAATCAAGATGATTGGTCAAATCAGCCAAGGAAAATATTTCTTTATAATGAGCGTTGTTGAAATTCAGGTCTATGCTTCTCACGCTGAATGGTTATGGGTTTATAGCTCGCTCAAGTATTAAATTGTGTGTATTTGGAAAGGAAACCAAAAGGATAAAACACTCAAAGCCTTAAAAAGTTTGAACATCACACGTCAGAAAAGGCGCACACTAGAAACTAAAATTATTCCTGATTAACCGAACTGTGGTGGTTATGGGAAAACGGGAAAACTAATTCCTCGCCAGTGACCAAATCAGAGGACAGTAACACTCAACCAACATTGGGATCCTTCACTGGGAAGTGTCCATTTAGGATCAGGGTGGGGTTATGATCACCAAACACACCATACATAATAGTTTATGGGAATGGGACTCCGCACCAGGGACAATCACTGAGTTCACTCATACCGCCTATCAGCAGTGCCTTGTTGGAGTTTTTCAGAAACTTGGTAAAGGTTATGTGCTGATAGTTCACACAGTACACCTCACAAACTCACCACACATACAGTTAACTCTTACACCCAATCAGGAACCCCTCGGGCAAAAAACTGATTCAAAAAGACAGACGTCAGCTGGAGTGGCGAGGCTTAAGTTAAAAGAGGGACGACACAGAATATTGAATAAATGGTGTGGGTGTAGGGATGTGCGAGTAGTACATTTTGATCTTGAGTCGAGTTGTAGTTACTCGCGAGATTCGAGTCGAGTCGTATGAACTATGGCAATTTCCCAACCAGGCAATATAATAATGCATGCAGCAACATATTCTCGCTTTCCCAATCCCCTAGTGCATTTTCTCTTCTGAACATATGGCCTGATTTAGAAGGGAAAAGGTGATAAGGAATGTTTATTGTAGTCGTGACAGAATTAGGAGATGAATTAAAATTAATGTGTCTTGAACAGTTACAATAGGACAATTGAAATGAACTAACATCATGTAATTTGTCAACAGTTTTATTTAATGACTGCATTGGGTTGAAAACTTGTGTATCCAAAATTCCTGGGAGGAGACCAGAGTAGTCGTAGCAATTAAAGTTAGACAAGAGCCAACTATCAATACCTAGTACAGTAGAATTCCGTCATTACGAGTGTGGTATATTAGGATGATTACAAAATTGACAATGTTCGAAATGTTGACCGGCTTAGTCGGTTCTTGGTTCCAATCCGGTAAAAAAGAAAGGGGAAAAAATTTGGGCTCGATCGGACAACGTTTTGGGGTCGCACAACGGCTTCAAATTCTGGAAAATAGCGATTTTCCTGGTAAAAAATACATATTTGCCTAATTTCCAGGGGCATGGCTGTCGCTTGGGTGGGTGTTTCACACAGGAGATGCTTCCACAGTGTTCCAGCAGTGATTAAACACCAATTATGACTTCGCCCGATGTAGGCGTGCGGTAGAGGAGGGATAATAGTGACTTTCCGATCTTCTTTGGCGTAGGTAGGGACGCTGTACATTGAGCGCATGGGGCAAGCCTACATTGTTTTCTACCCGAGAGATGCATCCTGAAATTCGCGGCCCTACAGTTAAGATGAATTACAGCGAGGGTGTTCGGGGGCGGCGAACTTCGTGTGCGGCTACGCACACCGAGGTTGCTTCATTTTGGGAGCGAAACTCGTTTCCCTTCGTGCGGTTAAACCCGTAAGTGACTCCAGCATACAGATTTTCTCTCCAATGTTATGAGCAAAAGGACGAGGCGAGCCCATCAGATTTGCAGATTGGGGGCTCCATCCCCTGTATTGTGTGTCCAAAGCTCCCAACACTTCGCCAGTTCTTACAGTATTTCAAACACCTTCATGAAAATGAGAAGAAAACTTCGTGAAAGTTCCAGGCTGACTATTTGGAAATTTGAGGTGTTCTGGAAAAAAGCAAGAATTGCGATTGTAGAGGTAAGAAATACTACGGAGATTCTCTTACGTATTGACGGCAGCTTTTTATGCCTGAAGAAAGACAAATCACTGATTGGGAAAACGCGGGGAGACGCGGCGCAATGAGTTAATACTGACCAAACCTATATTCTTGACATTGGCCATATCAATGCCATGGATATGATGAAGCTAGAAGAGCATTGATTATTCTACAAGTCTATGAGGGAAAACCGCTTCGGTAACATGAGCTTTGTTGAAAAGGATACTGCTAACCACGAGGAAGGTAAAGTAAAACGGTTCGAAACAGCTGGGACACAGAAAAAGAGGAGTGAAGAAGAGATTCGCTCAGCTATTGGGAAAAGTGGAGGTGAAACGTATATACACCGCAAGTTCTGAAAATCGTTTACCGACGACGATTCTAAGGGCAAGGGTTAGTAAATTAAAGCAGATATTGTTATTTTGTAAAATTCCTCTTGAATATTTAACCTGATAGGTCAAACGTAGAGTTCATGCATAACCCAAGGTACTGTTAGGAAGCGAATAAGACTGTTTTTAGACAAAGAGCGTCCTCATTAGAAAGGACCCAGACAATTCACCGGAACGCTGTCCATGCCATAACTGCCGCATCAATAGCAACAGCACATACTCTTGGGATTAATAAAAATGTTCTTGAAATTTTAAAAGGCGCATTTCAGTGCGCAAACATCGTAAAGAGAAACGTCAAGTTACCGTTTATACGTCAATGAGTCATCAATTGAACTACATTAATTTGAATTTCTTTCATTCATCTTTTTTCTGAAATTTTACTTAAATCTACGACACATCAGAGTCTAAACGCTGCCTGAGGAATATTCCCAACCCCGACGAAGTTCTTAAATTCTGCATCCAGGAAGTTCAGGTACCGTTGCAACTTCGCGTAAAGTTCGTACTGCCGTTCTTATCTACGTCACCAGTTTATTGAATTTTCATTTCGTTTATTGTTTCCAGATTAAACAACCACGCAGGATTATAAGGAACTTCTGATCTGACCATCATGTTCCTTGGCGTTCCTGGGAAGCTGTATATTCGTTCAAAAAGCCAAGTGCAATCCATAAATTTCGGTGGATGGCAAAGGAATTGTATTGCATTAAGATTTGGATGTTCAGCAAACAATTTAATTTAACTGCCAAGCTCGAGAGCGCCTTCTTCCATGTGTGCGTTTTCATTACGTACTATGCGCCGGTCTGGTACCGGGTACCTTTTGCAGCGGAGGCGCCACGCAATGACCTTCAGTTCTTACAAGTTGTAGCTCAGAAGAAAAAAGTGGCAATCACTGGAAGATATTCTATGAAATATTCGCAGCACATTTTTGGTACTTTTCTGAAGTTATAGTGGGGCTCGCTTTTTTATCAAAATATTACATAACATGAAAAACAAGAAATGAGGGAAAAAAGTAACAAGAGGGAAGGGCAGAAGAGTCCCCAGGCTAAGGCGTATCCTATCTCTAGTGCAAAAGTGGCTTCTGATTTTGTGAACAAAAAACACCAGCAAATTCTTCGATTTCCTTGGCATTGACAAATCATTTTTAATGCAGGATCCAGATTTGTGGATGAAGAATGAAAATTAACCCGCAGGACGGCTAATAGTTCTGAACATGAGAGTAGTATATGGCACGGCTGAAAGAGGGGTTGCTTTGATAACGAAGTTCCTTACGGGTAATAACATAACCAAAGATGAACAGCAAAGGCCACATTTGTTAGCAATTGTAGCTGAGCATAGGCAAAGTAATGGTGATAAAAATGCTGTAGAAAATTGTGAGTGACATATGGTTTATGTGATCATTGTTGGCAAAAATAAAAATAAAATATTTTTCAATACGAGGATTTTTATTGCCGTTCCCATGCTCCCAATGTAGAGTGTCACTACCCACGCCAAAGAAGACCGGAAAGTCACTGTTACACCGCCCTCTGCCGCACCCCCACATTAGGCGAAGACGTAATTAGTGTCATACAACTACTAAAACACTGTGGAAGCATCTCCCGTGTGAAACACCCACCCAAGCGACAGCCATGTCCCTGTAAATTAGGCAAGTATGTATTTTTTACCAGGAAAATCACTATTTTCCAGAATTATAAGCCGTTGCGCGACCCCTAAACGTCCGATCGAGCCCAAATTTTTTCCCCTTTCTTTTTTACCGGATTGGAACCAAGAACCGACTAAGCCGGTCAACATTTTGAACATTGCCATTTTTTTTAATCACCCTAGTGGTATATATAGCGAGAATCTGGCTGGAGATTTTTTACCAATGGTTGGTCTAATGGTAATAACATACGAAGTTGGACGGTTGTAGTGAGTGGTGATTTCTCTTGTATCGCCATAACGAGTACGATTATTCACTTATATCATCAAGGTTGCATAATTTACAGGCACCTTCTGTTACAAGCGACAAAGTTATTCACATAGAAATTACTCTGCGGCAATTTATCACCTTGAAAAGAAAATGTACCTAGTTTGAGATCAGAGTTCCGATTCTCTCTTCGCATTCTCCGAGGCTCTAGGTATGTTACTTGTCCTATTGATGTGACAATGCATTTCAAAGATCTCTCGGGCACTACGCAACATAACTTCAGACTGTGGAAAAATCACGAGGAACTGCAAAATCTACCTCACCGCTACCATCGGGGTAAGGTTGCAATTTGATTTGACTGAAATAATGGCTACCCTAGATTTGTTCGAGCACCGACCGTATCAACCCAGTGTTGCCTTTCGGCTTTCACCGTACTTCCAAATCATCTGTAAAAATTATGATGCGAGGAAACAATGAACATTGCAAATTGATAATGGCAGAATTCATCGTTTACATAAGGCAAAGGAGCGATCTTCTCGCATGAATCCCATAGCATTCTCGCAGAATGTGTCCCGCACTCATAAATTTCTTCTTGTCCAAAAAGTAGCGGTGATGTTTTCTCTTCCTAAGCGAGAGGGAGGTGTGAGAGGGGCATGTGGGGGAATTAGCTGTCAATGCTTTTTGAGTCAGCGAGCCTCGGAGCAACAGGATGCGACCCCCGTATGATCCCAGGTGGTGTCAAAGAATCACCCAAGCCGAAATACGAGCCGAGTGGGGGAAGACACTGTCAGCCTGTGTTCATCACGGAATGATTTACCATCGTCCTCCCGAAGCAAACCCAAAAAAAATATCTGGTGTCGGAAGGGGTGGGGGGAGAGAGCAAAGACCAAGAAGTTGGCTGAATAGGAGGCCCAAGTTGGCCTTGGTACTACCATCGCAGCAAACCGCCACAGAAAAAGTGTTGCATGCTTCACGTCTTGAGGGGTGTGGAAAGCATTCAAATCGTCCTGAATAACGGTCATCCTGTGTTGCAGCCGATGTTAGAACTAGTTGGAACCATGGAAGTTGGCTGCTGAGGCTCCCAAAAGGAGAAGAGAGTTCCCCCCCCCCTCCCCCTCAACTAGTGGAACCACCTGAGAAGTTAGGGCGTGGGAAAGCGATGAGTGAAATGTGAAACTTTTGAGGAAATGTGATGCTGACTCAAGAAAAAAATATCACTTTACTCCAGCCCCCTAACTATGAGCTCCGAGGCGAGGGTGGGGGGAGAGAGAGAGAGGTGGAGGGGAAAGTGAGAGGCAGGCCAAGGAAGCGTAGCCGTTCGCTGGACTGCCGAAAGCACTCGGCGCGAAGGGCTGAGGAAAAAAGTGCTGGACATCCTCTTTGCTCCAAATTACTACAGTACTTGTATTAAACATACATACTTGAGAAGTATCTGTATTGAAAGTAATGGATGCAGCTAGAACTTATATCAAAGCTCATTCTCATAGCCGAGGAACATTTCAGCGAAATGATCGCTTTTAGGCAAGTTTACTATGATAGTGCTTCCTGTCGGCAGATTTCTGAACCTATTGGCCTCGGCGGCTCCGTCGACTCGACTTTCGTAAAAATACTCAATGTACTCAAGTCAAGGACCAACTACTCGACTCAACTCGAATTTTTGAGTACTCGCACATCCCTATGTGGGTGCGTGTTGGATATTTGTATTTCAGCCAAAAGTTGGCTCTCTTCAGCAAACTGAAGGTGAACGAGCACTTGAGATACAATTTTTTACACCTTAAGGTTGTCGGTGAATTGGGAGGAGGACAAAACAAGAATCAGATTCTCTCAGCAACTTTCCAGATTTTGGTTTTAAGTTGTTTGAATTTGCCAAGCTTGATTGACTGAAAAGCAATGATGAAGAGATGTGAGAATGATGACCTCTAATGTAGGAAACCAAGGATGGAAAATGCTCCAATGGTGGTTTAAGGTTTGAGTTTGTGTGCTGTTATTACAAAGGCCCACATTGGGTCATTTTTCCCCTAATGCTTTTATAGGAACCAACTTGTCTACTTCTCAGTACAGAAATCCTAACATGCTCAGGATTACTTTCAACAGAAATGTTGAGACCTCAGTAAAAATCTTTTGGAAGGAATACATAGGTGTAAGGTCAGGAATTAGTTACTACACTAGGTATATAAGACTAGGATGGAGCCAACTTGGAAATGAAAACAGTCTCATACATACACAGAATAGTTTATTAAATATTTCAGATTAAAATTAAAAAGGACACAAGATGTCATCATTGAATGAATTCCATTTATGTGTAAAGTTGAGAGGAGAGCTCACTATAGTGAATAGGATTTGTTCCATGTTTTATATGGGAATTACCAAGAGAGGACAAAGGACAAAGGGGTAGGTGGGTGGGTGGTTAATTTGAGCAACTTGATATTTCAAAACTATTTACAAAAATGAGATACTAAAATTAAGTCATACTGTTGAAAAAATACTAAATCATTTCTCAATACAACAGTCCACCTTCTGGAAAGCCTCGAAGAGGCATTTAACAGTTACATTTTATTTATCTGCTATTTTTTTAAACATTATTAGTATTTCCTCAACTAAGAACTGAGTCACCGCTCCAAATGTTGTTCATCAATGGCTTACTTAGTCTGATAGCACAGCCAGTTGCAATGCATTCACTCACTCCTAGTGTAAGATGTTGATAAAAACTTTTGGGAACTTGAAAGGTATGAAATGCATTGAATGAACATGCTGGGAAAGAATTCTCCAGCATTCAAAAATTGCCACTCCACTCCAGAAATGCCATTTAGTCAACAGCTTCACTCAGTTGATGCTATTCAGTATCTAATAACTGCAAATAACATTTACTGCGTCCTCTTAATTTAAGTCATAAAAGCATGGTTGATGAAATTGTATTAAATTTAACAAGTATTGAGGAGGAAGTCTTCCTTCCCCATCATGCCCTGTAATAATGTTATCAGTCATATTTCCAAAGGCATTTCACCAAAGTCCACTTCCTCTTATCTTCTTGACATCACACTGCCATAGACTGGTACACTTATCACAATAATGACTCTGATTATTTCTTGCTTCTACAGTTAAATATGGCCATGAAGAAATCAGAGTATACATAATACCTGTCCTTAAAATCGATACTTAACATCTTGCCATAATTGATTTTCCTTTGAGATTGCATAAAGTTGATAGTGACAGTTCAGAAAATGATTATTTTTACAAGTCTACAAACATTTATCAGTCCCAAGATTAGGATCTTCTTGGGGGAAGAAGCAATTAAATTCTGATATTAATGCTGTTAATGAACTTGTGAACTCAGTAACCATGGCATAAAGTTCCATTTGCAGCTTACTTGGGGCATGCACATATTTTACTATGCGTGCTTCTGTCTTGGCAACCTGATTTCTCTTAGTCTACCATGGCAATTGTTATTAAAGATCATTGCATGAAGCGATCCCATGGCAAAAATTTCAAGAGTGTGCATTATACCTTCTTTCAACTCATATTACCTTTGCTCTTTGAAATGTTAGTGCAGTGTGTATCATGTCGGGAAAAGTTCAATATTAAACTTGTATTCCGTCAATTTTGAATGAACATGCTATTCAGTGTTATATACTAGACCCTGTGCAACAAACTTTCAGTGGTAATTTGCAGAGGCCAGTGGTAATCGGTGAAACTGTGACTAGTGGGAATACATGCTCACCCCACTCTTGTTTGTGCTCTACACACTGTGCACACAACTTTGACTACCTATATGTATGTATGTGCACCTGCAGCAACAATTGTAGTACAAGCTTAGTTAATGATACATAAATGTAGGTTATAACCTGAACTTCAAGTATTTGCTGCTAATTTCCTTATGGCATAAAACCAAACATTTATAGGGAATTTGGGTCACATCTCTAATTGTATTATTCTTTGGGTATTTCTGTGGTTTGAAAGCATGTTAAAGTGGCTGTTATTTTTATTTAGGAGCATTTTAATAATTTTAAATGCATTTTTCATCAGGATGTAATTTTTACAAAGTTCTTTATCTTGAAAGCTCAAGTTCAATATGTACATTACATTTTTGTAAGAATGTATTCTAGTGGCGTGTACCCCTTTATGAGTTATTTATTTACCAAAAGTATTCATAGGAATCGAGGCGTGTTAAACTGTCGTCAAGGAAATATGGTATTTTTTGTGAATAAAATAGCATTGAAACAAAACAAGTGAACTAATCAAAGACAGTCATTAAAAGTTTGTAAGTTTGCCTCTATAGCATCCATGGCATAAGTGAAGACATTTATCGACAGTGGAATGCATCATTTCCAGGATTAATAATCGTATCTATAAAGGTATAGCTCCTAGCTTGATAGTCATTTATTTCATTAAGGAGTTTTGAGATATAACAGTAATAGACTGGGTAAATTTCACAGGGCATAGTTCTGTCATTTTTTGTTGCTTCCACATCTTAGATCAGGAGCCGATTTCATTCTTGCTCTTTGGAACACATGCATGTATTGATTTAAAGTTATTCTTAAATGCAATGGATTAGATCTCAAGACTTCAACCTCTCAGGCATTGATTGCTTTGTCTTTGGGTACTTTCCAATCAACCTGCTCAGAATGACACGCATATGCGTGGAGACGTATGCAAAGAGAGAATGCGGATGTTAGCGCACCCTTGTGGTGGTATAGTTGGAACAATTTTCTTTGATCTGCTCTCGATATAGAGGATAAGAGATGACAAGATGACAGTGAAATGTGAGTCGAGTCATTGAAAGAACCTCTCACATGTAAAAATGATGGATAATATTAGGGCTTTTGGCTAAGTACCAATGATTTCCAAAGAAATCTTGGGATTTCCAATTCGATGGCTTTTCTCTATCACATACGTGCCATCTGCAATCATCAGTAGCATATGGACAGACATATGATGGGGATAGATTTTGATGTGCTTTTGTCACAGATGACAATGACATCCTATTGGAACACAATTTATACTAAACAGAGCGAATTGGAAAGCACCATTTGGCTTATTTCAACTGTTGACACTTGGAGAGAAAATGATAATTAAAAATGGTAATTTTCTGTGGTTGCCTTGAAATATATATATATCGTCACCCTTGCCCCTCATTTTACTTCTAGTCTTAGAAGAGATTATTATGGTTATGATAAAATAATACACTGTTGTCTCTTGCTAACTGCAGTTTGGTAATGTTTCAGGTAATTGTTGTTATCTGATTCCATCGTACGTTTTCTACCATCTCTCAAAATTGTGGGGGTTGCCTTCACTCCTGCCGAAGGACATGCACATTCTTCCAGCTGTCTTCACTAGAGGTCCTAATTCCATATGTACTCATGAATTCATGTTTGCTGGTTAATCCGTACACTTTTCATGCACATATGCTGTGCCTATTTTCCTTATCCTTAAATTATCGTAAAATATTCTGCAAAAATAATGTCAGCATATTATGTGAAAAAAATAATTGTAATTTTTGTGAGATAGGTACATCTACGTATTGTATGAAGAGCATTAGGTGAAGTTAGGCCAGTAGGTATATATCTATTATTAACGACTTATCAAGTGCTCATCTGCCAAATATGACTCTGATTATAGGATAAATACATGAACTCATGGCAGTTAATACACAAGGGCATCAACAGCCGTTGTTGTCTTTAGTGGATTACAGGTATCCTTATCTTAATTTGTGTTCTGTGCAAGAGAGCGTTGAGATGCGCCTTTAAAAGTTAAAAACAATTTCCTCGAGGACTAATTCATCCAGGCCCCCCAGGTGAATTGTGGGACTGTACGCTGCATACACCCACTCCCCCATGAACGCTCTTAACTCGTGCCGGGAACTTCGAGCACTAGTGGAAGCAGTGCGGTTCGAGGCAACAAACTGTGTAAGGAATAATGCTATAATAAATAATACGTTCCCATTATTCTGTTGAACGATTTGAAACTGTATGAGCACCTATTTATTATAAAGGGCGATTCCACAGAAACTAAGTCGTGGCTGAACCATCTTAGATTCTTACAATGTATTGTGAGAAATAACGCTTTCTTCTTTCATTATGGCCAAGTAAGCAGTTACCACACATCTCTGAATATTATCTCCCCATTTTTGCCCTATTACCGGTTGTTAAAAGTGCAAGGGAGGGATATTTTGGACAATGCATTCTGTTGGAAAAGCAGCATATCACTTTGGTAAATACTGTATGCAACCCGCAATACAACTCAGATTTTTCCACTCATGATAACGAACGAGGTACCCGTCGAAAAAAGATGAACAACTTTGCTCCTGTGCTCAACAAAAAGAACTTGCCTACTATATGAATTATCTCTTTAATTTTCCTCCGTGACAATGTTAGTATAGCTCTATAACGCACTGTGGAAAAGACCTTATGCAACACGCGACACAACTGCATCATGAATATTTTTCTGCACATTAGATCTAGGCGTACATTTAAGAAAGACTACCATTTACTTGTAGAATGAAGCAGATTGAAATTAAGGACATTTGTCATACCAGAGTAAATATGAATCTCTGACATTTTCCATATCATTAATTCCAAATATGTATATAGTTTCATTCAGGCATGGTTAGTGCACATGCTTCATGGGGATAACAATGGGAAAAAAATGACAAAAAAGAATGTGTACACCCAGTCAATCTATCTGTTTATTGATATTTTTTGGATTATCACCTTCTGCCAATTTACCTTAATAAATGCCATCAAGTCCAATTAATTTAAGGGCCATGTCACACATGATGTGAAAAAGGTTACTAGGGCTGATAATTCTGATAGGTACCTATATGGTAGTAATTCCTAGAAGAATGGCAACCCTTCTACCCCTTGATCTATAAACAAGCAAGCCTTTTAAGGACAGCTTGAAGGGTACATTGACATACATATATGCTGAGTGGATGCAGGATGTGTCAGTCATTTGTTCATCCATTCAAAATTCAGAGGAAATCGTAGAGAATCAGTGTTTTCCACATTTTGTATGAAGTGCTCCTTGCTCGAAAAGGATAGATCATGATAGACATTAAGTTTTAAAAAAAATGTAGATAAAAAATTGAGGGGTGGTGCTTATATTCAGAAAAATGCAGTGATAAAGCGAAATGAAAATTCTCAACTAAAGGCGAAAACCTATTTCAGATTTTGAAGATAGAAACATTTCCAAAGTATAGTATTGTGCAACAGCATGGAGTTTCACCATAAACAATAATCAAAGTTGCAATGGAAAATAAAAGAAGTTACTGGAGCTGCCAAATGAACAAGAATTAGATAGGCCCAGTATGATCGAAGGTTTTGAGGGACATCTGTTTGAGGTATTTTATGAGACAACAAGGTAAGCAAGCAATTACTAGAAGAAAAGTGGAAGAAAATCGAAGCCCAGTTTGAAATACCAGATTCATAAAAAAAAGGTGGATTCAAAGTTTCACATGTTGAGGGTGGATGACTCACATGAGTGTGAGTCATCCATAACCTATTGGCACACACATGAGAGACACTTAAAAATGCCACACCTATGAACAAATTTTCAAATCTCATGCTACGTTTATCAATCGAGCTCAGATCGATATCTGAACTCGGAACGATCTTAGAGTTCAGAAGTGAGCTGACTCAGTTTGCCTGGTTACCGTTCCGTACGAACTGTACCAAGCTGAGCCAGTCAGACTGATCTGAGATCGATTGGTAAACGTCAGAAGACTTGAGCCAGGAAAATTGTGTTGCGGGTGATGTAGAAATTCGACCTCCATTAAAGGCAGCCATTCTTGAATCCTATGACGTTCTCTGTCCGATTTGCTTTGCTGAACAAAATGAACCACCATCATTCCATACGCATTTCAATGAAGCAGAAAAAATCATATACAAGCAATGTATGAAGGGAAAAGACCCAAAACAATTACTGTCTTCTTTTCTTATCAGATTAGATTATTGAATAGTACTTTAACTTTAGTAAGCTGTGTATTTTGCCATGGTACGTGTTGTGTAAATCTTGAGAAGTTTATATACTGAAGTTTGTGTGTTCCAGAAAGATACATGGACTTCCCCTCTCCTGCTACAATCACATTCGCTAATTACCTAAGCATCAAATTCCCATCAAGGTCAAATTTTGAACTAAGAGATGGTAGGGAGGACAGCGGCTGAGGGCAGGGCTGGAAGGGAGAGGGAAGACAGAACCAAAAGATGGTTGACCCATTTCCCGTTGGGGAGTGAGAGTGACGCATTCACTGATAAGTCTCCCATTTCTCCTTCCCCTACCCACTACTTCATCACTGTTCGCTGCCTCTTAGTGCAGACACGATAAGCTTTACTTCGGTCCCCGGGACGATAAGAAACTTGCCTAGTAGTGGCTGGTTTGGCATAACATTATGACTTGTAATTGTTTCTATCTGGGAATCATCAGCAATTGAAGTCTTGATGATGAACAAGTTGTTCGTCGAAACGTCGGCAGATATGAAGCCTATTACTCGGTGGAATACCCGTGAAACATTTCTACATCTGATTCACCAGGAATATCTTAGATCATGTATCAACAATTGAAGTTGGAAATACTTAGTGTATGAGTCTCTAGAAAGATGTTACTGTGCTCAAGTAATTGTATGGCGTATTGAATAAAATGTGAACTCTAATGTTATTTGCCTTCACCGAAATGATTAAATCAATGACTCTCAGTCACTTTGTGCCAACATATACATCGGTGAATTGGGCCGGAAATTTGTTAACAAGCATCTGCTTGTGGTGGTGAAAGATAACGTGCCATTGATCCTGAGAAGCTGATTTGCTTTCTTGTCCCCATATTATTTAAATAAATGTATTACCTTTTTTATTATATCATCTATTATACCTTACCTCGAGCATTTTGCACTAAAATAATTCTTGTATGTAATAATACACTTACACCCTTTTGTGCTTGGAAAACATTTTGAGATGTTCGGCAATGCAGCGATTATGGTAGGAATCTATTATCAATCAACAATTACAAATCAACGTTAAAGGGGCTACGTAAAATCTCTTTATTTTGGATTCGACTGAGAAGAAAACTGTAAGGAGGGATTCATCTCAAGAGACCCTGGAGCCAGATATGAACAGGAACTAGGATTCCTCCGAATGACTCAAGGCTACACCACTCAATGTACAATAGTACCTCGATACTCAAGTGTCCATTGCGTGGCATTTATCTGAGTGAACTTTGTAAGTGTTACATCCATATGGCATAGTTTTTTTTGTTTATTTTCCTGATTGTGTTTTAGCATGAAAAGTATCACCATAGATAGATAATATATGTAATCTCATGGCTTGGCTGCATATTAAAATACTGAAACATCAATGAACTCATAACAGACCTCATCATTTTGCCTGGATCAACTTACTGTTTATTAAATTGACTAAATGTCAGCGTGCAGTGTTGAAACTACACTATCAGCTAAGAAGTCATTATGGTCTGACCATCACGGTCATGAATATAAAAAAAATGCTTTGCTTTTGTCTCTGTCTTCCCACAACAGAATATATTCAATAATGCAGAATCTTAACATTGATGACATTTTCGACTCATGTGTTGAGAATTGGATTGATCAATTTAATCTCCTCTTTGTTGAGAGACTCTCATTGAAGGTAAAAGGCTTGATAATGTTGAACTTTAATGAATGACTTCTTCTTCAATCACCCTACGAATATATATTAATGTCTAAAATTGTGACCTTATGAAATGCATATTATTTATTCCTATTACTGGGAAATGAGGTAGACCAAAGACTTACATTGGGATACAATATGTAGCTAAGGAGAGCAATTTTATTATATCATATTTGAAGGGGAAATCTACCCTATGCAAACTCAAGTTTATTGGGAGGACACTCATTTCTTTTTTTTTTTGAGATGCTGGTGCCTGAGTGCATATATATGATACTAGCTGAATGGATGGATAGGGGAATACGTGTTGATAATATCGGCCTCCTCTGCTTGAGTCATCTATTTCACCTGTGCCTTAATTTCATCTTATTATATTCTCGGCCAAAATTTTCCCATCTTCCACTCTCACCTTGCTGAACAATGGCCAACTGATTGCAGTTCTACGCCAGATGCAAAGGCCATTAAAGTAAGTAGACTTGTACTATTTGGGGGTAACAGAAACAGGGAGGTTGCTCTATCTACATTAGACAGCCAATCAAGCATTCATAATTAAGAGTGAAATATAATTCAAAAGAAGGGATATTTATACATATATGTAGTATAAATCTATATCAGGTTTAGGGGCAGTAACAACTTTTTTTAGAAAATCACATAACAAAGACAAAAGTTTAATTTGTATAATAGGAAAAAAAAGTGACAAAAGTGCAATACAACAAAGCCATAAGAAATTATTCTTGTATAGAAAGGAAGTGAAATAGGTGAAACATATGATGCACCAAGTAGATGTGTATGGCTATAAGGAAGTGTGCAGGAATATTTTTTTCCAAAAAAAATGAGACTAGGTAGCAAATATAGCATAGCAAATGAGAAGGAGAAGCTGCGCAACTGTGTTTTCTAGTGAAAAGGGAACAATGTGCAAAGGCAGCATGTGTGTATTAACATCACTTAGAGTTTTTTACATTGTTGTCACAATCAAACTTTCTCCACAATCAGAAAAATCAATTGTGTATACTGTCTTGTTTGGATAGAGAAAATAAATATGAATATTGGCTTATCACAAAATGTGCTTCATAAATTTCATTTTAATCAGAAACATTTTCTTTTGGTAATTTCTCTAGTTGAATTTAATAACATGAATTTTTAAAAATATGTTTACAAAACATGTATTTTTTATTATAAATTGAACACTGCCAATTATTCAAATTCACTATTCTATAGATAATGAGCAAGTGCTTCATTTGCTATTCCATCCTTGGATACGTAGAAACACTGTTTTTATCATGGCATTTTGCTACTAAAATTTCTCCTTGGAGAAAAAATTATATTTATATGTTTCTTATGTATTAACTTTAATACAATTTTATCTAATTTTAAACTTACCAATACTTTATAGGAATTGCTCTCCTGTTTAAGTAGTGATGCTACCTTGTTAGTTTTAATGAAGCATTAAATGCCAGGTTAAGCGGCATCACTTATGTTACTTCTTAGTACCTATTAGTTTTTGCTTTATAATATTTTGTTTGTCGAGGAAGAGCATGAAATACCAAACTTTAGGTTTTGTAGACATTAAGTCTATAACAAATTCAATGATGCTCTTTTATCAATCTTATCACTCCCAACAATTTTGTATGAATGAACACCTCTACAAGCATTTTACATAACAAAATACTTTTAGCTTTTTGGTGTCTGTTCACAATGAAGGCATCATTTCAGTGACATATATAGGTGCATTGAGGTATGCTACTATCTATTTTTTCTCTCTCTCTATGTTTATAAAATATTATCTACTACATCAGATTTGCAAAATATGTATTACAGTAGAAACTCGAAAATACGAACTTCGAAATTACGAAATTTTGATTTTACGAAGCAAAATCGTCGGTCCCGACCAAAAGGGTATCTAAGTGTATGTAACAGTACGCGATATTACGAAATAATGAAGTTTTAAAATTACGAACCTCAGATCTTGGTCCCAACGTGAAAGAGTTACTCGTATATACGAATAGTGATGGATCACAGAAACGTTTTTCGGCGATCCTTTCAGGAGTTAAACATATAATTAATGATCGTCGCCAAATGCATTGTTCACTGAATGTATTTCCTGACCGATATCTCATTTTTCAATGCACCAATAGTAAAGGTGTGGTTTCGCTGGGGTGTCCGCGTCCAGCCGTTGGAAGTCACTGCCGTACTCATCCAATGTATAAAAAATGTTTTCGGTTTCACTGATACGTCTCGGCCGTCGAGTTCGACGGCTGATGCTCGAAGTATACGACTCGACTGCTTTGAGAGCAGTAGAGACGCGGACGCCTAGTTGAGCAGTCCCAATTTTCGCTGATTTTTCTACTCTCCTCTCTCCGCATTTTATATTACGCGTCCTCCTTTCCAGCTCTTTTTTGTTAAACTACTAGCAATATTCATCATCCTCTACTTCGTCTTCCAACAAAACTAAATCGTCACCATCCATTTCAACTTAAAATCAACTCACCCTCAGGACACACAAAGCGATAACGAATTCGCAATTAAAATAAATCCACATTCTCCCACATCGCCCAGCCGCGGAAACGGGATGTAGTTGCCTGAATGAAATCACCCGGCTGCGTCGTCCAGCCCCGACGTCCAGATGCAGCGGCTGGCCGTGGCCGCTGGACGCCCCAGTGAAACCAGGCCTTAAATTAAGGATGACTTTGAATCGTAGGCATCGTAGCACATAAAATATGAAACCAATCGGACAAAAAATTCGTTCGGCTTTGTTACCGCGAGTCCACAGAGTTGCCAACGAGTAAAAAATGTAAATTAGTCGTGTACGGATGTACTCACCTGCGAGAGACTAATTGCTACAACCAGCATTTTCCTCTCATGATCCCTGGCATTTTTGCTACCGATTTTCCCAAGAATTAATCCATGATGAATATTCCTGGTACAGCATTCGTTTGCTGCGCGTGTGTGCTCAAAAACTATGACATGAATCGGAGATGGTGCAATATTGTTCGAGTGGTATATTCAGTCGTGAATATTACCCAAGGAAGCTTTTTTTCGCACTATTTCAGACTGATTACACTCAACCTTGACCCACGGCATAATTATTCCGATAATAGCTATCATTGAAAGAATCAGGTTTTACTTCCCGCCCTAATTGAGCGTTTTGATGTAGACTTCGAGCAAGGTGTTGCCCTTCCCTTCTTCCGTCGCCAACAGCCAAGAAAACCAGAGAAAATACGAGTTCACTTGGTTCGTAAGACCAATTACTTTTACGCACATTAATTCTAAAGTATGGCCAGCGCTGGGCGCAGGCATAATCAAAGGGAAAAAATGCTCAAGCACCCATACATATTTGTATCGGAAAATGGTGTAGGTACCTTTCTCCCCTTTCGCTTCAACCCAGTGACTGGAAAAATATCCTAAACGAGAGCTCAGCTCCTTTCCTGCAGATTGATTGAGAATTAAATAAGGGTTTTGTAGCTTCATCCTTATTAGAGATATAAACAAGAAGAGGATAAGTGGAACCATCCTATGAGATGCCGTAAGTCACGCTGTCGGAGAGGGATCATGAAACCTCATCAGCATCGTAGCTCAATTGGAAGCACTTGCATCTACCCTCGGGCGGACATCGGGGGTGGAAGTTACCTACCAGTGCGGAAGCAGGACACCGGATTGGCCAGGATCTTAGGGTAGGGGCGTTGAGGCATTACTTATCACAAGTGGGCAGTTAATTGGCTGTAACCCCCAACAACTTAAATCGATAGATCACGATCTTGTAAAGAAACGAACTTGAGCCTTGTAACAAAAATTACCAAGTCCTGATTTCTCCTAATAAGAATGAAATTTGTCTAACTCGGGACACATTACATCGATTCCAAATTGCTAATGACGTCAACTCCCAGTTCAGTTTGCATTTATCCAAATGAGAGACCATGGCGGGAGCGACAATGGAGCGAAGCAAAGCGCAAAAATAAACAACTTTTTTGACAAATGAGTGATTCTCTCGACAGAAGAGCTGAAGTATTTTTTATATTATACATTCATTCGTTTGTCGTATTTCTTCTTCAATTCTTATTCATTGATTCCCTTTTATAAGACTGACCGAATGGACCGAAAATTAAGGAAATGCGAAATAGAAATGCCCGCACATTTCCATATTGTTTTTCCCCCACCCGGCAATCCCCACCAGGAAAATTCACCCTGCTCTCCATCTCTGTTGCTCCGAAACCGCGGCTTACTCTTCTCCATCACCTTTCTCACTTCCGGCGAACCTATCAAACGCTTCCCTTCTCTCCCATACTGGTCGTATTTCCCCTCAAGTCTCCGTGTCCCTCTCCCCGCTCTTCAAGGTTGGCACGAGCCATCACCTTCACACCGAAGCCCCCGTTCCGGCCCTCCAAGAGATCAGGCCCCTTCTCGTCCCACCCCCTCAACACTAGGTCAGGATGCGATGTCCCACGCTGACTCTGCCGGCCCCCCATGGCCCCTCTAAGTAAAAGTCCCCCACTCTCCAAAGGCATGTCCTCCCTCTCCGCGGATGCAGCCGGTTGAGTTAAGGGAGGAGGAAGATAAGATGTGACTATTCGGCGTAAAGCCGATGATTCATTCGATGCGTATTCCTCGCGTGCATCTCTTGGCCTTGACTCCCTGGTTGATCAACATCTCAAGTGACGCACGTTACACCTGGACCATGGGTCGCGTAGCTGTTTTTGTGAGAGGGTGAATGGTGGAGGGTGAGTAATCCCCGCAATGACAGGGAATGGAGGAACAGACAGCTGATTCCGGCCTGGTGCGTGGCCTAACCTGGAGCTGCAATGTTCGGACGAAATCTCCTTGCTTGATCGAAAGCAGAGGGAAAACAATAACAAAAAATATCCCAAATTTTAGTTCAATGTCAAATCTTTAAATGAATCGTGAGCTTTAATGAATGAAGAGCAGGCGACCTAATCTGAATAGAGCCACAAATGAAGCTTTCGCATAGTGGAGTGGAAAAAGAAAATTATTGATTTGTAGTGATAGCATCGTTAGTAGCCGATGAAGTGTATAAGGAGTTATCGCCTTCGCCGTTGAAGTGCGTGGCTTGTATGTACATACAATCTACTTTTGAAAGGAAGTACATATTTAGTTGGGCTCCTTTCAGTGGCGGTTAAATATGGCGGGCGCGCGCCCACCCCTTGTGGGGCCGCCCGCGCCCTATTCGTTCGTGTTTTTTGTCAGTCGACTCTGAGTCGAGTTATCGAGTAGTTGTACTTTCTTATGTAGCACGCGCGCACGTCCGCGTCATCGTATTTTATATGTTTCCGTCAAGCACATAGATAGCTAACCTACGGGAAAAGTCGCGGCCATTCCAGTGATCTCGATACGTTATTCCGTCTGGAATTTGTTCGAGAAAAGTCGCGAATATTCTACTGTTTGTATTTGTTCACACTCCATAAAAGTCTGGAAGCGAACATTTTGGCGCCAAATGTTCTTGAAACAACAGAGCTACATATACAAGAGAAACAGAGTTGCTGCCAGGCGGTCAGTTTGAAAGCTACAATCGTCGCGATAACTTGCGCCCCCCCCCCCTGAGTTTTTTCTGTATCCGCCACTGACTCCTTTATAAGCTCCATCGTATCGGAAATAACCACGCACAAATAAGATGAATCCAAGGGAGAATAACGATTGTTATTTTGCGAGATTAACGGGCATATCAGTATTTGTACAAAATACATAACATGCATCCATCGCATAAAATCTGTGAGAGAATCTTATTTTCACTGTCTTCAATATCTGGTGCAAATGATGCAAAAGTCGCAACTTCCTTAGTGTATGCATAAATTAATATTATTGATGATTATACATCGCTCACGCTAAAGTTATGAGTTCTCCAGTTAGGAAATAATATAAAAAAATGCGCTAAGAAGCTTCATGGGCTTAGTCCACACTGCACGAAAATTGTGCAAAGACGCTTCATTGCCTAATCATTCATTGGGAAAAAGAACGACAAGTTAGTCGCCGTGATGTAAATTTCGGCGGGGCTTGGAAGGAGGTTGATTCTTCCGATTTTCGGGATTTCCGCCGCGAAAAGCTGTAACGATACAACGGAAATCCCGAAAATAGGAAGAATCAAACTCCGACAAATAAGTTGTGTTCAACTGACAATGAGTGCACCCTGTGGGCATTAATGCACATTTAAATATACTTTCATGAATTATAACTTCGTAAATCATGCAAGTACGTCGCGAGAGTACATCTTAATCTAAGGAAACAAAAAAAGAGCTTCGTCGCGATGTTTTTGAATGATACTCGTTCATACGAAATTTGATATTACGAAGTGCCGATTTTTCCGGTCCCGTCGACTTCGTAATTTCGAGTTTCTACTGTATCAAAAGATCCTTAAGGAATAATAGATGTTGACAAATTATGCCTGTTGTCATACTAATTTCAATTAGTTATGCATGGCAATCAAGTAATCACTTATGTACATTTGCATTGCCCCTTTTAGTAAATGCCATTAAGTTATTGCTTGCAAGTGAGTACATGAATGTTCACGAAATGGTCAACACCTTTCTTTAAGTATGAAATGTTTAACAAAAGTGTTCTCTCACTTAGCCCTCTACATTACATTCTATAAAGATGTGTTTAAGACTATTGAAACAGTTCTGCTTCTTTTTTGTGTATCATAATAAAGTAGGCTTAGGTTTTCCTTGTGAACTTGAACAGAAAGTCATAACTGATAAAGTAAATCTTAAACCATACCTGAGAAGACGAGTGATGTAATCGGGCCAGTTATCCGGGAACATGACAAGGAAGAAACCCACGGAAATTAAAACTATACCTGCTAACTTCATGCCAGCAAAGTGAGCCCCGTACAGCACCACGTCCAGAGCTGTGAGGGGGGAAATTATTATTAGAAATTTAGACACACCACACCTCTCCAGGGACATTTTAGGCATAAGTGTTTCTCCTCTCAGAATCGAGGGATTAAAGTGGCCATGGGGTTAGTGGAAACAGCACATTCTTATAATTTATCATCTTTCCTTAAAGCCTTAATCACTTCTAATTTTCAAAGCTCTTGCGACAAACATTTCTTTCTGTCAAATCCAAACAAATGATTATTTATTAAACATACAAAATTTTCATTAGGGTATGTATACCCGGGTACTTTTTGATGTAAATTAATAAAATAGACATTGTTCTTATGTTCCATATTTGTTAACGCAGTTCTTCTTGATTACTTTTTCCTTTATTATCCCATTGATTTTCGATTCATGTTTTGCTAGTAGGTACCTACCTAGTTTTGACTCCATCAGTTTACTTGAAGTACCGCACATGAAACAACATTATAATACCCAGATTACGTTAGTTAACAGAAACATTTCATTGAGACTGTTAAACCTAGGCAACATTGACAATGCTGATGTAATGCTGCAGCGGCATTGAATAAACAAGGCTATTTTTGCAAGGATAATAAACATTTCAGCAAGATTGTTTCCTGTATGTGCTTTAAGGAGAACCATTAAAATGTTTGGTGCTTGCGCGGAACGTCAACCTTTTTTCATCAACGCTGTGGTAATGCTACAGAAACTTTGATAAAATAACATAGTATTGGCAAGGTTAATTAAGGTTTCAGCAAGGCTGTTTCTGCAAGGTTCCTCCTGACGCATATGCAAAAGGCAGACCAATCAAAGAAAAGGTGGAAATAACTCAAGACATGCTCCTATGGTGCTGTTTTCTTTGTGTTTAATGCTTTTATTCAGCAAGGGAAGAGTTTTCAGAGTAAATAGAAAAGTTTTGATCCAATTATGTATAGCAATTTTATTTCATTTATATTACAAAACAGTGTCACGTGTTGGTCCCAGACTGTAATATAGTGTGGTCTCAGAGCGTGTGTGTATTGAGTTGCCATATTGGCCATACTGATGTGTATGGTCAAAACGAAAGTGTTGTGCTTGAGTAGTTATGTCCACAGGATGCATTGCCCACACCCAGTTTGAATTGAAAGACCGTAAAGCTGGTCAAAAGATGGCACTGGCCACCACTGCTGTCACTGATGAACTTTTGAGTGTTGCCATGCCAACTGCAGGTACTAGTGGATATGGTTTTTAGAAAATGTCGGAAATTTAGAAAAATCTGTGTTTTTTACAGTTTCGAAAACTATTGATTTTACGAAAAGAAAGTTCAAATAAAAGTTGTAGCTTTTAAAAAGATCTCTAAAATGAGGTGCATTACAATCATATCGAATAAATTGTTACTGTGTAATGTTTAAAAAATCAAGGAAAATTAACGAAATTTCAATTAATAGTAACTTGATCAAAATAAAGTTAAGGGTTTCACATTAATGGAGCCTATAGCTCTTGACATACTAAATCTACCCTAAAAACAAATGAAAATATACATTTGTTTATAAGATAATGTAATTGTTTATCCCACAAGACACTTACTTTGACAGCTGCTCAAATATTTTGGATAAATCTTGTAGGGATTGACATATAAGCTTAACGCATAGCAAAAACCTTAAATAATAGTAGCCTGTCGTAAAAATTAATATTTTAAAATACATACATGCATATAAAAACGCTTTAATCGAAGTATCTTTTATTGCATTAAACAATTGAAATAACTATTTTATACATAAGTAATCATTTCAGGCTTAACTTTGTGGAAGTTGGTAACATCCATGATAGAACAACTTGGTTTTAATCTTCACAATTTATTTCAGACGACCCGGGTTTCAGCAACTTACACTTCGTGCCATCATCGGGTAACAAATTTCACAGGTGGCCGGGTATATATAAATATGGTTGAAGGTGGGGGTGGTGGGGAGTTAGGAACAAATTGGTTGGGCATCATGGAAAGGGGGGGGGGGGGAAGGTTGAGTCAATCAGTGTTTTTAAAACAGGAAGGAGCGTGTGTTCATACTGTGAAGGACGGATAAGGTGGCCGGGGCGGTTAACGGTTTTAAGGTTGGGGGAAGTTTATTTTAAGGAGGGGGGAATAAGATGGGAACAATTGATCATTACATAACATATGTGGGCTATTAACAATTGAAATTACAACGGAATGCTGGCAGATAAAAACTTTGGCTTCCACAAGTCAACTAAGTAAAAACTGGGCTATTTCGGTAGTAACTTCAAAGATACGTGGTGCCAACCATATTGAAGAGATAAATGAGTATATTCAGTCGCAATCAATTATTTTCGCCGGTGCATTACTTGGCCACGGGATGTGGGCCTATGTGGGCTAAAAAATTCTAGAATCTAAAGTGATCATTTTTCTTTGAATTCAGACCTTTCTCATGGGAATACATTCTTTAATATTTGCCGTAGTGAATATATGCACATATTATCAGCACTTGTGTCGGTAAAACGACGTCATTTATGAGATTATTACTTTGCGACATCGGTATCCTATAATGTATGGTACCCGCAAAACAAATATTTGTATTTATCGAATCTTTTTTATTATTTTATTATTATAAAGGATTTATATAAAATATATTTTTGAAAGGATTCGATCGAATCCTGACCACATCATTAAATAAAACATTTTATTTCAAAATTTAAGTTTTATCATTTGTCTCCCATGCACACACGACAGACGTAGAAAACAAGATAATCTTTCCCAATGAGTCTCAAAAAAGCAAAACATTCTACAAAAGTGCGATTTTTAATAGCAGCAGCAAGATGCCATTTTTAGTATGGCAAAATCGAAAATTGTCAGTGAAAAGTCAGGGAATTGTCAGGGAATTTGAAAAGTCGCAGCTGCTGGACACCCTGTAATTCAGAGATACACGTGGAGCTGATCTGCATGGAAATATGGACCCTGAAAAAGGCCACCTTATTTTGTTTCTCGACTATAAGTAGCAGATTGGTTTTCATTGGCTGAAAAAAGGATGAACTTCATCACCTGATAGGTACCTACTCAGGTATACTTATGTGGTACCTATTCACTTTGTTGTAAATTTGACCTTATTTTTTTGAATGCTTGCCGATTTGTGCTTTTGCTTTTAGAGATTCACTTTTAATTTTAAACACTTGGAAATAACGTACATATTTCTTCATTTTGACTTTTATTCAAGACATGGATTCAAGCCTACATTCGAAGCTAAAAAGTAGCCAGAGAATTATATTTGAACACATATGATAAAAGTTCAAAACAAAAACATAAATTACCTCCCTTATGAGAGACTGCTTCTGAATGTCAAATTGAGTGATTGAATTTGCACTTAACAGCTACCTATATGCTTTCAATATGATTACACACATGTTGACAAACAAACCTCCATATTACATGTTCCAGATGGGGAAAGGCCATTCAGAATAAATACATATATGTACTGACATGAATAATTTTGATCAAAATCAGCATTTAAATATTGATCCTTAATCATACGTTTATATTTTTTTGATCTCTTTGAATATTTTTTATATGTTCTTTTGGGATAGAATTATGCACGTGAATGTAAAGCTCACTTGTGAGGAAAAAAAATAAGTTTTGAGTCATCACTCACCCTTGCACTTGCACGCCTAAATGAATGTGTAGGGGAGATTAAGAATATGTATATGATACCCATCAACAAAATATTTCTCACTTATGTGTAAAATAGCAGGGGTTCAGTGCAAATATTGAGCAAAGTTACTGTATTATTCATCCTGTCCCTTTCACTTTCAAGGAAGAGCCATTGGGGAAAGAGTATAACATCAAACTAACTTCTACTTCTGAGCATGCATGGATTCTGCACTGTCCATTCCACTTGTGGATTTATTGATTCTTAAAAAAAAATAGTATTACTGTGAAGAAATTTACAATCATTGCATTAACAAATGATGTGCTATGCAGTCACCTGTATGGGTGCGAAGTTATACACGGAAGACGGTGAAATTCACCATGAATAAAAATAATTTGACTTGACTGGGATTCTAACCCGGATCTCCCAATTGCCGGTCAGGTGTGTTAGCCACAGTTACACCACCAAGTTACATCTTTCTTCAAGGCAAACTTTAGCAGGGATTTATGCGAACAAGATGTTCTCGTCTCCAGTCTGCATTGTAGCACAGGAGACGTGGTTCACCTTGAATAAAGATGTAACTTGGTGGTGTAACTGTGGCTAACACACCTGGCCGGCAATTGGGAGATCCGGTTTAGAATCCAGGTCAAGTCAAATGATTTTTATTCATCGCGAATCTCTCCGTCTTCGGTGTATTAACATATTACGTAACGAGGCAAATCATGGTTAACACTTGTCATTCATCTTACCTGCAGAGACAGGCACTGCTGTTATGAACCCAAGAGTAATGAACAAGTCGTACGTCACTGCAACACTGAAGCTGCTGAACAGGTTAGCCACTGAAAAAAGGAACAATTTCTTTAATAACTTAATTTTTAGAATTGTGCCCGATACATGCCTCTTTTTTTCAATTCTTGTATCCACTCGATGGTCAGCTGTTTTTAGATATCAACGTGACTTTATTTTTCACATCTTTCAGTGAAATGGCAGCCAAAGCTGCAAATCATCACATATATATATAAATTCATACATTCATAGGAAATGGAAATGAACACATAAAAGGACGAACACAGGGTTTGGTGGGGAAGATGAAAATGAGTCAAATCCAGGCAGAAAAAATTTCACCTTAACCGGGATTCGAACCCGGATCTCCCAATTGCCGGTCAGGTGTGCTACCAGTTACACCATCAAGGCTACTCAATTAACTGCTGAATTTGACGGGGTTTTATGTTACACCCCTTGCCCAACTCAAGCGACCCAGAGATGGTGCGCAGGGACGGTTTCACCCACCATATAGGGGACAAACACAATTGGAAGGTAGAAAGGTAAAGAGGAATACAGGCATACAACATATAAAGAGGTGAACAGTACGTTCAAAGGCACGCATAGCCGAAGAAGAAGAAAAGAGCCAACATGGCCAAATATACTCAATCATTCGAAAACATGACGCTCAAAGGCGTGAATAAATTCATACATATATATATATATATATATATATATATATATATATATATATACATATAATAAAGCAGTGCATAACTAAATAAGCAGTATTACTTTTGAAGTTGAAGTGATTTAAATTCTTATAAGATTTTATTTCAGCAAAAAAACTACAAAAATTTTCAACAAAAGGTTGAACCTGCTTTTTTTCTCGTAAGTATGTACATAGTAGGAAATTCATGGAATAGAAATGTAAATGAACTCTCATGTTTAGCTCACGCATGTACTCTTTATGCATAAGGGAAGGCTTTTATGGTGTGATGCTGAAGATTCTCTTTTCCCTGGAAAGCGTGGAGGAGGAGAAAAGCGTGAAACTTTGTCGCTTGGTTTTCATGAACTTTTTGTCTTAATTCTCACTGCAATATTTTGTCTCATCGGGAATCGTCACAATGAATTCAACCCATTTTATGAGCCACATTATTGATTGGAGAAGGATTTAAGATGTTTCACAGCTGAGCAGATGAAAGGGGAAGAAATGGAGTCGGCACAGAAGGTAGTAGACAAGGAATTTAAGGAGGAAGTGTGTCAGGTTAATAGGAAAAATGATAGGATTATGAGTATTAACATGAGGAAGAGAAGGAGGAGGAAACTGGACCAGATGTCGTTATGGAAGAACACACCGGTGAGTGAGAGATTCACGATGGGGGGGGGGAAGTGAAAGGGAGTGCGTGGAGGATGCAGGGATGGAAACACTGAAGGGGAAGAGGATAGTGGACCATGTAATGGCGTTCGACCTGGCTATAGTGAGCACCTACTTTGAGAAGAGAGAAAACCAGCTCGTGACACATAAAGAGTCGACATTAAACTTGCCAGATTGATGACATCATGTGCCGTAAGAAGCACTTGAGAGAATATAAAAACACTAGGTCATTAAGGGAGAAATCGTGGCTGCAGAACATTGATTAGTTATTAGTTACTGACTGTTAGATTGGGGGAGTGAGGCAAAGAAAGCTGTGGGAACGGAAAATAAAAAGGATAAAATGGTTGAAACTTAAAGAAGAAAGACCCAGAAACGAATTTAGGGAAAAGGTGCTCGATGAAACATGATTACCTGAGGATGTAAAAGAATGGTGGAGGCAAAACAGCAAGATGATAGGGAAGTAGGGGAGCAGGTACCTACTGGGTAGATCTACGGAAAGGGAGCCCCAGAAGAAAAGGAAGGATGCGTGGTGGTGGAATGAGGAGATCCAAAGAAAAAATGACAGAGAGAGAAGAAAGAGGCGAAGAGAAGAATGGATAGAAAAGAGGAGAATAAGGAAGCATACAGAGTGACAAATAAAATGGCCAAACAGGCTACAGCCCAAAGCAAAGGCCAGAGCTCTTTGTGAGAGGCATATAAGAGGGTATCGAGAAGAAAAATAGAGATAGGAAGTTGATGAGAATAGCCAAAGGAAGGGATGAAGAGAGTAAATATTTCACAGCAATCAAACAGATGGACGTGGATGATGGCAAAAATGATGTGACCATGATAAGATGAGACATGGGTGGCAAGAGTACTTTCAAAGGTGAGGGAAATGTAAGAGAGCTATCGGAGGATGGTAAACCAAATGGGAGGGAGTAACAATGGGAATAAGCAGGAAAGAGGTAGGCGTTGAGGAATGCAATGAGAAAAATGGAGAAATGGTGGGGGCTGATGACATCCCTGTAGAAATATGGAGGAGTTGGGGAAAGGAAGGGGTGGATATAATATGGGACCCAATGGAAAAATTATGGAGACAGGGAAAGATCCCAGAAGAATTGAGGGGAAGTATACTATGTAGTACCAATCTTCAAAGGAAAAGGAGATTTATTGATCTGGAGAAAGCATATGATAAGAGTACCGAGACAGGAAGTATGGAAATACATGAGGGATTAATGAGTACTGGAGAAATATGTAAGATTGGTCAAGGAGATGTACATTGTAACATATCGAAATCCTTTTCTTTTAGGTATTATGGCATATCATCTTTAGAGACAACCATGGGTCTTCGGGCATATCAGCTTCAAAATTCATATTGTTTTAAGTGCAGTTGTACCAACATACCTGCTTCAATAGCCAAAAACTGTACACGTGAACCACTCCACGTGGAGTAGCCTAAACCTATCAGTGCTAAATAGCAACAAATTACACCAATGACAATCCGTAACACCAAAATATTGTTTAACCTTTGCATGCCGTAGTCGCACATGAGCCGAGATGAGGGGAAATTCCTTTGAGAAGGTTCGGGGACCTTCCCGAAGAGGGGAAGTTGAGATTAGGGGGCAAACAGTATAAATAGCGGTGAGCTAATGCATATGGGGCCTTTTGTTTTATCAATCACAGACTTGGAAGGCCGAATCCATGCCACTTTTGTCGACAAAATAGCTGAAAATTTAGAAGCAAGAAGAAGTAGTCATTTGTAAGTGCTTCTTCAGAAATTGTAAAGCATTACACGAAATTGTAAACGCGGCAAAAAAATTCACCAAGATTTCATCTGTAGTGGAAGTCGAGATGGAAGCTGATGGTTTGCCGACTACCATTCACGGAGTAGCAGAGATCTACCAGACAAAACCAGATACTAAGTTAGGAGGGTCATCTAGCGGCATGTGTATCATGCATGAAGTCAACAGGAGCATAATTTGTATGGATGTAAATGTATCTATATGAGTGAAGGGTATTGTTATTTGTGTCTCCAGTGAATCCATTCGTGTGACCTTGAAGGGTCAAAGTGAATCTGTGGCCACAGAGGCACCTTTCCCATAGAGAGGACTGGAAAAGGCAAAAGAAATGATGTGTGTTATAATAAATACACACATTCTGAATTGCATTAAGGTGTGACATTGTAAAAAAGGTTGTATTGTAAGAGTTAGTACAGGCAATATATGTATAAAGAGAGGGTTTAATTGAGAGATATTAAATTGAATTCAAATGTTACAATTGAGATCTAAGCGTGTTATTTGAAATTCCAATATTTAATAATAGCAACGAACAATAGTTGAAATGTTACTACATGGTAGCTGTGACACAGGTTAGAATTAGTGTCGGGTATGACAGAGGGTTTTAGTGTGAAAGTGGGAGTGTATCACAGAGGTCAGCACTCGGCCCTTACTTGTTTGATCTGGTCGTGGACGTGATGGCTAGAGGCATCGGGAGCAATGCACTGTGGAGTATGATGTTCGCTGATGATATTGTTCTGAATAAAAACAGCCAAGCCAGGTGACAGCAGGAACTAGAGGAATGGAGGAAGGCTTTGGAGGAGAGAGGGATGAAAATCAGTGGGACGAAAACCGAGTACATATATGGTGGCGAATGAACCAGCAGGAGGATGCCTCAGTGGGACTGTAAGGGGAAGTGCTACAGGCCAAGAGGAGGTGCAGATACCTCGCAGAAATCCTGGAGAAGGATGGAGGCCTGGAGGCTGAGGTATCCCATAGAATCCAATGCAGGTGGTCGAATTGGAGGGAAATGAGTGAGGTTTTGTGTGACAGGAAAGTGAACGATAGAATGAAAGGGAAAGAGAATAAATTGGTAGTGAGGCCTGCAGTTACTTACAGTGCACAGGCATGGTCAACCACCAGGGCACAGGAAAGGAAACTGGAAGCGACAGGGATGAAAATGCTGAGTTGAATCACGAGATCCAATAGAATAAGAAACAAACACGTTAGAGGAACATTTAAAGTGGTACGATTGAGTAAAGAGATACAAGAAGGCAGACTGAGGTGGTTTGGTCGAAAGAAGGAGCGATGACTAATGTGGGAAATAGATTGGAGGTGGCTGGGACGATATTGGAAGAGCCAAAGTCAGATGGGAAGGCAGCCGAAGCGAGAGGGGGTGGAAGGGGGAGGTAGCCCACAAAGCAGAGAGGAGTGTAGGGAAAGATTAAAGAAAGGAATTGCCGACCTCACCACCGTCCAGTGGGATGAAGACAAAGTGAAAGAAGAAGTCATCACCCTGACAAATTTTAAATGGCCCAGTGAGATATGCTACCTCACTGGGCCATTCTGTCAATGCAGTGAGTTTTTCATCCCATACAATTTTATTTAGCATGAGACTTGGGGAAATTATTTACATTCATGTTCTCACGTAGATGAAGGTATGGAGCGGCTTTTCCCTGGAAATGACAAGTAAATACCATAATGTGGGGTGAGTCTGAACACTTGTAACCTCTGTTTTCTCCATCGGAAGGTGATGGGAGTATTTGCTTGAGGGGAGACATATGTTACATATTTTATCTCTCCTGGAGAGGGACACACGATTAAATTGCATCAGAACGTAGCAGTGAGAATAAAATATAGTTTTTAGGCACCAGTGGTTGCATGCACTCGAACTCAACCCATGTGTTGATTCTCACCTCACATTATGGTAACCATGAAATCCTAATGTCTAGTTCAACAGAGGTTATCTTTGGCTCTCGCTAACAACCGTAGCACGCCTCACGGAGGAGACAGCAACGTGCAAGAGGAGAGACTCACGCAAGGAGAGTCCACCAGCGAGCAGGAGCTCCAGCCACGGGAGGTCATTCCAGAGGAAGGTCTCGGCTCCGAGGAGATAGAGGGCGAGCAGGAGCGGCCAAAGCAGTAGGGCGTTGAGCAGGCCGACGATTGAGAAGAACAGCGCCACTTGGCCCATTGACGCCTCACCCATCACCTTCTTGAACAGCACCTATGGCAAGCATACATGTGTGGTCATGTAGATCATTTATTCTGTGGCTGGCTAAAAGTCTCCAACGACATTACTTAATAATATAAAAGACAGTGATCATTTTATTTACCATTAAATGGCAAGTAAAGAAAGTAGCTATAGCAGCAGTTGTTTAGAATATATGTATTTACATTAGGGATGTGCGAGTACTCGAAAATTCGAGTCGAGTCGTTGGTACTCGACTCGAGTACTTTGAGTATTTTTATGAAAGTCGAGTCCAGTCGACGGAGCCGCCGAGGCCAATAGGTTCAGAAATCTGCGGACAGGAAATGCTATCATAGTGATTGCCTAAAAGTGATCATTTCGCAGAAATGTTCCTCGGCTATTAGAAGTGATATGAAAATGAGCTTTGATATACGTTCTAGTTGCATACTTTATCTTTAAAAACGGATACAAGTACATAAGTTTAATACAAGTACTGTAGTACTGTACAGCAAAGAGGATGTCTAGCGCTTTTTTCCTCAAGCCTTCGCGCCAAGCACTTTCGGCAGTCCAGCGAACGGCTACGCTTCCTTGGCCCACCTCTTGCTCTCCCCTCCACCCTCGCCTCGGCGCTCATTGTAGGGTTGGAGTGAAGTGATAATTTTTTTTCGAGTCAGCATCACATTTCACTCATCTCTTTCCCATGCCCTAACTTCTCAGGTGGCTTCCACTAGGTGAGGGGGAGGGGGGCTTCCTTTCGGGAGCCTCAGCAGCCAACTTCCATGGTTCCAACATCGGCCACAACACAGGATGACCGTTATTTAGGACGATTTGAATGCTTTTCACACCCCTCAAGGCGTGAAGCATGTAGCACGTCTTCTTTGGCAGTTTGCTGTGATGGTAGCGCCAAGGCCAACCTGGGCCTCCTATTCAGACGACTTCTTCGTCTTTGCTCTCTCCCCCCACCCCTTCCGACAACCGATACTTTTTTAGGGCTCGCTTCAAGAGGACGGTGGTAAATCATTCTGTGATGAACACAGGCTGACAGTGTCTTCCCCCTCTTGGCTCGTATTTCGGCTTGGGTGATTCTTTGACACCATCCAGGATCATCCGGGGGTAGCATCCTGTTGCTCCGAGGCTCGCTGACTCAAATAGCATTGACAGCTAATTCCCCCACGTGCCCCTCTCACACCTCCCTATGCCGCCCTCTCGCTTAGGATGAGAAAACATCACCGCTAATTTTTGGACAAGAAGAAATTTATGAGTGCGGGAAACATTCTGCGAGAATGCTATGGGATTCATGCGAGAAGATCGCTCCTTTGCCTTATGTAAACAATGAATGCTGCCATTATCAATTTGCAATGTTCATTGTTTCCTCGCATCATAATTTTTACAGATGATTTGGAAGTACGGTGAAAGCCGAAAGGCAACACTGGGTTGATACGGTCGGTGCTCGAACGAATCTAGGGTAGCCATTATTTCAGTCAATTCAAATTGCAACCTTACCCCGATGGTAGCGGTGAGGTAGATTTTGCAGTTCCTCGTGATTTTTCCACAGTCTGAAGTTATGTTGCGTAGTGCTCGAGAGATCTTTGAAATGCATCATCACATCAATAGGACAAGTAACGTACCTAGAGCCTCGGAGCATGCGAAGAGAGAATCAGAACTCAGATCTCCAACTAGGTATATTTTCTTTTCAAGGTGATAAATTGCCGCAAAGTAATTTCTATTTGAATAACTTTGTCGCTCGTAGCAGAAGGTGCCTGTAAATTATGCAACCTTGATGACATCTGTGAAAAATCGTACTCGTTATGGTGATACGAAAGAAATAACCACTCGCTACAACCGTCGAACTTCGTATATTATTACCATGAGACCAACCATTGGTAAAAAATCTCCAGCCAGATTCTCGCTATATACCACACTCGTAATGACGGAATTCTACTGTATTAGGTATTGATAGTTGGCTTGTTGTCTAACTTTAATTGCTACGACTACTCTGGGCTCTTCCTAGGAATTTTGGGTACGCAAGTTTTCAACCCAATGCAGTCATTAAATAAAACTCGCGACAAATTACATGATGTTAGTTCATTTCAATTGTCCTATTGTAACTGTTCAAGACACATTAATTTTAATTCATCTCCTAATTCTGTCACGACTACAATAAACATTCCTTATCACCTTTTCCCTTCTAAATCAGGCCATATGTTCACAAGAGAAAATGCACTAGGGGATTGGGAAAGCGAGAATATGTTGCTGCATGCATTATTATATTGCCTGGTTGGGAAATTACCATAGTTCATACGACTCGACTCAACTCAATGCTCGCGAGTAACTGCAACTCGACTCGAAATCAAAAAGTACTACATGCACATCCCTAATTTACATTGATCAAAATATTTCAACATTTGAAGCACTCTTTGATGGAATAGAATCCTTGGTTCATCTATTCAGTTCAAGAATACATACATCATTTTTAATGCTGAAAGTATTTTGAACAATCTAAATACATACATGCTAGTATATTCTAATAATCTATTGCTATTGTTACTGTTTTTTTTACATGAGGATGTCATTTATTATTTTTTATGTGCTTTACGATACATTTTAGGTATGGTAACCATCGCCAAATTTTGTGCTGTGCACTTGCCATTGTAAGAAGTGGAGGCAAGGTTTCTTTTTGGTTTAATCCTCTTCAAGTAGTACAAGAAATTATTTCTGGGTAGCTCTACCAATTAAGAAAAATAATACATTTAGAGCATTGATAGCCTTATATTTTGACAGCTGAAAACCACATACATTTAATTTTTACTTTTTCTGGTTACAATTTGGTGGTCAATCAAATTTGCAGATCTTTGTCAAGCATTGGTGTTAACTTCTTTCTCTCACCTGTGGTAAGTGGTAGGATAATGAGACAAAAACTGTTGTATTATGTATTTAGTGGCCTACGGTTTCATGTTTCTAACAATCTGTAATTACCGATGATTTATTATAAATTTTACCAGCAAATTTGGAATTGAAATCACTAATATGGCCACTTTTAGGAATTCTTTTGAGGGAGAATGCATTTTGTCAAACTCTCATGTAAACAAAAAAGTATCCTTCACATGTTCAATGAGGCATGATGGAAATTCCCGTATTGTAGGTTCTATCTGGTGACTCTTGCCGGGAATTCCAGTCGTTGGTATATGCGTCTTTTTAACGGTTCCTGCTGCCTTCAGTCATGTGTAAGGGCTCAGTCGTCGTGCTTCAGTCATCCGTTTGAACCCTACTATGAAAGAGTGTGGTCAGTTTTGGTTCCTGGAGCTTCTTTTCCGAAGACAACACCTCATTCTCTTAGTGAGTTTAACTAATTAGCATTTCTTTTTTTTTAATTTCTTTTGTGTTCTTCCATTCATTTTTTCCAACATTACAACCATTGTTTTTTCAGGCATAGTATTCAAACAAAAAAAAGATTTTGTACTTATTCCTTATTGTATTTTAATCGTTTTTAATGGCATTTTGCCTATATACCAGGGGTATAGACTCATTTTTCTTCTTTTTTAATAACACTTTTCGAGACATATTTTATTAGTTCGTCGATATCTTCCCTCACTTGCATATTATACCATCTTTTTCCATAAATATACATGCGCCTTAGGAAATTAATAGATTCCATAATGTAATGCTCGTCTTCCCTCAGACGTATTTGTTTATGTTTTTATTTATATACTTAGAGGTTCTATCTAAGGTAACATTTCTGGATTTCCTGAAACAATTACGCTAGGCAAACTGTTTTTATAGACGTATTATATCTTCAGTGCATAATTGTTCCGTAATATATATTCATATTGAATTATTATTTACCCTTAACACAACGTTTATCTTTTAAGTTTGCCTTCCTTCCTACTTTTTAACTTCAGGCATGTTTGATGAATTAGTATCTGCGATTTTTATCGGTTTCTTAAAAGGATGTGAATATATTTTTATTTTAAAAGGTTTAATCCGATTTATATTTCCAAAGTATATTGTTAAATTTATGAAGTTTTACGTTGCTGTGTTATCGTTTATCAGATTTATGGATGGAGGTAACTTATTTAACTTACTGTTTAATTTATCGTAGCATTTACACTTAAGTACAAACTTATCTATCAAAGTAAACAATATTTGAAGCAACTATCATATTTTTGCCATTTTTGTTTCAGTTAAAGTATATTTATTTTCCCAGGTATAATTGAAATAAAAAAGTTGATTTTTTGGAGAAGTAAATGAAAAAAAAAACGATTTGACCTAAGTACAGTTGGATGAATGTTTTAGAGTTTATTCTTAATAATAATCTTATTTACTACTATGAAGCAATTGATTTGGATGCCATAAATGTTTAAATCATTCAAGGTTTTATCGAGTCAAGTGTATTTCCTTTGAGGGAAGGCAACGCAATAGCCTTGAATGACCCCCCCCCCCTTTCCTCCATCCAAGAAATATAAGAGGAATGATTTGGGGCACCAAATCCTGAGTGCTGAGGAATTAGAAACGTTTCTGGAGGAAGAAAGCGATTTCAGCGATGATTCTGGGGATACGGAGTGGGGTAAAAGTGACGGGGAAAGCAAAGATGTTGCTCCCTCTCCACAAACATCATCTACACCCAGCCCTATTAGCACCACTGGTCCTTCTTTTCAAGAGGAAACAACTCACACACCTGAAAGAACATACACTTGGACATTCCACAGACAGACTCCCACACAAATTCCCTACACTCGTACCCCTGGAATAAATATTCCTGAACCTGGAGATGAACCCCGAGACTTTTTTGATGGATAACATTGTACACATGACAGTGATAGAGATATACAACTTTGATGACACACTTTTGCAAGGAAATTTAGCTCCAAAGGCTAGGATATACTGAAATGGAAGCGCCTGGGGCCAGTGAGGAATTCTCACATTCCTTGGATTATTATACCACATGGGAACCATTCCTCTAAGTAGGATATCTGATTATTGGAGCACAGATTCACTATTCAATTTTCCATGTTTTCAACATGGTTTAAAGATTTATGGGTGCCTACACTTCTCCAAACATCCCAAACAAGATGAACCACCACCCTCTGACAGACTTTTTAAAATTTAACTTTCTTTCATTCACGTATGGATACATTAGTCACTCCAACCCAAAAACTCTGTATCAATGAGTCCATGATATTTGGAGGAGGATATTAATATTCCATATTTTTTGAAGGGGAAGAAACATAAATACAGAATGAAACTCTACATGCTCACCAAACCTTCCGGTTTAGTTCTTAGATTTGTTGTCTACACTGGGTCTCCTGAAACCGATTTAGGAGGCTGAGGTCATGTGGACACAGTTGTAAATAAATTAATGAAAGGAAGGCTTGATGCTGAACATTCATTATCTATGGACAACTACTACAACAGTGTACAACTGGCCCACCACCTATTGGAACGGAGGACCCATTGTACCGGCACTCTCCAATCTAACCGTAAGGTAATCCCTCTTCTGTCCTATCCCCAAAAAATAGAAAGGGGTGAAGTTGTGGATGCCGTCACTTCTGATGGCATTTGTGTTCTTAAGTGTAGAGACAGAAGGGATGTGCTGATGACCAGCCCCTAGTACGGAAGTCTAGTGGTTGATGTCCCTTGCCGGCTAGGAGGTGGGTCCACTTCCAAACCGGACGCTGTTGCTGAATACAACAAGTGAATGGGTGGCATAGATCATTTGGATCAAATGACGCCTTACTAACCAATGCAACGGAAGATATTTAAATGGTTTTGAAATTTGGGCATCCACATCTTCCACCTCCTCCTTGTAGACAGTTATTTTCTTTAACTGAAATCCCACCCCGGGGTATCTCTCTATTCCTTCTGGCTCTCCGTAATAAAATTCCTACTCATCCCTCTTCTTACAAACCTATTCCGCGGTCTTCTCCTTCGCCCATTCCAAGGATCATGAGCTTATCAAAACATTTCCCTGCCATGCTTAGTTCAAATGAACAAAAGAAGAGGAAAGGACTCCAAAAAAGGTGCCAGGAGTTCAATATAAAGGGACAAAGGAATGAGACAAGTCTTTACTATCCAGCCTGCGATGGCTGCCCTCCCTTAAGTCTCATTCCATGTTTTGTGGAAGATCACAAAGATAAAAGATGTGTATGAAATATGAATTTCTGTTGTGTTGCAAACCTGTTAAGTGTGTAACCAAGAACACACTGCCATAGGTTGGCAGCACTGTTCTCACATGTGTTCTCGTGTGGCCGAGCCACTCTGTCAGTCTGTCTCCGGACCTGCTACTGGGTAGTAGTTCTCTTATTGTACCCGTTGATGTTAATTATTTACGAGGCATTAAAACAGCCTTAAGTACATTGAAATCAGTGTCAGTTATTTAAGTCTGTAATTCCAACTATTTCAAAGATAGTAATTATAAATAGTGATTATGAATTTCTTACATCATATACTTCTAAAATACACGTTGGGTCATTCCTTGTCAGTTCATCCAGGCATGACACCCACCGACTCGGATTTTGATGAAACTTGGCAATTTTCATCCTTCCATGTAGGAATGAAATATTTCTTGGCTATCTCTACTAGTTTTTTTTTCACGACCATTTGAAGTTTGGGTGAAACTGCAGTTTTTCAATGAATGCGGTCTCCAGAGGCACTTGTACCTCCAGAGGGAAATAATTTGTCTCAGCCATACTTTTCATCCAATTCTTATGAAAATTTGCAGGTTTACTATAGAAGTCATGAGGATTCCAAATACCAATTGAAAAATATCCTAAGGGATATTGAAAATTCTCTAAACTCGTATGTTTCATAATTTTTTTTATGAAAATTTTGCGTCAAAAACATGGTTCTATAAAACATCAAATTTTGACCTGAGGCAATATGTGAATCAAGCTGAATTATTTTTTATAATATTCCTTAAGGTATGACCCACCACCTGTAAAAATAAAATTCATGGCTTTTTGCTTGATTTGTTGTTAAAAAAATTTTTATGTACAAAAAAAATGTCTTTTCACGACTCTGGTAGTCAGTGTTGGGTCTTCCTTCAAGTGTGATGAAATGCTTGTGTTAACTGTTTTCTATGTCTAAGCAAATGTTTATGACATGAATCTAGAACATAATAAGTGCAAAAATTAAAACATTTTTTATGTGCAGGTTGTTTCTCTCCCGATAAGAAAAATATATATATTTTTTAAATAGAATATTTTAAGGAATTCTTAGCACTTACCCATCATTGCTGGGGTTAACTTGATTGTTGCTTTACAGAAACCATCAAAATACAGGATGCATGTCAATACAAGTTAACTTTCTCCATTTTGTATTGACAAAAACTTCACTAATGTGTTTTACTTGATTAATGTTGCACAACTTATAAATCAACAATCACAATATAGTCACTTTTGTCTGTGCATCAGTTAGTGGTTAAATAGCACAGTATCCAAGGTCTTCACTGAGGCCTTTCTCTGAGAAAGCTAATATTTCAGTTGCCACTAGAGCTACATTTCTTTCCCAGTATGTAGTGGTAATTCCAAGTTTTCCTTTTAAATCCAACAGCCGTTGGTTCACACGTTCAATGTCTATCTCTAAGAAGTAATACATTCGTCCTGAGCCTTTTGTGGTTGGAGTTTCCACATTACAAATGACATTATTTACAGGAACATGGCATATATCTTCTTTCTCTGCAGGCCAGTAAAATGATCTTGCAGGCCCATAAGGATGCAAGAATTTCACTTTTATATCACATTGATCAACATCCTTTGACATAACTAGCCCAAAAAACCAGTGATTGTCGTACAAGCAGGCCACAAAAGAATTAGTACAAATTTTTGTCATAATTAGTTCCCAACTTGGCTTTACCAAGAAATTGTGGACAGAACTGAAAGTGGTATCAAAGCTAATTTTTTTTGTCGCAATAATGTTTTTTTAAATTGGAATAAAAGAATGGTAGCTACAAGTACCTGGGATTGTTTTTGCATGGCACCAGCGAGTTTCTAATTGTTGCTGAATCATTGATAATTGTTCTTTTTTTAAAACTAAGAATGAAATTTTATCCACTTTGTACTTGCAGAACACATACACATTTTCAATGGAAGTCATTGTGTTACCCAGATCCCGTTGAAGGCTTTCTCTAGTAAGAATTCGCTTAACTGTTCCACCTATCCCATCACATGGAGATTTCCCATGACTAGTTGCAAAAAATGACCAAGAAGCATGCAAGTCAAAGTCCAGGTGGTGATGGCACAGGTTTATAAAGTTTTTACAGTTCTTATACTGGCCAGCACAACCATCACTGAAATATTGCACTTTTTTTACTTCAGGGAACTTATCCTTTAAAAACTGAGTGACTACATATTTTTTGCGTTTCGAATACGAAAGCTACATCATGTTCTAGATCGTCAGAAAAAACACACAAACTTGTCACACAGAGGTCTATTAGTGGCTGTCCACGAGTATAAATTACCACTGGATGTAGGGAACAACCATCCTGATTCCAGTGATGACCCTGAACCTCATCTTGTATCACATAATGGTAGTTTTCACTGAAACCCTGCAAAACAATAGCTTCATCTGGCTGTAGGTTATTTTTTAGTTCTTTCAGGTATCTCGCCTGGGATTTGGTTATGAAGGAATGTGGGAGAAGTTTTTCCAGATTGTTCACCAGACTATTGATGTATTCATCCAGAGTCACTGTTAGCCTAATTTGTTGGGTGCGATCTGTTGTCACCCATGCACTGCATGTCACTTCATCTTCAGGGTCCCATTCCTCAAATTTACTTTTCAGATGTTCCTTCAGTCGTTTGTCAGACATACATTCTGAACAGTGCCGTAGCATGCAATCCCTGTTATCTTTGGAACATACTAAGTAATCAAATAGGTCGTTGTAGGTCTCCTCTATGGAGCATGCATGGAGAAGAAATGATACATTCTGATGGATAGCACAGACACATACAGAATGGGTTCCAGAGGAACCTGCCAACACACACCATTTAGGTCGCAACAGACAGAATTTTGAAAACCCTATTTTTACATGTGGGTATTCAAATTTAAAAGCTGCATACAGCTCATTTAGGTTACTTAGTAGTAACCTTTTTTGCATGTGGACATTTTTGGACACACTCACCTTATCTTTCATTCCCGGCATAAGGCGGGAATACTCGTCATTTTGGTAAAATGAGTGAACTAAGTCCACTGTAGTTTGTTCTATGTTTTTGCCCCTCCTTGGATCTGGTATGGCTATGATGCCTTTCACTCTCAGAAGTTCCCTAGCTTGCCGAATTGCATATTCACTAACATTAAATTCGGTGGCTACTTTTTTCCTACTCCACGAAGTCGGAGCTAGTGTTAGTAGCGGAATTATCTCTCGCCGACTGCCTGCTGTAACCAGTTTTTCTTTTAGCAACCCAACTAGCACATCCATATCACTCGCTTTATCAAGAACTTCTGAATCATGCTCTGGAATGAAATCTTTATCCATTACTTTGCAAACCTTTTTGTTCAAAGTAGAAGTTGCAACTTTCAGTTTCCTTTTAGCATACATTGATTTGCTGTGGGATGCAACTGCATGGAGTTTTAAAGGAGACATGCCAATATCCTTGAATGATGAATTTATTTCCTCCAATGCTTTTTCTTTCAATGAATCTTCGTCCAAATCTACAATACCGTATTTACTCGTGTAAGCCGCGCCCTCGTGTATCCCGCGCACCCCCATTTTCGGACAGGCTCGTGAGGAAAAAAATTATTTTTTTCAAAAAATCAATTTTTTTCCCTTGAGCCTTCATCATTTTGTCATAACATGAATGCACGTTCTTTAATAGAAATTCTGTGCCAAAGTTAAGTGTTGATGTACATCTTTCTCATGAATTTATTGCGTTACGTTTTAATATCGTCACGATACACAGCCCGTTTTATGGTGCATATTTTTCTCCTAACATCACACAATAATCACAGTTTTATACAATCACATCATCCAGATCAAAAAATGGCATCTGTTCGAAATGAAATATCAAGCTAAAATAATTGCAGAATTATATACAATTTCAACCCATGATCATTAGATTACGAAAATCCATCGTCGAATCAACAAATAAAAGCAGAATGTCGTCCGTAACTGATAGATGCCTGAAATGTGATACGTTTGGTTCGTCTTCATAGCTGATAAGTGACTCCCAGCGGGCAACGCCCCCCCTCCCCCCTACTTTTGGAAGCCACCTCCGAAGTTAGGGCGTGGGAAAGCAATGAGTGAAATGTGATACTTTTGATGAAATGTGATGCTGACTCGAGAAAAAATATCGCTTTACTCAGACCCCTAACTATGAGCGCCGAGGCGAGGGTGGGGGGGAGAGGAAGAGGCGGGCCAAGGACGCGTAGCCGTTTGCTGGACTGCTGGAACGCAAGCGCTCGGCGTGAAGGTCTGTGGAAAAAAGCGCTGGACATCCTCTTTGCTTTACACGACTATAGTAATTGTATTAAACTTACGTACTAACTTGAGGAGTATCCGCATTGAAAGATAAACGATGCAGCTAGAACTTATATCAAAGCTCATTTTCGTATCATTTCTCATAGCCGAGTAGCATTTCCGCAAAATGATCGATTTTAGGCAAGTTAACTAATTTTATCTCCGATGTGGTTCATATCAAGTATGCACAAGTATGAAAGCCCTATGAAATAAGTTCTAGCAACATCCTTCCTGCGCCAAACGGTGAAAACAGAATTTCTTTATCTATTAGCATGGCGATGTAAAAGTCAACGTGTCTATGTATCAATTTTCATGTCTGAAAATGGATTTCCTGGCGTGGTATCCACTTCCATAAGTGAATGATGCTTCCTATAAAAGGATGTAAAAACAGATTAGAGTTCCGATTCTCTCTTTGCATGCGCCGATGCACTACGTTATTTATCCTATTGATGTGGAGATGCGTTTCAAAGCTCACTCGGGCGCTACGCAACATAATTTCAGGTTGTGGAAAAATCATGGAGTGCGAAGTCAACCTCACAGCTACCACCGGGGTATGGGTACAATTTGAATCGACCGAAATAACGGCTCCCTCGTTCGAGCATCGGCCGTATCAATCTAGTGTTGGCTGCCGAGGCCCCTGAAAGGGGGTCCAACCCCTCCCCCACTAGTGAAAGCCACCTGAGTAAAAGCGAAACTGGGCGAGGGTAGATAATAACATAAGGTGAAGGAGTGATTCTCTCGGGTTACCCCCTTTTCTTTCTGGCTGAATGAGTCCCTCGCAGATAAATGTCGTCGCGCCCAGAAATAAGGAACGAAGAACTTTTTTCTTGAGGGATCTTCTAGGAAAAACCGGTTTGGACACTCCAATTGTTCAGATCTGACTGAGGTATCACCCTAAAATCTGACAGCTTTATTGTTTCCGGCTGAGTGATTGAGAGGGATAGCTGGATGGAAGGACTGCCTTTAAGGCAATTTCCACAAACCCTGGGAAGGATATTTTACCATTCGTCACGATAACCTGAATAGAGCCTCGTATTGCAGGTAATAATTATTTGTCATCACAAAACGAATGAGTGAATGGAATCATGCCTCTATTTGATGCGAAGGCAGCTTGACACATGGAAGTCGATTTCCATTGAAATGTAAAGAGAGAATCACGGACTTAGAATTTAAATGTATCACTACTCCAAATGTATCACTACTTGCAGGGCATCTTTCGGCTTTCGTCTTACTTCCGAATCATCCGTAAACATTTATGACGCAAGTAAACAACATTGCAAATTGATATATCGAGATAATAATGTTAAAATTCGTCGCGGCAAAGAGGGGTAGTACCAATCCGCGAGTTGCTGCACGCCACACCGCCAGCTGCAACGGCAAAATAACTTATCCGGTGGCGACAAATTTGACATTATTTCACACGTTTGAATTTTTTGATTGGATATGTATGTTCGTAAGTCAGATGATCGTAAGGCGAGGACGTACTGTATTCACTTAGGAGAAACTAACGGCAGGAATTTGAGGTAAAATAGTGCGCGGCTTACATGAAAATCTAGAGGATTCGTGTAAGCCGCGCACCCCCATTTTTTCACCGGCATTTTCGGAAAAAAGGTGCGCAGCTTACACGAGTAAATACGGTACTATCATCACTGCCAGCAATTGGGATAAGCTCTTCAATGCCACAGTTATCTTCGATATGGTGTGTGTATTTATCCACTTTTTCTCTACGTGAATTACATATTTTTTGTCCCGGAATTGCTTTAACAATTTCTGGTATGCTATTTATCTTGAATGAAAATGCTGGTGTTACTGTTCGTAGTGATTTACTAATTTTTTTCCTATGACATCTAAATGGATCATAGCAAGTAATTTGATATGTTTTATATTTTTTTAAGAAGTAGGTTTTATGGTGCTCACAAATACTCAAAAGAAGTCCAGAATTTATGCCACTCCTGAGTTCAATCATTTGTCTTTCTGATGCACTTAATTCTTCAAATTTTAGGAGATTCACTAACTGAGTGTAGATAGTTTTATGGCACTCTGTACCACTATGTTCTCCTAGACTACAGTTACCAAGCTCTTGATACTGGGCCATTATAAAGGCATCAGCCTAAATGATAAATCAAAATATGACAATGACAAATGATTGTTAACTGAGACAGAAAGAACAAATTGTGTCAAAATATTTTCCTTAAGGTTTACATACCTGGTTTCTAGAGATGGACACAAATATTAACCACAAAACTTATTGGAAAAAAACTTGATGTTCACACTGCTTAAGTTGGAGGGCAACTGGGGTAGAAAAAGGGCAAACAATACCTACCTCCTGAGAGAAAAACTACTTTGTATAAATAGTTAAAGTGGCAGGGCTTATTCAGTTCATTTTCACTTTCTGTTCAATGAACCCCGTTCAGGTCTAAAAGATGTGGTTACATTGTTACATTATTTCAATGTAATCTGATATTTTTCTCAGCTCCACTATAAAGTTAAAAAGTATCATTTCTTCAAAGAAGATACTGCTACAAGTTAATGTCTAGTCCTCATTAGAGTAAAGGCTGGTCAAGGTTAGAAAATGTATCTTCTCCTCACATTATTTTTATAAGTTGCACAACATTAATCAAGTAAAACACATTAGTGAAGTTTTTGTCAATACAAAATGGAGAAAGTTAACTTGTATTGACATGCATCCTGTATTTTGATGGTTTCTGTAAAGCAACAATCAAGTTAACCCCAGCAATGATGGGTAAGTGCTAAGAATTCCTTAAAATATTCTATTTAAAAAATATATATATTTTTCTTATCGGGAGAGAAACAACCTGCACATAAAAAATGTTTTAATTTTTGCACTTATTATGTTCTAGATTCATGTCATAAACATTTGCTTAGACATAGAAAACAGTTAACACAAGCATTTCATCACACTTGAAGGAAGACCCAACACTGACTACCAGAGTCGTGAAAAGACATTTTTTTTGTACATAAAATTTTTTTTAACAACAAATCAAGCAAAAAGCCATGAATTTTATTTTTACAGGTGGTGGGTCATACCTTAAGGAATATTATAAAAAATAATTCAGCTTGATTCACATATTGCCTCAGGTCAAAATTTGATGTTTTATAGAACCATGTTTTTGACGCAAAATTTTCATAAAAAAAATTATGAAACATACGAGTTTAGAGAATTTTCAATATCCCTTAGGATATTTTTCAATTGGTATTTGGAATCCTCATGACTTCTATAGTAAACCTGCAAATTTTCATAAGAATTGGATGAAAAGTATGGCTGAGACAAATTATTTCCCTCTGGAGGTACAAGTGCCTCTGGAGACCGCATTCATTGAAAAACTGCAGTTTCACCCAAACTTCAAATGGTCGTGAAAAAAAAACTAGTAGAGATAGCCAAGAAATATTTTACACTGTTTCATTCCTACATGGAAGGATGAAAATTGCCAAGTTTCATCAAAATCCGAGTCGGTGGGTGTCATGCCTGGATGAACTGACAAGGAATGCTAAGGATGCTACTAAGAAAAGATCATTTTTATTTGTAACAAAAACATTGAAAGCTTTTGTAATGGAAAATATAAGGAAAATATGTATGTATGTACTTGATTTTAGCTAATCTTTCGTAATGCATGTGAATTTTCTTGAAAAAATACCTCCACCTCTTATATAAAAAGTATCATTCGAAATGTATTTGAATTTTGTTATAATATCATTGATTTCGTTCTCCGCTTGATGAATAAGTAAACTATACCTTTTACAATATTCAATAAAGGTACGTAATAAGAAGTCATCATATAGTAATTTGGTTAAAATAAATTTTAAAGCAGATATATAACTAACTTTTAACGAAGGTGAAATGGGGAATCATGTACGAATTAGTTCACACTTAAACACAAAGATTAGCCGTTTTATGGATATGTAATTAAAAGTAACGAACACCAATGCATCTTCCTTTTATCAATTCCCACATTCAAATTCGCTCTAATGCATCATTTGAATGTATATTTTATCCTTATGACATAATATGTGAACATTTAAAAATACAGAGACATAATGGAAAAAGTAAGCCTCTAAGGAGACATCTAGGCAACATACAAGTTCTAGCCTGTGACTGGAGACGGGGATTCCCGTCATTTATTTAAAATAAATATATTCATTACAATTTTTATTTTGAAAATTTTTAAACACTGAATAACGATTTTTAAGGTTAAAAGCAATTGGAAAACTAGTAAATAAAATTTCAGTCACCATATACGTTAATCAAAAAATGGTGCTGTGTTTAAAGTGTTTAACTAAAATTCCTGGTCAAGAAATTTGAAGTTTGGAACTTGAATACTTTTGTTTTAACAGGGTTGTAAAATGTAATTTTTCAAAATATGGCTAATTTCAAGGTCAAATATCTTTGGTGGGTAGTGGTTTAAAAATCAGAATTTTAGAATGTAGACTGGGGGTAATTTTTTCACCATCATTAAGACTGGATGTCTTTTTGTGCCTGCTCTTTTGTGAGTTTTTCATTTCAGGGATCTTTAATTTGGTGCATGTGTGCGTGGCGAGTGTTTTAAATCAGATGTTCAATACCTAGTGGTGTTGCTGTGAATGGTACCCACATCATTGCTTAATTGGTTTTTCTATTTTATTTAAAGAAGAGTTGGGCTAGAATTAGGTACTATATTGCCTATGGGGTAGGAGGATTCTGTGGCGAAGTGAACAGGAATAAATGGAAGCTTTTTGCTGTGTGTACCTAAATTTTTATCATCAGTATCATAAAAAAATGTAGAAAATCACAAGTTTCATCTACAAAGCCATGAGTCATCAATGGTTTTGAATTTCCCGATGAAATTGCCTCTTCTGGAGAGTACTACATAATTATATCAAAAACACACAGACCTTGTAAACAGCAGAGCCAGCAGCAGCACAAGCTGCCAGCACCACCCCTCCAAGCGTTGGACTGCCGGTGATCCCATCCATGTAGGCAAGCAGAGCAATCCCTGTGTCAACCGTTATCACAGCCACAATCTGCAAGCAGGGGAGACATTTGCTCAATTACTACAACACTTGTTTGCACTAGACGTCATTACTCATGGACACAGCCACCAAGTACATATGCAATGGCATAGGCTCCCAGCGCATTGGAAGCGGCTCCTTCTCCAAGAATGTATTCTGTGCATTGCTGAATGGCTATCTCAAACCTCTGAAGTTTTTATTTAACCTTTAAATTGTTGTTTTTAGAACTTTTATGGTCGGTTTTTGGTCATGAAGTGTCCCAATTTTTTGTCTGGTTACCTTCCCAAAATTTGTGTCAAAAAGTGGGATGAGGAAAAGCGGATCACCAAATCCCGTATGCATTTCACCAAATTGAAAAAACAAATAAATATATATGTTAGCTTACAGTCCAATGAGTGCGACCAGGAGGTACTGGATCACCGGAGAACGATGCTGACATCGCGAGCCGGTGTCGTTACGAGGAGCCAGTTGAATCGACGTGAAGGGTGATGAGGCTAAGCAGTGTGTGTCCGGGAAGAGAGACGGCGTATGAGGGAGATTTCGATCAGTGTGACCGTGCGAGCAAGGGGGGCTCGCAAATGTAGTAGAGATCGCTTAGTAAAGCGGGGAGCTACTTCATTGTGCATGAGTGTGGTTATTTCTGAGTGGTTGGTGAGTCCCTCCCCGTCCGTCGGAGAATCAGAGGATTCCAGGCCAGTCATCTGTGTGTACTTACCGTTTATCCTGACATCCCTCCCCTCACCCGTTCATCGATTCCTCTCACTTCTCCTTCGTATTTTAGATATTTTTTACGTTCTAACGTATGTTTATCCTTTACATGCTTGGATCACTTCAGAAATTAACTTGTAGTTGACATCCACTGAAAATTTGCATCATACTCCTAATATCCTGAATACGCCCCATGGACGTCTCTGGGACATTTCATCACAACTGATCACAACAATCGATGATTTTTGTTGTTTCTGAAATTCAACCAAGGTCTGTAATTTGCGGTCTTGCCTTCGAACAGTGAGATTGATTTTTCTTGCAAGTGATTAATCGGCTTTGAAAATGGCTTCCTACATACAGAGGCACTAAAAGATCTGTTACTTTTGTCCTTTGAAGTGAAATTGTTCTCATGACTGCATATTGTGGATTTGTTCTCATTAATTTGGTTATAAGTTTCAGCTTCACAAAAAGTTTCTTTGCATTGGTGATTGCTGCCATATTGCTGATATCAGAGGCTAAAATTGAAGGTATACTTAAGAACATTCATCCCACTAACTGACCTACGCTCTTACCTAAAGAATACCCACAGTGCTCAAATATCCTACAAGCCACCCATTGTGATGCCTTGGCAGAGTAGAGCATCCCAGAACAGTTGAAGGAAGCCCGGCACGATCTGAGCTCCTGCTATAGATCGGCCTTCTCAACCCCATTCATGTTCACACCGAATATCTCCTCAGCCTCTCCTGTCCAGGCAGTCAACCCTGCTGCTCTGATTGTGAGGACTGTAGACAATCCCTGGAACAATTCTACAAGAGTATAATTGCAAGTGAACAACAGATACCTTCCGAACACATTCAAGGGTAAGTCCCTGCAGGTGCTCATAATATCGTTGGATTCATGCTTGGTAGAATTTTTTATGTCGACATGGGTCACCACCCCTTTGCTGGAGCAAACCATGCCCTCACTGCTGCCCATACCACAGCCAAGGTGTTGGGTACTAATCCTCCCAGTATAGACCAAGAGGTGACCCCCATTGTTCCTATCCATCCATCCTTGCCTTCTTTTGCAACCAAGGCACTATCCACCAGGTGGAAGATTCCAACCATCCCAGAGTGACAAATCTCCGAAGCAGCATCCCCAGGAGCATTACGACCTCGCTGACTTGGTGTCGTCCTCCAACGACAAGGCCAGGATGCATCCTGTGTGGTGTGACATACATATTCCTAAACACTCCCACCTCACATGCATAGCTGAATCTGCACTGCCTACCTGCGAGACACTCCACGAGCCTCAAGGTCAAACTAACACACCACTGGCTGCACGGTCACCCCAGCTAATGCCAGTGCACTCCACGCACTGGCATGGATGCCACTACTGTGATAGGGAAAGAGGATGATGTGCAGCTGGTTGACTCTGACATGAGGTTGAGGTTAAAGAGCCCTATTGCATTCAATGAGGCACACACCTGATGCAGAGAAGCATCCATCGAAAGATTTCTCTGTGGAATGAGAAACTGTCCCTACTGAAAGGCTTCCTAGATGAAGATCTTTCCGAAAGTTCTAACCAGTGGGAATTAAACGGCATGGTATACACTGCAGCCAAAATAATGATCTCCTCTTGAAATAAGACCTCCTGAGAGGATAAGACAGCAGTCAGGCTGAAGAAGCTTAGTGCTAAGATAACGCCAGGCAACAGGTGTCAAAACTTCAGTGTGTGATGCAATATATAAAATCTTGGCTGACCTTTACTCACAAGGTGAAGAACATTGTGCGTAACATTGTGTGTGTAATATCACATACTGAGGTAAGATGTGCTGTTAATGCTTAAATAGCACGAGGCAGATAAATTGTAGACATTGATGATGGGAAAGAGGAAACTGGTCTAGAGAACAAGAGGGAAAATACAAGCTTCTTTCTTCAAACCATCACACCTTCTCCACCACCTGTTGTCGAATCTCCTCCGTCAGTACCAGAGATAAAGCAATCTTGGAAAGCCATCTACGAACCATTAAAAGGAGACAATCTAGCAAATGCTAGCCCTCTTTACAGATTATTGTGACTGCCAACTAACTAAGTGGCATGGATGGTACCATCAGAAAGCCATATATCAATCTCTATTTTTCAGCCGCAGTTTGATAACTCATACCCTACAAAATTTAGTTTGTTACTGTACAGTAGCAGAGAAATGTAATTTTTCTTTTGCCTGCCAATGGCTTCAATTTGGTATAGCTTCTCAGGATCATTTAGTTGATGCCATTTAACGATAATCATACAGTTTGTTACTAGAAGTACTGCCGTATGCTGTGGAATTCCTATTTAATTCTGACCTTGTTAATGGTAGTATCAATCCTGGTGGGACTGTAATTATTTCTTTTTGAAAACCTCAGAAACTTTACCCAAAAATTCCAATTTTTATGAGGAAAAAAAAGAAAACAAATATAACCAGTTTTTTTTCCTGAGCTTCAACGTTTCCATAAATTTCACATCACTAGCCGTATTCAGTGTGTACATATTGCTGTCTCTCCTGGCAACACAGCACATTGGTAGGGGTAAAATGAATAATGATTCGTTGTGATGTAGAGACTAAAAGCATCCAAATACATATTCAGTTTACTAACTCACCCGGACACCAACAAATTGGTGGTGTAGGAGGACCCAGGAGAGGAGGTAGACGCAGCAGGCATGGGTGGCATAGAGCGCCATGGCATCGGTTGAGAACAGGATTCTCAAGGAGTGGACGTACATGTAGTTGTAGCCGACCCACAGAAGGCAGAAAAGACAGCAGCGTGTCAGGAAACGAGCTGTGGAAGCAGACATATTAATTGACTTGAGATCTTTTATTCCATCAAATCATCACATATGCATAATGTAACAATATCATTCATAGTTACTGATCATTTGAGTACAGTTTCCTAGTGGAAGTAGAAATGCAATAATATTTTGGCCTCCATTAAAACAGTCGTCGAAATTTAGGTTGTGGGAGGAGGCATGGTTGCGGGGACGTGGCATATTTTGAGAGGAGGCTTCATTCACCTGGATGCTGAGGGGAGTCGTCGTGAGTTGCCGAAGAAGTATGCTGGGCAAAGGTTGCACTGGTGGATTGTGAATTGTAATTGAGTCTTGATAGCAATTTTCGTGTGCATTAAGTTGATGACACTGCTAATTGAATAAGAATAATAATCTCTATATACCTAACAGCCGAAGTCAATTACAGCGGACTCTCGTTAGCACGTTCTTGTAGGGACCCAGGATTCTGAACGTGGTAGAGCAGGATAACGTGCAAAACAGGGTAGGCATTCCATGGAAAGTCAAATACGTATTAGCAGGTTGCATACCTTTCAGGGGAATGTTATCCTCCCGCTCATTTTAGCTCATGCCGTAGATAACTGGCGATCATTTATTGTAAAAATAGTTTATTTTTCACCTATTCCTCCTCCCAAGAAAATACATACGACACTTAACGCTGATGCGTACTCAATTATTAATGATGACGACAATTGTCGACATCATTAATAACCAAACAGCACGTTTAGTTTACAGATGCTGCTTTCACAAAGTTCAGCAGCAAAGTTAGTGAAGCCACCTAGCGACATTTTTCTCTTTGCTCTTCCAACGAAATAATTAGGTCGAAGGACAGATAAATCCGCGGCACAAATGCCCACTTCTCACTCAATAGCGCTTTATGTTTATACTGCTTGTACAAAATTACAATGATTGCACCGAAAATGCTATATTTGTGTTTACCATGATGAACATTTTAATTTCATGAACAAATATTATAGTTGTATAAGGATTGTCAGAACTCCTTGAAAACAAGAACAAATTGAGCTCCCAGCCCAAAAACATCGTCTTTCCCATGCATAATGGCGTAAATTTGATTGATTGTAACAAAACAAAAATGGAACTTCCCGTATGTTCTCCACAAATATTGCAAACAAAATTACATAATTTAATGGAAATACATATTAACTTATGGTGGCTGTAAGAATCTGTCCAAGGTGCTTTGTTTTTTTTCAATTTTGAGCCCTAATTCTTCGATAGTACAGTCCATTTTTATTTAAGTATTCATCACACTTTCATCGACTTACATGACTGCTGACAAACTGTCGTCATCGCTTCCCCAGTTTTTGCGAATGTTGGAGGATATTTGGGCTCTGCTTCGTCTTTCCCGGTGTCTTCTTCTTCCTTTCTGTTCATAGACGTCATCTATTGACATCAATCTCCTGATAAACATACGCGATAATGAGATTCACCGACTTTTTCAATTACATTTAGGAAGATGAAAGATTATGTTTGGAATAGTTATTATTCATTTCTTAGGTAATTATCTCCATAAATAAAGCTTCATTTTTCGTAGTCACAAGTTCCAACAACCAACCTGCAGACTTTGATATCGGCATCACAGGCGACGCACTCGTCAAAGGTCATACCCTCCCCTTCTCTGAACAGTTGATCCCAGCCCTTAAGGGTGTGCTCATGTGATGCCTCGCCACTCAGCGATGCGGAATCGTCCTCGTTTGTGCTGCGATGAAATCCAGAGGTCTGAAAGCTATTTCTTATGCTCTTGGCTTCGACGGAGTCACAGGCATGCTTCACAAAATGCATTACTTTCAGAATATTTACTTTTCTTCCTGACTCGAGAAGGCTGGCCAACCTCTCATTGACAAGTAGTTTCCTGTACTTATGCTTCATACATGCTGAAAAACACTCGTGCAATTTGGAGGAAAAAACACCACTTTAACATTTTTTTTAAATGCAGTGTCTTGGATGCGCTGTGCAGTTATCAATAAGCAACAAAATTTTATGATTTTATCCACCCATCTTTGCATCCAGTGCTCGCAGGAACTTTTTGAAAATTGTGGTTGTCATGCAGACATTAGAGTTGCAATCATACATCCTAGGTAATGTTCGAAGCATCTGGGGCGTTTATATTTCCCGATCACTTACGGAATCAGTTTTTCCGTTCCAATTTCATTTCAACATATATAGGACAGTCAGCCTCTCCTTACTCATTTTACCTCCATGGCACTTATCTCAATGCCAGTGTTTTATTGGGAAGAAAATTAAAAAATAAATCCGTCTCATTGGCATAACAAAATTTATTTGGGCTGTAGTTTTTGATGATGACATAGATGATGGTCACATGCACTGTTACTCACGCAGTTTTGATTCCATAGGCGACAACGGCGACAGCGTTGTGAGTGAATCATCCTAATGAACATTTTGGCGACCATGCCAACATTGTCGTCAGCAAGAGACCAACTAGTGCAATTCATGCAACTAATGAGATTAGATTAACCAGATAAGAAATTTCTCCAATGGCCGTAAAATATATGCACCACTCGTTAAAAATCAAACACTTAATGTGTTGGTTTGTGGGAATGGGGACTCTGCAACAGGGACCAGCCTCTCCACCAGAATACCGTCCTGTGGTAGTATACGGGAAAGTTATTTCCTCGCCTGGGACCACCACAGACACACACACACAACCCAATTGGAATCCTTTGTAAGGCTAATGGGACCCCGCTAAGGATTCCTGGGTTATAACCTGGGATCCTTCGCAGAGCTGAAGTGACTCTACTAAGGATGCCAAGTTATTAACACAACCGCACACGCAATCACACAAAACACTCACTCACACACACAGTAGGGCCCCAATTTCTGGGAGAACAGCTTAAAAAGAGCGTGATCAAATGAAACAGAACTACAATCAGGGAACGAGGGTGAACTTCGTATACGCGTATTTCCCAGAAATTTGGGGCCCTATTGTGTGTGTGAGTGAGTTTTGTGTGATTGCCTGTGCGATTGTGTTAATAACTTGGCAGCCTTAGTAGAGTCACTTCAGCTCTGCGAAGGATCCCAGGTTATAACCCAGGCCTTACAAAGGATTCCAATTGGGTTGTGTGTCTGTGGTGGTCCCTGGCGAGGAAATAACTTTCCCGTAAACAACCACAGGAGGGTATTAAAAGAAAGAAATAGAAATACTTTGCTTATTTTCTACAATTTTACTTTAATTGTCGACTAGTTTCGATACACTGTATCATCTTCAACGGACTAGTGGTACAAAAGACATAGGGACATAGTTATATACTGAATGGGTTGGGAAGGGGTGGGGAAGGATATGGAAGCGGTTGGTAGGAACATGTCAAATTAGTGAATAGGCGGGGTGGGGAAGCGAAGGAAAGGAAAGTAGGGGTGGGAAGGTTAGGAGTGGAGCGTGGGTTGACGTCATAGGGAATGGGAACTAGGGTTGGGGGGGAAGGGTTGGGGAAGGGTATGGAAGGTAGGAAACTGTAGAAATTAGGGAATAGGCGCGGTAGGGAAGCGAAGGAAAGGAAGGTAGGGGGGGGGGGAGTTGAGAGTGGAGCGTCGGTTGACGTCATAGGGAAGGGGAACTTTGGTTGTCTGGGGATTTTTTGGGGTGTAATTGTGGGATGTCTAGGAGGGGGGAGTGGAAAGGGAAAAGGTGGTCATTAGTTATCAGTTCTTTTCTTTTCACACATTTCAAAATTTCCAACTGCTCGCGGATGTCCATCTGTGTTCCTTTCTTAACTTTGTGCAGTAACTCAGGGGTGAAATCAGATTGGTGGCCTTTTTCCAGGAGATGGGTTGCAAATTGGGACATCCCGGTGTTCTTCACGTAATCCCGTCGGTGTTCTGCTGCACGCACCCTTAGACTCCTCCCACTCTGGCCGACGTATTTAGCATCGCAGTCATTACACTTCAGCTGGTAAACCCCGCTCTGGAGGGCTGGTTCTATGGGATCTTTGACCGAAGGCAGCATGCTGTTAAGATTTCTGTTGTTGTAAAAGGCTGGTTTAATGTTCAACTCATTTAATAAATTTCCTATTTTAATGGAGGGTTGCCCTAAATATTTAACTCCTCGCCATGAAAGTTGGTCACTGGGAGGGGGATTGTAAATTTCTCTCAATAAAAAACTTTTCTTTTTGCTTTCTAGCAAATCGTCAATAAATTGCTCTGTAAACCGTTGGCAACAGCAATGTTTTTTATATTAGTTGTTTCTAAAGTGAAAGCTGAGGGCTCTAAGGGAATGGATAATGCTCTGTGTAGCAAGCAATGAAAAGCAGCTAATTTTTGGTTCATTGAATGTTTCGAGGATGCGTGGATGACCTGGTCTGTGCAAGTTGGTTTGCGGTAAATAGAAAACTTGTGATGCCCATCTTTGATTGAAATATTTAGATCCAAAAAGGCTAATGCATCTCCCTCTTGTAACTCCATCGTGAATTTTATGTTAGAGTTTAACGAATTGATGTATTTTTAAAAAATTTCCAATTGTCTCTTAGTTCCCTTCCAGAGACATAGTATATCATCTACGTAACGGTACCAATAATGCACATTTTTAAGGAGGGGGTGGGGGTTATCACCATGAAAAAGTTTGTTTTCTAGGTTGTTCAAAAATATTTCCGCAAGCAGAGGTGACAAGGGGGAACCCATAGCTAATCCTTCCATTTGTTGATAGAAATTACCATTAAAAATGAAATAATTCTGATTAATGCACATTTTCAATAAGGATATGAGTTCATTACAAATGATTTGTGGTGTCTTAGCTTCAAGTAGCACATCCTTAGCCAAGAGAACTGCTTCTTCTCTTGGGACACTCGTGAACAAATTCACAACATCAAAGGACACTAATACAGAATTCTTGGGTGGAGTCACTTCTTCTAAGAATTTTGTCAGTTCTATGGAATTTTTTATGCTGTACGTTGCACGAAACTCGGAATGTTCTATAAATTTGCACTTCACAACCCTAGACAAGGAATGCACTGGGGACCCGATGCCTGACACTACTGGGCGGATAGGTATGGATTGTTTATGCACTTTGGGCATTCCGTAAAACCTGGGGGCTGTGGGATTCATCTCTATTACTTTCCACTTTTCACTGGGGGTGAGGACCGTTTTGATTTTGGAAATAACTGTTTTGCACTCTGATTGAAACTTCACTGTAGGGTCTTTGTTTAGCAATTGCACATGGTTGGCCGTAATGAAATCTAAACATTTGTCAATGTAAGTTTGTTTGGCCATAATCACTGTTGAATTCCCTTTATCTGCTTTAATAGCTACCAAGTTCGCAGTTTTAAATGATTTTTGATGGAATTAATGATAGTTCCTTCTCGGTTATGGAAAGTTAGCTTAACGTTACTGGGGTCCTCTTCTTTTTTCAGAATTGAATTTAAGTTGTGGGCTACGACACTTTTAAACATGTGATCTTCTTTTCTTATGGCTACTTCACAGTCCACCACTAAGTCTATCAAATCATTGTTCTCGTTTTTAAGGTTGGGACAGTATTTGAGACCTTTTTCTAGCACTTTAAGTTCCATTGGTCTGAATTGGTGATTTGATAAGTTGATGACTCTATCGTGGAAGGTTAAGGGACTCAGTTTAGGACTTACAGTTTCATGGCTCCTGGGTGGTGGTTGTTTTTTCCTCAGGTTGATCAGCTTCTTCTTTACTGTCTGCAGCTTCTTGTAGGCAATTTCACTTGCCAGGCCCCTCACTCGATCGTCGAAAACAGTCCATTCCGCCCAATGCAAAGACTCTACCAATTCGGTGTGAAGAAGATGTCTATAGAGCGCTACATTGTTGCGCTTCACGTACCAATGTTGAAGTTCCTTTCTTACCCAGGCTTTTCTTGCTGCTTTTAAAACGTGGACTGCGGCTGGTGAAGCTGAGCTGCTGCAGAGATTCACATAGTTGGGGATGACGTTATAGGCTAGACACATACTATTGAAGTATATGTTGACCATGATCACTCGGTATTTGATTGTTAGTTTCTTGTACCACTTGGCCTGTATTGCGGTGCTGGCAGACTTGATACACTTCATGGTTGAGGCCTTTACTTTGTAGAAATCCATATTAAAAGAAAGATATAGAAATACTTTGCTTATTTTCTACAATTTTACTTTAATTGTCGACTAGTTTCGATACACTGTATCATCTTCAACGGACTAGTGGTACAAAAGACATAGGGACATAGTTATATACTGAATGGGTTGGGAAGGGGTGGGGAAGGATATGGAAGCGGTTGGTAGGAATATGTCAAATTAGTGAATAGGCGGGGTGGGGAAGCGAAGGAAAGGAAAGTAGGGGTGGGGAGGTTAGGAGTGGAGCGTGGGTTGACGTCATAGGGAATGGGAACTAGGGTTGGGGGGGGGAAGGGTTGGGGAAGGGTATGGAAGGTAGGAAACTGTAGAAATTAGGGAATAGGCACAGTAGGGAAGCGAAGGAAAGGAAGGTAGGGGGGGGGGGGGGAGTTGAGAGTGGAGCGTGGGTTGACGTCATAGGGAAGGGGAACTTTGGTTGTCTGGGGATTTTTTGGGGTGTAATTGTGGGATGTCTAGGAGGGGGGAGTGGAAAGGGAAAAGGTGGTCATTAGTTATCAGTTCTTTTCTTTTCACACATTTCAAAATTTCCAACTGCTCGCGGATGTCCATCTGTGTTCCTTTCTTAACTTTGTGCAGTAACTCAGGGGTGAAATCAGATTGGTGGCCTTTTTCCAGGAGATGGGTTGCAAATTGGGACATCCCGGTGTTCTTCACGTAATCCCGTCGGTGTTCTGCTGCACGCACCCTTAGACTCCTCCCACTCTGGCCGACGTATTTAGCATCGCAGTCATTACACTTCAGCTGGTAAACCCCGCTCTGGAGGGCTGGTTCTATGGGATCTTTGACCGAAGGCAGCATGCTGTTAAGATTTCTGTTGTTGTAAAAGGCTGGTTTAATGTTCAACTCATTTAATAAATTTCCTATTTTAATGGAGGGTTGCCCTAAATATTTAACTCGTCGCCATGAAAGTTGGTCACTGGGAGGGGGATTGTAAATTTCTCTCAAATCGCTAATTAACAGCATGCTGCCTTCGGTCAAAGATCCCATAGAACCAGCCCTCCAGAGCAGGGTTTACCAGCTGAAGTGTAATGACTGCGATGCTAAATACGTCGGCCAGAGTGGGAGGAGTCTAAGGGTGCGTGCAGCAGAACACCGACGGGATTACGTGAAGAACACCGGGATGTCCCAATTTGCAACCCATCTCCTGGAAAAAGGCCACCAATCTGATTTCACCCCTGAGTTACTGCACAAAGTTAAGAAAGGAACACAGATGGACATCCGCGAGCAGTTGGAAATTTTGAAATGTGTGAAAAGAAAAGAACTGATAACTAATGACCACCTTTTCCCTTTCCACTCCCCCCTCCTAGACATCCCACAATTACACCCCAAAAAATCCCCAGACAACCAAAGTTCCCCTTCCCTATGACGTCAACCCACGCTCCACTCTCAACTTCCCCCCCCCCCCCTACCTTCCTTTCCTTCGCTTCCCTACCGCGCCTATTCCCTAATTTCTACAGTTTCCTACCTTCCATACCCTTCCCCAACCCTTCCCCCCCCCAACCCTAGTTCCCATTCCCTATGACGTCAACCCACGCTCCACTCCTAACCTCCCCACCCCTACTTTCCTTTCCTTCGCTTCCCCACCCCGCCTATTCACTAATTTGACATGTTCCTACCAACCGCTTCCATATCCTTCCCCACCCCTTCCCAACCCATTCAGTATATAACTGTGTCCCTATGTCTTTTGTACCACTAGTCCGTTGAAGATGATACAGTGTATCGAAACTAGTCGACAATTAAAGTAAAATTGTAGAAAATAAGCAAAGTATTTCTATATCTTTCTTTTAATATGGATTTCTACAAAGTAAAGGCCTCAACCATGAAGTGTAACAGGAGGGTATTCTGGTGGAGAGGCTGTGGTTGGTCCCTGTTGCGAAGTCCCCATTCCCGCAAACCAACACAGTAAGTGTTTGATTTTTAATGAGTGGTGCATGTATTTTACGGCCATTGGAGAAATTTCTTATCTGTTTAATCTATAGAGGCCGTAGAGCTCAACTACCTTGATTAAATGAGATTAGGAATATAGTTTTAGAAGGTTAGAAAAGGAAAGGGGAAGGACATTGGAGAAGAGAGAGAGGTGGCTCTTGGTCAGTCAGACAGATTTAGCCCGGACGGTTCAAATGGCCTCATTACCCATATGAATGCCACCTCATGAGTTCTCAATTCTGCATTGGAATCTGACTTGGGAAGGGCTTCTAGCATGGAAAGAGAGAAAAACTTGTTCACAGTTTGCCAACAGACACAAAAAAAGATATGAAACTCTTACTTTGCAAATTTTCAAAACCTATCAGTCTTATTTTCATGGAATGTGCAAAGGAACTGCCTTTGCCAATGACTCGGCGCTGTGGTTCAGGGTGAGGTGGGGGGAGGGGCAGAGGGGGAGGTGGGGTAAAGACAGGTTTTTCTCTACGGTTGGCCCTTTTCAGGCCACCTGAGGAGGGGGAGGAAGGACGAGACAAGAATAGGAAGGGCTGAGGAATGTTTCACTCTCGAACGTGTGCACGGTGGAAAAAAGGGAGAGGGCAGTGGAATGAGATCGAGAGAAAGTCTCAAAGGGGTGGATAGAAAGGGGGCGGAGGAAGGGATTGGGATTTATTTAGTCCCAGATGGGCAAAGGATCTCAAAAACAATAGGATCGCTTGCTCAACCGTCCTGACCTGGATGAAAGAGGTGTTGGGGGGCGGGGAGTGAAGAATTGACGCGGTATGACAGTGTTCAAAAGTCACTTTACATTTCTTGTGTGTGTGTGGGGACTGCGAGGGTGGAGGACGTATCTTTACTTGTGCATCGATGATTGCTCAATCGGACATTCAATAGTGTGATGCATTTGCCGATGTAGAATGCACGGTGCTGGCTATATTGTATTTATTTCATTTATATGAGCATACGTAAGCTGCCCTTAAGGTCCACCTCTGTCGTCCCCAAATTCCGGAGCTCTCTCGCCCTCCCTCCCCTCCCCTGAGTACACACACATTTATGTAACGAGCCAATGAATGTTAGACTGTCCCACGTTATTCTATTTCTAAGAGCCCTGGCTTTGGCCTCCACGTCCTAGTTTAAGTCTTTATTCTAACTGATTGCCCTCACCTGGCGTGAATCCTTTGTCCCGGAACCTCTGCATTGTGTCGCCAAGCAGGTCACAGCACTGCCGACCCTTTTGGTGGTGGTGGTGATGATGATGGTGGTGGTGATGGTGGTGTGCCGCGTGCACCCCCTTACGGCACGGCAGGCAGCAGCACGAGGAGGGGCGGTGCTGCGCAGGGGACGGGGGCGGCGGGGGGGCGGCACCGGTCACCGAGGGGGCGGCACTCGTGGCCCCACTCCCCTCGCCCCCCTCCTCGTCGCCCCGCCTCCTCCGCCTCCGGCCCCTGCCGCCTCCCGCCCCACGCCGTCTCCGGCGTCGCTCTGGGGGCGACCCACCGCCCGAGGACGACCGCGAGGAGGAGCCGTTGCCCTCGTCCTCCTCCTCATCCACCTCCCTCCGCCCCCTCCGCCCCCGCCGCCCCTCCTCCCCCTCCACCCCCTCGGACGAGGAGGACGACGACCCCGAAGATGAGTCCGCATCCGACGAGGCGCCGCCGCCCCTCTCGGCCACCCCCGGGCCCCCGTCCCGCCCACCCACGCTGCCGCCCCCTCCCCCCGCCCCCCGCCCGCTGCCCCTCCGCCTCCGCCGCCGCCTCCGGCAGCAGAAGCAGCCGCAGCAGCGAGAGCAGCAGCGGGAGCGCCGCTCACCAGGCGCCGCACCGCGTCGGCAGCAGCACCCGGAAGGGGGTGCGGGGCCTCCTGGGGGCGCCCCTCCGGAGGAAGGGCCCTGCGCGGTGGTCGTCTATCGCGTGCGAGGATGAGAGGGGGATCAGAGATGTTAGAGAGAGAGTACCGCAATAAGAGAGGAAGGTCCCAAATCAGTAGCAAGGTCCCCACAAGAGGTCAGGTGAGTAAAATGAACACGTTCCATGCAGGTGATATCTTAAGGTGTCACGAGTTTCTCTCATAGGTGGCAGGTGACATCTTAAGATGTCATCCGTTGTATAACATTTCATTTATTTTTTTCGCGCCCAGTATTGAGCCAGAATGCCTTTTTTCGACACACCTTAGTCACTTACAACCCGTTCTTTCTATTGGACACAGCTGTTCCTGAATTTAAAATTTTTTTTCTTATATCCACTACAATTTTTCTTATGCTATTTTTGCTCAGTTTTTCATTGTATGTAGTGCCTTATGCTCTGGGGCATTGCACAGGGTACGGCACAAAGGACGGACGGTTTTTAAAAAATCTCAGAATCGGTAATTTTTACTCAAAAACAAATTTATTGACGGATTTGTGTTCACAATGAAATAGCATTTGCCCATTCGGGCACACTCGGGCCCATTCGGGCAAGAGTGGTGGGGAGAGTGCCGTTCGCCTCGTGCATTCCTAGCATTTTTACCAGTCGACATTATGGAACCGTGGACGGATGAGCACCGCATTTTCGCTTACGACAGTTTTTTCCGAAGTAATGATTCTATCACGGCTGTACAGCGTGAGTTTCGTCGCCACTTCAATATTCATCCGAATCGAGGTGTTCCTTCTCGAAACACCATCCTTCGTTGGGCACGCCCACACAGCCATAGCAACGATGAACGTTATTCGCCCTCTCTTCCGTGGTACCCTTATTTCCAGGTTTGGTGATGTTCATTGGCCTCCTCGGTCCCCAGATTTATCCATCTGCGATTTTTTCCTATGGGGACACCTCAAGGCTCGTGTATATGAGCACAAGCCCCGAACTCTGGACAATTTGAAGGAGGAAATTCGCGTGGAAGTCGCCCAAGTTCAGAGAGCGATGTTGGAGAGAGTCTACGCGAACTTTCAAGAACGCCTCCAGCAATGCATCGTCAAAAACGGTCACCACATGACTGATGTGATTTTCCACACTTAACTGTGACAAATGCTATTTCATTGTGAACCCAAATCCGTCAATAAATTTGTTTTTGAGTAAAAATTACAGATTTTGTAATTTTTTAAAAACCGTCCGTCCTTTGTGCCGGACCCTGTATGTAATATGTATTTGTCTTATTTCATTGTTATTATTATGTGATTTTTGTATTATGATATTGCGAGGGGTAGGGTGGAAATCATAGATGTTTCACCTGATCAATGTTAGTTTCAAAGTGAGTTTTTTTCTTGCTCCAAAATTGCTACATTATCCTCGCTCCTCCGTTGCCATGCGGCACAAAATTAACGATCCAGAGAATATGAGAAGTTAGCAACACATGAGATTCTGAGCTTCCCCCGCAGAAGGTCTTACATTGTTTCATATACCTTGCTTACCTTACCCCTACCCTTCAGTCCTATAACGTATTCATTTCACAACTTGTCCAGAAAATGCTCTGTTCCAGAGCTTACCCCCAGAGGTTGTAACATTGCTTCATTACCACCCTCTAGTCCAACAGTGTATTCATATCCCATTGAACTACGACCATGGCTGGTTCCCTTCTCATGGATGGCCCATGGTGGTTAGGGATCATTAAGATAAGGTGTCATTAAGATAGGAGTGGGCAGTCGCCTGTGGGAAGCTGCGGACTCAAGCTGTTCCAGCTCATCTGAATCATTGAGATAACTGTGCTTGGTTCATTAAAGATATGAGTGACATTGCCTTTGAGGTGCTGCAGATACAAGGTGATGATGTGGTCGTTGGATAGCGGGGAAAGAGAGGTCTTCGCGGGAAGAGCGGAGACTCGGGATTCTGGGGCAAGACAGTGTATGGGTGAGACGCAGTGAGCTGTGGAGCACAACTGTTGCGCATAGGGCAATCCCTAGAACAGCATACATTTTGCTTACATTTTAGTCGCTAATGGTGCTCTGTTCTACCATACCACATTGCGGTTCTTCATTTCAGCTCAGCTGACATACATGTGACCATAACATCTTGTTTTTTTAATTGTATACGTTCGAAATGCACAGAAAGAAATATACTTCCCATACAGAAGATACCACCACCACCATATGTACTTCTGGTAAGTATTCACCACACATTCGTTCATATTCAATTTTTGAGGATAAATATCAAAATATTGCATTTATATTTGTATACTTAGGAACTGCAAATAGGAGAAAGAGGAAGGTGAAAGAAGATAAAAATGATAGCAGGAAAACTGAAATGGAAGCAGGACCATCAGTCTCCGGTGAGTTTTCATAAAGTTGTAGTTTGGAAAACGTATTTCATTTTAAACTTGTCAAAATTTCTAATTTTTCCCAATAATAAGATCATTTTTTCTGTCAATAACTAGAATGCTCAAAGAATGATCCTTTGCGAGCCCAACCACATAGAATGACCGAGGAGGCTGCTTTATGAGACGGGTTCTTTGGGAGAAGATGACGAGTCATGGTAGGATAGCGCTGAAGATTTCCATACTGAAGATAGTGACAGCAAAGAAGAGAGCGAGGATGAGGACCTTGGAGATTCTGAACATGACAGGACCAATATTTCTACAACTTTAACCACCGTTGAAACCATGGCACCCAACCCCTCAGGTACCGTTAGACTCTATGTGGAGTAATGAGCAACCTGCTATCAGACACATGCCATTCCCTGGGTGTCCCAGGTTGAGGGAATTCCCAGCGGGAGATCATCCACGCCATTATTTTGACCTCATAGCCAACGAGGCATTTTACGATTTCTCAGTGTTAGAGACAAACAGGGAAGCCGAGACCCTTCTATCGGTGAATGTTTTGCCACTTGCCAAAATAGCCGAACATATGCCGAAAGAAGAATATGAAAGGTTTCCTTGGTTTATTGTTCCATATGGGAACAATTAGGCTGAATATAATTCAGGGTTATTGGGAAAGAATGATTTATTCAATTTAACCTGCTTTTCACGGTACATGCCTCGGGATAGGTTTCTTAGAATTTGGCAAACTCTTCATTTTGCAAAAAATGAGCCTCGGCCATATGACAAATTGTTCAAAATAAGGCCATTGATTAACCATTTTCAAGATAGAATGCATGCCATTTATTCCCCTGCAAAAGAATCATCATTGGATGAATCAATGGTTTTATGGAGAGGTCATCTGGTTTTCCATCAATATATATAAGGAAAACGCCATAAGTACGGCAAAAAAATTCATATGTTAATGGAACCATCCGGAATAGTAATGCAAATGCTGATTACTCTGGGTCGGCAGATGCGGAAGTAGGAGGGCAGGGGCACGTAAGAAATGTAGTGCATAAATTTCTTGAGGGCCAAGAGGGTTTTGGCTATTCTATTTATTTTGACAATTATTACAACAGTGTGCAAATGGCTAGAGAACTCCTGGAAATAAAACATACTGTACAGGGAGATTACGGGCAAACAGAGCAGGGAATTCCAAGGAAATTGTATCCCAAAGAATTAAAAAGGGTGAAATTGTAAAGCGATGGATTCATGATGGCATCTGCATCTTGGAATGGAGAGACAGGTGTTTTGGTAATCACCTCTGAATTTGGCAGCCAGTTGCTTGAGGTCCCACACAAAATAGGGATTGTGAAATTGAAACCGGAACTGGTTGTTAAGTAGGTACAATAAATATATGAGAGGCATTTATCACGGCGATCAAATTACTAGCATATTACCCCTGCGAGCATAAATCGGTCAAGTGGTATAAGAAACTAACGATCCACATCTTTCAGTTGATTGTTGTAAACAGTTACTTACTGTATCAAAATATAGCAGACACAAAAAAACACTGTACGAGTTCCGTATAGAGCTAATATGCTCCCTACTTGGAGCGCAAACAGCCCCTACCTCACGCCCGTCTAAACCGAAGCACCCCGAATCTCATTTTCCCAATTTCCTTCCCGTCGAGGGCGGGAATAGACGGAAACAAAAGAGGTGCCGCATTTGTCATACAAATGGATTCAAGAAGACCATCACCACCTTCTGCCCAGATTGTCCTGATGCACAATGCTTCGCCCCTGCTTTATTGAATACCATGGGAAGAAGCTCAAGAAATACTAAATGGGTATTTTGATATGTAAATGCAAAAAATAGCCTGTTGCATATTTTTTTACTGTAATTTGCTCAATATTATATTTATTAACTTTTCCACATTGTATTTTACTTAAACCTTGAATAAAACGTTAAAAATGAAACAATTTTAAAGGTTTACTTTCAAAAAAGCATTGTATTGGTCATGCAGAGAAAGTTTAAGCAAATTATTTGAATCTAAAAATTGAAGAAACTGTGTATTTTCCTTGATGAATAATATGTTTATTTCCTTGATATGGCTTCCGTGGACTATTTCTTTGGAAAGATCCGGTCTTTCTAGTGCAAACTTGCACTTATTCGGACAAAAAATGGTAGTTTGTGGTAGAGAACCCAATTGACTGGTTCTTTCCAATATGTATGCATATTTATTAGATTTTGTGTTCAATGTGCATAAAAGACAAGATATTACATGAATTATAACAATTGAAAAGTGTAAATTGCATTCAGTATTAGTTATTGTTTAATGTTAGCCAATTAAATTTAGAATGAATACAACGGTTTGTCGCAATTTAGAATAATAATATTTGCAGGTCATGGTGTAGTGCTGGTTGCATACGTACATTGTTTCGCCGGTCACGGATGACATCTTAAGATGTCATGAAAAAAAATTTAGTAAAAACATTTCCTGGGTGTTATTGGCAGTCATCGATATTGAGGCATCCTTTTAATACCAAAATCTGTTGAAAATAAAAAAAAAAAATTCCGTCACCCAGAGCACCACAAATTTTTTCGCCCGCATGGAATGTGTTAAGAGCTTGGGATAAACTTAGAGTAAACTTCATTGTGCCCAATAAATTTTTATCAATCATAAAAACACATAAGTCTCTCTCCTACGAGCACGAAATGTTTTTTTTTGGTGACGAGTTGTTTATGGGGATTTCGAGTTGGGCAGCAGAAGACCAGCATCCGACGGAGATGAGTTAAAGGTTCGTCCATCTCACTTGTGTCTTCACAACACCTCTTGCAAAGCCGCCTCCCCTTAAATACCCCTAAAATACTAAGTACTTACTTCCCTTGTATTTAGCATGGGCTAATGCACAGCATTTATATAATACATAGTTTGTTAATTGCTGACAGTGAGCGTTTGGGTGCCAATGGGACCTCGTTTGCTCTTTACTGCATGTAGAATCAATCCTGCATCTTGAATTTGTCACTTTGACATCTCCCTCGGCTCCTTACGTTAGGCGACAGTTTAAACTTTTATTTTACCGCAATGGCTAGGTTTATCATTTTTGTTTTGTCGACGAAGTGCATTTTAGATTTAATGTAATGCGATTTTTTCTGGATTTGATGCCTCGCTCCTCACAGCTGTCGCACCATACTATATTCACGGTTCTCTGCATGCCGCAGACTTATTCGTCCATACCTACTTGAAGTATGGTAAGTTTCAGTGCATAGTTTAAATATAACTCAGTGCATAACTACATCAATACATACACTGTATCTCCCTTCTGTTTTTTTTCCTCCACACAATATCCCATATGTCTCCTTTAAAGGTGTGAATCAGTACCCACCCGGGGGGTTATTACGGAACTCATAACGATGGCGTAATGAGGTGAAAGTCTTTATCATAACTACCAACAGAGATCATGCCGACTTGAGCGATTACGGAACTCATAAGCCTGTTGTTATGGAGTGAAGAGTTTTTATCATAACTACCCACAATAAAGCCAGCTCAAGAGGGGGTCTTATGAAGATAACAACCAAGATGGCACGTTTGTGCAGGGGCTAATTCTGCAAACTCGCGAGGTATATAATAATTATCAAAGGCTATGTGAAGAATGACATTAAAAGAAACAAGCGTTCACACTTAGGAGAGTTGCGAAATGTTTTTAAAATATTTCCGAGTTTCAAATCGAATGCATTGCCGAGACTCGGGAGTATTTCTTATGAGTCACATACTTGCAGTGAATATGATCAAATTTACGAAGTTCAACAAAGCATTGAACACGTGAACGAAAATATACCAATTTTTGATAATTTCTCGGTTAAGTCATTATGAACAATAATAAAAAATCGGGAACATGAGAGTAGAAGAAAGCTGTTCTTGGATATAGCAAGAGGACAAAATTCTATTTGACATTTCTACCAACAAATCATTTTATTAACTCTAGTTAATATTTTGACAATACATATACTTATTTGAAGAGAGGATACTTGTTGAAGTCCAACCAAAGTTAAGAAATGAATTTTCATTGGGGATAACTTGGTTGTCGATAATTTAGGGATCATATTAAAATCAACAGTATTTCGTATCTATTTATGTACTACCAAAATAATGAATTACGTGTAAGCGGGAGATTTTCTAATTACTGTGAGTGATACAAAATCTAGAAACCTTAAATAATTTATGAATTATTTTCACGGGAGCCTCTACGGTGATTACTAACAATAAGCATGAAAATGATACTCAGTCTAGCTCATGTTAACTAACTTAGTAGTTCGATACCTTAGCTCTCCATCCTTGAAGTTTTGCAATGGTAATTTTTCTGTTATGTGAGGAATTAATTTTTATGTGTCCGTACGTTCGCTCGGACCTGTGTACTTTACTCCAGAGTTTAGATATGGACCGACATGGCATATATGCTATACATACACTAATTCAAAGCTTCTGTTTGGTAATTGAATTGAAACATCTTAATAATGGGGGTAAGTGGAGAAATTAAACCTGAGTTACTTTACATCCATAAATCTCATAGTTCACTTTATAATAGTTGATAGTGGTGGTGGTGTCTCTTCCACCCTTATGTTATTCAAAGGTTCACTAAATAGCTTCACAATTTAACTTATTATTCTATATTTTTTGCATCACATTGCTTTCCTATTTCTATAGACTACTCCGACCTTACTTGAATTTATTTTATTCGGTGGATGTGAATGGGCCAATACTGCACCCAGGGCTCTACCTAGGGATTGACAGGCCCTGTGCAAACCAAAGTCGGGGGGTCCCTAACTTCGCATTCCCTTATTGATACATGTATTGCCATCTATGAAAAATATTTTATGGAAAGAAGGAAATTAACTGGCAAACTAGCTAATGATTTCAAGAAATTTACATGTGTACTAAGTAGTAGGTAATTTCAGGTAATAGGCAGGTTTTGTTTGAAAAAGGCAAACCCGGGCCTCCACTTATAGGCAGGCAGGATGAGGCCCAGTGCAGTGGCACCAGTGGTACTACCCTATGGACGGCACTAACTGCACCAGTAATGATATGTAACTAAAATTTTCGGAGGCTCTGATTACAAATTATGCTTTAAAATATTTACATTATGAAAAATTAAAGTTTGACCGAAGCAAAGTTCCAATGCATAACATCTTACAATATTCTTGAAATACTTCTTTCAGTTGGAACATTTATCATGATAAAATAAAATTAATACACTTAAATGTATAGCATGTTATGCTAAGTTATTGAATTCATTTCAATGGAAAATGGAATTATTGGTAATTGAGAGGGGGGTTTTGGAGGATATATGTGTGGGTAGGTACCTCGATGGTCTGCTGCTGTCCTTCGTCCTGCTGCTTGGAGTGGCATGGCGAGGCGAGGAAGCGGCCGATAGCGTAGATGGGGAAGAAGAGGATGGTCCAGTTGGTGCAGAACCACGTGGTGAAGAAGGGTGCGTCGTATGCAGGCGTCAGCTGTGGAAAGGAGGGGGAGAAATGGGAGAAAAAAGAGAAACGGTTACTATGCGATGAACTCCATCTTATTCATATGAATCATCACCAAAGTGAGATGGTAGGAGCGAGAAGTATATACCACGAGTGGAGTAGACCAAGTGCTCTACTAGGGCTCAGGTGACATCTACTATGTAACACTATCCTGGAAATAAGGAATCACTTCATTAAAACATGGATATTTGGAGCATTGTCTTACAGTGAAGCATCAATGAAGAAGTCGTTTGAAGAGGTAGAGAGGAAAAAGTGAAAACTGTGAGAGGAAGGAGAGACAAAGTTATAGTGGACACGTTTTGCGACACAGTAAGCCAATAGGCAATACAATAATGGAAAAGGAGAAATGAATGGGATGAGAATTAACTAATAAGAATAGTGAAGGAATGCAGCAAGGAGTTGAGGGCTGTTATTTTTGGACTCTTAAGGGATTGTGCACTAAACAAGCTCGTAACCAGAAATTACAGAGAGTGTACTTGGAGTGGAGGATGTTGTTAACTTTTGGCTCCACAGTGGCCATGACAACGCAGAAGAGGGAGATGGGTGGAAGGTCAAAGGTGTCGACCGATGACCGCATGGTCCAGACGACCATAGAACGTGCGTGTTGATGTAACCCATCTTCACACCGTTGTAATCTAATGCGTAAATGCTTGTGCGCCACCCCACTCTTGTTTTATTTCATTTTCATCTTTTAAATTTGCTTTAGTCCCTGGTGACATTTTTAAGCTTCAGAATTGGTATTAAAAGCAAATTGCATTCCTTTTTAGCTTAGTTGTATGAATAACAAGTCTTTCTTCTCCATTTGCATGTCTTATACCAAAGTAGATATTTGCTGTAGCCTCAAACCTTTCATTCATTATCTGGCAATGAGTTCAACATTTGCCGAGTGTGAGACAAAACTCTTTGTTCAGCAATCTTCACATCCTGAGGTATTTTTCCTTTTTCGGGATAAGGATCAAAACTCCTGTGGCCATTTACTCTCTCCTTGTATACCCTACGTGCAGTGGCATACCCAGGATTGACTTCTGGGGGGGTTTTGACTTCAGGGGGTTTTGACTTCTGGGGGAGGGTGGGGTGGTTTCATTAATATTTAATATTTATGTGCATCATCAAAAAAATTATATTTAGATTATTATTCACCAAAACAATAATTAAATTAACATTCTCTTTTCGTGAAGACAATTCAAATATATTTTTCAGTCAAATAAGCAAAATTCTAAATGCTAGTTCAGGTAAACGAACGAAAATGAATTCAGGTTAACATGTTTTGGGGGGGGGTTCAAACCCTAAACTCCCCCTGTACGTACGCCACTGCCTACGCATTAGTTTGAAAAATGTTCGCATCACGTCATTAGCTGAATTTGTCAGTAGCTCCAAAGGAATATTATCTGTGTCCACAGCTTTTCTTAGTTGAATTTCTCGTAGTGCCTTCACTATCTTCCCCTCCCCTTCCTTTTCCCTCCCCTACATGCTCTAACTCCCCGTCACTTGCCCCAGCCGCGGTGACTCGCACGACACAGTATGCAGATGCATTTCTCTCAATCTCCGGGCCGAAGTTATCCTTCTCTACTAATCTGTTATTCTCTATCTCTAAGTTCACGGTTGTATTACCTTGGTCGTATACCTCTTCCAAGTACTCTCCCCACCTATGCTGGATGATATCTTCCCTTTCGAGAAATATCAGATCCCTTTTTTGTCCTTAACTTCTGGTGTCATTTGCACTCTCTTGCCGCCCAATGAAATTTTAACTTGAAAGCGTGCAGCGCACCTCCCCCTCTTTCCCCAGCTTCTCCATTTCCTTGCTTTGTCCCCTCCACCAATTTTCCAGAGCCCGGTTAGTTACTTTCTGGAGTTTGATCCTTATAAAGCCACACCAAGCAATCCGCAGAGGGGAGGAGGACGCCTCAGTAGCTTAACTGTTTAAAGCACTCAGTGTGAAATCAAGGGATCCGGGTTTGAATCCCAGTCAAGGGAAATGATTCTTCCTCCTCTGTGGAATATTACACTTCCGGAGTTTATTATTTAACTCCTTTAAGCCTCCTCCTGCCTAGGTCAAAGCTGACGTTTTTCCATTGTTTTTCTCCCCTTACTTTCTAACAATTTCTTCTGTGACGCACAATTTCTTAATCCTCCTCTCCATTGATCGTATAATCTTTTCTGTCTCTCTTACTATTCCTGTATTAAATACCGTACTGGCCTGAGTATAAGACGGCACGGAATGTAAGACGGTTGGGTTTTTGAGCTGCCATTTTAGGGAATAAATTGCAATGCATATATAGGATGAAAGAAGCATGCAGAGTGTTCGCTACAAGGATTTGAATGCAATTTATTACTGCATTTATGAGAGCAATGCTTCACTCAGTGAGATAGATATGCTTACTTACAGTGTAACCATACTTAATGCAATCAAGTTCTGAGGTGGCTTTAATAGCTTTCCCTCCAATGGTTACAGGGATTAAAATATGAGGATATAGAGCACACATACAATAAAATTTATTACAACCAGGTGCCAATTGGTATGATCATTTATTACATTTAAGGTGATTATTATTGAAAATGTTCTCCTATGATTACAGGGGTTATAATAGGATGATATGAAGTTCTGGATTCTCAGGGGTAGTGTATTTCACCCTTGTAATGCTATGTTAAATATCATATTCACTTTACAGATTTCTCGCTTATTTCATCGTCACTTTCCAAACGAGATGTCTCACTTTGAACTTCCCTTGGCCTCCATTCCACATCCTCTGAATCAGAGCCCTCCCACACGACGCCACCCTCGGTGCCATCCCATGCATTTGAAGTATGGCATTTCTTAAAGCCTCTCCCTATTGATTCTTCTGGGATGGCATCCCAAGAAGCCTTTATCCACTGAGTACATAATAAGTGCCAAAGATGGCTTTTGTATGCGTCCAGAGGGCGTGTATTCAAAGTTCCCACTCATCTGCCACTCAGCATATGTAGTTTTAGGTTACTTTCAAAGGCTCTTTTGACACATCGTACAAAATAGCATCGTAACTCTTTCTCTCTCCTCTGGGAGCATGATTCTCAATTTGAGCAATGATGATCTCAATTAGTGTACCACGTTTTTCAAACCTACTCATCGTTGGTGATAGCCGAACTTAATAAGAATTCAAACTAAAGTAACACATCGTTCGGTTTCTGAGCGTTCCACTGACAGAAATTGGCTCACTTTACTGCTATACCACGGTGTGGCATAAGCATGAATGATTGTAACAATGATTGTAACTGGAAGATATGGATGACAAGTATGAATGAATGTAACTGGAAAGAAAACTGGTGGTGGTGTAATGGTATTGGTCAAGAATGAATACTTGTCAATGAGACTGCCAGACTTGGAAACAAGTTACATAAATCCTTGTTAATGCTAAAAAATGGTTATATTTGTATGTAGTCTTCTTTCCTCATCCTTATTCTGATGTTGAATATTCTTACAAATAATGATATTATCGATGCTAACGGGATTCAATGTGATATCGCATTGCTAAGATATCCGTATCACTCTGCTGTAAAATGACAATATCCTTGCAGACTTTAAAGAAAACCTCTCTGCTATGCAAGTAACTCTCGCAACTTCAAAAGAGGTGATTATTTAAGGTTATACTATGCATTTAATAGTAAAGATTGGAATGCCATTAATTCAATTAATAATGTCAATATGGGTTTAGAAATGTTATAAAATTATTTTTATGAAGCTATGGATGTGTTGATTCCTAAATGTAAGATATCAAAGTACATGGTATTACTAAACCTTTTAAAAAATCTAAAAGACCTAATCTAACCTAACCTAAACCTAAAAAAATTTTTTCTATGCGGCAAGTAGGTTGCTACTGTCCCCTACTTCTACGCATTAATCAATACCGAGAATCCTCGTACACAATCAGTTGCATTTATATTTTCTGCCTCAAGAACGTGGCTTCATTTTTTATTCAGTAGCATTAACTTATCAGTAGTTCACAAACAGTTCTTTAATATTGAGTCCATGGATTTTTGTCCAAATATTACTAGTGTGAGATTAGAGAAGTGTTTAATGTTTCTCCTAACCAACAAATTTATGGTAATGATATTCTTTACTGTCCCTGTTACCTAAAAATAAGGATATAAATCACAGTTTTCTTAGCTCCATACATTTAGCAAGTCGTCTGCTGCTACCGCTGCAATCCGTGTGACGTCATGCGCAGAACGGCTTCATTTTGGTCAAGGGAACGACCTACCTTGTATTAGTAATACCATGTCAAAGTATAAATATCCCTCTTGGTTTGAATATGAATTAGTAAAAAAATGAAAAAAAAAGCCAGACATAGAAAATGGTTTAGGAAATATGGTTCTATATATCACCAGACATTGCACAATATTTTGCGGTTAGAAGTCAAAAAAAAGTATCGAGCAAAATTTTTAATTTGTATTTGGAAAAAGTAAAACTGGATATAGCCCATGGAAATTATGATAGCTTTTGGAAATTCGCAAAAAAGAATAAATCTGTTAAACCCAGACATGGTGAAATTAAATGGGCGTGAAATAAATTCTTTGGATAAAATAGTGAGTGCATTCAGATAGTATTTCATGTCAGTTTATGAAAATGATACAAGAATCTGTGAAACTGACTTAACTGACTGTGAAGTATCAGATTGTAGTAGTAATATTTATTTAAATTATATCGATATAGACGAAGTAATAAATGCAATAAAAAGTGTGAAAACAAAAAAGTCAATTGGTCTGGACAGCATTCCAGCGTTTATTGTGAAAGCTTGCAAAGATATCGTAGCTCCAACTTTATGACATCTGGTAAATGCTTCCATAAAAACAGAGGAGTATTTCCAACTAAATGGAAAATTGCCAATGTTTGTCCAGTTTTTAAAAATGGAGAACGCAATGATGTCGTGAATTACCACCCTGTGAGTATTCTGTCTATATTTTACAAAATATTTGAGAGTATAATATTTAAACACATTAAATTTCAACTCAAAGCCATATAAGAGAATTCCAACATGGATTCATAGCGAATAGATCTGTGACAACAAATTGAGCTGATTTCACAAATTATGTTATTACCGTTATGGACAGTGGCTCCGAAGTTGATGCTATTTACCTTGACTTTTGAAAAGCATTTGACACCGTTAGTCATAGCATCTTAATGAAAAAACTTCAAAGCATTGGGGTAGCAGGCTTGCTCCTTAAGTTATTGCACTCATTCTTGCTTGAAATAAAGCAGTATGAAGTATGAGGAAATTCCTCATCAAGTGAATATCTTGTATCATCGGGAGTGCCACAAGGTTCAAATTTAGGCCCACTCCTTTTTTTAATATTTATAACTGACCTTCCAAGATATATATTTAGCACACAATTTGTTTGATGTTTGCTGAAGAGATCAAGATATATAGAAGAGTGAATAATCTAAATGACTGTTCACAATTACAGGATGATTTAAACAATCTCATTATTTGGTCACAAAAAAATCAGTTTCACTTTAACGTTGATAAATGTTGTGTTAATACCTATTCAAAGAGAAAAGATGATTTAAAGTTTTACTATTCAATGAAAGACCTAATTATCCAAAGGAAAATAAACATAAAAGACTTGGGCATTCTTTTTTATTTTAATATGACTTTTGTTAGCCACATTTTGCTTGCATCCATTGCTGCATGTAAATTACTTGGTTTATAATGTCGTATTTCAAAGTATTTAAAAAATGAAAGAGTGTTAACAATATTGTAATATTCTTAAGAATGACAAATGATTTGTTGTTCCTACATGATGTAATTAATAAAGAAGAGAGCTTTAACTTGAAATGCAAATTAAATATGCTTAAGTATTCCAAATAACAAAGGTAGAGACACGAGAGGACATTTAACATAATGAATGTAAATAGTAACTATTGTAAAAATGCTTCAATTAATAGAATGTGTACTACAATTAATACTGTATGTAATGACTTGGATTTATTTGAGAACAGGAAAACATTTTACAGGAAAACGTGTAGTAAATTGTCAGCACTCAAATTGCAAAATTCTAAATCATGAAAATATATAATGTATTTTTTGGCCAACTTGACTCCTTGTATTTATAGCAATTGTTAAAACTTGTATTTGCTAATGTTCACCCTTTAATTATATTTATATGTTGGTTGAACTTTAAACTCAATAAATTCAATTCAATTCAACAAAGTAAAATAGTACACGAAGTCTAATAAGGGGGTAGATACCTAATAGGAAATTTAATACCTCACTTATTCATCCTCAAGTCCAGGGGCGAGTCACGTCGAACCAGCACCGGAATTTTACAAAATATAGTTATAAAATGTAAACCATGCCATGGTCATGGCAATACACTGTAGATCCATTTTTTCAATCCAATTTTGGCAAATGATCTTCGACACGTGCTTCGAATTATCTACGTAAAAGTAATTAAAATCTTCCTACACCGTCGACTCTCGTTAAAAATGAATTTTCAGTCATTTTGCTATGCCATCTGGCGTGCTTAAATGACATGTTTTCGTTCATTGTGACGCTGTAATGAAGTTTGAATTCGTAATCGCGAGGGAGTAGTCACGCCTCGCACCAATGGTGTGCGGGTTGCGTCCCGAAATTTTATTTTCATTGAGCGCGAAAAAATATGGAACGAGTGCGTTGAACTCACCGATTATAGCTCAGTTCGTATTTAATTTTGAATCTATCGAAATTTATGATACGTTAGTGCCGGGATACATAGAACCGGGATGAAGGTCTTCTTATGAAAGTAAACAACCAAGCAGCAACAGAAAGCGGAGATTAGCGGAGAGAGCCATTCTTGTTATAAATGATGATGCGGTTGCTTCGACAAATATAACTTTAATGCACCTTTAAGTGCGAGCACGTTTACATTCCGTCTGCCTCCGGCCATGGCTACATTGTAAGAGACCGGTAAATCCGCATGTGCGCCACTGTACAGAGTGGCGCCACTGTACACATGACAATTGACAGGCTAAATACAATAGCAGAAGCACACAACAGATAACAATACATATCAACTCTCCCCCCTCTTATTTCAACGCAGCAGAATTTAATATAATCACAGCAAATAATATAATTCATCAATAAAAAATCACAATGTTAAAATTGAAGACGGAACAAAATCATTATAGGGGCTTTTAGTGCCCTCGGAGGCCGTGGTTGTGGTGGAGAATCAGGAGCAGTGCTGCTGCTATGGATAAGTTGGTATGATACCTTGGCGGGGTGAGGCAGGAGTCTGGTGCTGGGGTCGTGCGGCGGCGATGAGGGCAGCCCCAGAGAGAGGAGGAGGCTGCCGTCTGCAGAGCCCAGCAGGTCCGCACTGGGTCCTCCTCCGGGGGGGGCCACCCGGTGCTCGGGCAGCGGCTCGGTCGCCGACAGGGGCGGCGGCCCCAAGTGGTACAGGTACTTGATGGAGTGCGTGGCGCCGACCCACGACGCCGTCACGCACACCGTCACGCACACGCCGCAATACATCTGCAGAGGAGATTTACTAGAATTATATCCTAAATTAGATTGTATGTAGATCATTTAGAAATAGGAGCAATTTATAAATTGTGTGGTGAAAAAGAATTCGTTCCTGTGAATCTTTTACCATTTCTTTCTGTTCTATATCCTCCCCCACCTCAATTACTACATCTCCTGACCTTGGTTCCTCTCATGCATGGTTCATCATCGCCCACGTGTTATTTCCCCTTATACCTCCCCTCCTCTTAAAGACAATGCGAGTGAGATACTCATGCTTCTTGTTGCAGTTGCCTCTCGAAAATGAAGAGAAAACGTCGAAAACGGCCAGAGGGAGAAATATAAATGGTGTGGAAAATTACAAAGTGAATATTTGTCATCACTAATGATAATTTCCAAGAAATTTGCTCGTCGACGATTAATTATTTTAAACGTTGGCTTTGTCGTGTATTCAAGTTTACGATTCAAGTATTTTCAAATACATGGAAGTGAAGGTGTGCGTATTGTATAGCGATTTTCAAAGTCAAGTTTTTGTAATATTACAGTATATATCCTACAGTATTATTTAAGTCAGGGATGGGGGGGCCCTCGTAACATACTTTCCTCTCCCATTACCCTCAGGTGCCTTTTCCTCACGGTGTTGTCAGCCAAGGGAAAACTGCTTTGCTTTTGATAGACTTGAAAAAAGTTTGCTGTTAATCAAGGAACTTGGATTGAAACAAGCTGAAGGAGGTTCCGCCGCCACTGTGTGAGTCAAAACAAATACTAAATTCCACTTTCTTGATATTTTATAAAACTGAAAATCTCAGGCCTGACCTCGTGGAATATATGGATATCCATATGATGAGAAAACCAGCTTTAAGTTTGTGTAATTAATAAAGTTGGTTTTCTCATCTTGATATTTTGTCCAAAAAATCCTGTTTTCGTTGACGAAATGCGTTACCTACAGAAAACCAGAAGGAAAGCAGAAAAAATGCAGATTATTATAACGCGAATGCATTTTAAATGAACACTTTTTTCCAGTTATTGGAGCCGACTGCAGCGCCATTTCCTACGAATTGCCGGATTTTGACTTCAATTACGGCATTAATTCTTCAATGACTAAAATTAAAATAAGGTGGTAAGATGCCTATATTGTATTTTTATTCAATTTCTCTGGATTATTTCCTTCATATAAATAGTTTTCCGCGAAAATGTCATTTGTATTTTATGGAAAAATACTATTTTTCCTCGTATTTCTGTCATTCCCTCATTGAACACTACGTAATTTCAAGTTCAATTATAGAATAAAATAGCGTGGAAAGGTATTATTTTGTTGCTCATATCAGATAGAGGACAACTTTCTTTACAAGTAGACAGAATATGAATAAAATGACATTTAAGTCATTTTAAGGTGGAACCACCTAAATGTCGATGTCCGTTTCATAAAAGTCGACCCTAGCGTTCTCTGGATGATCATACTGTCTCGTTATTTAAGTGTGTTCCTCCGATCGGCGTCGACACTTCGGTGCCACAATCATGTGTACGTGTCTTCCCCCACTCCTCCTCCCTGTCCCCCCCCCTCCTTACCTTGCGCGCGGATCGCGAGCAGCACGACTTGCGGAAATTGCGCAGGCTCTGCAGCGCCGATGCCCTCCGGCCGCCCCCGCCATCCTGGGACTGCTGACCTCCGGACTGCCCAGAGGGCTGCTGGTGCGGGGGGTCACAGCCTGCGGGCGTAGAGGAAGCATTAGCACCGTGCATTATCCCGAATATATTTCATAGTGAGTTCCTTAATATCAGACCTCAATTTTCCTCTGTTCAATCGTATTTATTTCTTAATTCTTTCTCAGGATGCCTTTACAACGTATTTGTAAAATATGTCACTGTTACATGAACGCCCAATTAATTAACAATGTGGTAGCAATGAATGGACGAGCAGAAATGTCCAATTAATTGACAATGTATTAATACTGAATAGACGAGCTATAACACGTACAGAAAGAACCAATTGTATAGTACGCTCAATTTTTTTTTAAAGTGACGCGCACCAAATCGAATAGAGTGTGAATTTCAAAGTCATCAATTGTAGAAAAAACATCGTCGCGTTATATTTGAGGTGATTGGGAATCGTTAGGAGTGTGGCCTCCGACTGGAATCAGTTGTTTACCTACTGCACTATACACTTAGAATTGTCAGTGCCTACGGCAGTATACCGGCGAATAGATAGAATTGACAAACCAACCTATACTTCTATCTCCTTTATTGGCTACAGATTTCGCCATTCGCGCTCTAGTTTACATGCATTCGAAATAACGCAGAGAACCAAGCACTGAGGAGTGGGAAGAAAATCCAGGCGGTATTGGCCCCAGGAAGAGCTTCAGCTGGTCCAGCGATCATTTTGCTCGATCTTCTACGCGTCTCCGGAAAGATGGAAAGAGGCACGATTTTGTGGCGCAGTGACTCTGGAAGGAGCCGATTTGGTCCATTGCGATGGAGGCTGCGTAGGCATTCGCGTGGCGAGCCGTCGTGTAGCGCGCCCCCCGCGCTCATTTATTTGCCTCCCATCTGCATCCCGAGGATTCGTGCTCAATATGCATTTCCTATCAATCCTTCTCACGACTGAATGACATGCGGTTTGACGTGAAACGTGTCATCAACGCTTCGGTGCGAGTAGGTACTTATGGCTGGTTGCGGTGCAGTAAAATGGTGCACTTCAGTCAGTCATTTCTCTATGCAACTCAGAAGAGGGAATAAAAAGGTGCCAGCAACATTGCAACTAATTAAAATAACTACGGAAATCTATCAACGAACGATGGAATAAATGCATAAAAGATCTTCTCCAATTTAATTCCATCAGTATTTGATTAGTGAAAGAGTTCATCTGATGTTAATCAAAATCCCAAAATAAGATAGCAACAGCGGTATCAAAAACAATACATCATCTGTGTTTGTAAGCAAATATATCAGCACATGGACGCCTCAAATGGTCGTTGCCATATAGTTTCAATCTAGGAAAGGACGGCAAAAGCACTGAATTCTAGCGTACAAACTAAAATTTCCTATTTTAATAACCATTAAATGAACATTGGTTGCAGTAAAATAAATATTTGGAGTTCAAGCTAAATCTCACTGCTGCAAGAGTATTTTTTTCACATTTTTAAGTGGCATAATAAAATGTCCCGTCTTGAATTTTTCATTGATTCCGTATTCCGACTTGAGACCGAGCATATTTCCTGAACTCGAACCTGATTCTCTTTCTTGATACTTTGATTTTTCTGTGCTGTTTTCGGATAAATCCGTACCATATAGTACCAATCCGTGCCATATAGTACCTACTATCGCCGCAAAAAAGGTAGAACGCTGAACTTTAAACATTCGTACGAAATTCCGCCGGAGCTCCAAAGAGCCGTGTAATATATCGTTTTACTCCTTGTTTATTTGACTACAAAATTCGTTCATTTAATACACACTAATACAGTGTGTAAGTGTAAAATTTTAGCTCCTACGGTCGAAAGAGTGAAGAAAAACACGCGAAAAACTAGGAAAACGGCGAAACGGTCGTCTTCTTCATCTCGTCACGGCCAAAATATTTAATTGGTTCACTTCATTATTTTTTTACGAAGACGACGACATCTCCGCATTACAAATATACTTTTAAAATTTTATTTTACCCATTCTTTGATTTTTTAAATGGCCGAAAGCTATATTTCAATTTCCGAGGTGTGGAAAAGTATATGAATATCGAAATTACGTATGCTTTATAGAAAAAATATTACAAAACTTCTCATGTTCGGAAATGTTTATATTCTTCCCCTTACTTAAAATAAACGACAAAGAAGAAAATCGCCCCGCGGCAATGCTCACTACCATTTTGCTCAGTTGGCAATGGTGATACTCCTGGCCGCCTGTGACTCAAATCTCTTTACCAAGACCCCTCTAGAGAGACCTCTGTCCAGCGCTGATTGGACAAGGAATGGGAAAGGCTCTAGGTGCTCTAGGTGTTTTATATTCTTTTAACTTTATGTGGATGGATTTATATTGAATATTTCGCAATTAGATATTTAATTCTATCTACGAAATTACACACATTAATTCAGCAAAATACTGTTTGTTTATGTGTTAGAAGTTTATTGATTCTATGGATTGTATTGTTGCCACGAACTGAATTAAAGTGTGTAATTTCTGAGACTGACTTTAATATCTAATTACGAAACATTCAATATAAATCCATCAACATAACGTTAAAAGAATATAAAACACATAGAGCCTTTCCCATTCCTTGCCCAATCAGCGCTGGACAGATGTCTCTCTAGCGGGGTCTTGGCAATGAGATTTGAGTCACGCGCGGCCAGGAGTATCACCTTTGCCAACTGAGCAAAATGGTAGTGAGCATTGCCGCGGGGCGATTTTCTTCTTTGTCGTTTATTTTCAGTAAGGGGAAGAATATAAAAACTTCCTTGCATGAGAAGTTTTGTAATACTTTTTCTATACAGCATACGCAATTTCGATATTCATATACTTTTCCACACCTCGGAAATTGAAATATAGCTTTCGGCCATTTAAAAAATCAAAGAATGGGTAAAATAAAATTTTAAAAGTATATTTGTAATGCGGAGATGTCGTCGTCTTCGTAAAAAAATAATGAAGTGAACCAATTAAATATTTTGGCCGTGACGAGATGAAGAAGACGACCGTTTCGCCGTTTTCCTAGTTTTTCGCGTGTTTTTCTTCACTCTTTCGACCGTAGGAGCTAAACTTTTACATTTACACACTATTAAATGAATGAATTTTGTAGTCGAATAAACAAGGAGTAAAACGATATATTACACGGCTCTTTGGAGCTCCGGCGGTATTTCGTACGAATGTTTAAAGTTCAGCGTTCTACCTTTTTTTGCGGCGATAGTAGGTCGTCGGCCGACTGAAAGCGTGTCCAAACAATGTAAATCAGTGATCGAGTGAGAGGTAAAGAAAGGGGCCTTATTCAGTAAGGACTCGACTCGGTCGAACGTCGGAAAATACGTGAATTTGACGTTATATGTCAACTTATGAATGGCTCTATTTCAATTTTTCGTGGCTGCGACGTCAAAATGTCTTCACAAGATCCCTCCTGAATTTACAAGATGTCAGATTTACGAAAGGAATAACGCACGAGGAAAGTGAGACACTTGAAACTTGTTAGCGTACACAGAAAGGATTTTTAAGATATTTATTTATTTTTCGTGGAACATGGTGAGGCCTTGAAATCCATATATATATATATATATATATATATATATATATATATATATATATATATATATATATATATATATATATATATATATATATATATATATATATATATATATATATATATATATATATATATATTGGAAGTAACGTCCGCGATGATATCTATATCTGAGATACAAACCATGCCTTAATTCCCGCAATGAACCACTCGGGCTTCGAACCTCAGACAACACGCGTGCGTGTCCACGAGATTAGACTCTCTGTCGATGGTGATAGAAATTCACGCATAATATCGTAATGCACGAGGTAGTCGTTTCACTCGCCTCGCCGTTCGTTGCGCTCGCTATGGAATAGCGGTCAAAGGCTTAACTAGGGACCACACGAGGCAAACTCGGCGTTCACACAATCGCTGTTCAGTTCACAACGAGCGCGTGTTTATCAACACGTGTTTCTTTTCCATTTTAAACTGAAAAATAAAGTGGATCAACACTCAATTGTTTTGAGTTTTTGGAACTCCACCATGGTGAACCTCCTATTTGAAACCCGAAGCATTCACACTGCATAAAAACAAAACAAATCCACGATTCATGGACTCAAGGAATAAATTGAAGGCAAAAAAATAGTTGAATGCTACATTTCGTACCCTCCGCCGGAGGAAGGAAGATTCTTTATAAATCGGGTCCTGGGTACTGCCACGTGTCAACACCAGAATGAAAGAGGATCACTGATTAACGAATGCCAAGAATCAAGGAGGAGGCAAGCTGACGTGGAAACGCAGCTCAATACATACAAGTGCGAGATCAAGAGAATATGTGTTTTGTGCCTGCTACTCAGGGAGATAAGCGACGCAGGATGGATAGCGTCTGAAAATGATGACGCAAATAAAACAAACATTTGCCACACTCACCAATGTGCTCAGCAAAAAAGATGAATAAAAAGAAGCAGACAATTGCGATCTGTATGGACAGCTACATACTGGCAAATGAACTGAGAAACCATCACATCCACGAAAGACATTTTATAACGCACATTGGCGGCCCCAAGGGCAGTAGGGGGGCAATTGCCCCCCCCCCCCCAAACCCGGCGTATTTATTTGTCATAGACCTTAAATTAAAAGCCTAAATTATTTTGATGCTAATTTTGCTATGGAAGTTTTGGTGATTTTTACTTTAAAATTCAGTTAAATTGTACAGAAACTAAAACGGTTTGTAAAACCACGGTTTGCTAAATGAATGAATTTAAATGAAGATAATTTTGGAATCAGTCGCAATTTGGTGGTAATCTAAAAGGAAAATTTAGTAAAAACGCTCTTAGGCAAACTTTTGCTTCCAAACCACTTATAACGCGCCATTTTGAACATAGTTTGTTACGAATTTTCGGGAATGGAATACCCCCATTTTCCTCGGGGGGTATTCCATACCCCAAGAGCCGCTGGTGCCACCCCCCCCCCCCCGCAAACCTCTGGTCTGGAGCCGCCCCTGGATATTGTTGGGCTTTTTTTGCAAAAACCACCTAGCAGTACCATGATATCTACTTTCAGCTCCTATTCTTCTTCTCCTATCAACCTACATGACCCAGTTTCCGTCTCGTCGTCCATTCGCCTCGAGACTTACAATTAAAGTGAAGTGAAGAGAACACTCGAGGCGAGCGTGTGCGTGTGTATGTACACGCGGCGGCGGTCATTCGCGCGTAGTTTGAACGGGGGGGGGGGACGACGACGAATCAAATATATATGTACAGTCCTCGCGAAAGCTTATGGCGTTGCGTAGTAGACGATTTTGGGACTGGAAGGGTCTATTTTCTAAAATCCCGTTGCCGCGGGTGGGAGGGTAGCACCGGCGGGCTAATGTTTACGATTTTCGTTGCCAACATTGAAATTTGTCATATGCCTTCAATGAATTTGAATGCCCCCAGCTATTCACCGCAGTGGCTTATGGAGTGGGCGTCGTCCCTTTTTACCTGAGCGCGCGCCAGGGGGTCACGGCCTGAAGATCTCAGGCCGATGACTCAGAAGTGGACTTATAGTTGCAACAAGTACTAAACTTTTTCTAAAATACTATACAAAAATAAATATCACATTCCTATTACTTGTGATTTTCGTTTTTTTAATAAATTAGGGAAATTATCCATTTTATTTTTGCATAAATAGTATATGTTCCCTATGTCTCTGTAGAATATATATTCTTATATTTCCAATCTTTTGTATTCTCAATGTCCCATTTATTCATCGAATATACATGTGCATAGTGCTAATTTACTAAATTATCTCTTCAAGTACTTTTTATTTTCTTATTTCAGTGACTGAAATCATAGTCTAGAGGCATTCTAAGTCAAATTCCATTCATTGCATTAGCTAAGTAAAAGAAGAATATAAAATGCACTGTTATTTCGTAATTTTATGGTGCATTTCTCAAATCTGGATTTCAGAATTTCACGCGGCTGAAAAGTGTTACAACGTTACTGAAAATCAACGGAATTGCGCGACGTTTGGTGTCTACTTATTCAGTGTTTCAGCGGAATCACGACTATATTTGTTATTTTTTTATGAATGTTAAATAAATTTTAATGCATTTAAAGTAATTGATACACCCAGCTGTGAGGGCTGTGAGTCATCGCGTAAGACCCTCCATTCCACAGCCCCGGCCGCGGAACGGAGGTAAGGCGGGGAAGGGTCGACTACCTGCTCCACGCTTCACGACGAGTCGAATTGTCCAATACGGCTCGGAATTACATTTCTACGCTGAGATACTATGTTGGTCATTATGCCTACCACGCGCTCACTTTCCCCTCCGTTCCTTTCTCTTACCCCTCCCACACATTGCACCCCCTCTGTTCTGCGCATCCAAAGGCCGTAAGCTTTCGCGAGAACTGTAGATGCCACTGCCATCGCGAATCTGTCGGCGAGAGGCAAATCACGAGTGCTGTGCCAACTTCGAAACCTCGAGACCCCCCCTCGAAACCTCGAGACTCGAAAATCCTCGGAGACTCAGAAACAAGCAGGAGACATTCGCGTCTCGCAATGTACCAGAGAGCGGAAGAGACGCGTTCTGCTCCGGTCAACGCGAACGCTCGGATCCTCGCGATTCCAGCAAGTACACTCCTTTTATTCGGCCCGCGCTGGTGCTTACATCATTTTCAACTTTCAATCCGACCTGTGAACATTCCCACCAATCCAAAGTGTGATACCACCTCCCCTCCTCTCCCCACTCCTCCACTGATTCCCCTCCTGCGCTGACAAGGTGTACCGCAAAGAGACTAGCCCTCTTTGAACCTGACCGCGGGCGGAGAAGGACGTATCGGCTTATTGCCACTTGTGACTTGTGATCGTCTTCTATAGACAAAGTTAACGGTATTTAGCCTACGGGCTTTCATATTGTAATAATTGTGATTATATAAATGCTGTTATTTGGAAGTTAGTCAATCTAGCTAAGGTTGTCTTCATTTTTCTCTTGTTTCCGCCCACCAATCATCGCAGTCAATTCACTCGCGACGTCAAGTTTCAATGGATTGAGTTGCAAAATGGTGCCGTGACCAGGATGTGTAAATGCGCTATTAAGAGTCGGAAATTCCATTCGCATTCGTTTGGACAATTCGGATTTATCTTTAATTTATTTACTTGTGAATTGCTCTCTTCTTGGATTACACGAAATTAGACGCTGCAATTTGGGCAGTTGTAAAAAGCGTGGTTCGCCTAGAATGAGACTAAGACTTTCGTAGGGATAAGTAGATGCTAAGGGGAACCTTTTGATTGTCCTCATGTTCAGAGAATATATATTTTTAAGTCACTCTTGAAACAGCGAGAGCATGATAAAATGGACGATCGCTACAACACCCGCCACCCAGTCGAAAGCTTCGCCAGATATTCCCTCGTTCCTCTCCGTTGTTAACGTTCTCTAGTAATAATATCCCCCTCCGGAGTTCCTATTTACGTATATAGAGCACATTTCACTTCACGGCGCCGCAGATAGTCATCAATTTATTAAGTCAGGTGACCTTTAAGTCAGCCATTTCTGTCATTATCACGTCGTGCAATTTTTTAAGTTTGCGTTAATTTTAACATTTACATTTTAACTGAAGCTCCTGAACATCACTGAGTCTTGTACCTTAAGCATGTATTGGCGTATAAAGAAGGGCAGGAAAATTCAGCTTAGTTCGTGAATTCTGGAGCAAAAATATTTTCTAAATCACTTTACGTTTCCATTACGTTGCGATAAAAACCCACTTAAAATATGTCACAAATTCTTAACTTCTACTAAAATAACGGTGACTTTTTGGAACGTAAAAGATTTGCCTACTGTACATAATTTATGAGTCATCATTCTTTCAAAAAAATGTTATTTTCGACTAGCTCCTAATTTAACTCCAACACAACCGGGAAAATGGCGATTTTCGAACTCAAAAAGCCGTGAAAAACCGTGAATTTGACTCCACCACATAAGTGTCCACCCTGTTACAATTTATATATCATTGTTATTCGATGAAATTCCCATCCTGCATATAATTGAGACTTGAAATGCAATTACATACATAGATAGTAAATGCCCCATCAAAAGGGGGCGCTTTAGCTCTGCTGGCCCCAGCAATGAACCGTTCGTACAGTCAGTCGTACGTGGCCAAGGCGTGGTAATTTTAAATAGGCCAACTGGAAGGTTTTCACTCACCTGGATGGGAGTTGCAGCCGCCGCCCCCGGGGGCGGAAGAGGCAGGTGGGGGGTGGAGGCCGCCGGGGGACGAGGGGTGGTGGTGGTGGGCGGGCGGCGGGGAGAGGACCTGGGGGCAGGGCGAGGGGCCGTTGGCCACCACGGCGTCCCCCTCGCCCCCCGCCCCCGGGGGGCTGTTGTCCGGCGGCGGGGCCGTCACGATGACGACGGAGGGCGGCGCGGGGCGGCCCCCTCCGCCCCCTCGGTGCCCCCCCGCAGAGGAGGGCCCCGCTGCCAGGGCCCCCGTGCGCCGAGGGTCGAAGATGGTCGTGATCTCCTTGCTGTCGCGCATTGTTCCCGCGCCGTCACGACGTCAGCGCCCGGCGGCCGCTCCTGATTGGTCCGAGGCTCCCCGTCGCCATGGGCGCCAGCCGCGCGAAGCCTCGTTGGGCGCCATCTTGGTTCCTCTCCTGCGGTTTCCCCACGTGGTCGGTTGCGTCGCACACGCCGTCCCAGAAACTATTTAGGGAAGCACATGCGATGTAATCCAGGCGCAACTTAATGAGCTCGGAAATTCTCTTGAACACGGAAGGACGTCAACAACGTGCGAACATTACAGGGAAACGCACTGACGTAGTTCCTCCGATTAGGCATCTATTCCTTCACTTGCACGATCTCATTCCAGGATCTCTCTCACCCCCTCCAACATTCATCTTTACTCCATCCTGCAAATTTTCCTCTACACCATAGTGACCGGAAAGAACCAGTGGCTGTGTTTTACCGACACACGACTGTGTCGAGGGTTCATATATTCCTTCTCTCCTTTACTGCTTGCTTAACGTGGGTCTCGGTGCGTCTGACACCCATCTACGAAGTGCCCATGAGGAGGATTAGGGAGGTGAGGGATTTGGTAACTTGATCCCTCGCGTGTAAGCTGCACGAAGGTCAACTAGTTGGCTGCTGTACTCGCCTGTAATGATAGAAGACTGTGATATAGGCATAGGTAACATTAAAACTACAGATATCTCTAAATAGTTCGAAATCTAATTAGTTCGACACACCACAGAAAAACGGCAACCATAAAAATCCCCTATTCTTTCAACTGTCGAAATACAGGCAGGAAGAGGAAGCATCTAAATTTTCAAACTAATGATATTAAAGCCGCTGGGCTGCAGCCAGCTCAGAAATGTCAAATAAATGGGAGTGCCGAAGTAATTAGATTTCGTGCAACTTAAGAGACTAGGCGCATATAGTATTTCAAATGTCCCGTCCACAATCACCTCCCCCGCTTGACTGTCGCTAAATATAGACGCCAGGGGCCATGGCGGGTCGCCCCGACGCCAATGCCCGTCGCGATTATCCTCTTCTGCCTTCCAGTCGAGGCTTCAAAAACATTGTGATGTATGTATCCACAAGAGTCGAATCTTTAACGAGAGAAGAAACGTTAAAACGCCTGAGTTCCTATCCAGTTGTGTATCGTGAACACTAAGTGATTGTTGCAACGTGGTACCACGCACGTCCACGGCAATTATCGCTTATCTGTAATATCCATCCATATATCTCAAATGAAAGGTTTTCTCGACCTCTTATATTATACGGCGCAATAAAGCTACAAAACTGACTCAATCACTGACTCACTCATTGATACGAATTCCTGGGCATTTCTAATTGAGCTAGAAGGTTGACATTTTAAGAGGAGGGTTGGAATTTGATGTCGAGTCAGGGAAAAATCGAAAACCTCAATATTTTTAGTTCATTTAAAGCATTGATAGGATTTTGTTTTTTAATGGGATTAAACGGGAAAAGCGAATAATTTCAGTGTAGAGTAATTTTCTTTCATTCATTAAAATATGAAAAATTGAGATACAAGTTTCATTCTTCGACCAAAATGAGACCAAAACATCAAAACATTTAATTCTTGCAATCGATTGATCTCTTTCGATCGATAAACTGAATTATTTCAATTTTAAACGCAAAATTAATGCAAATTTCGATCTTTTTTCATTTTCGTTGCTAGGCAATATTTCATTGTTTCCGAGGGTAAAGGTGAGCTTTCGTCTCGCACTTGTTTTCGCGATTTTCACCCACTTTAAACAGAGATATCAGAACCAATTTCACCTCACTTATTATGCAAGCTTTGCAAATTTTGTTAACACTTTCAACACAACAATGCATCAACTACTTTAGAAATGAGAAACTTTCAAACCTGAGAAGTGCGTTTTTTCCTCTCCGCCATATTGTGAAAAAATGCCGTTTCCTCTTTTCCACTGTACGTAGCGCAGCGATCGAGCAGTTGGTTCTCTAGCATATACACGCCTTTTCTACACAGTTTCTTCCCTCCTTCCACTCAAACTCGCCCCGCAACAGCCATTTACTACAATGCAATTCCATTCATTCCACCGCAGTAAACATTGCACATTTCACTTCAAATGAAGGATTTACACTTCCTTTTCACTCACATTCATTCCACTGTACTAATAACATTTCGCGTATCACTTTAAATGGAGGATTTACACTTCCTAATTGAGCGTACACGATTGGCAAATCATGGCGACCATACACCACACACGCAAGTCAGAAAATGATTAATGCCAACTACTCTCAACAATTAACTTCCAACTGTTGACAGTTAATTTCCCCCTTCCACACTACCCGAGAGAACTCCGTCAACAATACTATTTCATTAGCCTCTAACAAAAGCCCACTTATTATTAACGTTGTGACCTGAGGGATTCTATTCTTAAAATAATACGCGAAATAACATTTTAGCCTTCTACCAATGCTCACCAATAAAAACCAATAAGCGTGAGGGATTCTATTCTTAACATAATACGCGAAATAACATTTTAGCCTTCTACCAATGCTCACCAATAAAAACCAATAAGCGTGAGGGATTCTATTCTTAACATAATACGCGAAATATCATTTTAGCCTTCTACCAATTCCCACCAATAATCACCAATGAGCGTGAGGGATTCTATTCTTAAAATAATACGCGAAATAACATTTTAGCCTTCTACCAATTCCCACCTACAATCACTAATGAGCGTGAGGGATTCTATTCTTAAAATAATACGCAGAATAACATTTTAGCCTTCAACCAATGCCCACCAATAATCACCAATAAGCGTGAGGGATTCTATTCTTAAAATAATACGCAGAATAACATTTTAGCCTTCAACCAATGCTCACCAATAATCACCAATGAGCGTGAGGGATTCTATTCTTAAAATAATACGCGAAATAACATTTTAGCCTTCCACCAATTCCCACCAATAATCACTAATGAGCGTGAGGGATTCTATTCTTAAAATATTACACAGAATAACATTTTGAAACTTCAACCATTCCCAGAAATGCCCATTTCCTCGTTATCGATCGCGCTAAAAATGCGTCTTCCGCTATTCAAACTCACGAAAATGAGTTTTTCACTTTTGATTATAACCAATTCGTGTTTAACTCCATTTGCCCGCAAACCTCTTTGTGGGGTGGGTTCAGGGCAAGTTACGGAAGGGGAAATCGTTTTCCGCTTTTCCAAATCACGGAAACGCAGTGAAAATCATCATTTTGAAACGTCCTCGACTCCCAGATATGCCCATTTACAAATCACGAAAATGCCTTGAAAATCATCATTTCGAAACGTCCTCGACTCCCAGAAATGCCCATTTCCACAAGAAATGCGTTTTTCACTTTTGAAAATGGCCAAATCGGGCCCGCGTACCGTCCCACCCTAGCACCCCTGTTTCACTCCATAGGCCCGTAAGCTTGTTGGGGGGGTGGGGTAAAGGCATATTGTAGAGGTGAAATTAGTATTATCCCTCTAACGGTTGTTCGTGAAAACCTCCAAATATGGCGTCGAAAACGGACGAAAAAATCGAAAAATTGGTCATTTTCAAACGTCTATATCTTAAAAACTACTAGTCACACCGGTATGATTATTACATTTTTACAAATCCGAATTCTTCCTCTACTCCCAGGTATCACATTCAATTTCGTCAGTTACCTACGTTTTTCAAAAAAAAATTTGAAAGTACGAGACGAAAGCTCACCTTTACCTTTCCGAGATTTGCAGTACCTTATACCGGCTGTAAAGGCTGCATTTAAGGGAATTTCACCTTATCGAGGCGTATTTCAATACCTTCAAAACGATATTATGCCTTCGACCTGCATTATTAAATGGACAGGTGCTATCATTGCAACGCTGTTAAGCACTGACAAGTGAGTATAATTTCTTCCACTCCTTCCTGACCTCTACCGTAGCTTTGATACTCCCCTCCATGTGCTCATGCTCACGGCATCCGTTGGGATATTACTCCTGAAACAATCCCTCCACCTTATCCTGGGTTTCCCTCTATCTGTTTTTCCGTATTTCAATAGCTTTTAGCGTTATTATGCCTTAGACCTACACGATTTACAATGGTTTATCATGAAACGGATACATTGTTGTCATTTATAACCCTATCTTCTCAACCTTATTCTTAACCCCATAAACGAAACGAATACAAAAAAAATCATAAACGACACACAGTAGTTACACTTTCACATCTCTAAACCGTAGTCATGCTCTGATATAACATATTCAAATCTATGAAAAAATAACGAGCATTCTCATTACAATGATGCTTAGAAAATTTATTTGGTGGAGGCAATGAATTGATTTATACCTCAATAGATGGAAAGAAGACTACATAAAGAAACCTCTTCTTTCCTTTTTTCAAAGCTTAACCTTCCGGCGGCAGGTGCGCTTTTTTCAGTCACCCGAGCGGTCGCGTTGTGTACGCAGTACACGAAAAGACGTTAATAAAGAATAAATTTGGAGTTTTGTTATATAATGGTTAATTTGTCATAGGTTAGCAATATTATTTATATAACCGTTCACATTTCACGCGCTTATTTTTTATTATTACTTATTTTAATAGCTGTCAAGCTTGCCGAAGAAATTTGTTCCTCGGCGTCTTGTAGGCACTAAAGGCAAGTGACGAATACTCGATTATTTCTGCTGCTAACGTATTTACCACATGCCATATCACAGTAGAATTGTTATTTACACATGGTTTACATCTCCGTCTTTTCGCAAAATTCACGGGAGGAGTAATTTTTACTTAAGAGTGGTGGCAGCACTTCAAGTACCTATGCTTCCAATCGGACGGCGGTGTCAAAACAGTCGATTTTGACACTAAATTCCCCTTTTTAAAGACCCACGTCTAGATCGTTTCTGAATATTCTTCTATGATTGAAAGAAAATAAATTCCCCAAGGCCGTACTCTTTAATGGACAACTTATAATATAAGAGGTCGAGATAAGAAGTCAGAAGATATGATATAACTTATATTCTTCTATGATGCTGTTCTTTATCTTACCATGTTTACTGAATAGACAAAATCTGAGTTTATTCCATCTATGTATATTCAATAAAACAAAATATCATGCAAGTGGTGGGCCACGGGCTACGCACATTTTATCAACTGTGTTTACTGCACCTTTAGTTTCATTGTAATGTGCTATAATGTTTGGTCTGTGGGTAGCTGCATTGATGTCATGCGTTGTAAGCATTCGAACGATGGATTTGAGATTCGGGACGCATAGCACGAGGGCCACGTTTCTTTCGAATCCAAGCAATTAAATACGTACCACTTACTTACCTCGCTTCGTTCGGTAGAAATTCGTGTGTGGGATTTCTAGCTTGCTTTTCGACACCTCCCCGATCAATGTAATTTTTATCATAAGAAAATATTGAGCTAATGCATAGTGTACCAATTGTAAGTGGGAAGAGTACTGTTTACATTTTCTAATGACTACACGATACGTTTGGCTATAACTGACGGTTAATTTGATACTTCACGACGCGTTTTGCTTTATTTTTCCCCAAAGACTGCTTTTAAGAAAATAATTTCTGCACACTACGAAGGCTGTTTGTACAAATAAGGAATAGCAAAAGGGTCCCAAGTTGGTCCCATTACATAAAAATGGACGCCAACCGCCGCGTAGCACACGTACGCCAGCCCGTCGGAAGGTTAATTGAAATGTGAAAATCCATTTATTTCAATTAGCCGGAATGATATTCGTTCAATGCCCAACTATTTAATAGTTGCTATGGTTTTCTATGCATATGCGTTAGAAGTTGCTAAATGGCACATGGGTTGGGACAAAAATATATATCAAACACAAATTAACAACATTCAAAGCATTTATATCGATCACTGACTCATTCATTCATGGTTAGAATGCTTAAGTTATATTCTTTGCTGATATAAATTTATAATCGTCTAACTATTAAAGATTATTATAGTTTTAGTACACAATCATTAACGTTCAATGTTGAATGGGGGACCCCCGGAGCCCACGGACCGTTTTGCTATCCACGAAATATTTTATGCGGCCTGCGAAAAGATAATTATCCGGCTCACATAGCTTACAGATGCAAATCATTTTACTTTAAAGGCCAAGTCATTCAAGGTAAGAAGTCCTTGATCATTTTATTGGCTTCGATACTACACATGTACGTCAGAATTATGATGGGGTTCATAAGCATCTTGCTCTCGCATTTCATGTTTCACAGAGAAACATCATATCAAAAACTTGCGTGCTACTTTCAATTACAACGCCATATTCATCTTCAAAGAGTCCACTCAATCAAGCTTATGTTTTTCGCCTATTTTCTTTGCTAGCTCATTACTCGCATCTTTGAGAATTTTCGTGTACTTAGTAAGGACATAATTACTACGCTATTTTATATTTATTCAAAGTTCAGGGTGATTACAAAAGAATGCGTCGGTTTCAAAGATCTGTACTTTTCAAACTATAAGAGCTACAGAGCTGCGCGACCTCTTAAAAATGGCCGGTTAAAATGACCTCTACTTCTTTCGGTTACCCATAGGAGGTGCTAGTTGCCAAGATAAGAGCTTTTATCACTCAGTTATTGTTTTCACAAGCTTAACGATGACATCAACTCAACTAAAGTCGTGTCGAGTGTTGCAGTACGCGAAAAGTGAGTCTGTTACAATAGTGAGCAACGTGCTTTTTGGCGTGAATCTGACATTGATCCACCACACGAATCGAACATCTTACCGACTGCCTACTAACAGCGAGGAATTTAAAACACTCATAACTTTGGCTGTGAAGACAGTAACTGCTGACATGCTTCACAGAGTGTGGGAGGAATTTGAATATCGACTTGAAGTTGTTCGAGTTACTCAAGGAGGACATATTGAACATTTGCGATGTTTTTTTTCAACAAAAATAGAGAATGTATCGGTCATTTTAAGAGGTCGCGCAGCTCTGTCGCTCGTACCATTTGAAAAATACCGATCTTTGAAACCGAGGCATTCTTTTGTAATCACCCTGTATTATTACAAACATAACCACGGGAATTTCCCCGAGTTCCAGAACAGAAATAATTTAGTTTTTTTTAATATTACTAAAAGAGTAAAATTAAAAGTATCCATGGATAAGAACGTTCTTTCTGGTAATTTTACATGAAAAAATCCTAAAACAATGAAACTTAGAGAACAATATGCTATACCTACATACGTATATACACTGTAAGTGTGTGTGTCTGTCCCACACGTGACACAAGGGACTTCGAGAGAGGGAGGAGACATTCGGGGAGGAACTCAGTTCGTAAAAAACAAAACCGACCGGAAAAATAGTAAAAAAAAAAAACTGCGAGGAACAATTTCAATGGGGTTAATTTCTCCCCCCCACGTTCGTCACATTTCGGTCCCACACACACGTAAGAAAAGTGAAGGATTGAATGCGAAATTTAATCGTTTCTTGTCCTTTAAAGAAAGAATCGTAGGGGAGAGTTGTACAAAACGGGGACCCTTAATATCTTTTACTATAAATAATTAAAAAAATAAATATTTCAAGATTCTTTGTGATTCACAATGTTTTTACACTTCTTAAGTTACTGTTCCAAGCATACTTTTTAAATATTGCATTTTAGTTTTAATCCTATAGCGCAATTAAAAACAAAACCCATAATCCCTTTTTATACAACTAGTCGTATAAAATGGGGTACGTATAAAAACCATGAAAAACATACGCATTTTCAAAAATTTTCTTTAATTACAAAGCAAAGAACTAAAATTTAAAAAAATTGAGTAAAGCAATAGAGACTAAACATGAATGAACGAAAAAATATAAATTGCTTCTTATAGCACATTTAGCCTAAAAAACCACAATAGTCACAAATAAATGTGTCGTCTTCTTCTTCAACATTGGAGCTAGCCTTCATGAGCCCAGCCTCTGCATCCAGAACACTGGATCCTTTCCTTTTGAATTTACATAGTTCATTGCAAAAAATGCAGGCTGCATCAGCGTCTTCGTCTGATGATAATACATCCTTGTAGTCAGTTGTAGTGACGATACGCAGTGAATCGCCACACGTTAAAACCGTTAATGGTAATATGTGAAACACCTCTAACTCTCCACAAAAGAAGTGTCAAGTAACGTGTAGTGGCAGTATGCATAGCCATTTTGGCCATGGATAAGCTCAAAATGTCTTGAGACTAGTGAAAATAATTCTAGCTTTAAAACCCTTATGCGGTGTACAAAACGGGGATGTCCCCGTTTTAGACTACCTTCATTGTCCCCATTTTATCCGCCAGTGCAGCTTACGAATAAAAATTGCGTATCTTAAACTATGTGTGAGATATCTTTACAACTAAAACATTAAAATGTTGCCTAAATGCTAGTAAATACAACTGCAAACTTATAAAATGTTATTATATATCAATTACGGACTTATATAAGTTGTTATTACATGACAAACTTGTAAAAAAAAGTCAAAAAGACTTACTTGACTCATAACAACGCAAGAAACAGCCTACCGCAGGCACAACTAGACTCAAACTGCCGTTATACTTGCTGCGGACATTAGTACTGTGTTTTGCCGTGAGTAGAAGTACAAGTCAGGGAAAACCCAACTGTCCCCATTCAAGCCGCCGTCCCCGTTTTGGACGTCCTTCCCCTACGCCAAGAAAATCCTCGCACTTCACAGAGATCATACACAAACCTTAAAAACATATTTCTTATGTGTTTTCCCCCCGTTAGGTCAGATCGCAGGTATCATGTCTTATACATTTATATTAACTCCTCCTTTTTTATAGGCATGGCGCATTTCGACTACAGCCGTAAGACAGTTACTTAAGTTAAATTACTCAGGTTAAGTAAGAATGAGTGTGTCTGTTATTTCACATGTCTCCTTATAAAATATTTCATGGCAGCCCTACGTTGCGAAATTCAATGTTAGTATCACATATATTGACGAAAGTGTTTACTGACCGTCCTTAATATAGCCTCGAAGCGCAAACGATCTAAGGTGTGCACGACCACATTGTATTCATGGCCATCAGATCTTCTGAGCGGTTAAAATTTGGATCTCGGTGCACAGTGAGTGGGCTGATATCGAAAAAAGCTGGCCAAAAATCCAATTTTCGACTTTTATATTTAGAACCGGGAATGAAATTTCCAAATTTAAGAAGGTCCATTTGATGTTAAACTGAAGTTAATTTTTTTTCAAAAACATTTATCAAATTATTACAGCCCGCCAAAAATTAATAAAAATCAATGAAATCTGGAATGCGAGATTTTTACGAAATATTTCAAAGTTTGTTTCCCAGGCAATGGGATATCATAACGAATTAGACAATTTTAAGAATATATGTTTATAGTATTAATATTATAGATACTAGAGAGCTAAATGTTTTGCGGACAACCCTTTATTTGATAACTTTATAATTTGTTTAAAATATCACTGTTTTTTGATAATTTTTTACATGTTGCTACGATAAAAGTACTTATCGCCGCTTGCCGCTCCTGAGATATAAACACCAGGAGTTAGATTGAAGTCTATATTATTAGACGGAAAAGAAATAGCTTGCACCAACTTGCACCCCTTCTTTTATTTCGTGGTAAAACAAAATGATGTCGGGCCCCTTGACGCACCACACACGTGGTAGGCACTCAGGAACTTAGCGTTAAATGCGTAGCAGTCTGTTTGAGAGGCTGGATTTTTCCTATATCTTGAGTACACTGTGCTTACCACTTATTCTTTGTGCTGCCTTCATGGCATGTACCCTCTTCTAATGCTTTTACCCTTGGGTCTAATCCCGCATCCGCGTGCGGGCGGTAATAAACCTAACGGTCCGCGCGCTCACCATGCCCTTTGTCCGCAGCGGCTACTCTCTTATGCACCAAGATTTGTTCTTTTACTTTCAACACGTGCATGTTACCATTCTGCATACTGTGTTTTTCCAAAATATACCCTCTACGCGATTGGCTAGAGTGTTCCGTTCATTTGTGGCCGAGTGCTTGAAATCAGTCTCCCTTCAGTATTCGTTGTCGAGGTTTGTGCTGAAGGACATTCACAGTGCCATTGCCCAGCTATGGATCCAACGAAAGTGACTCGCCAAAATTTACGTAGAAAATACAAGACACTCCTCTTGAAAAAAGAGGAGTGTCCATGGATCAGAAGAAATCGTTCGTGCTAGAGATTTTTTACAAGAAACATAATTTGGAAGGAGACGGGAAATTACAAACTTTGCTTGCAACCTTCATTCTAAAAGTTTTTTTTCCATCAGTATTTCGGAAAGTGGGCTGAGTGCTCTAGATTGAACTGCAGATTTGTAAAGAAAAGTAGAATTTGGATAAAACAGCCGATAAGATTTCCTGCCGCTGTGTTAAAATATCTCCCATGTGCATCTGCATCAGGTGAGTGCTAATGCCAGCGGAAAATGATAAGACGTAAGCAACTAGCTGAATATTTCATTCCTTGTTTTCTTATGTTACGAAATATTATTATTTATTTCTTTATTTATCATTATTTTAGGCTTATCAAAAAGTACACCTCGTGGAAGACCGTCAGTGGATTTTGAGAGTGGAAGTGCTTGGTCTAAGCAAAGAATATTAGTGAAATTGAGAGGTTCCACTTCCCTAGAGGAGTTAAGTGTAGCGACTTCCATGGAATTACGCGCTGTAGGAGACGATGCAGCAGTGAAGGCTGTGGAAGAGGTGACAACTACAACCCCAAAAACAGGAAAGCGAATGCTTTCTAAATGGAGGGCTAAAGACGCTCCAAAAACAGAGCTCTCGGAAGAGGAAGCTGTTTCTCTGATTGTGACGGCGCAATTGACGAAGATCCAATATCTCCTCAATCGAGAAACGGCGAAATTTCATGGGCACGATATATATACAAATGATGATAGGGTAAAAATAGCATAAAAGGTGGCTTATCCGGAAGGGATAATCATTTCAGAAGAAAAGTGTGAAGTAGAATTACAGTCTCTGCTTTATCATAGGGCTGCAAGAATTATTTCTTGCATTGAAGGATTAGGCAAGGAAATTTTCGCTCCAACATGTAAATTGATATGTAAGTGGGGCTTCGATGGAAGCTCTGGTCACTCTCACTACAACCAAATGTTGCAGAAATCAAATTTGAAAGATGACAGCTTTTTCGCCACCTCTCTCGTGTATCTGCAAATGTTGGACTCAGCATCTGGTAAACAAAAATCGAACATACTTTTGATCTCGTTTTAAATGATAACCGTTTCTAAACAATTACGTATGTGGCGCAAATATTTCTGAGATGTATGAGCTCGAGAGGATGAATTCAATGGTGGTGGATGAATAAAAAAATCATTTGGATTACCTCCACTCCATTGTTACATACGATTATTTGAGTGTCTTCTCCAAATCTCTTATCGCTTGAAAATTAATAAATGGAGGGTAAGTGAAAAGTTCGATGTAGGTACTTAGTATAATTTATTCCTATAATGCCCCATTTATTATTCTACAATATCTATAATTGGCCACATTTTCACCTGAATTTCGTGATATCTCTCAGACCAAAGCTACCAATAGGAGCAAAAATGCGTTAGAAAAGAGGATGAAAGAAATCCAAGAGGAATTTAAAAAAAGAATGGAATTTTAATAGACATACCAAATCCTGGTCCAGGAACAACTAGTGATGGAAACACTAACCAACGCTTTTTTCCAATCCTAAGCTTTCGTCGGAAATTTTCGGTATGTTGGCAATTTATTGCTTTAAGAATATTCCCAAAATTGAAGCTCTATCATCAGCATATTAACTGTATATTACCAAATAATTAAAACGTATTTATGTTCCAATTCTAGGTATTGATGAGGAAATTATTGAAATATTTTCCACAATTTTGAAAACCTATAATCTGGGCTTCAAGCAAACCATACCGCGTTCTCTAACTATTGCTCCAGCACTGCTTCTCATTATGTACAGTTGTACCCATGGTATCATATGCCAACTACTGTCCACAAAGTGTTCCTTCATAAAGCGACTATTGCAGAGGCGGTAGTGCTCCCGATAGGCCAGCTATCAGAGGAAGCCCTTGAATCGAGGCACAAGGACATACGAAGATACCGGATGCATCATATGCGAAAAATTTCGTGATCTGCTGAATTCGAGGATCTTTTTCGAAGGCCTCTTCTTACTTCAGATTCGTTCATATCAGCATATGATGTCCCAAAAAAAAGAAAATTATACCAAAAGAAGCTTGGGACCTCCTTCTGGTGGAACTGCCCACCAGTTCCGATGTGGATAGTGACGCGACTCGAATAAATATAATTCATAGTTTAGTGCATTCATACCTATCATTTATAATTATTTTTTGTTTTTAATTTTATATTTTACATATTTAACAATTAAATGTATTGTTTTTAAACTCATCCTGCTTTTGAATTACTACTCTGTAAGTTAAATTAACTTTTGATACCGTAACGGTTCAGGTAAACGATTTTCAGATTTCACCGTCTCCGCCATTTTGTTTAAAACTAGGTCTCGGTGCCATTAATTGGGTCAATATTTCGGGATTTACATTAGGAGTCTAAAATTATTCAACTGAGAAGAAATCATGGTTCTTATTTAAAAAATGTGGAAGATATGATTTTTGGCTTTCTGATTTCAGCCCACTGTGCGGTGATATTTAACCTACTGCTAAAATTGCTGCCACAAATACCTAGAAGATAATATTCTTCATTCTCAGTCGCATGCTGCATTAGATAAAATGGCTAATCGTTTTTTCGGTATTTTTCATTCTCCTCATAAATTTAGGTTTCAACCGGAACCTCTCACGTGCCATTGGCTCACGTGAAAGGCACTGGCGTCTTGAAGATTTAAGTGATTTAGTGGAAATTCGCATAAACGGTTCGGCGACATCTTTTGATGTCGTGAGGCCCTAACTCGGCGTCGCAATGTCCCCGTCGTCATGACGATCGATTATTTTTCAACTTAACGCATAATTATAACTTAAGATCACAAGGTTTTCAATTTTAAACTTGAGAGCGATTACCCACTCGGCGGGAATTTCCCATTCCTTCACCATTAGGGTCCAAAACAATTTCAATGGCGTCTATGTCGGGTGAGTATGAAGGCCAGGCTTTATGCAAGTACCTGCATTTTCCTAAAAAAAGGAAAAAAAACAACTGCTTGTTGTTGCAATCCGTTGTGTAATAAATTGAACAGTTACATTTCATGAAAAGCACTTCTTCTTCCCTTTGGACACCCCTCGGTTCTCGAGGAGATAAGTGATCAGTCGTGCGCAACCGCGTATGTAATTATATAATGCACCGTCACTTTACCTCTTCGCAGGACGACGAGCGAAACAAAAGAAGGGGAACACGGAATGATAAGACGATTCGCGGGGTGTGACGTTAAATACCAGCGAAAGTGGCGCCGCTCAGTTTTTCTGTTGAAGTTGTTAGCAGACCATTCCTACCACAAGGAACCTCCATGGCCGCCGGACTTACTTAATATGTACATATGTAGTAAGAAACCCAAGACGCATCGAGGCATTATCCCTATGACTATGCAGCCACGGTGGCATTACTACCGACGTACGGGTTGCCACGAGCGTAGGGGACTAGTAGTAGTAGCAGTAGTACATGGTACATAATCGGTGCATCGATTAAGATAGTTTGAGCGAGATAGTTCCCTAGTCATAATGGAGACAATATTCAAATTTTATTTTTTTATTTCAGCATCTGTAAGAAGGATGAAATAAATATTGTAATATTAATGGCGCAAAGACATAGTTATATATGACCAAAATTATTTGAAATTAAATAAATAAAGCTATATAAGTCTCTAACTTGACTCATTTTTTCCCGCCGTACGGCTAAAAACCCTTCAAAACGGCAGGTTTTTTTTGCAATTCTGTCAAAATTACTGTGGTCTGCAATAGATTATAATTTATAAATAGTTGAGAAAACATGCAATCTACACAATGTTAGTTTGTTGACGATATCTAGGTGCGAGGTGCAGTGGCGGATCCGCGGGTGGGGGGGGGGGTAACTTCCCCCCCCCTCCCCCAAGAGGTCAGGCGAACAAAAGAATAGGATTCGATAGTAAACTTCATTGTACCAAAAGCTTAATAGCATTGACATTGCTATAAGAAAAATATCTATCTCGCATAAACTATGTTTTTCTGTAACAAGTTGTTTCGGGCATTTCAAGCTAGGCAGCGGAAGATCTGAATCTCACGGAGAGAAGATGAGTCACAGGCTTCGTCTATCCCTCATTTGTCTTGCCTCTTGCAAAGCTGCTTCCCACATCGACTAAAATGTACAAGGGATCTTTGGCTTGTGTCGGTCACTTTGTTTAAAACAGCCTCCCCTGACTCCTTAAAAAGTATTGGCTTACCTATTTCTATAGTAGTTGGCGGGGGTAAACACATGGCATTTATCATGGTACTAATGCATTGGGTAGGTCGCTCCCGTGAACGAAAATGCGTCCGTTCTGCGCATCCAACACTGTGACGTACGCTGGAGGACTAGCAGCGGCGGAGCATTTGAAAAGGAACTGGGATTTTCCACGTAACCGGTGGTGTCAACCAAACCACTTTTATGGAACTTCTTAACACATGCAAAATACCTAGTAAATAACTTAACTGTCATCGCATGACAACTTAAAAAAAACATTGAATATCGTTGATGTTCAATATGATGTGGTGTTCGTTGAACGAAACGAATTCGTCAGATACCAACGGGTGCCGATGGTATCTTCTTAATGAAAACTTATTTGACATTATGAGATGTTATGTCACTTTGATAACGCTGAGAATTATGCTGCTATGTTACCCTGAGTGATAAAACGGCTTTTAGAACTCAAGGGAGCATGAAAACACAAAGCTTGTGTTCAAGAAGTAGTACGGTGAGTGAGATTGTCGCTAACTTACAACATAAAGAAGAAACTGAGTGAGTACTACATTCATAGTCGGCATTGAAATATCAATTTCAAAAGAAGGCAGATACGATATTTTAGAATGTAAAATTCTTTAGATATCATTAAAATAGATGAAACAATTGATATGCACATTCTTTTATCCTTATTTCATGGGCATACGAAGCTGGAAATTCGGCGAATTCTTGATCATGCGATCAAAATTAGAACATGTTCTATTTTTGCTCGCATGATCCCGTGAATGATCGCATGATACGAGCGCACGACGTCCATCTTGGTTGTTTTGATATTGAACTCAATTCACTTCGCTAAAGCAAACTCATAATAACATATAATGAAGGCAAGGAAAGTCATATCAATGTATTTGGAAATAAATATCTCTGTAGGCAGGATACATTGCACACACTTTGGCAGACGTGGAATGGTCATTTGGTTAAAACTATCTTGGAGGTTTCGCAATATGAAAACATCGAAATCTCATAGGATTAATTTTAATAGATATGACCAGACCTTGAATTGTTTTTTCAGGGCTGCAGTACAACGAGTACAACATATCTGGCCCTATTTTGACTACAGGATGGACGGCAGAAAAATGTTCGTAACGATATCAACACTACTGCTTTCATCAAAGTTTTAGGCTAAAAACTATGGGAGATACTACCAAATGCAGAAACGCAGAACAGATCTTAGAGTAATGATCTCTCTTTGTAACTGGTTATTGAAATAATCATACTTGTATTCACATATATCATTCATTCCTCACCGCCGACTGAATATATTACCTATATATTTGTATAAATACCCGATTCCGAGCAAGGCATGATGGACGAGTGGGTAGCGTGTCCGACTCACAATGAGATGAGTGAGTGGAGAAAGCCGTTTCAAATCTGCTGAATGGTGAGAATATTTTGATCGTTTTCCTACGTTCCTTTGCAAACATTTTTTAACATATCGTTATAAATTCATAATCCAAAGAACTGTGTTTTTTTCAAAACGTTTAAAAACTTAAAACATTTCGTCCAGATCATAATCAGACCTGCTGCAAGCACCACATATCATTTTAAATAGCAATAATTTCATTTTCATGTCACCTGATATTAATATCGGGTGACCATCTTCGTTGTTTTGATAGTGAGTTCTTCAATTCGCAGAATTAAACCCTTATTAAAAAATATTGATGGAAACTACCGCAATATTTCATTGCAAATGATTTAAAGAACACTGTAGGCAGTACGCAATGCATAAAGTCGTCATTTCGTCGGCATGCTAGAACCCACTTCATTTTCATAGAAGTTTCTTGAGGGAAACGAAAAAATTTCAATTTCCCCTCGCCATTTCTTCGGCTGTTGTTGCAGCCAAATACAGCGCAGGAAGACATCTTCACGGAAGATACTTTTCCTCAGGGAATAGGAATTACTCCGAAGGGCTAATCACAAAGCAAAATCCACAATGATCCAACCACGGAATTCTCTAGCTCTGTCCTCCACGCAACGTCACACAGTCGATACTATCGCAGCACAGAGGTATCGATAGATGACCGAGATGCGCAACGGCCTACCTATGTGTTAGTACCATGGCATTTATTAAGTTTGTTGGTTGCTGACTGACTGTGAGCGTATTTGGGCGCCAACGCGGTCTCATTCACTCTTTGCCGCGCGCAGATGCAATCGATGAAGTAGTATTGTTCTTTGAATGCGTCACAAATTGTTTTGTCCCGTTGACGTCTCCTTTGGCACTTCGTCTTGGGCTTCGTCTACTTAAACGCGTCTTTTTAATGTGGGTACTGCGCGGCCAGATTAATAATTTTCGCTTCGTCGACGGATTTTGAGTGGATTTTTGTTTAGCAGGAGTTCTCCTGATTAACTCTTTCAATTAACAATACGATGAAGAGCCTGGGCATAGTGATTTACTATGCTGGATCTGATACTTCTCCTGACAGCGGTCGAATCCTACTATATTCACGGATCACTGCATGCCAGTAAGTCATTTGATAGTATTACAGTACGCGTATAAAGTGTGGTGAGTACTTATTTTAAATATTACTCAGTGCATAACTATTATAACAATATATGATATCTCCCTTCTGTTATTATTACTCCTAATATCGCGATTAGATTCTAAAACGCATGAGTCAGTATACCTGTTATCCTGAAATAATTGGTAATTAAATACCATTATGTAATGAAAAAGGAACTCCACTGTTGTGGAACTTCGAAACATGCGTATCTTATTCATTCTCAGTTATCACCGTAGAGCTCCCATAAAATAATTCATAAACTATCTAAGGTTTCTAGAATTTGTATCACTCGCTGTCATTAGGAAAACTACCGATTACTAAATCCCACTATACCGCAATCTATTTTTCTGGCAGTAAAAAGACACCGGGTAATGTTTATTTTAAAATGCTCCTAAATATTTTCGACAACCATTTTATCCCCATATAAAAATTTTGTTATGATTCTCGGCTTGACTTTATCTTGTAACTTCTCTTGGAATACGCATGTTGTCGAAATATCAACCAGAGTCAATAAAATGATTTATTGGTTGAAATTTTGAAAATAATTTCGTCCGTGTGCCATCCGAAAACAGGTTGTTTTTTCCTCATATGCTCCCGATTTTTACTGTCATAAAATTACTTTAATGAAACATAGACTTAATTTAATATGCTCGAGGTATTTTTTTAATTTCGTAAATTCTATTATGTTTCATCATATTCAAGACAAGTACGTCGGTTCTTTCCCACGGAGCGTAGAAAAGTCTTTCTCGGATGGTTTCTTAATTTTCCCTTTGGTTAATTACGTGTCAAAACGACCAAAAAACACCGATATTAACATTGACCTCTTCGATTTTGGTATCTCTCGTTTTACCACATGGTTGGACATGCCCAATTGTTTTGCAAAATATGCATCCGTCGCCTTAGTAACGGGAGTAAGAACATCTGAGCTCGTAAATTTATGCTTGAGTTGTCCTCGGTATCTCCGGATGTATGACACTTATGTCAACGCACATATTCTCTTTTGAAAGAAAAAAGCAAAAGTAATATTATGATAACATTAGTTAAAATTTAGAGCATTAATTTTTATTTTTTAAACACTAAACGCGTTTTATGCAAAAACGTACCCCTTCAACCATGCTATTTTTATCTTTTGTTGATAAATTTGTTAGCTTTCATCCTTCAAGTTGTTTAATGGTAATTTTTCTCTCAAGGGAATAATTAATTTATATGTGTTCGCATATTAGCTTTTCGCTTCTTTAAGTTTCGCGGCATCCTGGGCTCGGGGGATGACGGTGGATTTATATATAGGCGAGCAAAAACACCACTCACATATCAATTCAGAGGGCTGATGTTGAGCTAATAACAAAGAATTATAAAGTACCAAATCGCAAAAATGCTGTTGTAGTGGCGATGTCTCCATGCCGACGAATCACAAAAGTTGCTTTCATGATTTCGATGTTAAACCGCTCGAAACCTCGCCATTGTTAAGCATTTTTTACACTTAATATATTTGCGAACGCATTATTATCATCATAACCGATCAATGTGCTTCCATCTTTTTCAGTTCCCTCGTTAAACGAGGCGCCAAAGAGGTTTAACTATAGAGTCCTTTTGAGGAGCTGAATAATGCTTTCATAATAATGTCCTCCTATGAATGCGTCACTATAGCATCAATTGACCTAATTGTTGTACTAAACGTGTAGTATTAACTGGTTTAGCTAGCGGTAAAGTATCATTTTATAGACATAGAACATGGCCTTAAAGGCACACAAGGTTTCACTCGAATAGAAGTACATTTGATCGGAGAGACTATGAGATATGGAAAATGAGAAATTGATGATTCAACGGGGCATTCTTTCCAGGCGTATATAGTTCAAATCCATTCCGCTTGGAGGTCTCTCATTTATAAATGAGTATGAGCTTCCAGTAAGTTTGCAAAGAAAGTCTCTTTCAATTGATATTTATTTCACCTCCCCCACACACTTTTAAAACCTACACTAGGTGTTTTTCCAATAAAAACTGAATTTTATTTTTAAAGGAACTTATTTGGATGTGGTTAATCGGAAAGTGTTTTGCCTTGTTTAGTGCAAAGCAATCCATGTTCTGGTATAAAGTTCTCGGTTTCCCTAGCAACATAGGGAGAGAACAAACACCTTTAGGGTTTTAGGAGTACAACATGATTTTCAAAGTACATTTCTATTGAATTCATTATGACAAAAACACAGTATAAATTCCACTATTTATTTTAATGCTGTCGACCGGTCTCGACGTCTAAATCATCATTTACAAGAAAAACATTGTTTGTCTGTTAATTGACAATAGGGTAGTTTCCTTCATCAAAGAAAACAGAATTCATTTATTGCGACAGGTGCCCCAGCATAAACGTATTCATTACACGCAAATTATTTGGATTAAAAAGTCTTAGTTTACAAGTAAATTGAATGTTAATTTTAAGTTCATTTGAAAAGGCTCGGAAATGGCGGAACAGCGGCAGCTCTTATGATGACGTAACAGGTAGATAGTCAACATTGCGAGGTATATGGAATTGTCATCGACTGTACTTACTATAGTATTTCAGAGTCCCTAAAATCTGGTGAACATGTATTAATATACCTCAATTAAAATGCTCAAATTTTGGAAAGTCTCCTCCATTGAGCATGCCATTAAAAGAAGTGTTCTAGGCTCCTACGCTACCTGCTAGTACAGAGCTACCGCGAAGGAGTTCTTCGCGGCAAGCGTCGCATGCGCAGTGAAATGAATAACGAAACTGCGTACCTGTGACTTCGCGTTCTGTGGTGTTCCGGCCTAGATGTTTACGTTTTGATCACTTTCGTTTTGACAAACATTTCCTTTATCTCTTCTTCTATTCCTTTCATTTACCATTCCTATCATTCATACCTTGCATATTTCATTAGTTACCTTTCATCATCAGTTCCTTTTGCTGATATACAAAGCCACAAGGTTTCATGAGAAGAAGTTCAATGGCTTTACAAACTGGTTTTGTACGGACAATCTACCGTAAGTGGATGTGGCCATGGTTGTGGAGTTCTTTAGAGAAGATGTTCGGTTTAGTGCAGGTGAAATCAGAGGAATAAAGCAAGGTACTCTCTTCTGACAGCTTTTAACCACAAAATTCTCCTCTTCTCGATTAGTGGAACCGCGACGTAAGCTTTCTTACTATCGCTAAATGTTGTTGTGTGACACTGCGGCACAAAACAATTTTTATAAAGCAATGTTCTCGGAGGCATGTTACTGGTACTTCTTGGAGAATATGATGCTGATCAGCTGATGCAGTGAATCACGAGTTCCCATCAATGGTCTGTGATCACGGTGAGGGGTGATCAACGCATTTTAGTTGTTTTAGTATTTACTCATACATGGTTTGCTTCGAGATTTTGCCATCCATTATGCTATTGACGGTAAGCCTTTTTTGCTAATTTCATGTTCTGGCAATGACACCTCGACAAAGTGGATGAATTAAATTAATGTGTAATCGTATCATAGCTGCGGCGCAGCACCTGCTCTCCGTATAGTTAAAAAGTGACGATTTCGTGCTTGCTTGCGGGAAATATTTCGAAATGAATACGAACAAAATGGTTTATTTCATGCTTTTCATACTAACTTTACCTAAAAAATAGGAACTAGCACTATTAATTTGAGAATATATTATACCACACGATTTTCATTCCCCATACCGTAACCATAAATGTTTCATTATTGTGATGAGGTTTCTCTATGCGACTAGAGCAGCTAAATTAATAAATAAAGCTCATTTCCATTTTACACCAAGTTTACTTTTGTCAATAGTTTTTTTCCCGTCAATAAATTTATTATTATTATTAAAGCTTTCTCGGCGGACGTCGTCTGCAGATAAGCAGCGGCTGCGAACCACCTAGCGGCAGATTGCGGTAGTTGCGTACGTACCTGTGACGTCACACGTAGGATTAACCAGCATGCAATAGTTTGCCGTCGCGTTTTCGCGCCGTTGAATTTTTTCACTTTTTAATTAATAAGGAAAAATACTTAACGTCATTTAAAAATCGAACGGCTTCAAACACGTACTCCAGGGGTTATAAAATTCAGATCTAGGCAATAAAAAAAAAATAGGAAACCACCCTATTGTCATTGCAAGAGTTGACATGTGGGACAAGAGTTGACATGGTGTCAAGACAAACATTGTTTGTATTGTAAATGATGCTTTAGACGTCGACACCGGTCGATAGCATTAAAATAAATAGCGGAATTTGTACCGTGTTTTTGTCATAATGAATATTATATCTTCAATTTCCACCAAGCATCGCCACAATCTATTAATTTGGACATTTATATACTTTTTAACTACATCGTAAAACGGAATTATATTTTCTAAAAACTGGTGTAACATCTATCTGATTTCATCTTCATGTACTTTGGCCGCTATTGAATCAGAGGTCATGAAATTTTCCACAATTTCCGAAGTCTGATGTAAAAGTAACGTAGCCCATAAAATTTCTACAATTGCCCGTTACAACTCTATGAGAATGGGATGCAGGCAAAGAAGATGCGTAGAAGATGTAGAAAATAGAGTTGTTACCGTAGTAATTGGTTGGAGTATATTTGGGTGACGGGTATGGGAGAATGAAGAAAGGCGTACGCAGACAGATAACTCGTTGAATGTTGCTTCCTTTTCATTCTGGCGTTCCCTGTACCATTATCAGGAATCATCAGATCGCGTATAGAATTGGAGGGGAAGAGTTTACAAACCCATAATGATATTCAATAAATCGCCAATAGGCATTGGAAAAACATACAGGCATAGTTATCAGTAAATATAAGATGTATGACATAAGATTCACATAAGCACGCAGGCGCAGGAACCACCAGACCCATTACTTCAAATAAAATTTCCAAAGTCCTCCCCCCCCAAGATTGCTCCCTGGATCCGCCCCTGGCGGGGTGTGACGTTAAATACCAGCGAAAGTGGCGCCGCTCAGTTTTTCTTTTGAAGTTGTTAGCGGACCATTCCTACATCAAGGAACCTCCAAGGCCGGACTTAATTAATATGTACATATGTAGTAAGAAACCCAAGACGCATCGAGGCATTATCCCTATGATTATGCAGCCACGGTGGCACAACTGACGTGCGGGTTGCCACCGGTGTAAGGGATCAGAAATTCATTCGCTGGTTGTGGGAGTCCCCGAACGAATAAGCAGTGTACCAGTGGACGATGATTACACACGAGTATACTCGCATAAATACCCAAAGGAATACCTCTGCGAGTACTCTTAGTGCCAATGAAGACTCAAATGAATACTTGGGGGAGAATACCACCACCACTGAACATGAATGCCTGAAGTGTTACGCCGGCGAATTATTACCCAAGAGTACCCCGAACATGAATGCGCGAATCTATTTAGTTTTTTACATTTGATTATGCTTTTTTTCGCGCTCGTTAAGTGAGCATTGCAGACCGAAGATATTCCCTCCCCACGCCCTCTATTAGTTGGGTCAATCGTGGTGTGTGTGTGACCCCACCCACACATAGTGGCGTGTGTGTATGAGCGCGAGAATGCACCTTCGCTTTTATATCCAGAGAAGCAAGGAAGTTGGCTGGGGGTGCAGCGTTGAATTCTTTTAAGGTGTTACGGTATTCATGTGAGTCGAATATGATTCGACCATGGCGCGCGGGAGCCACATAGGGCATGGAGGCACATTATTTATGCAGAGGAGGGCGGGACTCTTCAGTAATGGAGTCAGTCCGGTGAAGGTGTCTTTCAGACAGCACCTCAATCGAGTTGAAATTCAGGCAAATGACCGACGGCTGACCACCTCGCTCGTGTAATCGCATATGCGAGCGCGCGCGACCACCGAGAGGAACATCCGGCGTGGGTGGTGTTCATCGTGGTGTTTTTTTCGTGAACTGAGGTGCTTTTGTTACCTATTGGGTTGGATCTTCTGATATCTCTCTACGACACCTCGAGTGAATTTCCCGCGCGGAAGAGATAACCCACGTGGTTCGCATGTCTTGAAGAGTGAGCTAAAGGGGAAGATTACGAAATGAATGCATCATCATCATCAAAGGTATTCGGCGAGACGCAGAGGAGGGAAGTCCTCTCTCGGTGCTTCTTCTAAACTTGCACTTTTCCACAAAACATATCTACTAAGCGTACTAACGCGTTTCGGCTCAATCGGCCATCATCGGATACAGACAACTTAATGTTTAGCATGTCCCGCGTTCGTGTATATAAGGGATGCATAGGGAAGGGAGTGAGGAAGAAGGAGTTGTCGGGGGTGGGTGGAGTCAGCTGACAAGGGAAGGTCGCCCTTGGGTTGTCGTTGGAATCGGGAGTATGGGAGAGGAATGAGGATATCGGGGTGGGGGAGGAACGAAGGACTAAGAGTCACTCTGTGCTTAAGGGCACAGGATATATCGAAGACGGACTAGGAAGCATTTATTCGTTCAACAAACGCCTCTCTCCTTGTTGGACAAGTTGAGATCCTTGCAAGCGCCTTGGTGTTCCCTTCTTCACATTGCGCAGGAGTGACAAAAAGCCACAGAGCAATTTCCAGAGGGCGGCATCGCGGATTCTTTAAAGTTTCTTTTAACACTTTCTCGTGATGGTGTGTCGGATTTAAAAATTTTGTTACATTGTGAATGTATAAAACTCTTCCTCTGTACTAATTTAATGTTTAGTTCACGCATAAAAAAAATTATTTTTTATTTTTCTTATTATCATCACGGACGAACACACAACCATACCCTGGGGAGGTGAAAATCCTACCCAGGTGGAATTCGAACCCGCGACCGTTAGGTTGGAAGGCACTGGCCTTACGTCGCCGCAACCGGAGACGGCATTTTTCGAAAATATCATATTTATAGTGTATTGACGAGGGGTTAAATGGCTGCGGAGACTTTATATATTCTCAATCTTGTCCCAATACTGTCGACTTATTAATATTTAAATTCACGAGACTTCCCCTTCCACCCAGTACCATTCTGCTTAAACTGCAGGGGTGCGGCAATTGCAAACACTGCTCCCCCACTCCCCCTGCGCTTCGACCGCTCCCTCTCTCAACAGAAGATCCTCCTCACTGCACCTCCAGAAACCACCGTCTTTCCCCATCACTGCATCCATCCCTTCTTCTCCATTGGCGAAAAAATACACTTTAACATAAGAATGGCCACAAACGCTCTTCTTCAAATCTTGAAATTGATCCCATCCACAAACATATCGCCTCCCACTGCCAAACTGTGAACAAGTGTTTCCTGCAACTTTGACCCGCCCTCCCCACCGAAATACGCCGGCATCGAGCTCTCGGGACACATGTTTGTGTGACGGGAGCATTTACATCGAACATGATAACCGCGAATGAACTTCAACAAAATGATGGCAAAACTAATCTTATCTTTAAATTTCTTCCATGCCACTCTGGTGTCCTCCGTGCCGAACATATGAAGTGTCCCATTCGTGCTGTGGGTGAGCGAAAGCAGCGAACTTAACTACATGCGCATTCTGATCTTATCTTTTCCAAAACACTCACTCACTCGCTTGTCGCGTGTCCCCCCGTGGCGCTCCCGTGTCATCTTGTCCACAGACACACGCAGACACGGGAGAGGCTCTCCCGAACGGAAACTCAACACACCGTAATTCGGCGAATCAAAGAAAACATTTATTAAGGAAGCTAATAGGGAAGGATTTAGTTTCGGAAGGACAAATGTGGAATTTCTGAACGTGTGAACAATCTCATCTCGGCCCTCTCCGTGCGTTTCCCCTTTTGCGCAACTATCCCTTCTGTTGTTTTTGGCAGTCCACGAGAAATGTCAACGACGCCATCAAACATTAAAACCTACCACGTTGCCGGAGAGAAAGCTCCAGTAAATATTCATGCCGTTCTTCTTCTTTTCATATGTCCATAATGGGCGATCTCTCGGGGCGATTGATCAAACTTGCAGTTCAATATTGAGCAATTATCATTAATACTTCTGTTTGTGAGCTGAATGTATTGAGGAGGTGAGATGATAAAATGAAGATCCGATCACTTTGCGATACGCGCCTGGAGCAAAGCGTCCTTCATCCGTTAACATCGAGAAGATTCTCACGTTAAAGTGCTAATTTTTATACTCGTACTTGAAATGACATGGTCTGATGAAGATAAAGAAGAACATTTTCGCCCTGAATGAATGTCACATAGGTACCGTATAACCGGGTAACATCTACCTTATGAAAGAGAGAGAGTGGACCTCTCTCCTTTAACTTTCGTTACATTGAAATGGACCCAGTGTCGCCTAAGGAACCCTTGCGTGAAGGGACGTGGTGGCCGCAAGCGCAATGCCGAAGCAACCCTCTCTCTCAACTCGCGAAGGCCTCTCTTAGCTCCCGCTCCTGCTGGCCTGTGGTTACCGTGGAGGCGTATACTACACATTAGTGGCAGCGGCATAAGGACACATTACTGGAGATTCCTGCCTTCCAAACGTCAGCTCCGGCGATGCGAATCTTAAAAAAGAAATACTACTTGCAGGCAAAATGAAAAGCAGTCTATTTTCCATGGAAGTGGGGACTATGGTCGATTGTATACCGATTGCTACCCTGCTATCGATCCCTAAGGCCATCGAATTCCGTGCTTAAGACGTGGAAGTGTTACCTGCAAGCAACTTGTAAAGGCCACACTGCTATAGAAGAAGCAACTTCATGAGCGCGAAGCAGCGTTTAAGGTAGAGAGATTTAAAAAAAAAGGCGCACAACATCCCTCTCCTCGCAAGCGGATCTCAAAAAATCACGTGATCTATCGATCCCCATTCACTCTCAACCCCCCCCCCCACCCCTTCACCCCCCCCCCCCCCCCTCAGCCTCTCACCGCAAACACCCCCTCCAATCCATTTTCACAGTCATTTTTATGGTTTCCCGCGCCGCCACAGCTTCGCTGCCCCTCCCCTCCTTCCCCTCTTCCTAATCCTGCTTCTTCTTCCCCTCTGCACACTCTCAAGGACGAACAGAAGGATGAATATCATCTCTCTCTCTCTCTCTGTGAATGGAAAGCCAAGTTTTTATCTCGCCGCCGCACAAATCGAAAAAAGCTGACCGAAAGTCATATTTTCAACTTTCTACGAGGAAGTTTGGAAAGTTTAATTCATCATCTACAGTATATGGTGTACAATATAGGCAACTACAATGGTCACTCTCATAGTAATATGTGGAATCCGTCAAACATGTGTCATTCGGGGTAAATACGCCTGTCGCGCAAACTCCGACGATTTCAGAGACCTTCCTAGAACAAAGCGCTCGGACAATATATCAAGTTTAAAAAATTAATAAACGTAAATTGGTACCTCTACGCATACAATACTAATGATTTAAATTACTTACAGTTTTTTTAACCATAATAAAAATGTTTAAACATTTAGCTATTTTGTATTGTATTTTGAAATAAAAAGAGCAATATAGTTTCTAAGCGCCGCTTTCCCCCCCCCCCCGGATATTTCGACATAAATTAAAATAGTAAAGTATATAAAATATATTAGAAAAGAAAAATCTTGCATTCTTTTGCGCATTTGACCTCAAGATCGTATTGAATGCAGTGCGCTGCCGCGGGCGGCGGGCGGGTCGGCTGTGTAACCAGAGAAAATCCCATTTTTTTGTTGTTAAGCTCATATTATGTTGTCAGCGCTGCATATCCATATCGGAAACTTACATTTCTAAATAATTTACAATCTAATTTTTAAATAATTTAAAATACAGGAGAGATTATAATTGTAAAATAAATACTGATAGTTGGAGGCTCATGTTTGTCATGAAATAATTAGGGAACAGACTGTTTTCACTAATATATCGGAGCCAAAAACAAACACGCTCAGAGTTTCATTATGTCCTACCCACACCATCAATGGGCGCCCAAGTATAATGTTTAATCCAGGGGGGGGCAAAACATAGGTTTAAGAAGGTTGAGTCTGAGGAGCCCTCTCCCGGAAAGTTAAGTAAATTTGTGGTCTCACAGGAGAGTACACTTGAGAGGCTGAAATGTTAACTTGAAATGTCAAGAGTCGTTTCGGGCACCGTATCCGAAGGAAGCATTCTCTATATCGCATTGGCAAAGGCAAATTTTTTATTTTTCTTTGACGCGAACGGTAGCAGCTAATATTTTTTGAATCACTTTTTAGAGGCTTTGGAAGTCTCAAGAGTCAATATCCCGGTGTCTATCGATGTCTAATTTATCTTCTTAAACACATAGTTTTTGGGGTTGAACTCGTGGATATCTTTCATAATAAAAGAAAGAAGAAACTTTTAATAGTAAGTGTGTTTTTTATCCCCGCACTGTTTTATTGACACGACCGAGACCCAGGTGTCAACGGACAACCGTCATTTTCGAAGTTGTTTCATCTCTCTTCCCCTTCTTCATAATTGCAAATATTTACTTAAAAAGTGGGCTCAACATTTTGTTTTATAGCAGTTTGTTTTTATTTTAACGTGCTTCGACGGCTAAGGTTATTTCGCATGTAAACTGTCAGTCACGTGCAGAAACATTAAGACGAAGAAGAGTAACACTCCTTCATTTTTGAGTCTAGACTGACGATTCTTTCAACTTCGGTGACTGATTGTGAGAGAAAATTGAAGGGTGGCGTTTTTTGCAAAATGTGTTAAACTTTGAGGCCTAGTTTATTGTTAATGCAGAGCATCTGAAACAAACGACATATGAATCGCCCCCATGCTGCACCAATCAGTGAAAACTGACGACGCGAAGTTACAGATCGTAGCTATAGGTTATTCGGACGCACATTTTGAATGTTGCCCGATCTTTTTCGACTTCAGTCTCCACTCGCGTCGGTCGGCGAAGGAAAGGAACGAGACGATCTCCGCTCTGGATTCTGAATGGAATTGTCACCTCTCCGCTCTCCATACGTTCAAAAGGGAAAACATTGGTTTGCGGGATGATGAGATGTCACATGAAATATCTCGCAGTGTTTTGGTCGATACTTCTTCTGGGAGGGAGACTTACTTGAAGGCTTAAGGGTATGCTCCCTCTTGGGATATTTTGAAGTCAGTTTTACATTTTGTCATGTGCCTGTGGGTATTCGGCTGCACTACTGGGTTTCATAAAGGAGATACTTTGGAAAAATCGATCATTATGTTTTTAACACAAGCATTCGATAGTTATTTATATATGTTAGTGTACCGCGCCGCGTCTTTTTTATGGTTAAACATCGGATATTCTAAGCGGTCTGTTGTTGATATTTATACACATTAGGGAACGATGTTTTGCAAAACACCCATAGGTCATCGGGATTTCCCTTTTGTGGCAAAAATCGCGACATTCGACGAGGTTGAAGAGAACGAGAGCCATTCGGTTTGATTTTACGTGGCATCGCCGCGCCGTGGCACTGCCGTGGTCCATGACGTCACCAGCGTCGAGACCTTCCCGCCGAAAAATACGCCATCTTTTCGAAATTTCATCCATGCCTGAATAATAATAAATATTTTCGCTTGCACGATTCTTTCACATTTTTCATAACATTTTGTCCTCGCATACTCCGCTTTAACTTTTAAGTTCCGTCAGAAGTTGACCACCTCCGCCTAGGGAACAAGGAAAGATATGCTGAGAAAGCGCGAATGGCCTAGGACGGTCCGGATTCATTCGATCACGACTTTCCACCAGCCATCGGTGTGGCATCAATGCGAGATTGGATCAATGGAGAGGGCTTTTGGTTCCGAGTGTTCTTCTCTCTCTCTCAACTCTCCTTCTTGTTTTGTTTGTGCCTTTAACTTACTTTAACCTTTTCCTTGAGTTCTCAATTAATTACATTTCCTCTCTCCCATATTATCCTCTTTTTCATTGCAATATTTTCAACTCATCCTCTCGACGAGAGCTGCAGTGGCGCCGCATCAAATATTGCGGACGCGGCAGTAACTGCACATTCTCCAGAAGGAGAAAGGGATGCAAATGAAGCGGACATCTCATCCATCTCATCATCCTTCTTATCTTATATCTCTTAAAAACGATCGCTCTCCTTGAGGAGCACCGCGATCGATGGCTTCGAAGAAAAACAAAAGAAGGCGGTCAAGACGGTGGGCGGAGAGAGAGAGGTGGGTGGAGGGAATTAATTCTTCGGATGGTCCTTCGTCGGAGAAGAGGCCTTTTGAGGAGAGGGAGGGAGGGAGATAATATGGGTGAGTCCCTTGAGAGTAAGAATAGTCACCACGACACGTGTGGCATTTTCCCCCCACCCCTTTTTTGGCCAAATTCCCCTCTTTGGACAGTTTCCCCTCTGCGGACTGTTTACCCTCCGGACTTAGCCGAAGGACTTACGACATGTGCGCCAACGACGGCCAAAATGCCTACGACTACAAAATGCAGCGACTCCTGCCAGCGACTTCTGCCACGCCTTCAGCCACGCCTTTGCCTCATCAGGTCCTGCGTCGTTTTATATATATAGCCCCTAAAGTGAGGAAGGATTCCAAAAATACGGTCATTCTGACCAAGGCACAAAGGCTGTGATCCTGTATTCTGCAGCCGATGCCAGAAAACAGTTCCTGGCGCTCCAATTAAAAACTGCCACCCTATCTATCACCCATCCCATTATTTCCTCCCCTCCAAGGCTACCAATCGCCAACCTCCTGACCTTACCCATTCCACCTTCGTCCTTGTCGACAGACCCCCTCCTCAGCTGACTCATGGCTGAGCTCGCCCTCTATTGCTTCCGAGACGGCGACCGGGTAACACCGTGGTGTGAGCCTGCTGACTTAGTCATTTTGTACTTAAGAGAGAAGCTCAACCTCTCGTACTTGTAACTATACTTAAATTATTTTCCGCCTGGAAACTCTCATTACGGTCGCCTGGCACTCGACCTATGGGTAAATTGTTTGTAACTGGGTTGGTTCTATTTGTGATTTGTGAAATATATTGATAGTCAAGTTATTGATAGTTAAGTTATTGATAGTTAAGTTAATACTTGTGTTTCGTTCGTTTTCTTCATTTGTCTCACCCGAGCTTGGAAAGAGTTTGTGTTTTTACGAGTGTTATCGGCGACAAAATCTACTCCCTTCTCCCGATAGCGTTTCAAAGTGGTAGCAGAGCGTGGTTGTTCATTTGCTGTCTTTCCAACGCAGTTGGTGAGTGTTGTATGAGGATCTGTGATCGTCATTATTTCTGGTATTTCATTTTCTTCCTTCACGGAAGTTTTGTCACTGCCGCTAACGGCAATCTAAATAGCGAAGGGTTTTCTTTTTCGTAATTTATTTTGAGTTCTTGGTTTCCAGTTCGAGGCCCTAGAATAGGTATCTGTTAAATCCTGTCGGAGTTTAGTGTGTAAATTCTTGTGTGACGAAGTATTTTCGTTTTTTTCTTCCGGAAATTTGAGTGGAGTTTCGTCAGTATAATGCCTGGTGATTCAGTCGATCAGTACGCAAGGGCTTACTTGACCACGGACGAGGACAGGCGTGCTAGATCTAATGGGGGATCTGGGATTGCACTTGAAAATCCTGGTGTTTCGGCGGAATCCACACACAACGTGGCTCCCCGAGGCCAGGTGAACGAGCAGAACCCAACCTATGCCGCACCACCAGTCCCAATGCTACCGGTTCTGCCGCTCTCCGAAGGTCTGGTCATAGTGAAGCAGCTGATCGCTGACTTTCCACCATACGAGGTTTCCAATTCAGAAAATTGGTATAATTTCATGTTGAAACTGACAGACATTGTCTCTCTTTCGCTAGTTCCGTTGTCTACGTTGTTGTATTTAGTCATCACCAAGCTGCCAGCTAGTTCTCATCAGTTTTGGCTCTCTATGTCAAATCAGAATCTTTCGTGGGCCGAAATTACCAAACGAATTTGGGGAAGAATTGTAAGTGATCGAGAGTTTGACCGTCTTGTTGCCACTAAAGTAAAGAGATTTCAGTTCCCCCGTGAAACTCCTAATGATTTCGTATGTTCTGTTCGTAACGCTATTCAAGTGTTGGCGTTGGAGTTCACAGAGTGCCAAACCGTTCGTTTAATTATTCAAGGGTTAAACCCTCTCACTAAATCCGCTATAATGTTTGCTCGCCAGCCCACTACCTTTGAGGAGCTAAACTCTGTCATAACCCAGACGTCAAAGCAATTGCTGGATTGTGACGAGTACGCCAATACATTTCATAGTATTTCTCCTAATGTCTCCTCAGTTGTCGCAAGGCAAATAATTTGTTCGTATTGTCATAAAATTGGGCATCATGCAAGGGAATGTCGGAAGAAAGCCCGTGAAACACGCCAACCAGCCGTGAGTTTCATGAGCGTACGTCAAAGTTGTAACAGTAATTTGCCCCTTCTTTCAATAAGACTGCAGTCTGTTTCTTGCAATGCCCTCATTGATACGGGTTGTTCCGTTTCTATTTGCGACGAAAAGTTCTTCAAGACTCTTAAAATTCGCGGTGGCAAATCTCAAAAGTCTTCCGATTCTATCGAGCTATTAACAGTTTCTGGTCAACCTTTTCAATTAAGGATGTCGATCCCACGTATGGTGCGACCCGCGGATGCTATAGGACATACGGCGTGATGGAGATGATGACCTGTTGACTCGAATTCCGTGGGTGATTCGAGCCTTTTCCGCTCTTCCTAATTTCGAAGCGAGAGTAATGACAACCAATAAGGAACATCTGAAATAGGTAATATTAACATTTCTCATAGGATGAAAAAAAACTACATGCACGATCTTCATTCAGTCATAAGTTTGCCGTCGCACGAAATTTTGTAAAACCTTAATTCGAGCGAAAGGCGTGTGTTCGCGCACACACGACTACATTACACGTATAACGGAAAGCGTGGGGATAAAAACAAAAGATATGCGCTGGGAGAAAGCGATAATTTATGAGTTTATCCCGACTTGACTGAACGTGCTTTGGTGCGAAACTCTGGTACATTTCTTGAAGAGTTGCCCTCGAACTGTCGTCCCACAATGCCTCCCGATCGTCGTATGGGTTTAACTTTACACAACGGGAACAAAGATTAGAAGGCACGCAGAGAACTCGCCCCACTTAACCTGAGTTACGTTAGGGGTGAACACTTTGGGGGGGAACCCGAGCACTTCGCAAACCCTTCCATTCGCACCCTTTCGCTTCCGTTGAGCTTCGCGAGATGAGAACAAGTGCCACGGACATTGTACGAGCATCTCTCTCTCTCTAACCTTAAGACGCCTGACCTCGGCGGCCGGAGATAATCTCTAACCTTCACCTGTGCGCCCGGACGACCCTATCTATAACAGCGCCGTCCCATACTATGCGTCCACCGTCAACTACTTGCTTCCGCAATGCATTGATACTAAATAAAAGAGCATTTGATCCATAATCGTAATATTGTATAGACTCAGAAGTGTATTCCTTATGTTTCCCTGTGCACTGACACACTATTATAAACACTACTCTTTACGGCATTATTAACAAAGTTCTTCTTCTTCAAAGGATGCTTCCAATAAATTGGCCGAAAATAACGTTCGAGTTTTGTTTGAAATTAGTAAATGATGGGTCAGATATAAGAAAAGCACTTCAGAGCCTATAACTTCCGAAAAAGCAACCACATAGTAATTGTTTTTAGTTTATCCACTGCGTCAACCAATAGTTGACTGCGGACACATGCCGTCGGTACGGCTGTAACTGAGATAAGGGGTTAGTGATAGCCCCCCCCCCCCGTCGCTTGCAGGCCTAGGATCTTACCTTCCTTACCACTTCCTTACCTCTTCCATTCTTCTCTCATTCTCCCCCTCGATCCCCTCATTCCGTGATCCGGTGTTCCAATAACGAGTGCATGACCGATATTATTAATTCCTGAGAGAACCACAAAACAAAGGATGAGGTCCTTTATTTAGGACCATCTACATATAGACCTTCTAAGCCTATCTTAATTCCCCTTTTCCGAGTTCCCTTGTCCTCGCACTGGCGACCAAAACATGACCTCACGACCCCAGCGACACCCAGTACGAAAACGTCACACTCAGTGACCTTCACCACCTTCATCCTTCTCCCCGCCCCATTGCCGTCATCGCCATGCACTGTACACAGTTTCTCGTGGCTGGAGTGCAGTTTGCATGTCAGCCAATGCAAGCCCAGTAAGTATTCAGGGAGTGTGTCAGGCAAACACTTTTCACTCGCGGGAGTTCTCAGAGTGCGTGCTGTGATTCATTGTTTTTTTTTTCTCGAGATACTTGACACACATTTACTTGTGATGGATCAGTTAGCGACATGAAAGAAGAGAAAGACCGATCGAACATGGTTCAGGTATGTTGAAAATACGCACTATATCAGTAGAGTAGTAGTAAAATGTAGTTGCTTAGGTAAGGTTATCCTATCCGTTTTGCAGGAGAGCGTTAGCACACTTACTCTCCTTGTGAGACTATTCGGAGTACTGAGTATTGGGTGTGACTTCACACGATCTGTGATCTTGTCACAGTGATCTCTTCGTCACGAATCGGTGCTGTGACAGGATCCTGGAAATCACAGTTCCGTGATTCTCTCCGCTCTAGCCGGTGGAGTTTTGTCGCTACTGCAGGTACGATTCATATTAACTGAGCACACTCCAATTCTAACTGCTAAAACTGACTTCAGGCTGGTATCACAGGCCCCAGAATGTTCCATACGCAATTTCGCAAACTTGGGTTAAAAAGAAAGCCGAAGTTTCTTGCAAAACGGAGTTGAATTCAAGAAAAATGAAGGAATAACACGAGCAATTTTCTGCAAAAATAAATTTTACTTCAGTCCTGGGATTAAATGTCGGATACATCTTCTTCAGGTCCTCTTCAGGCTTCCTTCAATTTTCAAGCGAAATAGGAATATGCATAAATGCAGACTCACGCTCAAGCAAGCACGTGAAAACGTTTTCGTAAAACATCATAAAAAGACAGGTGCCTAAATAGTGGGGTGTTTCAGGAGGGATCTGCGCCACTCCTGGAGGGAACGGCGATTTTAAGCATTAAATGTCCAAGTGAAGCGTGTGGGATTGCAACTCCTTAGTTACGGAGCGATGGCAGCACGTACGTCTTTTCGGAAGCATTTTGCCGTTGCCATTAGAACGCCAGGAAGCAGTAACGTGCAATTATGGAAAATAAGTTGTTTTTAGGACCTGGGTCATTCCATTTCAACTCGCCCAGGCAATTGCCTTTAGGGTAACCGATTTTGACCAAATTTGGCAAATCGTCCGCATTTGATAGCTTATTTAAAACCCCGAAGCCATTTTTTAACACATGCAACCGTTTACGAGATATTTCAACCTCGAAAAATTTGAATTTTACAAAATTGTCTACACATTTAGCGGCATATCTCCGAGAATATTGAAGCTACGAATGTGCAAAAGAGCTTATTTTAAAGGTCATGAAATAGGAAAGTATAATAACGGATTGTGTTTAAAAATGTAAACAATGTTATCAAGTCTATAACAAATTTTTTTAACGATATACCTGTGCCTTCGATTTTGCTCATTTTTCATATCTTGTTGATACAACCTTCGTTTACAAAGAAAAGAAATTCAGAGTAGGCGTAACGCTGCGCTGGCCGCTACAAAACACACAGAAAAAAACAGTTATGAATCGTACAAGTGTCTGTAGAACTTGAGGAAATTCGACAAATTCATTGCCGAAAGTAGGCAATTTTCCAAATTGTCATATTCACTGTTTCATTAAGACATTCTATTTTTTGGATAACCTGGGAGCAACGTGTAAACAAAGTTACAGTAGCGATGCTCATATAGATACCCTAGAGACTTCCATAGCAATTACCTTCCAAGTTTAAAGCAGCTTTTTTATCTTATTCTGAGAGTCCGTACGCAGCATGCCTTCTGGCAATTTATCAACGCTCCGATTTCACTCGGACACCTCGACGATTCTTGTCATTCCGAGACGGAGCATACGGATTCCTTATGTTTTACTTCGGACGACGCGGCGGCGTCCGGCTCGCGCGCCGACCAGCTAGCTCGCCGATCGAACGGTACCTACTTAGGTTCTCCTGATCTCAGCACACTTTATCTCATGTCTTCTTCTCGCCAGTTTTAAGTGTATAGCAACCCTTAAATCCCCTTTGCCATTCGGTATTTGCTTCTCGCAGATGTGACCGTGGCCTCCAACAAAGAGTTGGCACCAGACCTTACAGCAGTCGACCTCGGAGAAAAATAGATAAACCTCGTCCCGTCTTGCGCTTCCAATGCTCCTTTCCTCCTAGCCCCTGTTTTATTTTAATCGCATATAACTTTTTAGCATGATCTCCGAAACCTCTTCTATATATTTCTCATTTCAATCGAATCGTGCCGCAACAGTCTTCTCCCACCCATTCATTTATTCTTCTTTTGGGAAAAAAACGAGAAAGGGCACCCATTACACAACTCAACGGAAATTTAGTTTCTTCCCTATATCGTGATCATTGTAACATTTCGTTGTTTATAGTTTATTTACTAGACATTGTTTACTTTTAGGCTGATCGTCTATTGATACCTTGATAGTCTACTGTAGGGGTTTTCTGTGATTATATAGATATCAGTTTTAGGTAACATTATAATCTGAAGGATAAAACCATTAGTTGCTTCCTAACTAGCCATAATTTCCCTCGGTTAGAAATGGAAAAAGAGCGAAACTACGTTTGATTACATTGGTACCGTCTGACTCCCCCTAAACCTACGACAGTGGTTGGCTGCTTCAAAAAAGGTTTCATGCCGAAGTTGGGATTCTGCTGCTATCCTTCGTGAATTACGAGTGTCCGTGATTCTAACTTAAGATTACAAGGTTTTCAATTTTAAACTTGGGAGCGATTACCCACTCGGCGGGAATTTCCCATTCCTTCACCATTAGGGTCCAAAACAATTTCAATGGCGTCTATGTCGGGTGAGTATGAAGGCCAGGCTTTATGCAAGTACCTGCATTTTCCTAAAAAAAGGAAAAAAAACAACTGCTTGTTGTTGCAATCCGTTGTGTAATAAATTGAACAGTTACATTTCATGAAAAGCACTTCTTCTTCCCTTTGGACACCCCTCGGTTCTCGAGGAGATAAGTGATCAGTCGTGCGCAACCGCGTACGTAATTATATAATGCACCGTCACTTTACCTCTTCGCAGGACGACGAGCGAAACAAAAGAAGGGGAACACGGAATGATAAGACGATTCGCGGGGTGTGACGTTAAATACCAGCGAAAGTGGCGCCGCTCAGTTTTTCTGTTGAAGTTGTTAGCAGACCATTCCTACCTCAAGGAACCTCCATGGCCGCCGGACTTACTTAATATGTACATATGTAGTAAGAAACCCAAGACGCATCGAGGCATTATCCCTATGATTATGTAGCCACGGTGGCACAACAGACGTGCGGGTTGCCACGAGCTTAGGGGACTAGTAGTAGTAGTACATGGTACATAATCGGTGCATGACAGTTGTGGTTCCCCTTCGATTAACAGTCTTCGACTAACGATCACCGATTCGCTGTGCCCACTCCGTAACACACGACAGTGCGGTTCTTTTCCTCTCCTCGTTGCAGAGGATGCTTTCCAATTCTTTTCCAATGCTTTTCATAAATGTACTAGCTTCTTCGCCAGAATTGTAAGACACAGGGTTGCAGACTGCCGCAACATGCCTACTTGTTCAATCCTATCTTCTCTATCAATCCCTGATTTCTCCCATCCAAGAATTAAAAACGACATAAAATTTACTTACAATATTCTAAACTCACACATTGATCGTCCTGGATTGCTTTCCTCTATTAATTTCATAAGTCCCTTGTCGATCCACTCGTACGCATTCCTTACTCCACATGCCTATCCCCAGACTATCCCTTGTCAAGCGCTCACTTCACAACCGCCTCTCCTCCCTATACTGAATTCTTTGCCTAATAATATTGATCCATTTTTGAAGTGAAAACTTCTTATGTCGCGTTGAGCACTTTTGTAGATGGGTAAAAGACATTGGACTCGCGTCACCGTCACCGCTACTACATATATGTATAATTATGTATATTCTGTATATACACAGTATACTCGCTATATACACAGTACTTGTGGATGGGTGCAAACCATTGGACTCGCATCACCGTCACCGTCACCATCACCGCTACTAAATATATGTGTAATTGTATATTCTGTATATACACTTTTGTGGATGGGTAAAAACCATTGGACTCGCGTCACCGTCACCGTCAAATAAACTACATTATAATTTTATTCATATTACATTATATATATCTAATATACGGTTTAGTTCATTCAATTTGGGTTGCTACAAATATTGTGCCGGATAATATAATAGTCCATACTCGTGCAGGAGAGTGTACTCGATACAAGAATAGTGAAGGTTAGTACAATATAACTCAATTTCTTTTAATACGTTCAATTTGAGTGGCTTATTCATATATACATAAACAAAAACTTTGCAGACGATAAAAATCTACCATTGATTGAATTTTTAAATAGTGAGTTTGGTTTAACGATGTCTAATGATCGCAATCTTGGCACAACGAAATATAAAACTACTTCTGATGCAGTATTTACAAGACATTTAAGCAAATTCGAATCAAAATTATTCGTTTCTTACTTTAGTTACCATAAGCCTATTGTATCAGTTTTAGATATTGCCGATGATGATGGCGGTGATGATGAAAGAGTTGTTGAAATAATGGATGAAAGTTGATTATTCTGAAGTGCACAATTTTTATGTAAAATAATTGTGTACAATAGCGCAATAAATGAATATTTAATTTATTATATACATGAAACTACTTTCTACTGATTAATAAAACACTTCATTAGAAATTATTCCCTACATTCAAAAATGCTCACGTTATTTCAAGTTTTCACTTCTGTCGGCACTCCCGGAGTGCCTCTTTCTTTTTTTTTCTCCCATCGGACTCATTTATCAATCTCGCTATGTCCTATTTTCCCATTAATTAATAATACCTCTCCCATTTACCTCCCTTTCTACCTCCTACGTTTTATTTGTATTTTTTATTATTTTCACCGCATACCAATTGTTTTAGTTGATTGTTTTTATTTAATATCTGTTGCTGTGTCACTTTTTAAATTGGCAGAAATGCTGTATGTGAGCAATTAATTAATTAAATAAATCTACCCTCATCTGTTTCACGCACAGCGTGTACCAATGACATTCGTTACGTCGTCAACTGCGCGTAGCAGATTGAAACGCATCTTCCCTGTAGTTCGCCTCAGACGTTAGCGTGGGCGCTAGCAGACGTAACTTGTGACGGCTGGGAAATAATACGTTGCCACAGAAACGGGAATATCTCAATGTCTGAGCTAATTGAGTTGATTACTTAATACAAATAATAAATATTAATTCGTATTGTAATCTATCAATTGATGATTTTGACCATTTCTTGTATAGAAGTTGAATATCGCGTCGCAATTTTGTTGACGCAATCAGATCGTCCCAATCGTCAACTTGAACACCATTCCTCGTTTATTGTTTCTCGTTCTGCTAATCGGCGCAACTTGATTGGACAACACTCCTGTCTGTTGCTGTTGTCCAAAGCGGATCGGCAACATTGTTGAATGAGCGCTTAGTACGTTGTCGTTTCCATTTGAAAGTCCATCAAATCCGTCAAAATTTCCGATAATGTGAAGCTGTTATTTATTATGCGGTGAAAAATTTCCTTCTGCAGCGAGTAGATTGTCCAAATGTATCAACAAAAAAAGAACTCGACCGTGACTACTCTTGACTGAGTCAAAGACGTACGTACTGTCCAATGGATATTTGGATAAATGGGATCTCGTGAGGCGTGAATTAAATAATCTCTTACAACGACTCATATTTTATTTTCATTCCGAAATATCCATTATTTTCTTCGTGCCACTTAGTTTTAGGGAAGCTTAGTTTGGTCCATGAGTGGCAGAATTAAAAGCATTAAATACTTACGAACGTAGCTTTTCATAAAAATAAAAAGGAAAAATTACAACAATATTGCTTTTACATCTTATATACACTTGTAATTTATTCTTTATAGATAATTAATTTTCCACTAAAATATTTATTCACCTGCAGATACATACTGTAAATAAATAAAATCGTGGTAACTACAGTAAAATTCTTCGTTTTCTCTCTAGACATGTCGTCATTGAGACATCTTCTGTACTAAAAGGCAGCAAGGGAGTAGGGGGGGGGGTGCATGGACATATATACTTAGTGCAGACAATCTTTCGTCGGCCATTTTGTTGCGTACGTAAGTGTTTTACTCGTTTCATCGTGTGCATACAGAGAATGAATGATCTTTCATCCTTGCATTCATATACTAAACGAAGACTCTAATGATGCTAACCACGTGATCGACTGTTCTTTTTTTTCATTCAAATTACTTTACACTAACCTACGTCATCGATATCCGAAAGCATTAATCAGCTTTGCGAAAACACCCGCCCTCACGAAGCATCGGAATGAATGAACAACTTCGGAACCCGCACGACGCCACAATCGGAGATCTGCATAAAACATCATTTCAATTACCATTCTGAAGTTTTATGGCTGTAAACGTAGCATTTATTTTCACATTCCCTTGAAGAAAAAATGAGAGGGACCTTAAATGCAAAAAGTATTACATACATCCGGAAATTTTTTATTTTCCGTCAAAATTAGCAGGTTCGTTAGTTATCATATTGTTCTGTTCCCGTCTACTTTGTCGTGTCGATTCCCGTCATGCAATCTGCCTGTTCCAATGACTTTGTCCTTATCCTTCAACTATCTAAGATTGATATGGAATGACCGACATCTACTAAGACGATGGGCGTTATATTTTCAGGTTTTCCGATCGATGCACAAGCTCTGTCCCTATGACTGGCTGACATTCGATTCTCACCAAGCACAGCAGAACACGAACCACATTGACAGCGAAGGACCTCCCAAGCTGTTTCAAAACAGGAGTATTTCAAAATCCTCCATTTAAATCAAAGAAGAGAGTAAACCAAGCGTCGAAACTCGAATTTTCAAATTATTGAGAGCACTTTGCTCCTCTTGTCAAAGACCCGAAGATGTTGGGCCGGCAGAAACAGGAACAAGAACCACTGGAGCTGTAACTGCATATGCTTTTAAAAAATATAAATCATGACATTCGTAGAAAACGTTTGGTGGCACTGACTGAGTTGTGATGGAACCGTTGTTAAGGAGGTTCCACCTCGACTGTGTGAGTCAAAACAAATGCTAAATTCCACATTTTGTCCAAAAAATCCTGCTTTCGCTGAGGAAATGCGTTGCCATTAGAAACCCAAAAGTAAGGTACAAAATATTTTCAGATTATTCCACGAATGTATTTTAAATGAGCACTTTTTTCCAGCCATAGGAACCGACTGCAGCGCCATTTCCTACGAATTACCGCATTTTGACTTCAATTACGGCAGTAATTCCTTAATAACTATAAAAATAAGGTGGTAAGATGCCTATATTTTATATTTATTCAATTTTTCTGGAGTATTTCCTTCTTATTAACAGTTTTCCGCAAAAATGGCATTTACATTTGATGGAAAAATACTATTTTCCCCGTGTTTCTCGCAATCGCCCATTGAACACCATGTAATTTCAAGTTCAATTATAGAATAAAATAGTGCGGAAATGTGTTATTTTGTTGTTCATACCAGATAGAGGACAACATTTTCTACAAGTAGACAGGATATGAATAAAATGACATTTAAGTCATTTTACGGTGGAACCGCCTTAATATCTACCAAAGGTCCACAAGGTGGAGTCATTCATTGATGGAGAAGAAACTAAACTTAAGTCAAGTTATATGTTGCTAAGTAGCAACATATAAAGTCTGTCCGTTTCATGCAAATGAGATTTATCTGTCATCATTTGCACAAAAATCCTCAAAGCGCTGGACCAAATTCTTCCATGGTTCAGTGAGGTAAGACCAAGAGGATTTGCAAAGCATTTAAAAAGAAATTGGACATGTTAAGAAAGATTTCGTTTTTTATTTGTGTCGCTTTGACGAGGAATCACTCAAAAGGAAAAGTAAGAAACCGCCGAGAGAGAATTTCCAAGGTTGCGTCTGACATTGGACCGACGTACTCATCGCGTGAGTATAACGAAACGTGTTCACATTTGCAAATTTCAAGAATGTATCGAGGACGTGGTTTAAAGGCTATGCAGTTTTTTTTGTAATTACTCGGTTAAGTCGTGGTAAAATTGTAAAAAAATAATTAGAACATCGGGAGCATGGGAGTAGAAACAAGCAGCGTTCTCGTTGATGGCAAGAAGACGATAATCTATTACGGCATTTCTACCATCAAATCATTTCATTGACTCCAGTTGACATTTCACGACAACATACAAATTCCAAGAGAGGTGATTTGTTTAAGTCAAGCCAAGGAGGTTCATAATTGAATTTTGGAAATGGATAACTCGGTTGTCGATAATTTTAGAGAACGTATTAAAATCAACATCACTTGGTACTAACCTTTACACTCCAAAATAATGGATGTGCAATCCATCGTGGCAGTTTAGAAAGCGAGGGTTTTTCTAACGACAAAGAACGATTCAGATTCCATGAGGAACCTATAAGAGAACCTATTCTCAAGGGAGCCTCTACTTTGATAACTTAGGATGAAAAAGTTACGCATGCGCTGAAGTTTCATGATGCTGAAGTTTCGTTTTCATTATTCAATAATATGTAGTAACATGAATTATTTGAAGATTACATGATTGCTGATTCACGCGTTTTTGGAGCTCTGCCGGATATTATACGGAGAACAAATAGCAGAATGTAAATAACATATATATTGTTATGACGTAGTTATGCACTGAGTTATATTTAAAATACGTACTTAAACTTCATACAGTTACCGTTAAACGGTCGAATCAGTCAGTGGCACGCATGGATCCGTGAATATAGAATGGTGCGACAGCTGTGAGGAGCAAAAAATGTATCAAAACATGTATCAAATCCAGCAAAAAAATCGCATTAGGATATCGCACTACGCCCAGAGGCATTTGATCCTTATTGTTAAGTTGACGAGTTACTCCAGGGGTTAAACTCCAGCAAAACAAAAAAATCCACTTTTGCTCGACGAAACAAAAATGATACATCTCTACCCACGCAGTGAAAAAAATAGACCGAAGGTTCAAAGTCTGCTTCTCGAGAGAAGCGATGATCGAAAAGAGACGAAAGAGAGACAAAATCAAGAAACATAATGCATACTCACCGGGTACTCATAAAGCCTCGTCGTGCTACCGTAGTGAATAATTTATTTTAGTGGAAAATACGAAAAAGTTCGTTCTTGACTCTAGAGTTCAGTTTTGTGATAACAAAGTAATGAAAACTCTTTACACCGATTTTCATCGAATAACATGACAAAAAATTCAAGTCATTGATAAAATTGAAATTCACATAGACCACTATCTACCCATATGATGACGTCGCCAGCACGTCACGTGTGCGTCACCGAAATGCCTGTGTGCCAACCGATATCCTTTTAGGTCGTAATTCAAACGCCCAACAACGCTAAATATTATAATAAACAAAGTAATAGGCATAGTTTGGACTACAAACACAATATTGAGAAATTTCCATGATGGAAACACGAATATGAACAAGCATTATGATTCATATAAAAACAATATCTAGTCTCCTAGGACTAAAGTTCCAGATTAAAGTCTTTCTACTGTTCTATCTCTACGCTCTGGACTAGGTCACAATCACCTCGTTGCAGGAAATACGCTTCCCCGAGTCCCCTTGCACCTAAAGCTCCTCCTCCTACCCATACTCCCCTCCCCTCTCCCCTTATCTCCCCTCCCCGTGCGCGGTAGGAATGCGCGTGGAATATTGGAAACGCATGGTCGTCATGCATTTATCACCTCCACAAACAAACGCAGAGTCACTAAAGGCTTAATTCTGCCAGCTTTAAGTGTATTTCTTTATTCACATTCCTTAACCTTCTCCCTTCTTCATACATCTAGTCCGAGCACATACAATCGAGCATATTTAAGTATGTCAAACTTAGTGGACAAGTGAACACGAACACGGTCAGCTGACGAAGTCGACATAGGCGGAGGTAAATGAGTTTACGAAATGCTATAATTGGATATTTGCGGCGCGTCTCCCTCCTCCTCCCCCTCCCATACTACTGCGGCTTCACAAGGCTTTAAAGTCTCTCCACAACGCGATCGGCTTTTATTTTGACCCGAGAGGTCTTTATAAAACTATTCATGTTTTTTTAACAAGGAAGCACATTGATGTACCTCATCGATACAAAAATTAACTTTGCCTTTGAAAAAAAGATTGTTTGCCCAAATGACGCAGTCCAATCATTCCTTTGTCACCTATCTTTAACTTGAAACGAGTTTTCGATCAAAAGTTCACGAAAAAGCAACACAGACGTCTCTAGAAACCGGCGCTAAAACGCAAAGAAACTTATTAAAAAGGGGCGACAACAAACGGATCAGTGACCGATTCTTCAAAGCTACAATGATAAGAGCAATGACGGGATGAGTACTTTCAAATCATTGATCCTCATTTAAACCAGAAAGACCTAATAGGGATAGGGGATTGGACTGTAGTATGAGGAGGGAGGGGTGAAAATAAAGAATCCAGGGTGGGTGGTTACAGATCCCGGGGAGTGCAAGGGTGCCCGTTGTCGCTTTTTTTTTAAACATCCATAGCAAGGGAATTTGTAGAGAGGCATTGGGAAAGCTAGATGTGGGAATAAAAACCGGAGGACAGCTTATCAAACTTCAGTTAAGATTCTCGGACGACCGAGTGCTTGTTAGTCAACCATCCAAGAAAGGATTGCGGACACTGAGAAATGTATCAGAAAACCAATGCGTAATATACGGAACTAAGACAAATCATGTAGAAACAAAAGTAAAGAGATATTCAGGGACAAAGAAAGCGTTATGAGTGTGGGAGGAAACGTGGCAACAGGCCATTGGAGAAGGAGAATTGCGTCTGCGAATGTGCAGCGTTAGGTGGGATTTCGTGTAAGGATGCAAAGAAAAGGTTGAGGAAGAGCTTGATGCGGTGTTGTATGGCTCAGAAACCTGGACTCTTGAGAAATGAGAGTAGGCGAACGAAAGGATTGGGCGAGGAACTGTCTGGAGAAGTTTGGGAGGAGGCAGAGTAGGTGGTTGGAAGAAGAGGTGACCGAGGGGCTACTTGAAGGCCAAGTGATCAAGAGAGGAGGATTCTGGGTAGGCTAAGAAAGAGAATAGGTTTTATAGATGGGATGAAGAAAGGTAGGATATACGACTGTATCATGAGAAAATGAGTCCGTCATAAGGTTCCAACACATTCTTCCTTTCATGTATTTATACCAATTGTTGAGTTTTCTCATCCAAGTACAGGTAATATAACTTACAACGAAGCAAATATTTGTTGTTTTATTGCTTTAAATTATTCCTGTTATTTCTTTTATCATCTACGCACAAAAAAGCTCCAGCAAACACAGAAAATTGTTCATTATTATTGAACCTTTGATTAAAAATGATGCAATACTTAAAAGGACTTTACATAACTATTCCAAAATCTGACTAACGCCATAAAACATAATAAACCTTTCAAATTAGATGTATGCTTCATTATATTTCGGAGGAAAAATTCCATTACCTTAATCCATTCGGAATCATCGACTTAATTTTCACAAATATAATTTAAGATGATAGTAATTAGTAATCGATAACCAGTGTCATCTTGCTACTTTAACAGCAAAACCAAGGTTCACCAGGCAATATTTAAATGCAAACTAGTTCACTTGCAGTTTCCCCCTACCTCCCCAACCTGGCTTCGCGCATAACTGACTTCTCGAGCGCTGGAAGGGCTAAGAGGTCCTCGCTACAATAGCTCCTCATTCTAAATAGTATCGATACCAATGGTGATAGCACTTAAACTTGTCGCTAGTTGTTCTTATCAGTAAAACCTTCATTCGTATATTCATCCGGCATGTTATCTCCAGTCCACGTCTTACATTTGAGATTCTTGTGAGCCCATGCGTCAATAGAATCGATCTGATATTTTGTACTCTCCTTTCTTGAACTTCGCATTCTCTTTACCTCTTTCCCACAAACATAAAACGACTGCAGATGTCTTAAAATAAGCGTCAAAATATTCACCCACCTTCTCAAAGTTCACGCAGGCAAGAGTCGAGCATGATTGCAAAGAAGAAAGGTATGCTCCTCGAGTATCGGATGAATTTATTGCTACAATACGAACTTTGTATCGTTTCTTGTGCAACTGTTGTTGTCAAATTATATTTACATGAAATCGCAAAGGATGCTCCCCCGATAATGCGTGGAAACGTTGAAGCCAATCTTAAAACAAAATTTGAGTAGTAAAGATACGACATGTATGGATAAAACATTATTTAATATTGTTAACCGTCTACTATATTAAAGCAATAAGTGGCCACAATCACTTTTCGAATAATAAATGTGCATACATAGCTTCCAACATTGGATGAAGGCAGCATGGTGCCTTATTTTTTGCTCAAGCATGTATTTCAAATTCTTATCCACAAAAAAATACTACTGCTGACAGCTTCAGTGAATACCAGATAATTTTTAAACCAACTTGTATTCTAAATAAATTCATTGTATTTCAAACGCAAGTGGAACTTCGAACAGAGGCAGACCTGAATGGTGGTAGGTACATGCAACATGCGAGCTTCCGCCACACACCGGCGAAACTTTTCTTTAGCGGAAAACTTCCGCAAATGGCGCCAAATTACAATATGATACCGTAAGGGTAGCGCAAAGAAATTGCGCATTTATAAAATTTAAGAAACATAGGGTAAGCCATACAGTTTATTGGCCACTATACAGTTATTGGCCACGTAGTATTTTGAAGAGCAATAGTAACAGTACAGTTGGAAAATTTTTACAATTATAATATCAAAATTTACAAGTGATTATTGTAAATTTAACTGTACTCTTACTATTGCTCTTCAAAATACCATTTGGCCAATAACTGTACGGTTTACCCTACGCGTATTACAAGTAGTATTACAGAAAATACAGTTTGCAAATGATCAATTTTGCGATGATTTATTGTGCTTTCTTACGCCATATTTGGAGGTTTTACGAACGGCCGGTACAGGAAGGATAAAATGATTGATTTCACGTCTAAAATATGCCCTTCCCCCCCCCCCCCACAGCAAGGTTGCGGGACTGTGTAGTGGAACAGGGGTGCTGGGAAACTCACATGTAATTAAAAATTACATGCTCATGCACTCGTAAAAAATGCTGGAATGCGTGCTTTTCAATAATTTATATCCAACCACCATAGGGATTCAATCATTCATAAAATGTCAAGGCTCGCGTTTCTTCGAACCATGTGAAGACAGTTGATATAGAAGCAGGACTATTTTGAGTGCAACTTCTGGTAACAACTGCTAAAAACAAAAGAATCAAGAATTACCTCGCCAACTCTGAATATATCATCTAGACTAGTGAACTATTAATATATTTCTCTTCATGCTTATTTTTATCGGGGCAGTTCGCATAGAATAATTTAGACTGTAAAATTAATTAAGAATATCTAAGACGAGGTCAATATTTTTGCCTCAATATCATCTCGCTTATAGGCTACACTTGGCTTCATGGTATTCGTTTGTCATATCAGTTATTTCGTGACTTTTGATAAGTAAAAAGCAAGCGGTAGAATTTTCAAAAGGCAAATAGTTTAATCGACAAAGAGAAGTAATTTCACATGCGTGTCCCTTCAAACTAATTAACGGCCATCTTCAGCACAATCTATACAATCCATTAATATCCAAGACCGGCATCTATTTTCCTCGCTTCGATAAACACTTTGCAACTAATAAACTATAAATTACGCAGCAGCATTATTTAACTGCATTTCCCCGCTGTGACAGAGGACCGCAGGAGCAAGAACTATAAAATATGTAGATACGCATTTCGGTGACGGAAGGAGAAGTGACGATAAAAAAGACCACATCCAACCATTCTCCCGTCAATTTCTCCAACTAGTGTATTTCCCTTCAAAGCCAGCCCAGAGTCAAATTAAGATTATGGCAGATTTAACAAGATAAGTCCAAGGGAAACTTTTACTTCGAATTCCAACGATGAAAGCAGGGAAAAAATTATTTCAGCGCCATCTCCTATCGATAAAGTGATTCAATCCGTGTTGCCTGGGTGCGTTGAAAGGGGAAGACTTTAATTTCACCTGTAATTGAATCACCTAATGACGTTGGAGCTAAGTGAAAAGTAAGTAATAATTATCGTATAAAATCTTTGATCAAGGAAAACACTTATGGAGTTTCGGATCCCAGCAGCTCGGAATGTCATGGATATGAATCAATAGACACTAACAATTAACGAAGCAAATTACTTCTGAAATTCAAATGTCCACATTTTCCCTATTCATAATTTTCAGTCACCGTCAATGCTGCGTCTTTTGCTTTCCAATTGTTATTGTACACGATTAAATTAATAATACGAGTTGTAGCAAATTCTGCAGATAAAAACTTTAGCGCAAATTTTAGTTTCCCGTTTTAGATTATTTAAGGATTGATTTATTAACCAAGTTTAATGTAATAATTGGAAATTTATGAAATCAGGCTCAGGAAATAAATCTTTAACAACATTTTAAAGCACATAATTAATATTAAAATTTGCGCTTTATTGAAATTACGAAACCACCACACTTGATCGAGATATTCGGATCGTCTCGCTATTGACTCTTGCTTCGCGCATCGCCGCAGCTCACGAGAACGTGACAAGTAGGAAGGTAGTAGCCACTGATGCAATTGGTGGACTGAAGGTCTACAATAAGAATTGAGGAAGTTGTACGACGGGTTGGGTTCATGGAAAACATGTTTAGCTAGTGTGTAGTGTATACTTGTGGAAATCACAGCATTGTCACGCATATTCAAGCCGAGCCAGCACCCATGGCAGGGAAGATATGGCAGTGGGGAATGGCAGTCAATACAACCCTTCTGCCAATTCCTCGGAATACTATAGTTATTATAACTCTTGTATACAGTTTGACCGACTTCTCTACCCATATGCTAGATGTGTTTTCTCGATGCTAATCATGAAACGGCGTTTTGCTCCGAGCTATACGTTTTTTTACAAAAAATACTCCTAGTTTATGGGTTGAACATTGTTGGCTACTTCGTAGATTTGCTTGGTTCCTATCTCTCTCTCTCACCTGTTTACCTATTTATATATTAACTCCAATAAAATTCCTCATAAACAATTGACGGACGCTCATGATTTATCGCTCTTCAACGGGTGCAAGTCAGCAACCAGCGCTCACGGCCAAGCACAGAAACGAAGACATTCTGTCCAGTTTCATCGTTTTCGATGCACGTATACTATTTATACGAACATACGGACGTACATACGTCACTCGTACGTGCATTTGAGAAATTAGCAAATACCTACAAATACCCTTTCCTGAAGAGCTTCAATAGATGGAGGTCAGCTAACAAATGCCGACAAATGGAATACAAACAAAAGAGGATAATAAATGAAATTGCGAACAGAACCTGGCAGGCGGAATGGAATTCAACAGAAAAAGGAAGACTAACGTTTAAGTTCTTCCCCAGCATTGAAAATCGACTGAAATGTAAAATCAAAATGGACATATATATAACCGAAATCCTTACGGGACATGGAGGACTCAAGACATATCTTAAGAAAATAGGAAAAGAAGAAAATGAAGAATGCGACTGCTACCTAGGACCAGACGATGTACAGCATAGGCTGTACGATTGTCCAAAATACGCAGAAGAAGGAACTGAGCTTAAGAAGATCTTCGTAAACTGGCCAGTCACACTGGAAGAGGTTGGAAAAGGACTGGGGAATAAAAAAGCAGCCGAAGCAGTTTCAAACTTGACAAGACCGCGAGAAGGAGAAGGGACGTAGAAGAAATCAAGACAAGAAAAGAAAAGGAGGAGAGAAGAGAAGAAAAAAGAAGTGGAAGGAATGGTGAGAATGCTGAGAAGGAGGAAGAAGAAAGAAGATAACTTTGTGATAGAAATACTAAGAAGAAAATAACAATTGTAAAGCAAGCAAAGAAAATCGCAAGACGCCCGATGAAGAAATCAAAGGAGAAAACAAAATAAATTTTGCAAATAATAATACACTTTGTAAAACTCAATGTAATGAAAAACATTGAAACTTGAACGACACTAAAAATATATTAACCAGTTGTTGAAAAAATAAAATGTAGAAAATTGGGGGTTTAATAATAGGTACCCCAGATATTATTGTAATTTATAACAATCTACATCTACATATTACCCCGTAAGCCGCCTCAATAGGCGTGTGGCGGGGGGTGTTAGGACACCAGCCGTTTACATATAAAATGGACACGCGCTAATGAAATTACGCCTAGCATTTATTATAGTCCCTTATTGTTCGGGGGGAAAACGAATTCCCATACCTATCCGTTCGGCAAAATATCTCTCTTAATTTATCGTTTCTGTCGGACCTGGAAATATAGTGGGGTTCTAATAGGATGTTCTCCGTGTCGCTCTGAAAGATATCTATTCTTAATTGTTCAAGCAATCTAAGCCTAGCGCGCAGCCTCCGAGTCTCTAGCGGCTCCCAGCCTAATTCGTTTAACATCTGTGTAACGCTGTCTGTACGCCCGTAGCTGTTTTTGACGAATCGCGCAGCTTTCCTTTGTATTTTATTAAGTTCCTGGATTAAGTCTTTCTGCACCGGATCCCATATGCTCACTGCATATTCAAGGTGTGGCCGGACGAGTGCGAAATAGCACCTCTCTTTTACTTTTTCATCCGAAAATCTTCCCACAATACGTTTGACGAATCCTAGCTTCTTCAGAGCTCTGCCACAAATATTTCTTATGTGTTCCCCACGATAGGTCCGAAGATATCGTAACTCCTAGATACTTCACTTCATCTGTCGCCTTTATGTTAACACCATCTACAGAATATACATGGGAATAGTTGAACGACCTCCGCAAGAAATGTACCACCGTGCATTTGCTCAGATTAAGTTCGAGTCCCCACTCTTGGCTCCACACATGAACGTTGTTTAAATCCGATGATAGAATTTCAAAGTCAGAGTGATCACTAATTTCACGATAGATGACAGCGTCGTCGGCAAATAAACGTATTTTACTGCTATACAATAAAGAGGAACTCCGCTCTACCCTTTCAAGGGAAGATGGAGAGAAATGGTGTTCCAATTCTTTCCCTTTTAATAATAAAAAAATAAACACCCTTTCCTAAGCCAAGAAGGCCTCGTTGCATTAATATTACGATAATTAGTCTGATGAAAGCATAAAGAGTACGTTTTTATTCAGAGAAGAAAGCTTGCTGCATGGAGTGAATAACGGAGCTATTTTCACAATTGTAATTACGAGAAAGTCTATTTAAAAAAACCACGAGCCAAGTGCTTGGTAGTATTTCGGCTGTGTTGGAGCGAATTCAAAAGGCCGCCCAACTCCCTCCACTGACACTTTCGGCCGCCAGGCGTCTCTGCCCCGTGCACACCCGAGAGCACGTGCTTCGAAAATATTATACTATTAAATTCTCCATTCTCGTAGTTTGAGGTAGATGATTTTACTCTTGTCATAATGTACTCCATATTCCTGCGTTATTTTTAAAATTAAAAAAAAAGAAGGGAGTATTGAGTACATAGTACCATATGATGCGCTTAGATATAGTGATTTCAGTGCCGGTGAAAGTGCATCCGTTGGAGTGGTCATTTACAGAATCGGATTTCAAACCGATGATGGAGCAAGCGACGAAAAATTACGATTTTTAGCAAATTTTTGCGAGTATAGGCAGTTATAAGGCTCAATAAATATTGCCGCAGAAGCCTGCCTAGAAGAAGAGCCTACGATCAGCAATCTCTGAGGAGGTATCCAGGGGCGTGTCGGCACTATTTTCGCTTAAGGGGGGGGGGGGGGGTTGAACCTTGAAAAGGACCCGGCTCCCAAGAAAAGGTCCCCGATTTTATTTTCGGTTAGGATAGTGTCTAGAATTTCGCTAAAAAGGCACATAAAGGTGTGAGAATGTATGTCAGAAGGGAAAAAGCAACAGAAGTAAAATTTCATTTTTGTTATGAAGACTACTCATTTCTTAGAAAAGTTTTCATAGGAACTATATTGTTCACGTTATTCGATTATGATTACAAAGGATTCAAAGCAATTCCGAAAACTTTCCTTCGTTCAGTGGTCCTACTCACAAACTCATACATAATCTCCTCCAGCGATAGCTTCGAAGTAATGTCTTTATGCGTATGGAGTAAGAGCAGATGCATTAATCTCCTTTTGCCGCATAGTGGATCGCATACACCCTTAGGTATTTAACCTTTTCAGACATGTGAAGGATCTCTCGCATCAAGTAGATGTCAACAGCAAAATAACGAGGCGAGTCACTTGCTCGAGGAGATCTTTCCTCGTCATAGGCGACCATGAATCGGCATAATGCTTTAGGGTCTTTGATTCAATGGACATGGCGTCCGCAATTTGAAGTTGGAAGGCCAACGTGGCCACGTTGAAGTCACTCTCATGAACCCCAAAGCGCCCCCTTGAGTTCCGTGACACCTCTAGAACCACTCGGAAACAACATTCGCTCAAGCTTGATCAGCTGATTCATATCGGGCTGATCAAATCGACCCGTCAACTAGGACTTTATCCAATCCAACAGAGATATGTAATCATTCCGAAGCTGGTCCTTTGCGGTTAGCCGTAAGGGTACGGTTGGTGCTCTTCCGCCAAGCTGTTCCAATTTCCTCGGAGGGAGCTGGATCCCTGGGGGTCGGGAATCGTGAGCCCAAGATCTTGTTTATTTTTTAGTGTCTCCGTTTCTGCCCACAAACGATCGGAGTCACTCATTGTACTGAATGTGTCATGCAGACTCTAAGCGGACTGTTTTGCTCCAGTTGCGGTGTAATTTTCTTTCCTCAAAGCCTTCGCAAGCTGCTCGGCGGGTTCACAAATCAGAAGCGAAATTTTCAAAGCCATGACCGTTGAAATTTTGCCCATTTTCTCCAGATAACCCCAAAGAGATGCCTTACGCTCATCACTCATGTTGATGGAGCTGTCATTGAGCATAATCTCCGAGGTTGGCCTCACTCGTAAATAGTTCTCCAGGAATCTTCGCAACGCAGCAGTGCGTGTACACCATTAACGAGTCGGAGACACCATGCGTAGTCGTAGTCTCGTAGGGGGAGCTGGGAACTTCATCAGACCCAGAATCAGTTAAGCATGGTTCAATAACGATGTCGTTGTAAATCTGCTTTCTTTTAGCAGACTCCATGAAACTTATTTTACCAGACATTGGCTATCAGAAAATTGTCACATTGTTTGGCTAATTCTTGAATAAGTCCAACGCATGATTTGAGCAGTGTACAAATATTATTTTGGGTAGCTCATCCGTAATCAATTGTTGTACACCATTAAGTCTTCCGGCCATGGTAGCTGCGCCGTCGAACCAGTGTCCACGAAGTTAATTCTTGCTCAGGCCTAGTCCCCAATGGGAAATCAAAAATTGTTACCTTCACAGATGACGCAGTCCCCCTTATTATGCAATAGAGGCCAACGAAGCCTTCGTTCACTTCTCAAGTCGCCTTTCTGACATAGTGGAAGCAAATGGATAGCTGTTTATCACCTGACGGGTCGGTAGTACCATCGGCCATCAGCGAAATGAATAAACTATCCATTATGTCCCGGACCAGAGCGCTAAAGACCTCGTGCGACATAATTTCTCCAAAGTTTTGAGTCCCGTCAGACCCGCGGTCCTGTGGGCCTCAAAATAGGCCTTCCAAAAGGGCCCGCTTCGTCTGAAAAGGCCCGGGGCAAATTCTGGGGGGGGGGGGGGCTACCCCTGCCCCCCACTTCCGACGCCGCTGGAGGTATCCAACACACACACACACACACACTTGAGGCTGGAGAAAGCAATGAATGTAACTTTCTTCAAATCCCGGCCTTCCTTAGAGAGTCACGTCCTCCATCAGACTATTAGAAATAAATCCCTTCCTCTCCCCGTCACTTACTACTTGACAAATTAAAATTTACGTCGTATCTGAACATAAGGGGGAGTGCAGAGTGAAAATTATATTTGCTCCCCTCATTTAGGCATGACATTCTCGCGAGAAACACAGCAAAGCAGCGGATATCTACAGGATATTGCACGGTCACATAGTTTAACCATAAACCCATCTTCATTGGTGAGTTATTTGCAAATAACCACGGTGATTAAAGTCAATGCGTTCTGTTGACAACAATGGCACGACGCTACTACGGCGGCAAACAGTATTCAAAAGGTAAATATATTCATCGAACAATGTGTGACTTATGTATCTGATTAATATCGTCCAATGCATGAGGCTGGTTATCAGCCAATGTTGTATTTCTGGCGTACCTATTTGGCGTATAACTCGGGATAGGTGTTGATTCCCTTCTAGAGATGAAGCCACAATGGTTCCTTCCTTCAGAGAAAGAGGGAGCCTGCTTTGACTGTATATACTCCGTGTGCTGCGACCTTGGGAGAGTGTCTTCGGGGCAACAGGAGGAGGGGGAGATGTTTGGCGCACCACGGAGCTCTCTTAACTCTGCGCCATATACATATTATATATATATATATATATATATATATATATATATATATATATATATATATATATATATACGAGTTCGTGGAAAATCACACACGCGATAATTTAAATAAAAATAAACTTTGCCACAGGTGGGGCGGAAATAAATATAGAAACACAAAAAAAAGAAGAACACTCACACACTATACGTTCTGATATTTCGACAGCCAAGCTGCCTTTCTCACAGAATGAAGGATACAGAATGATGGATAGGCATGGGACAAGGGGTAGAGTGAGGTAGGAGGAGAGGGAGGAGAAAGGGGTAAGAAAGGGGAGAAGAGGGGGGCGGGAGGGGGTCAGAAGAGGAGAGCGGGGTGAGGGGGGGGAGAAGAGGGGAAGAGGCGGGAGAGGGTCGGAGAAGGAGGAAGGGATGTGGGAGGGAGGAAAGGGGAGGGGCGGGAGGGGATAAAAGGAGGAGAAAGGGGAGAGGAGAAGGGGCGGTAGGGGTCAGTGAGCCCGATTTAATCCGGGGGGATTATAGGCAGAATAAAGCCAGATACAAGCCAATTCTAATGTACGTAATTGAAGGGGAGAGGCAGAGGGAGGGAGGGAAGACAATATGCCCGCTCGGAAACATTTGTCAAAACTGACATTGTGGGAGGAAGCATGGACCGGGACGGGGAAGGAGGCATTGGGCGAGGACGGCTTACAACTGGCTCGGTGGCCGGTCAATCTAACACTTAAGGCGTTAGTGGTGAGACCAATGTAATAGGAATCGCAAAGGTTGCAAAGGAGGATGTACACAATGTTGTGGGAAGTGCATGACCGAGAGGGGACGGAAGGAAGTGGGTGGGAGAGGAATTTAGCGGGGAGGGGGTCGGTAATAAGAATAGGGCACGTTTTGCATCTCGCGCGATGGCAGAGGTTGGGTGGGGTTTTAGAGCTAATATAGGGTTTAGTCAGCGGTTTGGTGGTTTTTAGGATGCTGGAGAGGTTAGGGGGACGCCTGAAGGTGAGAGAGGGACATTTGGGGAATGTGTTTTTGGTGGTGAGATTATCAGAGAGGAGTGGGAAAAGGTTTTTAATGATTTTTTTGAGGGCATGGACGCCTGGGAAGTAGGTGGTACAGAGGGAGAGGTTGTAATTCTCCTTATTTTGGGTTGGTTTAGGAGGAAAGGGTTTTTTGAGAATTCGTTTATTGAGAAGAGTCTCAGGATATCCTCGTCGGAGAAGGGATTGGTGCAAATAGGAAAGGAATTTATCAAAATAACCCCGATTCCCTTGATAAATTCCTTTCCTATTTGCACCAATCCCTTCTCCGACGAGGATATCCTGAGACTCTTCTCAATAAACGAATTCTCAAAAAACCCTTTCCTCCTAAACCAACCCAAAATAAGGAGAATTACAACCTCTCCCTCTGTACCACCTACTTCCCAGGCGTCCATGCCCTCAAAAAAATCATTAAAAACCTTTTCCCACTCCTCTCTGATAATCTCACCACCAAAAACACATTCCCCAAATGTCCCTCTCTCACCTTCAGGCGTCCCCCTAACCTCTCCAGCATCCTAAAAACCACCAAACCGCTGACTAAACCCTATATTAGCTCTAAAACCCCACCCAACCTCTGCCATCGCGCGAGATGCAAAACGTGCCCTATTCTTATTACCGACCCCCTCCCCGCTAAATTCCTCTCCCACCCACTTCCTTCCGTCCCCTCTCGGTCATGCACTTCCCACAACATTGTGTACATCCTCCTTTGCAACCTTTGCGATTCCTATTACATTGGTCTCACCACTAACGCCTTAAGTGTTAGATTGACCGGCCACCGAGCCAGTTGTAAGCCGTCCTCGCCCAATGCCTCCTTCCCCGTCCCGCTCCATGCTTCCTCCCACAATGTCAGTTTTGACAAATGTTTCCGAGCGGGCATATTGTCTTCCCTCCCTCCCTCTGCCTCTCCCCTTCAATTACGTACATTAGAATTGGCTTGTATCTGGCTTTATTCTGCCTATAATCCCCCCGGATTAAATCGGGCTCACTGACCCCTACCGCCCCTTCTCCTCTCCCCTTTCTCCTCCTTTTATCCCCTCCCGCCCCTCCCCTTTCCTCCCTCCCACATCCCTTCCTCCTTCTCCGACCCTCTCCCGCCTCTTCCCCTCTTCTCCCCCCCCCTCACCCCGCTCTCCTCTTCTGACCCCCTCCCGCCCCCCCTCTTCTCCCCTTTCTTACCCCTTTCTCCTCCCTCTCCTCCTACCTCACTCTACCCCTTGTCCCATGCCTATCCATCATTCTGTATCCTTCATTCTGTGAGAAAGGCAGCTTGGCTGTCGAAATATCAGAACGTATAGTGTGTGAGTGTTCTTCTTTTTTTGTGTTTCTATATTTATTTCCGCCCCACCTGTGGCAAAGTTTATTTTTATTTATATATATATATATATATATATATAATATTATATTTTATATATATATACATACACTCGAGAGAGAGAGAGAGAAAGAGAGAGAGGGTGAGTGGATTCATCGACCCCATTGCTGGAAGCGAGACCGGAACTGGAGGGGAAGGGCTGGAGGAGGGGAAGGGCTGGAGGAGGCAAAGGGCTGGAGGAGGGGAAGGGGTAGCTGTATAAGGAGGAGAGGATTGAATGCACCACAGTGTGGCACCACACTTCGGGCATCAGAGCGAGCGCTAAGCTGAAAAAGGGGTGGAACGCGCAAAGCCGCGCTTCGATAGACGTTTATTTGATACCTTATTCAATAATTTATTTATTCACTTGCAAACTAAAAACAGCAACCAATACCTTCACATCGGTTCAGGAAACAAATGACGAACATAAAAATGATCTCCGAAGATATAAGTGAAATGTTTCAAAAGCGTCGACACGAGGAGAGAGTGCAGGAATGAGAAGTGATTATTATTGAAAATAAAAATGCCTCCACGGGTGGCACCCGTGCCACCATGCAATCAGGCGGTTCTTAGATCAGTCCTCACCATATATATATATATATATATATATATATATATATATATATATATATATATATATATATATATATATATATATATATATATATATATATATATATATTCACCCACAAATATATACGCCCTGCATTCTGAAATGTCACCCGTACAGGATTCGAACAGGACAGGGCTTAAAAGCGAGGTGAAGGACACCCGAGGCTGCCAATTTAATTAATTCATTCGTCGTTTTAAGGAGATCCTCCTCAGAGTGCCTTTCATATCCAAAGGTGTGTGTACTACATTTGTACTACAGGTGCGGGGCGTGTTTCGCTCATGGGACGTGAACTGCGGTGGAATGATGGTGTGCGGTCTCGGTGCTTGAGGGCATTCCCGGGTGGAAAGAGCGAAGGAATTGAACTGAGGCTCTCGTTCATCCAACGGACGGCATTCAACGTCGAGGGGTCAGTCGACGGTGGTTGGGAAGACAATTGATGGCTCTTTCCCATCATTAAGGCGGTTCCACCGTAAATATGACTTAAATGTCATTTTATTCATATTCTGTCTACTTGTAGGAAAAGTTGTCCTCTATCTAATATGAACAACAAAATAACACATTTCCGCGCTATTTTATTCTATAATTGAACTTGAAATTATATGGTGTCCAATGGGGGAATGAGATAAACACGAGGAAAAATAGTATTTTTCCATCAAATGTAAATGCCATTTTTGCGGAAAACTGTTTATAAGAAGGAAATAATCCAGAGAAATTGAATAAAAATAAAATATAGGCATCTTACCACCTTATTTTAATTTTAGTCATTGAAGAATTAATGCCGTAATTGAAGTCAAAATCCGGCAATTCGTAGGAAATGGCGCTGCAGTCGGCTCCTATGGCTGGAAAAAAGTGCTCATTTAAAATAAATTAGTGGAATAAACCGCGTTTTTCTCTACTTTACTTTTGGGTTTCTATATTGGTAATGCATTTCATCAGTGAAAGCACGTTTTGTTTGGACAAAATATAAAAAATGCGGAATTTAGTATTGGTTTTGACTCACACAGTCGGTACCTCCTTAATTATTGTCATAGAGTATATTTATAATTACGCTTTCGTCACTCGCTCACTCTGTAACGATTTAAAGCTACAAGACTGACTCACTCACTCAATCATTTATATAAGAATTCCTGATAATTTCTTATCGAGCTAGAAGATTGAAATTATTTTTCAAGGGAAAGGTTTGAATTTGGTGTCGAGTCAGGAAAAAATCGAAAATCCCAATATTCTTCATTAATTTGGAGCCCAGATAGGATTTTGTTTTTTTAATTACATTAACCGGGAAAAAGGAATTCTTTCTACGTAGGGTCATTTTCTTTCATTCAATTAAATATGAAATAAATGAGATAGAAGATTCATTCTTCGACCAAAATGATGCCAATGCATCAAAGCATTTAGTTTTTGCAACCGACGTTTCTCTATCTTTCGATAAACTTAATTGTTTGAATTTTAAACTCAAAATGACTGCAAAATTAGAATTTTTCATTTTCGTTGCCACGCAATTTTTTCATTGCTTCCGAGGATTGCAGTACTATATATGTATAAAGGCTGCATTTAAGGAAATTTAACCTTCTCGGAGCGTATTTCAATAGCTTTAAAACTATATTATGCCTTCGACCTACACGATTTACAATGTTTTATTATGATGATATATAAACAAACCTCTTTGGCCGCTTTGATAATCTCCTCCATGTGCTCATGTCTACGTCATCCGTCGGGATCGCACCAGAATCCTTCATTTTATTTCTGAAACAATCCCTCCACCTTATCCTGGGTTTCCCTCTCTCTCTCTCTGTTTTTCCAAGGGATCTTTAATCCTTGCACCTCCTTTCTGATATATACCTCGAAACGCCGTTGATCGATTTGATTGACGGTGGTTCCCAAATCTACTATAAACGCCGATTCTGTTGTCAGTGAAGATCCAAAATGATGTATGTACTCAATTTCCCCTGTGAGCAATTCCTCTCATGAGCAAACTCCATCCGGCCACCCACCTCTCATGTACTGTTGCTTAAGAAAGGTCATCGCATGTTGCTGAGAAACTTGAATCCTAAAAAAAAGGACTTTGCAAAGGAGCTCGATTTATTGTGGATGAGCCTGGACGAAATTTGACAAGAGCAAGAATCATGTCAACATACCATCACAATGATATAGTTCTAATTTCAAGGATTGATCTAACTCCGAACGACACAGTATTTACCTATCACATTAAAACGCCGCTAATTTCCGATAATATTCCTACTTTTACGCTATTACAATAAATAAGGCATGAGGCAGTCATTTGATCGCGTAGGCATCAATTTGGAGACCGCAGTATTTTTCACACGGCCATGTTTGTATGTATGTACAGTATGTGGCTTTATCACTCCTCAAGAGTTGCAAGTCAACTGAAGGTGTATATTGAATCGAATCCACAGCAAGGAAGATTTTTGAATGACCAGGGACAATTCACACGCAATGAAGTTTTTCGGGAAGTTCTTCATTAAAAAGTATAATGTTTTGTCAAATATTTCTGTTATAATTCCAAATATACACCAGAGATAATTCCCATTCGAACAATATTTTAAGAATTCAATTTTTAATAAATATTTCGTGCATATTAAATCAAAGCGTTTGTTACACATTCATCATGTCATTTAACGGGCGCATAGCGAACCAACTGGTGAACACACAACGTGTTTAAACCCAAGGCCTCGAGCAACTATAGGGGTAGCGAAACTTGTTGCCACTCGATCGTGAAGAGCATGACGCAAAGGAGAGGAAACCGCATACGTATGAGATGCAGTGGCCGAGAGCCTCTTTCTAAGAGGACCCTGCAGAGGGAGTCATCAGATAACTTTGCCCGCTCATCAACGATTGGTTTAAGGCCATTGCCCTCTAATCCTCCGCTGGTGAGTGCCACCAAGTTTCGCTATACCTACACGTATGTAATTTGTTGCACGCAAATATTATTTCTAAGTAATGATTTGAAAGTAATCTAATAATTTATACATTTTTATTACACCAATTCCATAATATGTACTATTTAACTTGGTTGCTCTACTATAGGTTTCATAATTTTTTTGTCTCCCATTAAATGGCCGTGCGTTCATTTTACATAAGTAGTTGAGTACATTTAACCAGAGGTAAGTATTCGATATGCCATTCACTCCTAATGCCGTTGCTTAGGAACCCACGCATTGGTAACAGTCCGGTTTTGTCGATAAATCAGTCGAAATGGAGAATATTTCTGTTGGCCCGCGAAAAATGAACTACTTTCGGCTAAACTGCTAATTCTACTAATATGAACTAATTATGTAGTACATTCGGCTAATTCGGTTCCTGTCTAGTGGTCAACAAAACGCATATTAATACTCCGACGTCCGCGCCTAATTTTTAAGAAACGTAATCTTCTACCAGTTAATTAATGTATACTTCCCTGTTGACGTTTTAACTTCTCCGACGTTCAAGCATAATAACATCATTAGCTTTATAACAAGAACCGTGATGCAGACAATCATTTTACCAGAAGTCTAAATGACTATCACGCTAGGTTATGTCGGAACCAAGAAATATTTCTTCATTAAATATATAAGAGGTGGTCATTACCCTGAGTGGCGTACAACTATATTCCAATAAAAATCATTAAATTCGACGCAGAGAATTATTTTTCTTTTTAATTATTCGCACATAACACATGACGTTGGAATTTTCAATATTGGATAGCGAAAAGAATAAAAGGTTTATATCTTGCATTCAATTTTTTCTCTGAGCTTGGTTTTTGCGTGAAAGCCGTGTCTTTATCCTACAGAATCGCCCGTTTTTTCATTTCATCAGTAAACATTTTGAAATTGCCTTGGCTATCATCAGCACAGGCCTCCAGTAGATATTTGCGCGCCCGAGTCATCTGAAGGGTGGATCTAAGGGGTGATCTACGTGACACATATATAAAAGAGACAATCACAGTGAGAATGGTGTCCCCCAACCGCTCCATATGCATGCCCATAACGACTGCTAATTAGGTGTATACGTACATGTGAATATATATATGCATTTTGAACGTCGTACTCGAAGGATTCCCTTTCGATCCGATGGCAAAAGTTTCACTTTTTTTCTTCCTCTTGATGAACTTCCACAGGAAACCTTTCCTTGTTTAGAGATATTATATTCAATCTATTCTGCGAAATGAAAACGATGAATTTGCAAACGATAATTTTCCCATACACGCAGAGCAACTCTTTGTCGTCAGTTTATATGTACATACTTTAGAAGGAGAAGAAACTCGATGATGATTCATATAATGAGAAGTAAGAATCCTCCTCCGTGAATTACAAAATGAACACAAGTCTCGCCGCCGTGATCTTATATCACGCCGGAAGCTGTGTCGCCCGACCTGGGTCGGTCCAGCTCTTTAAGGCGCTCTCATTGGACTTCTTATATCCTCTCCGGTATTCGCGATTGGAATTCCCTCTCCTGAAGGCGGATTTCCCAGAATTCCGCTCTATATCTCTCTCTTTCTCTCTCCAGACGTATTTATTCCCGTCCCTCGCCGGTATTTGCATTACTTTAAACCGAAAAAAAACGAAGAGGAAAATCAATCAATGTTTTGGCAATATTTCAATTATACCGAACAAAAAATTGTTTCAGGGGATAATTTACGATTAATAGGCAGCAATGCCATCTCACGACATAATATGTCCCCGTCATCTATACATACCGCCACAACAATTAATGAGTATAGAGTCGTTGCAATCCGCCATTGTTGGGACATGTCGGCCGGGTCGAGTTCGCTACTGCGAACGAATTGCACGTAAATATATTTTTTTTATTTCCAGCTCCCACGCATTTCTCCAAGTGTATTTTTGTGAATTAAGTTGGCATCTCGCCGCGTGTATTTTCCAGAGGTATTTTTTTTTCGAATTCATTTTTCCGTATTTCCAAAGAGACAAATTTTCCGAAATTCTTTTCTTCGAACCACTGTTTCCTAAATTATTACTTGAAATTAGCGAGAACACATTAACTATTTCCGTCAGAAAGGTAATCATGGCCATTCTTATGATAGTTTTGGCTAATTTCACCTTTCTAACGATTTTTTTAGCGTAAGAAGCCGTAGATACGTAAGAAAGCGATAAGGATGTTTTTAAAAATTAGGCGTTGGGAAAACTTGTTGCAAGACTGAATCATTTATTACTTATCCAAAACCTACGTAGTAGGCGTAAAAACTTAGTGATAATGGCATAGATCAAATTTAAAAAAGAAAACACACAATATGCGTAATTAGAGTTTAGCATGGAAACGAAATCATTTCTCCAAAATAAACACAAGGGACACATCTTCCAAATCACAAAAAAGAGGCTCAAGTAATGAAAAAGAAATGGTCGATTGTTCTTCTTTCCAATAATGTGTTTTAATCCGTATAGAGCGTAATTTTATTTGTGATGTCTTTTTAATCACACGCCATTTTCACGCGAAGGTATTCACTGGAAAGGATACGTTTACTATAACCTTTTTAAATAATTATATTCCACTAGTAAACATAAAAAACGCAGCTCTGAGGATAATCCTGACTAACCTCCTGCTGAGATGCGCCAAGTTCTCGCCTTTCTTTTATCACGAAAGAAAAAAATTGAAGAAAATAAGACGACAACGAAGTTAACAAGCTTTAGCCGCACCGAAATCCTCTCTAGTCTACTCTGGTGGTGGTAAGGCCAGCGATGAGTAGAAGAACATTAGGCTGGTTAAAATACTGAAATAATCAATGCAATTTAAGTTTTTTTTAAACCGTAAAAGCCAAATGTGTCATTAGAAGAAATTTAGAACTATTTACATGAGTGTAGATCTCCTGGGTTTGGTTTTCGGGCAGATGAGTATTATTTTAAAATTACTTGCTTTGACAGCCGCGAAGTTCCTCTTGGGTAGTCGTGGCAGCACAAACATTCATTGTAAGATCGTGAATGCTTAACATAAATAATAACTAGCGGAAGGCACCCGTTAAAATTTTATTGGGGGGAGAAAATATGGAAATAAGATGTATAGGATATAAAAACATCATTCAAATCTACTGCTCAAGCGTACATTGCATACATGTATTACACGACTTAAAATACTCGGAAGGATTATTAAATTAACCGCAGTGTAGAAGGCAGAAGACAATTAGAAGTTCTCTATTTCAGGGGAATTTGAACTCGTTTTCAATAGTATCCATAACTACGCAATGTGCAAATAAATTCCCGTCAATTACCCCGCCGCAGTTCACTGAAATCCATAATGGACATCTCATACGGATTGATCTAGTATTTGTCTCCGTTTTCTATCTCGGGTTGGGTTGGCGTTTGGGTCCCCTTTTGAATTTACTCTGGATAAACTGGAACCATACTTTACACAATTGAAAGTTTTCCCATCACGCGCAATGGCATCTACGAACAATAAGTCATAAACATGGAAGAAACCTCAATTATTATTCACCGAGTTAAATTTCAACAAAGTTGAAGCAACGAAAATGGGGACTAACCACCGATAGCAGCAATGCGTCAACTAAGAGAGGTGGAATACTCGCATTTGCTCGCAATTGATGAGAGGACCAATCTTCCAGTCTTTTTTTGTGGAAAATATACGTGCAATCGGAACCGACCATTGCTGGTGAAAACTATTTGCAAAAATCTCGCATAAATTCAAAATGACTGTCTTGAATGTCGCTAAAAGAATGGTGTGTTTACACTGCTCATCAATTCCTACGCGTCATCGCGCATGGTCGCACTCTGGTGTTATATATTTAAAGCAGATTGTGAGTGGTGTTTACGATCGTTTTCATGCTATGATTTAAAGGACTTCCATTGCGATCTTCAAGTGAGATCCCTCCGACCCGTAATTCCTCTGCTTGTGTCGTCTTCCCTTCCCTTTCCGACCTCTCACTCCTGCAACGAGTGCTCTTCTCACGCACCACGATAAATATCGATCGGCTGCCGAGAAGGGCCTGGGGTCACACAAGGGCCTATACATATAAGAGATGCCCTATATCCCAGCCACGCGCCAACCGCTCGAATACACTCATATGTCCATGAATGGAAATCGGTATCAAATACACCTTCGCTTACAAGTGTTTGGAAATGCTTGAACCTTGGACACGAACTCTTGACCAAGACAACCGAATTGCTGCTATGCTATTTCTCCCTACATGACGCGGATGAGAACGGAAATGCGGTCGTTCCGCAAAAAATAAATATAGCAGCAAACAAAAAAGCAATAACAGAGAAATTTGAAAGAAAAAAAACATGAACAAAGTCTGTGGTGCATTATTTTTCGTTAAAATTTGACGGCAATCAAAATCACGGTGGCAAACATCCCTTCCCCTCCCTCTTCGGGCACCTGTCCCGCTCGGGATACTTCTCTCCCCGTTGCCAGGGTTCGCTCGCACCAGTTGTTGACGAGGCGCGAAGCACACCGACTGCTGTTGGGGGGCGGCGCATGTCTCCAATATCTCCCATTTGGGAGCATTTGGGCTCCCCCACTGATAAGGGCACCAAGTAAGGCAAGAAGCCAACGACACTACTGTTGCGAGCGAAAGTGTAGCACAGGTGACGATGGAAGGACTAGGTTTGTGAAGCCGTTTGGGGGCTTAGATAAGAAGTATAATGTACTTCGGAATGAGGGGAGTTTGAAGGAGGATGCAATTAGTAAGACACAGCGCGATATAACTGATGAACGCGAGAGATCAAGAGAGAGACTGACTCTGAGGAACATTCCGTCTTTTGAAAACATTTCCTATAAGACAATGAAACCGGAGCGAGCGACTCTCGTCCCATCCCTCCCCTTCCTTCGTGGCTGGTATTCCGACAACACCTTGCCACTCGCCTCTGCGATAGCCCCTGCAGGGTTGCAAGTAGGTGCACCCCATCGCGGGCACTCATCTGCCACTCACCTCTGCCTCTCTCTCCTCTTCCGCAGCGGCCGCTGCTCTCCTCTCCGGGTCGATGTCTACGTCACTCTTCACGCAACACTTGTCTCCGCACACACGCCTCCTCTGCGCATGCGCCTCACTCTCCTCTTCTGCTGACACACACACGCCTTCCTAATGCATATGCAATCGCCTCATCTACCAACACACTCACCACAACCACCAACACACGCACGCACTCCGACACTTGCAGATGCAATGCTACGGGAAGCAATGCAATCATCATTCGTCCACTCTCTCTCCGCAGCGAGGATAACACCCTTTACGCACCACCACCGACCCCCGAGCACCAACTCCTCGTCATTCTCTCCAACCGCCCCCACACTCAGGTGTAAAGACCCGAAATCACACTCAAAAGGGTTTTAACCCCCCCTGCAAAGGGTTTTAACACACACGCAAGTCGCGTTCCCCCGTACCTACCCTGCTTCCCCGAACGACGTCAACCGCCGTTTGCTTCTCCGGATAAACTCCCCCTTCCCCTTACTACCCCTTCTCCTCCCCCTACTACCCCTTCTCCTCCCCTTACTACCCCTTCTCCTCCCCCCCTACTACCCCCTCCCTTGAAGCAAATGCCACCCGCGCCTCACACACGAAGGACGCCGGTCGGCCGCTAGAGGCGCCTCGTACACGCGCACCGCGACGCCCCCCGCGGTGAATCCGTTAAACCAAAGCTTCCTTCCTCGTTGCTGAGGCGGGACTTCTTCTTCTTCTGAGGCACTTTGAGGAGGCTCTGAGCGATCACGCTCAACTAATTCAATCAATTTGATGCTTTCATAAAGAAAAATGTCTCATCTTTTGAAGTATGCCAAAATATCAGCCACTCATTGCGCTATTATTTTCGACATATATCTACCAATTAGCCAAAAAATAGAAGAGCCGTTTCTTTTCCATTAGCATTGGTTTTGGGTGTAGAGAGCGTCCGAAAGGGAACGTTATTTTAAAGAAATGGTCTCATCTTTTGAAGTATGCCAAAATATCAGCCACTCATTGCGCTATTATTTTCGACATATATCTACCAATTAGCCAAAAAATAGAAGAGCCGTTTCTTTTCCATTAGCATTGGTTTTGGGTGTAGAGAGCGTCCGAAAGGGAACGTTATTTTAAAGAAATGAGTAATTACTTGCGCACGGGTCGCGACGAAAACTAAAGTTCGAATGATATCTCAATAATTTTTAAAAGTAGGCTCATCACTCGCCGTTAACATTTTTAACAAGATCGCAAAGACAAATGCTTTGTAGTTTGAAGGAGTTTCGAACGTGAGGTGTGAAACAATTGTAATCTTAAAACCTCAAACATTTAGACATATTAAGTTAATTACATACTCAAGAGGTTCAGTCGTGTAAAATTAATTTTTTGAGTGAATTTATTTGTATATGGGTCATTGCACCTCAATTCAACAAACGTTTGTCCCTTAGGGTCTCAGATTTTGATAAAAATTGGTGTATGGGTACAATATTAACTCAAACTGAATATCCTCAAACCGTTTTGGTGAAAAAAAATTTTTTGAGTGAATTATGCATATTTTAATTTTTTCGCATTTTTAGCAAAAATCCGAGCCTTAAATCATATTATCACTTATATCTCCGCTTGTAATTGACATACAACAATGATTAATAGCTTTTATTAAAGCAAAATCATTATTGAATGCAAATATATCAATAAAAATTATTTTCTTCTATACCCTATTGTTGTAAATTACTAATGTTTAAAAAATTGTAATAAACTTTTCTCAAATACTCCATCTCAGAATCGGCCGAAACATTTTTTCCGTAATCTAAACATATCCAGCTAACTATTCCAAAAAACATTTAGTGGAAATTCATAAATGCGCTTTTTATAAATATTTAAACATTTACAATTTTCTATCGCGCGGCCCGTGTTTAAAAAATTGTTAACTAACTTTTCTCAAATACTCCATATTGTAACCGTTCCCGATTGGACGGTTGCAATGGGTTTGTGGAAGAGGCGGTTTTGTGCTGTATATTGTGTTAATTTTAAGGTCATCGCTGTGTGAGTGAATGATTCATGTGTGTTCGAGTGTGTGAGTTCCCTGCACCACGTTCTCCCCCCCCCCCTTTCTTAAGTGTATCTCCGCCGTTCGGCGGACGACCTTCCCTTTCCCCCCCCCCCCTCCATCCACCGCTCATGCTTTGCAAGTGACTGTGCTTCGAAATATAATGCGGCCTGCGTCAAGTGAAGCCACCTCCCCTTATCCCCCTATCCCCCCCCCTTCTCACCCCGCGCGCTAGCGCATATAAATGGCAGAGGATGGTCGGGGCGGGACTTACTTACATGTGATGGTTCTTGTGGTGGCGGCTGACACCCGAAAATTAGGAGGGCTGAAACATTGGTTGGAGAGCGAGAGAGACGCATTGTGCGGACGAGGAACGGAAAGGGAGAGACGACCGACGCATAAGGAAGCTGAATTTAAGTCGTGTCCAGTAGCGGTCCCAAGGAATCCGTGGCCATCGCCGTCGCCTGTCTCCGCTCAAGTAAAACCAACTACATCATCAGCTGCTACGTGCAGAGCACGGGGCGATCATTGCCAGCGCCGCCGCAGTTGCACCAGTTATCCCCGATAACGATAAGTACCACTTATATCCCGCCCGCCTAAAACGGCCATTCCTAGACCAAAGGAGAGCCCCCCATTCCCAATCCAAGAAGAATAGTCCTATTATAGTTCAAAGAAGAGATTCCCCAACCCAAGAAGAAAGTGCCCCAAGTTTCGTACTGTCGACATATTTATTCCCGTGTTTTTCCCCCCTGGTCCCGTGTGAATGTGTTTAGTTTTCAATTGAGGGTGCGTGATTGTAGAAATTGTTAAGTTCAAACCGTTAAAATATTGTAACTTTTCCCTAGTGATTCTCGAAATGGGAAAAAGGACCTTGAAGGGTAAAACTGTTTCATTTGATTGACATTTTGCGAATGTTCGCCAAGTATTGTTGCAATTATTACGCATCATAATTTGTTTTGTTTAAATTTAGTTTTAGATTAGTATTTAGTGTTATTCTCTGAATTAAATAGTTCGATATTGCAAAAGGATATTTCCATGTTTTACTGTCTCTGCCCACAAACCTGTCCTCGCGGAACCATCCGTTCGCCATTATGCATTAAGTCACTTCGAAACCCCGCGATCGTTGATGAACCCCAACCCATTTGCTCAAAAGCTTAGTCGGCATCCCTCTTTCCTCCCCGCCTCCCCGTCCCTGAATTCCTTTCCTCCCACCTTTCCTCCCATTTCCCCTTCCCCTTACTCGTGTGGACACGGGTTACAAATGGCGCCCAACGTGGGGCTTGTCATTCGACGATGGGTTTAACGTGTGGCTGGAATTTGACATTGTGGGACATTTTGAACTAATTGCATTCACTCGCAATTCGTTGTATTTTAATTTAACGTTGGCCGAGATTTTGACCTCGTTAAGCGTGTTACCCTTTGCATTTAACGTACGGGCATTTAATCACTTTAAATATAGCGTATGTTCATTTTCTCTCGTGTATTTTCCTTTTTCTGTGTTAAATTTCGGCGGCATGGCTTACTCGGGCAGTAGCTTCCAAAATTATAGGGAACCCCCGAAGGACGATGAGGCGGAGTCGGTTGAGGATAATCCGTTGAGCATAATCGAAGTGTCTAGTGGGGAGGAAGACATTGTCACGCAGAATATGCCGGGAGTCGAGCAGAGTGATGTTAGCCCAGTGGCAGTTGAAAGCCCCTGTACTATGCAAGACATGATGATGTTTATGAAACAAATGGGAGAGAATATAAATAAAATGGGAGAAAATAATAAAAAAATGGGAGAGAATATAAATAAAATGGGAGAGAACATTAATAAAAAAATGGAGGAGAATAATAAAAAAATGGAGGAGAATAATAAAAAAATGGAGGAGAATAATGCTAGAATGGAAGAGAGGATTTCGGGTCAGATTGCAAAATTCCGGGAGGAAATCCATGAGGTCCGAGTTGAACTTGCAGGGCACGTAGAGAAAAGAATAGGCGAACAGGTTGGGGAGGTTAGGATGGAAATAGGTGCCATTGAAAGTGATCTAAAGTGTCGGATTGAAAGATTGAACGCCCAAACCCAAGCTGACCAAGTAGAGATTGGGAACGTGAAAAGCCAAGTCGAAGTAGTGTTACAGAACGTGTCGAGAAACGCGAACGTATTGGAGGAAGTCAAAATCGAACAGAAGAGGAAGATGGATGAGATTATGTCCGAAATTGAGGGCAATCAGCACAAAAAAATAAATGGTGTAAATTCTTCCTTAAATGTCCCCAATCCACCCCCGAAACTGGTTTTCCGTGGTAAGCCATCCGAACACCCCGTGGCGTTCATGCGCGGTGTGGAAAATTATTATTCCCTCCACGCCATACCCCAACGGTTAAGACCCATGTTGTTCTATCAAATGTTGGAGGACGGTGCTAAGGGCTGGGCCGACGCCATATTCCCTTTTCCTGAAAATATGATAGATTTTCAAAAATTGTTCTATGCGCGATACTGGAGTAACGAGCATGAGGAGGCGTTTGTCGCCACCAAGGCGTTATTCGTCAACAATGTTGTTATTTCCCATCCCGACTTTTCGAAACGCATGTTTTTGAGCACTGATAGTAGTGATTACGGTCTTGGAGCCGTGTTAAGCCAAAAAAGGGAAAACGGTGAAGATGGTATTATTTCACTAATTAGCCGTACCCTCAGGGGTCCGGAGCTCACATACTCTACAACGGAAAAGGAGATGCTAGCGATTGTATGGGCGTTACAGAAGCTCAGAGTTTTTCTGTTGGGCCGAGAATTCACAATTATAACGGACCACAAGTCATTGTCATTTTTGAATCAATGTCATCTTAGAAACAGTAGGATGCTGCGATGGGCAACCTGGATCCAGGAGTTTTCGTTCGATATTCAATACTGTGAAGGGAAGAAGAACGTTGGTCCAGATTTTTTGAGCCGGAATCCCTGTGAGACGGGCGGAACAACCGAGGGTGATAGGGAGTTTGTTATCGCTGATATTGAATTGGGGATCGAGGTCACGCCATGGCGAGACGATGAAGAACTGAGACAAGCCCAGGCGGACGATCCGAGGATAGGTCCGGTCATTCGATTCCTAAGTGGTGAATTACCACGGTGCCACCCTTCTTTCCGTAATATTAGTCGACGATCGGATAGGTTTAAAGACCAACTGGGAATTATTCATATAAGAGTGGGTAGGGATCGGCCCGAGTTCCGAATATGGGTCCCGTCCGGACAGGCAGAGCGATTAATTAAACATGCTCACACTAAGTTCGCACATTTTGGAAGTCAGAAGATCGCCTTGATCCTTAGGGAAAGGTTCTTTTGGAAGGGTATGGGACGTCACATTAGAAAAATAATCCGCCAATGCGACTTATGTCAGAAAACCAAATACCCTAATAGAGTATTTGCAGGCCCCATGCAGAATATCATACCCTCTAAATCCCGGGAATTGTACGCCCTCGACTTGTATGGCCCCCTTCCGAAATCCCGGGCGGGCAATAAATTTGTACTTGTAATTGTGGATGTCTTTTCCAAATTTGTGCGAGTCTATCCTATTAATAAACCTACCAGTAGGAATTGTTTAACTCACTTAATGAATAAATTCATTGTTGAACGTGGTAGACCCGAGAAGGTTCTTACTGATCATGGAACGCAGTTTACCAGTGAAGTATGGTGTAGAACGTTACGTGACCGAGGGATTAAAGTAATCCATTCTTCTATTCGCCACCCACAGTCGAATCCAAGTGAGAGGATCATGCGGGAAATATCCCGGCTTTTTCGTGTGTATTGTGCGGACCGGCATACGAGTTGGCCCGAGGTGATTCCCCTCATCAATAAATGGCTTAACGAAATCCCCCATGAATCTATCGGAATGTCACCTTACGAAGCCCATTTCGGCGTTAAGCCTAGACGGCCCTATGCCATGCTCCCGGAAGAAGAAGAAGGGGACGAGCCGGAGCCAGGTAGGGTTACTCAATTGGTTCTTAGAAATTTGCGACGTTCCGGTAGGAAGCGGAAAAACACTAAGAAGGCGAAAACTTACGAATTCAGGGAAGGAGATAGGGTTCTCTTGAAAGCTCCGAAGCAGTCCGACTCGAAGTTAAAACTATTTCATAAATTCTTCCCTATTTTTAAAGGCCCGTATGTTATTCGCAGGGTGGTCGCACGAAACGCGTGTGAGCTGGGAAGTGAGGAGGGAGATGTTATTGGCGTCCACAATTTCCACAACCTGATTCCTTATTTTTCCGAGACATTATAGTCTTTTGTTTTCCTTTTGAGTTTGACTAAGATTTCAGCGCGTGGGACGCGTTAAAAGTTTGATTTATTTTACCACCCTTTATTTTGTGAGGGTTGGAGTTGTTTTTCTTTTGTTTTTCTTTTTCTTTTACAAATAAATTCCCGTGTCTTTTCCCAGCGGCAATTTTTTGTCTGGGAGAGGGAGGCAGTTGTAACCGTTCCCGATTGGACGGTTGCAATGGGTTTGTGGAAGAGGCGGTTTTGTGCTGTATATTGTGTTAATTTTAAGGTCATCGCTGTGTGAGTGAATGATTCATGTGTGTTCGAGTGTGTGAGTTCCCTGCACCACGTTCTCCCCCCCCCCCTTTCTTAAGTGTATCTCCGCCGTTCGGCGGACGACCTTCCCTTCCCCCCCCCCCCTCCATCCACCGCTCATGCTTTGCAAGTGACTGTGCTTCGAAATATAATGCGGCCTGCGTCAAGTGAAGCCACCTCCCCTTATCCCCCTATCCCCCCCCCTTCTCACCCCGCGCGCTAGCGCATATAAATGGCAGAGGATGGTCGGGGCGGGACTTACTTACATGTGATGGTTCTTGTGGTGGCGGCTGACACCCGAAAATTAGGAGGGCTGAAACATTGGTTGGAGAGCGAGAGAGACGCATTGTGCGGACGAGGAACGGAAAGGGAGAGACGACCGACGCATAAGGAAGCTGAATTTAAGTCGTGTCCAGTAGCGGTCCCAAGGAATCCGTGGCCATCGCCGTCGCCTGTCTCCGCTCAAGTAAAACCAACTACATCATCAGCTGCTACGTGCAGAGCACGGGGCGATCATTGCCAGCGCCGCCGCAGTTGCACCAGTTATCCCCGATAACGATAAGTACCACTTATATCCCGCCCGCCTAAAACGGCCATTCCTAGACCAAAGGAGAGCCCCCCATTCCCAATCCAAGAAGAATAGTCCTATTATAGTTCAAAGAAGAGATTCCCCAACCCAAGAAGAAAGTGCCCCAAGTTTCGTACTGTCGACATATTTATTCCCGTGTTTTTCCCCCCTGGTCCCGTGTGAATGTGTTTAGTTTTCAATTGAGGGTGCGTGATTGTAGAAATTGTTAAGTTCAAACCGTTAAAATATTGTAACTTTTCCCTAGTGATTCTCGAAATGGGAAAAAGGACCTTGAAGGGTAAAACTGTTTCATTTGATTGACATTTTGCGAATGTTCGCCAAGTATTGTTGCAATTATTACGCATCATAATTTGTTTTGTTTAAATTTAGTTTTAGATTAGTATTTAGTGTTATTCTCTGAATTAAATAGTTCGATATTGCAAAAGGATATTTCCATGTTTTACTGTCTCTGCCCACAAACCTGTCCTCGCGGAACCATCCGTTCGCCATTATGCATTAAGTCACTTCGAAACCCCGCGATCGTTGATGAACCCCAACCCATTTGCTCAAAAGCTTAGTCGGCATCCCTCTTTCCTCCCCGCCTCCCCGTCCCTGAATTCCTTTCCTCCCACCTTTCCTCCCATTTCCCCTTCCCCTTACTCGTGTGGACACGGGTTACAATATCAGAATCGGCCGAAAATTTTTTTCCGTAATCTAATCATATCCAGCTAACTACTCAAAAAATAAAATTTAGTGTAAATCCATAAATGCGTTTTTTATAAATATTTAAACATTTACAATTTTCTCTCGCACGGCCCCTCAGCTCCCCATTTGGAATACATGCAGCAGACACGCGATGCAAGCCTAAACATTTCCCTAATTGCTCAAGGTCGTGGCTATATGAGATAAAAATATATTATAAACTATGAATGTTAACAACAATTGTTATTTGTTCTGTTGAATGGATGTTTGCAGAGAAATTTACCATTGAGCCCCACTTTTTCTGCGCGAAGTTTTTTCTAACTACTCCGACACAATCGATTGAAAACTCTTGCTCGGCGTTAATGACAATGGAAAACGGACACATAAACAGAAAACTAATTTTAGGAAATTTGAAAGAGATATTTTGTAATTTAAGGAAAAATATCCCGAAGATAGGTATTGTTTCATTTTCAACATTTGCAGAGCTCACACCTAAGAAGTGCGTTCTTGCGGGAACATCAGGAACTCATACCGTATGTGTGTGTCTGGTGCGTCAAAATGTTAAATTAATGATTTTAGGAGCAAGGTTGTCACCACTAAATCTAGGGGATAACACCGAGCCGCTGTTGTCATATAAAGACTATTTGTCAGCAATGATGTGTTTCCTTGCGACCAATGCATGCCATTTGAACGAATGTAAAAACTGCCCTGGGCCGAGCAAAATTCGGAATTCAGTGGAAGAATACTTTGATGTAAATTTAATTGATAGCATTACTTACCACCAATGGGTGCAAGCTAACCATTGCTCCCTAGAAATTCTTACAAAATCTACCGATAACTTTCTTGAAACTTTTATTGAAAAGTTACAGAAACTTCAGCCACATGACTACATTGCTAAAAATCAATCTGATTTTCTTAGAAATGTAAAGCATAACATCCAAGTGGGGCAGGTTCTCGTCACTGCAGATTTTTTAGAAAATTATGCTTTCGTTTTAAAGAACAGCATGCTAGGATTGCTAGGTATGCACTGGAATAACGACCAAGCAACAGTTCACCTCTTTGCTTGCTATTACAGCCCTTAAGTCCAGGATAATGTAATCCCATTGAACTTCGAAGTGATCGTAATCATATCAGACAGCCTGAAGCATATAACATCAACTGTACATTTTTTTCAAAAACTTCTCCTTAAATTCTTGAGAATGAAAGTTCCGAAGCTTCAAAAAGAAAAATATTATTCAGATAGAGCAGCTACTCATTATAAAAACAAGTATAACATTCAGAACTTATCTCTTCACAGGAAAGATTTCACAGTCTCTGCAGAATGGCATTTCTTTTTTACTACATCGCATGGTAAAGGGCCAAGTGACGGACTGGGAGGAACTTTGAAAAGACTAGCATCAAGAGCAAGTCTTCAGCTTCCATACGAAAAACAAATACGTACACCTATAGAACTCTTTAAACGGGCAAAAGATCATATTTTAGGAGTGGATTTTGGCTACGCAAAGAAAGAAGAAATTGGAAAACAATCCGATGTACTTGCGAAAAGATTTCGTCAGGCAGTTAGTATACCAGGCATTAGGGAGTTTCATGCAGCAACACCCGAATCAAATGGAGTGGTTATAATGAACAGACTCTTCGTCCAGCAACCCCTATGAAAAAAATGTATAAACCTGTATAAAATTTTTATATTCTTATACAATTTATACAATTTTTATGAATTGTATACAGACCTGTATAAAATGTATACAGACATGTATAAATTTCCAATTGTATTCAACCGTGGCTGTATAAAACTAAATACAGGCGGTATACAGTCTATACAATTTTTATAAATTGTATACAGACATGTATAAAATGTATACAGACATGTATAAAATGTATACAGACATGTATAAATTTCCAATTGTATTCAGCAGTGGCTGTATAAAACTACATACAGGCGGTATACAGTCTACACAATCTGTATACAAATTTATGCAATTTTCATCAAGCCCATGGGCTTAATGGGCTATGCATATTCAATTTAATACAATCTTTTTGAAGGCTGAGTTCATTTCACTTATTCCGCAGTTTTCTATTACAAATATTACTTCTGGGTTTCTTCTGGGCAAAGACAAATATATGAAGTTTATAGATTGTATAAAGTGTATGAGTGTATACTGTTAATATGTACAATTTTATAAAATGTATAATGATGTATCAAAGGTATACCTACAATTGTATCCCTGCCGAAAATGTTCCGCTTCCTCTAACAGTCGCGAAGGGTACACGAAGCGGTGATTCCCTTAAGGAAGCGAATCAACATTTGGTGTACGGTTCTTAGATTGTTGAAATAGCGTAGGTACATGAAACGTACAGAAGCGGTGCTCTCCGCTTCCTACCGCTTCGTGTACGGTTCTTTGTCTGTTAAAATTACGTACACGAAACGTACGGAAGCGGTGCTTTCCGCTTCTTCGACTGTTGAAATAGCATACCTGAAACGGATGGAAGTGGTGCACTCCGCTTCTTTTACTGTTAAAATAGCGTGCCGAAACGGTGCTCTCCGCCTTCACTCCACATCAGGTTATTATTATTTTTCATGTTCTGTATATACATATCTATTTATGAAGCGGCGATGTACCCCGTGATATTACTCCACTTACTGTCTTCGTTCGCATATATTACGCCATAATACGGGTTGATTCTTGCACATTTGAAACGAGTTAATATAATGTGAAGCGAGGTAGCGTGTTTCTAGTTGAAACCATGCAATACAAAATGAAACAACCTATTCCTCTCTAGGTAAGACAAGGAGATTCAAGAAGAATCAAGCTGCCCAGAAATGACAGTTACTGGTTGATACCACATAAATCGAGATAATATTACCTCGATTTATGGCCCGCAGGCTATGGGTCTGCAAAGTGCGCCCCCTGAGGGTTGCGCCCCTGGCAGCCGCCCGCCTGGCCAGCCTCTAGCTACGACGCTGAAGCTATCGTGCGGGAATAGGAAAAATCTTGTTTATTCGCAGTAATATTGCATTTATATTCATACTAATTGGCAACATGGGATAACAGTTATCTGGCATTAATTAATGGCAAATAACTTTTATCAAGATTTTATGGTATTTCCTCAAACTGTCACGAAATTATTATTTAATGATTATAGTTTTCGAAGTCACATTTATCCACGGAAGTGACTACATATATACGTCTTTCTCAACACCAATAATTTAGTAATGTGTGGGAGAATAGATGCGTTGAATCGTAGGTTAGGTAATCGTGCGATACAGGTTCCATAACGTTAGGTAGATGCGAGGCAGTATCATAAGACATACTGTATCATGCCATTGAGCAATAACCACATTCAGAGTAACTATTGGCAAATTATTTTTTTTATTTCGCTTTGGAGACAGGTTAGTTTCCGTTCGTTCACATTCCGATTCGTTTCGTGTACGGTTAAATCTCCGCTTCGTCGACGGTTCGTATCCGCTTCCCTCTACAATATTTTTGCCAGGGATTCATTGTTTAAAATGTTTACCTCTGTATACATTTTATACGTTTCATTTTTGTATAAAACCTTGTATAAATTTTATACAAAATTTTGTATACATTTTATACGGGGTTTTATACAATTTTTTCATAGGGGAAGGGACAAGGATTCAGCTGTAGTTGCAGGCAGGAGTAACAGGATCCTCAAATAAAATATTTCCGAGAGGACCCCTTCTTACAAGGTAGGACATCATATGTTTACGGAAAGCATGCTAACTTAGCCATTTTACATTTGTTATATATACAAGGATTTTGCTTTCTCGTTAGTTTTCAATCGATTGTGTCGGAGTAGCTATAAAAATTTTCGCGCAGAGAAAGTTGGGCTCAGTGGTAAATTTATCTGCAAACATCCGTTTAACAGAACAAATAAAAATTGTTGTTTTCATTTATAGTTTATAATATATTTTTATCTCATATAGCCACGACCTTGAGCAATTAGGAAATTTTTAGGCTTGCATCGCGTGTCTGCTGCATGTATTCCAAATGGGAAACTGACGGGCCGCGAGAGAGAAAATTATAAATATTTAAACATTTATAAAAAACGTATTTATAAATTGCCACTAAATTTTATTTTTGGAATAGTTAGCTGGATATGTTTAGATTACGGAAATAAAGTTTCGGCCGATTCTGAGATGGAGTATTTGAGAAAAGTTTATTAACAATTTTTTAAACATTACTAATTTACAACAATAGGGTATAGAAGTAAATAATTTTTTATTGATATATTTGCATTCAATAAAGATTTAGCTTCAATAAAAGCTATTAATCATTGTTGTATGACAATTACAAGCGGAGATATAAGTGATAATATGATTTAAGGCTCGGATTTTTGCTAAAAATGCAAAAAAATTAAAATATGCATAATTCACTCAAAGATTTTTTTTTTCACAAAACGGTTTGAGGATATTCAGTTTGAGTTGATGTTGTACCCATACACCAATTTTTATCAAAATCTGAGACCCTAAGGGACAAACGTTTGTTGAATTGAGGTGGAATGACCCATATATATTTATTGGTATATCTATAGGTATATATCCACTGCATGCTACTTACATTAACTGATCAATTTTTAAAAACAAATTTCAAACATTGTCGCTAATATCATTACTGCGGGAAAATCTTGCATAAACTGCCTATTAATGGTGACGACCTCTCCAGGACTTATGACTCCGTCCGGCACGACCATCTTCTGGAGGCCACAGCGCTTCGTTCCAGAGGCAGTTACCTGGGTAGAGGACTACCTAAGGGATGCTACGAGTTGGAGAGGGTCCACGTCCGTCCTGTTCCCTGTTAGAGTACCGCAGAGCTCTTACCTCTTATCATAAAATTCTTCAATCTTTTAACTGACGGGGTCTCCCGATTGAATATGCCGATGACACCGTGATGATATCGGACGCAGACAGACCATTCCTCGATGAATGAGTGAGAGAGATGAATGACGACTTTGAGTGTGTGAGTGAATGGTTTACGGGGATGGTTTATGGGGGCCATCAACCCCCAAAGGTGTACCGCGGCAGCCATCGGGCACTAACGGATCTCGGAGAAATGTTTTGAGGGCCAAACACCAGCAATCGGGGTGTATAAAACCTACCTTTCTTATTCTACCACATTTAGATGCCTGTAGTATGTAGTGACCTGTCTGGGAGGGATATGAGCAGGATCTAGGTCACCTGGAACGCATAACTGCATTACGCTTTGCGGCTTGGTTACATGGATCGCATGCCTCCATATTACATCAGGGATGGGATATTAAAAATGAAACAAAGAAAGACCCTTTATACCCTTCAGGCAGGGTACAAAGTTTAGGAACTACACTCTCCATCATATATTTACCTCAATCTAACCGTATTGGGCTCAGGACATAATTTCCAAACAAGAAATGCCCTCATTCGTTCCGGATCCCATGCCACGGCTCGTCAATGGCTGCCTCTTTCTTAACTGCATTAAAAATAGATCAATTAAAAACTTGCTTGGGACCTATCGAGAACAAACCTATGACCCTCCCCTATTAGTATCTAGGATAGGCATGGAGGCCGCTGCTGTCTACGAGGGGTGTTACTTTGAGAAAGAGGAAGGTACGTACAACACATGAGGAGGGCTTTTCGTGGGTCGGTCGAGTGGAGAGCATTAGGCTCTCGTGGGACAAGCAACTCCCTCTCTATCTCTACCTCGACTTGGGTTATTTTGTTCGTTCAGCATCGGAGGATTAGGCCTCGCCGCAACTGTTTCCTCCTTCTCTTCCTTACTCCTCTTCTCCTCCATTCTTCCCTCATTCCCCTCATTCCGTGATATGATCCCGTGTTCTAATCATATCGAGTGTATGGCTGACACCACTAATTTCTGAGAGAACCACAAGGATGAGGTCCTTTATTTAGGACCATCTACATATATACCTTCTAAGCCTATTTTAATTCCCCTTTTCCGAGTTCCCTTGTCCTCGCACTGGCGACCAAAACATCCCCCTCCGACCTCACGACCCCAGCGACACACATACGAAAACTTCACAGCAGTACGCTGGAAGAAAATGGTCATAGTAGCAAAGACATTAGTAAGAGAATAGTGCTAGCGAAGGATACGTTCAATAACAGAAGGGAGCTGATGACGGGAACTTTAAGTAAGGATATAAAAAAAGAGGCTGGTGAAAGGCTTGATGTGGAGTGTGGCATTGTATGGGGCAGAAACTTGGTCTCTGAGAAAGCAACACAAAAAAAATAGGATGAAGGCGTTCGAGATGTGGGTGTGGAGAAAGTGCGATGGACGGAAAGGAAGACAAATGAGGAAGTGGTTTGGAAGAGGCTCGACATGGTTGGTTAAGAAATGAGACTTCTGGTTGAGATTAGGCAATTAGGGACAAGATGGTTTGCTGAAGGCCATGGTAGAGGGAAGGATGTTGGGCAAGCAGGGAAGGGGAAGAAAGAGAATAAGTTTTATGGATGGGATAAAGACGATTATCACCTACGCTGATCATAGGACCCTTTCGACTCATTTCGAACCCGTTGTACGCTATTGCTTTACAATTATCTAACCCAGGAAATTACGTCATCATCTAACCCATAACATTTTAACTTTTAAGTAAATTTCATGTGGCAAAAAATGTGGTTTCGTCGTAAATAATCAACTTTGCAGAAACTTTTTATCAGATGAAGATGAAAATAGACATCTAAAAGCTGTCATAGTGATTGCAAATTAAGAGTATTTGCACTCGCTATACGAAGGCGAGAGTGTGCGTGGCATGTGGAAGGGCTGGCGGTCGAAGGTGGTTAAAAATGAACTCTCACCATTAGAATCTACATTTAAGAATATGGTGCTATCGAGGAAATGTTATGACCTAGAAATTATGGAGAAGGAAGCACCAGTTAGCAAATTCAAGCTTTCCATGTTCCACGGTATATTTTACAATATTGTCCAACAGCAAATCACTCACCAGCAACTTGAATGCACTCAATGCTGATCTCTCCAGTATATTTCTCTTAACATAAGGGATAGGGCCTGGTGATAGATGTAAAACATTCTGCTTTACACGTCTCCCTGCCGGAAATTGGCCAGCAAATATCTCGAACCACTCAGCTCCACCTTCAGCAATGCAGTTGGGTCTTGTTGATTACTGTAAAAAAATAGGGATGATTTGATTTCTAATTAATTTAGATGATTTTAAAACAAATCCCTTTCAAATATATTTCAAATAGAAGAATATAATAAAATTAATACAGTGGAAGAAACAAAATAAATGAAATTGATTTAAAAGTTTTCGTGGACATTGCTGATTCATTTGCTAAAATCAAATTCAATAAATATGTAATTGAGATACCTCCTGCAGATAACATTATAAATGGTTGGATTCGAAAAAGAAATAGCTGAAGTACGTGTGCAATACGTTATCAAAACATTGTGTTATTTCAAATGAACATTCACCAATAGTTTCACAAATATACTAAGAAAGAATACGACATACATAAAGACAGAATTGACTTACAGAAGAGATTCAGAGCTGGAAACACCAGAGTCACTTTCTGATTCACCATCGCTGTCCAGGATTTTGGAACCATCACTTGTACAGTAGAAACTCGAAATTACGAAGTTGACGGGACCGGAAAAATCGGCACTTCGTAATATCAAATTTCGTATGAACGAGTATCTTTCAAAAACATCGCGATGAAGCTCTTTTTTTGTTTCCTTAGGTTTCCCTTTCCTCTGGTGATTTCAATTGAGAGTCGAATCCAAAGACGATTTGAAAGTGAAAAATATCCGTAATTTTGATAATCTACAACCAGGAGAGCTCTGCTATCATTGAAATGAAATATTCAAATGAAATATAAAGGCTTCAAGTACGGATCCAAATGTGTGCTGATATATTTTATTTGATAAAAACAAATACCAGTGATCTATATGAGAAGAAACAGGTGAGAAAACTTGACTCCAATACCGAGAGAAGTAATGGGTCAAAATGACCCATAAGCCGTCCTTCTAGGTCTCAAACATCAATTTAAAAAATTAAGCAACAACAATTACGAACTTTTCTTTCCATACTAGTAAAATATGAATACACAAAGTGAGAAAATTTAAAAAGAATCTAATCACAAATTAGTACTTAAATTTGATTTTGAACACATGTTATGGGTCAAAATGACCCATCCCATCCTTCTTGTGTTAAGATATAAAATATCACGAAGAATAACCTTTCTGAATTAAAAAGGTAGATTTGATTTGCAATTATAAGACTTTTATTCCTCGCAAATATGCCTTGAGGAAAAACATAAAATAGGTGGTTCCTTGTTGTTTACAAAACATTTTTATTTTTAATTAAATATCAAACTATTTTTTTTCCTAATATGTAATCAGCATTCATTTGGTTCAAAATGATCGGCATTCATTTTTACAAAAAGAGCACAGTGCACTATAAATAACCAGGGAATGGTAGGATACCGAGAAATTTGAACATTCGTCCTTCAGTCCTGTATCCAACTCCACACATTGCTGGGATTGCTTTTCCATTTTAGAATGCCTTTTCTGCATGGGTTGACTAGTGCCAAAAAACCCAGTAAACACACATGGCTGCAGCAGCGCTTCACAAGGATGTCAGCGCTGCAAGTGCAGCACATGTCAACTGAAGCGTGTCAGCAGCGTCTCAGCAGCGCTCTTCATAGAGCGAATTATCGAGAAACGCATCTAATGAGCATTCGCTGCTCGTGTTTGAAGTGCAGCAGCTGCAAGTTGCGGACGCACTGCCACAGCGCTGCAGGTAGTCTTTTGAATAAGGGGAAATGTTGAAAGTATCAATCGAAAGAGGGCCCCCTACAAACCAGAAAAGGATTAAATATAGATTTTTTAAGGATTTGGAAATACATTGAATCTGTATTTCTAAATCCTTCTTTAATACATGGTAAATCTATATTTTTAAATATAGATTTCCAAATCCTTCTTTAATACATTGTAAATCTAGATTTCCAAATCCCAATGAAAATATTTTAAATCTAGTTTTTCTGATCCCCTCTTTCTTTATTTATCGCATGATATGATGGTGGTATTCATTAAAAATCTCCATTGAAAATCCCAATACCTAGAGACAACAACTCCATTAAAAATTCCTGTAGGGAATGTCAAGACTTAAAATTCCGTATAGGGACGTGAAATTCAGCATAGGAATTTTGTACCCAATGGGGGAACTACATATTTCTATGGGTCTTCAAGGCCTGCATTTACATTTTAGCTTAAGTTTACTATACCAAATGTTTACTTTATAATGAATAACTTGTAAAATGAGGTGAAAAACTGATTTATGAGTTATGATAATGATTTTAAAGGCATCAAGCATTACTTAAGAGCAGGGGCGGATTAAGGTCGTTGTTTTGGGGGGGGGGCAGTTCACTACTTCACGCGGCGCCTGGGGGGTCAACTAAATAGGGGTCCGGGTGGACTTCCCTCGGAAAATTAAAAGAAATGTAGCGCTTGGAACGTAGTTTTGGTGTGGCTATATTATATACAAGAGATGTGATAAATTATTGAGTAAATCTATCTGATCAAATTTGAAAAACGTAAAAAAACGATTTAAAGAATGCCATTCTTGTGAAGAAGTGAAGTGTATTCCGGGTTTTACACCGTGTTTCCTCGGACGACAGTTTCGGCGGCGTTTCAGTCGGCTTCTTCAGGTCGGTGGAGTGAAGGTGCAGCCATTTGTCGTATTATATATCTCACCCGTTGGAGTCAGGTCTAACGCTTGAGATATATAAGACGACAAATAGCTGCACCTTCACTTCACCGACCAGAAGAAGCCGACTACAACGCCGACAAAACTGTCTTCCAAGGAAACATAGACCAACGCGGTGCAAAAGGCGGAAGACCTTCATCTTCCTATACATCAACCCGCTGCAGCCTACACAAGGATTTCGAACTCCTTGAAATAAATCTTTAATGCCGTACAAAATGAAAATTAGTTGGAATGAAATAAAAATATAAGTACATATTCAGAAAATACTATTTTCTTTAATATTTTTATAATTTTTTATAATACCTAGCAACGAAAAAGCAGCAATTCTCGGAAGTTACCGTCATTCGTCAAGGGCTCTTCCAATGATAATGCACCGTCGCGTCGTCCCGATGACCTCTGAATGGTATGTTCTGACGGCCAAGAAAAATCACATTTTTAAGTATCAGCTTCAGATATTCTCCATTTTCCTTGATTTTCTCCCTTCTGTAGCCGTCCAGTTGGCTTGTGTTTTGATTTTCAGGTTTTTTGTATTTTTCCAGAAAATTCAGGGCCAACTGGGCACTGCACCTTTGTGATAGACTGTGTGTTGGTGGTTTTCCAGATCATCTAGTTTCCCTAGCAGTTTTGAAAACTTTAACGGCTCTGTATCGAGGGATTTTAACTGCAAATTTGTACCGCAAGCTGCCGTTGATTGGGAAAAAGGGCAATGCCTACAAAAAAGTCAATGCATACAAAAAAGTCAAGGGAGAAACCACAAGCCAAGGGTACTTTTCATGATGTTCTATCCTCACGTAACGACGCTCTTCCGCGGTTCCCTTCCTATGAGTTGAAAAGGGATACTTGTAGTCGCTTGTGGATGTCCAAGGGCCTTCCAAAAGTTCTGCTTTTTTCCTATCATCAGGTCTTTCCTTTCCTGGTACAATGAAGAGACCTATGTCACAGTTGAAATTTTTTTAGCCAAAGGAAGTGAATAAATTGCAGCTTCAGTCGATTTTTCGTGGCTACGTGGATGGGATTGTAAAAGGACCATTGACTCAGCTTGAGTCTTATTGTCAGTTGTGCAGCATGAAGGCATGATGTTAACAAATTATGCATTTCCTCCTGCTTCTTCTGGCGTCTTTTGTTTTTGGATGCGAGAGAAAAAGCTTCGAAGGTCCGCAGAGGCACTATTAGTTTTCCGCTTTGTACCAGGCCTACTAGAAGAAGACGCCTGTAAACAAAAGTAAACCTTAACTATTCCTTCTGCAACGAGTTGCAAAAAACATTATAAGCATCTTTTTCTCACCCTGTAGCGTAATACTTGAAAATTATTTTGCTTAGAGAGTCCTCAATTTTACTGCTATCAAAAGGAGAGGGGACAACACTACGGTGGGTGGACCTCTGACAGCATTTCTATGATAACACAATGAAGATGACAGTCCAATAGGTGGGTGTTCAATTCCTTGATCAAAAAGCAGATAAATAGCAATGGAGGCTAATGTGGGCCCGAGTTTGAAGCCGGCCGTCCGACCCTAATGGCGAGCGTGAGAAAGCTCAAGTAAGTTGTCTTTGTAATTAACTGACTGAAATTACCATCTCTGGCTGAAAGGTTGATCTTCACGTCAGGTACATCACAGAATAAAGGAAAAAGGACGCAGGGTCCTAAATATGTGAAGAACTCTTGAACTTGTCACTCACTACAACTGAAACAATACACTCGCTAGAGCCGGGCAACTGGCATGTCGCGACGAGCACGAGAGTAGAGGGTGTTGCATAGTAATAGGCAATGCTGTAGGAGGGTGTGGAGACTGTATTCCCCTCTCGCAGACTCACTACGGCTCAACTGCCCAAACTCGCGGCACTGTTCTCTGCATACATATTAAAAAGGTGTATATAGGTCTACATACATAGTATAATGGCTTATAACTATTCCGTTACGGCACCAAAGCTTTCACAACACTGTTCATCAAAAGGCCTACTAAAGTACAATTGCGAACAACGAGGATACTGTGTCTGTTCAGACAAGTGGCTTTTAGATATTTTCCAATAATCTTTAAACATTGTGTATTGAGCTGGTGAAATAAAAACTTGCATCGGAGAACCACCTTGATGATTACCATTTTTCTATTTTCCCGGGAATTACGGGGGAGGGAGGGCGGTAGCCCCCCCTCCCCCCCTTAATCCGCCCCTGTTTAAGAGGGTACTAAATGGTGCCGTGTTGATGTCGACTTCGTCGATATTTTGGTACTTTTAATGTTTAATATCTTTATAAATAGTTGAGTCCACTAAACAAAATTTTTACAGGTTATTCCTCATCTAAAGGACTGTAAATGGGCCAAATTTCAAATTTTTATTTTTATGCCCAACAAAGATAATGGGCATTAAACTTTGGAAAATTTGAAAAATCAAGAAATTAAAAAAAAATTAATAAAAAAACCACAGAAGTCCACAGCTTAAAATTCTGTAAACTTAAAGCATGGCTTTATACCTTTCAAATAAAAAAATTACAAACATTAAGTATCCTGCCTTCCTATGTAAAAAATTGTAAAAATTGATTTTTTAGTTAAGTGATATAAACTTTGAAGCAATATTTGGACCCTAGACTTAAATTTAGGTCGATACATCACCCGACCTTTATTTAAGTTCATTATTTACTGAATCGATTGGTTTTTGTTTGATTGTTCTAGGATACACAGAATTGGAGATATTTGCTTTAACTGCAGAACACTGAAATCGCCTAAAATCGGTGTTTCGTTAGCATAAAAATGGCCACTATCAGGAAAAAAATAAAAAAATGACATATTTGTATTCACAATAAATGGTAATTTGTATGGTAAAAGTATAAAAAAATATTAAAAATCATCAAGCAACCACCTCTGGACCACTATTAATGGATTGACCCGTATACATGCATATTCACGTTCGTAACATTTGCGCGAGTAAGTTGCGTCTTCATTGAAATGTAAACAAACGTGTGCATGTGGAAAACATCTTGTTTATTATTATTAATATTGGCTTTACTTTCATTTAATGTGGCAACATAGGTTTCAGTTAATTAATGCCTGAAAACTGATATCGTGATTGGATGGTACGTTTCCATAAACTATCACGGCATTGATATTTAAAAGTTAGTTCTCGCAAACACATTTACGCACGGGAATGGCCGTATATATACAACTTTCAAGAAACAGATCTAGTAGATGATAGTTGGATATGGCGTAGGTAGTAGGTAGATAGGCTTAACGTAGATAATGTGAGGTTGACCGTAGGTAGATGCGAAAATGAAGTTAAGTCTATGCAGTCCGGAGATACCATCTACTTTTGGTCCTTGAGTTAACTATTTTTTGCAGGTTGAAGCGATCGTGACACGCTTGTGCGGCGCTTATGCAGCGCTCCTGACACGCTTGTGCAGCGCTCCTGACACCCGTTAGCAGCACATTCGACATTCAAAAAAGGGAAGTTTAGGAGTGCTAGACGCGCTGCAGAAGCGCCTTTGTGATAGCTGCAGCATTACCGCGCAGCGCATCAGATGCGCATCTGCAGCATTTTGTGTTTACTGGGAATGATCCCATGTAACTAATAACTTTGTACTTTAGCATAATACAGCTATCATTTTTAAATATTCTAACTGACTGTACTGTGAAGGCATGAACACTCCAAATGACATCTTTCAAAGGATTTCATCAATGTGGTTTTCCCAGCTCAGATCTTCACTTAGCCAGAGACCAAGAAACTTCGTGGCTGGTGCCCTTGTAATGTGCGAGTCTTCTAGTGTGATGAGGAGACTTTGCAGTGATGGGGGCTTCTTCACGTGAAATTGAAGATATGTTGTTTTCTCTTTGTTTAATGATAGATTATTAGAAAATCATCTTTTCATCTATTTAACTGAGACATCATAAATTAGTTCTGTCCCAGAGAGGGAGTTGACCACGCAGGATGTGTCATCTGCATCCATCAGGGTCAATTGTTTCTGGATAGATGGTTGGGCAGATTGTTAATACAAATAATAAATCACAATGGTCCAAGAATTGAGCCCTGAGGGACTCCAAAATGTTTTGATACTTCAGTGGATTCTGAGAAGAACCTTGATTTGGTAAAGGGACTGTTTTGAGAGTATCTTACAACTTGGCGCCTGTCACCAAGGAAGAATGTCAGCCTATCTAATGTTTTCCCAAGAATATCAGCCTTTTTAATTTTTTGGATAAGAACTATATCACTCACGCAGTGATTCAACCCGAAGGTTGGTTTGGATAGTTAAGGGTAGAGCTCACCCTGAACTAAGCCACAGGTGTGTGAATTTCATACATTCAGGGTAGGGGGCCAGTTCCTTTCCCTGGGCCACCTCGCACTCCGAGGATTTTTTTTGTTCAGGGGCATCCAAAGGCTTCACCTGGATTTGAACCCGGGACCCTTCGATCAGTAGCCAAGTGCTCTACCCACTAGGCCACCCCAAGGACTATATGATTTAGGAAAAATAAAGCTTTTCTCAAATCATAGAACACTCACATAGTAAGTAGGCCTTTATCTAGCACCATGTAAATGTCATTGAGGAATTTAAAGCAGGAAGATATTGTGGACTTCTTTGCTCTAAAACCATGTTGAGAGTCATTCTTCCTTTAATTTAATATCATTGATTCTTATTCTTTATGCAAGTCATGCAGCGCCTGGATCGCAAGTAGCAAATCATTGGGAAACAATTTTTTTCTCTTTTTTTCCACCACAATTTTTTTCTCTTAATGGATGGTCTCTGTTGTATCCATATCTTCGGAAAAGCTGCATTAAAATGTACCTTAAACCGATAATTGCCACAATTGAAACAAAATAACTGCACATTAACGTCACAGAAGTTAATCTCAGCAAAGAAAGGCAGGAAGGCTATAAATCTTATCTTAAAAATATTCATAAAAGCATTGAATTTTTCCTCAGTGCTGTAGGCTATGTTGGCATCTTCCCATGACTCTTGAGGAAGGAATAAGTAGAACTTGTCCATCAAAGTCTGATCAAATATCCTTTTAGATGAGTATGATGGCTCGATCTGAAAAATCATTGTAAAAATTTTTCACAAGAGACTCTGCCAGATTTATCAGTTATGATTACATCGATTTGAGTGGTTGATGGGTCTGTGATACGTGTTGGGTCCTTATCCATAATGTGTAGGCCTAGACCTGCTAACAAACTTACAAGTTCAGTATCTTCTGATGAGACCTTCAGCTGGTTTATATTAATATCACCGAAAATCAATATTTTATCTACATTCTTTGCAATAGCTTGTTGAACAGTAGCACTAAGTGATGCCAGAAATATATATATATTGACCCAAACGTTGGATGATACAAACAAAACAATACAATTTTCAAACTTTGAAACTTCAAGATGGCAGAGCAACATTCGAAGTCTTTGTCCAGCTCACTTTGCTATCTTTAGAAGAAAAGTGCACATGTGGTTTTGCAGACATAGCAACTCCACCACAAATTCAATTTAGTACTAAAACACTTGAATATGAGACTGAAACTGTCAAAAGGGAAGGACCAGAATGCCTTCATCAGATAGCCAGCGTATTACACTCAATAGGAAAATTTCACAGTTCAAATCTTGCAATAGCACTGCAAGGGAATTAGTCTTGTTCCTTAGTCCCCAAACATTACAATTGAATAGAGTTATACCATCGTGTTCTGAAGAGCCTAGTCACCGTTTATTTGGTTTGACTACACCCAACCGTGATCACGTAACCACCTTTTCGGGAGCACTTGGAGCTTCGTTGGATTCACTCACAGTTGTGGAAGACACTTGCTTATGGGAGGCCGTTATCTGAGTGATCAACTACCCTATCATCTGGTGCACTCATACTTGAACCAACCATGGGATGCTCACAAAATATTAATCGGTCAAAGCACACAACATCAGGCCAAGTTTCACACTTCAGCAGTTGATCTGATCCAATTTTAAAAACATACACTATGATCATTTTTTGTTTTTGCTCTTGAAATTTTTACCCACAATTTTCACTGGAGGAAACAAATTATTTAGTTGGAATTATTACTCACATTAACTCAGCCCAGAAATAGCCAAGCATATCTTTGGATCACAAAAAAGGAATTTCCTTCAGTGTTCAAGCCATGTTTAGACCAGTTGCTTCTTCCTCTTGTTATTCATGTCAATCCCGGACTTGACAGATCAGCCCCACTGTCCCATCAGTCTGGGCTTAGGTCTGGATGGAGTTTTCTGGATTTTTTATTCTGAGCGGATGCATTGCTACTACTCTGTTTCTAATCCTAACATAATCAATAGATCACCTTATGATAATAATACAGTGAAACCTATCATTAGCACAGTCTCGAGGGATAATAACTCTCTGGTGAAGGGAGTTCTCTGCTTGCTTCATGGTTGAAAAGTTCAGAAAAAGACATTAGAAGTCCATTATGTCCAGTCCATAACATACAATGTACCTATATGTTGTTTGAATGGAAGTCCATAGACTATTCCCTTCCCAAAAAAACCTGAATATTTTCAGCCCAATCCAAAAATCATTGCAAATACACAGACTCAACTGCCACTATTGAAGTTAAAATTACCAGTTCCTCACTGAAATTCCACGTACTGACGAGATTTAGAGCACAAAAAATTAGCAATTTTAACCTGATACATAAGAGCATTGAACATATTAGTAGTTGCAAAAATTCACAATGCTTACACAGGTACTCTATGGTACCACTACACTTTCATGTGTTTAGGATTATTTTCTTAGGACAGGAAATTGAAGGAGTGAGATGGATTTGTTAATAGTAAAACTTTTCCATATTGTTAATAGAATTCTGCCCAAACCAGATTCACGTGTCCGGGAATTGATTCCGTTCGTGCAGACCAAAACTTTTTACTTGACAAGACAGGTTTCCATTCACCTCAGCTTCCACTTAAGAAACATTTCCCAGTACAATGTGAATGTACAAGTAAGGTATAAATGTTCATCGACTCAAATGAGAAAAATGAGAATCCCACCGTGGCAGAGAGTCGTGCTTGCACGTTTGCTCAGCAAGAGAGTCTCAGTGGCGTGAGAGAGGCTTCCACTGTGGCTTCCTCTTCTCCGTGAAGCTCTTCAGGCCCTCCTGTCCATCTGGCAGCTCCACATTGCCCACCATCACCGACTCACCCAACCTGCCAAAGGCATAAGAGAATGAGAATCCATAGAACTAGACCCAAATGGCTCACCCAAAAATCTTTCCACTCCCAAGTACAAACAAATGCATATTATTATATGTACAGCTATTATAATACAGTAGAAACTCGACATTACAAAATCGACAGGACCGGAAATATCGGCACTTCGTAATATCAAATTTCGTATAAACGAGTATCTTTCAAAAACATCGCGATGAAGCTCTTTTTTGGTTTCCTTAAATTAAGATGTACTCTCGCGACGTACTTGCATAATTTACGAAGTTATAATTCATGAAAGTATATTTAAATGTGTATCCATGCCCACAGGGTGTACTCATTGTCAGTTGAACACAACTTATTTGTCCGAGTTTGATTCTTCCTATTTTCGGGATTGCCACCGCGTCGTTCCAGCTTTTCGCGGCGGAAATCCCGAAAATCAGAAGAATCAACCTCCTTCCAAGCCTCCCCGAAATTTACATCACGACAACCAACTTTTCATTCTTTTTTCCAATGAATGATTAGGCAATGAAGCGTCTTTGCACAATTTTCGTGCAGTTTGGACTACGCCTATGAAGCTTCTTAGCACATTTTTCTATATTATTTCCTAACTGGAGAAATCGTAACTTTAGTGTGAGCGATGTATAATCATCAATAATATTGATTAATGCATACACTAAGGAAGTGAGCAACTTGAGCGATCATTTGCACCGGATATTGAAGACAGTGAAAATAAGATTTTCTCGCAGATGCTATGCGATAGATGCATGTTATGTATTTTGTACAAATACTGATATGCACGTTAATCTCGCGAAATAACAATCGTTATTCTCCCTTGGATTCATCTTTTTTGTGCGTGGTTATTTCCGATACGATGGAGCTTATAGAGGAGTCCAACTAAATATGTACTTCCTTTCAAAAGTAGATTGTACATACAAGCCACGCACTTCAACGGCGGAGGCGATATAACTCCATTTACACTTCATCGGCTACTAACGATGCTATCACTACAAATCAATAATTTTCGTTTTCCACTATACTATGCGAAAGCTTCATTTGTGGCTCTATTCAGATTAGGTCGCCTGCTCTTCATTCATTAAATCTCAGGATCCATTTAAAGAATCAATATTGAACTAAAATTTGGGATATTTTTTGTTATTGTTTTCCCTCTGCTTTCGATCAAGCAAGGAGATTTTCATCCGAGCATTGCAGCTCCAGGTCAGGCCACGCAACAGGCCGGAATCAGCTGTCTCCCCCTCCTTTCCCCGTCATTACGGGGGTTACTCAATTCACCCTCTCACAAAAAAGAACTACGCGACCCATGGTCTAGGAGTATCGTGCGTCACTTGAGACGTTGATCTACCTGGCAGCCAAAGCCAAGAGACGTGCGCGAGGAATAAACATTGAATGAATCATCGGCTTTACGCCAAACTACCACATCTTATCTTCCTCCTCCTTTACATCAACTGGCTGCGTCAGCGGAGAGGGAGGACATGCCTTTGGAGAGTGGGGGGCTTTTACTTAAAGGGTCCAAGAGTTGGCATGGGGGACCAGCAGAGTCAGCGTGGGACATCGCATCCTGACCTAGTGTTGAGGGGGTGGGACGGAGGGGGCACTCGAAGGGGCCTGATCTCCTGGAGGGCGGGATCGGGGGCTTCGGTGTGAAGGTGATGGCTCGTGCCAACCTTGAAGAGCGGGGAGGGGGGACACATAGACTTAAGGGAATATATGACCAGTATGGGAGAGAAGGGAAGCGTTTGATAGGTTCGCCGGAAATGAGAAAGGTGATGGAGAAGAGTAAGCCGCGGTTTTGGAGCTACGGAAATGGAAAGCAGGGTGAATTTTCCTGGTGGTGATTCCCGGGTGAGGGAAAAACAATATGGGAATGAGCGGGCATTTCTCTTTCGCATTTCCTTAATTTCCGGTCCATTCGGGCAGTCTTATAAAAGGGAATCAGTTAATAAGAATTGAAGAAGAAATACAACAATCGAATGAATTTGTATTAAAAAAAATACTTCAGCTCTTCTGTCGAGAGAATCACTCAATTAACAAAAAAAAAGTTATTTATTTTTGCGCTTAGCTTCGTTCCATCGTCGCTCCCACCATGGCCACTCATTTGGATAAATGCAAACTGAACTGGGAGTTGACGTGATTAGCAATTTGGAATCGTTGTAATGCATCCCGAGTTAGAAAAATTTCATTCTTATTAGGAGAAATCAGGACTTGGTAATTTTTGTTACAAGGCTCAAGTTCGTTTCTTTACAAGATCGTGATCTATCGATTTAAATTGCTAGGGGTTACAGCCAATAAACTACCAACTTGTGATAAGTAATGCCTCAACGCACCTACTCTAAGATCCTGGCCAATCCGGTGTCCTGCTTCCGCACTGGTAGGTAATTCCCACCCCCAATGTCCTCCCGAGGGGGGAGGGGTTATTTCCAAGTGCTTCCAATTGGGCTACGATGCTGACGAGGTTTCATGATCCCTCTCCGACAGCGTGACTTTCAGCATCTTATAGGATGGTCCCACTTTTCCTCTTGTTGTTTATATCTCTAATAAGGATTAAGCTACAAAACCCTTATTTAATTCTCAATCAATCTGCAAGAACGCAGCTGAGCTCTCGTTTAGAATATTTTTTCAATCACTGGGTTGAAGGGAAAGGGGAGAAAGGTACCTACACCATTTTCCGATACAAATATGTATGGGTGCTTGAGTGTTTTTTCCCTTTGATTATGCATGCGCTCAGCGCTAGTCATACTTTAGAATTAATGTGCGTAAAAGTAATTGGTTGTACGAACCAAGCGAACTCGTTTTCCTCGGTTTTCTTGGCTGTTGGCGACGAAAGAAGGGAAGGGCAATGCCTTGCTCAAAGTCTACATCAAAACGCTCAATTAGGGCAGGAAATTAAACCTGATTCTTTCGATGATAGCTATTGCCAGCCGGAATAATTATACCGTGGAGCAAGGTTGAGTGTAATCAGTCTGAAATAGTGTGAAAAAAAGCTTCCTTGGGTTATATCACAGAGTAATACCTTACTCTATGGTTATATTCACGACTGAATCTAACGCTCAAACAATATAGCACCATCTCCGATACATGTCATAGTTTTTGAGCACACACGCGCATCAAACAAATGCTGTACCAGGAATATTCATCATGGATTAATGCTTGGGAAAACCAGTAGCAAAAAATGCCAGGGATCATGAGAGGAAAATGCTGGTTGTAGCAATTAGTCTCTCGCGGGTGAGTACATCCGTACACGACTAATTTACATTTTTTACTCGTTGGCAACTCTGTGGACTCGTGGTAACAAAGCCGAATGCATTTTTAGTCCGATTGGTTCCATATTTTATGTGCTACGATGCCTACGATTCAAAGTCGTTCTTAAGTTCTGGTTTCACTGGGACGTCCAGCGGCCACGTCCAACCGCCGCGTCTGGACGTCGCGGCTGGACGACGCGGCCTGGTGGTTTCATTCAGGCAACTACATCCCGTTCCTGCGGCTGGGCGATGTGGGAGAATGTGGATTTAGTTTGTTTACCAATTTGTTATCGCTTTGTGTTTCCTGAGAGTGAGTTGATTTTAAGCTGAAATGGATGGTGAAGATTTAGTTTTGTTGGAAGACAAAGAAAAGGATAACCAATGTTGCAAGTAGTTTTTCAAAAAAGAGCTGGAAAGGACGCGTAATATAAAATGCGGAGAGGAGAGCAGAAAAATCACTAAAAATTTGGACTGCCCGACTAGGCGTCTGCGTCTCGACTGCTCTCGAAACAGTCGAGATGCAGACGTCGGGCATCAGCCGTAAAACTCGACGTCCGAGACTTATCAGTGAAACCGAACCCATTTGATATAGATTGGATGAGTACGGCAGTGACTTCCGGCTGCTGGACGCAGACGCCGCACGTGGCCGCGGGATGCCCCAGCAAAACCACACTTTTACTATTGTAGCATTGAAAAATGAGATATCGTTCAGGTAATACATTCAGTGCATAATGTATTCGGCAACAATGATTAATTAGATGTTTAACTCTGACAAGGAGCGCCGGAAAACGTTTCTGTGAACCATCACTATTTGTATCAACGAGTAACTTTTTCACGTCGGGACCAAGATCCGAGGTTCGTAATTTTAAAACTTTGTTATTTCGTAATATCGCGTACTGTTACATACACTAAGATACCCTTTTGGTCGGGACCGAAGATTTTGCTTTGTAAAATCAAAATTTCGTAATTTCGAAGTTCGTATTTTTGAGTTTCTACTGTAATACATAAATATAAATATGCCTCAATCAAATAAATCTTTACACTAGGGATGGAAAAATCCAGGATTTTTTCCGGAACCAGATCTGGACCAGATCCTTGATTTAAGATTTCAGATCCTTTGGACATTTTTGGATCCTAGTGTATTTTTAATAGTTTGCTAGAAAAGAATATCATTAAGGTAGGTTTCATAGGTGAACACATCTTCCAGAACTCTTTAAGAGCCCTGGATGAGGCTGAGTCACACATCATCAAAAACTAATTCCTCAACAATGATGACACTTATTGAGATAAGTACCGCAATAACCTGTTGTGGGATTTGGTCCCAACTAAACTTTCATCTATATACAGTTACTGGTGAGGGATGTAGTAATGCCTAAATATTTTATTTGGATGGTCCACAATGGGCTGGAACTTAAAGAGGATGGGTCACACTACCAGGAACTTTCAAATTATCAACAGGAGGGAAAATTTTGAGCAAAATTTGAAATCAGTTGCGGGAAAGCATGTTTCTGAACTTGATGTCTCCAAAAATTTACTGTCGGACCAGTAACTAGAAATGCTGGGCTTAGTAACTTTCCCCATGTACAAAATTCAATCAAGAAATGCTTTCATTTCTTGCCACAGTCGCCGGCTTCCAAAGTCTTGCTTTTGAATTTGGGGAGAGGGTCTTGTGTGAGTGGAGATACTGCTCTGAATATTTGTTTATTTCAGTGACCATTATCCTCAGGAGAGTATTAGTGAAAAAAAGACGAAAGTATACTATTGGTACAGAATCATAGAGTGGAGTGTACTTCGAAACTTGAACTTTGACATGCTGCTGATGCAGTGCAGTCTTCCCCATCTCTTACACACCAGTCGTCTTCGCTCTCGTCAGTTTCAAGGCCAAGTTTCAGAATCACTAGTGTCTTCTTCCTCCACTAATTCACCACAATCAGATGAACTTATTTGTAAATCACTGTCACTTGATCTGAAGCCGAAGGATTATCCACCATTAAGCAATATCTTGATACTCGCCCTACTCCTCATATCCCTAGCTCCGACTTCCTTATTGACTTGTCCCACTTCATCTTGACTCACAACTCCTTCTCTTTCAACGACCTACCTTCAAACCAAAGGCTGCGCCATGGGCAGTAGATTCAGCCCTTCCTATGCCAACCTTTTCCTCGGCCTTTCACCGAGGTACATTCACTATATTGTACAACCCAGGTTTCACCGAGGATCAACAGCATCAGGTGATGACATCACTTGATGACATTGGTCCTCGACAAAACCGATGCCATGCAATAAAAGTATTTATGTGGAAAAATTAAAAATTGTTTTATTTTCAAATATGTAGTAGTTTAATAGCAGGATTATCCTTTGATGATAAGGTGCCATCTGAACACTGAGTGTTATTTAAATCCAATTAATCAAATCTAGTCAAGAAATGGCAATTTCCAGTATTGGATTTAACAGGAGGGTCCCTTATAAGATTACCTTCATGCACCAGAGTAAAGGGGTGAGATTCAATACTGTATTCACCTGTAAATTCTTCAACTATTTCCAAACGGCCTTTCCGAGCATGCTGGAAATATGACCAGAATTTAGTAATTTATTAATATTGTAGGATCTTTTAGCCTTAATTATTAAACTTTGGTATATTTTTTTAGATTAATATAGTCCCTATGAGTCATTTTATCTCAATGATATTTGTCAATTTTGTCTTTAATCACTGCAGACAAGGCACATATTTCTGAGGTTAACCATTTTTTGTGATGCATTGGGACTGATTTCACTTGCATTAACCCTTTAACTGCTCCCATCGTCGTCTATTGGCGATTTGAAATATGGTTTATGGTTTTAGTAAAAAAAAGTTCAACAATTCGTATTCAACAGTGAAATCAGATGATAATTACTCATTGTAAATATAAAAACTAATTTCCCTAAAAATAAAAAGTTACAAATTTTAAAATTACGCAAACATTTAGGAAAAAAAGTTTGCGTTTGGGGAGAGCAATATTTCAGATTATTTGCGCAATTAAAGGGTTAAAGGAAAAGCACAATCAAAGAGATGTAGAACAAAAATTGCTAGGGTTTTCATTAAAATTGGAATCAGAGAGGGTGTGTCATGCCACCTTGACACAGTGTAGGAAAGAAGAGTAACAAATTATTTTCACTAAAAATACATTTCACTTAGGGCATGAATGGACCTGGAAACACTCCATAGATTAAATATTGACTCAATAACGCACATTGATCAGAAATGAGAGGATTGAACACCACCAAAGAGACTAGACACTTTGAAATTATCAAAGTTGCAGTCAATTCAATATCCAGCAAAGGTTGAAAAACCAATGCTGAGCATCTTTAAAACAAATACAGTACGTATAGTTAAAAAATACATTCAATTATTATTGACATTATAGAGTTCAATTTAAATAAAGTTTTGTCAAGCATGACAGGGTTTTGACAAGTAACTAAATAAATAAAGGAACAACCAAATCACAACACTTAATCCACTGCCACTATAATCTTGAAACAACATTTGAAAATATATTTCTCTCTCAGTTGCAAGAGGCACCACACAATTTGAGAGGCCCCTTTTTCACACAACAAGGTAAACTCCATGCAGCCCACTACAAAGTTTTAATAAACTTGCCGACCTTGCAAGGTTTCAACTGATGAAGTGATTATTTCAAGACTTTACAGGTCGAAATCTTGGTAAGAAAGTTAAATAAATTTCATTTTGGGCTAGTACACGAAGTTCACCACATTTTACAAATATGTACTGGTGTACCACAAAGCAATGCCTGAAAACATCAAATTTCTGAGAGGCCACCGGTAAGCAAGCGTAACTTAAAGAATATTTGGTGAATGAAAAAAATCACTCAATAATTGACCAACAGTCAATGCGCAGAACTTCATGATACCCAAATAGAAGAACATGCCACGTACATATTTAGAGTCTGTCCAAGTTAATAGCACAGTCGACAGTTATAAATATGCAGCCAATCAGTGACCGCGTGCAATGCTGACCAATCGTGCGAGACTGATTAATGCACCTTTGTTTCAATCACACGATCGCAAAAAAATTGTTTACTTTTCATTCCAAGCCAAATCAGTGCAATTCAACGGTGCTATGTATTATCATCTTGGACGGGCTCTAGATGCATCGTGTCCCACCCACCTGTACGCTGAGCGGATGTCCATCTCAATCTGCTGATGGAAGAACCTCTTCCCCAGCGCCATCACCTCACGACTCTTCTTTGAAATGCTCTCAACTATTCCCGTCACCTCCTCATCTGTCACAAAGCAATGAATCCATTGGTTAGTTCACAGCCAACGTCATCTCATGCGAATCAGCACGGCCTTGCCAGTATATATCTCTATGAAAGCATCAAAATACACCAAAAGGATTGAAATTTTCATTCCACTGCGGTTCTAAAATGGTGTGATTACTATACAGACAGTGATTTTACACTTAAATAATCAAATCTTGAACTGACTGAACTTTGACCCTGGGCAATGGGGGGTCGAACAGCTGTAATACTGAAAAACATACTTGTTTTCCCTCCAGACCAATCATTTTTAGCTCGTGAATTCCAAAGTCTCTCTAATTTAGAAAAATAACCACCACCCTACTCTCCACGGGCGTGTTGTTGTCTTGCTGGCGTTGTTTCGTATACGTCTCGCATTCTCGGTGGCCCTAAGCCAGTTTTTTTGTATTAATGACCTCTCAACCCTTAATTAAAATAACGATGGATAGACCGAAGAAAACTGATCATGTTGAGAAAATGGCTTCTTCCAAATCTCTTCCAAAGTTGACAAAAGTATTCAACAAATAATAATGAAATAAGCTTTTATAAACACTCTTGGCTCAAGAAGAGGGAAAATGACGACATCAACATTTTTCAGGTGACACCCGCTTGTGTTGTTTAGGATCACAACAGTTTGGCCAGCTATCCTGCTGGCGTCCTCAGGTGAAGGATAGCGAGAAGGTTTTTCGTGAATCCTTAGAGGGGGCCAAGTTGGCTAGATTTGGCGCAAAGTTCGGCCAATTCTGCGCCCAGTCATGGAGCATCGTGATTGCACGGGAGATTAATTACTCTTTTCCAAGCGCTGTGGAGTGGGTATCCATTGTCTCTATTGAACTTCATCTGCATTTCAATTATTTTGATGGCTTCTCTAATGATTCTTGGGAAGTACCTATTCTCCTTAGCTATTGTTTTAGCATCTTCAAATTTTATGGTATGCCCCGGTTCACTCCACGAGTGCTCTGATATTAGTATCCGTGCTGTCGTCGTGCAAGTGTGCGACAGCTAAATTGACATGAGTCTCAGAAGTAAAAGTACGTGATTTGCCCGATCTCAGATTCTTCATAATGAGTGCAACACGTTGTCATGATGAATTTAACTTCTTACTCGCCAACTTAAAAATCATTTGCACTGCAAAACTATGAGGTGATAGTTATTTTACGATCCTTTATGGCATAAAGTTTCTGATATAGAGGCATTTTTCAAGAATGCTTTCACTAATAATGACCAAAAATGGTTTTAAAATGTAGCCCAAGACCACAAAAGTTAGGTAGGAAAAATAACTTTTCCACCATTTATTTAACCGTTTCTCTGATGATTTTTTCATATTAATGGTTAAAAAAAGACATTTGTTATTTCATATTCAGCAGCATTAAAGGGAGGCAAATCCGAAAGCGTTTTCCTTAATTTTTTATTCCAAATAACTAATAACTTATTCGATCATCTCTGAATGTTGCCCCAGAACTTAAGAGAATTAGGCCACCTGCCGATCAGAGTAACTTTTCATCTAGACCTGTGCGCTGCCGCCGATAGCGCCGCCGGTCCTCTAGGTTGGTGGCATGGCGCCATTCTGCTTAGCCATTTACAAGCCATTGCTTTTAGTGCATGAATACTGTATTTGTTTACACTTATCATTGCGCACTCCTCATCATTGTAATTTCATAACATTGTCTAACACCATTCATCACAGTTACATCCGTGAATCAATAGACATAACCTTCTCTCATTAGCGGCAGTTAACAGTGGATTAACGGATTTGAGGGATCTTCAAATACTTAGAGATAGCCTTTCAAACTCGTCAATGAGTTGCATGCTTATGCCCTATCCACAGCATTTTAATAAAAAACTCGCATTTTATGCTTTGTCAAAAATATCGTTTTTCATTTTCTCTGATTGAAATTGCAATAACGGTGGCAAATCGGAAAGGTTTTTTGCTGTCTACCCTAGAAATGGTTGTAGATGGAGATATTTTGGAATTGTGGGGGAAATCAAATCCCAATTTCCATGTATTACTGATCTAGCTCAAAAAAGTCTATCCATTCCAGCCACAAGCACGCCAAGTTGACAAGTTTTTTTCCATTGATGGGTTGACAATATATGCCAAATGATCATCGCCAAGTCTATCCGCCTAGGATAACATAGTTTTTATTCATGAAACTACAGATATTGTCAGGGAAACATGAGTGAAGTTAGATAATTTTTTATTGTTTCAAGGTATATCTATGAATATTTTTTTTTCAATTTTCAATAAAAATCTTTAAAAAGGAAATACAGTAAAACCCCCATACAACGAACACCCATACAGCGAAATTTTAAGGAAAACTCCCTATTTCGAAGTCATTGGCCCAGTCCCGAACCCTTCCAATGGACAATGCAAGCAAAAAAACCTCCCGTAACGAGCCTCTCTAACTACGAAAACTCCGTATATCGAAGTCTGCGCTTGGGCCCAAAACATGAAAAGTGCCCCTCTAGAACGAATTATTGAGAAAAAAAATGCAGCATTCTTCATTTGCAGGTAATTTCTCCATAGACATTTACGTAATGAGCAGGAAGTAGAACCACAGCAGAGAGTACCGCGTCTTAACCCTTCCGCTCCGGGCTTCGAAAATGTTTACATCCGAAACCTACAGAGCAGAAGGCATGAAGGAAACTTGATGCTCTGGCTCCGTGAAGGCTCGTTTACACGTACATTATGGTTGGAACCGGCCACTCTGATGGTTCCCACAATAAAAAACGTGTAAGGGAAGCTAAAGCTCCCCGTTAGCTGAGCCAGGTGATAGTTGGGTGGATGACTAATGCACCAAGAGGGGAGGGGGGAATACCAGTCAGTGCCAGCCGGCCAGCCGTAACCCAATACAGAAAGATACTCTGAAAAGATCAGATCAGGGGTTCACTCTCTCTCTCGCAGGTGTATTCTCCACTCTCACTCATCCACCCCACCTCATTTGCGAAGCTGCAGGTGGTGAGGATGGAGCTCAATTTTCCCTTTTTAAATCGTATCAGATTACTTTCCCGTATTGGGTTACATTCCCAGACCCCTTGACTGGGAGGAGCTCCATGTTTTCCTCTAAAATGGTTTCAAATTACCTTTCGGTATCGGATTTTATTTTGGGAGAGGCAGGTGGATGGTTATCGTAAGACCCTCTGTCCACCTGCCTGTAAGGACCTTGTTCATTCCCCTCGGCGATAATTTTTTTCATGCTTATTTTCTTTGTTTTTCCTTCGTGGAATTCTATGTTTAAATTTAATTTTTACTTTTCTATTCAAAGTTTTTTTTTAACGAGTGGAAATATTTTTTTTCGCGAATACCATTGGGCTTATTTTTTTTTCTTTCCCGCAAAGTCAACGTAATTTCTTTGTTTCCCCATTCTTTCACCACGCAAACTTCATTTGTTCCTTGATTTGCAAGATCTCCTGTTGATATTATAATTATACAATAGTCTAAATAATTGTTACATCAATATTTATAAGACCCACGATCAAAGATCCCCGTTTTCTTGTTTTGTTGTGCATTGAAAAAAGGAGGGGAAAATGTGATCGGATTATCTACTAATTTCTGTAATCGAATCACCATTTCACGATCTAAAGACGTACAAATAAATACTTTGTAATAAGGCTCGTTGAGAAAGGCTCGTGTATTAAATGGCGATAGTGACCACTTTCAGAAAATTTTCATTGTTGTATAATTATGATATCAACAGGAGGTCTTGCAAATGAAGGAACAAATCAAGTTTGCGTGGTGAAAGAATGGGGAAACAAAGAAATTTCATGGAAAAGAAAAAAAAAAGGCCCTATGGTATTCGCAAAAAAAATATTTCCACTCGTTAAAAAAAAACTTTGAATAGAAAAGTAAAAATTAGATTTTAACAGAATTCCACGAAAGAAAAAACAAAGAAAGTAAGCATGAAAAATTTGTCGCCGACGGGAATCGAACATGGTCCCTCCTCACCGCAGCCCCGTACGCTAATCAATGGACATCACCCTTGATGCCGGAGGCTGATAAATAGGGATTTTATAACATCTATATACGTTTAAACGCCTTTTTTGGTTAACTATTGGATTTATTCGCCCATATGTGGAATGATTCGTGAAAAGCATTTGGAGTTCTATATGCATACGAATTTTCATCAAAATCTGCGACTTGTTTATCAGACACTCCCCTTGTTAGGAGGGCGAAGTATTCAAAACTTCATTGGTTGGTGTTCAACCAATGAGAGCCAATTTTTATCTACTCTGTCCCCATCCCAAAGAGAAATCTGGAGTTACCCCTCTATCCAAATATTGCTATTGCCGTCTTAACCTTGATGGATGTCGTCTGTTAACCGGCAAGTGGTGCGTTTCCTCTAGATCGCCCTAATATTTGCTCGATTGCTTGAGGATACCTTTTTTTCCCAGAAATCGCAGCCGAAAATGAGGGTGCGCCTCTTACACGAATTTTTTATCTGCCAGCCTTCGAGCCTCGGTCACGATATGAGCGGTGGGCTGCAGAGCAATATCGCGGCAGGGCGGTAGTGGCCACGAAACGAGCAGTGTTTCAATCTAAGATAAGTTAAGAATCTGAAATGGCAGTACATACTGTCAGAAGACAGAACATTCTCGGCCGACATTTTGCCACAGAATGAGAAGAACGGCACAAGAAAAATTTAATATCTGGGATTGGCGACGAGCGGCACATGCTGCTCACGTCTATCATGGCTGGGTTCGAGTGTGTTCCATGTCAAACATTAGGAACATAAAACTCAGCGTTGCCACTCTATCGCTCGCCTACAGCCGCGCCGCGCGTATCGTGGCCGAGGCAAGTCCCTTGAGAGCTGAGTGACCTTGGTGCTTAGGTTGAGTCATCAAGGGGAGGGTATCATTCGCTCGCTTGTTTACGGGGTACGCAGTTGCCTAATAACTTTAAAAAATTTTTGTTTGACAAGGCAAGGGTGTGGGGTGCAATTGGGGAACAGCGATTGGCCGCGGGACAAGTGCAAGCACTGGAATTTTCCACCCCCCTAACTTTCTCATTTTCTGTCACCGGACAACTTTGAGTGACTCCACTGTATGCACCTGCCTTAAGCTCAACTGAGAGAATTCTGTGAATGTTAACATTTGTGCATGCGTCAACATAGGTCAGTGTTGTTCCAAAATGAACAAGGGCAAAAAGTGGTTGTCTTTCACGGTAGTTGGCTTGAAGTGCTTTAAGTCATCAAAGATGCTGAGGATGTAGGAAACTGCGCTGCCGGACTAAGGCATGATGTGCCGGAATCGTGCATTAGAAGATGGAGGAAGGATAAGGTTGCACTATTCCATAGCAATAGGGATAGAAGGTCTTTTCAGGGAAAATCTACGAGCTGTGACAGGACATGAGCGCATTCCGCCGTACTGCGACGCCCATCTTACTAGTAAGTCAGCCGTTTTTACATTCAGTAAGTCATTCAGTAAATCATGAATTTTTTTATTTTGTCATTCATTGAAGATTTTTGTTGCACCATATTGAAATATTAACTGCTTTAAATTCCATAGACAGTTATGATTTCTTTCAAAGTTTGATTTTTTTTCAAGTTTTGATGTCGTATCTACCTTATAGTTCGTTTTTTACGCGGCTGATGCTTGGGTATTTTGCATTTAACGTGTTTGCATTCCCACTCGTCATCGTTTTCAGCAAAACATAATTTGTAAAAGTTAACCACGTTTTAAAAGGCGACTTACAACGACTATGACTTGTGCATTAAGAAAACGGTGGGGGGATTCGGATTTATAAATCAGAGCTCGGTGCGACTGTCCGCACTTACCAACTAAACACGAATTGTAGCGAGGTCGGATTTGTTTTGTTTTAATGAATATCAATTACTCCACTCATTCCAAAGGACAATAAACAATGCAAGCATTGTAGGGTAGGGACTTCGACGCGTAAAAAGAGGGGTGCGACTCTTACACGCGTTAACGGCATCGTCAATGCATTATCATCTGAGATTGCCATTGTGACCTCAATGCATTGCCGATGCCACATTTTTACTCGTGGTAACTAACTCGCCCCACCTATATTCCATCGTCGTTTATCGATATCTAGTATATTCTGGTCACGAACATAGATATTTACCGGTATTTCAATGGGATTCCAACAGTGCGTTTTATTTCGGAAGTCTAAATGGCAATATGTGCTTTTTCAAGCAAAATTGCTGCATAAAACTGCCAAATGATGTTGACTTAAATTATTGCACTCTAAGAATAATATTGACTAGATACTCAGAAAAATTATGGAGCACTTTAAAATACGTAATCCTTAGGCATTAATTTTGGCGCTCCTTTACTTTCAGACCATAACTAAAATAAGCAATGAGGCGTAGAGCAGAATCGACGAAAAAAACAATAATTTCAATTAGAAATACGCAGGTTGAAAATAACGTGGTGATAGCCATGGTATTTGATGGTAAACAATAAAAATTGTTTATCATCACTTTTGGTGAATGGTGAATTGGTTTTAATGGTGAATAAAGCAATATTGAGATATTTACTCGACTTGCATCGTAAAGCATGCGGAACACTTGGATGCCCCTTTGGAGACGTAACCCGCACACCACCTCCATATATCGAAAACCCCCTCCATCGAAGTCATGATTTTGCCGGTCCCAACAAATTCGTTGTACGGGGGTTTTACTGTACTATACTATGAAATACTGACCAAAACTCTAAAAAATTATACCCATAAAAACTGATGAACAGAGCAGGTGATAAATTTACAATCGAGATCATTACAGAAGATATTTTTGTATTACGTTGGTAAAAATTTGATAAAATAAGTTTTTACGTGTTTATGTAAAATAAATGGTTGTATTTATTAATTATTATAATGAATCATTTGCATTATAATATCCTAATGTGCTACAGTACTTGTGAATATATTATGGTCGATTAACTACGCTGCCGCCGCCGGTAAAATCATTTTTCCAGCCGGAGTCTGCCACCGACAGTTTTTCCATCGGTGCACAGGGGTAGGCGTCATTAGCGGGTGGGGGGAGGAGGAAAAGCTGCAAGTAGCGAAACTACGCATCACTGGGAATGCGGCGGAATTCGCCAGGTCAAAGCATGAGTGCCGCGAGGCGGGAAATTACAGTGAATTTAAAAGGGTTTTCATCGAGAGGTACAAGAGGAAGCAAGATGCCCGATTCTACCGGGAATTCGTGGCACAGATGAGACGGGGACCGAGAGAGGATATAGAGGAATTCGCGGATAGAATAAGGAGTGCCAACGCGCATACTTTCGATGCGGATGGGCCCTGCGAATCTCTACAGGCCACGTTGTACGAGGCCGACCAAAGGGCGCTGGACGCCTTTTTAAACGGTCTCACGGGAGAGGTGGAACCACGCCATGAATCACCGCGGAGCCTCGACGAGGCGGTGCAGGTGACTGTTCGCGCGGAGTCCGTGGAGGCGAAGGTGTCGTCACGAGCATCCCCGCCAGCCCCGAGAGTGTTTCGAGCACCGGTAGAGAGGAAATGTTTTAGCTGCGGCCAAGTGGGTCACTTTGCTCGGGAGTGTAGAGCAACGCGGCAGGGTAGGTGCTATGAATGTGGCCAGGAAGGACACTTCGCCCGAGAGTGCAGCCGCTGTGGAAGACCGAGGCAAGATTTAAACGCCGGTGGCACCGGCGCGGCTGCCGGGTGCCTCTAAAGATTTCGATTCCTGTGACGGGCTATGATGCGGCGGAGGGTGACTTGAGATTGGAGGGAGTTATTGAGGGGCGTGAGTGTTCACTTCTGATAGACACGGGGGCCCAGGTGTCACTAATATCGAGAAGTATCAGTGGGTATTATGGACTTGTGAGAGCCCGGGACACCACCTACGAGGAATCACGGGAAGGACCCTTTGGATGCACGGGCAAAAGGTGGTTTCGCTGCGTTTAGGAGACCATGTATATCCCATACAAGTGCAAGTTGTGGAGGAACTGGACGGGATCGACGGAATTGTGGGACTTGACTTTTTGGACCAACATCGAGGCGTGTTGGATGTGGGAAATCGAATATTGCGCTTGTGGGGGCGGGAAATCCGGTTGGTGGGTCGTCGAGGGAAAGTGTACTGTGCTCCCAATGTTCCTTTACCGTCGGTGAAATTATTGGAGGATGAAAAACGAGGTGAGGCAGTCGTTGGTGAGGGTAGGGATTTCCCCATGTGCCTTGAGAAGGAAGTGAGAATACCACCAATGTCTGGACGAATTTTGAGAGTAGCGGTTGATACAGGTGGGAGTAGAGGGGCGTATTTAGTCGAACCCGCGTTAGAGTCCGTGGAAGGTTGCTACATCGCGAGGGGGCTGTGCACCATTGATAATAACCAGTGTGTTACAATGCAAGTCACCAATTTTGGGAGTGAAGAAGTGGTGTTGCGGAAGGGAACCAAGGTGGGGGTGGGCACCAAGGCCGAACTATGTGAGGGCGGGGCCAACGGGACCAATGATAGAGTGATAAGGACAATAATACCAACTAATGGGAGAGGGTTGTTCCAGGCTAAGTTGGGACACCTAAATGCTAGTGAGAGGGAAGTACTCATGCCCTTATTGGAGGAATTTGAGGACCTGTTTGTGGAGAAGGATCAACTACCGGTCACCTCTTTCACGTCTCACCGGATAAACACGGGCAACGCCCACCCGGTCTACCGAAGACCCTACAGAGTGCCACACCACTTGAAACCGGTTGTAGAGAAGTTCGTCGATGAACAACTAAAGGCAGGGATTATCGTACCCAGCGAGAGCCCCTGGGCGTCTCCAATTGTGATTGTGCCTAAGAAATCGGCTGATGGAAAACCCGCCTACAGATTTTGTGTGGATTTTCGAGCTTTGAACACGGTGACTGTCCCCGATGTGTACCCTATTCCAAACATCGTGGAGTCCCTGGACTATCTAGGTAATTGTCGATTCTTTTCGACGCTGGACATGACAAGTGGCTATCACCAAATACCCATGCATAAGGAAGACCAAGAGAAAACGGCATTTAACGTTGACAGCGGGCATTATCATTACACTCGAATGCCGTTCGGGTTACGGAACGCCCTCGCCACCTTCCAACGCCTAATGGATAGCATTTTGCGAAAGTTGAAGCCGGTTCAATGCCTGGTCTATTTGGATGATGTTATCATCTTTAGCGCGACGATCAAAGAGCATGCTGCGCGGTTGCGGAACGTACTCACGAGGTTGCGAAATGCTGGACTCACTCTGAAATTTGACAAATGCAACTTTGCGGAAGGAAGGGTGAATTATTTGGGACATGTCATCTCGAAAGACGGGGTCCAACCGGACCCCGGGAAAATATCTGCGGTTCAGGAATTTCCCACTCCCACTGGTGTGAAGGAGTTACAGTCCTTCCTGGGTCTTGCTAATTATTATCGTCGCTTCGTGGTGGGTTATGCTGAGATGGCGAGGCCGCTGACGAGGTTGCTGAGAAAGGGTGCAGTTTTCAACTGGGCGGAGGAATGTGTGAAGGCCTTTGAGAGTTTAAAAAACACCCTGACGAAGAGTCCGGTACTATCCTATCCGGATTTCGAGAAGCCCTTCATTATTTCCACTGACGCCTCCAATTTTGCGATAGGGGCGGTGCTCTCCCAGGTGAGGGAGGGGGAGGAGCATCCGATAGCATATGCATCACGGCAGCTCAATCCCGCAGAAGTAAATTATTCTGTTAGTGAAAAGGAACTACTTGGTGTTGTATGGGCAATGGGGCAATTCAGGTGCTATGTATATGGAAGAAAATTTACAATTGTTAGTGACCATGGGGCCCTGAAATGGCTGTTTGGTTTAAAGGATCCCAATAGCCGCCTAATGCGGTGGACTCTCAGGCTTTCCGAATACGATTACGAGGTGGTGCATAAACCGGGGGCGCTCCACAAGAACGCTGATGGTCTTAGCAGAAAAGTGCGAATAATTAAGAGAGCACCGGGCGTGGATATAAAAAGTAGTCAAGAGAACGATGCTGAAGGCGCGGAGTGGAGTGGTAAGGCGGGATTTGAGATAGTTGACGGTGTCCTTTTTAAACTCAACTCCCGAGGAAAAGGGTTAGTGGTCCCGAAGTGTGCAAGGGAAGATATCTTGAAACAATGTCATGACCACGCCCTCTCAGGACACCTGGGAGTCAGATCCACAAAAGCCCGTGTGGCAACCCAGTATTGGTGGCCGAATATGGGAAGGGATTGCGAGGCGTATGTAAGAAACTGCGTGTCGTGCAACAGGAGAAGTCCGTATGGGAAAAGTAAGGCCCCATTGCAGGCGCTACCGGCCACTGATAGGCCCTTTGATTTTATTGCGTTAGACATAGTCGGTCCATTGCCCCGGACAGAGAAAGGCAATAAGTTCATTCTGTCTATTTTGGACCATTTCTCCAGGTATTTAGTAATGGTTCCACTACCCAACCAAACGGCAGAAACAGTCTCCGCTGCCCTGGTTAAGGAGTGGGTTCTGAAGTTTGGTGTTCCCGACAAAGTGTTAACAGACCAAGGGAGCAATTTCATGTCGGACTTATTTAGAAGCGTCTGTAAATTGCTTGGAGTGACGAAGTTGCGCACCTCCCCTTATCGACCGGAGTGCAATGGGCGTGTGGAAAGGGTGCACCGAACGATCGCACAGATTTTATCACATTATGTAAATGCGAAAAAGGACGACTGGGATGAGTGGCTAAGCTATGCTTTAGCAGCATATAACACCAGTGTTCACACTTCCACTGCATTCAGCCCTCACGAAACCATTTTCGGTTACGGAATGAGCTCGCCGTTTGACTGTGTTGAGAGACCCGCGAGAGAGAGGGGCCAACCCCACGTGGCGCAGTTGCGAAGCAGATTACGGGCGATGTGGCGGAAGTGCGAAATGAATAATGAGTGGGCGCGGAGACGACAATTCAAGGGGGCAGGGTGCAAGGGAGCCGAGCGAAAGTATTTGGTGGGGGATTTGGTATATTTAAGTGACCCATGCGTGAAGTCTGGGGTAGGTAAGAAATTCCACCGGCCATGGAAGGGACCATACCAAGTTTTGAAAGTTCTCCCACCCGTAAACCTAATGCTGCAACTCCCCCATCGTACGTTAATTGTACATAACAATAGGGTAAAGCCCCATCCCAGCCATGTTGGACTCCCCTCTCCCACAGTTGCAGGGCCCGCCAGTGAGAGAAGGAGGGGGAGACCCAGGAAGCAGACCATGTCGGCCACCGCAGAGGGAGCAGAAGGAAATTCCCATTTCTGGGGAAGTCCTCAGCATCCCGGAGGGAACGGGAGAGCGGGGAGGGAGGCTGCAACACCGTTATCGGAGGAGACAGACAGCTTGGCGCCGACATTTTCCCGGTCAAGCGGCCGGCTTTCACTCGAAGAGGCGGCCATCGAGGAGGAAGAGGCGGAGGGGAGTGAAGGGGAAGCGGCCGAGGGTGAGTGGGAGGAGACGGAGGGGAGTGAAGGGGAAGCGGCTGAGGGTGAGTGGGAGGACCCCGAGGAGAGCGAAGGGGAGGAGGCGGAGGGGAGTGAAGGGGAAGTGGCCGAGGGTGAGTGGGAGGATGCCGAGGAGAGCGGAGGGGAGGAGGGTGAGGAGGGGATAAAGGACAAAGGACCAGAGTGGAGGCCGCGGGGCGGGCCCGCCTCGCTTCCGCCACCCCTTCCGCAGCGGTCCCCCTACCCCCTTCGGTCGCGAGGACGTCCACTTCGTCCCCCGTCGCCACCGAGTGATCCCCCTCCCGATCCCCCCCAACCGACGGAACCGCCCCCCCCGACCCCCTCCCTACTTTCTCCGCCGTAGAGGGGCGCAGGAGCTATGAGGGAAAGAAGAGGAGTAAAACGCATTGGGATGCGGATTGTGTGGGTGTTGTGTGTTTTATGTATGACAGTGGAATCGGTGGAAGGGCAGGGTGTGGTGGAGCTGAAAAGCGGGGTAGTCTTTGACAGGCAACAGGACATTGTATTGACAGAACACACCTGGGTGGTGGTCATTAATTTCGACCTACGGGAAATGAAACATGAATATAAGCTAATCGGTCAAATATTCGATAGGGCAAGGGAAAGAATAGCTGTGGACGGGAATGGAAGCCTGGGCAGAGGTTATAATCTAGCGCTAGAGAGGATGTTTGGAGAATATTATCGCATGCGAGAGGAGATGGAGGTTTTGGTGGATTTGACTGAAGATCAGAGAGTACGGCGAGGGTTGATTGACGCGGGTGGAAAAAATCATTAAGGGGTTATTCGGCACGCCGGACGCAGACGATTTGCGCAGTATTAACGAGAGGGTAGGGAAGTTAGAATTGGAGGGTGGGGGTATCAGAACGGAAGTAGCACATCAGCTGAGCGTGATGGCGGGCTTTGAGAGGCGAATAACTAATACCACTAGGTTTTTACGCAGCCTGGTCGCAGAACTAATAACGGTCAATAATAACAATAGAAAGACATTCGAGAGGGTCATAAATGCTACTAATGGGCTTAAGAAAGACATCGTAAGGGAGGAAACACTTAGGCAAATTGGCCACGTATTAGTGAACACCAGGATCGATATAGTAGCTATTAGAATAGCTTTAGAAAACAGTGTGTATAACCGCCTAAGTAGCACGTTAATAACCCCGGAAAGTATTTAGAAATATTGAGAGAAATTAGGGATAGGTTAAGACCCTCGTTGCGTATGATAGCGCCCTGCAATCACGAATCTCTTTACAAGTACTACGACGCTGCGAAGGCATCCGCTGTCATTGTTGGTGATCAATTACGGCTCATAGTTGAAATACCTTTAGGAAGCGAGGATAGCGTATTTGAAAGTTATAACATTCGGGCAGTGCCGGTGTGGTTCCCAAAACTTCGTGTGTTTAGTATGTGGAAAGTGGGAAACAAAATGCTGATCAACACAGATAGGACGCTGTACGTAGTGCTTAAGGAAGGAGAGATGGACAACTGTAGAAAGGGGCCCCTGTATGCGTGTCCGGCGAAGTTCGCGTTGAGGACAGGACCGCAGGGCAGTTGTGAGTATCAGTTATTAATGGGAAGGGAGACGACAGGGTGTCGCAGAGAGATAGTGAGTTTGACTTCCGCTAAATTTGAAAGGGTCTCCCTAGGCTGGCTTTTTGCGGTGCCGCTACCTACGCATGTTACTCTAGTATGTCGGGATGGAGTAACTAGGGGAAGACCGAAGGTCACGCGCCTGGAGGGCAGTGGAATATTAACCAACGTCAGCAATTGTGATGTTATTGGGGATGAATTTAAGCTGATGTCAAGTTGGCATGGGCAAAGCGTGGTCAAGGGGAAATTAATCGAAATAGTGTTGCCTGAGGTGGAAATGGACCAAGGTGGAGGGGTGTCCTTGAATATAGAAAACGGGACAAGATTTGAGGAATTGAGGAGAGAATTGGAGCGCGAGTTGAAATGGTCCGGGGGGCCGGTTGATTTTACTAGGTGGGTAGATAGAATGAACGAATTAGGTAAATTCAACCCGCCGCGAGTTGAGCCGTTACACATTGGACCGGTAGTTGGGGTAATTGTGGTTTGCGGTTTGGGCCTAATTTGGAAGCGCAAGTGGGTTGCGGATACATGCCAGAGTGCGGTAAACAGAAAACGTAGCCCGCGAGTTATTGACGCGAGGAATGTAAGGGTCACTATAGAGGGAAGCGAAATCCAGGCATCAGGCTAGGTAGGAATGTCGAGGAAATAATTGGAGCGCCTTTGCAATTTCATGAAAGATGTATAACGTGTTTTAGGATGGAAATGAAGAATTTGTGCCATGGAGCATTGTGTCATATAATATCTGTGTTTCCATGTTTATATGGCCAAGAGTTGTGGCGAGTAAGTGAGAAAATAAGTTGATGAATATTGATTCTATTGATTGATTGAATAAGAATTCAGAAAATAAGTTGATGAATATTGATTCTAATCTAACCTGGAGCCACGTCTCCTTCGGTGGCGTCGGAGGAAGTCCCCCCTCCGACGTGAGCTGAGGAGATTTCCCGTGTATAGCAGGTTTAAGGAGTAGCACTCCTGGGCGACTGGCCCGAATTGTGCTAGTGTTTAAATTTCTTGTGTATTGGGGTAGTTCCAATTTGCGTTTTCGTTGTGGTGATTTTTTTTGTGTGGACTGTGGACGTTCCGGAGTTTTAGTGACTATGTGTTGATATTTGCTACTATTTGTTGTATTTTGGGTTCTGGTATTGGACGAGTATGTTGTCATATGTTTTAAATTCATTCATGGGTGCATATTGAATTTTAGTGACTTGTTTTGTGCTGAAGTTAAAATTGTCCTGTGTCCAATTTTAATTTTGCAGGGGGGAGTGGATGTAAGAGGCGGTTAGACGCCGTTAAGCGGTATCCTTTCCCACGTCCTGCCTTCCTTCTAGTTTACCCTTGCGTTGCAGTTTCCCCTCCCACATGCCACCCGTTTCCGGCCGCCTCTTGCTCTTCTGCCTGCCCATGTAAGGTAAAGTAGACTTTGCACCCTTGCTTTGTCAGCCAATGGGCTGTGGGTGCGTGGTCACGGGGGTACGCGGTGTGGAGGAGTTGGGACGCGCACTCTCGGCAGTTGGCGTCACGATGTACAAGGAGTAAGTTGAATAAACGTGTTTAACCAGACGACGGAGTTTTCCTGCATGTTCCCTTCCATCCTCCGGGGAACCAACAGCCCGATGTCCTAGATATCTTACAACTATTAAATTTAGTCCATATAGTACAGTAAGATACAACGTACAAACTTTCATGGGAGTTAGGCAACCATCATGATGATGTCTTTAGCTCTGAAAACGTTATAAAATAATTTATTTTATCACAAAAATCAAGAAAATTTAATTTTGTTACTTAATTCTCTTTGAAAAGAGCTGGAATCCCTTTCCTCAATATTCCATACGAGTGAGTTGAGTATGAAGCGAGTAATTTGGCTACTTCTGGAGATGTGTAATAATTATCCGTCATCAGGCAATATCCTTGGCCAAGTAATGGCTTAATTAGTGTCATCACCACTTGTGAGGACATGGGTAAATGGGCAAAGTCTCTATCCCACACAGTCCCCTTTCCCATACAAATTGTCATTGACCATAAGTATCCAGTTCTCGATTCACAAAGGACAAATCCAGCTCTTTTCATAGGCATGAACTGCCACCACCCCAATCTTCCCTTGTACAAGAGCAGGCTCTCGTCGATGCTAATTTCCTTCTTCGGTGTGTAGAGCGCATTGAACTTTTCCTCCACCTTCTGGTAAATCGGCCATACTATATTTAATTTGGCATTGGGGTGTGTTTGGTGATCAAAATCGTTATTATTGGCAAAATGTAAATATTGCCTTATTTTTACGAATCATCGGTAAGACATAGTGTGCCTGAAAAAGGGAGAGGAGAGTATACGTTTCGTCGACCAATAACACTCAGTATTTGGCTTCCTCACTATGCTCTGTAGCATTACAAGGGCAAAAAACACACGAATTTCTGAGCTTGTCACAGCTAACCACCGATTTATGCTAGTACTGCTTGGTCCACTTTTTAACATAAAGTGTCACTCGGATAGCGATTAGTTTCACAAGTTATAAAGTCAACAATTTCATCGTTGAAAATAAGTTCAAAATGTTTTAGGGAACCACAGTCGGGAACCAGGTCGAAGGTCATCGAAGAATTACCTTCAAAAAGAAACCTAGGTGATGCTGGTGGAGGATTTGTTGAAAGAGTTTCCACCCACTCCATTCCCACCAATGTTCTGCTGCCCCTTCTGATTCAGAGCTTGTTTCCCCGGAGAGAGTCGACTCGAAGCTGGACACTTCAACGTCCATAATCTTGGAATCACTGCTGGCCAACACTGATTCCTCTCCGGAATCCATTGCTGATTGCCAAATGTTACCAAGCGAAAACAAAGAATTTGCCGTAGAATTCCCTCCTACTACACCGCTCGTATTAGAACGAAAATGTTCGAACTAGAAATGGAATGTTTTCATCAATGGAATTTCAGCGAAAAAGTGCATGCGCTCTGAAAATCAAGGATGGGTATGCTCTGAAACTAAATGAAAGACTTTCACCATCGTCCTTCCGACAAAGTACTCGTGGAAACAATCACGATATGCAAAGGACCTCGCCCCTAAGTGTAAAAAGCCCATCCCATGCTCATCATAAAATTTTTCTTTTCCGTTCCTACCATTTCTTGGAAAATAAACACACGTGTGCATACCGCAACAGTATGGATTTTCCAACTAACGGTAAATTAATATCGAAAAAAGCCCATTAGTAAAGGGTTGGCTGGTGAGACAGTAGCCCGGGGAGCAAAGGGTGGCAAATTAGCACAACATGAAACCAGGCGGTTGCTTAGCGGTCCATCAGCTCTCGATTGGCAGTTCCACCTCTCAGCAATAGCCGAGCATGCTTGGTCGGAGCCCGGTCACTCCATATGTTTCGAGGAGACCAAAGTTCTGAGCGGGGAGAGCCGACACTTCCCACGGCTGATACGGGAGGCGATCGAAATTGCCAAATGCCCCAATAATTTCAACAGGGATGATGGTTACAACCTAGCTACCACTTGGAGGAGGGTTTTGGCGCGCAAAGAAATGAGAAATGGTGCAAAAAGTGGTTTTTCTGCCATAATTGACAACCAATCAGATGCGACCAGCTCCAGTATAAAGTTGGACCAAAATGCAGCGCAGATATCTTCGACCTCGAAGACGCCTCCAGGATGGGAGGAGAAACGTTGTCAGAAAAACAACGATGTGGAAGATACCCGGAAGAAGAATGGAACATTCATCTAAATGCCACGGAAAACTCAGAGAGAATGATCTCTAATTTAAACAATGGTCATTTTTGGTAATATTTCTAGCAATTCGAGGGTTATAATTTTTTACGCACTGAAAAGTTATCCCCATATGGCATTTCATTCACCTATATTGTCATTTGTAACCATGTATATACATATTAACTTCATGCATGGAGTGTCTTTTGCGAACTTTTTACAAAATTAACAACTACAATTTTTGTCATTTATCGATAATTTTTGCAAATTTATGATGTAAAACTTCTGTTTTTGCATGACAAAAAACTTTCTATATATGTAAGTAAATAATTTTTAAATAGCTATTTTCATTTATATTTTCTCATTCACTCTTCATGAGCACTTAATTCCTTTTTTTAACATTTTAGTGGTCATTGTAAAAAATTGCAATTTTAATTTTACGCTAATTTTCACTGCTACGATGAATTCCACAGTAATTGGAATAAAATATTTCTCTAGCAACAGAACATGAATCTTTCCTTGCCTTATTTGTTACTATATATATATTTGTTACCATTTTTGTTTGTTACTACATATATTTGTTGCTACATATATTTGTTACTACCCAGACAGCACATAAAATTTTGTATCCGTATACGACGGTGGACAAACAGGATACAAGAATTGCCATATGAAATGTTCGCAAGAGAATCTTATGAATATGCAAGCACTAGTTCTCGAGAGAATGAGCATACATTTTAAGTTTACCCTTGCACATAACATGCAGAATTAAAACAACGTAATTAATGTGCATACTTCTTTGTAAGAAGCCTAAATAACTTCAAGAGATATTAATATCGGCTCGTACACAATTGGTACAGGATACTAGTATCTTGTCCTGAGAGGTCTTGTACACGGTGCGATGGAACTATTCGCAGGCACGGAGGCTCACTTAGGAGCGGTCACCGACTCGTTCACCGTTTGTTTACATGTGAGAGTTTGTGACTGTGCTTCCCAATACACTAGTCGGAAATCAGAAGTATTTACTTACAAATCATTTTAAAACAGTTGCGTGAAGTACCCTACATTCGTATTTCTGGTAATTGTAGTGAAAAATAGGCTTATTTTTACTCTGGTGGCATTATTTTTCATGCAACGTTATTTTATGTGCAGTTCTTTGTGTTGAAACTCATCATCCAAGACATGTCATCATCCATCATAATCATACGAAAAGTTTCCCTGGAGGATTTCCACTCATTTAGATAGCCAGATTAATTACCAACTAAGTGTTTTCGGTGATAGATACGGATTTCATTACTCATATCGAAGTCATTATTTGGCTAGAAGACTGTGATAGGGTTTTTTAAAAGGAGCAATGCCCACTTGTCGGCGGTTTTCAAGATTGTCGAGTTCTAAAAAAGAGAATCCTGGCAAAGAAAGGAATCTCATTGTGAAAGAAAGGTGAGTGGATTTAATTATGTTGAATATCAATTTCAATATCTATTTTGGAGGCTTGATGCAAGCATTTTAATGTTGGAGACATTATAATGTGTTGTCTTTCAATTCGTGGATGTGCTGGAACACATTAGTAAGCTGATAATGAGAGAAACTAATAATTTCATATCTTTGTAGCATGAGAAAATTGTGATGATGATAAATGATCCAGTGATTTGTTTCAAATTGCTCTTAATTTGGCCAATGTTATTGTAATTCCAATTACTGTTGTCAGAGTTAACTTTAATATTATTTTCATTTAGGCGTCGTGTTTCAAAGTTATTCTCCCCCCGACGATGTGTAGTTCTCTCATTTAAAGATCTTTTATGTTCTTCTTATACCTATATTAATGTTTTTCGTTGGAAGAAGTTAATTTAACGCAATCCTCTCAGAATTCATAATACAATTGCTAGACTAGATTTTTGCTGACACAATTCGAATTAAGGATTAATTGACACGATTAATTAATTAATTGGTAATGATCCTTACTGGCTTTTCTTAACGCATAGGTACGCATTAAAGATACATTGTCTGTGTAATTTCGAATGCAGTGTTATTAGCATTTTTAATATGCATACAAAACGTTCTTTGATGCGGAAGGAAGACATGGTGAATGTAGGAAGTGTACTTTCGTATATTTCAGAAAAATGTGCACATGCGATGGTGTAGAAACCCATTCCCAAGCAGTGATATAAGTTTTTAATGGGCTATATATATTTCAATTACAGGTGGATGTGCTTACTTGAAATTACTGCATTTATAGTTGTTTTAAACTATATAAGGAAGGAGATATGTAAGAAACAAGAAATGTTGATTTTAGCTTGGACACATTCTGACATGTGCATCAAAGACTATTATGTATTTTTGCTTTAAATAAAAATGAACGTATATAAATATATACGTATATCTTATTTATTCTTTCTTTCCTATCCTACACTTATTATTATTGCCTTCTGATGTTTGTGAGGTAATTAGGAATATTTTACCTGACTATGGAAGCCTGGTGTCCAGCAGATTGTAGGATTGTGTGCTTTTTCGGCAATTTAACGAGTAATTAGTCATTTGTGCATCTGAAATTCATTGGAAAAATGTGGATGACATCGGCTATTTGGTATTCCTGCACGCCTAGCATTTGTATCCTTTCGTACACGGTTCGTATGTGACATTTGACTTATAATTATCGCGTTCGTACACGGTTTGGTATTGGATCGTATCTAGATACGAAAGGATACAAAGGGTACTAGTATCCAGTTCGTCACTGGATGGTATCTGCATACGAATTAGATACGACGGAATCTGTGCTATCTGGGTATATATTACTAACCTAAACTGGAGTAGCCACATTAATAGTATTTGCAATAAACTGAATAAAACTGTATTTGCTACATTAATAATATTTGCAATAAACTGAATAAAACTGTATTTTCTATCACGATAATCATGGAGACCTGTTCTAATACAGCAGATTTAGCACTGTATCATGCTAACATGCACAGCCTACTGCAATATGGTATTATATACTGGGGACAAGCCTCAATTGCACATTCAGGATCCAGAAAAGAGTGATAAGGGTCCTAAATGGCCTGAAGTCATGTGAATCTTGCAAAAATTATTTCATCAAAGATAGAATTCTAACTCTTCCATGTATTTTCATACTTAATATAATTACATTTGTTAAAAATAATCCTCATTTGTATACACCACATCTGAGTTGTCACAAATACCAAACCAGACATCCTAATAATTTTAACAGCATATCCCACAAAAAAATCATTTTATAAAAAATGTGTACAAAACACAGGAATTCAGTATTTCAATAAGGTACCAGATTCAATCAAAACAATAAAAGATAATAAAAAATTCTCTTCTCTGGTAAAACAAATTCTTTGTAAAAAGGCTTTCTATTCATTAAATGAATTTGTAAACGACCAAAGTGCCTTCACATTATAGGCATTATTACAAGCCTGGTATTCCAATCCACGTACATATATGTAGGTCAATTTTTTATGTAAACAGTGTTATGATTGTTATGTACATAACATGCATACGTCAAGGCATAATACCTGTATTGTGCCTTGTTGTATACTATCATTTTATCCATGTACTGACTTTCCTTGTAAAATTGAAGGCTAATAAAATTTTGAGGAAACCGGGACTAGCCACGGTAGTAACCTTTACGGAGTCACCCGCAAGTGCACATAAGTGCAATATTCCACAGGAGAAAAATCATTCGCCTTGACCGGGATTCGAACCTATACCGGTGAAACGATACATGTCCTGGTTTTGCTATATCTTGTGCCTTCCCTACTTCCTTATTTCTCATGTATATTCTCGTCGTATGCCATGGTTGAGGCGAGCTTGGGAGGAAGGGCTCTTTGCTAAGACCCGGTACTGCTCTCCATTCACCGTAACCTATGTCGCCTATTCTGATGCCACACCGTGGCAATGGGCTGCTGTTTGCCCGGAATTAGACTTAGAAATTATTAAAAGATTTCTGCACCAACTTCCAATTTATTTTGCGGAAGCGCAAGCAGCGCTTAAGGGTATGTTATATATGTTCGCCAATACACCTGATTTCTCCAATATTACCATGAATGTAGACAACCAAGCTGTATTGGCCGCTGTCCGGAAAGGGAAGGGCCTAATGTTTAATGATGACTATTATTGTAATTTGTTGATTTTGATAATAAAGAATTCGATGCATGTGGCGTCCTGGAGGTTCATCCCAACGGCCGCCAACCTTGCCGACCGTCCTTCCAGGACCGTGCTCCCGTAATTATATGCCTAGGTCGGCCATCTTGGCCGGCCGATGGTATATATGCACGGGTGCACGGGACGAAGGCAGTTAAGTTGGAGGTTGGCGACTGTACGGGACGAGCGCCCAGTCTCTCACCGGTTTATACCAGTCTATACCAGTCTACCATAAAAATTTTTGAAAAGGCAATTGGGATTCAGGTATACGAACACTTTCAAGTTCATAGCTTACTTTCACAATTTGGTTTCCACCACTTCAGCTGTTGAGTCTGCCATTAATCAAATTCTAAATGCTTTTCAAGATAAATCCTCCATTGCCATAACTGCCTGTGGCCTATCTAAAGCATTTGACTGAGTTGCTCATCTGATTCTTCTTCAAAAACTTCAATATTATGACTTCTATAATCTTGAACTACGACTCTTTGAATCTAATCTTACTGATCGATCCCAGTGTGTTTTTATCAATAATAATCTTTCTTTGCCCCTGAGATTAAATTATGGAGTTCCTCAAGGCTCAGTCCTTGGACCTCTTTTATTTATTATTATAATCAATAACTTACCTTCTAATGTCTCCTGTAAATCCTTACTTTATGCTGATGATACTATTTTTATTCACAAAACTAATAATCTGAACAACACCAGCACTACTTCTAACTTGTTCTTAACTGAAGCTTCCAACTGGTTTTCTGCCAATGGTCTGGTTCTAAATAATGATAAAACTCAGTCACTGGCCTTCTCATTAATTACCACAGCTAATCCACCTAACACCATTAAGTTACTTGGCTTCGAACTCAATCAAAAATTGACTTGGGAGCCACACTAGGTAAATTGTCTAAGGCAGTGTACATACATGCTACGTAAATTTAAGTTTTTCATTCCAAAAGAGTAGCTTATACATGTATACTATTCCTTATTTAATTGCCACATTATGTATGGTATCGAACTACCACTCACTGCCACTCATCATCCACTAAAAGTTTATTTAGGATGCAAAAGAAGGCAGTCAGGATAATTTCATTTTCTCACCCAAGGGATCACTGCAAGCCTCTTTTCTGCAAGTTAGGTAATATGATTCTGCATAGCCTCTACATTTATAAGTGCCTATGCAATGTAAAAGAAAATCTTAACTCCTTTGAGAAAAGGTCAAACTTCCACACCCACTTTACCAGGAACAGGGATGCTGCCCTAGATGTCCCTTATTGTAGGCTAGCCAAATACAGCAATTCATTCAATATTGTTAAAATACGACTTTTTAATAGATTGCCCCCCGAGGCTAAAGATGTGAGTGCGCCCAACTTTAAAGCAGTTATGGCTTACACTAAAAGCATTTTACTCTTTAAATGAGTTTTTTGAGTGAGACCAAATTGTGTAGTCCTCATGAGTTGTGGTAACCTTTTCGTCTTTACTTTTGTATTTTGAGCATTTGTATCTGCCTATGTAGTTTAAATCATTCAAAATGAGTATTTTGATGGTTTTGGTGATTAAGACTATCGCAAATTGAATTTTGTTTAATAAAATTATTATTATTACATCGATAAAGACAACTAAGGCTGTCAAACTTTGATAAAATTGAGATTTGGAGTACCAGTTATCCTCTTGCTTGACCAAAATATGTGCAGGGATGTAAAATTCAGGTTCACACTAAGTTGACATTTAAGCTGTATAAACTGAAAGAAATTGCGGCAAGCGATACTTAGTACATCAAACTAATCCTAAAACTGACTGTAAGCTACCAAAATTGAGGTGGTACACAGTCATATCACCTTGGGTCGTATTTTTCACTGACAGAGACCCATTTCGCAAGATATAGAACATATGAAAAGGTCTGCTTTATTCTTTCATAACCATGAAATGGATTTTCATAAAATATGAATAAAAGTAAAACAAAATGCCTTTGACACATTTAGCCCAGTGCACATATATTGACGTGCTTCTGGACCACGACCATGCTTTAAAGGACCACGTCAATAGGTCCTTAAAAAATAGGATCCGATTATAGGGTTTTCCTTAAATTCGCGACCCGCATTGAATGTGTAAATATTTTTTAATTTGTTTTAACAAATTTTAAAGATTCCCTTGATTTGAAATACTTTGAAGATGTATAAGAAATATTAAAAAATCATGCATTGTTACAAATCCCTAATTTTACACCCTTAGATTTTACATTCTGCCAATTTTTTGTTTCCTCCAGCTACCTAAAATCAAGGTTAAAATGAACATGATTTTTAAAAATAGAACATTTGTGATCATGATTATGCCACAATCTAACTTAACTATGTTCAGCTTCCTCACCCAATTTCCCTTTGTCCACCACAGAGCTCACCAATCCCGCTCGGAGAGCCACCTCAGCAGAAATGGGGAGTCCAGTGAACAGCATATGAGCAGCAATCTTGCGGGGCACAGCACGGGCCAGGGGGATACCAGGAGTGGAACAAAACAAACCCCAACTGGCTCTGGAATTATAATAATACATATGTATATGAATAATACTCTTATTTTACAGCAATGATATACCATGCAGAGGATAGAAGCCCTACGGGGCCGACCTTCTTGCATGCAATGCTCCCAGTGAACCTGAACGCAGGGGGTATGCGGCAAGGATGCACTCTTTGTGGTGTGAAATGCATTCAGGATATGACCACCTGTCGCAACAAAATCTGCACGATTATGCCAACCACCAGCAAAAAAAGGAAATTCTCCAACAACTGCAAGTTCGTAGGAATACACCACCGGACACAGGTAGCCTCTCCACTGCCTGAGGTGAGAACCGTATCCATGCTGGTGTCTCTGGCAATTAGGGAGGAGCTGGTACAGTTCATCTGAACTCCGAACATGATTGTTAAGCACACTAAGGCCAAAGCAAAGATCCTTCTTAAGCCATCTTACCCTGGAGTAGAAAACGTTGAGTCTTTGGTACACACAGCGAGATCACAGGCTGCAACCAATTGACAGCCAGCAGCAGCAGCTACGCCATTGATGGCAGCCATTACAGGTACCGGCACGTCAGCGATTGCATTCATCAACGTGGAACAGATGGAAAACACCTCAGCGCAACCTTCTTTTCCACTTCCTGCCTAAAGTAGAAGATTGAAGCATTAAATTCAATGTGAACAGAGTTCAGAAAGTCCAGGGATGCCCACTAGGGTGGGTCGAAATCCAAGTTTTTTTTTGGAGCAAATTATAATAGTGCAGAAAAGTTGCCCACCCATACCAGTAATTCACGTGTAATTTTTTTATCAGACATTATCTTCCAACTGAACTTTTAATCTTAAGTTTTGATATTTTGACCCAAAAACTTAGGTTTTGAGCTCTTTTGGAAATGGTAAAAATGATGTTTCTTTTGCGTCAATTGAGACTTTTTGGCGTCAAAAATCATTGAAATGTAGTCTAGGTTCAAGTTTAAGCCCAGAATGATCCTGGGAATGATTGTTTTATGGAGAAAAAAGGTACTTTAAAACTTGATTTGTGCAGTGTTGTTATTATTATTATTATTAGTGTGCATGCAGCTCCTCGTGCACATAATGTACACTGAACAAATGTACAGTTGTACATTGACGTGACCCAGATCCCACCACGAGGAGGTGGCTGCATTTCAGGCCCTAACAAACCAACCAACCATATTCACAGGACATTTCCGATCAATCAGAGTTGTCCGAGGACCTGAAGACACTCATGAACTGAGCTTTGTTGTCAAAGTTTTGCACAACATGCCGAGAGAGCAAAGTCGAACGAATCCTGCGATCTCATGCTTCACTGCTTTGCTCTTTCGACAATTTGACCTCTGAGACAAGTTTAACTGTACGTTCAATGGCCACAGTACGACATGGATACTCTGCGAATGACCAATCGTGAATTTTGTCAAGAGTATTTATTCTTAAAAAATATTGGTAGCTGAATAGATTTCTATAGAATATTTGTAGCAGCTTGTTAAAAACCACAGACAAGGTGATGTTTTGTGACTGTTTTGGCAACACCTACTCGGCACAAAATCCTTCCCAAGCACCCCTATTCCTGCTTCACTTTCGCCCATGAGCGTTCACGGTCACGCGTCCTCCATTTCATTTTAACCTCCTTGGGTGGCAGACAGTAATCAAAATCATAGAAATATTGAAGTGTGCGTGTGAATTTACTATAGTACTACAGTAGAATCTTGATTTTACATAACCCGATTTTACGCAAAAATTTGATTTTACACAAGTGAATGAGCGGTCCTGGCCGACTCCTATAGTATTCTTATGGAATCATTATTTGATTTTACGTAAATTCAATGTAACGATTTTACGTAAAGCTATTTTGGTCCCCGGCGGAGGTATCAATTTGATTTGATGAAATGAAACGACAGAAAATAATGAAGTTATTGGTGGCGGCCGATACTTTGTGGAATTCCATTGTAGGAAAAGGACAAATTACTTTGCACTATTCCACTGGAGAAATATGATTTATTGAGCCAACATGTGTTACTGTCCTGCAGTCCTGATGATGCTGCAGTGCAGTGAAACATGTTGGCTCAATAAATCATATTTCTCCAGTGGAATAGTGCTAAGTAATTTATCCTTTTCCGACTGAAAATAAAGAAACTAAAACCAAATCGGGAAGATTCTTGCTCATACTTAAAGGAAATCTTAAATTTAATGCCGTACCACTGTGAAATACATCCATAACGAATCAATACATGGCATTTTAATTGTACACATATCATATTACTTTCCCATCTTTCAGCACGAAAAGTTATTGGTTCAAGGTGTTTACTTGTTTACGCCCATACAGTAGCACCTGAATGCTCACGCAAAGCTGCTTTATGACCTTTAGATAGGAATCCCATCCCAAAGATTTTGATACAGTTGTCCATCCCCTTCTCCTTGCAAAAATTCAAGCATATGGCAATATAGGCAACATGTTTAACACGTTCACTGCTGGGCTAAATTTCTGTAGTCGCCCCGATGGCTGAAACGTTTTTTCCTTAAATACGCTCTTTTTTACAAAAAATAAATATAGGTATCTTAAGTATTTTTTGTATTTTTGATATTGTTTATAAAATAAAACGACTTGTGACACAGTGTCGACTGCCGCCGTACGAAAGCCCCTCGAATAGGTGGAGCTTATGCAGTCCCGCAGTACACGGGAATTCCTGCTTGTTTATTTCGCTATGTCATACTGAGTTTGTGGTAGGTTTTGTATTCATCCAGTTTCGTCAGAAATTTATATACATATTCAATAATTATAGGTTATTTTCAGTGCGATTAATATTTATGCTTGCGCAAGCGTTCGTACGTGGCATACGATCATCTGTGCGTAGATCACCACCTAGAAAGCGTCATAGCTTTTTTGAGCACACGCAGAATTTATCTCATAAAACAACAGGAATACAACAAAGTATCGCTTTAAACATGGTTAATTCGGGTTACTTGCACACGCATAATCACATAAACATGTATACATGAAAAATAAATTATTGCAAAAAAAAACGTCAAATATAAAAAAAATTACATGTTGCCTGTTGGATTTACCAAATAATCTTACTTTTTCGAATTCTTTCTTTATTCATGTCAGATCTATAAAACAAGGTTATTGTAAACTAAATATATATCTATATATATGTATATGTATATATATAAAAACTTTGTCACAAGTGTGACTAAAATGAGAACACATAAAAAAGACACTCACACAGGTTGTAAATTTTTCGGTGGATCGCCGCCACCTTCTTCAGCGAAAGGTATAGGAAGAATGAAGAGGAAATGTTTGGGATGGTGAGGGGAAGAGAGCAGTGAGGAGGGGAAAGGTGAAAAGTAAAGGAGGGGTGGAATGGAGGTAAGGGAAATGGAAAAGACAAAATGGTGAAGTTGCCATGACCAAGTTAAGAGACAGAAAGATACAAAGTTGAAGGTTGGGAGGGGAGATACCACTAAATTTGATAATTGCTACAATGTAGCTGTTCTGGCCTCTCTACCCCCCACAGCCTCTCCAATTACTTTGAGAACATTAGAGCAAGCTTGTATATTTTATTTTAACGCTCTCCAGCCACCTGGCCTCAACCGGTCCCATTAATTTGTAAACATCCTCCCCTCCCCCAACCTTCAACATTGTACTTATAATTTTGTAACATCTTCTCCCCTCCCAACCTTCAACTTTGTATCTTTCTGTCTCTTAACTTGGTCATGGCAACTTCACCATTTCGTCTTTTCCATTTCCCTTACCTCCATTCCACCCCTCCTTTACTTTTCACCTTTCCCCTCCTCACTGCTCTCTTCCCCTCACCATCCCAAACATTTCCTCTTCATTCTTCCTATACCTTTCGCTGAAGAAGGTGGCGGCGATCCACCGAAAAATTTACAACCTGTGTGAGTGTCTTTTTTATGTGTTCTCATTTTAGTCACACTTGTGACAAAGTTTTTATATATTTGTGTTCACGCTCGTGAAAGCTTCCAATGATTATATGTATATATATATATATTTTAGATCCAGATCGATCTAACAGTATACACATTTTCTTACCATCCTTTTCTTTGGTCTATTGAAACCAAGTATCCTTTGCATAGACATAAAAATTCACGCACCAAGGAGTTGTACATTACTCTGTATAATTTATTTTTTATCACAGAAATATTGGCAAAACTATTGTTTAGCAATAAAAAAGTCTTTCCCAGACAAATTTGCGGAAAATTTACTGCACGTACTACAGTTGTCTATTTTCACATCCTTATAAACACATTCTGGCCAGATATAAATGTACAATTATAAATTACAAATAAGTAAGATACTAGTTACAAAGAACAATATGTAAAAAATAGTAGTACAGTCTTTCATTTATATCCATGGAATCGTGCAAAACAATGTTCAAGACATAATCTTGGTTTGCCTGGACATAGATCGCAGTAACAGCTCGACTCTACACACATATTTGAATTTCTACAAATAATGCATCTCTTTCTTATTTTTCTATTTTTTTCATTTCTTGGAACTTCTTTCGGTATGTGGGTGCGTTTTTTGACTTGAGATTTTCTACCCTTGATTGTAGAGGTGGACGATGTTGATATATTAGTGATTGAATCACACTATCCCGAAATTGCAAGAAAGTCACTTTTTCATTATTGATGAAGTTTTTATACAATAGAAAGGCATTGTTAAGTATAACATGGAATATATGAACGTCTACTTTGGCATACCAACGGAGAGTTTTTCTTTCGCAGGGGTAGTATGCTAATAATTGGTCACATCTGTCGACCCCTCCCATCAACTCCTTATACTTTAGGACAGCCTAAGATTTATGATTTACATTTTATGAATATTTGATTTATTGCAGTCTCCTAGACCGCACGTCACTGGCTGTGTAACTAAAATTGCACGTCACTGGTTAAGGGTTAAAACACAATTTATAATTTATCGCACCAGCTAGGTATCTGAGTACCCTTTTTGTTGCTATCCAAGGTGTTTTATCAAAACAATTGTTAAATTGACTTAATTTGCTACATATGTATGCAATATCAGGTCTAGTACATACTGCCAAATGCATCAAACTTCCAATCAATTGTTGATATGGATATTTAGTCTTACATTTAATTGAATTTTCTAATTTTAGGTTTAATTCAACAGGAGTTGAGCTGATTTCACATGTTTTCATACCAAATTTAACTAATAACTTTTTAATATATTCTGCTTGAGATAACGTCAAAATTCCACTCTTTCTATCTCTGACAACTTTTAATCCTAAACAATGTTTTATAGGGCCTTGGTTTTTCACATTAAAATTACCATGCAATACATCTAACAATTTTTGTTTTTCCTTTGCATCATCACTAAAAACAAAAATACATACAAAGCAATAAAAATCTTTTGACCCTTAACATCTTTAAAGTATGAACATGGTTCACATTTTGATTGATTGAAACCTACTCCAATCAAAACATGATGGATCTTTTCATTCCAAGCTCTACTGGCTTGTTTTAATCCATATAAACTTTTTTTAATAGACACTCCTTATTTCCATTACATTTTTTATAACCTAATGGTTGTTCCATGTAAATTCTTTCTTTGAGATCCCCATTTAAAAAAGCAGTGCTAATGTCAATATGGTCAATGTCCATATTTCGCTCTATTCCAATACCAAACAAAAGCCTTAAGGTTGAATAACGCACAACTGGGGCAACTGATCAGACATTCACAACTGAGTTAGGCAATTATAAATAAGATTATAGATATGACATAATAAAAGAAGGCAAACAGTCAAGAAGGATTGCTTCTCACATATCTTTTGAAGGTGCTTGAAGAGGAAGTAAAAAAAAAGTCAATGTCCCTCGAGATTTCATTAGCATCTCTCATCGCACGGTACAGTGGCATGTAGAATGAGTATAGTTATTTGGCAGATAGGGAAAATTAAACAAATTGCTCAGTCTTGTGTTTACCGAAGGTACCCTTAGAGAGAGAAATGACAATAGAGTTGAGGATTTTTTTTAATTGTTCAAAACATAATATAAGAATATAACACCAAATTGTTTTCTTCTACATCGAAGACTAGTCAGGTTTAAGTAATTCATTACTCTGTCATATTCTCCTTTCTTTCTGGGAATAGAAAATTTGATTGAAGCAAACCTTAAAAAATTCTGTTGGACCCTCTCCACGGATGATTCATATTTCCCATAAAATGGATTCCACACAATTGAACAGTACTCTAAGATTGATATGACAAGAGTCATATATAATATCCTTAGACAGTGGATGTTTTTGAAATCCTTACACACACAACAAATAAAACCCAACATTCTATATGCCTTGGATGTTATGTTTGAAACATGTAAGTCATAACACAATCTTGAATCAAAAGTTGCCCCAAGATCTTTAAAGTAATTGACTCTAAGTAGCAGGTTCCCAGAACATGAGTCTTCATATGAGAATAATAATAATAATACCACCGTTACGGGAGCTCGGATGCAGTGGACAGAAGCCCTAAGGGGCGACCTTCTTGCATGCCATGCTGCCAGCGAGCCTGATCGCAGTGGGTATATGGCAAGGATGCACTCATTGTGGTGTGAGATGCATCCAGAACACGACCACCAATCGCAGCAAAACCTGCGCGATTATGCCAACCACCTGCGAAGAAAGGAAAACCTCCACCAACCGCCAGTTCAGAGGAATACACCACCGGCCAGACCACCCTCCCCGACACAGGCAGCCTGTCCACCGCCTGAGGCGAGAACGACATTTGTGTCTGTCTCTCGGCCAAATGGGGAAGAAGCTGGTCAGGCCGTCTCTGATCTACGAACGCGGTTGTTAAGCACCATTAACTATGATGAAGGACATCCTAGGCAGAGAGACATCCACCGGAAGATCTCTCTGCGGGGTAACCACCTGCCCCAGGGTCTTATCGACGAAATCCTAACGGAAACGTCGGACCTTTGGACAGTAAATTGCGTGGTCTATGCTGCTGCCAAAATTATGGCTCACTCCCAAAAGAACACCTCTTGGGAGGACAAATCAGCAAAGAGGCTTGAACAGTTGGAGGCCAAGATCACGCAGGCGAGACAACAGGCGTCGAGAACTCAGTGTGTGATGGAATACATCTTATCTGGGCGAACTTTCACCCCTAAAGTTCGGCGCATAGTGCGCAGTCTCAGGTACAACCATCACACCCTGAATAAAAGCGTGCTGCTTACCACTAAGCAGCACGCGGTCGACAGAGTACGGGCACTCACCACGGCCCGGAAAAAACTCCTAAAGAGGAGTAGGGGCGTGAGAGAAAATGCCACCTTTCTCCTTCAGCCGTCCCGTCTCTTTCGACCACCTCCGCCTGTCGTTGAATCTCCGCCACCCGTCCAAGAGGTTGAACGTTTCTGGAAGGAAATCTACGAAATGTCGAAGCCATTCAACGGAGACACTCCGGCCATAGGCCTCTTTAAAGAGGTTTGTGACCGCCACCTACAAGATGTGGATGGACCTCTTTCAGTCACCGAAAGTGACGTGAAGAAGGCCTTCTCTGGCAAGAAGAATTTCTCGGCTCCAGGAATGGATGCCGTGAATAACTTCTGGTGGAAAAAATTTACTTCCACCCACCAACACCTCGCTAGAATCTTCATGTCCTTTCTAAATGGTGGAAAACCAATTCCACCTTGGCTGACTGAGGGATGCACGGTTCTAATACCTAAGAAGGGAGACTTGTCCAATCCAAATAACTACTGGCCTATAACCTGCCTCAACACTGTATATAAGGCGTTCACCTCGATCTTGAGCGACCTTATCCTACACCAAGTCCAGCCGGTGTGGGAGGAGGTGTACGAGCAGAGGGGCTCAAAGCGGGGAATCGCGGGATGCAAGGACAACCTGCTCATTGATAGGTGCATATGCCAGGATGCCATCCAGCATAAGCGAAACCTATCAATGGCCTGGGTGGACTACAAGAAGGCTTTTGACACCACTTCGCATGAGCTTTTGATCGCCATGCTGAAGTTGATGAAAGTCCATCCAGAGGTAGTGTCCTGCATCCAACGCCTGTTACCACTGTGGAAAAACACGCTTCGTTCTGACCTCAGGCAAGCGGTCAGTTTCCACAGAGTTGGTAACATACCACCGTGGCGTTTTTCAAGGCGACAGCTTGAGCCCCTTACTGTTTTGTATTTCCCTCCTACCCCTGTCCCTCAGGCTCCGATGAGGTAAAGGATACATGTGCGGTGTTCCAGGTGACAGGAAGCATAAGGTCACCCATTTGTTTTATTTGGATGACCTGAAGCTGTACTCTTCTAATGCGAAAGACCTTCGCACTGCCCTGGACACCGTACTGGAATACAGTGAGGCTATAGGGATGGAGTTCGGATTGGACAAGTGTGCATCCATCCACTTGGCGAGAGGAAGATTTTCGGAGATCAAAGAAGACGTGCAACTTGTTGACGGGAGCGTCATTCGTCACCTCGAGGACAATGACAGCTATGAATATCTCGGCGTCCCCCAGCGCCGAATGCAGGAGGTTGCAGCAGTGAAGGGAAGGATCACCGCCAAATACAGACAGACTCAATACAGACAGAGCCAATCACAGTTAAAGTCACCAGTAAGTATGATGTTGGCGTTGTCAGTGTATTTAAATATTATATCAAGAGCACAATCTAGCTTATCTAAAAAGTTCTGGAAATCACCCAGAGGAGATCGGTATAAAGTAACAATGAAAATAAGAACACCACCAGATATAACATTAGTGATTGCAGATTAAAAATCCATTTCAGAATTCAGGTGGCTTAGATCAATATCACAAGCATTAACAACAATATTTTGTTTTACCAATATTGCAACACCTCCGTTCTTATTCAAAGTGCTCGAAGACTCGAGAGGGGTTGGGCAGTAATCGCAGCCACGTCCGACGCCCATCGGATATGTGGCTACGCTGCGGTCGGGTCATGCGTCCGCAGTAGACGGAGTGACCCCAGGATGACGGCCTTCTGCATACGTGCAATTAGTGATTCCGCCTGTGCCACGCAGGACAAAATGCACTTGATGTTATTCATCAGCGAGCCCTTAACTCCACCGAGCACACCTATAATGAGGACCACCAGTTTCACTGAGTGTCCAGGGTACATCTGCCGAAGTTCGGAAAGCAGGTCTTGATATTTCGTCCCTTTCTCCACCTCTTTCGCATCTATGTTAGTTTCAGCCGGAGCCGAAAACTCGATCACGAACATGGAGCGTGTGAGGTGGTCGAGGAGAACGATATCAGGCTTGGTCACCTCCAACTGCCTGGTGGTGGAAAAGGAGTAATTCCACCAGATTGTGCATTTATCGTTCTCCACGACGGACTCAATATCTCCAGGGGCATAGGGCAGCACAGGTGTTTCGTCGATGCCATAATGGTGTCGAAGATGAAAGTATAACACTCGTAGGGCCGCATTGTGCCGAGCTAAATACGCTGACTTGGCGTAATAACTACAGCCGGAGAGAAGGTGACTCAAAGTCTCCGGCTGGGCTCGGCACGCCGTACATCTCGTGTCCGCAACCTCCGCCTTGAATATAATGCGGTGGTACACGAGTGTGTTTATGACACCATCCTGGCACGCGAGGACAAAACCCTCGGTCTCGGACTTCAGACCGGCGGAGCGTAGGAAGGCAAATGTCAGCTCCTTCGATAGCCCATGCTTTTCGATGTTTCGATAGAAACCTCCATGCATGGGCTTATCGGTATGCACCTTGAGCAAGGCCTTCTGCTCGGCTTTTTTTATTTCGAGCTTGAGGACGTCTGCCTTCAATGACAAGATGGTCACGTCATTGTTGCTTCCGTCGGATGACGGGTCGAAGTCGAGACCGGTTTCGTCCGCTGCCCTCTTTGCCGCCTGGAAGAGAAACGCCCCTGCTCCTGCACTCTCGTGATCTCTCACGAGATTGAGCAGGGGGTTCCTGCTTTTCAAAACTCGGCAAGCTGTACCTAGGACAACTCTGTTGTGGAGACACTCCAGACTCAATAGTCCTCTACCACCTACATTGCGAGGGAGATACCATCTGGCGACGGAAGATTTCGGATGAAGACTTCTATAGATGGTCATCATCTTCCTCGTTCCCCTATCGAGGTTCTGCAACTCATTGACGTTCCACTTCATGCATCCGAAGGTATACAGCAGTGAAGGAACCGCGAACATGTTCGTGGCAAGAACCTTGTTCTTGCCTGACAGCTCAGAACTCCAGATGTTCCTGAGAGTCTGTCTGTATTTGGCGGTGATCCTTCCCTTCACTGCTGCAACCTCCTGCATTCGGCGCTGGGGGACGCCGAGATATTCATAGCTGTCATTGTCCTCGAGGTGACGAATGACGCTCCCGTCAACAAGTTGCACGTCTTCTTTGATCTCCGAAAATCTTCCTCTCGCCAAGTGGATGGATGCACACTTGTCCAATCCGAACTCCATCCCTATAGCCTCACTGTATTCCAGTACGGTGTCCAGGGCAGTGCGAAGGTCTTTCGCATTAGAAGAGTACAGCTTCAGGTCATCCAAATAAAACAAATGGGTGACCTTATGCTTCCTGTCACCTGGAACACCGCACATGTATCCTTTACCTCATCGGAGCCTGAGGGACAGGGGTAGGAGGGAAATACAAAACAGTAAGGGGCTCAAGCTGTCGCCTTGAAAAACGCCACGGTGGTATGTTACCAACTCTGTGGAAACTGACCGCTTGCCTGAGGTCAGAACGAAGCGTGTTTTTCCACAGTGGTAACAGGCGTTGGATGCAGGACACTACCTCTGGATGGACTTTCATCAACTTCAGCATGGCGATCAAAAGCTCATGCGAAGTGGTGTCAAAAGCCTTCTTGTAGTCCACCCAGGCCATTGATAGGTTTCGCTTATGCTGGATGGCATCCTGGCATATGCACCTATCAATGAGCAGGTTGTCCTTGCATCCCGCGATTCCCCGCTTTGAGCCCCTCTGCTCGTACACCTCCTCCCACACCGGCTGGACTTGGTGTAGGATAAGGTCGCTCAAGATCGAGGTGAACGCCTTATATACAGTGTTGAGGCAGGTTATAGGCCAGTAGTTATTTGGATTGGACAAGTCTCCCTTCTTAGGTATTAGAACCGTGCATCCCTCAGTCAGCCAAGGTGGAATTGGTTTTCCACCATTTAGAAAGGACATGAAGATTCTAGCGAGGTGTTGGTGGGTGGAAGTAAATTTTTTCCACCAGAAGTTATTCACGGCATCCATTCCTGGAGCCGAGAAATTCTTCTTGCCAGAGAAGGCCTTCTTCACGTCACTTTCGGTGACTGAAAGAGGTCCATCCACATCTTGTAGGTGGCGGTCACAAACCTCTTTAAAGAGGCCTATGGCCGGAGTGTCTCCGTTGAATGGCTTCGACATTTCGTAGATTTCCTTCCAGAAACGTTCAACCTCTTGGACGGGTGGCGGAGATTCAACGACAGGCGGAGGTGGTCGAAAGAGACGGGACGGCTGAAGGAGAAAGGTGGCATTTTCTCTCACGCCCCTACTCCTCTTTAGGAGTTTTTTCCGGGCCGTGGTGAGTGCCCGTACTCTGTCGACCGCGTGCTGCTTAGTGGTAAGCAGCACGCTTTTATTCAGGGTGTGATGGTTGTACCTGAGACTGCGCACTATGCGCCGAACTTTAGGGGTGAAAGTTCGCCCAGATAAGATGTATTCCATCACACACTGAGTTCTCGACGCCTGTTGTCTCGCCTGCGTGATCTTGGCCTCCAACTGTTCAAGCCTCTTTGCTGATTTGTCCTCCCAAGAGGTGTTCTTTTGGGAGTGAGCCATAATTTTGGCAGCAGCATAGACCACGCAATTTACTGTCCAAAGGTCCGACGTTTCCGTTAGGATTTCGTCGATAAGACCCTGGGGCAGGTGGTTACCCCGCAGAGAGATCTTCCGGTGGATGTCTCTCTGCCTAGGATGTCCTTCATCATAGTTAATGGTGCTTAACAACCGCGTTCGTAGATCAGAGACGGCCTGACCAGCTTCTTCCCCATTTGGCCGAGAGACAGACACAAATGTCGTTCTCGCCTCAGGCGGTGGACAGGCTGCCTGTGTCGGGGAGGGTGGTCTGGCCGGTGGTGTATTCCTCTGAACTGGCGGTTGGTGGAGGTTTTCCTTTCTTCGCAGGTGGTTGGCATAATCGCGCAGGTTTTGCTGCGATTGGTGGTCGTGTTCTGGATGCATCTCACACCACAATGAGTGCATCCTTGCCATATACCCACTGCGATCAGGCTCGCTGGCAGCATGGCATGCAAGAAGGTCGCCCCTTAGGGCTTCTGTCCACTGCATCCGAGCTCCCGTAACGGTGGTATTATTATTATTATTCTCATATGAAGACTCATGTTCTGGGAACCTGCTACTTAGAGTCAATTACTTTAAAGATCTTGGGGCAACTTTTGATTCAAGATTGTGTTATGACTTACATGTTTCAAACATAACATCCAAGGCATATAGAATGTTGGGTTTTATTTGTTGTGTGTGTAAGGATTTCAAAAACATCCACTGTCTAAGGATATTATATATGACTCTTGTCATATCAATCTTAGAGTACTGTTCAATTGTGTGGAATCCATTTTATGGGAAATATGAATCATCCGTGGAGAGGGTCCAACAGAATTTTTTAAGGTTTGCTTCAATCAAATTTTCTATTCCCAGAAAGAAAGGAGAATATGACAGAGTAATGAATTACTTAAACCTGACTAGTCTTCGATGTAGAAGAAAACAATTTGGTGTTATATTCTTATATTATGTTTTGAACAATTAAAAAAAATCCTCAACTCTATTGTCATTTCTCTCTCTAAGGGTACCTTCGGTAAACACAAGACTGAGCAATTTGTTTAATTTTCCCTATCTGCCAAATAACTATACTCATTCTACATGCCACTGTACCGTGCGATGAGAGATGCTAATGAAATCTCGAGGGACATTGACTTTTTTTTTACTTCCTCTTCAAGCACCTTCAAAAGATATGTGAGAAGCAATCCTTCTTGACTGTTTGCCTTCTTTTATTATGTCATATCTATAATCTTATTTATAATTGCCTAACTCAGTTGTGAATGTCTGATCAGTTGCCCCAGTTGTGCGTTATTCAACCTTAAGGCTTTTGTTTGGTATTGGAATAGAGCGAAATATGGACATTGACCATATTGACATTAGCACTGCTTTTTTAAATGGGGATCTCAAAGAAAGAATTTACATGGAACAACCATTAGGTTATAAAAAATGTAATGGAAATAAGGAGTGTCTATTAAAAAAAGTTTATATGGATTAAAACAAGCCAGTAGAGCTTGGAATGAAAAGATCCATCATGTTTTGATTGGAGTAGGTTTCAATCAATCAAAATGTGAACCATGTTCATACTTTAAAGATGTTAAGGGTCAAAAGATTTTTATTGCTTTGTATGTATTTTTGTTTTTAGTGATGATGCAAAGGAAAAACAAAAATTGTTAGATGTATTGCATGGTAATTTTAATGTGAAAAACCAAGGCCCTATAAAACATTGTTTAGGATTAAAAGTTGTCAGAGATAGAAAGAGTGGAATTTTGACGTTATCTCAAGCAGAATATATTAAAAAGTTATTAGTTAAATTTGGTATGAAAACATGTGAAATCAGCTCAACTCCTGTTGAATTAAACCTAAAATTAGAAAATTCAATTAAATGTAAGACTAAATATCCATATCAACAATTGATTGGAAGTTTGATGCATTTGGCAGTATGTACTAGACCTGATATTGCATACATATGTAGCAAATTAAGTCAATTTAACAATTGTTTTGATAAAACACCTTGGATAGCAACAAAAAGGGTACTCAGATACCTAGCTGGTGCGAAATTATAAATTGTGTTTTAACCCTTAACCAGTGACGTGCAATTTTAGTTACACAACCAGTGACGTGCGGTCTAGGAGACTGCAATAAATCAAATATTCATAAAATGTTGCAATGCCATTTTTATTGCTTAGTTTAATGTTTCTTTATATTCTTAACTATTCTAAAACTTATATTTCATTTTATGCATTACTAATACGAACCAATTTTTCGGTAAAAATAGTTATTTGAAACATGAACAAAAAACTGATGTCAAAAACACTTGAGTTATGTTATCTTTTTTAAGTATCAATATTTCGCCAGATTTAAAAATAAGGCCCTAAATGTTAAAGTAGGAAGGCTAAATAATAAAAAACAATTGAATTTATCTCGTTCATTCATTTTCTTGATGCATTCTGCAGGCGTTTAAAATTACATTTTTTCACAATAGCTCTCATATCTCCGTTTCCACACAGTCTTTACAAATATTCTTCGTGCATTCCAAGCACACAGGCTTTTTGCATCGGAAACATAAGAAAGAGGTTTTCCGTTTTTTGTATGGCGGGCACAGTCTACATGTTGTCCGCTTCTCGAGCCTTTCAACTTCTTCAGCCTCTTCTAACAGTAGATGGAGAATTTGCGCAATACTTCGTATCTGTCTCGGGAGTCTAAGATTTTACATTCTCCTTCTTATATGGGGTCTAACAAGATCTGCAGCAATCGATTTAATGAAATTAAATTGAGTCATATCTTTCTTATATTTCGCAGACTGCTGAATCACAAAGGAGTTGACAATTGAAATATCTAATATTCTGAAAAATACAGCCATTGGCCACCTCCTTGTCCTTCGGCCGGATGTGCAGCTACAGCACATTTTGTCTAAAGTATCTACGGCACCCTTAGTAGCGTTGTAAAATGCAATAACCTCTGGTTTCCCTAACTCTATATCGTCACTCACCCTGTAGTGCACTGATGAAACTAAGCAAACACCCTTATTTCTTTTGGGGACATGGGATACTAGAGTCATGTTGGCCGAAAATCCGTAAAGTGAAGAGCCCACTATGCGCCCTTTGGATGGCGCAAAATCATTAGGTATTTCCCTTTTATTTTTTCTGATTGTACCAACGTACGTCAGCCCTTTTTTTTCATTTTTCTACCAGTTCAATAGATGTGAACCAATTATCCGCGGTGATATTCCTGTGGGACCCCATGATTGGCTCAGAGAAACGAAGAACTGACTGGGTTGGTTTTGATAGCTTTTTGTCTTTCTCTGACAAACCTATCCCATCTGTGTCTTTCCCTGCGTACAAATATGCGTTAAACAGATAACTGTTTTCGGCGTCAGTCAAATACATCATTTTCAAACCATACTTGGCGGGCTTGCTAGGAATATACATTTTGAAACGGCATCGGCCCCTGAAGGCAATTAACATTTCATCAATGCAAGTTACCGTTCCCAATGAATAGCAGCGTTGGGAGTTTTTTACAAGAGAGCAAAATAACTCAGAAATTGGAGCTACTGGGTCAGTTTTGTATCGGGTCATTCGATCCGCAGGGTTATCAAAACGGACACTCGTAAGAAGTAAATTAAACCGCTGTCCTGACATTACTGATCGGAAAATTTCTCTGCCAGTGTCATCTGTGGCAAATATGCTGCAAATGTCTACAAAAGGGACATAACTGAATTTCAGACGAAAAAAGAGCGGAAAATCATAACCATCCTTGCTCAGCTGCAGACAGAGAAACCGTGCCACCCCTCTCAGAGTGGGAGAGTGGCGCTAAAAGCTCTAATGCCGATCGCTTAGTGGGTGGGCGAAGGACCATCCCCTTGCCGGGCGCCTACCGCTCAGGTTACGTTCATGAACCCTTTATGCTACTCTTGCCTTTGGTGCGCGAAGGATTAGAAATGCAGATAACCGAGGATGATCTACACTCCGTTCTTTGGTAATTCCCACACATACCCTCCTCTCACGTATGGCGCGTGCCATTGTGTCAGGTGACCGCCCGGAGGGAGGACGGTGGGCTCGAAAGGAAGTTGACATCACTGGAGCCGGCGCAATCACTGGTACGGTAAACAAACCGAGGATGCCGGGAGTCAACAGACTTTCGCACTCAAGGGTTTTTCTGGTTGCTATAAAAACATAGCTGACAAACATAGTCAAAAATACGCTTCGGACATATGTAGACGTAACGGCACATGCATTTCGACGTTTTACTCTCTGTGTTTCCCAGGCCCTTTTTATTTCTTCTGGCGGTAAAACTCGATGCTTAGATGTTCTGTCCCCAAATACTTAAAGGGAGACCGATTGTCAAAAGAAAGGCGCAAATGAATGTTGCACTCCAGGCGTGGTCGCACAAAATTTCGGGGTTCAACGGGTTCCGTCATTTTTACAAAATACATTACATGCGTACTGCCTTCAAGGGGTACGAGAAATTAACCATTGTTTTATTGTAAATGTTTATTAAATCTATAAGAAGCTAAACATTTAAAAAACAAAATGCGTGATATTTCCAATAAAAACAGGATTTCATTTGTTTTGCGTTCGCCTTTAGCAACGACATGAATAGTCATTTATTCTTACTCAATGTATTTTAGAAAAATTAAGTACTTTATTATCCATATTGTGTAACTAAAAATGCTTCCTAATATATTATTTATTATTCTTATACTTGAAAAATCACTACGAATTGTTTTTAACAACTTTTTGAATCATTTCCACGAGCATTGCGTTTATTGGTTTTTCCAATTTAGTGACGTGAGGTCTCTCAGACCGCTATTCGAATTCAGTTGCAAATTTACAGAAAAAAATAATAAAAACGTTAAATTTTAAGAGTGTTATATCCTTAATGTACAAAAATATGAAGCTAGCGAGAATTATAGACATTTTCAAATAGTCATTTTGAAAATATTCATATTTTTAAAAACGCAGCGGTCTCTCAGACCGCACGTCACCGGTTAAGGGTTAAAAGAGGTGGAAAGAATGTCCAAATATTTGCTGATGCTGATTGGGCCAGTGATATTGACAGAAAATCCTATACTGGATTTGTTGTAAAATTTGGTAACTCTGTAATTAATTGGGAATCTAAAAAACAGAGATCAGTTGCATACTCAAGCACTGAAGCTGAGTACTACTGTTTGGGTGATGCTGCCAAAGAAGCATTTTTGTAAAAAATATACTTGCTGAAATATGGTGTATTCAACTTCCAATAGTAATATACAATGACAATCAAAGTTCTCACAAAATAGTGGAAAATTCTCAGCAGCATAAACGAACTAAACATATCGATGTTCGGCATCATTTTGTTAAGGATGGTGTTCGAGAGGGCATTGTAAAAATTGTTTACAAACCATCAGAAGACATGGTAGCAGACTTATTGACTAAAGCTGTGTCGAAGTGTAAATATGAAAAGTATACACTGCAATTGGGTTTGATTAAATAATTGTAATTGTTGCAATAAATGATTGTTTTGCAAATGACATATTTGTGTAAGGGGAAGTGTTGAAATTGTTTTTCGGTCTGTACACAAATATGTGCCTTTATTTGTTTTTCTTTTGAACGCATTTCGTTCATCAATTGTTCTCTTTTTTCTTGTACATTCACCTGTGTGAATAAAAAGCCAGTCGCTTCTGAGTTCTCAAGTTTGTCGTATGTGTTTTCGTTCTTGGCTCCGTAATGAGTCTTCCCTATATCCGTTAAAGTTTTAACAGTTCCTTAAGTTAAAAGGTCATGCCATAGAGTAAGGTTACTCTGTGATCATACGTAGACAAGATTAGCCCGATACAGGGAAAAACGGCACAAGGGAAAAGAAGCCTATACGCAGCAGTGAGTCAAAACAGGTTGATGATGATGATGAAGTTGAAAGATACCTACATAATTGTCGATGAAAAAAAATTTCAATCCATTCAGTAGTTTCTGAGAAATTCTTTAACAGACATACATACATATGTGTATGCTTAAAAATATACAAATATGTATCTACGCACAACTTGTTCAGAAGGCCTAGTAGATAACATATGTGAATATCATACAATTCCAACAGTATCATATATACATCATCCCATCTTTGGCAAAAAGTGTTAGTGTAAAGGGCGGCGAATATCATTTTGTCCGGAGTGGATAAATTGTGATAATAATGGAAATGAGCTTTATTTATTAATTTAGCTTTTGCTTTAGTCGCATAGAGAAACCTCATCAAAATAATGAAACACATTTATGGTTACGGTATGTGGAATGAAAATCGTATAATAATATATTCTCAAATTAATGGTGTTAGCTCCTATTTTTTAGGTAAAGTTAGTATGAAAAGCATGAGATAAACCATTTTGTTCGTATTCATTTCGAAATATTTACCGCAAGCAAGCATGAAATCATCAGTTAATAACTATACGGAGAGCAGGTGCTACGCCGCAGCTATGATACGAATACACATTAATTTAATTCATCCACTTTGTCGAGGTGTCATTGCCAGAACATGAAATTAGCAAAAAAGGCTTACCGTCAATAGCATAATGGATGGCAAAATCTCGAAGCAAACTATGTATGAGCAAATACTAAAACAACTAAAATGCGTTGATCACCCCTCACCGTGATCACAGACCATTTATGGGAACTCGTGATTCACTGCATCAGCTGATCAGCATCATATTCTCCAAGAAGTACCAGTAACATGCCTCCGAGAACATTGCTTTATAAAAATTGTTTTGTGCCGCAGTGTCACACAACAACAATTAGCGATAGCAAAAAAGCTGAAGTCGCGGTTCCACTAAGCGAGAACAGGAGAATTTTGTGGTTCAAAGCTGTGAGAAGAGAGTACTCCTCTGATTTCACCTGCACTAACCCGAACATCTTCTCTAAAGAACTCCACCACCATGGCCACATCCACTTTCGGTAGTTAGTCCGTACAAAACCAGTTTGTAAAGCCATTGAACTTGTTCTCATGAAACCTTGTGGCTTTGTATATCAGCAAAAGGAACTGATGATGAAAGGTAACTAATGGAATATGCAAGGTATGAATGATTGGAATGGTAAATGAAAGGAATAGAAGATGAGATAAAGGAATTGTTTGTCGAAACGAAAGTGATCACAACGTAAACAACTAACCCGGAACACCACAGAACGCAAAGTCACAGGTACGCAGTTTCATTATTCATTTCACTGCGCATGCGACGCTTGCCGCAAAGAATGCCTTCGCGGTAGCTCTGTACTAGCAGGGAGCGTAGGAGCTTAGAAAACGTCTTTTAATGGAATGCTCAATGGAGGAGACTTTCCGAACTTTGAGCATTTTAATCGAGGTATATTAATACATGTTCGCTATATTTTAGGGACTCTGAAATACAATAGTAAGTACAGTCGATGATAATTCCATATACCTCGCAATGTTGACTAACTACCTGTTACGTCATCATAAAAGCTGCTGCTGTCCCGCCATTTCCGAGCCTTTTCAAATGAACTTAAAATTAACATTCAATTTTCTTGGAAACTAAGACTTTTTAATCCAAATAATTTGCGTGTAATGAATTCTGTTTTCTTTGATGAAGGAAACTACCCTATTCCCACAATAATGGCTAAATTAGCCATAGAGTTGTAGGAATTGGCTGTGGAGTGATTATTAATCATTTTCGGTATTAATGAGAGTTCCATTTAGCGAGTGATTTTTCAGATCCCAAGAGCTCTCGCTAAATAGGGATATTGCCGTTCACGGCGCTGCAATCGTTCTTTTGAATCCCTTGGCCCTCATTGGCTAACCATGGCATCCCAAAATCCCTTTCTTTGATTGGCTCTGCAGAGCCAATCAAAGAAAGGGATTTTGGGATAGATTCCCCGTGATCACTCCCTGATTTCTCCTCACTCCCAATTTCCTTTCAATCTATGTGGTCATTCATCTCTCATTTCTTCATGATTTCTTCGTGATCCCTCCCTCATTTTAGGGAGAGACTCCCTAACCGGGAGGACTTATCCGGACTAACCGGAGGTTAGCCGTGCCATTAGGGATATGTGCCACCTTGTGCCAGCTGGGTGAACAATAAAAATTATTATACGCATTATTATTAAAGAAATTTGGTTGGGGGTTCCCATACCAGGCAGTAGATAATTGTTGATATAGTTAGCATGTCAAAGTGATCACAGTTAACACTTCACGCAACACTTACATCCATGTTAGCAACCACAAAAACTTCCATTTCTATAAAAGCTGACCACTGTACTAAGTGGCAACAACAAGGTTTGTAGAGAATCATGACCCAATGAAATTGATTTTTATCCAAAAATCTGTACACATCAGATAATTAACAAAGAAGAAAAGAGTGGAAAAAAAGAATTATTATTCATTTTGTTATCACTGATAGCTAAGGATTTAATTACCAGTTCCTTTAGATTATGCCCTGATGAGAAGACAGGCCCTTCAGCTGAAATGACTATGCACCTCACTTCAGGATTGTCCTGATCTACCATTATATCTTCGATCAAGTCCTTCATCATTGATACAGAGAGGCAATTTCTGTAAGGAAAAAAAATCCCCAAAATCAGGTCAGGACAACTTGGGATTGACAAATGGTGGGCAACATAGGAGAACAATAAAGGTTCTAAACATACAATGCATCCAAAGAACATGGTTTAAAAAATATTGATCAATATATCCTCTCACTTTACTATGCATCATAGTAACATATAAACTATTATGGGGTGGAAGTATGAGGGAATCCTGTTAAGCAGCGATCAACTAAACACAATTATACCACCAGGGGCAGAAATAATTTGAATGTTGAATATTATAGATTGCCATTAAATTATAAATCTTTCCACAAGGAAAATGTTTTAATGTATAACATATTACCAACCCAGTTTAGAGCAGAAGATGCTTTTCAATTTAGGAAGAAGAGATTAGCCAATTAAGTATCCCCTTTATTCGGGTAACTCCCTATCCCCATTATTGGCCAATATTTTCATGACTCATTTCACAAATACTCTCAACAGCAAATTCAATTACTTCCCAACTGTCTATTTAAGATACGTTGATGACATATTTGCCATTTTCGACACTAACAAATATGACATAGAACATTTTGTTTGTGATTTAAACAGTTTATTTCCCTTCATTAAGTTCACACACGAGATAGAAAACAACAGCCAACTCCCTTTTCTAGATCTGCTTCTGACCAGAAATAGTAACAAACTCTCTTATGATGTGTACCGCAAGGCTACACACACCAATAATTACATTCACCATGATTCCTTTGTACATAACAGCAATAAACTCGCTTCTTTATATGCTCTGATCCACAGACTAGTTAATATCCCACTTGATAAAAGTAACTATTCAAAAGAGTTAAATAACATCAAACGAATTGCTAAACTCAATGGCATTAAGGAGTCTTTAATTGACAATATAGTTAAGAAACACAGCTATAAGAGACTCATAAAGAATTCCACTACACTCACGAATGACGAATCCATCCGCTTCATTCAACTTCCTTACCACCCACAAATAACTAAAGGTCTAGAAAAGATATTTAAAACAGTAAACACAACACAAAGATTTCATTTAGTAGTAATAACAAACTTAAACAGTTATTGGGGAACACGAAAGACAAGATCGACACATCCAATAAGTCCGGCATATATCAAATGTCTTATTCCTCATGTGATGTTTCTTATCTGTGGCAAATGCGCAGAAATATCAAAACTAGATTCAAGGAACACATGGCCCATTTCAAATAAAACAGATCCAAAAAATCCAGTATTGCACAACACTTACTCAACAAAGGACACGAAACCTCAGAAAACAACTTTCAACTCATCAAACAAACACCTAATCATTTGCTTGACGCTTATGAAAGTCTATACATACAAAAATTCAGAAGAAACATCGTGAATAGCAATAAAGGACCTATTTCTTACTCTTCACTTTTCTCTATTTTAGAGCGAGGTGCTCCTTCCTCTGAAATTATCATCTTTAAAATTTTTGAACGATGACCACTATCTCGCCCCCCCCCCCCCCCCCCCCACTTACTTCAACGGTGAGGGACCTCACTTCCTTTCACTCCCCCACCTCCCCTATCTCTCCCCCAAGCCTTCACATAACATCTCCCCCCCCTCACCACCCCCACTCCTTCCCCACCAATACCTCTCTGCCCCCTCTCCCACAACCCAACGTAAATGGCTCCCCATCCCTCTCTCTCCTTATCTTCGTATTTATTCTAGGCTGTTCTCCTCCCTATTCACTTACAACCTTGCATTGCAAGTGATTACTCCCTTCAGTTTGCTGAAGAGGGCCACCTTGTGGCCGAAATACGCGTATCCGACGCACACCCTCGTCTTTTCTTGTTTGTGTGCCGTTTTTTGACTACGCTCTTTTGAGCATTATTCTCCCAGAAGTTGGGCCCGTGTGAGTGTGTGATTTCTTGAGTGCTTTTGAGTGTGTTTGTGTTCATAACCCAGGTATCCTTAGCGGGGTCCCATTAGCCCTAGTGAAGGATCCCTATTTGGGTTGAGTGTGTCTGTGGTTGTCACTGGCAAGGAAGTAACATTCCCGTAAACCACCACAGGAGGGTTTTCTGGTCGAGAGGTTGTGATTGGTCACTGGCGTGGAATTGCCCCCATTTATTCCCGCAAACCAACACAGCAATTGTGGTGTAATATTGACGAGTGGTGCCAATTTATTATTGCGGCCATTGGAGATTTTTATAACTTGTCACTTAAAGAGGCCGTAGAGCTCAAGTTCCCTAGATTTTAGTCTTGATTAGTTGGCATGGAGTGCGCATGGTGAAAGACTACCAGTGGAGCTCCACTTCGACAATGCACACCACATCACAGCTGGAGCTTCTCGAGAAGCTGGAATAACTTTTAGAAAGTGAGAGGGAATAGGTATCAGTTTGTTGGGTAAATGTTGATTTAAAGTCACAGATACATCACTTTGGTAAGAATTAACAGAGTAACTTGACAAAGAATTGATGAAGTGTCAGCCACTTACCCATGTATGTTGGCAAACACTGCAGAAAAATAATATGTACAGTAAAACCCCCATACAACGAACACCCATACAGCGAAATTTTAAGGAAAACTCCCTATTTCGAAGTCATTGGCCCGGTCCTGGACCCTTCCAATGGACAATGCACGCCAAAAAACCTCCCGTAACTAACCTCTCTAGCTACGAAAACTCCGCACATCGAAGTCTGCACTTGGGCCCAAAACATGAAAAGTGCCCCTCTAGAACGAATTATTGAGAAAAAAAACGTAGCATTCATCATTTACAGGTAATTTTTCCATAGACATTTACGTAATAAGCAGGAAGTAGAACCTCAGTGGAGAGTACCGCGTCTAAACCCTTCTGCTCCTGGCTTCGAAAATGTTCCCATCAGAGACCTACAGAGCAGAGGGGATGAAGGAAACTTGACGCTCTGGCTCGGAGAAGGCTAGTTTACACGTATCTTATAGTGGGAACCGTCAACTCTGACGGTTCCCACCATAAGACTCGGGCACTGACTGGTATTCCTCCCCACCCTTCTTGGTGCATTACTCACTCGACCCCACTCACTCATCCACCCCACCTCATTTGCGAAGGTGCAGGTGGTGAGGATGGAGCTCAATTTTCCCTTTTTAAATCGTATCAGATAACTTTTCCGTATTGGGTTACATTCCCGGGACCCCGTGAATGGGAGGAGCTCCATGTTTTACTCTAAAATGGTTTCAAAATACCTTTCGGTAGCGGATTTTATTTTCGGAGAGGCAGGTGGACGGTTATCGTAAGACTGTCCACCGGCCTGTGGACCGTGTTCATTCCCGTCGGTGATAAATTTTTTCCTGTTTATTTTCTTTGTTTTTCCTTCGTGGAATGTTAACATCTAATTTTTACTTTTCTATTCAAAGTTTATTTTTAACGAGTGGAAATATTTTTTCCCCGAATACCATAGGGCTTATTTTTATTTCTTTCCCGCAAAGTCAACGTAATTTCTTTGTTTCCCCATTCTTTCACCACGCAAACTTCATTTGTTCCTTCATTTGCATGACCGCCTGTTGATATCATAATTATACAATAGCCTAAATATTTGTTACATCATTATTTATAAGACCCAAGATCAAAGATCCCCGTTTTCTTGTTTTGTCGTGCATTGAAAAAAGGAGGGGAAAATGTGATCGGCTTATCTACTAATTTCTGTAATCGAATCACCATTTCACGATCTAAAGACATACAAATAAATGCATTGTAATAAGGATCGTCCAGAAAGGCTCGTGTTATAAATGGCAAGAGTGACCTCTTGCAGAAAATTTTCATTATTGTATAATTATGATATCAACAGGTCGTCTTGCAAATGAAGGGACAAATCAAGTTTGCGTGGTGAAAGAATGGGGAAACAAAGAAATTTCCCGGGAAAGTAAAAAAAATAATCCCTATGGTATTCGCGAAAAAAAATATTTCCAATCGTTAAAAAAAAACTTTGAATATAAAAGTAAAAATTAGATTTTAACATAGAATTCCACAAAGGAAAAACAAAGAAAATAAGCATGAAAAATTTGTCGCCGACGGGAATCGAACACAGTCCCTCCGCACTGCAGACCCGTACGCTGATCAATGGACCACACCACCCTTGATGCCGGATGCTGATAAATAGAATTTTTATAACATCTATAAATGTTTAAATGCCTTTTTTGTTTAAACTATTGGATTTATACGCTGTATGGGGGTGAGGGATGTGTGATCCCAGGGTGCGCGGCGGTGATCGCACACCAAGACCGTCATGCGTGGTGAAGAGCCACACCCTCCACGAGGTGCCCCTGGTTTTCGCAGAACATGACGGATCTAGACCTGGCGGTCGATAAACTGCTCCCATCACCACGGTGCGTCCCTGTGCCAATGGTGACCGCATCCGCGGGGCGGAGGGTAAGAAGTCATTAACAGGTGAGACTCCGGATACAGGGCGACCTCCGGTTTTATTTAGCCTTACCCATGTATGCGGGGCTCTGCATGGGTGGACCCTTTATTTCCCTAGCCTTTCGTGGGATTCTTATGGATAAAACCAAACCTAAAACCAAAACTGCGGAGGCCGCAAAACGGTCTCCAACGGGCTTAAGTACGACCAGGGGTAAATTATTCTTTTGTACCACAGTCGATAGGCCTAGAGCTTGTATCTATGTTAATGGGTTAAATGTCATGCATTTACCAGAATTTACCACCAGGGACCAGGCAGCTGCTGTGCTCAGCCTTGGAGACGGTGAAAGCGAGAGGAGGATTGTCATCTGCTCCTCCTACCTGCCATACGATGCCCCAGACCCACCACCTTCGGCCGATCTGGAGAGACTGGTAAGCCGCTGTAGAGCCAATAAATGGGACCTCCTCGTTGGATGTGATGCTAACTCACACCATACTGTGTGGGGAAGCAGAGACACAAACAACAGAGGGGAGGCCATGATGGAGTATTTAATGTCGACAGACATGCATATTCTCAATAGGGGCGCTCGACCCACGTTTTCCAACAGCATTAGGGAAGAAGTGCTAGACCTAACGCTCTGCACCAACTCGATGGTGGATTGCATCAAAGAATGGAGGGTATCGGGCGAAGTCACCTTGTCTGACCACCGACATATACTTTTCACACTACTCAAGGTTAATTATAAGCCAACAACGTACAGGAATCCCAGGACTACTGACTGGAGAAAGTACAGAGAACTACTTGGGGGACTGGTATTGCAGACTCCCCATTGCAAATTCAGGAAAGTAGACGAGATTGACACTGCTGTTGATAACCTTCAGGACAGCATAATCTCTGCCTACAAAGAAAGCTGTCCCTTAAAAACCAGGAAAGAGGGAGCTAAGCTCCCCTGGTGGGACAACAAGCTGGAGCACCTTCGTAAGGAGACTAGAAGACTCTTTAACAAAGCTAAGAGGACTACAATGCCTGAGGACTGGGATAAGTTCAAAGCTTCCCAGCGCAGGTACAAGGCAACAATCAAACGGTCTAAAAGAGAATCTTGGAAGACCTTCTGTGGCAACATGGAAGCTATTCCGCAACTTTCAAGATTCCACAAAATTATTTCAAAAGACCCAGAAGCAGGAGTGGGTGCTCTTTTGCTTCCCTCGGGTGACTTCACGACATCCGACAAGGAAGCATTAAAGCTTATGCTGGAGACACACTTTCCAGGCTTTCTGGAGGGGGAGGGGATGCATCATAGGGGGCCTCCCAGCCGTCCGGCTCGGACGGAATGGAGATTGGCCTCCAGCATCGTAACATATCATGCCACTAGATGGGCGATCTCTAGTTTCAGCCCATACAAGTCTGCTGGAGAAGATGGCATCTTCCCGGCACTTCTGCAAGAGGGACAGGAACTAATACTGTTACCAATTGTAAGAATTTTTCGCTCCTGCCTGGCATATGGATATGTTCCTAAAACCTGGAGGACCACAAAAGTCGTCTTTATCCCTAAACCAGGAAAGACAGATTATACTAAGGCTAGTTCCTTTAGAGGAATCAGTCTCATGTCCTTCATGCTCAAAGCACTGGAGAAAATAGTGGACAGGTACATAAGAGAGGGACCGCTGAAGGACCATCCCTTACACCCGTTTCAACATGCCTATCAAAAAGGAAAGTCAGTTGAGACTGCGCTCCATAACCTAGTTTCTAGGATAGAAGGAGTACTGGAACATGGGATGTATGGTTTGGGGGCGTTCCTGGATATAGAGGGGGCCTTCAACAATACATCCTTTGACCAAATCTGCTGTGCAGCTAGGAGGCATGGGGTCCATCCACACATTGTGAGCTGGATAAGACACATGCTGGAAGAAAGAACCGTCAAAGTTGTCCTGAGGGACAGCACGATGGAAGTGACCACGACCAGAGGGTGTCCACAGGGAGGGGTGCTATCTCCACTCCTATGGAATCTGGTTATTAATGAACTAATCACAAGACTTAACAAAACGGGAGCCTATACCCAGGGGTATGCAGATGATGTGGCAATCCTTATCGTCGGCAAATACCTGGATACTGTCTCCGGACTTATGCAAAAAGCCCTAGGCAGAACAATGGTCTGGTGCAATGAAACAGGATTGACGGTGAACCCTGATAAAACTAAACTCATATTGTTTACCAATAAGAGGAGGAGAGATGGCTTCGACCCCCCTTTACTGCAAGGCAGGATCCTACAGCCATCCCGATCGGTCAAGTACCTCGGAGTCATTTTGGACACCAAACTCAACTGGGGAGAGCATCTTGAGGCTAAAATCAAGAAAGCATGTGCCTCCCTATGGATCTGCAGAAGGGCCCTCGGCAAAACCTGGGGACTTCAGCCAAAATCAATAAAATGGATTTACTCTGCAGTGGTGAAGCCCGCCTTTCTACACTGTTCAATCGTCTGGTGGAAAAAGACAAGGCAGCTTACCGCAAGGTGCAAGCTCAACCACCTACAAAGAATGGCCTGTATGGGAATCACGGGAGCTATGAGAACGACTCCCACCCTGGCCCTTGAAACCCTACTGAGCCTCGCACCACTTTATGTGGAGGTCGAAACTCAAGGTAGGATGGCGGTCTATTGTCTCAAGAGACAGGGACAATGGAGTGACAGGGGAAGTCTCTATGGTCACAGACAACTATGGACGGAGCTCAGGGAGTCAAACCCCATTTGCGAAATGGGTACAGACGACATGACAGTCGCACTTAACAAAACATCGCCTCTCTTCAAAACTCACTTCCCAACAAGGGAATGGTGGGACAAGGAAGGAGGTAAGGACAATGGAGCATATGTCTGGTTTACAGATGGCTCCAGGAAAGAAGGAAGAGCAGGAGCAGGAATATACTGCCGCCGACCTGACAAAAGGCTCTCAATTTCTCTGGGGGAACATGCTACGGTCTTTCAGGCAGAGGTCTACGCTTTGTTGACCTGTGCCTATATCGCTAAAGATATCTGCCACAAAGGCAGACAAATTCGTATATGCACCGATAGTCAAGCAGCTTTAAAAGCTCTTACTTCCCCATGGTGCAAATCAAGACTACTGCTGGAATGTCGGGATGCACTGGACTCCCTCAGCAGGCAGAGCAAGGTCGAACTTTTCTGGGTTCCTGGTCACACAGGTATAACCGGAAACAAGATAGCAGATGAACTGGCTAAGGAAGGCTCGAATGCGATCCCAGTTGGACCAGAGCCTTTCATCCCTATTGCACCCTCTTTAGGGATCGCGAAGATCAAAGAGTGGAACTTAGCTCAACACTCAGAGATCTGGAAAAATGTTCAGGGGCTTAGGCAAGCCAAGCTCCTAATAAAAGGACCCAAACCGGGACTATCAAGAAAGCTTCTCTCACTAGATAGAAGACAACTTCGTACGATAGTGGGACTGCTCACTGGACACTATCTGGTTATGAGGCACCTTCATCTCCTGAGAATTACAGACTCGGTGAAATGCAGATGGTGCGAGGAAGAGGACGAAACAACATCACACGTACTCTGCAAGTGTCCCGCCTTGATGAGGACTAGAGTTAGGCATCTGGGCTCACCAGTTTTGGAACTAGATGAAGTCAGTGGTATCCCCGTGGAGGACATGTTATCCTTTAGCAGGGCGACTGGACTCTATGGGTGACCACATATAGGGTGGTTAGCACAATGGACCATTAGGTCTAAGTGCCCTAGGTCCTCCTTGAGGAACTCCACTAACTCTCTAATCTAATCTAATCTATACGCTGTATGTGGGGTGATTCGTGAAAAGCATTCGGAGTTCTATATGCATACGAATTTTCATCATAATCTGCGACCCGTTTATCCGACACTCCCCTTGTTAGGAGGGCGAAGTATTCAAAAATTCATTGGTTGGTGTTCAACCAATGAGAGTGAATTTTTATCTACTCTGTCCCCATCCCAAAGGAAAATCTGGAGTAACCTCTCCACTCTATCCAAATATTGCCATTGCCGTCTTAACCTTGATGGATGTGGTCTGTTAACCGGCAAGTGGTGCGTTTCCTCTAGATCGCCCTAATATTTGCTCGATTGCTTGAGGATACCTTTTTTCCCATAAATCGCAGCCGAAAATGAGAGTCCGCCTCTTACACGAATTTTTTATCAGCCAGCCTTCGAGCCTTGTTTACGATATGAGCGGCGGGCGGCAGAGCAGTATCACGGCAGGGCGGTAGTGGCCACGAAACGAGCAGTCATTCGACATAAGATAAGTTTATTATATTCGACCTAAGATAAGTTTGTATGTTCATTTACGAATCACTCTCCCAGTTTCCGGTTGGACTGCGCACTGTTCTCCTGACTGCTTTTGGCCTGCACCTAGCGCCAGGGGGAGCGTGCGAGGTCCTGATTTGTTCTGGGACGAGTGCTGCATGCCTGGTGTGGAATCACCCGTGCCACACACCCTAGTGGTGGATTGCACGGTACATCTTAGATGTAGATGATGAATCAGAAACGGCAGTACACACTGTCAGAAGACAGAACGTTCTCAGCCGACATTTTGCCACAGAATGAGTAGAACGGCACAAGAAAAATTTAATATCTGGGATTGGCGGCGAGCGGCACCTATGCTGCTCACGTCTATCATGGCTGGGTTCGAGTGTGTTCCATGTCAAACATTAGGAACATGAAACTCAGTGTTGCCACTCTATCACTCGCCTACCGCCGCGCCGCTCGTATCGTGGCCGAGGCAAGTCCCTGGAGAGCTGAGTGACCTTGGTGCTTAGCGTGAGTCATCAAGGGGAGGGTATCATTCGCTCGCTTGTTTACGGGGGACGCAGTTGCCTAATAACTTTAAAAACTTGTTGTTTGACAAGGCAAGGGTGTGGGGTGCAATTGGGGGACAGCGATTGGCCGCGCAACAAGTGCAAGCACTGGAATTTTCCACCCCCCTAACTTTCTCATTTTCTGTCACCGGACAACTTTGAGTGACTCCACTGTATGCACCTGCCTTAAGCTCAACTGAGAGAATTCTGTGAATGTTAACATTTGTGCATGCGTCAACATAGGTCAGTGTTGTTCCAAAATGAACAAGGGCAAAAACTTGTGGTCTTTCACGGTAGTTGAAAAAATTAAAGTCCTTTAAGGCATCAAAGACGCTGAGGATGTAGGAAACCGCACTGCCGGACTAAGGCATGATGTGCCGGAATCGTGCATTAGAAGATGGAGGAAGGATAAGGTTGCACTATTCCATACCAATAGGGACAGAAGGTCTTTTCGGGGAAAATCTATGAGCTGTGACAGGATATGCGCACGCGTGCCACCATTTTGCGATGCCTGTCTCACTAGTAAGTCAGCCGTTTTTATGTAAATCATGAAATTTTTTTATTTTGTCATTCATTGAAGATTTTTGTTGGACCATATTGAAATAATAAATGCTTAAAATTCTATAGACAGTTATGATTTCTTTCAAAGTTTGATTTTTTTTCAAGTTTTGATGTTGTATCTACGCCTTATCGTTCATTTTTTACGGGGCTGACGCTTGGGCATTTTGCATTTAACGTGTTTGCATTCCCACTCGTCATCGTTTACATCAAAATTTAATTTGTAAATGTTAACCACGTTTTAAAAGGCGACTTACAGCGACTATGACTTGTGCATTAGGAAAACGGTGGGGGGATTCGGATTTATAAATCAGAGCTCGGTGCGACTGTCCGCACTTACCAACTAAACACGAATTGTAGCGAGGTCGGATTTGTTTTGTTTTAATGAATATCAATTACTCCACTCATTCCAAGGGACAATAAACAATGCAAGCATTGTAGGGCTAAGGCTACAAGTGAATACTTGCCTCAGAGGTCCATACATGCCTATGAAAAATGACACGTAAATTATAAGAGAATATCGCAAGCGGCTTTGATAATGGCCGAAAATTCGAAGTTAGGCCCGCAACACCTCGCAATTGGAGAAAAAAAGCCCCAAAATGTTTTCTTCAACTTCGACGCATAAAAAGAGGGGTGCACCTCTTACGCGCGTTAACGGCATCGTCAATGCATTATCATCTGAGATTGCCATTGTGACCTCAGTGCATTTTACTTCCACGTTTTTACTTGTGGTAACTAACTCGCCCCACCTAACTTCCATCGTCGTTTATCGATATCTAGTATATTCTGGTCACGAACATAGATATTTACCGGTATTTCAATGGGATTCCAACAGTGCGTTTTATTTCGGAAGTCTAAATGGCAATATGTGCTCTTTCAAGCAAAATAGCTGCATAAAACTTTGAAAAACAATTGATATTGACTTAAATTTTTGCACTCTAAGAATAATATCGACTAGAGACTCAGAAAAATTATGGAGCACTTTAAAATACGTAATCCTTTGGCATTAATTTTGGCGCTCCTTTATTTTCAACCGTAACTAAAGTAAGCGATCAGGCGTAGAGATGAATCGACGAAAAAAACAATTTCAATTGGAAATACGCAGATTGAAAATAACGCGGTGATAGCCACGGTATTTGATGGTAAATAATAAAAATTGTTTATCATCACTCTATGAAAGGTTTTAATGGTGAATAAAGCAAGATTGAGATATTTACTCGACTTGCATCGTAAAGCACGCGGAACACTTGGATGCCCCTGTGGAGACGCAACCCGCACACCATCTCTCTACATCGAAATTCTACATCGAGTTCATGATTTTTCCGGTCCAAACAAATTCGTTGTATGGGGGTTTTACTGTATATTTAGTAATTTTATTTACCTGGTTTTTGGATCGCTTAGGACAACACTTTTCATTCCATTCTTGATGTTAGTTTTTGTCAAACTATGAGCCCCTAAACTCTGACTGCTGCTGAATATGTGCCTGATTGATGCAAGTTGAGTGGGAATCTGAAAGAAAAAAGAGGGCTGTTTTCATTTCTCACTTCTTGCACTATAGAATGAAGTCCATGTGCGAAGGATTGTGTTTTGACTCATCACATATCAAATTCACCATCATTTAGACCTTTGGTGCACTGAATTTTTTATTAATGTATGCGATGTGAATGCAGAAATATCTTACAGTGATTAAAAATTATATATCATCCAGACAAGGAAATTACATTATTCGTGCAAAAATATACAACATGTTTCTTTTATTCTACAATACTACATGTACTAGCAGTCAAAATGTGCAGGGGGATAACCAATGCTTATGAAAACCATGAGGCAAAATGTATTCATCATGCTTTGCTGGCAAGATAGGTAATCCATGAGGACACATACTCATCACACATTGTGGAAGGGTTAAACTCTGTTTTTTACAAGTACCCAATGGCCACCTATACATTCATTAGCAATAAGTTCACGTCTAAAAACCCATAATAGATCATTACTTTGTACTTTTTTCAGCCCTTTCATCTTCACTGGATAGCCCAGTTTCAAATGTGTATTAAATGATGATTGATTCAAGTGGTATACAAGATGATGATTCTACGCCGCACCCATGGGGTCATACCAATGGTGTAATACCCATGTCACCTGTCAACCAATTTAGGTACTACCTAAAAAGCAGGAACTGCACCTTTTGACTTCAGCCAAATTGCAGTGCTAGCATTGGCATACTTTGCAATTGAGATAGGTTGCAACGCAAGCCCGTGAAACTTGACGTCGCGAACGAATTGACTGATTTTTGGTGGGCGTAACGAGAGAAAAAACAATGAAAACAACCTTAGCTAGTTTGAAATAACTTCAATGACAGTATTTATATATTTACAATTATTACAGTATAACACAAGCCCGTAGGCTAAATACCGTTAGCCTTGTCTTTGCAAGACGATCACAAGTGGAACCAAGCCGTCATGTCCTTTCATCGGCGCGGTCAATTGCAAAGAGAGCTGCTATGATGGCGGTACACTTTGCCAGCGCAGGAGGGGAAACAGCTGGCCAGTGGAGGAGTGGGGTGAAGAGGGGAAATGTTATCACACGTTGGATTGGTGGGAATATCCGCAGGTCGACTCGAACGTGGAAAAAGATGTCAGCACCAGCGCGGACAGTATAAAAAGAGTGCTTCTGTAGAAACTGCGATGACCGGAGCGATCGCGCTGACCGGGGCAGATCGATGCACTTAGCTCTTCACTCGGGCACTTTGCGAGACGCGAAGTCTCCTGCGGTTTATAGAGTCTCCGAGGATTTTCGAGTCTCGAGGTTTCGAGGGGGGGGGGAATTTTGGCACATCCACTGGGGGAAAATTTTTGAAAATGGAAACTGGAGAAGGGGGGGTAGAATTGCACAGCACTGACACAATCATAGAAAGTTTCTGGCTTGCTTCTCTCGATGTATGAATAACACACTTGAGGTTCAAATAACCAGACATAATAACAATATAATCACTGACAAGAATACAAATGAACATAAGTCTAGATGCTTGTATCTCTGCCCAGAGAAAGTTATATGTGTTGTCCCCAAAGGGGTGACAGACCTAATGGCACTAAGACTAAAGATAGATTGACAACAATTTTATAAGCTAAAGAATTAAACTTTATGAATATACATATAAACACCGTAGAAATAGGCGAGAGTGGGCCTAAAATGTTTTTTTTGTCCAAATTCAAATTTTTTTTTCTTATTTTTTTTCTTTTTAAATTAAATTAGTCAGTAATTTTTTTGAATGTATCCTTCTTTTGATTATTATTATTTTTTTTAATACATTCTTTTTTTTGGAATCTTTTCATGGCCCACATCTTACCGCCAGAAATTAACAATATTGGTAAACCAAATATGGCTTTGCACAGAAATAATACATCACTAGATTAATTATATAAGACCCATAGGAAGTGATCAATTAACATTTTAGCTAGAGGTCAAAATTTCATGCCTTATAAAGACAGGAAAAAAAACAATACAACAGCCCATGAAAATATGAAATCGAACTCAACGTTACTAGAAGACAGTAAGAGAACATTTCATGGGTTGCAACATAATCAAAATCAACATCCAATATAAGAATGAAAAATGTAATAACAGTTTAACAATTACCAATAAATGGGCAGAGATATAAGAAAAGCATAAAAAACAGAAATCCTATCCACAGCAGCATAAACAGCAAATAGACCAACTGCATGTCTCCAGAATGATACTACACAAAGCCAAGTGGCATAGAAATAGATTAGCATTTGCCGAATTGATGGCTTAATTGTGGAAAATGGAAAAGATTTACATGATCACCAAGAAATTAGCATTAATAAACATACGATAGGAAATATGGTGTGACTTTACAATTAATAATAATAATATGATGTGAAACATTGGTGTAACAAATATAGAAACAAATCCCCGAATACTTACGTCCTTAAATCCTTAAACCTAGTTAAATTTTTTCATGCAAGTGAATGCATTGTTAAGCCATTGGAATTTCAATGGAAAAATTTTTAATATAATAAAATTGACCTCTAAACAGAGGGTCAATTTGGGTCCAGGGCCGGTTAATGCCAAACGCGTTAGAGAAAGCTAAAAAGGGAAAACTAATTTAGATGGCCACACGAATGTTTTTTAATCCAAGGATATTTTTAGTTTTTTGGGGGACAAACCCCTGAAACAGCTATTAAAGCTGGGTGCTGTCTGTGGCAATTGCCGGGCGATGGGATCGCACCCCTACGCCAGAAAGTGGAGTGAAAGAATCAATCCACAAAGCCCATGAGAAAAACAATTTCATCCCGGGGTGACACCCACTGAAGGGATATCACAGGAGTTCAGGCTATCAGCACAGAACAACTTTTTCATTTTCCCCAAGTAAACAGCTGACTTGGGTTTAAGCACTCAGGCTCAAATTAGGCCCCAAGAATTCCAAAATCATCAGAGTTGGGTTCATAGGCTACTTGGGTTAAGCCTCTCAGTCAAATTAGAACCCCTCAAATTAGGAAAACCCACAGACTATGGGTTGGACCACTTGGTCCAGAATTTCCACAATCAAAAATATTAATGACAGCATCAACAGATCAAATCTGCCAAACCAGAACAGAGTTTACAGACCTCAAGAAGCAACACATTCCACTTTCCACAATTATTAACATAATTAATTAAAAAGGATAGTGTCTGGAGACCCATGCAGTGGCAGCATAACATTAAACAGTATAGTGAGTGATATTGAAATAATGATTTAGATATTCATTATGTATTCAATCAATTATCATGAAATATCATTTGAAACAATGTATCATTTTTCACCAACAATTATTATGAAGGCATAATCCAATATTTGATCATTGCATATCTTATCATCACCCCTTTTAAATATATACATTTTGACATAGAAAATATTTTTGTTCTCAAGAGACAATATTATTACTCATGGTATTCCTTTAGATGAGAGACATGAGCTATTCTCTCCCTCCTAGGTGATACCTTCAATACTACAGTAACTGGAGTAAGCATTTTAACAATGGCATAAGGCCCTTCCCATTTGGGGAACAATTTAGCAGTTTGCTTTCTGAATTTACAGCTCAATGTATGTGTTTTCACAAGTACCTTGTCTCCAACTTTAAATTTGACTTCAGAATGGAGCTTATTATATTTTATAGAGTGTCTCTGGTGTGCAGTTTTTAAGTTTTTTAAAACATCAGACCACAAGGAGGACATGTCTTTGTTATTGACATCCTCATTAATTAAGTCATTTGGGATTTCCCAGACATTGTTAAGTGGGTGGGGAAGTTCACGTCCCAGAAAAATCTTTGCCGGTGAATGGCCAATGCTAGAGTGCATTGCAGAATTGAAAGCAAAACACAGATCAGGAATAAATTCTTCCCACTTGTTGTGAGCAGTGCCACAAAGTACAGTCAATGCACATTTCAAATTTCTGTGGACACATTCTGCTTGATTTGACTTAGGATAGTATGGAGAAATGAACACATGCCTAATACCAAGCTTAAAATTCATATCATGAAAGGCTTTGGCTTTAAATGCAGGGCCATTGTCTGACACAAGGAATTTAGGATAACCAAATTTAGGGAAAATCTTCCTTGACAACAGACTTATCAACACAGAGGCACCTGCGTTTCTCATTGGTTCAATAAGTGTGAACTTGGAAAACCCATCTAAGATAGTTAATGCATATTCATTGCCGTTACTACTTCGAGGCATAGGGCCCACGTTGTCGACGTAAATTCTCTCCCAAGGATAAGTAGCGGGAACAGAAGACATATTACCTTGAGGGAGACGGTTTAGTGGCTTTGACACCTGACATAAATGACACCGTTTAACCATATCAGAGACTTCTCTCCTCCAATTCTCCCACCAGAATTGCCACCCAATTTGTTCACATGTTTTGGCAATTCCCATGTGTCCAGCCGAAGGGAGAGTATGGAAATATTTAAATATCATAGGCCTCACTGCCGGAGGAACAACAATTTTTGGCTTAGTAGCCCTACCAATGACATGGCATAGAAGGTGATCTCTTAAGATCCAGCCTGGGTGTGACAAGGGTTCTCTTCGCAAATCCTCAATAACAGATTTTAGTTTATGATCTGAGCATTTATATTCGCGAATGTTTACAAAAGAAAGAGGGACTAAATTAAGAAACAGTGAACACTGAGGACTAATTGCCTCGGAATCATTTGGGCGAGATAAGCAGTCAGCAACACGATTTTGCTGGCCTTTAACATGATGAATGACAAAACGAAAAGTAGACAATTTTAACACCATTCGCCCAATCTTACCTAATTGCTTAGGGTGCTTGAATAGCCACGTCAAAGCGTTATTATCAGTATATAAATGAAACGACTTGAACTGCAAATAAGGGCGGAATTTCTCAACTGCCCAACAACAACTTAAACATTCTAGTTCATAAGAAGGCAAACGCTTTTCATGTTCATTGAGTACTCGACTAGCGTAAGCAACTGGCTTCATCTGACCATCACAAGACTGATTCAAGACTGCTCCCAAGGCAGTCTGGCTAGCGTCAACAAAGAGGTGAAATTCCTTATCAAAACCCGGAAGGAGGAGGACTGGTGGATTAGTTAAGCACTGTTTTAATTTTATAAATGAATTCTGGAGCTCGGCGGACCAATTGAAAACGGCACCTTTGAATTTTAAACGATTTAATGGAGCACCCAGTTCAGCAAAATTCGGAATAAATTTAAAATAAAATCCACACATACCCAGAAATCTCGCAACTTCTTTTACAGACCTCGGATTGGGAAAGTTTTTTACGGTCGAAATCCTTTCCTCATCGACCATCAGCGTCCCATGTGAAATTCTGTGGCCCAAGAATGCAATTGAATTTTGCGCCAGGTTCAGTTTTTCAGGATGTACTGTTAGCCCGGCGTCTCTCAATCTGGAAAGTACAGCCTCGACGTCCAACAGATGTTGCTCAAAATCCCTCGAATAAATACAGAGATCATCTATATAAGGAAAAACACAAGAATACTTCAAATCACCAAGTACAAGATCCATTAGCCTGCAAAAAACCTGGGGAGAGGTAGTCAGACCGAAAGGAAGCCTAGTAAATTGATAGAGGCCGACCGGGGTGACGAACGCCGTATATTGCTTCGCCTTGTCGGTAAGAGGAATTTGATGAAACGCGGAATTAAAATCAATGATAGAGAAAAACTTGGCATTGGACAGATATTGGAAAGCATTTTCGATATTTGGAGTGGGAAAATTGTCCGCCTTTACCTTTTGATTGAGTTTGCGATAGTCAACCACTAGTCTGTCGGATCCGTTTCGTTTAGGAATTAAAAATGCCGGACTAGCCCATTGAGATTTAGAAGGCCCGATAACCTTGGTATCGAGGAGTTTGCTTAGCTGCTTTTTCATAGCTTGGAGTTTCGGTGGGGGCAGGGAATACGGCGCAGATCGAACAGGTATGTCGTCTGCTAACTCGAGTTCGTACTTCAACAGGTGAGTGACTCCGTGCACGGCGCTAATAACATCCGGGAACCTAGACAATACGTCATTTATTTTTTCCTGAAGGACTAACGAAGGAGGAGTGGGAGACTCGCGGGTGATTGAAAGTTGGTTAGGCAAAGACAAATTACTTTCGTCGTTCATAGTCATAGACTGACCAATGCAAGTTTGAACAAAATCTTCGCTGACCGTAGAAACGTGGTCAGTTAAGTCAGAGCAATTGGATTCATTCTCGCATGAGTCGTTTTCGTGGCGGAATGAATAAACTCGATTCGGACAAGTAGCAAAAGAAAAACCATTGGGGTGAATGGAGATTGAGGCTTTCTTCAAGAAATCTTGTCCCAATAGACAGGGAATTGGAAGTGAAGAGAGATAAAAGCAATGCAGCCACGACGAAGCCTTAATTTTAATGCGAACCCATACCATGGTAGAAAGAACGAGATTTTCCCCGCTGATCGAACGCAAGGCTATCGAACAACTCTCCTTCCTGCTGCTTCTCGGCTTGTGAGCGAGGTTATACCAAAAGTTTTCATCAATTAAGGAGAGCGTGGACCCTGAATCTAGCAATGCAAAGCCAGGGGTACCATGGATTTGGACAGGAATTTGTGGAAGTCGAGAAAGCGCGTCTTGAAGATCAAAAGTCAATTGTGGGCGGTTGGGTCTGCCTCGGCCGTTCATATCGCGAATACGCTTGCGACATACATCAGCTAAGTGACCGGGTTTATTACAATAATTACAGATATGGGAAACTCTGCGGTCGCGAGGCTCTTCTACTGAGGGAGGTTGAGAGAAAGAGTTCGAATATTCGGCGCGAGTCATTAACTTCATGGTGGCTTGGGTTAACATTTTCTCTAACTCGGCGAGAGTTGAGGGTCTGCGGCAGAAAACTAGCACAGACTCTGTTTGAGGATTCAAGCCCTCCAAAATCAATTCCATTAGCTCGCGGTCGGCATATAACTGTCCTAATACCTTGTTAGCCGACACAATGGAGTAATAGAAATCACGAGGGTTTTCACGCGGGAATTGAAATCTCTTGAGTTTTGTGGACACTAGACGATCGAATTCGCGATACGGTACGAACGTGTCCCAAATTTTCGAAATTATACTCTCCCAAGAAATATGTCTACGAATAACGCCCAGCCAGAAGGAACGACAATTGGCCGGTAATTTACGCAAAAGAAGAACGAACAAGTGAGATTGTGTGGTCAGAGATAAATTTATCAATTCAGAGGTTTTAGAAATGAAGAGAAACCAGTTACTAGCGGAAGAACATGAAAAGGCGCTTAGGTCATCGATCATTTGACGAACAACACGTAAACCGTCTGCGTTGGCCAAGTCAACGAGGCCAGCGTCTTGAGCCGGGAGAACAGCTGCGTCGGAATTTGACTCAGAAGACGACATTGAACGTCGTTCCACGTTCTCGCGAGCATTTTCGCGTGCACTTCTGTCCTCGGACGTGGTATTAAAGACCCTAGCATACGGGTTAACTGAAGGGGCAGCCATGTCTACAGATTAAATCAAAGAAACAGGTCCGCCCGGAGAACGGAAGAGGAATTTGCGATAGAGAGAGAACAAACTTAATATCACACCTTGAGTGGGGCTTTGCACCGCGTAAAATTAATGATTGTGGGAGAAAAGGACACCAAATATTTGCACACCAGAGACCGATATATAACACACGTGAAGCAATTAACTATACTAATACCCTTAACAACTGCTGTGGACGGAAACACTTCAAGGAAATAAATGTACACTCGGAAAGTTAGTCGTCTAGCAAGGCTTAAACAACAAGAATTACACTTCAGCACCAAATAAAGAACAGACAATTCGACCAGTCATCCTGGTCACGGCACCAATTTGCAACGCATGCCCGTGAAACTTGACGTCGCGAACGAATTGACTGATTTTTGGTGGGCGTAACGAGAGAAAAAACAATGAAAACAACCTTAGCTAGTTTGAAATAACTTCAATGACAGTATTTATATATTTACAATTATTACAGTATAACACAAGCCCGTAGGCTAAATACCGTTAGCCTTGTCTTTGCAAGACGATCACAAGTGGAACCAAGCCGTCATGTCCTTTCATCGGCGCGGTCAATTGCAAAGAGAGCTGCTATGATGGCGGTACACTTTGCCAGCGCAGGAGGGGAAACAGCTGGCCAGTGGAGGAGTGGGGTGAAGAGGGGAAACGTTATCACACGTTGGATTGGTGGGAATATCCGCAGGTCGACTCGAACGTGGAAAAAGATGTCAGCACCAGCGCGGACAGTATAAAAAGAGTGCTTCTGTAGAAACCGCGATGACCGGAGCGATCGCGCTGACCGGGGCAGATCGATGCACTTAGCTCTTCGCTCGGGCACTTTGCGAGACGCGAAGTCTCCTGCGGTTTATAGAGTCTCCGAGGATTTTCGAGTCTCGAGGTTTCGAGGGCGGGGAATTTTGGCACAAGGTGCCAATTTTACAACAATAAAGTAGTAAGGTGAAATCTCTTCATTGAATGGAAGAGCCATTTGGATGGTATGGATATAATATTACATCTGAATTACATATACCGTTGCATATTTATCAGAATACGTATACCCCCCCTCCCCTACAAATTTAACTCCCCCCCCCCCCCCATGTTTTCATCTCCATTTTTGGACACACGTACTTATAACATCTACAATGTGTGAGCTTTTTCATTTTTAATTTCATTCTTACATTAAAACGTAGGTTAATCCTGTTATATGATCGCCCCCTAGGAAAAACTTTACCCGTGTTAATTTAAGATGAGCGATATGCGTCCAGAGGCTCGGTGATGTGGACCAATTATTAGATATTGCACAAGATTGCTTCATCAAATGTACATCATCTCTTCCACGAGGGAAATAAGCATGCACATGAGACAGAATATGGAAAACACAAACCAGGATTCATTTTGACAAATAATGCACAGTAACAGATATACAAACATGGCAGTTCCAATATTTTAAAGTAAAAAAACCATGGCTTTCCTGGAGTTCAGATGGATGCTGCTGTCATGGCTTTTAACAACCTTTATTGCATGGAAAAGGCCTTTGCTGCAGAATTAGTGTTACCCCAAAATATCACACCATGGGAAAAATAGGAATGGATTACGGCATAGTAAACTAAAGATCTTAATAGAGATGGTAGGAGCAAGTTTATGAATCATGAAAATTCCAAATGCAATTATTTTTCAAATTATCTCCTTGAAATTGCCAGTCGGGATTATCGTTAATCACAAAAATTTAGTGGACCTAGACTGCTGGATTGATTGGTTGGTATCAGTTCTGAGTAAAGGGCTTGAGGTTGGAGGGGAGATTTTGCTATGGAAATTTATAACACAGGCTTTGTGCTTATTCCATTGTAAGTTACTGTTCTTACAGCAGAAACTCATATTTTCAACAATTAGCCCTTTTTGGTTTTAGCGGTGCTACAATCATTGGAGCCGTAGTGTCAGTGGCTATTCCGTAGCTAAATGGGGGGTAAGGGTAAGCACCCCGAGCGCTCCATCCCCTGCCCACCTATTGTACCATGCGCATTGTACCCTCAGGCCTTCCCCTACCCTCTACTCCTCCCAGTCCCTCACTCAAGAGCCCCAGATGCTTGAAGCAGAGGATTCTTATGGCTACCTTCTCGATCTTCTCCTCAAACAGTGCCTCAAGAGAGAGCCAGGAGATAAAGAGACACCAAGGGTAACCCATAAAAGCAACCAATATCCCTTTCAGCGAGAGGCCAAGCAATCCTACGAATGTTGCATCAAAGATGTTTCCATTTAGTGCTCCTTGAATGCCCTCTGGTGACACCCCTTTAACCTCCACTATCATGTTGATTCCACACATCAATTACCTCAAGGGTTTCCCAAAAATCTCTGCCACCATTGACCTTTCGTAAAAGAGCCCCCGACCTGAACAGAACTACCACACAGTACATACATGTTACCCCCTCTCTCACATTCTGGCCACTTAAAAGTTCTGGATAGCTTAAATATAACACATCGATAAAGATGTAAACAATGAAACATTTCACGATTCAAAATTGAAATTCAACTTATGCTACATTCTACATTCATTACAGTCATTTAGGGAACATTACAGTGGAAGGCAATTTAGCAATGGCCACTGATGGGTCCACAGTATAACTGTGTTCACATACATATTTGTCGAGCCAACAGTCATCCATTTTAAATGAAAGGAGTTAACATTGAGGTTGACAGTTGAGAGCCTCAATCAACATCTCAATAAAAATGGAATTTTTATGATTTAGCAATTGCCTTTAAAGGTTTTTGATTCGGTAGGTAGACTATGAGATTCTTCTCAGAAAAAATCATTTCTATGGAATACAAGGCATCTCTAACAGTCTGATTAGATCTTTCCTATCAAACGGAACCCAAGCAATGACCATCATTATGGATAACATGATTCTTCATATCTTCCTACATTATTAAATGGTAATGGGAATGTATTCATGCATGCCGATGACACAAACCATCTTCTAAAACATGATGACAATATTAAAGTCACTGCTCAAAATGCTGTCCTTAATATGGAGAATTGGTGCTACATGAATCCGGTTAATATACACAAAACAAAATCTTATTTTGCTTTCTTCCATCCCCCCAAAGCAAAAAATAGATTAGAGCCTAAACATTAGATTTGCCAATAGCAGCTCAAGACAAGCAACAGACACAAAGTTTCTTGGGGTTCTCTCCTAAAGCAATCTGCCTTTTAAAATTACAAAAATGGGCAGTCAGAAACATTTGTAAAGATAAAAAGTTATAGCTGTTGCAATCTGTTTAAACAATTACACATTCTTCCACTACCTTGTATACATGTATTATTTTATGCTGTAATTTTCATTTGAGAATTCAAACCTAAGCTAACCCTTAAAATGAATCATGATCACTCTGCATTTTTAGGTTCCACGTTCATTAAATTTGGCTGACAAATGTTTCGATAGCCATCCTGCTAACCAATCTTTAAGTTGAAGGTCAGGCCTTCGACTAGAAAACAATAGCAGGATGGATATCGAAACCATTGTCAGCCAAGGTCAACGAATGCGGATGAAGAACCTGAAAATTCAGAGCGATCATGGACAACCCAGCAAAAACCTTCGCAAGAATGAATCATGATATTCATGACTATAACTTGAAAGGCAAACAGGATTTTGCTTTTAGACATCACACCCTTGCCCTCTACAGTTCTGGGCCTATCGCCATGAGTTGCAAATTATATAATAAACTGCCGAAATCACTTGAAAATTAATTTTGATTCCTTGGAAAGCCAAATTAAAACAAGATCTTTCGGAGTACTGTTTTTAATCTGATGAGGAATACCTAAACTTCATACTCTGATAAAACATACATTGATGTGATGCAATTATTTAATGTGGTTTCATTTCTTTACACTGTTTACTTTATTCTATTTGGACAGGTCCTTTACATTTATATTTAATATCGACAGTGACCAATAAAAATTTATTTTTACTATTCACTATTGAATTTCCCTAAGCACAAGAAAAATAATAAAGGGGAACATTTCTTGCAGTGACTCACAGGGTAGTTTACGAGGATGTAAACCAAAACCAATGTCTTTAACCTTGAACTTAGAGGATAGATTGAACCATGGAAATAGTAAGCTCAACAGAACACAAGTATGCTAGGAAAGTGCTGCAATAATGTTCCAACCACTGTGGTTTGAAACACGTTAATATGGCAAGCTCTCCAAATATGTATTTTGTTCTAGTCTGAAAGGAACCTTTTGGTAATAATATAAAAAGAATATTTCTGAAATTTACTGTCCAGTTATCTACATGTTCCGTTCCCTTATCTTTTGACACCCATGTTCTTAATGGGTGGGAGAGACTTTGGAATATTGCATTTTCAAACACTATAATTCCCTTACCTGACCTAATAGTTGTCTGTGTGCCTCATGTGCTACATTCATGCACCACGCAGGATGAGTACCAATTTTTACATGAAACCACTCTTCGGCAACAATGTAAAAGTGATTTTGTTAATATTTAGTGCACCATCATGATGGGTCGGTTCGAATTTTGTTAAGTTCCGGCTCGGTTCTCAGTTACTATACCTCTTCACTTAACACTCGCTTTGCTTTTCATATTTTTTAATGGATAGGTAAGCTTTTTTGTTTAATTACCATGCATATCTAGAATATCGAATAGGGTTAACTCTACCTCATTACATAAAAAAAAACATTTAAGGTGCAAAAACATGAGATTTGAAAGTAGATGTATATTTATGAGAAATTAGGTGGAGAATCTTTGTGAATTCCTGTCAAGTAATAAGGTCCTAGATCTCCACTTCTCCACTTGAAATTAGTTCATTTGGACTTACATTATCATTTAATTCTGCTAAAATTTCCATCGGGCTCTTACCACAAAATTTTACTTTGTGTAGATATTGCCCAACCCACGCTTTATTGGGATGGAAGTGGACTCATTTGTGCCTTTGGAAATCAGGGGATAATTAACACTTAAGGACTCCTGCACCAGCGGTGGATACCTTATGAAACCTTCCAAGTACATTTGAGCATGCTACATGTTAGTCATTTTTCCATTATTTAAATGCAGTCAGATATTACCATGAACTGGAATTACCTTCCCCGTATTATTATTTCGGAGGTCCCAGATATCTGGGGCCTCAGGACACCTAAGTGGCAATGCTGGAGAGACTTTCACCTCCCGACTGACAAATACAGCCAGATAACAATAATGCTAAACACGTAAGGATACTCCTTTGAATATTGATTCGTAAAAACACAATTTTGCTATGATTGTGATTGCTTTGAAATACTACGTCCTGCAATGAGCTTTAAAACAAGACCAAGATCGTGTTTTTGGTATGATCCAAACCTAAGATATTTCACAAAATTGATAAGAATTTTTTTAACAAATAAAAAGAGCTGCCAGTTAAGAATCACATTTAAAAATGTTTCACCTGCAAATTTATTTATTTTCCTTGATTTGGACCATGTGAATATTTCATTAAAATTCGACATCAAGTTTTTTCTTCTTAGGATTTCAAAGAGCGCTGAGGCAGATTAGATAAATGCAAAAAACTGGCACTTTTTTGTTCTTGTAGCAATTAAAAAAATGTAAGGCAATGTAAAAGAATAGGAAGCATTTTTTAAAGCTACATTAATTAAGATAATTTTAATGTAACTTGTATTCATTTAGGTCCACTAGTTAATTTTTAATCGGAATCCAAACTCGAGCCTGCATAACTTCGACACCAACTGAAGGACCCATAATTTCAGGAAATTTCCTCTTCTAATTTCCAAACCGGGTGTACCACAGGCACAGGGGCCATGGATATGGGGGATATTCTGTGTTGCACCATGAGTAAAACCTGTTTGTTGAATCTCTCAATTCCCACATATTGAAAAACATTCTGTGGGATTTCAAGTGAACAAGAATGAAAGATGCAATTTTACCAGCTGTCCATATTGATCAAGGCAAATATCGATAGCATCTTGCCAGCGTTATATGTAGTAAAAGCTCTCAACTTGCTTAAAATGCATCTATTATTGCTTTGATTGCAATGTAACACCACCTACCATGCGTCATTTCTTTCATCAATAAATTCTAGCTCAGCCCCTGTTGCACAAAATGGTTCACCTTCATTGCAGGAACATTCGGAATGATTCTGCAATATTTATGCTATGCTTTTTATTAAATATTTCAAATCATGATATCAGGGATAAGGATTTCACTAAGCAACTTAATTGGCCTAAAAAAACATGTAAACGATTGGATATTATTTTATTGTCCATGGCATATATGTTGCGTGTGGAATGTATCTGAAACTATGTGCGAACTGATACAACGGATATGAAAAGTTTATGTAATACCTCTCTCTAAATCATGCTGAGTAATTAATTTCTGTTGTACTACCTACATTAGATTATTGTTATGCTTTTATTGGTATGCTCATCAGTTTTCTCCTTTCCACAATTGTAACTATGAATATAACATGTATATTCATGTTCGTATCATTTCCGCAAGTAAGTTACCTCTTCATTGAAATGTAAACAAACATGTGGTATTTGGAAAAAAGTCTTGCTTATTCTCATTAATATTGAATTAATATTCATATTATGTGGCAACATAGGTTTCAATTAATTAATGCCTGATAACTGTAATCGTGATTGGGTGGTTTTTCTCAAACTTTCACGAGGCATTGACATTTAAAAATTAGTTCTCGCAGTTACCTACTTTGGTGCACGGGATGGGCCACGTATATACGACTTTCTAAGACACAAATGACATTGGTGGTCATGAGTTACAAGTTGGACTATGCGATTGGGTAGGTAGTTGGTTGACATTGAGAAACTATCAGTATGAATTAATATCCATAATGACAATGTGATTCTGTATCAATTAATAACATTTTTATTTTGGAATCCAAGAAAGGAAATTATTTCTGTGGTTACAATTTTGCCCACCTAAATAAAAATTTCGCAGACAAATACAGTGGGGTACCTTGAGATACGAGTGCCGCTAGCATACGAGAGATATTTGAGATACGAGCTGTCGAGCGAGCAAAGTTTTGCTTTGAAATACGAGCAAAATTTGAGATACGAGGAACGGCTGGCTGCACACGAAACACCAGTTTACCGCGCCTCGTGCGTCTCGCATTATCCCACGCATCCCCCCAGTGTGCTTGTTTACCTCGCTGTCGAAGCATCTTTGATAAGTTTTTCTAGGGCTTGGTGCTTTTTGTGCATTTACATACTTTATCATATTTCTTTTTATAACCATGGGTCCGAAGAAAGTGAGTGGAAAGGTCAGTGCTCAGAAGAAGATGATGCCTATTGAATTAATGCGTGAAATCATAGAAAAAAATGAGCCAGGTGTGCAAGTAGTTGACTTGGCGAGACAGTACGGGCGTAGTACTTCAACGATATGCACTGTGCTTAAACAGAAGGAGTCGATAATGGGTATAATGCCAGCTAAGGGCGTTACAATAATTTCTAAGCTCCGGAACTCTCTCCATGAAGAGATAGAGAAACTGCTGATGGTTTGGGTGATGGAGAAGCAGCTTAAAGGCGAACCTTAACACAGGGCGATATGCAAGAAGGCATCATATGCGAGAAGGCACGAGCGATTTACGGTGATTTGCTAAATAAGACCACGCGCACTTCCACGGACGAGGCATCGGAAGACTCATTTAAAGCCAGTCGAGGCTGGTTTGATAACTTTAGGAAAAGGACCGGTATTCACTCCGTTGTCAGGCATAATGAGGCAGCAAGTTCGGATATGAAGGCAGCTGAGGATTAACTCAAAACTTTTTCCGAACTGATAGAAGCCAAAGGATACATCCCCCAGCAAGTCTTCAACTGTGATGATACAGGGCTTTTCTGGAAGAAGATGCCGAATAGGACTTACATAATGGCAGACGAAAAGATGATGCCAGGCCACAAACCCATGAAGGATAGACTAACTCTCGCACTGTGCGCCAATGCGAGTGGCGACTGCAAGATAAAGCCTCAGCTCGTATACCATTCGGAAAACCCAAGAGCCTTTAAGTCGCATAAGATTTTAAAAGAAAAACTGCAAGTTATGTGGAGGGCAAACCCGAAGGCATGGGTCACTAGGCAGTTCTTTGTGCAGTGGGTAACCCTGGTTTTTGATCCTTCTGTTAAGAAATATCTACAGGAAAACAACCTACCCATGCAAGCTCTTCTCGTCCTCGACAATGCTCCTGCTCACCCTCCGAACCTTGAAGATGACATCCTCGAAGAGTTCAAGTTTATTAAGGTTCTCTACCTACCACCCAACACCACTCCTATCCTGCAGCCCATGGATCAGCAGGTGATTTCTAATTTTAAAAAGCTGTACACTAAGCACCTGTTCCGGCGCTGCTTTGAGGTGACAGAGAACACAAACCTCACCCTTCGAGAGTACTTTAACATCGTGATATGCCTCAGAATTATTGATCAGGCCTGGCTGGGTGTTACAACGAGGACCTTGACCTCTGCATGGAAGAAGATGTGGCCTGAGGCTGTAGCCGAAAGGACCTTCGAAGGATTTGAACCTTAAGTGCCAGTGGAGGAGGAGATTCTGTCTCTGGGAAAATCCATGGGCGTGGTGGTGGATGAGAGAGATGCGAACGAGCTCGTCGAGGAGCACTCTCATGAACTGATGACAGAGGAGTTACAATAGTTACTGTCGCAGCAGCATACGGAGGTTCTGCAAGAAATTGGTTTCGAGTAGGAGCCAGAGGTAGAGGAGTGAGCTGAAGGAGATCTTGGGAATGTGGGAGAGAGTTTCACAGTTCGTGGAAAAGAATCAACCCGAAAAAGTTGCAACTGGTCGTGCATCAGAGCTAGCCTAACTCATTTCCACAACATTCTGAAAGGGAGGAAGAAAGAAACCTCCTTGGACAGGTTTATTTTGATTCCGGCTAAAAAGGCAAAGACCAGTGAAGAAAAAAGCAGTGACTAAAATTAAGCATACAGTAGCATTTAAGTTGCGTGTAAGTTGCATTTAATTGACCAAAATACAAATACACTTTATAAAACCAGTTTATTTCTTTACATTCTCTTTAATTATGTTTTTATACCATATTTGTCATTTATAAATACATTTTTCTAATTCAAAAACACGTAACAAGAACAACTGGGTGGCATTTTGGGGGCTGGAATGGAAAAATGGCATTTCAATTAAATTCAATGGGGAAAATTTCTTTGAGATACGAGCAAATTGACATACGAGCAAGGTTACGGAACGAATTAAACTCGTATCTCGAGGTACCACTGTATATGCAATACAAGGATTTACTGGAATGATGATCAACGTTTTGGAAGTACATATATTCAAATTGGTTGCAAGAACATTCTTTGAATGGGTTAAATTATGCACCTTGGTTGAAGGAGTATTCATTGAATGCTCAACCTTATGCAAATGGCTGCAGGAACATTCAAGGAACGCTCCGCATTCATTGCAGAAATATTCCCTGAAGGTTCACTTTGAACGTTGTAGAAGCTTATGGACACTTTTAACATTCGGTGAACCATTATTTGAATGCTCGGAGAATGTTTTCGCAATCAAGTGAGAAACATTCATTTAATGTTGCTGCTACATTTCTGTGCAACATGGGAGTCTACAAATAGTGGGTTATATATGTCAAGAAAATATTTTGCTTAATTTCAATCATTTCTAAGCATCATTTTATCATGGGAGTATTCAAACAACACAGACACTACTTTCAGGTCACAATATTAAAATAATGTGGTTTTTGCACAGAAGATTTCCGCAACTTTTCGTTTCCAAGCTCAAGAACCGGTGGAACCAAGAACCGAACCAACCCATCTATGATTAATTATCCTGCCTGTTACGATGCTGGAATACCTTCATTGACTCCTGGCAAGTGGACAGTTTTAACAGTAATTAACATACCATCATGGCGTTTACCAAGGCAATAGCTTCCTCTCCTGTCCCGTGTTTCCCTCCTTCTTTCCTTCAAGCTACGACAATGCAGAGAATATATGAGCAAAGTCCCTGGGAACAGCAAGCAAAAAGTCACCTATTTATTTTGCATGGTTGAACATAAGCTGTATGCTTCCGACACGAAAGAACTTCGCATAGCACTTGACACTATGTGCAGGAATATAGTGAGGATAGAGGAGTGGAGTTGTGGTTGGATTAGAAGTGTGCATATCCATCCACCTGGCCAGAGGAATGTTTTTGGAGAACAAGGTAGACAAGCAACTCATTGATGGAAATGCTGTCACCTAGATGATAAAGAATGCAATAAATATCTTGATGTTCCTCAATACAATGCAATAGGTTGCAGCACAGAAGGATAGACTTACGACAAAGTACACACAGTTACACCGAAAAATCTGGAGCTTTGAACTGTCTGTCGATGGCATGGTTCTTGCCAAAAACTTATTAGCAGATCCAACTCTGCTGAATATAATCAAATGCACAAAATGGAATTTCTATGGGTAGCAGAACTTTAGGAAGAGACACCTACAGAATTCTACATCCTAAATCTACCATTGCCGGTTTGTATCTACCTTGAAAAGTAGGAGGCAGGGGACTTTTAAGTTTGGAGATAACAGAGTTGCCCTGGGCACAGCATACTGAGTGTTCAGTAGCACAGGCCCCCTGCTTATTGATAGTCTAGTCATGGAGAAAAAGCGAGTGGGAGCCGGTACACATCTCTTCTAAGTAACAGCAGACGAAATAGAGCTGGACTTTAACCTATCATCTAGCAGAAAAGCAGTTGCGAATTAAGAGGGGGAGCCACTCCTTCACTTCCTCCCCCCCCATAATTCCTGGTACATTAAGAAAAATGATGGTCATAAGGTATTCCATACCCTCCTTATCCCCGGAAGGTAGCAATCCCCCAAAACAACAATATTAATCCACCACTGCAGAAATGACAGGGGCACTTCAATCTTGTCAATGAAAGAAGACATCCTCAAGCTTATATCTAAAGATATAACATATTATTTTAGTAGCAACTAAGTCAATTCGACATTAAAAGTGTCTCATTTTTCTATTTTAGCCAGCATTAACTCCCCACTCACACCATTTGACTTCTCATTTCTCAATCCTAGTGCTAAACCCTTCCACCCCCACCCAAAATATATAAAAACCATGGTGACAAGCTAGTTTGAAAGTCTAAATAAAGATCACATATCACATTAACTTCAACATAATCCCTTACATGGCTAAGCTTATCAAACATGAGTCTTGGATGTTATTAAGGTGACCATCCGTCCTTCTTTAGGGAGGACAGTTCTTCTTTTGTAAGTTCTGTCCTCCCTCGAAAAGTGTCCTCCTACATGTCCTACTTTTCGATATTTGAAGACTAATCTTTAAAAATCTCTGGATTTGATCGATGCCAAGCAGGTCCGTTACACGTGATGTGACGTATATGTACTTCATATGACAATTTGTCAAGGCTCGGTAGGTATGGTGCGGCAAGACGCAATCAACATGTTGAAATGAACAGGTTGAATGGGAAAATCAACATGTTGAAATTGATAAAAGATGGGTGGAAATATTCAGCCATTTCAAACAAAATCATATTTCATATGAACATTTATTTGTTCTTGTTCAATTTACGTTGCGCTACCCTTGAACTAATGCAGCAGTTGAGGGTTTTTTTTTCAATTGCTAATGATTTTTGGGCAAGTGAAAAATCGAAATTGAATGTTGATACTCTAGCTGTAGCTCTTGCCGTAAATACAATATGAAAGATAATTTTTGTTCAGATATTTCCAATATATTGTTAGATTAAGATAATATATTGATTAAAAATATTCATTCAATGGAAAAGTACTCATTTAAATAATAATCAATATGTATGTTAGCATAATCACAATATAAACGGCCACAAATGTTTTTATTATGCATTTATCCTATTGTATGCAGTGTATTATTGTTGCAATGAATGAAATGTTTCTTTTATTTACGATATTTGTATTTTTTTTATTTGCATCCTCCTTTTCATTGTAAAAAAGTTGGTCACCTTAATGTTATCAAAGAAAAAGCTACAATTCATCGAAATGTTTCAGGCTACAACTTGGTCTAGAGGCACCTTGTTGTGCGCCAATATTAGAGTTTTTTAAATTGGGTTCATAGCGTTAAATGTCGTCCAAGTACTCCACCGGTATTCAGATAAAAACTCACTTCAACCTCTCACCAAAATTTCAACTTGTAATAATCCAAAATGCCAAAGAGGCTGTAAGGGTAAAGAGCAGCGTTTAATGTAACTACCTAATTTAAAAAAAATGCTTCATTCGCACGAAACTGTAAGCCAAGCAATGCTTGTTTAACGGTCAAAGCAAGCGTCATGTGTACCTACAGCTGCTTTTAAACACAAAGCTGCCTGTCTCAGGACTAATAGGCATTGCGCCAGGGAATACGAATTCCCTGATTGCGCTTTTCACTAAGAACAAAAATAGGGGTAATCATCGCAACACATTTCGCGTTACTACGATAACAATCAATAACAATACTGGTCGACATCACCAATGACGACGGGTGTCACTCTTGGAATGACTATTGATGACTATGCGTCCCAATCCCTCTTCTTAAGATATCTAATTGAAAAATAAAGAAGAAGCTGGTGAAGCCATCCAAAAACTTGTCTTTTGCTTGATAAGATATCTAATTGGAGCTCTCATAAGAAATTTAATTGAAAATAAAGAAGAGTATAAGAAGCAGGTAAAGACATCCAAAAACTTCAGTCTTTTGCTTGAATCCCCGAATATATTACAGTGCTGGCCTATCATATACGAAAAGTATCCACGGTATCGTAAATTAGGGATAAAATTCTCTTGTTCATTGTCAATTTTTACCTTCCAGAGGGCAGCCACTGGTAAACGAGCCATAGCCACGGCTTGAGCCATAGCGCTTTGTTTCATAAGAGGAAACCACTGTATTACCAGTCAATAATTTCCTCTCAACCAGTGGTCGTGGTGACTCGCTGTGCGGGCATTTGTAGGTTGCTCTGACTGTGTTCCTCCATCAACCCACGAATTGCCACGAGTCACGTATCTTGTTCCTCATATGTTTCTGTTGCTCGGAGCAACGACGATGGCTAATGAGGAAGGTTTGTTTTGGCATTTTGTTTCGTATTTAATTAATATTTGCTATGTTTAACCAAAGTCTGACTGTTATATACCCCGTCTGTGAACGTGTTTCCGCACATTCCCGATGATTGAAGTCCTATGATAGAATGCAAGCGTTCTGAAAAATGATATTCCTGCTTGAAATGTCATATGTCGTGTATGCCTACGCGTGAATTAAATAGAAAAATGACCACTCCTGCAGAATAAATGCGCCTTTAACGAGCGTTATATGCGTTGCGGAGCGTTAATGGACGGGATGAAAGTGATAGGATAGAATTTTTTTTTATTGTTTACTCGGTATATTGTTCTTTTTATCCGAGATATCTTCTCCCTGCAGTCCTCATTGGTAGGCGAAGCGCGAGTTGCGAAAAGAGTTAATGGACGAAAGCTGTTCAGACTGAGTCGATGTTTGAAAATCATTGACAATGAATACGAAAAATGGAAAAAGAAACCGTGAAATTTTGAGACGGAATTGACATGACCAAATTTAGATGTATCTTGCCGTGAGAACTGGGAGGGTTGGACCATGAATTTATAATGACTTGACCGACTTTTGAGAGATTTGAAATCCCTGCTCGGAAAAATCATTTAAATGCATGAAACCCTTCCTGCAGGCTTGGCGATCTGTGCTTTTGCCAGTTCTGTGAATTACACTGAAGTTTTTCATCCGGTGATATTGTTGGGGATGGCTCTTGTGAGAGAAGCTAGATTAAGTTCTCAGAATTTTATGTTATTTTAATCGGTGAGAAAACGATTGTAGGGGTTCCTCAGCTGTAACGGCTGGAATATCGACAATGGAATTCAAGGGTACATTATCCTTGTAACAGGTGGACTGCGATACGGCGTTATAACCCTTAAATGTAATTAAATGTGTTGCAATTATCATTGCCAATCGTTGAATGAATTTTCGGAATTTCTCAGGATGTTTGATGGCTTGAAAATGGCGTATTTTCAGCCTTTTTTGGAAGATCCTCGTGTATGGCATGTGATATAGTGCAAATACAAACGTTTGACTTTTTCTTTTTTAGCCATTCCATCAAGTCCATTGGGTCCTGAACCTGAAGTAAGCTTTGACAATACAGTATTGATTCCGTGCAGTATATGTGGACGGACATTCAAGTCAGAATCTCTTCTGAAGCATCAGACAGTCTGCCAGAAAAATGCTACGAAGAAAAGAAGGGTATTGCATTACTTACCTTCTTGATTGTGCTAATTGTTTTCTTTTGGAGACCAGTGAATTTATACTTCATTTTGAGTTTTGAAATCTGCGATCATCAATACCACTTGAATACCACTTCAATTGAAATTGCTACATAGTCTAATTTGTAGTGATTTCGTGAATCCTTCATTTAACATTTTGATTTTTTCTGTCATACTGTGAGAATATTTATTGCGATTATGAAATTCTTGTCCAAGTCGAAAAGATTAAGCCAAAATTATTCCTGTGAAATCACAAAGTCTGCACTTGTTTATCAGTTTTAGGAAAAACCAAGATGTCTTTTCAGTACTAATTATTTTCCTCTCACTTTTACTCTAGGTATTTGATTCTTTGAAACAGAGAATTCAAGGAACAGAACTTGCCGAATATATTCCTGTGCCGGTGGTTCCTCCTAAACCAAAATTGATTCCTATAAGTAAAGCTGCAGTGAAAAAATCATCAAAAGATGATCAACGAGCAGGAGAACCACATGTTAATCACCATGCAAACACTCCTGTTGGCACAGAAAAGGTAATTAGTTCCTCTATACCAATGAAATTCTCTTGCCTCATAATGCTAAGCCTATCAAAAAATCATCATTCCCAAAAGCAGTTGGCCCCTGGTCCAACTGCTTTTGGGAATGTGAGCATGGTCCTGTTGATTTCATTTTATAAAAGGGTACTGGTGTGATTGAGTACACTTGTTGCAGGCATGCATGTTTTGTGGAAATCAAAGAGGGTTGCCAAAGAGTATTTATTTATTTCCGTCACTTATTACTGAAGCCAGATGTTGGCAATGATTACCTAGGTAAAATGTTTTGGTTTGTAAATAAACTGCAACAGGTCAGAAACGGGATGGAGCTAGAGGACTGTAAGTGGTCTGAAACTTGGAAGAAATTGAAATAGTGCTCCAGACCAGTATGGTTTGTAACTGGTCTGGACTCCATCTAGTCTGGATCTAGTTTGGGCAATGGGTGGTTGCTACTCTGGAATTGGGATGGACGTGGAGGGTTTATTTTTTAGCCGGTTTATTCTGGCACACCCTTGCTGCCTAATGAGCTGGCACTCCCTTGCTCTCTCCACTGAAACTCCCTTGCCATCTATAATAGAACTCCCTTGCCCAAAACAGTGAAACTCCCTTTCCCTCCCTCTCCACTGACTCTTCCCTGCCCTCTCAAAATAAAAAAATATAATTTACATTTGAATACTATGAATGTACTATTACGCAATACCTTGCTTTAGTATGTTAAATTATCAAAACTACCTAGTATCTACCTAACAAAATTGTATCTATCTCGCCTGATCAGCTACCCTATGGCTCTACGCACATATTGTCGCACCTAACTTCGACTTACCAGTGTCAAGAAAGTCTTATATACCTTGCCACTTCTGTGGGTTAATGTAACTTTGAGAAATAATTATTATATGGGTTTTTCCAATTCCCTCATGTTTGCTCACATTTCAATCAATACAAAACTAACTTTCGGAAATGTTGTTAGGAGAAAATTGCTGAATATACCAATAAACACATAGAAATAATTTAATATATAATGGAAATTAATTACGCAAAGCTCTCAGTGAAGGGTTTGATGACTGAACTAAAGTCTCTCTGAATCATTTGCTAGCTTCCAATGTTTTCCAAAATTTATGGCGAAGGATGAACCACGGAGCTAAACATACCAGGAAGATGCTTCTTAAAATTCGTTGGAAATTAATAATGGAGCAATTGGTTATGAACCACAAATAAAGAATAATTTCCTTTTTACTAACAAGTGAATAAAAAAACGAAACAGTGAAATTCGCAAAGTTTATTCCTTTCCATCATTGGGAAATTTCACATACAGTAGAAACTCGAAATTACGAAGTTGACGGGACCGGAAAAATCGGCACTTCGTAATATCAAATTTCGTATGAACGAGTATCTTTCAAAAACATCGCGATGAAGCTCTTTTTTTGTTTCCTTAGATTAATATGTACTCTCGCGATGTACTTGCATGATTTACGAAGTTATAATTCATGAAAGTATATTTAAATGTGTATTCATGCCCACAGGGTGCACTCATTGTAAGTTGAACACAACTTATTTGTCGGAGTTTTATTATTCCTATTTTCGGGAATTTCAAATTTGGCGCCACAGGGTAAGTTATTTTGCCGTTGCAGCTGGCGGTGCGGCGTGCAGCAACTCGCAGATTGGGACTATCCCTCTTTGCCGTGACGCATTTTAACAATATTATCTGGATATATTAATTTGCAATGTTAATTTTTTACTTGCGTCATAAATTTTTACGGATGGTTCGGAAGTAAGACAAAAGCCGCGTTTCAATGGAAATCGACTTCCGTGTGTCAAGCTACCTTTGCATCAAATCGATGCATTATTCCGTTCACTCATTCTTTTTGTGATGACAAATTATTATTACCGGCAATACGAGGCTCGATTCGGGTTATCGTGATGAATGGTAAAATATCCTTTCCAGGGTATTTGGAAATTGCCTGACGAGCAGTCCTTCTATCCAGCTATCCCTTTCAATCACTCAGCGGGAAACATTAAAGCTGTCAGTCGGATCTGAACAATTTGCGCGTCTAAACCGGGTTTTTTCCCAGAAGACCCTTCAAGAAAAGTTCTTCGCTCCTTATTCCTAGGCGCGACGACATTCATCTGCGAGGGACTCATTCAGCGAGAAAGAGAAGGGGGTAACCCGAGAGGATCACTCCTTCACCTTCTCTGTTATTATCTACCCTCGCCCAGTTTCGCTTTTACCCAGGTGGCTTTCACTAGTGGGGGAGGTGTTGGACCTCCTTTCAGGGGCCTCGGCAGCCAACACTAGGTTGATACGGCCGATGATCGAACGAGGGAGCCGTTATTTTGGTCGATTCAAATTGTAACCTTACCCCGGTGGTAGCTGTGAGGTTGACTTTGCACTCCTTCATGATTTTTCCACAACCTGAAATTATGTTGCGTAGCGCCCGAGAGAGCTTTGAAACGCATCGTCACATCAATGGGATAAATAACGTAGTGCATCGGCGCATGCGAAGAGATAATCGGAACTCTAATCTGTTTTTACTTCCTTTTATAGGAAGCATCATTCACTTTTGGAAGTGGATACCACGCCAGGAAATCCTTTTTTAGATCGTTGACTTTTACATCGCCATGCTAATAGATAAAGAAATTCTGTTTTCACCGTTTCGCGCAGGAAGGATGTTGCTAGAACTTATTTCATAGGGCTAGCAACATACTTGTGCGTACTTTATATCAACCACATCGGAGAAAAAATTAGTTAACTTGCCTAAAATCGATCATTTCGCGGAAATGCTACTCGGCTATGAGAAGTGATACGAAAATGAGCTTTGATATAAGTTCTAGCTGCATCGTTCATCTTTCAATGCGGATACTCCTCAAGTTGGTACGCAAGTTTAATACAATTACTGTAGTCGTGTAAAGCAAAGATGTCCAGCACTTTTTTCCAGAGGCATTCGTGCCAAGCATTGGCGCTTCCGGCAGTCCAGCGAACGGCTACGCATCCTTGGCCTGCCTCTTGCTCTCCCCTCCACCTCTCTTTCTCTCTCCCCCACCCTAGGCTCGGCGCTCATAGTTAGGGGGTCGGAGTAAAGTGATATTTTTTCTCGAGTCCGCATAACATTTCAACATAAGTATCACATTTCACTCATCGCTTTCCCACGCCCAAACTTCACAGGTGGCTTCCAAAAGTTGGGTGGGGGAGGGGCGTTGCCCGTTGGGAGTCCCTTATCAGCTATAACCGCGAACCAAACGTATCACATTTCACTCATCGCACACCCGCCCTAACTTCTCAGGTGGTTTCCACTAGTTGGGATATCCTTTCGAGGACATCCTATAGACATCCTTTCGAGAGCATCAGCAGCCAACTTCCATGGTTCCAACTAGTTCCTACATCGGCCGCAACACAGGATGACCGTTATTTAGGGCGATTTTAATGGTATCCACTCCCCAGTGTGAATTTTTTTATCTGATCCAGATCTGATTTTTTTCAATGAATTAGGATCCGATTTCAGTATCCGGAGTAACGTAATACCCGCGGATCTTTAGATCCGATCTGACCATCCCTAAATAGTATTTTCCCGGCGAATCAGCTTGTGTCTTAGAGGACGAACGAACAATTTAAGAGCACATTTTGGAGCAAACAAAGTGCGTCTTATGGGCCAGGAAATACAGTAACTACAATTTTCGATGCCTGGCTAACGTTTTTCAACTTACGAACAAGTTCTCGGAACGCATCTCGTTCGTATGTCGAGGACTTACTGTACATTGGATGAGTACGTCAGTGACTTCCGACTGCTGGACGGACGCGAGACGCCCCAGCGAAAGCACACCTTTACTATTGAAGCATTGAAAAATGAGATATCGTTCAAGTAATACATTCAGTGCATAATGTATTCGGCGACGATCATTAATTAGATGTTTAACTCTGAAAAGGAGCGCCGAAACGTTACTGTGATCTATCACTATTCGTATCAACGAGTAACTTTTTCACGTCGGGACCAAGATCCGAGGTTCGTAATTTTAAAACTTCGTTATTTCGTAATATCGCGTACTATTACATACACTTAGATACCCTTTTGGTCGGGACCGAAGATTTTGCTTCGTAAAATCAAAATTTCGTAATTTCGAAGATCTTATTTTCGAGTTTCTACTGTAGTTACCCCAGGCATTGTTTGATTTATTAACAAGTGGTTGTCTGGTAGTTTTGAAGGCTGAATTTATTTCCCTGTAAAGTTTGAAAAAACTAATGTGGATTACAAGGTGATTACTTCAAAGCTTCCCATACAGCACAAATGGCCACAAAATGGTGTATAGGCTGTGTATTAGACGGAAGTTATCTCATGTAAAAACAGTTTTTACGCTAGAGAAAGTGGAATAAATCCAGAATGAATCCGGCGGTTTGTCTGCACCGAACCGGATATTACATGTGTATGACAAAGAGCTGACAAAGGTGTTAGTTTACATCTCTCCGATAGAGTGTAACGTAAACTTAATTTATTATCACAAAAGAATTTCTGATACACCGAACATGGTGAGAACACACTTCCAGCTCCGTAGACACCGTAAACTCCACGGGAATCTGCCGAGTCAGCCTTCTCTGCTCTCCACCCGAGCTCAGTCCCGACTGCCGCGACTACCTCACGACCCCCTCTCTTCCTCCGCAATCCTCTCCTCTTCTCCGAGGTGACCTCTCTTGGCGAGGCCGTGCGTCAGCCCCAAAACAAGTGGGGCCTGAAAAGGCGCACTTTACCCGTTACAAGTGGTGCCACTGACCACAACCCAGTTACTAATATGACCACTACATTATTATAATATATCACAATATTAATATAATACAATATTACAATATAATATTTTATAGGTGCCAGCAAAATCCGCAGCTGGTTTGGATTCATTTTCGACCAAAAAATAATATGCCTCAGGAGAGCCGTGAACCCTAGAAACTAACTTGTATCTTCCTCCTAGTACCTTAACCCTCTCGGCCATGCAGGTACTTGAAAGAAGCAGAGTAATGCAAAGAACTGGTTTCGCCTTCCCACGTGGTTGTAAACAGTTGCGTGTAGTTGCGAACAACCTCCCATCGATGTTATTGTGAATCAAAACGTAGATGATTCAAATGAATGAATGATAATTATTGATGAAGGAAAAATAGAATGGATAAAAGAAGAGGGTGATATTACATATAAGGAACTGACGGGGAAGAAAACTGTACAAAATACAAAGTGAAGATGATATGATTAATGATATTACTGAATAAATGAATCATAAAATGATTCGATGAAAAATGAATTCAATGATGATGAAAATGAGATCAAGGATAAAAACCCTGACAAGAACAGTTGATTTCTTGTCTTTCAGAATCTTACAAGAGCAGATAATATTATCGTTGGACAGAATATTTATTCTGATTCGTTACAATTGTACCAAAATGCAATGTATAATCAAAATAATGAAGTATGTATCCATGGGTCGGAAAAATCATCATTTTTGGTCAAAAATATATTCACCCATAGTATACTAAATAAGGTTTTAACAATGATTTGGAGTACAGAATAGACAAAGTTCTTTGGTAATATTAATAATTTATTGAACGGGTAGAAACACCCTTATAAAATACACATTCTACAGATTATTAGAAATGTACAAAATGAAAAAAACATCAGGAAATATTACTTTTTATACATCTTTTAACAGTACAGTAGAAGCTCTATATAGCGAGAGTTCTAGGGATCTGAAAAATCACTCGCTAAATAGAACTCTCGTTAATACCAAAGATGATTAACTAATCACTCCACATTCAATGCCTACAACTGTAATGCTAATTTAGCCATTATTGTGGAAAGTTTTGGTGAGTGGCGAAAACGTTCTATTGAGATAGCTATTAAAAGTCATATTTTCGAACACTTCAATTACTTATGATCATATTCACTTTCGATGACATCAAATTCCATGTTAGATGTCATACACTGGAATATTAAATGTCGAATTTGGATACTTCAAGACACAGGTACTGTTCTGCGCATTACAGTATTGTTGTTGCCGCGATGTTTTGGGTGTGCCAAATATGTCACGGCTGCAAGTATTAGCAATGCAACAGACTAAAAACGGCAAACACTTCGAAAACGAGAAAAAATTTCATTCCTCCTACCTCTCTAAAAAGTGTATGGAAAGGGATAAATGGTTCAGAGAAAGTTCTATTAATAAAAATTTGCGAAAATGCTAGATAAATTAATTTCCAATATATGACCTTCAGGGATTTCGTTCCACGCAGACACTGGGCTGCTATCTTCTTCAGTTAAAAGGTGGAAATAAAGAAGAGGACTCCAATGTCTATAAGATCGCCTCAGAAAACAGCTTTTCGGAATCATAGGGCCCCATATCACCAGCATTTATGATTTGCCATTAACAGAAGACTGTTGTTTGTGTTATTATTACAATAATTATGCGTAGAATACTCTCTTGAATTTATGGAAACATAATTCTTACAAATAAGTCCACATATGACAGTTGTAAGCATGGAGCGGGAACACAACGTGGACTTTCAAGGATCGACTGCGTGTAGATAATACGTGAAACTTTTTTGTACTAATGAATACGGTATCGGCTCCCGCGAAACGTATTTTTCTAGTGATAGTGCTTGTTGCGGCCTCTAGGTGGCAGGGCATATCAACATTTTTATGATTCACTATTTTTTATATATTCCATGGTACATTTATGTTATTTGTTTCTGCTGTGAGTTTTGAGCGTGAGACAGAAAGTTCCGAAGGTTGTAAGTTCTGAAAGGAATTCCATCACGAAACACGTAATATTTTCTGCCGTACGTACTTCTGGCGGCAGCAGCAGGAACTTGTTGATAATGAATACCATGAATACTGACTACACTCCCTGCTGTGAGATAGGTGTATGATTTATAGTAGGTACCTTTTGTGCACATCGAAATGAATAATCCTTGACCTGTTTTTAATATTAATACTCTAAGAAACAATTACAAAACACAATACAATACGTGGACAACTAAAAATATAGGGAATCGGATTTCATAACAATTAACGTATTGAACTTCGGAACATTTAAACTTGTCAATACAGAGCCTCTCACTTAGATACTCCGCTTTTGCCTTCATCGATGGGCCATTTATCGCAATTCAGGCTGCTCTTTGCTGGCAAAAGCACAAGAAAAGGGCAGATTCTAACTGCGTGTGTTCTCCTGGCCGCTTGGACGTCCTTCTTGAAGCACTGCCGTGCCAAATTTTTCCTTATTCTTCAGAATTGTGAATAAGGTCGAGGAAGATATGCCAAATCGCCTCTCAATCTCGCTTTTGTACCCATCACCACTTTCGAATTCATGAATAATTCGTATTTTAGTTTTCAGATCCAATGAATTTCATTTCCCAGCCACGATGTTGTATCAGTTGGACTGAACTTAATAAAAATGCGGGAGGATGACAAAAGAACAACGAAATGCACGGAATTACGAGAAATTTATTTGTGTGAATACGGGCATGCCGTGAATGTCCAAAATGAGCATTTGAACGTCAAATTGTGGGGAAAAAATACTGCTAGGCATATAATTCCAATGACAGAGCACAAGTTTGTGCACTTTCTCCGAGATTGAAGCAGGCATTTACCACTCGTAATAGTAAACGACCCCAGTGGAGGCTGGTTGTTGCCCTCGCTAATTCCAATTGTTTTACATGTAAATCATGGGGTTATAAATCGTTCTTTGGCCATCCCTTGCAAATTCGAACTTCTCGTTATATGCCATACTCGTTATATGGAGCTTCTACTGTACTTATACAAATATTAAAATGATCAAAATAATTGAGATAATTGGTAGATGTATCTTGAAGTAACATCTCTTTATAACGGAATTATATACAGTAAAACCTCTACTAAACGAAATTCAAGGAACCGATAATTTTCCAGTTCATTAATCAGGAGTTCGTTTGTCGGAGGTGCTTTGCACGTTGCATCACTCCAGGGGCAATGTAAATAATCCACTTCTTGTACCTTGAGTTTCAGGGAATATGGTATGAAGAACTCAATTAAAGGTAAAATTTCCACAGAGGATAGCATACTTTTATCCTTACTGCTCCCTTACCTCATAGAAAACCGTGGAATAACAATGAGCAGGTCTTTCAGCAAGTCCTGCTAATTATACCATTTACTGTGATTTCTGAAGGCTGATTTATAGTTGGCATGAACGTCAAACTTTAACCATGAATTGTTTTCGCATTGACGCCATCCTGTTACGATCGCCGTCAACTGGAATGTGCGTCAGTAACCATTGGTCGCCTTCATTCATCTTTGCTTGGATGCAGATGTTTACATGCAGCCGAGTGCCAACATGTGTTGATTTGTTTACTATCTACAAAAGAGCGAGAACATGGACGAGTACGAGTATTATCAACTCGTAATTGCTGTGATAATTGTAGTAGTGGGTTAGAACCTGTGTATTCAGCTCGAGGGTGAAGTACGAGTTGACTCCAATCGTAAACTGGCCTTAACTTTCCGCCCAATGCATCACAAACACGCTAGAATTAAGGATAGTATTTTCTTTTGCCGCCACTTTCAAGAACTCTAACTTAATAGGTCACATCCGGTGCATTCAAGGTTTTTGAGAACTGCTCTGTAAATACAGCACGATATATGTTGGTTTTCGTTCCGCCAGCTACTTTTTTTCGAGAATTATTTTCAAGATGACGGCGAGCGAAAAAAACTATTATCAGATTTGAGACGTTCGAATTCCAAAAAATAATGTTATTACAGTAATAAAAATATTTAGGAATGCGCACAACGTAAATGATCACTGAACGAAATTTCGTTGCATTAGATGTGTTTCAAGTATGCTAAAGAAATTTTCGAGCCCGCAATATGAAAGTCAACATTTGACATTTTATAAATCAATCATGGATAACAATTTTTGCAAAAGCGTGGAGAATAAATTACGAACTTACCTTGCAAATAAGTAGATAAATTACCAGACGTAATAATTGCCACTTAAGGCAAAACCAGGCTTCACTCGCAAAGATTGTAATTATTCATTTAAGTATTCCACCAGCTGATTGGTATGTTCTTGGACAGTCCCAATTATGCATCCCAATCTCACGAAATTGACCCGCAGTAACACTCGAGAGCAACCAGTTTTCACTCGAAAAGATTGAAGTTATAGACTCACGATGATGAACCGCAGTAAAACTCGAGAATGCCGACCAAATCGCTAACCACGCCGCTAACACTGATGCAAAATACCGGAAATGCAATTAACTGGATAAACAACAAGGACCTTTCTGATTGGCTTGTTTGTACGGAGTCTCTGATTGGTCCTAGTCACTTTCAAATCAGCAAAATCGACAAAAACCTCGCAACATATTCAAAATTAACCTTTTTTTTTTTTTGAAAATACGTTATGAAGACGTAAATATTATAATACAGGGCTAATCTTTCATTTCGTTTATCGGGAGTTTTCGTAGAGCAGGAGTTCTTTCATTAGAGGTATTTACCAATGCATTTGAATAGGAATTTGGCGGGACCAATAGCATTTGTTCGTTCATCGAAGTTCTTTGTTTATCGGGAGTTCGTAAGGTAGAGGTTTCACTGTAGCTTATCTTTAATATGCAGTTGTTCCCATGGAAATGTGAAAAAATGGCAAAGTGGCATACTGTGATATTTAAATATGCTAAGTTGTAACTTCTGGAGAAGTTCACTCGTTTAGGGCCGAAATTTACACCAGAAGAACAGGTCCAAAAATGGGAAAATTTTGGACTGATTCCTTACCCCATATTTTGACCAAGGCACTCAGGGCTGCAAGTCGGTCATTATTACCTTTATTGGTCATTATTTCTGATATTGGTCATTATTATGCTAAACAGTAACTAAAAGTCATTATTATACCATATTTACTTGCATATAGGACAAGGTTTTTTGTCACTTTTATCAGAGCGCGAGCGAAGGATTCTTTGGTGTTTTTTTTTTTTTTTGATAGTGTCAAGGTCGAAATCAAAGTCACCTTCATTGCATGGTGCGATAATACAATTGTATGATGGGTGACTTGTCGCTATTTTTGACTCTGTGTTCTTCACTTTGTTCTTCTAGTCTGGAAAACATGTCTGATGTAATCACATTATATTTATCACTCAACGAAGTAAATATTTTATTTTACTGTTTTGTTACTGTACGTTTCTAGTCAGGAAGTATGTGCAAGTTATTATTTTTGGAAAGTAAGAGTTTTTTTTATTTTGCATTACTTTCATGTGAATAAAGTTTTATTTGACACATTTTTTAAGACGTTGTTCAATTGCTTTCCCTCTTCAAAGGCACGATATGTACCAGGAAACATCAGAGCCCTGCATTCTCTGCCCACTCCCCAAATGGTGGCTGACTGGACCCTAAAAATCCCTTGCAATGCGCGAATTGAAGACGCGCAAGTACAAGATATATGTTCGAATCGCGCATTTTACGGAATTTCATTGCTTAGTCAGCCAGTTGGCCGCCAGTTTGCGAGTTGGTGGAGAATGTAGGACTCTAGGAAACATATGCTCAAGTATGTTTGGCTGGTTTCAGTAAGGTTTTGGTTGTATTTGGTCAATTTTTGGTCATTTTTGGTCATTATTTGGTCAGTATTTGGTCATTATTTGGGCAAAAAGAAGTCATTTTTCCATTAAAACCAACCGGTAGGACCGCTTGCATCCCTGCCAAGGGTAGATTGTGGTGGGTGGGCGAGGGCCTTCTGGAGCCCTCCTGGCTCTCAGACCTCTTGGTCCATTGTGCCATCCCACGTTTAACCTGCCTGCCACTTACAGACGGCTCAAGAGCACCACGGTAGAAGTATGAAGGAGGGGCCAGCCCCAACCTTCCTGGTACATGTATGGAGGGAGTCATCCCTCTCGACCAAGAGTACACGAGTATATCTCGCCCCGTGTTGTATGGGTTGGGATTCCTAATTTCATTAAGTGGTATTGCCTAAAATATAGTTTAATCATTGAACAGTTACAAATAAAATTTCAGAGCAATTGCAGATCATCGAATAAAATATTAGAGCTCTGTGTCATATCAGAATCCAGACCAGTTAAAAACCGTCGAATATTGTAGCACAGTTACAGAATAGAATCCAGACCAGGTACAGACCATCGGATATCACAATACAGTTACAGACAAGGATCCAGACCAGTTGCAGACAATTGAATTGTTGCAGACTGCAGTGTAGTTACAGACAAGAATTCAGATCAGTTACACACTATCGAATATTACAGTGCAGTTACAGGACAGAATCCAGACCAGTTTCAGACCATTTTCCTTTGCCTCTTTGAAATCCATACCAGTCCAGTTCTGTCACAGACCACTTACAGGCTAAAACTTAGCCTTTCAGACCAGTTCCAGATTAGTTGCAGACCAAATATTTTTACCTGGGTAGGGTTGGAGCAAGCCTGGAAATCCTGGAAAACCTGGAGTATGTTGTAACTAATTACCACTCCTAGGACATTTTTTGTCTAAATTCGCAAAATTCGCGATCGCAAAATTTTCCTATCCCTAGTTATAACCTATATTCGCCACTGCTTAGGGTATTTGTTTATGAATCGTGTCTGTGGCTTAGCCCGATTTTAGACTGTGCACCACACACCATCGACAGGTAGTCCACGCCGTGCCATCAACAGTTAGTCCACACCGCACCACCGAGTCTGCTCGTCGGCATGACTGCTGTCGTAGTCAAATTCAGATCCTGAAGCTCACAAATTTTACTCAGTACTAGGATGCTTGCTCAATCTTTGATCTTTGATTTAAACCTCATATTTCTTAGATTCCAATTGTCAGTCATCAGGGATCAATTAGCACCGAATATACGGTGTGGATGCCAGAGCACCGCCTCACGCCGAAAAAAAAATACGCCACGACGTTGTCACTGAGGAATACTACAGCCGGCGAACAGATTTCTTGACTATAGCGACTCAAAAATATCAACTTTGGTTTTTTCTCACAATAATTAAGTGTGTGAACAAGCCTAATTCTGGTTTAGTCTTCTAAAAATGCAATTTTGTAATTTTTTGTCAACAATACAACATATTTTATTACTTTGTTTTTTCCACTTATTTTTTAATTATGTATTTATATTTATTTAATGTGTATATTTTTATTAGGTTGTGTTTTGCTAGGAAAATCGATATTATTCATAAAACGTGAAAAATATCACTTTGGCTCTTACATAAACCGCTGTAATATAACCTGGAAATTTTTAAAAATTTAGCCTTAAAAACCTGGAATTATGCTTGAATTTTTTATTTTGACTTTTTTGACTTGGGACACCCTGCGAAGGAAAATTAGCAAATGTAAAACAGCCATGGAAGCAATATAAGCTGACTTGCGTGGGTCATGCAAACACGGAGAAGTGATTCAGGGGGCTCACTTTAATACAGCACTGTTGTGTGCGTGATTTATAAGCCTGCTGCAGGAAAACCTTAGGTGAAGACAAAATGTAGCAGTTTTGTAGAACTGGCTGCAAGTTGGAACGGAAGCTGTAGTAGGTGGGAAGGTAGGGAAGGGGAGGGAGTAGAAAGGTAGAGTAGGAGAGGGGGTTGCTGAGGGACTCATTGTTGGATAATCTGATGGGAATTTGATTGTGAAGCCACCAAAGATTGATGAGTCTAATGTTTTCTGGAGGGATTGGAGTATCTTTCACATTTTCGTGTAAGAAAAGAAAAACTTAAAATTTTAAGTTGTAAATGCTTAATCCTAACTTGTGGTTTATTTTCAAGGTTTCTATTGTATGCGGGTGATTCTAACTGTGATGCAGGTGGCCATGTCATAAAAGTGAGGGGCACAATGTCTGTTTTAAGTGAAGTTTCTGTTATTAAGCTAGCATGGAAAGGTTGAAACCATGTTTGGCAGAATGTTTGGGGATATCTAATAATAAGCATTGTTATATTTCAATTGCCTTCACCTTGTAGACCCCCGTGAGGCCAGCCATCACAAGAAGTAACAGCATCAGTGTCCACGGAGCCCAAAGGAGTGGTGGGGCTGCAGTCCGGGAAGAGCGATGCCCGCATTGCGATCGAACCTTTGGATGGAAGGCCTTTTCACGGCACGAGGAATGGTGCCGGGAGCACAAGTCTCGATTGGCCCTGGCTCAGTCCCCAGCTGCCGTCCTCAAGGCAAAGGAAATGTTAGAGGCCAGGATCAAGGTTTGTTGTGATCAGTGATGGGAAGTAATTGATTTCATTAATATTTAATGTGAGCTCATTTAATGGTTATTTGATAATAAAGCAGGCATTTTCTTAAGGCATATAGCTCTCAATAAATCGATTCTTTGGCTGCAAACAATATGATGAAAGGCAATGCTCCAAGTCAATAATCAACCTGGTCTAAGGATAAGTTTGATGCATTAAGTATCACTGATCTAAATTCTTTAGGGCTAAAAAAGTTACAGTTTCAGGCTTAACTTTGTGGAAATGCAATGCGTGAAATAATTTACCGCTCTGTACATTCCACACTTTTTTAATATTACCAACCATGGATTCAACATTTAATGCCATTATGAAGGTCTTATGGTATGATGACATAGAGTGGCATTTTATGTCGAAACAAAGGTCAGCAATGATAAAAAAGAGTGAAATGTACAGTGGCGGAAAAAATAGACGCAAAACTTATTGGCGACTGGATGCAGCGTACGTGGGAACTTATTGAAATCACTCTTCCTTTGGCAACTTGACAACACTGAGAAAGCCAATTGCAAGTTGCGGGAATATTCAAACTACATATGAATTTAAATAGATTTTACGCATAGCAAATAGGGGTTCTCGTAGGGTTCACGTTCGTGACATCGCCTTCGAGTTATTAACGCGATCACATTTTTCTTCTCCCTGCAGCTAATTGAGGTTCCGAAGTCGTAGTGAATTCTGTAATTACTCTTGCCATATTTTTAATACTGTGACCCCTTTGGCCTATTTATGAAACTTAGAAACTACATGAGAAAGGAATTATTCCAAAGGATACAAAGTTCTTGTTTTCTCGAGGTTATATCTACCTCAAAGAAAAAGTTTTTCGTGTGCAGAAAACAAACGTGGATGGTCATTTTAATGAGTCCCAAACAGAGCGGAGCAAAGCAAAGTGCAAAAACAAATGACTTATTTTTTTGTAAAATGAGTGATTCTCTTGACAGAAGAGCTGTAGTATTTTTTACAACATTCGTACATTCATTTGTTGTATTTCTTGTTGAATTATTATTCACTGATTCCCTTCTTTGTCACTTTGTCACTTGTGGCAAACCTATCAAACACTTCCCTTCTCTTCCATACTGGTCATATTTCCCCCTCAAGTTTCTCTTCGTGTCCCCCCCACCCCGCTTTAAGGGTGGGCACTAGCCATCACCCTCAGCCTCCGTGCCCACCCTCCAGGATATCAGGCCCCTTTGAGTGCCCCCTTCGTCCCACCCCCTCAGCACTAGGTCGGGATGCGATGTTCCATGCTGAGTCTGCAGGCCCCCCATGCCAACTCTTGGGCCCTTTAACTGCGCAAATAATCTGAAATATAGCTCTCCCCAAAGGAAAACTTTTTTTTATAAATTTTAGCGTAATTTTAAAATTTGTCACTTTTTATAAAAAGGAAAGTTAGTTTTTAAATTTACAATGAGTAATTATCATCTGATTTTACTGTTGAATACGAATTGTTGAACTTTTTTTTACTAAAACCATAAACCATACTTCAAATCGCCAATAGACGATGGGAGCAGTTGAAGGGTTAAGAACCCCCCTCTTCTCAACGAATCTGTGCAAGCCAATGGGTCTAACACAACCCAAATATTCTTTTGTGGGCAAATCTTGATTCATGGTTAAAGTCCCCACTCTACAAAAGCATGTCTTCCCTCTCCCCTGACATAGCCGGTTGAGGTAAGGGAAGAGGGAGATAAGATATGGCTATCAGGCTTAAAGCCAATGATTCATTCGATGTTTATTCCTCGCGCACATCCCTTGTCCTTGACTCCTTGGTAGGTCAACCTGATCAACCTCCCAAGTGACGTACGTTACTCCGAGACAATGGGTCTCGTAGCTGTTTTAGTGAGAGAGTGAATGGAGTAACCCCTGCAATGACAGGGAAAGGAGGGAAAGACAGCAGATTCTGGCCTGACCTGGAGCTGCAATACTCACAAGGGAAGGCCCCCAACTGCAATCGGCGGATCACGATAAAACTTCGTATGGTGATAGAAAATGAAAAGTCATTAGTTATGCGTTTTCAGAAAAGCGTCCATTAGGCCATAGTTTTCGAGATCTTTGCTATCGAAAATGTTTTAAAACATCCTGAATGACGCAACCCGCAATACACCCACCTAGCCCCTGCACCTTTCTCGGACTTATCTTCAAGGCCAGCGATGGAGTGGATGGGTCTCCATATGACTGATAACCAAACTAATAGCTTTGTGTGCGGCATAGCCTGTATTTTTCACTCGTCAGCACATTTCCTATGACTTTAGTAGAGGTACACGCGATCGTATGCTGAATAGACATTTGTCTTGACGCTTTCAGTCGCGGACGATACTCGTTGAATAAAAACGCTATAAGATTGGCCCAAGGAATGGGCATCCCCCGACGTCAGATGGACATTGCTCTTCCCTTTATATTTGGGAAAAATCTTGAAAAATTTATATTCCCCTAATTTGGTTCCTTAATTTTCCATACCGATAACTTAATTATAAATCTAATTTATTAGTACTTGGAACACAGGAATGCACTTGGCCACCCTATTTAACTCTTCCGCTGTAACCGTGAATTATTAGTGCCGATTCATCTTCTAGGGTTTCCAATTCGAGGACTGGTGCTCTATGATATTTTAGATACCTATTCTTAACTGATTAAAAACTATTCAGTAACAGCATTCACTAACACTTTACTTGGAGATGAAATTTTTGGCCATTTCACTCTACTTCGTCGTGGGTGTTGTTTCTCGCTTGAATTCAAAATTAGGGGACGAGAAATGGGTTGGTGGCCATTACTCGCTTCCTACCTGGAATTTCGACCGCGATGTTTTCAGAAAAACGACAAGTTCGTACAAAACCTAAATTGGAGAATATTGCCCTTAATCCGGTTATTTTCCTGATTCCAAGTCATAGGAAACGTATTTAAAACAAAGGCATGAAAAAAGTAGGGCCATGCTTTTATATATACTTTTCTCTACCAGCGATGGTGAAAGACACATAATTATACATACTTCTTAATTGTATTTAATACATTACATAAAACAGCAATAATTTTTACACATGACAAATAATGTTACGTTATTTTTGTCAATTTTAATCTCATTGACATCACTTGGTGAGAACACGAGAGCTTCAATTTTATTATTTCGTCGCTACTGCAATTCCTCAGTAAATAGTACGTAAACCTCTGCTAAACTATCTCTATTTTCCAATCACCATTGTCAATAATTAATTTTGGAATGCACAACATGAAATTCGAGGATGAATTTTGGATAGGAGTCGGTTCTATAGTATGCAGTACTTCCCCTCTATCCTAGCCAACTGATTTTATGGTATTTGATGTGAGCATTAAGAAAAATTGTCGTCGAAGAAATGTACATTAGACAAAATATTCACAAGGTCTAAAAAAATGTTGGCAGACAAACAATATCTTGCACATATGTGTGATATTCCACAGAGGCTTTATAGGGACAAGGGGTTCAGGACTGCTAGACATATGATGTCAATAAACAGTCCAAAGTGTGCGCTTAGCACCACAGTGCGCAAGGATGTAGCCATACATGATAATAATAATAATAATGATCGCTGCATTTTTATGCACGGCATTACTTACTCCATTTCCCTTTTAAATAATATTCGTATGTTCACTTAAATAAATATGAACATAGGAAGGTAAAGCTTTCCTTCAACCCGAATCGCAAAAACACTGAAACGCCGGAGAAAATGGCAACAGGCACATACCCACATGGCTAATATTGTTTGGTTTACCCTTGGCCATGTCATGATGTTTAGGAATTTCAGGCCTGACCTTTTATATGAGTCAACACTAGTCACAAGATAGTGATTAATCTGCTCTTCTCCTGGCGCTTATGGCCGAAGCTCAAAAGCTGAAGTCACAAAAACACCTACTGCGGGGTTTCACAACAGTGTTACATACGCAGCCGCAAAAATTTCTCCTTCATTACCGTTTATGTAATGTAACTCGAATGTAGAAGTGCACAATGTTACTGCAAAGAAAGGTGGGCACATATAATTTGATTGAATAAAATCCAGTAAATAGAAATAGGTCAGTGAATGTATAATTGATAGGAATAGAATTGATGTAAAAATCATAATTATGGCCAGAATAAATTATTATTTGAAATTGCAAATAGAAAAATTTATATATATGTACTAATAAAATAATCAAGTAAACAATTTCGACTTATGAAGGACAAAAAATTCAGGAGATTCGAAGTGGAGGAAAAATATTGGTAGTCAAAGATGTTACCACTCGACCAAATGTTCTGGTGAAATCTGGGCATTTAAACTGGAACATATAGATTGTGCCCGAGTATTTAGCATCTTTCCAGGGTTTTTAAAACATTTTCAATTGCAAATATCTCGAAAACTAGGGCCTGATGGACACTTTACCAAAAACTTGTAATTAATGAATTTTCGTTTTCTATCAGCCTACGAAGTTTGATTGTGATCTGTCGATTACTGTTGGGTGCCTTCCCTTGTCAGACGAAAATCTCCTTGCATGATCGTAAGCGGAGGAAAAACTATAAGCAAAAATATCCCAAATTAAATTCAGTATCAAATCTTTGATTAAAGCCTGAGATTTAATGAATGAAGAGCAGGCAATCTAATCTGAATATGTAGAGCCACAAATGAAGCTTTCGCGTAGTTGAGTGGAAAATTAAAATTATTTATTTGTATTGTTAGCTTCGTTAGTAGCCGATGAAGTGTAAAAGGAGTTATATCGCTTTCACCATTGAAGTGCTTGTCTGGTATGTACAATCTACTTTTGAAAGTAGGTACACATTTAGCTGGACTCTTCTATAAGCTCTTCTATCAGCTCAATTGTATCAGAAATAACCACGCACAAATAAGATGAATCCAAGGGAGAATAACGATCGTTACTTCATGAGATTAATGGGTATACAAAATACTTAACATGCATCCATCGCACAACATCCGCGAGAGAATCTTATTTTCTCTGTCTTAGGTAGTTATATTATAGGTAGTTATATTATGCCTATGTATGTGATCTTCTAGCGAAATTGTATTCCTCTAATTTCAATATCTGGTGCAAATGATCGGGAAAGTCGCACACTACCTTAGTGTATGGATACATCAATATTACTGATGATTATACATCGCTCATGCTAAAGTTACTATTTCTCGAGTTAGGAAATAATATAGAAAAATGTGATATGAAGCCTCATAGGCTTAGTCCAAACACAGGCACAGATGCTTCATTGACTAATCATTCTTTAGAAAAAAGAACGATAAGTTAGTTGCCGTGATGTAAATTTCTGCGGGACTAAGATGAATGTTGATTCTACCGATTTCCGCCGCAAAAAGATGGAACGACGCGGTGGAAATCGCGAAAATCGGAAGAGTCAACCTCCGAAAAAGTAGTTGTGTTCAACTGTGTGCACCCTGTGGGCATGAAAACACAATTAAATATGAATACTTACATGAATTATAACTTAGTAAATCATGCAAGTACATCACGGGAGTACATCTTAATTTAAGGAAACAAAAAAAAATAGCTGCTTCGCAATGTTTTTGAATGATACTACTTCATATGATATTTGATATAACGAAAAGCCAATTTTTCCGGTCCCATCGACTTTGTAATTTCGAATTTCTACTGTAAAATCAAGGTTTTACTCTTTTGAGGGGGAAGGGATGCTGAAAGCTGTGATAGACGGAGGGATATTGAGGGAGGGGGAAGGAAGAGAAATGGAGGCTGCACGAATATGTATTGATGGGACGAAGATGAGATTGAGTGATTGAAAGAAATTTTCAAAGGAGATTGGGGCCTGTGCTCGTGAAAGTCAAGAAGATGCTTACTCGCTTCCATCTGAATCCACCTTATCCAGTAGATCCACCCTAGATATAATAATCCACTTTTTTCCACTTTATGTTGGAATTTGGGCCATATCTTTTTTAGTTGACCTAATAGTTGAATTCCTAGGTTAGATCAAAATTCCAAATGAACCCCAAATAAACTCCAGTGTATGTCCATTACATATTAATGGCAAAGAAACTCTTCCTAATTTGTAGTGAACCTTTCCATATGTCATGTAAGTTCCTGTTCTTGATTGCTAAAATAATGCATTCCTGCCTCATTTGCAGTATCGAGCTCCAACGTTGAGTAAATCCAAGCGCACTAATCGGGAGAAATATTCTGGTGGTGCCCACTGTTCACCAGTTGTCCACAAGTTGTCTGTGGATGACAGTCCCATCCTCAATAGTATGAAAGCAACAGTTTCTAGTTCCAATAAAGGTGAGTGCCATTGTTCAATCTTTCATTCATATCCTCACAACCATTCATAAATATGTAAAATGATCATTCATACAGTTCAATCTGGGAAGGATGGTTTTTAAAAAATTCTCTCTGACTCGTATACTAACTTAGATTGCTCATTGTTTACTTTGTTTATTCTCTGGCCATCTAAGTTCAGTGTTCACATCCGTTCTTCAAAACTGTGGGTTATGTCACGGCATATGGGGTTTCATAATTTGTGTAAAAGAGTAAAATCATTATTATCATGTTGGGACTGTGTATTTTAAAGGTATTTTAAACATAGGACTGTGTATTTTAACAATTTTTTCCTAAATGATGTTGCCTATGTGAAATTGGTCCAGCAGACTTTTTTTAGCTCATTTTTTATTTTGAAATATTTACCTCGCCAGATATCCCAGCATTTATTTTTTCTGTGATCTTGTCTGACTCACATGTGGAGTAAACGTGGCATATGGGTATTCTTTCTTCCCCTCCCCCACTACCCTCTCAAGAGTGTGCGTTCCCCTGAATAGTCACTACAGAAAATTCCCACAATACACCACCTACTTCTGGCAAGTTTCGTTAACAAATGGTTAATGCAGTTGGAAAAGAGATGGTTCACAGTGCGAACTGCGCCCTTTCTCGACAATACCACTTCGCACGGAAGACACTCCAAGACAGATATTCACACAAAGGTAGAGCGCATCAGCGACTTGCTTGATGGATATTGGAATTTTAGGTGTGTATTTTAGTCCTTTCCCTAGGATCATCATCTCTTCGGGATTGAAGTTGTGTTGAGACAGGTTAACTTCCCTGGAGTTGAAGGAGTGTGTTGCCGTTCCATTATTACCTCGAATGAGTAAATGTGAACTCAGCAGCAACGTCATATCAGCTCAAGGATCGGCTACCGTGTCATCGGGGGAATCAAGGTCACTGGGTCATTGACTGAGGGCAGAGGGAAAAGAGTAGAAGGCCACAAAATGGCAATATTTTTTACATAACCCAAGAAGAACAAGTTTTCTATCCATGCAAAGAGACTTTTAATAATGGTTAAACATTTATTACAGCCAAACACATAGCCCTTAGGCCTACACAGAAGTTCTGAAAGCCATGTCAAATACCATGTTCACTCATTAGTCGCTGGGATGTGAATGTTCATAGTTCAAAAGTCACTTTCGTTTGCTTTGACTTCCACACAGTGTTGGCCAAGATTAATTCTTTTGCCCCAGGGGCTGCACATTTAACCCATGGCCTACGCAGTAATGACGCACGATGTCCAAAGCATCCAGAGCTTCTTTACAGTTCAGGATAGGATTTTGAATGTTTTCACTCACTTGAATGGCTGCTGTCTGTGTCTTCCACCGTAGTGCTTGTTTCACTGACATATTCTAAAATTGAATCTACATCATCTTCATCATTCTGAGAAATTTGAGAGGTTCTTAGGCATTTTTTCTTGTTTCATTGTTTGAATAATCACAAGGAATAGAAATAAGTAAAAGTTCTTATTTTAACTCTTTCAGCCTTCATAATTTTTTATTAATTATTTTTGAATTTTTAAATGTAAATTTAAATGTTTCAATCGTTTGTTCTGAATGGTGACTTAGTGCTTTGAAACTAAGGTGGTAAATAAAAGGTTTAGTGAAGGGGTAACTTCTATGTTCTCACTTCATGAATTAATTGATATCTCAAGGATTACCTGGAGGAATTCATGTTACCATTATCATATTTCAATAATAAATTGTGGATTTTTATTAGTGTTTCATTGGTGGTTTGCATTCTTAACATTAAACATGAGGTGATTTTTCCTAGTTGTTTCAGAAAGCAGGGTGAGGGTAGCATCAAAAACATCCACAGCTCACGTCGCAACCATGACCGCCTCGTCAGCACACCAGTCGGATACTCCATCGAGTGGTGGAGCAGGGAGTACACCCCGAAGAGCATTATCCCCCTCTAAAAAAATTAGTCGCGTCATCCATAACCCTTGGTAAGTTCTGAGGTTTCCCTAGATAATATCAGATCTTCTTTATCGCAGTGTGCTAGTGGCTTTAGAGATGCAATTACGGGGTATTGTATTGCTGCAATAGATGAAAATTGTGACTATATAATCGGCATTATCTCTAAAATGTGGTATGTGCTTGATTTCACTATTGGGAGATTCCACACAAATGACTTTACAAGGTCCAACTGCCTGTCCTCACCTTGCCATTCTCCCACTTCCCCCTCATAGGAATAAGCTCTCTTCTGGGATTGGTGTTGACTCCAACCCTGTAGAAGATTACGACAAGGTATTTGCCAGTATACCATCATTGGAATGTTCCCAGGATAAAGGTAGTGAAGAGCTACTTCAGTGGATTAAACAAGTTAAGGCCTGCCTTAAGAAGCAAAACAATGTTCATTCAAAGGACAGTGAGGAGAGAGCTATTGGTAGGCATATATATTCTCTAGTGGCAACGTGATGTCGAAAATATTAGTGGAATATGCGTGCAGTAGTCCTAAAATGTTTGACCTTTGTTTGATGCAGTATTCTTCTGGTTAAGAGGATGGATGGATGTTCTCTAAACAGAAGTCAGAATATGCCTCATTACTGAAATTAGGTGGTGATAATATTTTTCAGTGAGTTGATGTTCAGTTCATGTCATTCATCATCTTTGTGGTGTTCTTTACAAGTTACCGGCTGACTAAATGCCATACTTGAAGGAGGCCTTGGTGGTTCCATCAATGCCTTGCTCCCTCGGTTTTCATTTGAGCATATGTCAAGCAGTTCTTGCCCTAATTCTAAGTTTATTGACAGTAGGAGTAGTTGATCCTCATTTCACCTGCAACTGCTTTTCATATTCATTTGTCACCTCTGTGACAGTAACGCATGAGATGATTCATAGGGGGATAGTTTTTTACATTTTCTTTGGAGTGATTGGAAAGATAACCTAAGTTTTTCATCATTATTGCCTGAAGAACTCTCTCTTAATGTTGGTCAAGCATTTCAGGAATGCCTGTTTTATTTTGTTGCTATATTTTTGAGTTAGTTGCTTCCCATTCAAATGGTAGCGGGTTAGATGGTGTTAATTTTTGTCCTTCAACGAAGTTGTTTACAGTAAAGTTCTAAAGTATGGACCAAGGGTTCAGCAATATAAACTAGGCTAATCTTTGCCAGTACTTGCTTTGCCAGTGCAGAATGAACGTAATTTTTCAGACTCACCTGATTCCCAGTGGGAGGCAGAGAAGAGGTGCCATTGGGAAATGGAAAGCACAGCTGTTGACAAATGCATGAGGCGAACATTTGTGTACGAGGCTTTGAGCTCATCCAATGAATCAACTGATGGCCAAATGGGAGCGTGTCCCATTGATATCATCTCACAGATCGAGAAAGTAAATGTTCTTTATTGTAAGGAGTCTCAGAAACAAATTAAAGATGGTGATTCTAAGGAGACAAGAGCTGAGACACCTGCTAGGAGTGCTGGGACAGTTTTCAGGCTGGAGACTGATGATGTTCTCCCAAGTTCTTCTGAGCCACAAGCCATTGTAGAAAATAAAAAAATAGAATTGCCAAATCATTTGGTGTCGCAAGTAAAGGAAGAATCCAATGGTCATTTGCACCAGAAAATATTGACATCGTCAATGAGTTGTGGTATTTCCAGTGATGCCACCCTTGGCCCAAGATGCAAAAACATCAATCTATGCATGACTATTCCCTCTGACGTTGATCACCTTGAGGATGTGAGGAAAGGTGAACAAGTGAAGAAGAGGAGATCAAAGCTTCCGGTGCCAATTTCTAAATATTGTGGCCAGCCAAATAATGAAATTTTGAGGACAACTTTGGATGACTATAAGGAAATGATGGACAAGGGTCATTCCTCTGATTTTACGGCTAATATGTCAAATTTTCCTTCTAAAAAGCTAAATAATACTTTCATTTTATCGAAAAAAGCTCTTGAGGAGTGTGGTGGTTTTGGGGGCCAGAGTAACTCCAACAAAACGACTGACAATGAAATTGGAATGGACTCTTTGGAGTGCTCCTCGGACAATGCAAGCCCCCTATTGCAGAAGGGCATCATTCGTGAGTGTGGACCTGAGTTGTTTGAATCAAACATTCCAGCTAATGAGTTCATAGTGCTTGGAAGAAATGCAATCACGAGCAAGAAATCACCGAGGTCGGGTTCATCAAGTGTTGGGGAAGCATGCAGTGTTCCTGTTCATTTGCGCTTGAAAAACAAGGGCTCTAGCCAAGAAACCAGTAATGGTGCAGGGTACTGTCACGATTTTCATGATAAATGTAGTGGTGAAGAAGCCTGTGGTGTCCCTGTTCATCTGCTAGTGAAAAACATTGATTCCAGCCAAGAAAATAGTAATGGTACAGGGTTTGGTGATGATTTAATTGCTAAAGGTAACAGTCAAGAAGCTCTGTTTGAAAATGAAACTTCAAGGAGCCCAATGTTTTGGGAGGATGAAGTGAAATCATCACAAGTTTGGTTCAATGATGCAGATGCTTCCCATTGTCAATCAACTGACAATTCAACATGTTACCAATCAAGGAGGGAATCAGGTGGCTCACTCCATTGCTACTTGAATGTACTTGACAATAAACATGATTCCCCATTGAAGATGAAGGATTTAGCTACTGATCCTTCACCTGTCATCGAAAGTTATGCACACTCAAAAACACCTCTTGGGTTCTCAAATGAAAATAATAACAAATTGGATGAGTCTATTAGTTGCCCAGGAATCAAAGTGCATTACTCAGAAAACGCTGAAGGTGAGAGGCTCCATTGCTCAGCCAAAAATCTTGGCAACTCCAAGGAAAGAGTTTCTCCAGTATCTAGCCTTGTTGAAGATATTAACCTGGAGGATATCTGGGAGCATCCTCAAGCCTCACACATTGGAAATCCTCAGATTTCTGAGGGAGAAAAAGGTGTACTGAGTGGAGAAGTTTTTATTAATTCTCAAAGGAATAATAGGGCACATTCCCATGCATCAAGAATTGTAAGTTCTGGTGATCTTAGCCCCAAGAAAAGATTTAAGGATAATTTTCCAAAAATGCTTGTCGAAAATAAAAAGAATGTAATGCACGGTACTCATCGACAAGGAGAATTGAAAGGGAATTGCTCTGACCAAATGTTAGAAATGTCCATGGACAAGGGGTATCCCACAAGCTTGAAAGGTGAAATATTGAATGACAAATCATTGGGCAGCAAAGATGAAATCAATAGCTGTCATTTTGAGAAGATGATTATGGGAACTCGGTTGCAAGATGATGTGAAAGAGGAGCTGAAGGGTAATGATTTAGTCGTGGCAGAATATGTAAACTTACCTGAAAGCATAATCAGAAAATATGGAATGTTTCACAGGCAGGATGCCAGTTCTATCTCTATGCGACGTACATTACCTGAAAGAAATGTCAGGAACAAAGGCATCCGTGAAAATTTGTCCTTACCTGATAACGTGCTCTCATGTGAAAGAGGTCAAGATCAAGAACATGCGGGGGGCTCTTCTGTATCATCAACATATTCTAATTCTGCATATCTCTGTGGCTACCCAAGCACCTCATCTGACTGCGAGCCAAAAGAAGTAGATAGCCTGACGTCAGTACTTAGTAAATATACTAACTCTTCACATGATCCACCCAAAGGCAGCCTTCAAAAGTCCAATGGCCTCAGCTGTGATTGTTCAGCCATGTCTACCGCAGAGAGTTTGGCAGCTTTGAATAAACCTTGTAGAAAAAAGTTAAAGAATCGAAAGCATAAGGGAAAAGCCAATGTGGAGACTCTTATGGAAAAAGGTGAAGCAGAGAGCAGTTTGATAGAACAGCGATCCCCATCAGCATTTTCCGTCGGGTCTCATGATAACAGATTTATAATTGAGAGCAACACAAATGATGACGAGATGTCCACGGGTTACCTACCTAAAATTCGGGTAGGAAATGATTTTGCAGGTACAATTTCTTCTGGAAATAGTGTTCAAAGAGTGACTAATTCCCAGCACAAATGGCTGAACCTCATCAGGAATATGAGTGAATCAGAAATTGGTTGTGTTGAATCCGTGGAAAAAGTCATGGAGATGATGCCTGACAGCAATGAAAGTGTATCACTCCAGAGAAAAGGTAATGGAAAATTCCATTATTACTCATTCCTCACTAATGTTTTAGCAGAAATTTAGGGTTAGACATCCCACCCTAATAAAATTTTTTTCCTGTAAAGGCATTGCGAAGAAATCCTGTACCTTTGGTTTGACTAGCAGTGACCTCATGGAAGCAGAGAATAGGGTTAAAGCAAGGTTATTCGGTGCAAATCGGAAGGATCGCCCTATCCTATTTCAGAAATTCAATTCATCTCCACTTGCTCGGAGCCCTGCTTGTGGTAGAAAGACGGTGCCTCCCCTCTCAATGAGAGCTGACCTGCCCGAGATGGCTTCCAATGGCCAAACAAGACGTCCCATTCCCTCCAGCCCAGTCTTCCCACAGCCTGACCCAAAGCCTCTTCTCTCCTTTCCTTTCAAAAGGTCAGAAGCTTGCATTTATTCTTTCTTACGCAGTGATAGATGTTGGCACTGTTCTTTAGACTCAAGCCGACAGTCTTCACTTCCCAGACAAATCATCTTATACTTCAACAAAGAACTGATCTCTGTAAAGCGTATCTTTTCTGTGATTTTATTGCCTTCATCTTGAATGGAAGTGAAATTTCTATGTCCTAGAGATACCAGAGTAAAATAGTATTAATAATCCATGCCAACCTTTGAATACTCCACTTATAACTAGGTAAATTTTATCATTTGTTCATTAATACTCCTATTCCTCAAATAGTGCTGTTTTGCATTAATACTGTAAAAAATTTAGTACCATATTGTTCCCATTAATGCTGGCTCTTCACATTAGTGCTCTCCGAAACTTTCATGGCCTTTTTAAAAAATTCAAAGTGATTGCTGCAGCCGATACAGAAGGTGTTAGTAACTGCAGTAGCCATATCTGCCAAAATTATTCCTAAAAGACATCTCAGCAGTTGTATTCCAAACTTTTTCCTTGATTTCCTATGGAAGCCTTAGTTTTTATTATAGCTGACGGAGTTGAGGGTATTCTGCCTAACATAAGATGTTGCAAATGCCATGTAAGTCCTAATTTCAGGACGAATCATTATTATGGTCAGAAATCTATGCTGAGGAAATGGTAAGAGAGGCATGGGATGAGCTAGATGTGGGAATGAAAGTAGGAGGCTAGTGGATAAAGTCAGTTAGATTCGCGGACGACCAGGCGTTGGTCAGTCAGTCATCGAAAGGATTGGAAACTTTAGTATGTAGATGCATTGCAAAAGCAGTATGTAAAATAAGGGATGAAGATTAATCTTAAGAAAACAAAAGTAATGAGATTCTCTAGGACAAAGAAAGCGAGGCTGGTGATCAGAGTAGGAAGTCACAAACTGGAACAGGTAGAACAATTGATTGAATTGAATTGACAGATGTCTGGTTTGATGTCTGGACAGATTGACTGGCTGTCTATATGACTGTGGTGGTGGTGATCCTCCTGAGCCCGTGAAAGTTTGACTGGAACAGTTGGGCACGTGTCTTCGACCTTCCACAGTGATCGAGCATTTGGGTAATAATTGGAAGTACGTAGCACTACGGCCAATGCGGAATCCTACTTTTTTATTTAACTCCAAACTTAATGTATCACAATAATTCTTGGTCATTTTAAAGATCTCAGAGATTTTAATACCTTCGATTAAAGTCACATCAGAAGCATGACATTTAGCTGGCACATATGCTGCATCGGACACGCCTGAGGGGTTTAACTGATTCGGGATTCGGAGTTGTTCATAGATAAAATATTATGATGAATAATTATAATATGTAATGAACTTACCTTGGTGAAAAAGTTAAGTAGGCCAGCCTTCTTTTGTGTAGCTCTCTGCAATTCATCCTCGACTCTCTTCAGTATAACTTTTTCCAGCTCTGTATACGACTTTGCACTGTTTTTATTATCTCGCCAAATTTCATTAACTTCATATTGTACATTTTGTGAAGCTAAGTCCGGATGAGACTTTTTATAACCCTCGTAAAGTTTCTGGTACAATATGTGGTGATTAGTTGACGGCAGTATTTATACAATATTACTAAAATCACAAAACAAAAAAGAACAAAACGTGAATTGCACAGTCTCCCGCACTCACACAGACAAATAAGTAGACATCTTATTACAAATGGCATTCCATACTTACTTTCTCAAACAACCGGGAAATTGAAAATGGTCACTCGAGCGACAGTTTCACGGGCTTAACCCTCTGCCTTCTGAAGTTTAAATGCTCAAATCCGGGCCCTAATACCTCTCAAGTTGCCCTGCTCTTGTTTTCCCCGACCAAGGGAGGCTCAGTTACTTTTAGTTACAAAGTTGTGCCATTTTACTGATGCATGAACTGTGGGAGAGCATCTCATTTACTCTCTGAGAGCAATCTTTCACCCATTTTCTCCTCTAAGTGACAATGTATTCAACGATTTATTCCATATACCATCCTTATGATACTACATTCTGATTATTATGATACTACATTATGATACTCATCCGATTTATTCCATCCTAGATGATACTACATTATTCTTTGTAATCATCCTTTAGATGACTCACAACCTCGGGCGTTTTCAATTTAGTAGATATTATTTGGAAATTCATTATAGCAACCAGAAGCACTCCAAAGATACACAATGCGCTCTACTCGACCACTCCTCCTTTCTTCACTAAAGAGTAAGACCTTCTTACGTAAGCAATGCTATGACCCCCCTCCCCCTAGGGGGGTTCATATGTAATACTTTAAAGGTCCCTAATGCAAAAATTCAAAATAATAAATTAATTTAAATTAGTATAAATTACTTATAAAAGATAACTTCGGGACGTTTCATTATTACATGCTGGTGTTACAGTTCTCAAAACTTTAGGGAATTGCAATTGGATCTTATCTAATCATAAAAGTGAACTCCAGCAATCGTGTTAGAATCGGAAATTTGGTCATGCTATGCAAGTACGTTCACAATTGGTTGGTCATATTAGGGGGAAAATCGTGTTGAACGACTGCGAGGAATAACTGTAATGAGGTGAGTATTAATTAATTAACTATAATGCCCTTGATCCCCATTTAACATATATAATAGATAGTGCATTGAAAATGATTGTGAAATATCTAGGAAAAAAACAGAATAGTTCCCAGGAAGACTTGGTGAAACTCAGGAATTTTATTTGTGTGGCCATCCTGAGACAGGCATTTCATCATCTTCATTCTCGCTACTGCTGGAATCGGCTCCACACTTTTCACCAATCTGAATACCTAATTTCATCATAAAATTCAACATAACCTTCAAATGATACTCTGGATTCAAGGCTTGCCATTCAGCGTCAACAAATCCACTTTCTATGTCACAAATTACATATTTCATCTTGCCGTTTATCTTCGAGTACCAATCGATTCGATTATAAGTCTTCTTTTTCAGCCAAAAATACCAACCAAAATCGGTAGCTCAAGTATAAATTGAAGTGAGAAAATGGTTTTATCTCGCTGTTTCTGATTTAAAAATTCGAACCTGGGCACATGGTCAAATATTGAAGTATAGAGTGACGAATGTTGACGAAGATAGCAGGGTTGCAGTAAGAGGCCTCGAATACGTGGGGGAGTCGTAGAAATTGAAAGAGTGAGAAAAACGTGTAGAATGAGGAATAAGTTTTGTTGCAGTATGATTGTTTTTAGTGAGTGAGGAGAGTGTCATTGTAGGCACAGCGAATGATGTACGTAGTAGGGAGGGTTTTGAGTACTCTGGCGTGAATATGAGGCAGTGGAGCTCTCATTTGGTGTTTAGTTATTTGCCCCTAGAATTACCATTCGGGTCCTATTCTTAAAACTCATGCTGAGGAAGATGCAAGTGTTTGTTTCTCCTCTCATGGTGCACGGGTAACTGGTGGCCGTAGTCACAGCCGAGGCCTAAGTATAATATATGGTAAAACTTCAATTTTATGCACCTTCATTTTGCGTTATTCTCAATTTTGCATGGCGGCAATAAGGTCCGGCCGGGAAGCATAGGGTGTTTCAATGGTAAACACTTGATTTTATGTAGTTTCTCGATTTTGCATAATTTTTTGTTTTTACGCAGTCATACTTTGGTCCCTACGTTCAAATTTTCCCCCTTTTTACGTAGTTTTTCAACACTTTTCCTAATTGTGAGCAAAGCTAATGAGTATGACAGCCAACCCCAACATGTTAGGAAGCATATCTAACTATGTACGTACTCCATTTTCCTGCAACATGCGCAGAAATTACGGCATTAAATGCTCAGTCATCCGAAATAGGTATGTAACATTATTTTGGCAGTAATTACAAGCATAGGTGTATCTAGAAGTGTCTGAAGGGGGGGGTCACCACCACTGAAGGGGGGGGGAGGGGTTTACGTGGGGGGTATGAAGGAATTCCATACCCCCCATGTTAACTTTTTTTTATTTGGGGGTTACAACCCCAAAAACCCCCCTGGATACGCCTATGATTACAAGTATGTATGTCATACTCCATGTTGGAATAGTATGCCATACATTTGCAGACTGTTTTGTTATGCCTGTTGCTCATGGCAAAATTTTCTATGAAAGAGTTTTATAAGAATTTTTATTGAAACTTTTATGAATCGTACATAAAACGTACTTGCTTGCTCACGGTAAAACTATTCATAAAACCGCACTGTTGACCAATCTGCCATCTATGAGATGCTTTGCGAACACTTGAAGTGATAAATGAACTCTCTTTTGGATTACTGTTTGGTTAAAAACTATGTGTATAGTTTATTTACTTCCTTTCTGATCACCCTCAACGGCGCTAAGGCTTTGTTTATGTGTCTACGCTCTTATTGTACTTAATATGAGAGTATGAATGATCAGGCAAAAGCATTAATATGCAGCAATAATTGCCATGAATTGATAGTTCCATGAACTTCCAGACACGTTTGTTTACTTTTTCCTTGTTTGGCTTCCAATGGATACAAGATTATCAACGCGATGACCGGAACATCTAATTGGTTGTTGCATAAAACAGTTTTATGGAAATACAGTAAAACCCCCGTGCAATGAACACCCATACAGCGAAATTTTAAGGAAAACTCCCTATTTCGAAGTCATTGGCCCGGTCCCGGACCCTTCCAATGGACAATGCACGCAAAAAAACCTCCTGTAACGAACCTCTCTAACTACGAAAACTCCGTATATCGAAGTCTGCGCTTGGGCCCAAAACATGAAAAGTGCCCCTCTAGAACAAATTATTGAGAAAAAAAATGTAGCATTCTTCATTTACAGGTAATTTTTCCGTAGACATTTACGTAATAAGCAGGAAGTAGAACCGCAGCGGGGAGTACTGCGTCTTAGCCCTTGCGCTCCGGGCTTCGAAAATGTTCCCATCCGAGACCTACAGAGCAGAGGGCATGAAGGAAACTTGACGCTCTGGCTCCGTGAAGGCTCGTTTACACGTTTCTTATGGTGGGAACCATCAACTCTGACGGTTCCCACAATAAAAAACGTGCAAGGGAAGCCAAAGCTCAGCTCCGCGTTAGCTGAGCCGGGTGATAGTTGGGTGGATGAGTAATGCACCAAGAGGGGATGGGGAATATCAGTGCCAGCCGGCGAGCCATAACCCAATACAGAAAGGTAATCTGAGATTTCTGAGGGCCTATTCTCTAACTCGAAGCATCGAAGCTACTTCCGTAGCCCCAATAAGCTCCCACGGTAACCTCACGAAGCGCGGCCTCCGAATACCCTGCTTAAATATTGGCCATTTTATAACGCTTATCAATCTATAATTATCCAACGCACGGGTATGTTTCTTACATTAACTAAATGCGGATTCCTTGCACTTTCACTGGGTTACTTTGTCATTTTCGCCATTTGCAGGATTTCTCACAAAAAAAGATATTAACTGGAGTGACGGAAAGCCATATTTACCTTCGGTAAGTAACGTGATTCCAGCCTATAATGGGATACTTATTGGGCCGTGGTAGCGTGTATCACCTTCGCATTTCTTTTGAAAGCTTCATCTTCGTATATTATTTAAATGATTTGAAGCAACTAGTAATTGACGAAAGCAAATAGCACGAATAATATTGAATCATATCATCGACATGAACCCTAATTCCCGAATATATTTACGAACAATCTTATTTCAATTGATCAAAACAGCCAAGATGGACGTCGTGCTTACGTATTCACGAGATTGTTCTCGAGATTATGTGAGCAAAAATAAAACATTTTAGAATTTTGCTCACATGATTTTTAATGCGTGGAATTTTTCGCTAAACACGATGCACAAACATCTTCACCGTCTAAAACGGCCTTTTCTGGTTTCACCAGTTTTATCCACGGAAAAACATTGAGACGAGCTTTCCCATTGGTTCTAAGAATGACGTCACCAGAAATGAAGTTTCCGCGGATTTGGTTTAAAAATGTTCACATACCCGCCTTTCGCCAAACCTCTCTCCACTTTCCATTGCGTTCTTGAGAAAGCTCCCGCGAGTTAGAGAATACGGTTGGTAGCCACTGCATCGGTAGCTTCGAGATAGAGAATAGCCCCCCTGATCTGATCTTGTCAGAGTATCTTTCTGTATTGGGTTACGGCTGGCTGGCACTGACTGGTATTCCCCCCTCCCTTCTTGGTGCATTACTCACTCCACCCCACTCACTCATCCACCCCACCTCATTCGCTAAGGTGCAGGTGGTGAGGATGGAGCTCAATTTTCCATTTTTAAATCGTATCAGATTACTTTTCCGTATTGGGTTACATTCCCGCGACCCCATGAATGGGAGGAGCTCCATGTTTTCCTCTAAAATGGTTTCAAATTACCTTTCGGTATCGCATTTTATTTTGGGAGAGGCAGGTGGACGGTTATGGTAAGACTGTCCACCTGCCTGTGGACCGTGTTCATTCCCGTCGGCGATAAATTTTTTCATGTTTATTTTCTTTGTTTTTCCTTCGTGGAATTCTATGTTAACATCCAATATTTACTATTCTATTCAAAGTTTATTTTTAGCGAGTGGAAATATTTTTTTTCCCGAATATCATAGGGCTTATTTTTTTTTTAAGTCAAAATTAATTTCTTTTACTTTCCATTTTCTTTTCCGTTTCCCCATTTTTTCACCACGCAAACTTCATTTGCAAGACCGCCTGTTGATATCATAATTATACAATAGTCAAAATAATTGTTACATCATTATTTATAAGACCCACGATCAAAGATCCCCGTTTTCTTGTTTTGTCGTGCATTGAAAAAAGGAGGGGAAAATGTGATTGGCTTATCTACTAATTTCTGTAATCGAATCACCATTTCACGATCTAAAGACATACAAATAAATACATTGTAATAAGGCTCATGTTTTAAATGACGAGAGTGACCACTTTCAGAATATTTTCATTATTGTATAATTATGATATCAACAGGAGGTCTTGCAAATGAAGGAACAAATCAAGTTTGCGTGGTGAAAGAATGGGGAAAACAAAAAAATTTCGCGGGAAAGAAAAAAAATAAGCCCTATGGTATTTGCAAAAAAAATATTTCCACTCGTTAAAAAAAACTTTGAATATAAAAGTAAAAATAAGATTTTAACATAGAATTCCACGAAGGAAAAACTAAGTAAATAAGCATGAAAAATTTGTCGCCGACGGGAATCGAACACGGTCCCTCCGCACCGCAGACCCGTACGCTGATCAATGGACCACACCACCCTTGATGCTGATAAATAGTTTTTATAACATCTATAAATGTTTAAACGCCTTTTTTGTTTAAACTATTGGATTTATACGCCCATATGTTGGGTGATTCATGAAAGGCATTCGGAGTTCTATATGCATACGAATTTTCATCTAGATCTGCGACCCGTTTATCGGACACTCCCCTTGTTAGGAGGGCGAAGTATTCAAAACTTCATTGGTTGGTGTTCAACCAATGAGAGCGAATTTTTATCTACTCTGTACACATCCCAAAGGAAAATCTGGAGTTCCCTCTCTACTCGATCCAAATATTGCTATTGCCGTCTTAACCTTGATGGATGTGGTCTGTTAACCGGCAAGTGGTGCGTTTCCTCGAGATCGCCTTAATATTTGCTCGCTCGATTGCTTGAGGATACCTTTTTTCCCAGAAATCGCAGCCGAAAATGAGGGTGCGCCTCTTACACGAATTTTTTATCTGCCAGCCTTCGAGCCTCGGTCACGATATGAGCGGCGGGCGGCAGAGCAGTATCGCGGCAGGGCGGTAGTGGCCACGAAACGAGCAGTCATTCGACATAAGATAAGTTTATTATATTCGACCTAAGATAAGTTTGTATGTTCATTTACGAATCACTCTCCCAGTTTCCGGTTGGACTGCGCACTGTTCTCCTGACTGCTTTTGGCCTGCGCCTAGCGCCAGGGGGAGCGTGCGAGGTCCTGATTTGTTCTGTGACGAGTGCTACATGCATGGTGTGGAATCACCCCGTGCCACACACCCTAGTGGTGTCTTGCACGGTACATTGTAGATGTAGATGAAGTTCAGAATCAGAAATGGCAGTACATACTGTCAGAAGACAACGTTCTCGGCCGACATTTTGCCACAGAATGAGTAGAACGGCACAAGAAAAATTTGATATCTGGGATTGGCGGCAAGCGGCACATATGCTGCTCACGTCTATCATGGCTGGGTTCGAGTGTGTTCCATGTCAAACATTAGGAACATAAAACTCAGCGTTGCCACTCTTTCACTCGCCTACCGCCGCGCCGCTCGTATCGTGGCCGAGTCAAGTCCCTGGAGAGCTGAGTGACCTTGGTGCTTGGCGTGAGTCATCAAGGGGAGGGTATCATTCGCTCGCTTGTTTACGGGGGACGCAGTTGCCTAATAACTTTAAAAACTTTTTGTTTGACAAGGCAAGGGTGTGGGGTGCAATTGGGGGACAGCGATTGGCCGCGCGACAAGTGCAAGCACTGGAATTTTCCACCCCCCTAACTTTCTCATTTTCTGTCACCGGACAACTTTGAGTGACTCCACTGTATGCACCTGCCTTGAGCTCAACTGAGAGAATTCTGTGAATGTTAACATTTGTGCATGCGTCAACATAGGTCAGTGTTGTTCCAAAATGAACAAGGGCAAAAACTTGTGGTCTTTCACGGTAGTTGAAAAAATTAAAGTCCTTTAAGTCATCAAAGACGCTGAGGATGTAGGAAACCGCACTGCCGGACTAAGGCATGGTGGGCCGGAATCGTGCATTAGAAGATGGAGGAAGGATAAGGTTGCACTATTCCATACCAATAGGGACAGAAGGTCTTTTCGGGGAAAATCTACGAGCTGTGACAGGACATGCGCGGGCGTGCCACCGTATTGCGACGCCCGTCTCACTAATAAGTTAGCCGTTTTTTTGTAAATCATGAATTTTTTTTATTTTGTCATTCGTTGAAGATTTTTGTTGGACCATATTGAAATAATAAATGCTTTAAATTCCATAGACAGTTATGATTTCTTTCAAAGTTAGATTTTTTCAGGTTTTGATGTCGCATCTACGCCTTATCGTTCATTTTTTACGCGGCTGACGCTTGGGTATTTTGCATTTAACGTGTTTGCATTCCCACTCGTCATCGTTTACAGCAAAATATAATTTGTAAAAGTTAATCCACGTTTTAAAAGGCCACTTACAGCGACTATGACTTGTGCATTAGGAAAACGGTGGGGGGATTCGGATTTATAAATCAGAGCTCGATGCGACTGTCCGCACTTACCAACTAAACACGAATTGTAGCGAGGTCGGATTTGTTTTGTTTTAATGAATATCAATTACTCCACTCATTCCTAAGGACAATAAACAATGCAAGAATTGTAGGGCTAAGGCTACAAGTGAATACCGTACATTCTCGTGTACGACGCGCACCTTTTTCCCCTTTTATCAGCGTCAAAAAATGGGGTGCGCGTCATACACGAGGATGCGCGGCTTACTCGAGGATATCCATTTTCAATGGTATTTATGTTTAGCCAAAGAAGCATGACGGCCAAAAACTTCCCTAATATTACTTTGTTTCATGTTCGTGTCGTTTTTATAAAATTAAGAATGTCATTGATTACGCAAGATAGTACAAAATATTTGTACAAAGCGAGCATCCACCAAGAATTGGACTGAAGTTGATTACATTGAAACATGGAATCAGCAAGCTCTCAGCTGAGACCACTTTGTAGCGTTTCCATTGCTCGGCCGCGCTCGGCCCACCTGAATAAATTCCGAGACGCATATTCTGTTTCACGTACATAGTAGTTATCCTTCATTTCATCCCGTTTGCATGGTGCGCAAGGCAGTTGCTTTAGTTTGTGGCTACCAATTCAAACAGTGAATTAATTGTTTCTTTAGTGAACATTTATCAAAATGAACAGTGGTAAAAGACTACGCTCATTCAGTGCTCGCGAGAAACTAAAGATTATAAAAGAAGCGGAAGAGATCGGCAATCGTGCAGCAGGGCGTAAATTTGACATGCCGGAATCTTGTATACGAGACTGGAGGAAGAAAAAAGATTCACTTCTTTCTAGTAATAGTGAAAAAAGAGCATTTAGAGGAAAATCTGCAAAATATCCTGGCATAGAGAAACAACTTTCGGCGTTCATTAGAGACAGATGCCAATTTGGGTTGGCATTGTCGACAGAAATGTGCCAGATGAAAGCCCTGCAGATAGCGAGAGAGCTTGGTGTAACCTTCGATGAATTTAAGGCTAGTAGGGGTTGGATGCTGAGATTTTTTAATAGGAATGGGCTTTCAATAAGAAGGAAAACAACTATATCGCAGCGCTTGCCTGAAGCATACGAAGAAAAGCTGGTGAGATTTCAGAGGTACGTTATCAACCTTAGAAAAATGTATTCTTATTTGTTAGGGCAAATGGGGAATGCTGATCAGACCCCTGTTTACTTTGAAATGCCATATGACACTACAGTGAATGAAGCTGGAGCAAAAACAGTTCAAGTACGCACAGCTGGTGCAGAGAAACAAGGTTGTACCATCATGCTAACAGTATTGGCGGATGGAAAGAAGCTTCCGCCATACATTATGTTTAAACGGAAAACACTGCCAAAAAATGTGAAGTTCCCACCAGGAATAGTGGTCCGGTCGCAAGTAAAGGGTTGGATGAATAATGATCTTGTTCTGGACTGGATTAAGTGTGTGTGGGAATGACGTCCGGGTGCCCTTCTTCAACTGCGTAGTATGCTATTGCTGGACAGTTTTCGCGGCCATCTTACGGACGACGTGAAGACACGCTTGAAAGAGGGAAAGACTGACCAAGTGATAATTCCAGGAGGAATGACTTCTATGCTTCAACCACTCGATGTTTGCGTCAATCGCCCCTTCAAGTCTCATCTGAAGAGGTTGTATTCAGAATGGATGGCAAGTGCCGTTCATGAAACAACACCAACGGGATGAATTAAGAAGGCCGGCCTTGTTCAAATATGTCAATGGATTATTACCTCATGGAATTTAATTTAAGAGGACTTAATCGTTCGGAGTTTTAAGAAATGCTGCATTTCAAACAAATGTGATGGTAGCGAGGATGGTATGGTTTGTGACAGCGGTGAGGATGAAGAGAGTTCTGCTAGCGAGGATTTTAGCTCTGACGAAAATTAAAAGTTAGTACCAATTTTTTTGTTTTCCACACATTCCTTGCCTTTTTCAATTTGTATGAGTTTTAAATCAATATTTATATCATACTTCGCAGGTACATTTTCAAGTCAATCATTAATGTTGCTTCCCTATTAATGGCGGCCATAATCAAGACTAACAACATTGACGCTAAATCATTCAATTTTGTATTTTGATCTATTGTTCTGCTGGTTTTCTGTGAAAAAAATGAATACTGTTCCATTGTATTCAGAAAATGCTGTTACTTTTCTCGAAAAGAATATATATTATTCTTTGCCAAATTTTTCAAAATAATTTTTTCCCCAGAATTCGTCACCCAAAAACAAGGTGCGCGTCTTACACGGGGGCGCGTGGTACACGAGAATATACGGTACTTGCCTCCGACGTCCATACATGCTTATGAAAAATGCCATGTAAATTATAAGAGAATATCGCAAGCGGCTTTGATAATGGCCGAAAATTCGAAGTTAGGCCCGCAACACCTCACAATTGGAGAAAAAAAGCCCCAAAATTTTTTCTTCAACTTCGACGCATAAAAAGAGGGGTGCGCCTCTAACACGCGTTAACGGCATCGTCAATGCATTATCATCTGAGATTGCCATTGTGACCTCAGTGCATTGCCGACTGCCAAGTTTTTACTCGTGGTAACTAACTCGCCCCACCTAAATTCCATCCTCGTTTATCGATATCTAGTATATTCTGGTCACGAACATAGATATTTACCTGTATTTCAATGGGATTCCAATAGTGCGTTTTATTTCGGAAGTCTAAATGGCAATATGTGCTCTTTCAAGCAAAATTGCTGCATAAAACTGCCAATTGATATTGAATTAAATTATTGCACTCTAAGAATAATATCGACTAGATACTCAGAAAAATTATGGAGCACTTTAAAATACGTAATCCTTATGCATTAATTTTGGCGCTCCTTTACTTTCAGACCGTAACTAAACTAAGCGATGATTTTAGAGCAGAATCGACGTAAAAACAATAATTTCAATTAGAAATACGCAGATTGAAAATAACGCGGTGATAGCCACGGTATTTGATGGTAAACAATAAAAATTGTTTATCATCACTTTTGGTGAATGGTGAATTGGTTTTAATGGTGAATAAAGCAATATTGAGATATTTACTCGACTTGCATCGTAAAGCACGCGGAACACTTGGATGCCCCTTTGGAGACGCAACCCGCACACCACCTCCATACATCGAAGTCATGATTTCGGTCCCAACAAATTCGTTGTATGGGGGTTTTACTGTAGAACCGGACCTATTCCGTAAGATGTTTTATAAAACTAGGTTTTTAAAATCTTTTTATCGTTTGCAAGCTCATTTTTTTAAATCTAGTAGATTTTATAAAACGTTTTACTGAATATTTTACCATGAGCAACAGACATTAGTTTTTTTCTGGTTTTACCAAAGTTAGGAGCGTGGTATCACAAAGTCTTGTATTGTGGTGATATGACAATCGATATTTTACTCTTAAATATCATAGGAGCAATGAAAACTATAGACTGCATATGTCCAAATATGCCCCTCATTTTGACCATGATTATGTCGAATTCTAACTTATTATTCAGTGGAATTTGATACCACTTCCTGCAATTAGTTGTGGCCATTCTTATTTTTTCTTTGTTGTTTTCACTTCTAGTTCTGCCGAAAAGAAAGTTAGCGAGACTGGTCCTGTGGCCACACCACCTTCTCGCCAATCCATGTACGATCCCTTCAGCCGTGCCGAGATGCAGTTGAAGGAGCTCCTCTCAGATGAGGGCGCGGAAAAGAAGCAATTGGTGGGAGCGCAGACCCCAGTGGCCACAAATCCTCCCGATGGTCTGCCCACGATCCAGAATGGTGTGGGTGAAAAACTTGAGAGTGTCTCGCCAAAGACCAATGGAAGTTCCATCATCCAAGATGTTTACTGCAACCAGAAACAAGCCAAGGAAGTAGAGTTACCTGACCTGTGAGTTTATTGTAGTGTATGCAGATATGCGGACTATACGCGGCAAACACTTCAGAAACGAGAAAATATTTCATTCCTCCTACCTCTCTAAAAAGTGAATAAAAACTGATATATGGTTCGGAGGAAAGTTTTATTCATTAAAATTTGCAAAAATGCTAGATTGACATACTTGACCAAGATATTACCTTCGGGAATGTAGTTCCACGCAAACACAGGGCTGCTATCTTCTCCGGTTAACAGGTGGAAATAAAGGAGCGTACTTCAACACCTGTAAGATCGCCTCAGAAAACAGCTGACTTTGGCTTGTCGGAATCATAAGAGCACATATCACCAGCATTTACGATTATTAAAACATATAATAGTTATCCATTGTCCTTGGCAGTAATAATTATGCGTGGAATACTATCTGGAAACATAATTGTTACAAGCAAGTCCAAACATCACAGTTGTAAGTTCCGAAACTTCCTAAATGAATTCCATCAACATACGGGTAATATCTTCTACCGTACTTCCATCTAGTGGCAGTATCGGGAACTTGTTGATAGTGAATACCGTGATTAATACTGACTACGCTCCTTGCTGCGTCATAGACACATGATTTGTAGTACATACCTTTCGTGCACATCGAAATGAATCATCTTTGACCTTTTTTCATTATATATACTCTTTGAAACAATTACAAAATACAATAGAATACGTAGACTACTTAAAATACAGGGCATCAAGTTGTTTAAACATGTTTAAACAACTTGATTACCCCTTGATCCAAGGACTGCAGAACACTCGTCGTGTTAGGCGGCAATAAGATGATTTTCACATTTCTAAGTTCAATTTGTGGATGGGCAGGGCAATTGTCAATGAACAATACTACTTTTCTATTTTTCCCGCCAATCCTAGCATCGAACGCGCGTAACCATTGCGAGAATAAATTTGATGTCATCCAAGCATTTTTATTCGATTCGTATGTGCACGGTAATGTTTTAATTCCCTTGAAGCATTGAGGATGAGTGGATTTCGCCACTACGAATTGTTTTACCTTGTCAGAGCCATCCATATTCGCACACAAAAGAACAGTCAACTGCTCTTTACTTTTTTTCACTCCTCTGCAAGGGTCCTCTTGAGTGGCTAGTTTTGTCTGGAAGGAGGTTATAGAATAGACCTGTCTCATCCACATTGTAAATATCACATGGGCTGTAATTCTTCATATAACTTTGTAGGACAGGAGTCCAGCCCTCCACAGCACTTATATCGACACTCGTGGAATCCCCGGATAAATTATGAAGAGATATTCCCTTCCTGTGCTTAAAGCCAGCAAACCAGCCAATGGAACATTTAAAATAGTCAATACCGAGCCTCTCACTCAGATACTCCGCTTTTGCCTTCATCAATGGGCCACTTATCGGAATGCCGGCTGCTCTCTGCTGGCAAAACCACGAGAAAAGGGCAGATTCTAACTGCAGATGTTCCCCTGCTCGCAAATGTTTCTGGCTGCTTGGTCATCCTTCTTGAAGCACTGCCGCAATAATTTTCTCCTTATTCTTCAAAATGGTGAATAAGGTCGAGGAAGATATGCCCAATCGCCTCCAAATCACGCTTTTGGACCCCTCGCTGCTTTCGCATTCATTAATAATTTGTAATTTAGTTTTCAGATCTAACGACTTTCGTTTCCCAGCCATGATGTTGCAATAGTCGCATTGAACTTAAACAAAAGCAGGAGCGCGGGAGAATGACAAAAGAACAATGAAATGCACGAACTTACGAGAAATTAAACAGTGCGCATACGGGCATACCGTGAATGTCCGAAATGAACATTTGACCGTCAAATTGTTCGGGAAAAAATGCTGCTAGCCATATAAATCCAATGACAGAAGATATGAGCACAAGTTTTTGCACGTTTGCCGAGATTGAAGGAGACATTTGCCGCTCGTAATAGTAAACGACCCCAGTGGAGGCTGGTTGTTGTCCTCGCTAATACCAATTTATTTTACATGCAAATCATAGGGTTTTAAATTGTTCTTTGGCCAACCCTCGCAAATTAGAGATTCTCGTTATATGCCCCACACGTTATATGGAGCTTCTACTGTATATCAATTATATTTACTTATATGTAAATTTATTATTTACTTGAAGAATGTTGTAGTCCAAGGTTTTTTGCACCCTCGGCAAGTCCATGGCTCCACCTCTTTTTGCTCTGACAATTTTAGCAATTGATGTAATCATAATGAATCTTTTATCAATATTTTGTTGGATTATTATTTTATATATACAGTAGAAAATCGTTAATACGAAGTCAGTGACACCAAAAAATTGACACTTCATATTTTTAAGTTTCATATATTTGAGCCTTTATGATAAATTGCAAAAAAATATAAATTTTTGTTTCCCTGAACTTTTGTGGTTTTTGACTCGGTTTTAAATTGATTTTTAATTGTTATTTTTGAAAGCATTCTTAATAAATGCCTTTATATCATAAATTTTTCACCTCGTAGTTCCCTATGCAAATGAGTTAAAGTTGGCAATCATAGTGTTAACTAAATTTCTGCCCAGTTTTGAAAATGTATATGAAACAAAAGTTGCACAGTTTTGTATAAGTGATTTGGACAGGATTGGTGTGTATACGTATATTAAAAGGCAGGGATTGTAATATTTGATATGTTGGCCAAACTGACATGCAAACGCACCACTTGCCGGTTAACAGACCACATTCATCAATGTTAAGACGGCAATAGCAATATTTGGATAGAGAGGTTACTCCAGATTTTCCTTTGGGATGGGGACAGAGTAGATAAAAATGGGCTCTCATTGGTTGAACACCAACCAATGAAGTTTTGAATACTTCGCCCTCCTAACAAGGGGAGTGTCCGATAAACGGGTCGCAGATTCGTGTCGCAGATCTATGTTAAAATCTAATTTTTACTTTTCTATTCAAAATTTTTATTTTAATGAGTGGAAATATTTTTTTTGCGAATACCATAGGGCTTATTTTTTTCTTTCCCGCGAAATTTCTTTGTTTCCCCATTCTTTCACCACGCAAACTTGATTTGTTCCTTCATTTGCAAGACCTGTTGATATCATAATTATACAATAATGAAAATATTCTGAAAGTGGTCACTCTCGCCATTTAAAACACGAGCCTTATTACAATGTATTTATTTGTACGTCTTTAGATCGTGAAATGGTGATTCGATTACAGAAATTAGTAGATAAGCCGATCACATTTTCCCCTCCTTTTTTCAATGCACAACAAAACAGGAAAACGTGGATCTTTGATCGTGGGTCTTATAAAAAATGATGTAACAATTATTTAGACTATTGTATAATTATAATATCAACAGGAGGTCTTGTAAATGAAGGAACAAATGAAGTTTGCGTGGTGAAAGAATGGGGAAACAAAGAAATTACGTTGACTTTGCGGGAAAGAAAAAAAAATAAGCCCAATGGTATTAGGGAAAAAAAATATTTCCACTCGTTAAAAGATAACTTTGAATAGAAAAGTAAAAATTAAATTTTAACATAGAAGTCAAGGAAGGAAAAACAAAGAAAATAAGCATGAAAAAATTTATCGCCGATGGGAATGAACATGTTCCTTACAGGCAGGTGTATGGTCTTATGATAACCGTCCACCTGCCTCTCCCAAAAAAAAATCTGATACCAAAAGGTAATTTGAAACCATTTAAGAGGAAAACATGGAGCTCCTCCCCATTCACCGGGTCCCGGGAATGTAACCCAAACCGGGAATGTAACCCAAACCGGGAAAGTAATCTGATAGGATTTAAAAAGGGAAAATTGAGCTCCATCCTCACCACCTGCAGCTTCGCAAATGAGGTGGGGTGGATGAGTGAGAGTGGAGAATACACCTGCGAGAGAGAGAGTGAACCCCTGATCTGATCTTTTCAGAGTATCTTTCTGTATTGGGTTACGGCTGGCCAGCTGGCACTGACTGGTATTCCCCCCTCCCCTCTTGGTGCATTAGTCATCCACCCAACTATCACCTGGCTCAGCTAACGGGGAGCTTTGACTTCCCTTACACGTTTCTTATTGTGGGAACCATCAGAGTTGCCGGTTCCCACTATAAGATACGTGTAAACGAGCCTTCACTGAGCCAGAGCGTCAAGTTTCCTTCATGCCCTCTGCTCTGTAGGTCTCGGATGTAAACATTTTCGAAGCCTGGAGGGAAAGGGTTAAGACGCGGTACTCTCCGCTGCGGTTCTACTTCCTGCTCATTACGTAAGTGTCTATGGAAAAATTACCTGTAAATAACGAATGCTACGTTTTTTTTCTCAATAATTCGTTCTAGAGGGGCACTTTTCATGTTTTGGGCCCAAGCGCAGACTTCGATATACGGAGTTTTCGTAGCTAGAGAGGTTCGTTACGGGAGGTTTTTTGGCGTGCATTGTCCATTGGAAGGGTCCAGGACCGGGCCAATGACTTCGAAATAGGGAGTTTTCCTTAAAATTTCGCTGTATGGGTGTTCGTTCGTTTTACTGTATTATACTGAACAATTTGAGATTGTGAATAGCCCTGATAATGAAATGCTATTCAATGACAATGTGTTCCATTGAACTTTCAAAGAATTTACTTAATTTTTCCATTGGAATATTTTTCAAACTTTCAAGTGTAGGGATGAGAAAATAGCATGGATAATCCGCAAACTGGATAATCGGAAGCAGGATGATCGAGAGTTGACTGTATTAAAACTTTTTTCTTGAGTGTGCCGTACTGAAATTGATGTGCTTCATATCTGCCATCAAACACAGTAATTCACAGTTTCATGCCTAAATGTTCATGCAGAATGTTACGTTTATACATATTCTGCTAAGATTATAAACCTCTTAGTTATCTTTTGTGTTTTTATTTGACTGTCTTCCCAAATGTTTTTGTGGATTTTTTCAACACTAATCTTCAGTGGTATGTAACTTAAATGTGATGACCTGAACACATAGCATCCTTGTTGCTCATATGACCATGTCAAATTGAATGGGACCATTACTATACTTTTTCAGCTTTTCCTCAGTTTCCTTGATAGCTCTTCCTCACAAACATTCATGTCAACATGTAGACGTCAATTTTTCCATGTTAACTAACTAACACTTCCTCAGGCTGTTAATGATAGACTATTTGAAAAATCTGATCAAACCTGTTCCATTTCCTAAATCTAAATATGAAGCCATGGCATGATTTACGCTGTCGGCCATGTTGATTTGTCCACATGAAAAGCTACCCTGTAAAGATAGCATCCAAACGTGGTATTTCCTCACGTGTGTCAAAGGAATACCAAAATTACCCATTACTGCATGGCAGAAACTGCTGCAACAAAATCCAGGTTGTGTGAAAGGGGGGCCACCCTGTGCAAGTCCTCTCTAATGTTAGAGATCGTTGTATTCTAATCCTGTCATCTTCTGCATCACCTTAAAAGATTCACGGAGACGAGTATGCAGCTGGAGTTTGAGATGCCGAATGTGATGAGGAGCCGGAGGGACAGGAGTGTGAACACCAAGAGGCGTGCCTTGAAGCCAACGGCGCAAAACATGGGAATTGAGCTGAGTGCCATTGGGCGGGACCAATCCACTGGGGGCCAAGCTGCTACCACCCAACTCCACCTCTCCAAAGCGCAAAGCAACAAGTTTGAAGATGAGGAAGTGGAGCAAATCACTTCCATAATGAATATGGGATTTTGCATCCCACGTTTGAGGTGAGATTGTTGTGCTGTTTTATTTATTTTTTTTTTTTAAGAGACAATGCTCTTTTGAAACTGTGTTAGGTTACTTATTTTTAGGGATTGGACGACTAACTCTTCTGTTCCTTTGTTCCACTGGTTCTCACAGGTACTTAAAGAACCGGAATGGCAAAAAACAATTTTTTGCTTCCTTTCATATTTTTTAAACTTCAAAAGAGTAAAGTTTTGTTAAATGGATGTGCAATTCGACAGTTTCCTGCTGCTGTTAAATGGTTGTTTATGCCTTGGTTTGGGCTCTATGGGTCTCTATGATGGTCAGACTTAGCAGAATTGGGGGTATTGGAGCTTCGCCCTGTTCTTCCCGGTACTTACATTGGAGATAAACGTCAAAGGTTGTTAAACCTTTTGATGTGGCACCACAGGATGGTATCTTTGCTGGGCTCAGAATATGTTTTAATGCAAGGGAGCCATATCCCCTGGGTGGCAATTTTACAGACGCTCCTATACTCTTTTAATCGAGGAACTACATAGCTCCAAATCATTTTTTGGTGCACCAGGAGCATCAGTGGCTATGTACCATGGAAAAGTATATACAGAAACAATGAAAATACAGTAGAAACTCGAAAATACAAAACTTGAAATTACGAAATGTTGATTTTACGAAGCAAAATCTTCGGTCCTGACCTAAAGGGTATCTAAGTGTATGTAACAGTATGCGATATTACGAAACAACGAAGTTTTAAAATTACTAACCTTGGATCTTAGTCCCGACGTGAAAAAGTTACTAGTTTATACGAATAGTGATGGATCACAGTAATGTTTCGGAGTGCCTTTTCAGAGTTAAACATCTAATTAATGATCGTCGCCGAATACATTATGCACTGAATGTATTACCTGAACGATATCTCATTTTTCAATGCTTCAATAGTAAAGGTGTGGTTTTGCTGGGGCATCCGCGTCCAGCAGTTGGAAGTTACTGCCGTACTCATCCAATGTACAGTAAGTCCTCGACATCCAAACGAGATGCGTTCCGAGAACTTGTTTGTAAGTTGAAAAACGTTAGCCAGGCATCGAAAATTGTAGTTACCTTATTTCCTGGCCCATAAGACGCACTTTTTTTTGCTCCAAAATGTACTCTTAAATTGTTCGTTCGTCCTCTAAGACACAAGCTGATTCGCCGGGAAAATACTATTTAGGGATGGTCAGATCGGATCTAAAGATCCGCGGGTATAATGTTTCTCCGGATACTGAAATCGGATCCTAATTTATTTAAAAAAATCAGATCTGGATCAGATAAAAAAATTCACACTGGGGAGTGGATACCATTAACATCGCCCTAAATAATGGTCATCCTGTGTTGCGGCCGATGTAGGAACTAGTTGGAACCATGGAAGTTGGCTGCTGATGCTCTCGAAAGGATGTCTATAGGATGTCCTCGAAAGGATATCCCAACTAGTGGAAACCACCTGAGAAGTTAGGGCGGGTATGCGATGAGTGAAATGTGATACGTTTGGTTCGTGGTCATAGCTGATAAGGGACTCCCAACGGGCAACGCCCCCCCCCTCCCCCATCCAACTTTTGGAAGCCACCTGTGAAGTTTGGGCGTGGGAAAGCGATGAGTGAAATGTGATACTTATGATGAAATGTGATGCGGACTCGAGAAAAAATATCACTTTACTCCGACCCCCCAACTATGAGCGCCGAGCCAAGGGTGGGGGAGAGAGAGGTGGAGAGGTGAGCAAGAGGCAGGCCAAGGATGCGTAGCCGTTCGCTGGACTGCCGGAAGCGCCAATGCTCAGCACGAATGCTTCTGGAAAAAAGTGCTGGACATCTTTGCTTTACACGACTACAGTAATTGTATTAAACTTGCGTACCAACTTGAGGAGTATCCGCATTAAATGATGAACGATGCAGCTAGAACTTATATCAAAGCTCATTTTTGTATCACTTCTCATAGCCGAGTAGCATTTCTGCGAAATGATCGATTTTAGGCAAGTTAACTAATTTTTTCTCCGATGTGGTTGATATCAAGTATGCATAAGTATTTATCAAGCCCTATGAAATAAGTTCTAGCAACATCCTTCCTGCGCCAAACAGTAAAAAACAGAATTTCTTTATCTATTAGCATGGCGATGTAAAAGTCTATGGTCTGAAAATGGATTTCCTGGCGTAGTATCCACTTCCATAAGTGAATGATGCTTCCTATAAAAGGAAGTAAAAACAGATTAGAGTTCCGATTCTCTCTTTGCATGTGCCGATGCACTGTTATTTATCCCATTGATGTGACAATGCATTTCAAAGCTCTCTCTGGCGCTACGCAACATAATTACAGGTTGTGGAAAAATCATAATCGCGTTACGCCTAGAAATTATGTTTCTTTTCTCCAATTGGGAAAATTGAACGTCATAACATTTATGCCCCCTGAGCGACCTCGAAATGTTAACTAATCAAGCCGAATTTTTTAGGATATCCTTTCTTCACCCCATAGCATAATTTGAGAGGTTGAAATTGACAATCCGAGAAAAAATAAAAAATAAGCCACACCCTAGTGTGCTTACGTGATAGTGATTGTAAACCTTTGTTTGTCCAAGGATCATATAAGTTTACACTACGTAGATATAAGACATGTCAAAATTATAATTTCAACACATAAAAAATAGTTACAAGTTCAAGTTCTTTCCATTCTAAAATGTATTGAGAAGCAAAAAATTATACCATTAGCAAACGGAAACATCGTAATATGTAGTAGGTAGGGAGGAAGATCTATGATCTACAATTCATTCTTGAGCGAATAAATGCATAACGCTCTTCCCATCATTTTGACGTGTTGCCATCCTTGTAGGTAAAAAGTATTATAATTGCATTTCTATTTGCAAAAAATAATTTATTTTTTCACATCTTTATATCACCCAAAATTATTAAAATTTCATTTTCATTTTGTATCCTTTGGGCCATACATTCAGACAATTATGGTATATCTCCCTGAGAAAGACTATTCATGACACACTCTAATTACCAAGGAGGTTAAAAAAGAAATGGAGGCGACATACCACTTGATTCTTTAAGTCAATTCCGCAATTGCAGTCGATACAGTTTAGATCTTCCTTTGGATTACCTGTCCCAAGGAGGTTAGGAAAGAAATGGAGGCGACATACCACTTGATTCTTGAAGTCAAATCCGCAATTGCAGTCGGTACAGTTTATACCTTCCTCTGACTTACGTGTCCCAAGGAGGTTAGAAAAGAATTGGAGGCGACATACCACTTGACTCTTGAAGCCAATTCCGCCATTGCAGTCGGCACAGTTTAGACCTTCCTCTGGCTTACGTGTCCCAAGGAGGTTAGAAAAGAAATGGAGGGGACATACCACTTGATTCTTGAAGTCAATTCCGCCATTGCAGTCGATTCAGTTTAGATCTTCCTCTGGATTACGTGTCCCAAGGAGGTTAGGAAAGAAATGGAGGCGACATACCACTTGATTCTTGAAGTCAATTCTGCAATTGCAGTCGGTACAGTTTATACCTTCCTCTGACCTACGTGTCCCAAGGAGGTTAGAAAAGAATTGGAGGCGACATACCACTTGATTCTTGAAGCCAATTCCGCCATTGCAGTCGGCACAGTTTAGGCCTTCCTCTGGCTTACGTGTCCCAAGGAGGTTAGGAAAGAAATGGAGGCGACATACCACTTGATTCTTGAAGTCAATTCCGCAATTGCAGTCGGTACAGTTTAGATCTTCCTCTGACTTACGTGTCTGTCGGTCACGTTCGATTTTCATCAAATCTAAGTCAAAACCCACAGGCAAGGCGATGTTTTGTGACTGGTTTGGCAACACCTACTCAGCACAAAATTCTTCTATTCTTACTTCACTTTCGCCCATGAGCGTTCACGCCTCCTCCATTTCATTTTAACCTCCTTTTCTAATTAACTAATATGTATTACCAACATGCAAAAATATCATCACTGGCCTTAATTCGCAATCAAATTGTTTTTCGTTGCATAATGGCTCAGAGGGGATGCACGATCCAATCCAGGGGATGAGTTGGACATTGATTCTATCCACCAGAGTATCAACCTTGTTGCTCTGGGCCTCACAAATCTGTCGGCCGACTCTCGGGAATCCCTTGCGGACAAGGACAACAACAATGAGTGGAAAGGAGAGGGCGGGACGAAGGAGGAGGTGGACTTCTCGGGGAATGTGCTAAAGGAGACACTGGCCAGGAGGAGGGTGCCCGAGTCCTCGGGTGACTCGGACTCTGAAGGGGGCCAGAGGGTGGCGCGGAGAGTGCGGGTGGTGCGGCTGAGGGGCGCTGGCACCGTGGCAGGGAAGGGCAGTGGACCGGTCAAGACGAGCACGGAGGGAGACGCACCGGGACGGGGGTCATCGCACGAGAGCCTGACTGGCACCCAGCAGCCGATGAGTGGGAAGCCCAGTGTGGACTCTGCGTACAACAGGTAAGAAGGGACTCGCAATGCCCCTCTCGTAAGCATAAATAGATTGAGTGCAATTTATGATTTCAGTGACAATCCTTCATACTTAGAAGGTATTAGAGCTGGTAATGATTTTAAATAGATATTCAAAGTTTTGTTGATGGTAATTAAACTTCAGGTCAAAAGGTATCTTGCTGTACTTACAGTAAACTCTTGATTATCCATATGCAGATTATCTTGTTTGTGCATATCCTATGCTACTTTCTCCTCTCTAGACCTCAAAATTTTAGCTTTATTCCAATCGTGTAGATTATTGCATATATTTATTGATACTTGGAGACTTTGATATATGTGCAGTCGCCACATAAAGTCTGGCGACATCGGCAACATAATCACCTTAATTCACTAGCCTCTGAGACGAGGTTCCGATTCACGACTACTCTGGCCACTTTCTCACCTCCCTTCCACCCCCCCTCCCCTCTATGTTCCCTCCCCTCTCCTTACTATTGAATCAGTGGAACCACACAAAATCGTAGTTTCGCTTATTCGGCACTTTTCTCGATGTCGCCAGACTTTATGAGGCGACTGTACATTAGAAGATATAAGTTTGTGACTGCCTCTGCTTTCTTAAAGTTTTCCATTTCTATTACAGAATTATCAAAATTGTTTGCGATTCCAGACAATACGCTTGAGTCAGTCATTAAATGCTGCTTTTACTTCCGAAATTGACAATCACTTTATTTATTTTTCTCTGCCCAAATATGTGAAATGAATATCATTATCATTTTTTTAAATGCGTTATTTAAACGGTGACAACTTGTATTTATTGTTTGGTTTGGTTGTTTGGGGGAAGGGGTGACCAGCAGCTGATGTGCTGTTGAGGACGACAGGTGGGTTGGTTGGTTGGGGAAGGATTGTTGGGGAAAGATTGTGGGGAGTGGAGGAAGGGTGGTGCGAAATCCATTGTCGGCATTAGCCTGTGTAAGACGCCACTGTTTAACGTCCCATACGATGGGCGGAGCATTGTACTTGAGCAAGTTGTCTCCACATGACAGCACAAGCAAGTAGGGATCCACTGAAACTATCTCCTCCACATTTGCCAGCCTTTAATGCTTTCATTCCAACCACATTATTTTTCATCTGTACTCTCCCATTATTTGTTTCCTCTCGCGTCCATTAGCAATGACAATTCTATATTATTCTTCCTCTAATTATAAGTAAGTATACATGTATGTATGTAATGTAAAGAGCTCTAGTTATTACAAAATATAATTTACTAACCAATGACACTGCATTAAATATATTGACATAAAATTATAAGCATCCCAAGTACCAGCTATCATTTGTCAATAGTCAACTACCCGTCTTTTGTCAGTTGCTTTATTCCCATGGCTACATAATTTGTGGGGCAATCTTGAGTACCCAGTGCCACTCCAACGATCGCAGGGTGAGGACATGCTTCCAAGGTGCTCTTGGTTTGGTGCAAGTGGGGAATGGAAGTTGCCTCGGTCGGTATGGCTGTTGACGGAAAGTGCAAGACATGTAATAGAAGACTAAGAAATGGTGCGCGATGCACTGATTGCGAACGGTGGTTTGATCTAACAAGGGGAGTGTCCGATAACCGGGTCGCAGATCTTGGTGAAAATTCGTATGCATATAGAAATTCGAATGCTTTTCACAAATCACCCCACATATGGGCGTATAAATCCAATAGTTTAAACAATAAAGGCGTTTAAACATTTATAGATGTTATAAAGTCCCTATTTATCAACCTGTGGCATCAAGGAAGGCGTGGTCCAGTGGTTAGCGTGCGGGTCTGCGGTGCGGAGGTACCGAGTTCGATTCCCGTCGGAGGCAAATTTTTTTATGCTTATTTTCTTTGTTTTTCCTTCGTGGAATTCTAAATTAAAATCTAATTTTTACTTTTCTATTCAAAGTTTTTTTTAATGCGTGGAAATATTTTTTTTCGCGAATACCATTGGGCTTATTTTTTTTTCTTTCACGCGAAGTCAACGCAATTTCTATGTTTCCCCATTCTTTCACCACGCAAACTTGATTTGTTCCTTGAATTTAAGCGCATGAATTTTTATCCTGTCCAAGCGGCTTGTTAAATCATGGTTCTCTCGCAGAAGAGTTGTCGCGTTTTGGATTCGTGAAATAAATATTTTTACTTGTCTATAGAAATAAACGTCACAGGGTTGGCAAATACATTTTGGCGGAATAACCTTAATTGTGCAGGTAGGTTCATTGGAGTCGTCCACAAACCGTTCGTCGTACAGTGCCTGATTCGTTTGTCCTGCCCAGGAATCGATGAAAAGAAGAAACTTTTCTTTTTTCACGTAAGGCACCAATACCTTGTCCAAAAACAATTCATACGTGCTTGTCAATAGTTTTCCAGATTTGGAACAAGTCACAAATACGTTTTTGTATCGATCCATTGCACCTTCCACCTCTAATGTGACTCTTGGTCCAAACTTTCCTGTTACCTCTTACAAACAAATAATCACTTTTGGCAACAGTTCACCAGAACATGTCACACTGTATTGTGCAGTGTATGAATGAGTCATTTTCTTTAACTGGCTCACACACACTTCTGTAGCTTTTTCACCTTGATAAGAAAGCGTACGCCTAATTTGGGCACGGTACTCGCATCCCGTTTGGTCAGTATTCATAACTAATGATTGTTCAAACATTGGAATCAGCTTCCTGCTTTGTTCCTGGAACAGAAGTGCTATTTTCATTGTGTCCTCCGCAGACTTTCTATCCTTATGACTCATATATCGGGTGACTTTCCTCTGTCGAATCTTATGTTTTCGTTTAAAACGATTTGTCCACGCCATAGAAGTGTTGAACTGAAAATCCTCGGTCAAAAATTGAGATGCTGCTGCCACAGCCCACTGCTGTACCATTCTCGTCGTCACATGCTCGCCATTTGCTCTGCATTCGCAAAACCTGTCATAAGTCCATTTGTCGATGAAATCCCACTTATCTCTCTTGGTTCCACCGGAACGGACATCTTTTTCCCAGGATTGTAGTTCCTCAAGGCGTTTTAACCGTCGTGTCACACGGGAGCGAAGTGACTTCAATGACCACCGAGGATTGAGTTTAGCCACAGTAACCGCTTTAATTTTCGTTTCCAAGGGGACCCTGCGTCTTTTTTTTGGTGAAGGTCCGACGTTAACCTCACTCGAAGACGACGACTTCTCCTCTCCCCCCTTGTCGTCCTCCGTCGAAGGAGACGATAATTCCAAATATTCTTCTGTGCCATCGGGGTCATCTTCTCCCACTAGTTCGTCAACCGTTTCAAAATCCATCTCATCCATCATTTCCTCTCCAACTGCTACAGGGAGGGCTCTTCATTAGCAGACTCCGAAATATATCCACCTTCACGCAGGAGAAAGGCACAATGACGGAAGGCTTCAGAAAACAAGTTGAGATTTTCCTGACCATCTTCATTACTGGTAGAACTATTTCTTTCGGAAGATGTTCCAGGTACCGAATCCATAAGTAGGAGGAGCCTGTAATTTACATTATACTTTGTAATTCAGATGCATACCGATGAAATTTCTTCATTAATTTAATTTATCATAAAATAATTTAAATTTGAGATATGTGTATTGCGAATTAAAACTCAAATTGCATACCTGAATTCAGGATTTTATGAAACCAAATATCCTGTCGGCAACTGAAGACTCACGACTCCAACAAGAAAAATCATAGACACACAACTGCTTGAGAATCACAGCTCCTTGCGGTTCAAATGTTGACGGTGAACTAAACATGCAACGAAATGCACTCTCTTTCTAACCCTGGCGAGAGTTTTTGGAGGAAGGGTCGAAGTCTCAATAATGCCTTCGGAAAACAACCGTTAGATGGTCGAATGGATACGCTGGGAAAGATATTCCTTCCTACGCTGCCGGGGTGGCTCTCTTTTTAACCCTGGCGAGAGTTTTTGGAAGAAGGGTAGAAGAGAGGGCCAATAATGCCTTCGAAAAACAACCGTTAGATGGTCGAACGGATGCCCTGCACTGCCGGGCACTGGGGCGGCTCATGGAAATTTTCTGCAAGAGGTCACTCTCTCCATTTATTCGGTCACCCGAGCCTTTCTCAACAAGCCTTATTACAAAGAATTCAAAAAAGATATGGTACTTTTTTCACAGATTTTTATTTAAAGTCGACCGGTTTCGTCGCATAGGCGACATCATCAGGTCAGTCGACCGGTTTCGTCGCCTATGCGACGAAACCGGTCGACTTTAAATAAAAATCTGTGAAAAAAGTACCATATCTTTTTTGAATTCTTTAGAATGGATTTTCACAAAGTGAAGCCTGAAACCATTGAGTTTAAGCCTTATTACAATGTAATTATTTGTATGTCTTTAGATCGAGAAATAGTGATTCGATTACAGAAATTAGTAGATAAGCCGATCACATTTTCCCCACCTTTTTTCAAAGCACGACAAAACAAGAAAACGGGGATCTTTGATCGTGGGTCTTATAAAGAATGATGTAACAATTATTTAGACTATTGTATAATTATGAATTCAACAGGAGGTCTTGCAAATGAAGGAACAAATCAAGTTTGTGTGGTGAAAGAATGGGGAAACATAGAAATTGCGTTGACTTCGTGCGAAAGAAAAAAAAATAAGCCCAATGGTATTCGCGAAAAAAAATATTTCCACGCATTAAAAAAAAACTTTGAATAGAAAAGTAAAAATTAGATTTTAATTTAGAATTCCACGAAGGAAAAACAAAGAAAATAAGCATAAAAAAATTTGCCTCCGACGGGGATCGAACTCGGTACCTCCGCACCGCAGACCCGCACGCTAACCACTGGACCACACCTTCCTTGATTCCACAGGTTGATAAATAGGGACTTTATAACATCTATAAATGTTTAAACGCCTTTATTGTTTAAACTATTGGATTTATATGCCCATATGTGGGGTGATTCGTGAAAAGCATTCGGATTTCTATATGCATACGAATTTTCATCAAGATCTGTGACCCGGTTATCGGACACTCCCCTTGTAAGGTGCACTACGAGACATGTTGAGGATTGCATGCAGGAGGGTTGTAGGTTATAAGTGTTTATTATGGCAGCAAGGGATGGCCAGGTGTGAGAACTTGCCACAGACTGCAAGGATTGAGGACCTTGAGAGGGCGGGGGCAGCAGGGGGGGGGGGGCAATGAAGGAATGGCCACGAGCAGCAATTGGCAGGAGAGTGTGGAAGGGGAGACGGTGGGGTTTTAAAACCCTCTTGTGTGGGGGCTGCCTCCTCGGCCACCAGTCTGGCCAGCCGTGATGCCAGGAAGGAAGGGCCCAGTGGTGGAACTCGCCAAACAACGCTCTTGATTCGTTCCACGGGGAATTGAGTGCTACTTGAAACAGTGCTATTCTAAGCATAAAAAGGAATAATGCTGTAACAATTGATTTGCTCCCAAGATTTTGTCGAATGATTTATTAATAATAATTTTTTATTTAATTCTGTGCCAACAAATACATGTTGAATAGGACAAGTCAGTAAAGTACAATGTAGGGAAGAAAAGTTTTCAATTACAATTAATTTCCCATTAGGAATTCTTTAACCATGTACTATGGGGGAAAAAAGTTTCCCAACAAACAGAGTGACGCCACTATCTCTGTCGGGCAAAAATCACTTTCCTTTCTGATGGCATATTATTCTTAGGTCTCCGCCACGAGGAGGGAAATGCAAATGCAGTAAGGTGATGGACTGATGGTCCAAATTGCTGATGGATTCCTGGCCGCTCGTCTGCGTCGAGAGTGTTTTGCGCTGTTCACGAGAACGGAGGCGCATTAAATAACCTTGTATGCGTTTGAAACATTCCATTGAACTCTCTCCTACGGCTAAGCCGAAACTAAGTAATGATAAACAGTTTTCCTGAGGCAAAACTCCTTAGGTAAGACCTTTAGGCAGCCTATCGCTAAAAGACTCATGGCAGTTGATCGATAGGTTAGATGGGATTTGGATTTCTATGCATTTGCTTTTGCAGACACTTTATTTCTCTGTGACGATTCCACGGATATTCACAAAATTACATTCAGGAGAGAGGGGATTAATTGATGGGATAGTCGAGGCAGGCTCAACTGTCACTCAGATATCGAGGGCAATGGATTGGAATAGAAAGACAGTACATATATACTGGCTAAAATGCTACAGGGAGGCGGGTGAGACGATGGTAGCACGACAAAGAAGCGGAGACCAAAGTGCACCTCTCGAGATGATGATGGCGGCATTCATTAGTATCCTACTGAAAATCTCATTACTGTTGGCAGTGCAGATGAAGAGGAAATTAAACTCAAAAAACCTGTGTGGTGAGAAATTGCCTCCATGAAGCCGGTATGAAAAATTGCAGACCAACAAGAAAGCCAGCAATAAACAAAACTAATTAAATGGCTAGGATAGATTTCGCTCATTCATACCGGGATATGGACCAATCATATTGGAATATCGTAACATTCATCGATGATTAAACATTAGAAGTGTTGAGTTTGAATGTGTTTTGCAATGAAAAACATGCAATTGTTGGTGAGTATAACTTAAGCAATTGATAGTACTCTTTAGAACATTCCCCTATTCAGAAAAAATAATATTCCTCCAGTTTGTCAGGTATCACCCAATAAAACATAGCAAGGAAACAAGATCTGGGCGTATATGTCTGCATTTTTGGGAAGCAGTTTATGCTGCTGTGCCGGTACCGTTATTGAGAACACCACATCAGATGAAGTCTGAGGATTACGTCCAAATCCTTCGCATTTTCATCGCTCCCATACATAAACAAAGTAGTACCAAAGGACGAAGTAGTACAAAGGAAAATGTTATATCTTCTTACTTACTGTTTTATTTTTTATTTGCGCACTTATTAATTCATTAGTATTTGCACATTCACAGCTTATTTATTTGCGTAGCCATTGAGAATCTACCGCCATGCGTGAAAGATGCATTGAACATACGTTTGTATTCACGATTAAAAGAGGAAACCCTTATTCATTGTGGTGTTCTGCGAAGTATCGCAGGTTATCAGGATAGTGGACAGCGGGTGAATTCCAGGACCTTGCAAGAGTAGGAGCGAAACCTGGAAGAAAAAGAGAGGAAAGAGAAAGAATGCAGAGGAAGCTACGGCGAGAACGAGAGCGTTCAATGATACGTTTCAAATGCATACATGGCTGTCAAATGCACCTCAATTTGGAAGCCAGTGCGAATGACGCTCGGGGAAGGCAAGCGGCCAGTAACCATCACTGGTTTCGACGATGAGTCCACCTCGTTACCATGTTCGGATTTCCCTTGTCGTTGCCGAGACCTAGGATTAATATGCCATAAGAGAGAAAGCCGATTTTTCTCCAGAGCGATAGTGGCGGCACTTTGTTTGTTGGGGAACTTTTTTCCCCGATAGTGTACGTACATAAAGTGTATTTCCATTTTAGTCTTTATTTTTTCTAATATTGAGAAAAGATGAATATCATTTTTCCTTTTCGTGGAGTATTTGTGGAAATGACAGTTTTTCAACATTGAATCTCTGTATAAAAGTTGTAGTTTCAGGCTTAATTTTATGGAATAACATCATAAATGAAAATGACTGGCAATTTTCCACAAGAATATATTTAAAAAACGACCGGTTTCAGTGTACAACACCATCATCAGGTGAACACCTGATGATGGTGTTGTACACTGAAACCGGTCGTTTTTTAAATATATTCTTGTGGAAAATTGCCAGTCATTTTCATTTTTGAATCTCTGTTTTCCCAAAACACAGTAGGTAAACATGATGTATGAATACACATGGAAGAGGCAGTATTTTCAGCTCTTTTAAAAATTGTTCGACTGGGAGAGCATGGAGGCTTCCCAGCCATGATTCTTATAATAGTCTAGGGCCTACACGGAAAAACGTTGTATTCGATGACAAGAAGGTTTCCATTGCTACACATGATCTTTGGACCAATTAGATCGTTTTGCGATCTGGTGCCCAAAAAAATGTCCCTTAAGACTCGAATGATGACGTCATCAAAATGGCATCCGATAGAAACTAACATTCAATTTTCTAAAGCCAATTACTCAACTACTATTATAGGCTTATCTAATTATGTTAACCTATTTAGAAAACATTAGGTATTTAGGCATACTGTTGTTTTCCCATGGTGCTGTAGCAACTATGAAATATGGCGGCAAATTCAAAGTTTGGGTTTACTTTCCTCACGAAAATGCTATATATGGCAAAATTACTTTTTTGTGGTGGTCAAAGATGGATTTGTTTATTGTAAAAGATGCAAATAAACTATTATTGGCACTAAATATTCAAACTTTATGTTAATACTTTGATAAATAAATTCAGGAGAAGTTCAAATGTGAATCCATGTCGCCCGCCTGTGGCAAGTGGCAGTAAGCAGTCAAGGGAAATACACATCCAGTTATAACACGTTACGAACTGGATTTTTGCAGTGATATAGAAAATGAGTATGACTCACTATTTATATTAACGGTTAATTATTTAGTATGCATTATCTTTAAAGTTTTTGTTGATTGTTTTCTTGTTAGGATTTATTTAATCTTAACTTAGTTGCTCTTGAAGCTAAATATCACATTCATATTTGCGGAAATTTTATAACAGGGCTAGACCTCGCGTGGATGAAAGCAACTATCTTGGTTATGATATTTGTGAGCCGCCGCAAGACATCAGTTGTATGGGGTGGATTTTGTAGTGGTCTGCCCTTTGAGGTGAATAGCACTTTTTGCGTTGTGCTTAAGGACGTGCAAGTGCTGTTAATTCCGTCATACAAGGGGGGACCCAAGAGAAACCGAACTTTTTTTTATTTAATTTTTTAAACAATACCTTCAATCCCCTTCAAAGTACTCTCCACTGGCACTAATACATTTGTCCAATCTTTTATTCTATTATTCGAAACAATTTTTAAATTCATGTTCTGGGATGCCCGAAAGCGACTCCGTCGTTTTTTTCTTCACCTCAGCAACGTTGACAAAATGCTTTCCTTTCATGTCTCTTTTCATTCGGGGAAATTAAAAAAAGTCACATGGGGCAAGATCGGGTGAATAGGGGCACAGGGGTCATGCCATTTTTACTCAAAAATTGGCGCACAGACAGGGTTGTGTGAGCAGGGGCGTTATTGTGGTGTAAAAACCAGTCGTCCGACTGCCACAAATCAGGCCTCTTCCGTCGCAAACTGTTTTGCAATCTTTTCAAAACTTCCAGGTAGAAAGCCTGGTTAACTGTCTGGCCCTGTGGAAAAAACTCTAAATGGACGACTCCTCTCACGTTTAAAAAAAAAATCAGCATTGTTTTGACATTTGATTTCACTTGACGAGCTTTTTTGGGGCGAGGTGAACTTGAAGACTTCCACTGGCTTGATTGCTGTTTCGTTTAAGGATCATAACCATAGCACCATGATTCATCACCTGTGATGACCTTGAAAAAAAAGTGTGGGTTATCTCGAAACTCTTCTTTCAAAGTACAGCATGCTTCCACATGACCTTGTTTTTATTCAGCAGTCAGCAATCGAGGCACGAATTTGGCAGGCACCCTTTTCATCTTCAAATCTTCCGTTAAAATTCGCTGTACTGAACTCCAAGTCACTCCAGACAGCTCCACAATTTCTTCAATTGTCCGTCGTCGATCTTCCAGGACAATTTCGTGAATTTTTTCCAAATTTTCATCATTTCGGGCGATGGAAGGACGACCCAAGCGAGGTTTATCATCAATTGACATTTCACCTCTTTTCAAATGGAAAAACCATTCAAACACTTCAGTTTTCCCGATTGCATCATCCTTGTAGGCCGTGTTTAACATTTCAAGTGTTTCTGTGCCTTTTTTTCCGAGCAAGAAGCAAAACTTTACGGCCGCCCACTGTTGACGATAATCGGCCATTTTAAAAACGACGAGCACACAAAACAATTGTTACTAACAAATTCTTATTAAAAAAACAGAGCTTTCCTTAGCAACGACGCTTGCCTTGCTGACTCAGGAATGGTAGCTCTATACGCCCCTAGCGGCAGAACAGGGTTCTTCAAAAACTCCGCCCACCACAACATCAGTTCAGTCATCATCAGTTAGGTCCCCCCTCGTATACCAAAATCATGAACTTTTCCAACATAACAAGTTCATTTTCTGGAATGGCTTTTAATGGGTGTGAGATTGTAATAAAATCTTCTGTCCCTTCATCAAATGCCTTCCATGTTTTCCAAAGTGTTTTCTTTCCTTTGGAGGTGAAAGCAGATACAGTGTCGCATCCGCTGAATGCAGGAAGCCTCTGAGTGCCACAGCTTTTTTCTTTTTCATAGGAAGGGCGATTTTATGAGTGGTCAGATGCCTTTAACTCTTGCCTACTCCTCATTTAACTCATAACTCCTCAAGACCCTTGCTCACCATTCGATGGAAGTACGACACCACAATAACTAAAGCGTCAGAATCCACAATTTATATTACTATGGATAGTGCGCCATACTAACATGTCTTGAAGATGGAGGGTTATCCGGCCATCAGCTTCCTCATTTACCACGGAAAGAGAGTAGCCTGATGTTGAGGATGGGTAATTCAACAATGAAATGCACTAGGTACGTCTACAGTTAGGAAGTCAGGCAAGTTATTGATGTAGACAAGGAACAGTATGGGTCCCAGAATGGAACCCTGAGGAATCCTAGTGCTTGTTATACAACTTTTGGATAAATAATTAAGACTAAGATTAATAACATAGAAGCCATTAGAGTGAATAGCCACTTTTTAGTGTCTAACGAGTAAGTAGCATTGCAACCATGTTAGGGCAGGTCCGAGAACACCATATCTCTCTAGTTTGGCAAAAAAGATATTGTGATGAACACAATCGAAAGCCTTGGATAGATCAAGATGCAACCATGTTAGCGCAGGTCCACGAACACCATATCTCTCTAGTTTGGCAAAAAATATATTGTGATTAACACAATCGGAAGCCTTGGATAGATCAAGAAAAAGTCCCAGAGTCTCCAATCCCTCATCTCTACATGCCAGCATGTAATTAATTGCATTAAACATGGCAGACTTTTTAGGTCAGAAATTGCGTTGACAATCAGCTAAAACATATGTAGATTTAAGAAAATTCTGCAGACGGTTATGGAAAATGGATTCAGTACACTTATTGGCCGATAAATGTTTACATCTTCTGCACTGCCATTGTTTTTAAAGAACAACTTTTGCACTTTTGATGGTGGCTGGGAACCAATCTAAGGGACTCATTGATGTAGTGCAGTAGTGATGTAATTATAAGAAATAAAAATTATATTTCCCGGAATGTCATCAAGACCAGGAACATTTTTATGAATCAATTTTTGTACTACCTGTATCCATTCAAGTTCAAGACAAGCTTTTTTTACAATTTGAAACTGTTCTGTTCTGGTCCTTCCCGTCCTTTTTTCCAATAGAGGGGTAGAGGGTCGCAGAAAAATGACTTGCCAGTTTATACCTTGGAGGAAGAATACCTTTACTTTCATACATCACGTTATACAACATCAGACAATGCTGCCAACCTTTTGATACAATGTCAGACAGTGCTGCCGACCCATATAATATCATCACAGAACCTGTGTGAGTGCTTGTTATAAATGGTGATTCCACAGAAACTCAGTCTTGGCTGCAGCGTAACCATCTCCATCTCTCTTATGATATTTTCAACGAAGAAAGACTATGATACAAAAAGATGATTCGTGAAATATTAGCCATCCATATTAATAAATTGTAAATATAGAGCCCTTCCAAATTAGTTAGTGAAAAATGGCACCTCACAGCTCCAAACTGTGATACCAATTAATATCTATCTGAAGGTCAGATTTCTAATATAAAGACATTTTCCTAATGAGGAGGCAATCTAAGTTTTCTGTTAACATTTGGGGATATCAACATCTATGTTTTCCAAGCTCTTCTCCGAGTATAGTTTTACAATTTTTGTTTTTCAAATTTGTTCCATGTTTGGGCCTAGTAACTCCTGTTAGAATCCTTAGAGAAGGCCAGCATGAATTTCCACGATGGAGGACCATACCTAGAATACATTATCTTTTATTTGTGGTACACAACCACATTAGTATGATGGATGTTCATCAGAAAATTTGAATTTTGTGGCATGAAAAAGGCGATGTTCGATGAGTTGTTTAAGGTTGAGATGAACATTTTTAACTGCAAAAATCTTCGTTTGAGAAACAAAATTAATCAGATTTTTTTAGTCAAGCACACAAAGAAGGGCAAACGTTATGGTTTGTAACATGCACACGGCTTTGAAAATGGTGCGTTGGTTGGTTATGAGTGCAGTCTGCGCATGCAGAACTCACCAATGCTATGTGTCTAATGCCCATTTAATCATCCCTTTATTCCAAATGATGACCAACGCTGAGCTATAAACAGATGTAGGAGACAACCTATATATTCTAAAACATCTTCTGTCTTTATATTAGTTGACATTTATCCTCAGATTTAAATACCTATGCAGGGAGTGGCTGCCGGATTTAAATTTGAGGTATTTAAAAAAAGTTGCTCACATTCGTAAAAGCTCAGTATCTCATGAAATAATGATCGAATTTTCATAAAACAAGCTGAAACACATTATCTTTTCTACATGTTATGGGGAGAAAAGAAAATATTGGTAATGAATTACCTACTATTTTGGTGCATCACTAGCAAGTAGTGATAAATTATATCATGTACGTTGAGTTCTCCTGAAATACATATCGATGTACTACATAAAATGGAACATTTCTTTGTATGCCAATGTGTACACTTTAAATAAGAGAAATCTGAAAGTAGTTTCTTCTGTATTTTTCATAGGCTTTAAAGTAGGTTCCTAAATATGTATTGAAGCACACCACGAATTGCACCACCTGATTATGGATACACCCACTCCCCGATTAACGCTCTTAATTCGTTCCATGAAAAGCGAGCACTAATCGAAACAGCGCTATTCGAATCATCAAGTTCCATAAAGACTAATGTTATGGAACTAAATTCGTCCCCAAGATACTGCTTTCACCGTAGAAAATTTGTATATTCTACTGCAAAAGTAATAATCTGCGGTTGAAATCGCTTTAAAAATTATTTAACGTTAAATAAACGGTTTTTATTCTATTTGTTTAAAAATTTACAGATAAATATGAATAAATAATTACTAATAGAGAGCTTTGGGCTTTACCTAAAGCCAAATGAAGATATTACGAATTTACACTTAGCGCACATATTAAAATACGTAATAATTTAAAATTGTGATCCAACAATCCAATAGTTTCTCTAAATGCTTTTAAAAATAACAAAATTGATGAAAAAACTATGATTCACAGATAAAACTCTAAATCACAAATGAAAATCAAAACTAAGGAACTTGCGTGATAGACGTCTTGACTCGACGGAAATTATTCACGCGAATAACCTGTAAAGGCCTCTTACTGCATTTTATGCTTGTGAGCACTTTGGAAATAACAAAACTGAAAATATTAGGAAGGACAATGTGCAAAACATGAAAACAAGGAACAGTTGAAGGCGCGTCATCGTCACGGAAGTTCTTCCGGCTCTTGCAGTTGATCCACATCGACGTCATCAGTACGATCATTGCTGCTGCTGTCTTTGGTTGTGGTGGAGGATTTTCTTTGAGTTTTAGAGAAATAACTGTCTAAAGAGAGTTGTTTTTTCGTTTTGTTTCTTCCTAGTAATAGTTCCTTGTAACAGTTCACAGAATCTTTTAAACTTCTAGTAACTGGCAAGCTTCTTTCGAAATCAGGATCACTTTCTTTTATGAGATTACGTGCACAGTCGACGAGATTTAAGATTTCAATAATATTTGATGTAGTTAAAACTTTAGTTTTGTTTCTGATTTCTTCATCATCACACACATCTTCGCTCCACTCTTCCATTTTCCAATGCTGTTGCATTTCTAATAGATCTATATCAGTCAGTTCTTCTTTATTAGCCTCAATTAGGTCCTTAATGTCTTCAGCCTCCACTTCGTCTAAACCGATCATGCGTGCAAGGTCAACTGTTTCATTAATGACGTCCTCAGGTATATCAAAACCAAGGAAGTCAATCGCACAGTCGTCCCAAAGATTTTTCCAAACAGCATTCATAGTTTTTTCGGAGATCTCACCCCAAGATTTTGATATGTTTTCAATGGCCTGTCGGATATTATAAGAGTGCAAAAATTCCTTCAAGCTCACGCCGGCTTCACCCTCAGATGCCCTTACAGCTTGGTTGAAAGTCTCCTTTAAATAGTATGCCTTGAAAGTTGAAATCACGCCCTGGTCCATTGGCTGTGGAATCGATGTTGTGTTCGGAGGCAAGTAAACAACCTTAACCTCCGAGCATATATCACCCAAAGTTCTTGAATGCCCAGGAGCGTTATCTAATATCAACAAAGCTTTGTAATCTAAATTTTTATTGATGCAGTACTCTCGTACAGCTGGGCAGAAATAGGTCGTGAACCACTTATCGAAGACTGCAGTGGTTACCCATGCCTTCTTATTAGCTTCCCATAGGACAGGTAAGCTTTGCTTATGGCAACCTTTAAGAGCCCTAGGGTTTTCTGAATGATAAACAATCTTTGGTTTAAGCTTAAAATCCCCAGCAGCATTTCCACCTAACAATAATGTGAGTCTATCCTTTGAAACTTTGAACCCTGGCATTGATTTTTCCTCCACTGAAATATATGTTCTGGATGGCATCCTTTTCCAGAACAATCCAGTTTCATCAGCATTGAAAATCTGATGAGGTGAATATTTTCCCTTTTCTATCATTGCCGCCAATTCAACAATAAATGTGGCAGCTGAACTTTCGTCCGCACTAGCTGACTCTCCGCGAACAGATATGTTATGCAACTTATAGCGGGCTTTAAAGCGATTAAACCAGCCACGGCTGGCGGTAAATGTTTCTACATTAGAACTAGCTTTGGGCAATTCATCGTACAAACGCCTAGCTTTTGCTTGAATCGCCAACAGACTTACAGGTATGTGCTTTTCAACTAAATCTTCTATCCATACATTTAAAAGTCTTTCCATTTCCATAATAGTTTCACATCTATTTCTTGTTCCTATCCTGACGGCAGCCGAAGGAGTTGCTATTTTCCCATACTTCTTTATTTTATCTGCATTCTTTACGATAGTTCTTACAGTGGAACCAGCGAGAGATAAAGTCTTGCAAATTTCATGTTGCCGCTGTCCAGCATCAAGACGTCGCAAGACTTCTAACTTTACGCCAAGTGATATTGTTTTTATTTTCTTCTTCTCCGGCTGCCTATTATCACTCATTGCCTATTTTTACGGGGAAAATACAATATTAGAAATTTAGAAAAGACAAAACAATAAAAACTCCTAGTAAACATGCCGAGAGCAGTCGAAAGGTTCATTCATCAAATAATTCCATTACGTGGTAATGACGAAAGGTGGATGAAAGCCTTGATGAAATCGTTTTTCTTCCTTTAATACACTGTACTATACAGAATATCCAGTAATGAAAGTTTTTTGTCAACGATTCTCTCTTCCAGCAAAAATAAAGCGCAGCAGAATAGTTCCGACAGGCGACGGGCGCATGAGGGGAAGCGATCGGTGCGCATGGCGGGATTTTCAAGAGCGTTAATGCGGAACCGGAGAGCGTTAAACTGGAACAGGGTCTTAAAATATTTTCAGCGCTAATGCGGAACAGCGCTAATCGGAACAGCGTTAATCGGGGAGTGGGTGTATTTCTTTGACTCCCAACTTTCACTCTGGTTACCTTCTTCCTCTTTGACCTTTTCCATTTCAAAAGCATTATTGACATTAAAGTTAGCTCTTGTTCAGCCACAGTTGACACATCTTTCATAAATGAACACTCATCAAATATCACATCTCTTCCAATCACTACCTTTTGCAACCTTTCATTCCATAGTCTATAACCATTGGGACAGTGTCCTACCATAAACACCTATCCTGATCTAGAATTAAACTTTCCTTTAACAAGCTGAACAAGTATTTTCAGACTATGTAGCAGCACAACTAAAAATTTTAAGTTTGCTTCGGTCTTGTTTACATCCATACCATTTCCATGCAGGCAGCTCACCTTCCAATGCAGCAGTAGAACACCTTATATTTATGTATGGCACAGTCTTGATTGCTTCGCTCCGTAATTCCTTCGGCAGTTTAGAACCTAACAACACACATCTGCACCTTTCAAACAAACTCCAGTTCATCCTCTCAGCTACTCCATTTTGCTGGGGAGTGTCGGTATCTAATAGTTAGTTGATACTGAGTACCCTTAATATCAAAGTATTGTTTCATTTCATTAGATAAATATTCCTTCCCAGTATCTCAGCCAAAATGACAGATAGCTTTGACATTAAAATGAGCTGTGGCCCGACATTTTGAAACATTGAAACACTTCGGATTTCAGGTAATCACATACAACATCACAAAATGAGTAAAATCATCAATAAAGGACACTAAAAATCTCTTATTGTCATAAGACAGTGGTGTTTCTGGTCCTAGAACATCACCATGTGCTAGCTCCAAGGATCTAGTGGCTCTAACTCTATTATGACCACTGAAAAGCAATGTAGGTTACCTTCTATGCACAGTCGGCAGAAATTGTCCGTCCGCACCTCTAGGAGTTTTATTCTGTGAACTGACGTGCAAGGATGAGAGATATTGTTAAATACTTACAATGATAGAATGTGGGAAGCTCTATGGCCTCTACCTTAGCAAAGCAAAGATAAAAAGCTGCAATGGCCATAAAAGTTTTAGCACCACATGTCAGAATAGGCACATGCCATGAACTAAAATTATACCTGATTAGTCTAAGTTAAAAGATGGACGACACAAAGAATAAGGAAAAGACAAGGGTGTGTATCAGATGCACGTGGCCCACATCCGACACACCCTAGTCTTTTCCTTATTCTTTGTGCCGTCCCTCTTTTAACTTTATTATTGTCTCTATTGTTGACTTCTTTTCGAGTGAGTTTGCTACCCAAAGTTGTGCCTGATCCAGTGTTGGAGTGAGTGTTTTACTGAGTCTTTGCTCTGTGATTATCCCTGAAGCAGTGCCCCATTCCCGTAAACAATCCCAGAAAGATTGAATGGTGATCATAAACAACCCCAGCATCCTAAACGGGGCCCCCTAAACAGCCCAGTGAAGGATCCCATTGTTGGGTTGAGTGCATGCATCCCATAGTTGGTCTTTGGTGAGGAATTAACCTTCCCTTAAACCACCACAACTAGGCTAACCGGGTATAATTTTAGTTTTGGGCATGTGCCTTCTCTGACTGTGGTGCTAAAACGTTTAGGGCAATTGGACCTTTTTCACCTTGCTTTAATTCAGACTATGTTTGACTCAACTCAGCATTCCAGCTGTCATCTTAAGCCTGAAGATGACAGCTGGAATGCTGATGAAACTGTTGTCAGAAGATAGCTTCAGATGCCTTAAGAATCCTGGAACCATGGAACCTTCTCTTGGAATGATTAGGTATGTAGTTGAAAAACATAAAGATGGTCTGGTAAAGAATGAGCATTTTGTTACTTATAAAAAAGGAGACTTGTATTCAGGATATGCTGAAAACAGGCCAGAAACACCTCTGGTATAATTGAAGATTACCTGTTACTTACGATAGGTTTCGTAGAACTTTTGTTATCGTGATAACTAAAGAGGATGTTTGATGCCATCCTCAGTGGGCTGCTATGCAGCCAGTGCTGTTGCCGGGACTGCTAGGGCCCCACAGTCCACTGGAACTGCCTGCACCACCACCCCATGGCTCCCGTACAAAATCCATTTGCATATTTGAAAAGTATCCCCTTAAATTAGTTAACCCCTAATGCGGGCTTACTTTCCCCTCTGCTGATTCCATCTCCTCTTGGCCTTTCAGCCTCAACAGGCCAACATTCCGCACCATTGAGCAAGCTAAGGAAGCCACCACTAAAGCATTTGACCTCCCGCATCGAAGCAGCTCCTCCGACGGAGAGAACGACCACGCAGATGAATGGTCGGACGACGAGGAAGGGGCCAAGAAGAATGGCCAGAACAGGTTAAATGCAGAGATCAAGTCTAACGCTGCTGTCAAGTATGCCAAGTTCTGTCACAATTGTGGCTCCAAGTACTCCATCTCTGAAGCCAAATTCTGTTGTGTCTGCGGAGCACAGAGGCTGACAGTCTGACGTCGGGACGTGGGTGTCTGCCATCGCCCTAACAATGCCTGCGGTGGACACCTGATGTTCTGCACCGAGCCCCCCGGCCAATCCACCCCCTTCTACCGGGACCATGGATGCAAGCCTACTCCCCATGAGAACTGCTTTCCCCCCCTCTTTGCCCCGCACTCCCTGCTCCGGTTTGCGGTACGGCTACCCTCTGCCAAGAGGCCGCTCCCTCCGCAAACCTACTTTCCACCCCTTCCCTTCGCCAAGCCAAACCTCTTCCTGCTCTGAAAATGCCAGCCGGCCCAAGGAATCTCTAAATCCTCTTTTATGTCTATCCATTCCTCTGCAGCCCTGCCACTCGGATCACCTCATCACACTGTTGCCTTCTTCTCAAAAGTGCCTTTCGAAAGTGTCTCGGGTGTGACTTATCATCTGATGTTTAACGGGTACTTTTTGGAGTCAGAATTCAATTATGTATAATTTTTTGTAAAAACATCAAGTGCAAAGTTGAATGGGATGTGAGTTGCATGGTGTTACCTACATAACCGTTGGTGCTAAATGATATATATATTTTCATATGATATTATTCTTATTAATTGTAACATCGATGGCTCGCTTGAAAATGCATGTAGTATGCATCATGTGTACAAAATGTGTGCAATAATAAGCAGTCACTGTCATTACTTCAGGATTTATTAACTTTTTTATTGTACTCAATGTGGATAAGATGTGTATCATTATTTTTGGTTACAGTTGATGTTTTATGTGTAATGGGAAATCCATCATCATCAATCTTGTTGGTGTGCATTCTGCTCTCTTTGACTCATTTTTTATGAAGTCAGAGAATCAGACAACTATAAACTAGTGAATGTTTTCTGGTCATTATGAAATGTCTCCTTTTCGAAAGGTTACCCCAAAACGTTGGTGATAAGAAATTTGTCCTGAATGAGTGATATAGTAGAATTTTACCTTTTTCATGTGATAAGACTTGAGAAGTTCTTGCTGAGAGCTTGAGTAATTTTAATCCATTGTGAAACTTTGGGTCCACTTATAACTCAGTCTGAACTCATAGTCCGTCCATTGATTGTTGAAATACCAAGTGCCCTTTGCTGTGAGTTGCCTTGTCCATGCAACTTGTGAACCAATGTGATTTGCCCATGTAAAAATGTTGGAAAAATACAGTCCTCGTATATTGAGTGTGTTGCCTTTGTGGCTAAGTAGTCGTCATGCCTTTGGGAGTAAGCAGGGAAAGGCAGTCTAAAAAATGGATGCCCACTGCTGAAGACTTTAATTCCTTGGATGCAGAAGGTGTAGCAGAATATCTGGAAGGTGAATAATGATTCCATTGCAGCATGTTTATTTCGAAGCCTTGTATGTATTTAGGCCTTTCCTAGAGGGGGAATGTTACGAAGTGGACAGATTACATAGGCCGTAATTGAGAATGTTATCTTTTAAGACTACTTACGTGAGAAGTAGTTGCTTTAGTCAGGAGCTGCTGAAAACTTGTGTGCTTAGTTATTCATGTGAATTTTGTCTCGTGTACACTTCTTCCTCCACATCCATGTCTCATGACAAATAAATGCTAATTTGTCCTTTTTTTTAAGAATTGGTGTTAGTATTGGGACCCATTTCCCCTGATTGCCCTTTTTCTATAGCAATGAATACATTCTCAGATGCTATTGCAATAATGTATTTAGTGCAGGAAAAAAAATCATGATGTAATGTGATGTGTGATATATAATATGTCTGAGTGATGTGAGCGTTGAATAGTTGGCGTGCAGAGCAATGGAGTGACTTTCCTGTGATTCACTTCGTTATGTCTTGGAGAGTGAGGGATTATCTTTCCTTAAAATGTATTCATTTTAATTGTGAGTTTCCTCGAGCTTTCCAGGCACATCAGATTTGACATTCATTGAAGCAGATGCATATTTTGACACTCTTTAGTTGCCTCCCCGACAGAAAGGTTACAGTTGTTTTTTGTAGCTTGTCTGTCATTGATTACTCAAAATGACTTAACTGTGTCAGACCACGTTTATAAATTTTTTAAAGTATTGACAGCTTCCTTGTGGGAAATTAATGATTTTTGGGTATCCTGCATTGTCCCACTCTTAACTTGAAGCTGTGATAACTTTTTGTTTTACTACTTGTAACATATTTCACTTTTACTAACTATAAACACTACTAGCAAAGTGAGCTAATTCTGATCGGTCTAACTATATGCCGAGGGGAGGGGAAGTTTTTAAAACTAGAAACTATAGTCACTAAATTCTTTGTGTGTGTGGTATGAATCTTTTTTTAACCAGTGAGCCTTACATGGTTTTTTGTTCCAATTCATTTCATATCTTGACTTGAATGGCAGCTTTGTGGAATTGTATGAAGCAATCCTGAGTGACAAGCATTCTGTGTTTTCTCCAAAAAATACATATTTTTTCAGTAGCATTGTTTGCTTGTCATTCCCTCTGTCTCTTGCTGCGAGATGTCTCAAAGGGATGAATCTTTAATGCCATGCCCTTGAGTTTTAACGATAACACTATACATTTTAACGCTATGTATGACTCCCAAAGTGAAGCCATTGAGACATTTTGGAACTCATATTAATTTTTTTACTATCCCATCATTTCTTTACACTAAAATATAATAATACTGGGAAGTTATTTTGATGTGGGGTAATTTTTTTGCATATAATGAATAACTTATTGATTCAGTGTAGGCCAATTAACAAGTTTTAGATCATCTGTGCTATTAACTCATTGAACTACTGCTACCTGGTGTGCAATGCTACAAGGGACCACCTTTATTCATACCATTCCATAATGATGCAATTTGCTTTGATGCAAGTTATTGTCTGCAGTCGCCATTTTTCAATTGGAATCGGTTGGCCACCGTATGGTTGAAAGATGTCCTTGCCATGTGGATCCCCACCCACAAAACCGACCAACATGGAAAAACCACTAAACCAACGGTGACAAGTTTTTCTGCAACTTCTTTTTTCAGTTGTTGTCACTAGTTTACTAGTTGAGTAATGTTTGTGTTAATGTGCAGAGAGCAATCTCTGCTATTATTTTGTGTACCATGTGTATTTTTTACCAAAATGACAAAATATTTTGCTGGCTTGCATTTAATTGCAATTGTTTGATATTATTTTCATAACAATAATAAACCTTAATGAAATAAAAATGTCTTGTTTGTCTGAATGCAGTCCCATTGGGTGTTGAACCTAATCGCTTCATTTGGGATTCAAAGAATAAAAGTGAGCAGCTTTGCGCCACACATTGTTGCGGTTTTGATTTTTTATGTCTTGGATTTGATGGGGAGGAGTGGCGCGGTGATGCAGGGGGAGCAGCTCTCTCTTTCGCTTGGCTGTGTGAGGGACTGGCGTGGAAAATGAGAACTGTGCACTGTTCTCTTTTATATATCATGAACCTGCCCTGTGTCAAGATACTAATTAAATATTGTTGACTTGCTTGTATGAGGATTTCCAGGCAGGGCTGGTTCTAGGCCCAAGAAACACGAGCGATCGCTTGGGGTGCCAAGCTGAGGCGCCAAGCCAAAGTGTGAGAAAAGAATAAAAATACTCTGTAATTATTTTGGAAATATACAAAATTTCAATCAAGATGTTTATGGAACTAACAGGGATAGTATATATAATGAAAAATAAATGCTTGTGGGGGTGCCAAAAGCTATCCCGCCCTGTGTGGAAAAATGCTCTCGGACCAGTTCTGTTTCCAGGTATAAGTACATTTCAGTTACTTAGTAGCTTTAACTCCTATAGGTATTTCATATCATCTATCTTGAAACGTTAATGCCCATGCCTCATTATGGTTTGTTAGAACGGTGTGTTACAATCGTATTACATATTTATCCACCAATTCAACCGGTGATTAGGATTGGGAGGTTTCAAGTTTAATGGCACTAATGCATTGGTATAAGGGATATCTTTGGGGTTATCACACATGAAATTACGTGGTGTAAAATAATTCCTAGCCTGATGGTTTGAATTCCACCACAACCGCACTGAAATAAAAAATAAATAAATACCACCAAATATGAAGTGCAAGTGTGGATCCAAAGAGAGAAAACAACTGGAGGCAAAGGCATAGAGAAGAACTCAAGATGGGCCCAACCAGTGTGTGGAAGTGAACTTCAGTACACATTCCTTTTGCTACGTGGTGATGGCCCCTCATAGGAGTTTGACTCCAGTTTGGCGCACACAGTCCCGTTGCTCCGCATCCTTCCTCGTCAGCTCTCGGGAAGGTTAAGCTGTCCCAGCTAAGGCTGCAGCCAACCTTGTACGCCAACCCTTCAATTTTTGTAATCCACTAAATGGCCCTAGATGGTTGGCTGCATATATTCATGAAAGTAGTAGTACACACCACTCGTCACGCTGGCTCCATCATAGGCCTGACCGTTTATTTATAGCAATACCTTTTTCATCAATATATTTGAGTAATTTACTTTACAAACCAAATGCACTTTGATCTTCAGCGTCAGCACAATTAATGTCCTTAGTCCTGTCCATTATTATCGACAAAAAAGGAGCATTCTGAAGTTCTGATGTTATTCCTTTTAGTACCTCATTAGCCATCAAAGAAATGATTTCATTTTGAATGGTAGGGCTCAAGAAGTTAACACTGCCAGCCAGCTTTAGTAAAAGCTCTTGTAACATAGTGTCGTAGTCACAGAGGAGTTCAATGACATGAAACATTTCCTACATTTGAGTCCTCAAATTCACTAATTTTACCATGGAAAGATATAGGTTCAATGTGGCCAAAGTCTGTGAAAAATTTATAACTCGCTCTAGCACATTTCTCTAAAAGTTCTATTCTTGTTTTAAACCGCTCTCTTGAGTTTTATCTTATGATCCATGTCTTCACTGTTCGTAAGCTATGCACGAGTGTTACGAGTTTTTGATTTTCTCAAATATTTTTACCGCGCCATTGTTTCAGCCGCTTGCTATTTCGTGGCAGTTTTCCGTGGCTATCTTCTTCACTCAACTGTCGGCTAACAGTTCTCAACAACAGCCTAAAACTTGCAGGGAAAGTTTGTTAATGCCTTACTTCCCATATCGGTAAACCTTTTTATGTTTTTAGCTGAATTTCGACGTTGTTATATTTAGTTAAGTATCTTTGGGCCAAAACTTCCCATTTTTGTAAGGTAGGAAGCAGTCTCCTACTAACTGTCGTATCATACGATATATGTCCATAAATACTCAGTATGAAATTTGGATAATACTATAAATTTATTTTTGGTGAAAGAATTGTAACTTTATCTTGATTGCAAAGGGAGTTATGAATTTTTGATGGCCGCACCTCGTCAGGCTTTCCTTACTGGCCTGAGTTCTGCGCTAAAGGCTCCCACCTCCCAAGAAGGTCGTTTTGCCATTAGATATAAGTTGGCGAGGTGAGGCTATTGTTTTGATGAGGAAAAGATTTTTCTTGAGGGAAGAATTTGTCGCTTCAAGATACTATATAAATCCTACTGACGTTCATCGCTTCGACGAATGATCCACATATCGAATGAAATAGATTTAGCGTAGTCTGCTTCGGGCAATTAAACTTTTGTTAGGAAAACCTTTTTGGAAATTACCTCACGTACGTATTTCCAAAATTTACCAACGTTGGTGAAGTGCAAATGTTATTTACGACGTTAAGTTTTAATACGAAGTTGTTGACGCAGTGATAAGCTATTACTGTGCTGGAAAAATACATTAAAATAGGAATGCGCGATTGGACATCTAAATTGAAAAATAATGCATTGTTTGCCTTTCGCTAACGGTCATAGCCACTTTACTACAGGTGGTAACAGAAGCTGTAAAAGTATTTGGTAGGTAACCAATTCTTAAGCGCACCGCTGCAAATGAACACAAGAGGTAAGTAGCGTAATATTTTTGGGATTAGGGGTGGTCGGTGACCTTGATTTGTTTGCTTGGGAGCGGGATGAGTAATGACCCATTCAGTTATTACGTCAAGTGAATAGAGGGAGGGAGTTGGGTTCTTCCGGCTCGTCTTAAATTGTCTTACGTACGGGGGCCGAGATCACCTAATGTATGACTTTGTCTTCTCTTGAGACCTTACCTTGTATCACAAGTGTGATAATCGTCGTCTCGTTAATGACAACACGCATTGTCGTTTGAGGAAAGTTTTTTTGTGAGCGTGAGTCGGTATGCATTTAGTTGAGGTTCTGAAAAGTAAAACAAACAGCGGCTGCAACTGGGCCTGGGTTCACTCATTGCTTAAATGCTTGCCGTCGGGAGATGAGTCCCTCCTGCCTATGGGGCCGAAAAACTAAAAATCCAAAGATATATTTTACGCGGTGAGCATTTATCCAACAATATCCCATGGCGTATTCTTAGCATGTTCCGATTGTAAGTTATTTCGGCACTAGAAAAATATGGCAATATATAGCTTTTGATAGTTTAAAACGTTTTTAAGGACCAATTCTGCGATCGCCAGTGGCATGAGTTGATCTGCGCTCTCGTCCGGCCTGTCGGACGAATCGTATTCCGACGAGCTGTTATCATGCAAGTGTGCGCCAGCTACCATCTGAATCTAAGGCGTTAAAAACACGCGCGGCAAATATTTCCGATGTACACTGCCTCGACTTCCTCAGGATGAGCGTAATGCGCCACGATCATGAATGCTAATCACTTACTGCTAGGCTAAAACACAAGTAAATCTTGGGAACGTGAGCTCTACCTTGGGAACGTGGCCTCTTATAGTAACAAGTTATAAAATTCTCCAATGGCCGTAATAAATTGGCACCACTCGTCAATATTACACCACAATTGCTGTGTTGGTTTGCGGGAATAAATGGGGGCAATTCCACGCCAGTGACCAACCACAACCTCTCGACCAGAAAACCCTCCTGTGGTGGTTTACGGGAATGTTACTTCCTCGTCAGTGACTACCACAGACACACTGAACCCAAATAGGGATCCTTCGCTAGGGCTAATGGGACTCCGCTAAGGATGCCTGGGTTATGAACATAAACACACAAGCATTGAAGAATCACTCACCCACTCAAGACGGGCCCAACTTCTGGGAGAATCTAGCTCAAAAGAGCGTAGTCTAAAAACGGATTGGTTCCCCATCCCTCTCTCTCCTTATCTTCATTTTCGTATTTATTCTAGGCTGTCCTCCTCCCGATTCACTTACAACCTTGCGTTGCAAGTGATTACTCCCTTCACTTAAAACAAGTAGGTTTATACAAAAGCGACGCAATAAGCGTCTGGGAATAAGATAACACTCTTTAGCATTGTATGCGTTATAATGCTAACGAGTGTTACAAAGAAGAAAAAGCCAGTTGTCGGTGTCAAAATGGAAAAACCAGGTGCCTTTCAAATAATTAACTGTTGTCTAACAATTACTGTAGACCTGTGCGCCGCCGATTGTTTTGATGACGCCGCCGACGGATTACATGCGGCGGCACGGCGCCCTTCTGCGTATAGCCATTTACAAGCCATTGCTTTTAGTGCATGAATACTGTATTTGTTTACACTTATCATTGTGCACTCCTCATCATTGTAATTTCATAACATTGTCTAACACCATTCATCACAGTTACATCCGTGAATCAATAGACATAACCTTTTCTCATTAGCGGCAGTTAACAGTGGATTAACGGATTTGAGGGATCTTCAAATACTCAGAGATAGCCTTTCGAACTGGTCGACGAGGTGCCTGCTATGCCCTATCCACAGTATTTAAATAAAAAACTCGCATTTAATGCTTTTTTTTTACAAACATCGTTTTTCATTCTCTCTAATTGGAACTGTAATAACGGCGGCAAATTGTAAAGGTTTTTCCTTCCCCCCCCCCCCCCCCCCCCCCCCAGTCCCCCTTCTATGCCTTTTAACGCTGTCATGGATGAATTTTCATTATGAGGGGAAAATTGTTTCTCTTGAATTCCTACAACTGAGCAGCCATAAAAATATTGTTGCGTGGTCAAAATTCTATACTTATGCCAATAGGCAATTTTGGCACTGGAGCGAACTTTGCACTACCGTTTTTGGAACAATGTATGTATAGGTATAGCAAAACTTGGTGGCACTCGCTTGTACAGAGAATGACGTCAGGGAGAGGAGAGAATAGAAGAGAGTAGGAATGTTTATGTTCTCTCTAATGGTCCCACAACTGAGCCCTGCGGTACCTCTGCCCACTCATCAACTCTTAATTCGACCTCTGGGACCTCAAACTCTCCGCTGTGGAGTGCCATCAAGTTTCGCTATGCCTACACGTACAGCGATACCATAATAGCGATTTGAAAGCTGAGATCGAAAATGAGCAGAGAAAATTGCTTCCTCACTAGATGAGGTAGACGAGGGTATAGAGCGAAGCCAATACAAATCACTCACTATTCTATTGGAGATGAGGACAGTCAGGAAAATTCAGATATCATCTCCTCCTACCACAGAACAGTGGAAAGTGAGTCACCAACAAGATGGCATTGGTACTTTGAAAATTATATGGAGTCTCTTGGAGGCATTAATAACAGAAATTTATTTATTTATTTACGGGTATAAATAACCCATTAAAAAATTACATTACATAATACAATATCAAGATAGTCTAAGTTCAAGATTACACAAAAAATACATATAAATATATATATTGTAACCTTCCTCTCGCGGTCGGTCTACAAAAGGGTGGTGGGCAATTGGGGAGGGATGAGATTTTTCCAGTCGGGGAACTTGGGCGCCAGCCGCGCTGTCCACCAAGGTGGTCGACACGGCGATGGTGCCCACGTTCCAAGACTGGAGGGGAAGGGGAGATGGGGGGGGGGGGGTGGAAAGGTGCGCCGGCTCAACTCTCGCGGTGAAATACACTGGGTTGGGGTTTTTTAACGACTAGGAAAAAAGATCGTTCTACATTTCGGTGAATTTATTTCCGCCAAGACGGCACTGGCATTTCAAACAGATTGGCACATATGTCATGAAACAAAATCCTAATGATACACTACCATGAAAAAACATAATAACTAGGCAAGAGATCATTCACCACCCTTAACAATGGCAAACAAATTCAAACATATAACCAACGACAGCAAATAAGGCACATACAATTAATGTCATAGGGACTTATATCACTTGCTTGGAGCAATTAATCGAATGCATCTTCCTGAGTCTGTACTCCACCCGTCGTCATTTGCACACGCAGGGCACTTTTTATAAACAATTAATGCTCAATGAATACTAAAAATAGACACACACACTCACACAGGAAAAGGGGGGGGGAATGGGAAAAACGGGATAAAGGCAAAATGATACGACCGCGGTTATCGTGAGGCTTCACCGGGTAGACTAGTTCACAGTTGGGGCAAATCTTCTCAGGATTGGGGGTCCGGGCGTCAAGCGGACAGGATGTAGGCAGTACTTATCTATTGATTCGTAGAAGACGATGATCGATGAGAATGATGGCAGCAGGCTGACACAGTGGCTTCTCCGTCTCCTAATCGTGCAGCGGCGTCTTCTTCTCCTTGGCTGTTCCGAGGGCTGGAGAGAGGCGAAACCGGACACGGGTCTATGGGACCTCTTTCTGGGTAGCGAAAATATTCTAGTCGACCGTATCTCCCTTCACCGCTCCTAGACGACCTCCTCTCGGCTCTTTCTCGGCAGTCACTCCTTTACGACAACTCCTACACGGCTCGGCACTGCTATTTTTTCCTGCTGGTTCCTTCATGCATTTCCTTCCAATTCTCCTTTCAAATTCCGCCCCCTAATTCTGCTTTCCAATTCTGCCTTCAAGTACTGCCTTCTGGCCCGGTGCAGCTTCGTCTTATGTGCTGTTCCCCTCCAATGTAGAAGGGGGGGACATGGGGGGTAGGGGAGGAATGGGGGGGTTAATGGTTTGTCCACGTCCTTACGTCGGTGTCCTAGTTGACTGGGTGCCGACAGCACCCGCACTTAGGTAGGAGAGGGGGTGGGGGGGGAAAGGTGGGGTGGGCCAGCGCACTCTCAAACTCCGCTGAGCTGGCCGCCTCCCGCCGCTTCCAGTCATGGTGTATTTTGGCTGTATTACAGCTGTAATACTTATATAATACACTATGCGTGCTGTGTGGGTTGAGTATCTCTGGAAAAATCCCACTTTTTAAAGACTTATTGAAAAGAATTAAAAGTGGGTACAATAGTGATACGTGACAATTTTTAATTAAAGTTGGAGGAATGTCATCAGGACCACGACCCTTTGTGATATTAAAGACCTCAATTTTTATCTAATTCCTCAACAGATACTTGCAGGTTTGACACAGAAATGGTGTTATTAACATTGTAAGCAGGAATGATACGAGGATCAGAGTGACTGAAGACTGACGAGAAATGTTTAGCAAATAATTCTGATACATCATTCCAGTTGTCTGCAACAATATCTCCGAAGAACATATTTCCAATATCCAATTAATCCATAAGAAATCCAATTAATAATACTTTAAGCCGGATTAAAAAAGATGAACTCAGATTGAAACCTGTTGAATGGTCTTTTATGCAAGAATTAGTGAAATTCCTTCCGAATTTTAGGAGTGTGATGTTCCGCTCAAAGGTATTGCACTAGCAATTTATCCCTCGTTTCTACGAGCGGAAATTCTTGAGGTTTTAAAACCTAATGACGACGATAGCACTTCTATAGCAGAGATTAAGACCTCTATGCAACAAAAGTTGATCACAGATTTCCAGTCACTGACTTGTACATCATTGCGTCTCTACTAGATCCGCGATTCCAAAATCTAGGTTGGGTAAAAGCATATTTCACCCCCAGAGGAGAAACAAAAGAAGATTTTTGTGCCGCCAGGTAATTACCCATGTAGGTCACATAGAAGAAGTAGACATATTTAGTATTTCACCGCGAATTCAGCCATTAGAACCATTATCACATCGTCTCGCCTGATGGACTTATCACGGAAACACTCCGTGGACGGAACCATACCTGCAGTGGAGATGGAAAGTTAGTGAGGGAACGGCACGTGTGAGATTTTGTTGGATATTTTCTGACTTTCATCATAGCCCACCTCTAACCGGTAGATTACTCTAATAAATGAATGACCCGCATGGAGGAGCCGCGAGCACGTTTTTCCAATTCACGTCAAAACTGGACTTTCCCATTTAAATTTAACTATAGTCACTTACTTCCATCGCCCAAACATTTAACAATGAGAACCAATGGTTGTTTAGAGCAAATGTAGCCTTAAATGGTTAAAATATCGTATAACACCTTAAGTACCTGGCACAATTGCGTGCTCTTTCTCTCTCGGTTTCCATTTGTCCCGGCGCACAGTGGGCTAGAATAGAAAAAAGCTGGCCAAAATTCATATCTCCTATGTTTTTTAATACTAGAGCAATGAAATTTTCACAATATCATGCTGGTTAGATCTCAAACTTAAATCCAATGATTCGAGCCCGTAGACTGTTCAGGGACCACGTTAAGACAAAATGGCGGAAACCTTGAAATCCACTTCGCTAGCAATCATAATCGTGGTCAATTACAATTTCTTTTCCCTGAAGGAGAATATTTTCAACATTTAAAAACAACAATCATTCACTAGCGGATATCGATATTTGATGCACACTGCTTACCCCATGTAGTATCGATGCAGATATCGATACAAATATCGGTGCAAACATCGGTGCTAATATCGATACGACAAACTACTGAATGTAATTGCAACATTGGAATAAGAATTTATTTAAAATGTGAGAGATGGGTTGAATTTTGATTCAACTCGGAATAATAAGAGAGAAAGAAAGCGCTTTTAAGAATACTTTATCTTTACAGTTTATCAGTATTTACATCACAACATCTCTTCATCTGAGTGCTAGTCTACATTATCACTGCCCTCTGTATCTGTTTACACCTATCTCAGAAGAAGATTCCGTCGCCTCCTACAGGACATTCTCCGTTTGTTTTCCGGTATTTCTCTTGTTGAAATTAGTGGATCCGAACTTGGGAACAATCTTCGGAAAATGTCCTCGAATTCTTCTTTCCTAGACGTCTTCCTCGAGGGGTGATGCTCCCTTGAACCTTTTGACGTCCTTGTGCTTCTGGATTCCAGAGCTTCCTCCGAGAGTTGCCTTGTTGGAAGTACTGCTGCCTTCACAATGGATGATCCATGAAGTAGCACCTTGTGAAGTGTTGGTGACATGAAATACCAAGGGTGCACATTTACATGACGGGTAGCAGTGGGGCGCCGTATGATTGAGAAGGGCTTGAAGGTTCACCTCACATATTGTTTCTGCAATCGATATTCCCCTCTAGATATGCTGCACTCTTTTCAAGTTCATACTCTCTCGCAGCTAGGGTATGACATGCAGCTAGACTCCTTTTGACAATTTGACTTAGTGTTTTGTACTGTTGTTTTGTTAGATGACAATTTATGATTAATTACAGAGCCTCCGCTGGCGTCAACTCCTTCTGAGGGACAGCTTTTGATCTCCACTTTGACAGCATCTGCTTCCCTCTAGTTGGAGTTTTTGTCGTAACCTCTGTAATAATCTTGGCTGCCGTACTATCTTCTTCAGATCGAAGCTTCATACTTGTGACAAACTATAACTTCGCTGCCGATGTTTTCTCCCTCAATTCTGTAGTTTTCCTTCGCTTAGATCTAGCACTAGATCACTAAAAAGGCTTTTCCGGTGTTCCCACACCAGAAAATGCGATTGAGACGGGAATTGAATTGCAATAATTTTATAACTTGGATGATTCTGAATAATAACATTTTAAATCTTTAACATCAATTCGGTTCTTACCTTAGTCAGAAGTTCTAGGAAGATTTTGACATATATCAATAGGAAAAAATATATTGTTCATCAGCCACACTTGAATGTTTTTCAAATCTGCTATTAGTTCTGTTGCAGGCATCCCAACGACGAAAGTATGGAATGAAAAATATTTATCGATTAACTTTTTTTTTACTGAACTGAATCAATACTTTACATTCATTGGAATTTATTGCCATCTTAAATTTTTCGCTCAGATATTGTATCGCAGCTGACTTATTTGACTGAACAGACTATCCCGCAACTGTCAGCACAATGTCATGAATTTCTTTGCGAGGAACTTTTTCAGGATTCATCATCTCCTTTCCAGATCCAGTGTTGCTCTGAAGCACGCTGTCTTCGTTCTCTAGCACTCTCCTGACAGATGGCTAACTCCGTTACAACTCCTCGTTTCCGTGTCGATGAGCCGAAAACGCTTGAGTACTTCCACTCGCAGCAGCAAAATATGATCGAATCACTCCACGAAAACGAGTGGGAGAGAAATTTTCAAAATAAATGGGAAACGCACATTTTAGGAAAAACCTTTAATTTATTTTGGCGAACCCGGACCACACACGTGTCTGAGAGAAACGGTGCTCTGGGGCACATACATCGATTTGCTTGTGAAGGAAACATATTAGCGGCATCTTTAGGAAACTTTTTAAATGTTGCTGCTGAGTTTTAAATGTTGTCTTATCAAGCAAAGTGCTGTCCAGGGAACTAAAACTTGAGTCCGGGTGAGGGATCTTATGTACTTGGGACAAAAGGCTGGGGGGAATGTCTCAGGGCTTTTACCGCGGTCGCCCCGGGTGTATGACCACGCTCGCTCATGAGTATTGTGGCTTGTCCTTTTGAAAGGGTGAAGTGACCGCTGCAGGGAAGGATCTACATTTCGTTGAATACAAAAGAACATGCTGCTGTTTCATACGCCAACTTCATGAGGCTGTTAAGTGCCCAGCCCAGGAACCGCGAAGGTTCTTACCAAGGAGACTCTCTCTCTCTCACTTTTTGTCCTCCAATATTTGTTCTCTATTCTCCGTGTTTCTTACTGTACTAAAATATTTTTAGCACATCATTGGTCCTTGGTCCAAAGTCATAGAGAAATTAATACAATTATGAACACAGGTTAGAAGAAATAAAATAAAAATATTCATTACGCTAATTTCGGCGCCAGACAGTTTCCCCGCCTCATAATACATATTTAATCTAAAATGGAGCGGGGGCAATTTGGGGCAAGGTTTTTTTATAAAAACATAGTAGAGATGTTGTACTTTATGTGTCATAAGTATCTCAGTGTCGTTTCGTGTAGTTCCTAAAGTTTTTGTTAACATTATAATAAAATAAGGCAAAATACATGGTATTTGAATTTTTTAATAATTATCAAGAAAAATTAATTTAAAAACTAAAACTACTGCGCATTGTCTTTTAAAATGATGCTAACTTATCATTAATACTTTTAAAATAACCATACTTCCTTTCAGATGGCCATACGAGTAAAGAGAATACACGAGATTTCGCGAAAAACCTGCTTCGTAGGATTTTGACAATTTTTCGTCAACTTTAACGGGCTCTGCTGATCTAAAACATTTTTCAAAAATCAAATAAGTTTTGTTTCTTTGTAGTTTGGATGCTGTAAATGCAAACTGGCATACTGCGGGGTTTCAATTTAGAAGTCGACATTTTGAATTTTGGCCAGCTCATTTCGATTGCAGCCCAATGTGGCGCGGCGGCAGTTCAACACCCAACACCTTTCTTCTTGCTGGATCATTAGGAAAACGAAACCTTCTAACGTTTTTCTTTGTGTTTGAGCAACATGGAGCACTCCAATAAACCATCGTCGCATGTTAATGCTTCCTCACTGGAGAGCGACAATGCTAAGGTACGTCGAGATAGATCCACAATGGCGAAATTATGATGCATCATGGGATCGCATCACAACCAGGTAGAAGGACCTTGCTTAAAGTACACACATGCAAAAAACAAAAGCATCCACGACAACATTGCCCAACCAAACGAAGTAGGGGAGCTCTTCTGCAATTTACGCCCAAGAGCCATGAGGCCACATCTTATTTTCATGTCTGGAGTAACATTTTTGAACTGGAAAGAGAACTTCCCCTCAGAATCTTACTCACGCAAAACCACGTTAAGACTTTTAACAACGATATTATCGATCAAAAGGTGGTCTCCAGAAATACTGAATGTTTTAATTGCTCATTTATCAGACTTTTTTTGACGATATCTAAAACATTCACACCCATTGAAAATGAATTCAACCGTTGAATGACCGATTACTTATGACATTCGATAAGATTATCAGTTTTTTTCACTAAATTCGTGGTTATCAGAGATTGCGATTAATCAGTGGAGCTCCTTTGCATACTCCAGAGTCATAAATAATCTTCCGAAATGTATGATATAATTCCATACATGTATATCTATAATATGTAGTATCTCTTAGCATTGACGTCAAATCACATTGTTTAAATCTATCAAACATTTTCACACTCATTTAAGTTCGATGGATCATTTTCATATCGCCACTTTTCTCATCCCTTAGTAAAGCATCGGGAACTGATATTTTGGAGGTAATTGAATGCTCATTATAATGAAGATAATGTAAATAAACCTGAAGATGATGTAAACCATCAAAAGCCGTGTATTCAAGTGTATCAGTATCAGTGGGAAATTGCAGTTAATCCAAATTATTCACCACGCATACTTATTCTTAACTTAAATAACTCAATCCACCGATATTTATTGAGTATCCCGTGTCGTACTTCATAGGTGTACATGCATACATAAACCCATACGAATATGCTTGCAATTTTCATTCTTGCCATTCGATGATCAATATTTTCTCTTATGAAGTTCAAAACGGAGAATTTTACTCGCATTCTTTTAGAAAATCGCGTGAAGTTGGCACGAACAATAGGAAAAAATATTATTCAATTCACTTTCTTGTTTGTGGCTGAATTATTAATTAACTGAGAATTTAATTAATAATTGTCATTGGTGTGACGTACGCCTTTGAAATAAGCGATCAGGGAGCCTCACGGTGTCGTATCAAAGCAGAAAAATATCCTCTGCACCCAATCAATACGACGTAAAATCTTCTGTTGTTTAAATTTCGAAAAGTCCTACGCGTCCATGATGCGAAATTTAAGTTACGATATTATACCTACCGGTAGTTACATTGTGACTGAGAATACGACTGCCATTTTGACCAACGAGAGTCCAGTGCAGGAGGCACATTCACATTTACGCCGGATTACCCGAGAGGTTCTTAGAATATACAGGTTGCCTCAAAGATGTAAACAATGCAGGTAATATAGAGTTCTCGGGTGTTTGGTGATGTTGGTGAGTTGTGCACCACCAACATCACCCGGATGAAAACCCGAGAAATCTACATTCCCAGCATTCACCGGGAAAGTCATGTTCATGTAAACAATCCCGACCCGCGCCGATATTGGCTGGCTTTTTCACGTGACGTCACTGACGTCTTAGTGAAGCGCTATCGGGAGAAGGGAATACTTTTTATCGCCGATAACACCCGTTAAAAAACAAACTCTTTCCAAGCTCGGGTGAGACAAATGAGGAAAATTGAACGAAACACAAGTATGATCAATCAATAACTGAACTATCAATATATTTCACACATAGAACCAACCATGTTACAATCAATTTACCCGCAGGTCGAGTTCCAGGCGACCGTAATGAGAGTTTTTCATTCGGAAAATGATTAAAGTACACAAGTAAGAGAGGTTGAGCTTCTCTCTCAAAGTACAAAAATGACTGAAAGTCAGCAGGTTCACACAACGGTGTTGCTCGGTCGCCGTCTCGACTGCAAAAGAGGGCGAACTCAGAGATGAGTCAGGTGAGGAGGGGTTCTGTCGGCAGGGATGAGGTGGAATGGGTAAGCTCAGGATATTGGCGATCGGTAGCCTTGGAAGAGAGGATATAATGGGATGAGTGATAGATAGATGGGGTGGCAGTTTTCAATTGGAGCGCCAGGAAATGAAGCCTTACGGTCATATTTTTCAACTATTGTCATCCCCATAATCACGTATTGCTCCCCCATCTGGTCCTTCTAGCATTCAGACCCTTCAGCCTGTTACTTCTTTCTTCTGCAATATAGTTAAATACAGTGTATCTCATTTTCGAAATATGCCAAGTGAAACTATTATGCCTACACTATCCATTCTTAATCTCCCTAAACAATTTCTCAAATCTGACCTGAAACTCATCCACGCAGCATCCTCAACTCTGCCATGGACTGTCCAGAACTGATTGGCAGTGTCAACATTAAAGTTCCATGTAGACCTACTCGCACACATTCGTTACTCCACATGCCCATTCCCCAGATTATCCTTAGGACCAAAGCGCTCCCTCCTCCACTTCCGCCTGCCTCTCTTCCCTGATAAAACTCATTTCCAGCCAATATTGACCCGTTTTCACTTTCTTCTTCCCACACCTTCTAACAGCCGTGCTCTTTCGTATCTCACTAGATATTTTTAATTGCTTTTTTCTCCTTATGTGTTTATTTTCATACATTGTTACTGTGCTGATTGTTTTTGTTTGAATGCATTCGTATAACAATTTATTACAGCGAGGAAACTTTTACAAACCACATAAAAATAAACTCAACCACATAAAGTAAAATGTTATTAGTAAAATGCAGTAGCTAAATGCAGACGTGAGCTAAATGCATATGAACAGCTCGAAATTTTAAAACGAAATGTTGACGCTGATGTTAATCTTTTAAATGAATACTTGCTGCCCGCCAACTCCCCCATCCTTTCCTCTATTGTTGTCCATTCCCGTCCTCCTCCTCCTCAACGCCACTACCCCACCCCCAACTGACTGAAGGTATATAAAGGGATTGCTGTACACTTTCGTTCACCTGATGATGACGCTTAGCCGTTGAAACCCGGGTCGTGGTTGAGTTTATTTTTATGTGGTTTGTAAAAGTTTCCTGGCTGTAATAAATTGTTGTGATGGAATACCACAAAGTTTCTGAAGACTACGTATTATACATTCGTATATATTTTTCTTGTTTTTTTGTTGTTACATTATGCCACTGTAAATTGGCAAGCATGCTGTACGTGGACAATTTTTATGAATAAATAATTCTTCTCGAATTTTCCCTTGGATGTAATCATAGAAACGCAATCCGATTGATAGCTGTTCTTTCACTGCTATGTTCGCTGTTTCATCAGCTAAGACTGCATAAGCTATATCTTTTTGAACATCAATTATCACCTTTTCCTTAATAACATCACCACATACACAAATTAATTGTTTTTTTTATTTTTGGCTAAGTGTAAACTGCATTTCGACGGCACGTGAAAGGTCTACTGTCGGCGCAGAAAGTATGCGACCCTGAGTTTGAGACTTCATATCTCTAAAACGGCTTGGCCGATTTTAATGAAATCGGCATCAATATTTAGCTTGTTTCAATATACGTTAGGTGATTACAAGAAATATTTTTTTAAATTATAATAAAAGTTTGTTTCTTGAGAGAAAAGGAAAAAAGAGCCCATTTTTTGGCCCGCAACAGGCAATGTCCAACTTTCGGGGATTGCTACGCCTATACCGTTCATTCGATGGCAGTAAAACTTAAACACTTTATTGCTCAAACTTCTATAAGTCCTATTGTCAAATTTGAAAGCTATATCTTTATTTGTTTAAATATTGTAGGTGGTTTTCTGGTGAAATTTTATCTCCGTTCTCACGGCATGCAGAGAGATTTCCGTAACACCATTGGCTTTGTCGTGAGTTCTGCACTACGATACACATATATTATAACAACATTAAAATAAAGGTTTATTTTATATTGATTTTTATTCATACAACGTTTTTGTCCGCCTTCTGCCTGGGTTAAGCGGCGGAGGGTGGCTCTCGGAGCTTACTTTCTCTTCCTGTTACCCACGCGGTGTTGCCGCTGGTTGACGGGGAGGGGATTCCCGTGCGCCCTCACATCGCCCATTTAAAAGCAGCCTTCCCTAAAAACCTATTTACACGATGCATGTTCCCGAGTGTGTTCATGCAAGAACTACAGTGACTTGCGTGGAATCATTTAGTTAGGTAGATTAATCTGCGTTTGGGCACCTATTTGTATCTACATCTACAAAATACCCTGCAAGCCACCTCAGGGGTAGGGGGGTAGGGGTATCATACATTTTATTCAACATTTCCTATCAGCTTTTCTCATGAGGGCTGTGGACCTCCAAAGGCAGCTATATTAATGGTTTTTTTTAATTTTTTTACTATTTTTTAACCAATTATTTCTATTTTTATTTAAAAATTACATTTAAATATAATGCGATGTCCATGTCAATCGTCGGAATCGGACGTTACTTCACAATATGAGATTTCTAACTCGCTTTGAGAATCAGAGCTTTGTAAATCAATTACAACTGGTGGTAGTACAAGTGATCGTTATATGATCTTTTTCCCGGTAATGAACTTCAATTTTTCGCGTATGTTGTATGTATTTTTTCCACAGATCCTCCGTTACTGAACGCAAAGCGTCTTTACACAAGTCGCAGGTGACGTTAACATTGCTACCCTTTGCAACCGCATTTGCTATGTTAACTTTAGCGATTTTGTCCTTAACATACGCCCAAATCATCTCAATGGCATTCAACTCACAATGAGCAACCGGCAACCAAAGTAACTCCACATCTGGTCGAGTTTCTTTCGTGATGGTGTCAACCTTCTTCTGCGGGATAGTGAAATGCGGTTTAGAATGTGCAATCAAGGAAGCTTTGGTTAAATTTTCCAGAGTAGTCACTTCGGGTGGTAGCATTATATTTCTCTTTTCCATCCACACAATAATGTCAGCCTTTTTCCAAGCCATCGTTGGGTTTTTCGTACTTGGGTCCAGCATTGTGTGGTAAGGTGCTTGGTCAATCACTATCGCTGACTTCGGTGGTAGTAGAGATAAAACCTTCCTAAACCACTCCTCGAAATGAAGGGCGTTCATCTCCTTATGGTAGTCTGAATTTCCCGTCTGAGCAACAAAGCAGAGTTCAGCTCCAGGCAGGAATCCATCCTCACTTCCTATATGTAATATAATAACTCATTTTCCCGCTCCAGATGGAGTTTTGAATCCACCCCGCCAGCCGAAGAATTCTTGCAAATGTCCACGATATTTGTCGTAATTTGTTGAATCACTTAGTGAGGATTCAGCAACATTTTCTTGCCATGCAAAGTTCACAGTGTGGTTTTGTCCACACCACGTCTCATTGGTGTAAAAAATATTGCATACCCCTTTGAGCGCAAAGTGTGGATTCTTCTCAGAAAATTGTGCCGAGAAGCTGCAACTGTCACTGACTCCATCAATACGGGCTTCTTCTGAAGTTTCTTATAACGGAAACCGATATTTTTTTATGTCTGTCTAAGTTTGCTGCCGGACATTGCAGGAAAATCAGGCATGATTTCTTCCAGCTTTTGCTTCACTTTTTCAACCGTCGGAAACACTTTTTTAATATAAAATTCGTGGACACAACGGCGAATAGCGCCTACAGTAAATTGATCAATTTCATATTTCGGCCGTCATAACTTCACTCGTCGCTTCTTGCAGGGAACAGTTGATTCTCCCTCGTTGTTTTCCCGATCCACTGAAGCAATTTTCTTTACTGAAGTCATTGAAATGCCCAAGCAGTCGGACACAGTTTTGTAAACTGGGTAGCGATGATCACCCCTTTTCTTGGCTTCCGCCTTGAAGAAACAAATTGCACTCAACACCATCCTCATCTCCTGCTCAGAGAGTCGCGGTCTTGGAGACATCGTAGGAAATGAATCCGACTGCACCTTGCTAAGAACGGAACTTACATGAATCACCGAACAATACCGTGCGTTCTCCGTCAACCAGCGGCAACACCGCGTGGGTAACAGGAAGAGAAAGTAAGCTCCGAGAGCCACCCTCCGCCGCTTAACCCAGGCAGAAGGCGGACAAAAACGTTGTATGAATAAAAATCAATATAAAATAAACCTTTATTTTAATGTTGTTATAATATATGTGTATCGTAGTGCAGAACTCACGACAAAGCCAATGGTGTTACGGAAATCTCTCTGCATGCCGTGAGAACGGAGATAAAATTTCACCAGAAAACCACCTACAATATTTAAACAAATAAAGATATAGCTTTCAAATTTGACAATAGGACTTATAGAAGTTTGAGCAATAAAGTGTTTAAGTTTTACTGCCATCGAATGAACGGTATAGGCGTAGCAATCCCCGAAAGTTGGACATTGCCTGTCGCGGGCCAAAAAATGGGCTCTTTTTTCCTTTTCTCTCAAGAAACAAACTTTTATTATAATTTTAAAAAATATTTCTTGTAATCACCTAACGTATATTGAAACAAGCTAAATATTGATGCCGATTTCATTAAAATCGGCCAAGTCGTTTTAGAGATATGAAGTCTCAAACTCAGGGTCGCATACTTTCTGCGCCGACTGGTTCTTCAATTTTTTGTCGCCAGAATCGATTCTTAAATTCCCACTGACAAGGTCGTTCGTTGTCTCGATTCTTTTCCTCTTAGAGTCGATGATGATGTGATTACATCTAATAAATCGACCCTGCAACTCTCTAGGTCATGCCATAGGTGAACCTTCCCGCTTTGTTATACGCCCTTACCGCCTTACACGCAACGATCGGCCTCTACGTAGAGCATTCGTACATGGAAAGCATTGACGAATACGTAATTCAACGAGAAATGGGTAATTTTTGCGTTATAATGTTTAGTTGATATTAGCAACGAACAAAAAGAGATAATGCTTAGAGTAAGTAAGTACAATAGCTAATTTTTCTTAATATAATGCTGCCCACTAAACTCGAATGCAGGTGTATCCGATGTTTCTTCATGAGGTTCATATAAAAGTTATCATTATTAATAAAATGGTACATCCCTCCGCACTGCTCAGACTAAGCATAAAACGCAACAGTCTCCTTTACGCATTGCTTCATTCATTATCTAGTTCTTCAGAATCCGCAGGTTAAGAAATCACCGCTTGAGATATGCGGCCATTTTGTCTGGACGATAGAACCAACGAAACATATTTCATGATGAGAAAACCACCTTAATTCGATTACGTAGAGGAACTTTATGCTATGGAATGTGCCATTGGTCTGCTTCTTCTTAGTGTTTCTAAGTACAGAAATAAGATATGTTGCCTTCCTACCTGCAACGAAAAGAAACACGATTCGACACAATTTTTTATAAAATCGCTTTGTCTTCTTTCAAGGTTCTCTTTTTGATCCTCTGGGGGGGGGGGGGGGCGAGGGTGGAGGGGCCGCTGCCCCCCCCTGCCCCTTGCTGGGCATGGTAGTCATAGTTATATTTAAATTTGAAATTATTGAAAGAATGGTATAACTAAAGATATATTATAGAACTGATAGAGAACACAATAGTATAGCTATTTATCATCTGCACTTCTATGCGGGCTAGTCTGGGAATTCGTGGGTGACGTCACAGCAGCAGCGGTGGCGATAGGAACTTCCATTTCGGGAAGAAATTCGTAAAAAAACTCCGATGAATTAGTACCAACCTTACGATGTACTCAATCGGGACGGATGGAGTCGGGTTGGGTTGGGGCAGAGAGAGAGAGAGATAGAGAGGATAAACGGGCGTTCATCTCTCTTATCTCACTATCTTTCGATAAAAGCGGATTAATAACAGCTGTGAGTGTGTGTGCGCGCGCCTCTGGCGGACGCGTTTGACACTATTGACGACGCGCGTGTCCCGCGCTGGGGCTGCTGTGATTCGCATCTAGAGGCAAAGCACGCTTTTATCGCACAGCTGTGAGTGCTCAGCTGGAAGTAAGAGATAAGATGGCGGAGGGCGACGGAGGACTATGGAATCGCTAAGGGGTGTATGACGGAGCGCCCTTAGTCCGGGGAGGAATCCCACCCCCCCAATCGGTGAGTTGTTGCGTCACTTCCCCTTTCGAAACCGATGCACACGGAAGTCCTCTACTGCTGGACGAGCGAGTCGAGTCGAGATGTGGAGGAAGTCGACTTCTCTTCGACGTCATTCGAATGCATCGGTCGTTGATTCGAAAGAAAGTGCTCTTCGGATTTGAGTCAAAGGTTGCGATGGACAAAGAAAGGCGGATAAATGTCCCTATTTGCGAATCTTACCTTGTAACTTATATTAATGTACTATTTAGATTTGTTAGCAATTAAAATCATTCCATTTTTACATTTCCAAATATCCCGATTCCACATTAGTCCTAAGAATTCCATGATAGCTCTCCTTTTCAAGTTTCTGATAGATATAGCTGTACCCGCCTTACGTTAGAATTTAGAGGGGAATTTGCTCGGAGATAATTATGGAGGGAGGCCATTGACCCAAGAGATTAATCTGTTTGCGATGACTCAACTTGAGCGTCATCCCATCATGCACAACTTTGTGAAAAGCTTTTGTTGACTATTACTCATTCTATGCCCTCACCTCACATGTATCGAATCCGTAATTTCTTGGATTTATAGTAGTAGCTGTGTGGTGGACATATGTATTTTTCTCTTCTACACATGGCGATTCGGCGATTAAAATGCCAGAGATATTCAGCAATTATCTTCTCTACCAACTTGCAGACCACGGAAGCCAATCTTTACGGACTATAATTTTCAATTTGCTCTGTATTTCCTTCTCTTGATATTTTGGTGTAGGTACCTTGAGCATTCTTCCAGTCTTTGGGCAGTACCTACATTGTTTGTCATTGTAACATTGAAAAAATTATTATCTTATGTAATTCTAGTAACATAATCCACATGCTATACAACGGTTGTCAAAAGAAATTCTTCTGTCGAAATGACATGAACATGGAGTCTGTTATAGGCTCCATAAACATGAAACTGGCGGTAAAACGGTGGTTATGTTCATATACAGTACATGTAAATAATTAGCGGAGCTAATTTAGTTATTTTAATTCATATCCGTAATGGGTAACTTCCACAAAATCAACAAGCCTACAACCGTTTCCTTTGTGTCCTAATAGTGTTTTTATTTTTAAATTCATTAATGCATTCCTAAGTGCTCCCCGAATGAACGATCGAAAGAAAAGATACCCTCCGTGTCCAACTTTACACTTGAAACTTTCTTGGAAGTCCGGGAGAGAAGTTTTTAGATGACTCTTGAACGCATTGAAATCGGATTTTTTTAAACTGTAGAATGCTCTTATTAAAAAAAACATTTCATGATATTCAATGATAATTTTTCATTTCCTACTCTATGGTCACTAATGCCCTCAACAGTGCCGACCTTAATTTCTTGTTACGGTATATTTTTTGCCAATAAATCAAGAATGTTGTCCCCTCTGTTAGGCGTCGTAGCTATCTGATGTAGGGCATTTGATGAGAACGTGTACATCAGGGACTCGCAGAAGTCTTTGTCTCTCCCCCAAAGTATGTAACTGAAGGTCATCCAATGTATAGAGGGGTCATTGAAACCCTCATTTATTTTCAAATTTCTTTCAGCATTCCTGGATGTGATGCTCTTTATTTGTGTTTCGAGTTCTGTTGACGATTCAGTAAAGCTATTCTGGGGCCCTATACTCGGAATACTCTTTGCTGAATTACTAACTAGCAACACAGGATTAATGACCTGATCTCTAGCCTACCGTCTAAATGTGACTCGCTTGGGTAGACAATGCGGTTGTACGTATGTACTTTCTCCCACGAATGACAAATTTCTTATGTTACACGTCGCCAACCCATTGTCCTTCTCGCTATTCCATTTAAGAAATACATATCATGTTTATTTAATGGTAAATGTTACAACAACAATCAACAACAACACTTGAAACCACGACCCGGGTTGTCTATGCGTGAGCATCAACCTCGTGTGAATGCGAGTACTCTATGCATGCGCTGAAAAAGGGAAATAAGAAGAAGAAGAAGGTAGGGGGGAGGAGGGAGGAGGAGGAGGAGAGGAGGAGGAGAGTGGCAAAGTGGAAGGAAATTGAAATATACGGCCTCGAGCGGGAAAAGACACTCATGTGTCTGCGTCACGAAGTCATTTTTGAAATTTCGAGTAGTTCGAACTAAATGTGAAAGATCAGGAGTACTTTAATGTGAGCGACTACAAAATGCTATCCACCGGTAGAAATTAACAATCACGGTCGTTGTGTTCTCATGAGCGCCAACACCTCGATTAGAAATCGTCTTGCACTACTTTCGATTTTTTCCGCAACAGATGAACAGGAAATTGGTGAGGAGTTATTTAGTGCCACAGAGCATCAGTCCAGCAACTTGTCTACGAGTGTCCTGGAGTAACGAATCGATCTGATTTTGCGGAAGAAGAAGAAAGAATCGTGCTCGCCCCTTTCCATTTTACGAAGCCTCCGGGACACAAAGAAAGCTCTGCGTTGGCTCTTCCGAATAGAGGCGCAAGGTCACTTCCCCTTCTGCCCGTTCGGCCTTGTGGGGGGGGGGGGGAGGGGAGGTGGGCAGGTGAGAGGGAGGGGACGTAGATAGGAGGAGGAGTTGCATTCACTGCGAGCGGCAGTCTCGATGAGGTTGTGGCTCGCGCGGCCGGAGAAAGGCGACTCTGGAAGATTGTATGCGATCTCTTGGTGTGTCTCACCGTGTCCAAATATCCCCGCGAGGCAAATTGCTCAAGTCTCCACTAATAATGAAGAGTCTTCAGTGAGATTCTCTTCGGATTAGGAGCTGTAATTACGGTAAGCCTCTGCGTTAACTTGTGATCGATATGTGTGTGGTGAAGTGAAAACTTGGCGATTCCATTGAATCCATTCACTGGTCGATCGTAGTCGGGGGTAAGGTCGTTGCACGGAAGACGCCTGCTCTGGAAATGCAGATGTTTTCTTGTTTCAATGAAATGCAATAGTATCACTAAATTTAAATGTTAATTTCTTGTACATATGTAGAGCGGTGAGCGAGCTGAATTTATGTGAGCCGAAACTTACAGTTGAGTGGCATTTCATTGTGACTTTGGAGAATCTCAATCATCGCCCACATATAGGTGTAGCGAAACTTGGTGGCACTCACCAGCGGACAGTTAAGAGGTCGCAGTGCGTGAGTGCGTAGGCGTTGATACGCGGGAAAACCAGAGCTTTAACTGAAGGACTACCGGAGAGACCTCTGGAGGAAGTCTCGGTCACTTTGCCCCACATCTCTTGCATGCCTTCCTCTCCTTAATAGTAATGCTCTTAACAAGCAATTACCACCAAGTTTCGCTACGCCTGTACATACTATTCTACGGCTGTACATATACGACTCAATCTATTATGTAAGTTCCAAAACGGCCTATTCTCTGACGACGTTCGTAATATTTTTCGAAATCCTACATACTACGGTAGATCAGATCATGAGAATAAAATTAGGGAACTTGACTGCAGAACGGATAGATTTATAATTTCATTTTTCCCACGAACGATAAGGGACCATAACAGCTGCCAATGAGACTTTTATCTAGGTTTGTCATTAGGTAGTGTAGCTCTTAGTAGTAGTAGTACTCCGTAATACTTGAATCCTTTTCTGTTGCCTAGTACTAACAGCACGCCGTGCATGTTTTCTACATAAGTCTTGAGTCTCTGTCAATTTGTGTAGTTGCAAAATACATACATACTAACGGTCACTCTCCATTGTTAGCATATCTATGGTTTAGTAGTGCATGCTTGTGAGCTTCGCCTCGTGACAAGCATTAGCGATTTATGCTAATGCATAATTATTCGTAGTTACACTAACTTTCGGGTATAGTGTAATGCCTGTTGGTGAATACTCAACCCCTGCCACACACCCCTGAGGTGGCTTGCAGGGTATTTTGTAGATCTAGATGTAGATACATTTCTTGCTCCTCTCGTCTGTTTTACACGAGGCACTTTACAACACACACTGATGTAATGATGTGCATTGAAAATTGCGTCGTGTAAAGTGGTGAATTGCCGGAATGCATGTGCAAATGTATTAACGAGAGATAATAGCCCCTTCTCTAAACACGCCTGCCTGCATTCTGGTACTTCAAATTGCGCTATTGAGTGCCTCGATGTAAAAGGGCTTTTAGAGTTGCAGTCGTGTGCATGTGTGGAGTTCCAATCACGGCCATTTTACATCGAGGCAGCAGTGGTTCATGTGTGGGCTTTCAAACGATAGATATGATATGCCAAACCAGTGTCGGTTTTCAACCCGAAGGTCGCCAGGTAATGAGTGCAACCTTTGCCCAGCAAAAGGAATGCGGAAAAGGTACAGTTAATGTGCAAGAACACCCTGCACCTCTCGAGGGTGCGTGGCAGGGGGTGAGTTATCACCAACATGCATTTTACTACACTTTACCCTTTCATATCCCGTTTTCCCAATTCATGGCGGGTGGACGTCACGGGGCGTTCCACCAATCACACATCCCGGCGAAAAGCGCTTTGCCAATGAATGCACGTCTGGGCGGCGACTCTCTCTCTCCATATCACGCACACCGCGGCACGAAGAGATAAGGAGGGACGGGAGCGCTAAATTCTTTCGCGCGCACCAAAGCGAAATGTTCGCGGAAGTTTTGAGGAAAGCATTTCAACTCCCGCGCGGGAGTCACACAGCGGACCCCACTCTGTCTCTGCGTTCGCCAGTGGCCTTGCGCCTCGATTGTGTAAATGTCATCTAGGCGTCATAACTGTTATTCCTATGACGGGACGTCATACCTATGACGACTGGCGAAAAGGAGCGATTACGTAATTGTCATTGGCGTCATAACTACGTCGAAGAAGTACCGTGCAGGCCACCACTATGGTGTGTGGCACGGGGTGATTCTACACCAGGCAAGCAGGACTCGTCCCAGCACAAATCAGAACCTCTCACATTCCCCCTGGGCGCTTGGCGCAGCTCAAAAAGCAGTCAGGAGAACAGTGCGCAGTCCAACCGGAATCTGGGAGAGTGATACGCAGACGAGCATGTAGTACAATGCTTAAAGGCCGTTTTACACGGGGCACGTCATTGCGCAGGTTAGAGCTGCATTAATTTCTAATATGGCGGGCAATTGCGCGAATGCATGAACGAAATTAGAACAGGGGCTATTTTGCCATCTCGCATCCATGCATTCTCGCATGCGTTCTCGCAATTCACCGCTTTACACGACGCAATTTTGACTGCGCCTTCGGACATATGTCAGATTGCGCAATTACGTGCCCCGTGTAAAACGGCCTTAAGAGACAACTTCTGTTCAATATTACTAATACTAATATTAATTTAGGAATTTATGACTACAGGATACTACTTCGTGCTGAAAAAAAAACAATGCAGGACATTTCAAGCGGTGTGCAGTGTAACTAATGATGTTATATTATTAAATACTAGTGAAAATTCTGCTCTACCTATTGAGGGTTGGAGTTTCATATGATTGATCTATCGCGTGCAGTTCATTGGTAAAGAGACAACTACTATTTAATATTACTAATACTAGTAATTTACGAATGCTACGAGATGCTACTTCATGCAGAGAACAAAGTAAAATAAAGTAATGCCGGACCTATCAAGTTGTGTGCAGTGTTAGTAATGATGTTATGTTATTAATCACAAGTGAAAAGTCTACTCTACCTATTGAGGGTTGGAGTTTCATATTATTGATCTATCGCAACTATTATGATCCCTTATAGTAAGCGGAAAAAATTGGATATTTCATCCGTCGGTTCTGCAGTCAATTTACTTTATTTCATTCCTGTGATCGCTTCTACCGTAGTACGTTGGCTCTAGCAATATATATTCAACGTCCGGCAAAAATTGTCTGCCCCGAACTTGCGCAAAAGATTTAACCTGTATTTCTCCCTTCGATCAGTTAGAGATTCCCACCCCAGTTCCTTCAACAATACGGTAACATTGCTAAGTTTATCGTGATAGTATTTCACAAATCGAACTGCTTTCCGTTGTATTCGATCTATTTCAGAGATTAGTTCTAATTCGTAAGGGTCCCATATGCTAGCGGCGTACTCAAAGTGAGGTCTCACGAGTGAAAAATAACATCCCTCTGTAACCTTCTCTTCACATTTTTCTAATATTCTTTTATTTAATCCCAAATTGCGACTAGCCTGCCCTTAGTGTTTAACTGACTCTACATTTGACAGTTTGGTTTGATTGTGTACGTTTCGTTGACCGAGTTATTCTTTTTCCAAAAATTAATGGCAACGCACTTCTAAGGCCATTTTACACGGGGAACGAACTTGCGCAACTTCTAACTGCATATTTTTCTCAATCGGGCGTACAATCATGTTCGAATCAGAGCAGGGGCTATTTTGCCATCTCGCGTTCATGCATTCGCGCATGCGCTCTTGCAATTCACGGCTTTACACCATGCAATTTGAAATGCACGCTCGTACGTACATCAGATTGTGCAATAACGTGCCCCGTGTAAAACGGGATTTAAAAATTCAATTCTAACTGCAAAGTTCATTCCACATCCACATTCACATCCACCTTTCCTTTATAGCATCTAGGTCTTCTTGAAACGCAATCCTGTCAGACTCATTGCTTGGATCCCTGTGCAACACTGCGAACTGACATTATATGTTCCAATATCTTGTATGACATTGACGTGAGGGAAATCGGTCTATAGTTACTGGGCTCTTCCTTATTACCACTCTTAAATATTGATGTAACGTTTGCGATTTTCCAATCTTAAGGAACACGATGTTGTGTTAGGGATTTTTCAAATACAATTTTCAGTTACGGTGCTATTTCTGACGCTAATTATGTATTTATAAACTCGGTTTGGAATTCGATCGGGACCGGGTGATTTGTTTTGGAATTAATGGATTTCAGATGACTTTCTATTCCGCGACTAGAGATATTAATAGACTGCATTGGGTGCTTATATAACCTTGGTATTGTAGCGATGTTATTTGGAGAGAATGTTGTATAGACGTTTTGAAAAAAGGAGTTGAGGATTTTTGCTTTATCTAATTTGTTCTTCGCTCTTTCTCCTAGATTGTTCTTTCGTTACTGCAGCCTTGAACCTCCCTCACGTACGACCAAGGGTGCGGTCCAGTGAACGCTACGGAGTGCTACAATCCCTATTTGCATCGGAATATACTTGCTTTGAGACAAAATCTCGTCTCCCAATATAATTAATTAATCTGTTAATGATCGGGTTGGATTTCTGGCGATTTTGAGAGTAATAACGGAGACGATGGCTAGTATTTTTATGATTACAAAATGATGAAACCGGGGAGGCATTGCTTTCAATCTGGCCATTGGCACTCAAAGTGTTTTAAATGGAAGCCATAGATTTGTCTATCTATTAATAACTTGCGCCTACATTACTTTTAATTTAGTTATACATTAGAACCATGCACTCTTACTTAACTTTCCCGAAGTTTGCTGATAATGTGATGGTTTTCTGCAATAAGGTTTCATGACCGTACCTATATTGATAAACAATCGACCTGAAAATTTGGTCCGTAATACTTGAGATAAAGCTCAGAATTATATCCATGTCAAAAGATTCAAGGAATATTATTTGTCTGGAACGATTCGACTTTCACACGGCCTCTTCGTGAAGTACGGTGTTTGTATACGCACGAAAACCTATTTTCACACTATTGAAATTTCAGAACAAGAAAAATATTTCACTCCAACGGCCGTGTAAAGAAAAAGAAATTAATATAATTCCACGTTACGTTCATAAATTTAGTGTACAACGAATATCATAAATATCACAATATGAAAAAAGAAACAATAATTCACATGCATAAATAAAGAACAATAGACATATTTTACTCCAACGGCCATTGGAGGAAATATTTGTCTTGCTCTTACATTTGGGGACGCAGAGCTTCTCAACCTCATATTAATGTAAAATTTATCCCAATTAAAAAGATTCAGAAATATATAATATCCTGTTAGGTTGATCACTATTTCAAATAGTCAAAGCACTAATTATATTTAGTGGACTTAACCTTGTATGCATCCACGATTAATATCCTCTTTGAAATCCCACCACGCAACCATGAATCGCTCCAGCTGCCACTCTGTTTCCATTGCGTAGCGTCTGGAGCGGGGCGGGAACGATGTTCATGGCGTCATGACCGCTGCCGTGGCGCTCCGGAGCGACCAGTTTGGGGAGCTTGCTCCAAACGCTCCGGAGCCGTTCTCTGTACCGCACCCCAAAATGCCTTTGGGTTATCCTCTAAATATTCGCCCAATATTTATTTCTGAATTCCGTCAATACTTTTTGAAAAGCCACCTTAGCTGCTGTTATCACTTTCTTCTATTTTTCGCGTAACTTCTTATACTCCTCTTCGGGCATGGTACTAATACATTGTTAGTACCATGTCTTCGGGGAGACCCTGGCATGCGTTCGTCATTTTTGCGTGCCAGATTCGTTGTCGCTTGAGAGATTTCCGGACGTCCGCATTATACCACCTAGGTTCAGTATTGACCTTTTTAAGTTTACTTGGTATTGCGCTATTTCTGGCCTTCCGTGTGATGCTACGAAAAGTCTCCCATGTATAGTCAGTACAACGGTTTTGACAAATATCACTGAATTTTTTATAAGAGGTCAATAGTACTCGTTTTAAACTTTCGAAATCCGCCTTGTGAAATAAGTATACGCTCCTCTTTATGGGTGCCTTTTTGTCAGTACTAATATGGGATTTAGCGTTTCCTGCTTTGTGATCACTAATTCAGTTCACTTTTACTACGTTAAGGACGCTTTCAGGTATGTTAGTCTCCAAAAGATCTACAACGTTGTTTCCTCTGCTGGTCGGTGTTGTAACTAATTGATGTAAGGAATCAGATGTGAATGTGTAGAGTGTCGCACAACTCCTTATCTTTGCCGCCATTTTTGAAACTATATGTCTTCCAGTCAATCGAGGGAACGTTAAAATCACCACCGATAATAATGTTATTTTCGTTATTTTGACGTGTGAGACGTTTCACCTGTCTATCCAACTCTAGAACTGAATTTAAGTCTGTATTCGGTGGTCTATAATATGAGCAAATAAAAATTCTTTTTGTTGAGCATTTAATGGAACACCACACATTTTCTAAATCATTATCTGGAAATATTTCGGCTCTTCTGACGAACTCATCTTTGACTGCGATAAATACTCCTCCTCCTGTTCTCGCTGTTCGGTCTTTTCTGTACATTGCATATGCTTTTGGGAAGATCTCGGTATCCGCAATTTCATTCGATAACCAACCTTCTGTTCCTATTACTACATCAGCGTCCGTGCTCTCAATTATGTGGTGAAACTCGGCGACTTTGTTTTTTATACTGTACGGCAATTAACGACAACAATGACGCGACGTTTCAAACGACCCTGAATACGATGTCGAAACGTCGGCAGAAAAGCATAGTTGGATCCAGTGGTGAAACGGATCAGATTTCTCTTTCAGCATACGTCATGGAAAGCATCAAATCTATTTGGTATTTACATATATTATGTTTCACTCACAGAGGTCTTAATTTATACGCCCAAGTGATATTTTATCATTGATAAATTCTGACACGCTGTAATAATTTTTCTCATTAAAAAATTTTTATTTGCCTTTTATACCTAGTTACGTCTTTCATATCTTTGTATTTCTGAGGCAATTTGTTGTATATATTTAATCTTTCAAGTCTACATATACGAAGTACCTACGTACCGTGCAAACCACCACTAGGGTGTGTGGTACGGGCTGATTCCACACAAGGCATGAAACACACGTCATAGCATTTGTCATCCCCAGTACTATCACATACCTGATACTAGTCCAGTGGTGGATCCACGAGGGTGGGGGGGGGGGAATGGGGGTAATCCCCCCCCCCAAATCCGACGAGCAAAAGAAAATCATAGGATTTGATTGTAAACTTCATATTACCAACAGAAAAAATAGCATTGATATGCTAGAAAAAACATGCGCCTCTCTCCAACGAGCATGAAGTGTGGTTTTTCGATACCTAACGAATTGTTTCGGGCACTTCTGATCGGGCGGCGAAAGGCCAGAATCAGACTCCGAGGGGAGATATGAGTCACCAGATATGAGGCTTTGTCTCTCCTACTTTTGTCTTACATCTGCCCACTTCTCTTGCGAAGCTGCTTTCCCCATCGCCTAATAAGTAAGGGATCTCGGGCGTGTTCCGGTCACTTTGTTTCAAACCCCGACCCCGTCGAAAGTAAGGGCTAAGGGTTTCCCTGGTAGATGGCGCGGATTAACACACGGCATTTTTTAAGTTTGTTGTTTTTCTGACAGAATGTGAGCGTTTGGGCGCGGTCTCATTCGCTCTTTGCCGCGCGCAGATGCAATTATGTATACCTTGAATGCGTCATATTGTTTTGTCCCGTTGACGTCTCCTTCGGCACTTCGTCTTGGGCGTCTACTTAAACGCGTCCTTTTTTAATGCGTGGACTAATTAATCATTTTCGTTTCGTCAACTAAGTGGATTTTAGTTTTACTGGAGTTTACCAGATTAACTCTTCCAAATAACAACTCGATCAAGTGCCTGGGCATCAAGTGAATTATTATGCCGGATTTGATACTTCTCACAGCTGTCGCATCAAACTATATTCACGGATTTCTGCATGCCATTGTTGCCATTTGACAGTATTACAGTGCGTGTATGAAGTATGGTTATAAGGGCAAGTACTTATTTTAATAACTCCTCAGTGCATAACTACACCGTAACTATACATGATATATCACTTCTCTTATTTTTACTCCTAGTATTCCGTATACTTCTTAAACGCGTGGATCACTAAACTTGTAATCCTCAAATAATCCATAATGTCATACACCATTATACAGAGGGTGTGTTTCAGGAGGGAAGCGCAATACTTCTGGAGGATGTTGGGGACGTGATTTGAAGCATTTTTTGTCTTGTGAACATGAGGTCGCCACTCCTTAGTTACCGAGCTATGGCAACGCAAACATTTTGTCACAAGCCTTCTACAGTCACCATGAAAACTCCCGAAAGCAGTGACATCCAGCAATACATACAAAGAAAAACTGGTCTAAATTGGACTTAAAGTTTGTATCTTCCTTTTTCTGCAAATATTTACGCATATTGCTAACATTGTCTTAAATGGTAACTGAAATTGTCAAAATGTTTCTCCTTCAAAAAATTATTTTTTAGAATAACTTTGTTATTTTAAGATATGCGAAAAAATTAATAGTCATAAAAATTGGCAAATTTTATTTTGTCTCCATAATTAGTAAACTTATGTTCATGTCGTAATTTTTAACTAAGATATAGCATCTTAAACGGTACAGTTACATAAGCAAATTTTTCGACGGCTCTCTTCCACGCATGGAACTGGTATTGCTTTACCGAAAAAGGCATTTACCTTCACCAATCTAAGCTTAGGTACTTATTTTTAAACGTTTTGAAAAGAATTGCCAAACAATGAAACACAAATGGAGGTGTTTTTGTGTACCAAATGAAGTAAACAATCATGCGGCAACAAAGATCTCAATCGGAGATTATCTCCGTGGATTAATTGTCGAGGTTAGATTGGTGAAAGTCTTTTAGAAGGAAGGTTTCATACGCCGCGTGCCTCTTTGTCCAATGGCGCCGCCGCCATGCGCACACTCTATTATCGTCAATATGAATAGGTGTAGCGAAACTTGGTGGCACTCGCTTGTGAAGATCATGACGCAAAGGAAAGCATAGATGAGATGTGGGTTGAAGCGGCCGACCTTTTTCCATCAATGGCATGTTGTCAAAATCTACTTGAAAATTAGGGAGATCGAATCTGCTGAAATAGCGGAAGCAAATTAACTGTGTTTTGCTATTGGGTACTTTAAGATTCAGTTTTATATAAATTAAATCGTGGTCGGACAGGAATGGAATAATATGTTGGCCGTGTTCCTTTATTTCCGAAAGCTCATCTGTAATGAATAGGTCTAGTAAAGTACTCGATGCAGGCCGATGATGTGTTGGGTACGGTACCTTTATTACCAGTATCTCCATTTGAATCACGGACTTTCCTTATTAGAACCTCCTTCTCTGGAGTGGTGGCGCTACAATCTCCTTGGTCCTGATTTTTCGGTGCATGCGGAATGTTTGGCAGCACCCACTGGGGGCAAGTTTAGGATCCATATATGTGTATATTCATGGATTAAGCATTCCCAAGTTGATATACTTTTCTGCAGTTCACTTAATTCTTTTTTTACGGAATTCACAAACTCACTTTGATTATCCTGAATCGCCATGACACGATCCAATAACTCCTTTAGCACTGGACTGGAAATCTCAAGTTGACTATTGTCGAGAAGAGGTCCGATGCCCAAGACTCTGACCGGGGTGTCATCACACTGCGGGTGCCTCTTCGCCATGCAAGGTGGTGGTGCAGTCCCAGGCGCTATTTGTGTCCTGCTCTAGTAAGCTGCAGGCCAGTTTCACTGAGCGAGGCGCGGGTCATGTGAAACACTTCCTCGTTTGTATGTGCACTACAGGTCACAGTTTTCTGCGTGCGTTTCAAGACCAGGCTGGACTGAAAACACGTGGGCATTATGAAGATCAACACGGACTAGCACCGACTTACACCACCTTAAACTCAAGCAAGTAGTCAGGTCTTATAGAGGCAAGGAAGAACGGCCAAGGCCGAGAAAAACACGTCCGTTCACCACAAGAGTTCGAGACAGAATCTACGGTTATACGGTACGGATATATCCTCTAAATTTCATGGTTCTATCACCAGTAGTTTGGGCTGTGCGTTGATGAATCAGTCAGTCAGGACTTCTTATTATATTTTTCTATATATATATACACAAAACGAAAATTTCGCCAATAGGCCACAACAATAAAAAAACACAGGGGATGGGGAAAGAAAAGTAAAAAGAGAGAGAGAGGACTTACTGGGACGTTTCGGGCATGTAGGCCCTTCTTCAGCTGTAGAAAAAAAGAGAAGTATTGCTGAAGAAGGGCCTACATGCCCGAAACGTCCCTGTAAGTCGTCTCTTGTAACGGCGACTCGGGCTCCCAACTAGCTCTGGGCGGGGTCCGGTGTAGTGGGGGACAAAAGTACTTAACGGACTGGGCAAAATAAAGGAGAAGGGGGTGGGCGCCAGCACAGGTAGGGGGAAGGGAAACGTCCGCCTGTACTCGGACGGGGAAGGTTAGGAGAGAAATGGGGCAGGAAGTTCCTTGCCGTAATTCTCTCAGTGACTTACACTCATAATAAGTGCCGCGAGTCACGTCTCATCATCGAGAACCACGAAAAGGAAGGGAAAGGTAGGAGGAATAAGTGGGAGTTTAGGGATAAGGACAAATAGGAAAGGGGAACACCAAATTAAGGAAAGAAAGGTTGATAACCTAAACAAGACCGGAGTTCAATGAAAAACACCCTGTCCTCCCAAAGGCAATCGCTCCTGACCGCACGACCTCCAAACCGAAAAAGACCTTTTTTCCCGAGGAGCCGGCGAATAAATACCCTCGTCGACCCCAGCGCAACCACGCGACCGGCAAGGCAAATAGACAAAAAAACAGCAATGATAACGCAAGCCAGAACCAGGCGCCAGCATTCAAACTGCAAAGCAACTGTTACATAACTCTCTTCCCCCAAAAAAGAGAAAAAAAAGACCTTTTAAAAAAAAAAGAAAAGACGTTCACGAACAAAATTGAAAATATACGATACCTATCTAACCACCTTCAAGTCTTTAACATGCCAGCGTCCCGCGGGTTTCCCATTAAGTGAGACCAAGTCGTACACGTCATGAGAACGTGTGTCAGCCACTCTAAATGGCCCGATATATTTCGGTTCGAGTTTAGCCGTTTTAAAATCTACAGCGCTGGAATGGGGAAAGCTCTTACGCCAAACGAGGGTTCCTTTACTCAGTTCTTCCTGTCGACGTCGTAAGTTATAATAATGTGCTTGGCGAATAGAGGCCTTCTCCTGTGCTGCTTCCGCTCGGCGGTGTATGTCAACCAAAGATTTCTTCAGCCCATCAGCATAACGGCATGGTTCAAATTCTCGTATTTGACCCATGTCAAGCTCTCGATATAAGTCCTCTGGTTTTCGAAGTTCCCTGCCAAAGTTCAACATTGCAGGAGAAAATCCTGTCGTTTCGGACACCGCAGAGGGTAAGGAAAACATTAAATCCGAGAGGTCTTCATCCCATTTACGCTGGGCACCTTCGCAAAAAATCGCAATCATAGTTTTCAGGGTTTGATTAGTCCGTTCACACATGATCGCCTGCGGGTGGTACGGGGCAGTGTGGTGCAACCGAACACCATACAGGTTGCAAACCCTCCGCAGTATTTGGCCAACATATTGGGGCCGTTATCGGTAATCATAATCTCGGGACAACCCCATTCATTAATTACGTGAGTGCGAAAGTATTGAGCGACATGCTGGCTTTTGACGGATCGTAGCGGTATGGCTATCGGCCACCGAGTACAAGTGTCGACGAACATCAAAACATACTTTGAACCCCTCAGTGACCTTGGAAACGGACCAATTATATCGGTAGATACAACCGTCCAAGGTTTCATCATTCTCCGGGGTTCCATGATACCCGCGGGTTTGGTGCGTTCCGCCTTATATCTTTGACAGTTCCGACATTCCCGCACGAAACGTTCGACGTCCCGTCTCAATCCGGGCCAAAAATAAAAATTTTGAACATTTTTCCAAGTTTAAAAAAAACCCAAATGACCTCCCCTGTGGCCCGAATGATTGATGCGTAGCACCTCCTCTCTGTTATCTAAAGGCATGACCAACTTCCAGTCTCCCGGCTGTTTACGGATAGAGCCCTTAGCATATAACCTTCCTTCTATTATTCGGAAGCGAGGATGAAGTTCAGGATTCTTTTCCACTTTGGCCCGCAATTCTAAGTACCACGGGTCTGTGATCTGAGTGGGGTCAAACGAACGCACGCCTTTCAATGCCCCTATACGCGATAACGCGTCGGGGACGACGTGCAATTTACCTTTCCGATGGATAACCTCGAAAGAATATTGTTGGATTTGGGAAATCCACCTTGCAAGGCGACCTTGAGGGCTTTGGCAGTTAAACAGCCACCTAAGGGAGGCGTGATCGGTAATCACAGTGAACCGATATCCTTCTATATAAGGCCTAAACTTGTTGATCGAAAACAACACCGCTAGGCACTCTTTTTCAGTAACGCTATAATTTCTCTCGGACGAAGAAAGAGTGCGTGAGCAATAAGCAACAACATTTTCAAATCCATTTATTTCTTGAGATAATACTCCCCCAATTCCTACCTCAGAGGCGTCACATAGTATCGCGAAGGGATAGTCAAAATGAGGGCAAGAAAGAATGGGTGCCGATACCAAAAATTCCTTCAATTTTTTAAACGCTTCACCTTGTTCTTTCTCCCATACGAAAGCCGGATTTTTCTTTTTCAGCAAATCGGTCAGCGGCGCGGCTACGGTAGCAAAATTGGGGACGAATCTCCGGTACCAACTGACAAAGCCCAGGAATCTTTTGAGTTCCGTCTTGTTGGTAGGATTCGGGTAATTCCGAACCGCCGACACCTTATCTGGATCCACGCGCAGTTTACCGCCCCCAACTATATATCCTTGACATTTCACAAAGCAGCACTTCTCTCTATTAATACGCAATCCAGCGTTTCTTAACCGACGAAATACTTCTCGTACATGCTCTAAATGTTCGTCAAACGACTGACTCAATACCGCGATATCGTCCAAGTAGGCGAAGCAATGCGGTTATAATTCAGGCCCAAGAACGCGATCCATTAAGCGCTGAAATGTGGCCCCCGCGCTGTGTAAGCCAAACGGCATAACATTAAAATGGAATAAGCCCCTACCTGGAATAGTAAAAGCCGTTATCTCTTTACTCGAGGGGTGGAGTTCCACTTGCAAATAACCTTTCTCCAAATCTAACGTCGTAACATACTTCCCCGTTTGGCCGCAACGGCGGCAAATTTCCTAAGCGCCTTCTTGCATCTACGATAATAATGGTCTGACGCTCCACAATTCCAACACTTAAGTAATTCACCAGAGCCCCCAGGGCTTGCCTCGACCGACGGTCTCGCCGCGGTCATTACGAAATGTAAGTCCTTGCTGACCTCCCCTTCCACGCCAAACTCCGGGTCGACAATTTCGGAGGGTATAGGGGGCGCTTGATTAAAGTCGCATGTCGCCAGCGTTTCTTCCACTGCTCTACCTGCCAGCATAAGTTCGTTCAAATTAGAAAAAATGCACTTAGGAATATATTTACCGTAAACGGGATTTAAGTTACAATACGCTAACTCAACCAATTCGGGTTCAGTAAGTGCCCGGTTAAGGCGCCCGTTCATTGTAGCAATGCAAGTAACATATTCGCTCATCCTCTCCTTCATTCCCTGCGTTCTCTTAAATAGGTCCTTTTTCAACCTCATTTCATAATTCGCAGGCAAGTAAGTTGCACGTAGAGCAGCTTTAAAATCTGTGAGTGATAGAAGCGAACTTCTGTTTACTCGAAACCATTTTAACGCGCTTCCGTCAAGCAAATCGGGAGTCAAACGCCACATCAACTCATCAGAAACACCTTTCGTACACTGAAAATCGGAACACGCTTCTAAAAATGCGGTTACGCCCTCTCCAACTTTTCCGGAGAATACCAACCCTTTACGGCTCGCACACTTGGATAAATCTGATAAATTAACTCCGGCATTTTCTTTTGTCGTCATCGCGGTAACTAACTTTTCCAATAAGGATTCCATTCTTTCGGAGGAATGGGTTCTCCCTTCTGATTCAATCTCTAACCCTCGGCAATAAATACGCATTCTGGCCCGAATTTGGTCTAATGTTCCTTCCGTGCTTAACCCAAATCGCTCACAGTACTTCTGCGCTTCCGATTTAGGCAGGTTGTTAACCCAAGACGTGCCTTCAGGAATGTCTCCATCTGCCATCCTAACTAACGAGAACACGAAACAAAAAGGGGAAGTAAAAGAGGGGTGTTTACAATCTTCTTTCCCCGAGGTCCACCGGGGATTGAACTACTAGGGAAATGGTTGGACCATGGGTTAGGAAAACAAGGGGATTGAGAAAAACAACGATAGCTAAACTAAATACAACTCACCGACCTCGGCTCTCTCTCCCTCTCCTAACGTGGCAGAAGGAGACAACTCGTATACTGCCCCACGTTGGGCGCCAGATGTAACGGCGACTCGGGCTCCCAACTAGCTCTGGGCGGGGTCCGGTGTAGTGGGGGACAAAAGTACTTAACGGACTGGGCAAAATAAAGGAGAAGGGGGTGGGCGCCAGCACAGGTAGGGGGAAGGGAAACGTCCGCCTGTACTCGGACGGGGAAGGTTAGGAGAGAAATGGGGCAGGAAGTTCCTTGCCGTAATTCTCTCAGTGACTTACACTCATAATAAGTGCCGCGAGTCACGTCTCATCATCGAGAACCACGAAAAGGAAGGGAAAGGTAGGAGGAATAAGTGGGAGTTTAGGGATAAGGACAAATAGGAAAGGGGAACACCAAATTAAGGAAAGAAAGGTTGATAACCTAAACAAGACCGGAGTTCAATGAAAAACACCCTGTCCTCCCAAAGGCAATCGCTCCTGACCGCACGACCTCCAAACCGAAAAAGATCTTTTTTCCCGAGGAGCCGGCGAATAAATACCCTCGTCGACCCCAGCGCAACCACACGACCGGCAAGGCAAATAGACAAAAAAAAACAGCAATGATAACGCAAGCCAGAACCAGGCGCCAGCATTCAAACTGCAAAGCAACTGTTACACTCTCTTTTTACTTTTCTTTCTCCACCCCCTGTCAAGTGTTTTTATTATATTGTAACGGAGGAAGCATCCAGAGCCTTGGCAACGGTGGTTATTGACGGGAGACGAGGAATCAACAAGGAGGATTCGGGAAATGGTGTGTTTGGGAACGACTTTTAATGTTACTGTGTGTACATTTTTAAGGAAATAAATGTGTTAAAAGAGTTACGGAAATAAGAAGTTGTTTTTGCACCCACGCACGTAACACCTGGTGTCAGAAGTGGGATAAATTAGTAAATTTAAGTGTTTTTTTTGTGTTCGCCACGACTTATTTTCATGTGAGATAAGAGAATGGCTTCAAGAGTAGCGAAGTTAAGTGAGCTGAAAGTGGTGGATTTGAAGCGCGAGTTGGAGGAGCGTGACATGGAGACTGGTGGGACGAAATCGGTACTTCGGTTGCGGCTTCGTGAGGCGCTTCAGGCCAAGGGTGTGGACCCCGAGGATTTCCTCTTCGAGATGGAAGACGGCGCGCACGAATTCACGCAGGTCCTCGGTCTCTTTAAAGAGGAGCGTAACGAAAATGTCAGAGCATTGAAAGAGCTTGCCGAGAATTTCCGAACCATCAAAGACGATTTGCTTGAGAAGCTAGTTGAAATAAAAGGTGAGTTGAAAGACATCAGTGAATTGAAAAGCGAGCTAAAAAGCGACGTCAGCGGAGTGAAGGGTGAGCTGAAAGCCGATGTCAATGAAGTGAAGAAAGAATTAGGATACGCAACTTCGGAGGCACAAGACGTGCAGGAGAGGGTAAATAGTGTGAAGGAGGACTTGAAAAAGGTGGAAGTCAACGTAGAGAAGCGCGTTGAAGATCGTCTGAAGGCCCTCGATCAAGAAAATGAGTTCGATATTGATCATCGAGCTGGAGTCATTCACATGAATGCTGATGCCTTAGCTGGAAGGTCGTGTCCGGCGGAATGTGGGCATTGCTTGCGACAAGAAGGAATGATTGGTCAAGCAAGACGAGTGACTGTGGTCGACGACAGTTGGGTACCCACCGCGCTTCGTTCCAAACAATCTGAAGATTCGGAAATTGGAAAGATGGTCCGTTTGAAAGAAGCGGGACGCCGACCTGGGTGGTAGGAAGTCGCTCCTTCGAGTAAAAAGGGGAGTCGTATTGGGCACAATGAGACGGCTTGAAGTTGGACGACGGAGTTTTGAAGCGAGTGGTCGAGAGCCTCGATGGGACATCTTCGAGGACGCAGATCGTCGTTCCCCAGAAGTTGGTACCTGAAGTTCTACAGAATCTGCACGACGGGAGCTCCGGAGGTCATTTCGGCATCAGTAAAACACTAGCCAAGGTCAGAGAGAGGTTCTACTGGGTTAACTGCAGGGAGAATGCCAAAAATTGGTGCAGATGGTGCGAGGTATGTGCCGTCGCAAACGGGCTGAGAGGAAGAAAAACGGCGCCCATTTGTCGGTACAACGTGGGGAGCCCGTTCGAAGGGTTAGCCATCGACGTGGTGGGCCCTGATCCGGAAACAGACTCTGGGAATAAATACATCCTGGTAGCCGCAGATTGCTTCTCGAAATGGGTTGAAGCGTATCCAATACAGAATCAGGAATCTACTACTATCACGACTGTCCTGGTGAGGGAATTATTCTCATGCTTCGGTACACCTTTGGAACTACACTCCGACCAAGGCAGAAACTTCGAGTCTGTCGTATTCCTACAAGTCTGTTTGCTCATGGGGATAAGAAAAACACGAACTACGCCTCTGCACCCCCAATCGGATGGCATGGTTGAGCGTATGAACAGGACGATCGGTCGACACCTCTCCAAGGTGGTCTCGGAGAACCAGCGCGATTGGGATGAATATCTGCCACTATTCCTTCTGTTATATGGATCTTCGGTCCATGAAACTACAGGACAGACCCCAGCTTGCATCCTCTTCGGGAGAGAATTACGCCTGCCATGTGACCTGAGGTTTGGCAGCAAACCCGGCGAAGAGCTTATAGCGGGAGAGGATTATGTCAGTCGTTTGAGGGAGAAGATGGACCAAATCCATCATCCAGTCCGTAGAAATATGGAGGAAGCCAGTGACAGAATGAAGCAGAACTACGATGCTCGAGCGCAAGAAGGAGGTTTCCAGGCTAAGGACCAAGTATGGTTCTACAACCCCCAGAGGCGGCGTGGCCTGTCACCTAAATTTCAACGAGCGTGGGAAGGTCCGTATGAAGTCCTGAAGCGAATAAACGATGTTATTTATCGCATTCGCAAACCCCCTCGAGGATAACCGAAAGTGGTCCATTTTAATCGACTGGCACCTTACGCAGGTGGCAACGCAAGAGTCAAGGGAGACCAAGAGATGAACGCGCGTTTGGTGGCCGAATAACTTGGCCAAGACCAGGGTAAGAACTGTTCCGGGACGAAACAGCCTTAAGGAGGGGGCAGTGTAGCGGAGGAAGGATCCAGAGCCTTGGCAACGGTGGTTATTGACGGGAGACGAGGAATCAACAAGGGGGATTCGGGAAATGGTGTGTTTGGGAACGACTTTAATGTTACTGTGTGTACATTTTTAAGGAAATAAATGTGTTAAAAGAGTTACGGAAATAAGAAGAGTTGTTTTTGCACCCACGCGCGTAACAATATATGTATATATATATATATATATATATATATATATATATATATATATATATATATATGCTCCAGTAACCCAAAATGAACTTGAGGAAGACGATGAATATTTGTAGTATAGAAAAGTATTTAATATGTTTATATAATCAACCGGTTATTTATTATCAAAAGTTCTAACCCCTTCCATCGATGCTGTAGTTATAATCATTAAGCCTGGGGAACTGTTTCCTCAATAATATTGTTTAAGAAACAAGAGTTCCCTGGATTTTCATGAATGAATTTCATTAAACAATTAGTGTTGCCGCGAGACGAGACGAGACTACTGTCCGTTGCAAAATTCTGTCACCCGAGTTTGAAGACGAATATCTCATAGATGGCTCAATAGATTTTAAAATGAAGTACATCACATTAAAGCTTGTTTATTTCTGCGTTTACTGATGGTGCACAAAACTATTTACCGTTTATATTTATTTCAGTGTGTGCTTAAAAACAGAATTTTAGCGCATTTTTCCGGGTACCGGACGGATGCATCGCATTTACGGCTTCGTAATAACAACACGGATCAAGATATCGAAATTTCCTTTTCAATTTTCGTAGCAAAGATCTTTCTTAACAATTATACGAAGTTTCATATTATTTAATGCATTATTATTTTAGTTATAGGTGCAAATGCACGGATCCGTTATTTTCCGTTCCGCGCATCCCTGAAAACCGCCGTTTGGACCTTATTCAAGCTCTCGAGTTCATCATCATGAATCCACTTATAAATTCTTAAAGGAATTCGTTTGTTACTCAATATCGATTAACATTTATTTTCGAAAAAGAACGCGTTCAACTGCCAGGAGCCTACACGAAAGAGAAAGGGAGAGGCGCGCGCTGTTGCCCAGTCAGAGGGTTGTCCGTAAGGCGCGCGTGGAATTACCTACTGCAAGTATTTACCAGCGGGGGGAAACTACTTCGCTTGAAATAACATACTATAGCAGACGATAAAAATTGCTGTACTCACCAAAATATAACCAGGGGCATATTTTCACCACTTCCCATCAACTTTTTCCATGAGGGCTTTGGACCTCCAATGGCAAAAGGCACTCAGAAGCATAACGATGTCACCACATTTCTCGGCTTCTCCACGAAAGAAACAAATAGCGCTTAAAACCATTCTCCGTCTCCGAAAAATTGGCACGAGGAGGCATATCGACGGTATGTTTCCACAAGGATCTAAAATGACACTGATGACCATTCTTAAAAAGTGACCCTTTCTGCCACTATTTACCGAGTCCAAATGACTCATGCACAGAGATAGGACGACTGGTTTTCCCCCGCAGGTAAATGCTTGCAGTAGGCAATTCCTCGCGCGCCTTACGGATACCCCTCTGACTGGGCAACAGCGCGCGCCTCTCGCTTTCTCTACCGTGCAAGCTCCTGGCTGTTCAACACGTTCTTTTTCGAAAATAAATGTTAATCGATATTGATTAACCAACGAATTCCTTCAATATTTTATAAGTAGATTCATGATGATGAACTCGAGAGCTTGAATAAGGTCCAAACGGCGGTTTTCAGGGATGCGCGGAACGGAAAATAACGGATCCGTGCATTTGCACCTATAACTAAAATAATAATGCATTAAATAATATGAAACTTCGTATAATTGTTAAGAAAGATCTTTGCTACGAAAATTGAAAAGGAAATTTCGATATCTTGATCCGTGTTGTTATTACGAAGCCGTAAATGCGATGCATCCGTCCGGTACCCGGAAAAATGCGCTAAAATTCTGTTTTTAAGCACACACTGAAATAAATATAAACGGTAAATAGTTTTGTGCACCATCAATAAACGCAGAAATAAACAAGCTTTAATGTGATGTACTTCATTTTAAAATCGATTGAGCCATCTATGAGATATTCGTCTTCAAACTCGGGTGACAGAATTTTGCAACGGACAGTAGAGCCAGTCTCGTCTCAGTCTCGTTTTCTGAACTCGGGTATCGTCTCGACTCTCGTCTCGTGAACCCCAGTCTCGTCTCGGTCTTGAGTCTCGGACGAGACTCTCGTCTCGTCTCGTCTCGTTTCCCCCAAAATAAATTTAGCACCATAAAAAGCCGTTTCCTTTGCGCACTAAATCGCTGAATCGGTACACTCGAAATAGGAAAGCCATTAATATAAATTTTAAATATATATTGATCTGGACACCAATTACATCAAACTGCTAGGAAATTCATTGATTTTATTGATACTCAATGAATAAACTAGTAACATAAAACAAAAAATTTCTAAAAAGGGAATGTAGACACAAATTTACTACAGAGAAATCCATAGAAGGTTTAAGAAAATAATCGCAATAATAATGTAAGTAGTATTTGAGATAATTTTCGCTTTAATAAAGTAGTTTAAATAATTTTCAGATTTAAAAAAGTTTAATTTACATAAGTCTTTTATTTGACTGGCCAAATTGCACGTCACCCACGAGTTAACACAGTGTAAACTTCTTGCTGATTCGTGACCCAAGCGGTTTTTATGCTTCCTTATTGTCAAGGCTGCTCTTGTGAACAACCTTCCCGCTGGAACAGATGTAGTGGGAATACTAGGAAGTCTCTCGCCATTTTTGATAGCACTGGAAAAGTTGCCTCATTTGCCTTCCACCATGTCGTAGCAAAAGCATCGTAGCATCGTAAGCAAAAAGTAGTTCTTGACGGAATTAGATCTGATGTAGTTAAAGTGACATCATGTGTCCCACAAGGAAGCGTAATCGGCCTCCTTTTGTTCATTATATAGGTACATAAATGACCTATGCCCTCGAATTAGCAGTAAAATATGTTCATTTGCCGACGACGCTGTCATCTATCGCAAAATTAGTGATCACTCTGACTTTGAAATTCTAACATCGAATTTAAACAACGTTCATGTGTGGAGCCAAGAGTGGGGACTCGAACGTAATCTGAGCAAATGCACGGCGGTACATTTCTTGCGGAGGTCGTCCAACTATCCCCATGAATATGCTGGGGATGGTGTTAACATAAAGGCGACAGATGAAGTGAAGTATCTGGGAGTTACGATAACCTCGAACCTATCGTGGAGAACACATATAAGAAATATTTGTGGCAGAGCTCTGAAGAAGCTAGGATTCGTCAAGCGTATTGTGGGAAGATTTTCAGATGAAAAAGTAAAAGAGAGGTGCTATTTCGCACTCGTCCGGCCACACCTTAAATATGCAGCGAGCATATGGGATCCGATGCAGAAAAACTTAATCCGTGAACTTAATAAAATACAAAGGAAAGCTGCGCGAATCGTCAAAAAATGCTACGGGCGTACAGACAGCGTTACACAGATGTTAAACGAATTAGGCTGGGAGCCGCTAGAGACTCGGAGGCTGCGCGCTAGGCTTAGATTACTTGTGAAATTAAGAATAGATATCTTTAAGAGCGACACGGAGAACATCATATAAGAACCCCACTATATTTCCAGGTCCGACAGAAGCGATAAAGTAAGAGAGATATTTTGCCGAACGGATAGGTATGGGAATTCGTTTTTCCCTCGAACAATAAGGGACTTTAATAAATGCTAGGCGTAATTTCATTGGAGCGTTTCCTTTTTATATGTAAACGGCTGGTGTCCTAACACCCCCCGCCACACGCCTATTGAGGCGGCTTGCGGGGTAGTATGTAGATGTAGATGTCAATATGTTTACATCACTAGGGGATCTCGGCAGCTGAAGATAGTCTTCAAGTTCTTTCCTCCATTTTTCATGCTGGGATGATACACTAGGAGCAAATATACGAAAACCATTAGGTATTAACAGAAAAAGGGTTAAATTTCTATTTAAAAGTAAAAACAATTAAATAAAAGTTCTGAGACTAATTGAACTTCTCTCTTAGGTCAAAATAGTTAAGGTAAGTGAAATTAGTCGAAAAGGAGAAAATACCTTCCAGTACTGGGTCTTGACTGCTTATAGAGAGAATATACATCTAGAAGGTCTTCCTCGTCACTTTCTACCAAAACAGACCTTCAAGATTCTCTAGATCCATTGACTTAGCGGACTATATTTGAGTGAGATACATTTCGTAATAGACTTTGAACATTTCCTCAAATTTCAATAGGGACTTTTCCTGCATCTCTTTTCCCCATGGCCCCATGGAGAAAGTTTCACATTTATGACGTGGATCTAATATTATTACCGCGCAATAAATGCAGTTTTTCAGGCGGTAGTGCTTTAGCATCTTGTTCCGAGCAGCTTGATAGACAACCTACAGTTTTCCATCACCTTCATTCCTTCCAGGCTTGTTTTCCAGTATTTCCATCATTTTTTCTAGCTTATCCAACAGCAAGTTTAATGTAACGGTAAGGAGTGGAAGGGTGACGTAATTTTCTCCTCCTAATTTATTCGTCAGAACTTTAAAGTTTTTTAAAACTTTGTGAACATTTTCAAGCAGTGTCCATTCTGATCCAGTGATTTTGAGGCGCTTCAGGTCACTTATTCTATCGCATAGGATTGAAATACCTCTCTTCACATTAAGTGCTGTTCCAATTATATATGCTGTTGAATTCCACCTGTTTGGGACGTATATTACAAGGTTCAGTGATGGTTCCTCTGCAGCTTCGCAAGCGCTACGGAATTTATTTCGTAACTGCTCATTTTTTTAATTCTTTTAATTAGAGATCTTATTTTGGCAATCGAAGTTTTATTTTCTCCTTCAAAATCAAAATCCTCGTCGTCACTGTCAATTAATAAAGCTGGTCTTCTGAAACCCCGTCCTCCAGAGACAACGTTCTTAATAGATCCTGTACTGCAAGGTTTAGTACATGGGCTATGCATCTAAAATGATGATAAGTGCTATCAAAACTTAGTGCTTTAGCCATTTAAGCTAAAGAACTCGGCCGCAAATCGAGGGATCCGGGATCGAATCCCGGTCAGGGCGAATGATTTTTCCTCTCAGGAAAGTCTGCAAATAGATTTTTTTCGACAGGTTTCTGGCCCCTTTTAGAATGGACTGCATGCTGCTGAAATATGATTACCTGCCGTTAACAGGTGTTTCTGGAGAAAATATGATGAATGGAGTTAGAATGAGTGGCTGATGAATAAATGCCGGTCAGATGATCCAGTAATGGACTTTTTGATTAAATGGATTGTTAGTTAGCAAAATAAAGGCAAATGAAAGAAATTAAAGTCAAAGGAAAGCCAATTGTAGTTATCCTTTTTTATTGTAACATCCTCAACACAATTTAGCGACATTATGCTAAATATCCTCACTAACGCCGGAAGATATATCATTCAGGAAGAGGTACATAGTCATTTCAATTATCATTCGTCTTTCTGCCGTGGTGATGTGCTCTGCGCAATTCGAAATTTGAAGGCGCCATCATTTTCTCCTAGCATGCAAACTATAAGCAGGATTTCAAGTGCTGCTGGGCGATACTTTACACATTATCCAAGATATTTTTGTCGTAGAAGTAAGCACTGAAAATTACCACTTTAATAAATATACCAATTTTTTCTGGATAAATTTTCCAAGGTTATTATCGCAGGAAACAAGGAAAAGTAGTCAGCCTTTAACACTCCCTTACCTAGCTCCAGAAGTCACGCTCATGCATTCAGAAATTGATTTTTCGGCAAAAATTCTTTTTTATAGTTAGATAATTTATCGACAAGTTATTATTGAATTATATTTCAAATTTAATACTTAAGAGAAACGTAATATTTACTTCGTCTTAACAGAAGGACATAGTTTTAGGGATAAAGCTATACCAATTAAGGACATTTATCTGTATTTCGAGACTTTCGAGAGTCTCGTGGAAGTGGTATCGTCTCGTCAAAAAGTGGTCTCGTCTCGAGTCTCGTCTCGAATTCTACCCAACGGTCTCGTCTCGAGTCTCGTCTCGTTTTCGAGACGAGACGAGAAAGTCTCGAGTCTCGCGGCAACACTATAAACAATGTTCTCAATATGTTTTGCATACTTTCTAATTGTTAAATGCCAATTTATTGGTCTCCTTCCTTATTTTTTACATGGGACAAATTTTCTCGATTTTTCTTTAAATCGGGCAAATCTTGGAAAAAACTCAAAATATGCTTTTTTATGCGGAATTGCGTGCTCTAAACTACATACTTGCCAATTTTCAGAGTGTTAGGAATTTTGTCCGGATTTTGGCGAAAATATGACTCTGCGCACTGTACTATTGGAGTGACGGTTCGAAGCCTCCTTTTTGGGCTAACTTGTGATATTCATAACTTTGACATTTGTAATTATTAAGAGCAAAAACTTTGCACATTGTCTTTCCTTATTATATTCTTTATTTGTGCCAAAATTCGTGATAATCGAAGATGGTCGAGCCACGACCTTGGTTGAGTTCCCGTGCAATCGCCCTCTATAAAGAAATGCATGCAAGGGAATATATTGTAATTATCTGCTGTCGTTCTATTGTTTATGCACCTGATGTCTATTTTGGTCTGCACTTGCCATTTAATGACTAATATAGTTATCTTTATCTTGTTGCAGGAAGAATGTCTGCCTTTAAAAAAACTGCTCAAGAATCAAAAGTGTGACTCTTGTGTGCATACAAAGCCTCTCAGATGTTGCTGCAAGGGCTTCATGCATTGTTCCTTGGATTTCAAATCCTCGTGGCGTGGGAGTTTCTCATTAAAGGCATAGAATTGCGCCCTGATGTTATTGAAAGGCTTCATTTGACAGACATAAATCGACATATTTATCCATACCTTACAGTATGGAATTTGGTAAGAGCTCAGTTTAAGCTAACGTAAGTTTAGAGCTAAGTCAAGTTAATCATATTAAACAACAAAATGGCATTAAAAGCTTAGATGAAATCTTTGTATCATATTTTGTGTATGCAAATATATTAATGCATTGGTGCTCAATGTAAATATTCTAATTACGATGAATATTTTAGTTCGGTGATATCCCAGACATTAAAGCAAGTCTCTTCTTACACAGGTTGTCCACATAGCGTACTTGGTAGCATGTGGTGTGGAAGATGTTATGGCTGCATTCACTGATGGGAAGTCTCCTCGAGTGCAATTTAAGAAGTTTGCCCAAAACAGAGCTTTTTTATTCGAAACGGTGGTGTTTCCTGGATCACTGGTGTGTAATTCTGATTGCATAAAATAAAAGCAGTATGTATTTGCTATCCTAAGTGTAGGTAACCCTTCCATATTTAAACGTGCAAACTTTTTCTCCAGAAATTGGGGATGGAGACGGATCAGGTGAGCAGCACTTATTGCTTCTCCATATATGTACTTCTTCCTAAGAACGGGTTATAGTTTATTACTGATGCTGTAATATCTAAAATTTAGTATTCTTGCGGGCCAATCAGTTAAGGGAGACAGGCGAACATAGCCACTCAAGGAGGGAGGAGGGGCCTCTTAGCATATCATCCAAACCGCCCAGTCACCTTCACCTCTAGTTGTAGGTACTGTGACTCTCTCGCTGACCTCGCCCAGCTAGCGGAGTTTGAGGCACACCCTCAAGGTTGGGTGCGTAAAGGCTCTACTCTCGGTGCGGAAGAACGAACACGGCCCCAGTGAATCAGCCGGGGATGGAAAACCACCCCGCAAGTAATTAATTCGTCAGAAAAACAGTGAAAATGGTCAATTATTATCGGACAGAACAAAATGACATTCTCGTGGCCAATTGGGCCGCAACTACACCAAACACACAAAAGAAACACGATATCCGTCCGGCTTCAAAAGAATAACGATGAGGATAATGAAAGGTGCTCATGGTGGAGCTGAGTGATACAGGAATGACGTCAACAAAATTAAGTTCATGATAGGATGCGCCCTCGGGGCGTCTGGCGCAAAGACTGCCCGACACGGGATGGGGGGTGGAATAAGTTTTTCTTTCGCCCTACTACTTGGAGGAAGACAAGGGTCGTGAGTACTTAGCTCCGTGGTCAGGCTCAAGACGGCTCTCTTCTCCACGGGCTCGAGGGAAGGCCTGGTGTCTCCCCAGATGCCACGGCCACCTGTCTGTCACAGCGCTTTTCCTCACTTAATCCTCTGTATTTGGGGTTCCCCCTTTCCCCCCCCCCATTTGGCGGTGCCGTTAAATACTACCTTTTTACGAAGTTACAATTCACCACGGCTCGCGTTCGATCCGTGGTCGAACCTCTCGGCCCGCGACATTCAAAATTATTACCGGAAGGTACGTACATTTTTGTTTTAAAATTTCTTCTCGAAGAAATGTCTAAATGTGTTGAGGAATACGCAGTTGACCTTCAGCAGTTTCAGTCAGTTCGCAGTCGGCGAGTACCGAGTGACGCACGTCCAAATGCGTTACGCTAAATCGCCGAGTAGATCGCTTACCGAATGCCTCTACCACACAATCGTAATTCGATATGGACTTGGATTTTATCCACGATAGCATTGAAAACAAAAGAAAGTTGTAGTTTGTGTCTTACGAATAAATAACTAGGGAATAAAATGCTACTTCAACTTGGTATTAAGATTGCCTAAGACTCAAGTCCACTTACACAAATTAAAACAATGCCCCCCCCATAGCCTCTATTTGGCGCCGCGAGTGGTGAGTCACGACCCCCAGGGGACGGCAGCAGAAGTTCTCGCGAAGGGTGGTCGGCCACATTAGGAGGCGAAGGTGGTTTTCCGCCACAGTACATACATACTTCGAAAAAACATTTTTTTTAAATTTCGATTTGAAATTTAGGGAAAAGGTGCGATTCTAGCCCCACGTGTACACCGAAAAAAATATTTTCGAAAAATATTAATATTTAGAGGTGTCTCCCTCCCTGAAGTTTTATCTGACCAAAAGTCGTCGTTTTTGGGGTTAATTCTATTGATTTTCTTCCGGATTTATTTTTAAATCGTAAGATTGAATTAGCAGGGAACTAAATACTGCTCCGACAGTTGTTATTCACTATTTTGCTTCATTTTTTTCAGATAGCTACAGTATTTTTTTTATGAAATTAAAGGTTTTTTTTGCTGAATTGTACTGTTTGAGGGTGAAAGCTAGTCGTTCCTCTTGGACTTGGAGACGTGGGGGGTCACGAACGCATTCTGCGAGGGAAAATATTCATCACCGCATAGCTAAGTGCAGTACATTGTTAATGCGAACCCTAGTTTAAACTTGAGTACCTAAGGTTTGTTTGGAAAGACGTGTACTTGGAAGACTTGGAGCAGTCAGAACCTTGTCAAACCAATGCAGCCAACTGTCGGAGCGGTATTGAGTTCCCTGTTAATTCAATCTTAAGATTTAAAATAAATCCGAGAGGAAATCACTGGAATTGACCCCAAAACGGCAATTTTTGGTCAGATGATACTACGGGAGGGGGGCATCGGTCCAGGATGATGCTGCAGTGCAGTGACCGTGGCGCACCTTCGGAAATCTTGACCTGAAACAATGAAATTGGTAGATACGGGCGATATTGCGTGGTGAGTTTTTCCATGGTCACTAATTTTTTCGATTGAGTGCAATTGGAGGGATGAAATGTAATTCACGGCCTGGGTTTCGACGTTTGACGTCATCTTCTGGTCCCATCACCTGAATCCGTCACCTGAGTCAATCTCCAAGGAAGGTGACGTGAAATTCGAAACTTGGGTCGTGAAATTAAGTGTCAAATCTATATATATACATATGTGGAAAACTACACTTAGTCCAAGTTATTTACCAGAAACAATATATATTTGTTCGATACCGTTGTCACTAAAATAGAATGCCTATAAATTGATTTTCGTCTTCATTTTGACGGCGCAGAGAATACCGTCAGTCGTTCAGGATACATCCGCGGAATACAATTACAGCGCCCAGACCGCAAATTATAATGGCGCCCCGAGCGAAAATTCTAATGGCGCACACCAAAGAGGAGGAGCAGATTTGCAGCGATAGCTGGCCGATATATCTGTTCTCTGGTTCAAAATGTGTGTACATAGTTCCAAGGCAAAAATGTTCAACTTTTCATCAATGAAGCCAAGCATTTCCTTTCACGGACACAGACAGTTTCTACAAAATGCAAAAGTATCGTTGGCCACTTTGAAGCTTTTAAGTATTGCGCGACATAATGTATCGTAGTAGAGTAGAAATGGGGCTTCTGGACCAACTCCGCCATCTTGGATTTGGCCGCCATCTTGGATTTTTGTTATATGATTGTGATCTCTAACCCTATCCGCGCCAAGTTCGTCCCCGCAAATGTAACAAGATGATGTTGTGTGAAAAGCATCGATCTCTTTTTCGGTCAGGGTCGTCATTGGTACCACATTTTTATACATCCCTCGGACGAAACATACCATATCTTTAATCTTTTCCAGAAACACTTGTACCGCATCTTCACCCCTGTAAAGAATTGGCTCAAACGTTTCCCCAGTGTTGCTTACCATAAGCATACAGAAAGACATAACTTCATGCTGGTGACGTACATTCGTATAAGAGTGTTCTTCCTCCGGATTACAACTTGGAACCTTTCTCAGAATGCATTCGAAATCTGCATATACCACGTACGGAATTCGGGTGGAGTGTGAAAAGTTTTTAAATTTTAAAAAGGCATCATCCCCAGTTGGGAGAATAATTTTCGAAGGAGAATTTCGAATGCAATCTATCTTATGATCCTCTAGAGATTCCTTCGAATAGCAAGGTTTAAAGCAACGTTTGAAAATATGTATCGCGCTTTTATGCTTGGTGATTTGCTTGTGAATTAATCTGTTAAAATTTTTAATCCAGCAGTAATGTGACTTATTTCCCTCAACGAGATATAGAAGATCACGGTGATCATCAAGTTCCTGATCCACAATCTTAATAGGATAAACATTATTTTTCTCATCCAGACCAAAAACATTTATAGAAATGTTATTTTTCTGCTCAAATGTTGGAATTTTGGAAATTTCCAAAGGATAGCTTATGCATTCCCAATCATAACCATTGTTAAATTCATCAGTATTGTACTTTGAGACGCGATCAGCATGATCTGGTATATGTTTTGCCCAGATTGCATATTTAAAACAGAAATCGTCTTTGTTTTTTACATTAATGACTGCGTGGGTTAGTTTAATTTTATCAGGAATCGCGATAAATGATGAACCCCTTAGCGGTTTATACCGGTTTCTCCTCAGCTCCAACCCTTTTATTTTGCTTAATGTCCAGCCAGATCCTTTAGCAGCATTTTCCGATTTTTCCTTTAATAATTTAGCAAAAAGCCTTTCCAAAATTACTGTCACATTTACCGCCTGTAAAACTCTAACGTTTTTTGTTTTAAACCACCTTTCTTGAGTCTCTAATCTTTCTTCACGAAGTCCATTATTAAACTCAGCATTTACAAGAATATTGATTTTGAGAGCAGTCATTTTCAAACTATCCCGTATTTTTTTTAAAAGCAAATTTTTTATGCTGTCTAAAAAAACAACAAGATCTGTATGTTCTCCTCCTCCGGTCACCCAAAACGTTTTTAGACGTCCATTGACGGCAGACTCCAACTCTACGACTGATGACGCTGCTCCTCCTCCTCCAGTTTGCCGGATCGCATGACGTCGATGAACCTCCGACATCTCATGACCAGCGATGTATCTCGGCTCGTAATAAACATAGCAGACCTCACACAGCTTCATTTTCTCGTTTTCTACTACTTGGATTTCCCTTCTGAAATGAGTTTACCGGCACACGTTTCAAGCTTTTATCACTTTTTACCCTCCCCTTACACTTTATAAAATAGGATTAAGGTGTATGAAATCAAATGACAATGACCATTTTCTCATTCTACAAAGATGAAATCTTTCTTTTTTATTATAGATAAATTTCCATTCCAAGCATCATTATTATACGCTACAATTTCCTCTTCCGTCGCTTCAAAATACTTTGGTAAATATATTTTCCTTCGAATGCCATTAAAATTGATTTCCGCCACCAGTGGCGTTCCATATCGGGTTTTTGCTTTAAAATTTTTTCAACATGGTACAGTGTACCCTCTTCTAATTCTTCTTTTTTTAAATGCTGCGCCTCGGCTTGCTGGTTTAGCAATTTATTCTTGATAGAAGTCGAAGTCATCTATAAAATAAGAAAACGGTGCATAGTAAATAAATCTATTGGAAAACGCTTTCGAACATTACTCTTCAATTTAGGAAGAAAGAAAAATACTCACTGCTAATTTGGCTTAAGTTGCTAATGTTCCTATCAAAGGTGCTGCCAACCGTCTGCAATTCTTAGTTCTCTTGCGATTTCTGCTGCGACTGTGGTATACGGTCTCCTCTCCAAGCCTTTATTCCAAAGGTGATGCTAACCTTAGTTCTCCAGCTCCTGCGATTCTGCTGCGAATGTGAAATACGGTCCCCTCCCCAAGCTTTTATACTTAAATTTCTCATCCCACAGTGCTATTCTCATCCCAACAACCGCATTTATCAAATTTGCAATGACGTGCAATTAAAGTCAACTTTTTTAACCTCCCTGACATTGACCATCTGCCGTTTCGTTAATGAACACGTGCAGTGGATGATAATCTTAAAAATTTCCTCACATTGGTCAGCAATCAACTTTGATGCGCATACACAGCATACGATAATTTCTTTCGCCCCTATTATCGTTTTTTTTATTCATGCTCGTTTGTTCAACCGACGTCTCAACGAGCACGTGTAGTGAGGTTTTTATTCCCTCACATTGAACATTCATATGAACTCATGATCGTGCAACCCGTTGCTCAACCATCATTCTTACTTAAGATATGCGGCGTATCTTCCTAACCCACACATCGTTGAGAGGATCGTACCCTCATAATTTCTTATAAGTCTTCCTCAGCCTGTCCATCATCGTTAATGTCAACTTTTTTCAACCTCCCTGACATTGACCATCTGCCGTTTCGTTAAGGAACACGTGCAGTGGATGATAACCTTAAAAATTTCCTCACATTGGTCGGTAATCAACTTTGATGCGTATACACAGCGTACGATAATTTCTTTCGTCCCTATTATCGTTTTTATTCATCCTCACTTGATCGCCCTACGTCTCAACGAGCACGTTTAGTGAGTTTTTTATTCCCTCTCATTGAACATTCATACGAACTCGTGATCGTGCAACCCATTGCTCAACCATCATTCTTACTTAATATATACAGCGTACCTCATCATTTCTTATAAAGAATATGCCGCGTATCTTCCCCCAAGCCCCATCCATCATCGTTGACGTGATCTTGACCCTCATCATTTCTTATAAAGAATATGCCGCGTATCTTTCCCCAGCCCCATCCATTATCGTTGATGGGAGTCGTTGCTCCGTATTTCTTAAAAAGGATGTTCAATTTGCATATATTAGCGTGTACGCACGATAGCAGTCCTCCAATAGCGTTGCTTCAAACGATCGCATGATAGTTGACCCTCCAATAGCGTTGCTTCAAACGATCGCGTGGTGAAATGCGAACCTGCCTTATAAAAGCCTCATGCAGGAACACGACGAGCACACAAAATGGAATTCTGTATAAGTAGCAGTATCTTCTACACCCCGATGAGAGTACAGACATCTGTGCCTCTCAAAGCAGCACCAATGTGCGGTTTTTGCCGCCTGTTGAACCCTACGCTTCCAATCGTGGGGATCGAGAGTAAACATATTATCGCCTCGTCGGGGTGGAACCTCCCCGCAGATGTATTCTGCGATATCTGCGGGGAGACAACTGTGGTGAGCTTGCGGCCAGTGGTCGAATGCCAGGAGTGCTCCGCCTTTGGGGACCTTTCCTCTGCGCAGCCGCTGGACCTAAGCCCATCCATCCCTGAGGAAGATCGGTCTGCGCAGCCGCTGGACCTCAGCCTCAACCAATCCATCGCTGAGGACGACCGGAGCACTCCATCTCCATCGCTGCTTCGGGCATATTTAACGGAGGGAATGTTAAGCTCTCCGGAGCTGGAGGCATCCCTGACGGTGGATTTTCTTTCGGCAACGACTCCTCTACCGGTGCTCTTCGAGGATGACATTTCTCCTCTCCGACCGTCATCCTCCTCACCACCTCCACTGATCCCAATAACAGCCGCTGTCGTTCCACCGCCCGCTATCGCCTCACCACCCACCGCCGCACCACCGCTTGCTGTCGTTTCGACGCCCGCCGATACTCAACCACCCGCTATTGCTTCGACGCCTGCTTTTACTTCACCGCCTGTCGCAACGCCACCGCTCGCTGCTATTTCTCGAAGAAGAAAAGTTTCTCCAAGAGATCCCCGTTTGAGGAGAAAACTGGCGGTGCCGGTTATTTGTTAGCAGCGTGAGCGTGTTTTACCAAGAATGATGTGAAAAACACTTTCAGTTCTTCAAATGTTTTTTGACTTGAGTGACTTGAAATAAAATGAAATGAGCAGCGTGTTTTACCAAGAATGAAGTGGAAAACACTTTCAGTTCTTCAAATGTTTTTTGACTTGAGTGACTTGAAATAAAATGAAATGAATTACTACTATATTGTCGAATGTTTTTTATTTCCAAAAATAAAATCCTCTCATTCACCCTTACCCTGTAATGCCAAGTCGAAAGAAATCGCAAGGTATCTTGTAGAGAGAAAAAAAGGTGAGTCTGGGTGAAGATAGCGCTTGGGGGGAGAGGAGCATCTCTTTTGGTTATAAAGAAGCTAACTTAAGCGCTATTAACACATTTGAGAGAAGAGAGTGACGTCATCTTTGCACGCTTACGCTGCTCGATCGTCATGTGTTTCTGCGCTGCTCGATCTTCATTCCAATCGTACACCTCTAGAGTCACACCACTTCGATATATGTCGAACTCTTCGATATTTCACATGCTCTTGAGAACCGAGTGAGAATTCAGCTGCGACGTTGCCATATTACCCCCGCTCACGCTGCTCATTCGTCATTTGTTTCATCACGCAGCTCTATCGTCATTTGTTTGCACACGCGCCTGGATCGTCATTTGTTTGCGCACACGTTACTGGATCGTCATTTGTTTCCTCACGCTGTTAAATCGTCATTTGTTTCTGCGCACCTCGATCGTCATTTCGATCGGCTTTTGTTTCACTTGTTCCACGCCTTAACACCGCGCGGCGCCACTTTACACACTCACGTGACCCTTCTCGACCAATCACAAACGCTTGATTCTCGATATATAGAACGAATCGATATATTGAACGATTCGATACATCAAATGGAAAACGTTCGGCTTTTGTTTCACTAGTTCCGCTCGTTAACAACGCGTGGCGCCACTTTCCACTCTCACGTGACCTTTTTCAGCCAATCACAACGCTTGAATTTCGATATATCGAACGATTCGATACATCGAATGGATAACGATCTGCTTTTGTTTCACTTTTTTCGCAAGTTAACAACGCGGGGCGCCACTTTACACACCCACGTGACCTTTTTCAGCCAATCACAACGCTCGATTTTCGATATATCGATCGATTCGATCGATATATCGAAAAATCCAAGATGGCGGCCAAATCCAAGATGGCGAAGGTGGTCCAGAAGTCCCATTTCTACTCTACTCATCGTAAATCACTCTTCGTACTTTTCTGGGCAAATAATGCCATTCATCAGCTTCAATGAGTCCTCTTCACTAAATAATACCATAGATTAAGCAACCATTATACTGCATGCTCTCACTTAGGAGAACTCTCTTCGGCCAAGACACTTGACCCCGCCGTTACCCACTCGGCTTGAATCGCGAGAAGCAGGAAACATAGGTGTACCTACCTACTCGAGTAGATGCTCCCTAGTGCGGCCACGGATGTAAGCGGATTTCTATTTTCCGATTCAAGCCCCCCCCCCCGCCAAAATAGGTGCTTCCCATAATAGACACTCCAATGGGGTCTTTAAAAATTCGAACAAAAGTTTAATCGTTGCGTCATCACGTGCGTCCACGATGTTTCCAAGCGTCCAAGTGGATTTGTGTTGATTTTATACTGTTGACGTCCATGTAGCGCGCCACAAAATCACACTCGGGAAATTCCATCAGGGAAGGCGTAGTTTATGATTCTTCCATCTTTAATAAACATGAGCTATTGGGCATTTCCTACTTCTGCAATTTGGAAAACAGTGAGCCTGTCTGCTTTTCGATCGCGTTTATTTTGGCGCCACTTCTCCCATCCTGGGCACTCCTTTCCTTCAATCGGCTCTCTCCCGCCTCCAGAGATTTTCTTCTCGAGGGGCCGTGAGACAACTTGCGTCATCCGTATATCAAAATTGTTGTGTCTTCGTAATCGCTATTGGTGGAGGGGATTCGGAGCAGGTGGTTGTGAATCGTAAGATTTTTAGGTCGACGAAGTAGTGTGCTGTGTCTCACTTATGTTAGATGTTTACTGTTTCCAGAGCAACGGAGGCATTTCCGAAACTTTCTGTGCGGCTGGAAGAGTGTTTCAAGTTCCCAATCCTTGGGTTGTTACTCTTTTTTGTCATTTTGATTTTTGCTGTCTTTATTTATATACTCTGCACATGTTTGGGTATTACAGGAGCTGCATTTTAACGCTTAATGTCATCGCAGCTTTAAAGCTTAAAAATAATGTGGCGAAATAGAAATGCGAGAGGCATAACATTCTATCAATTTAGTTTGTAGTGCATGAAGTGTGTATTAAGTAGAAATATATTACTGCTTTTAGAGTACTTTAGAGTGGAGTGAAAAGACAACGTTTCTACTTAGAAACTCTTGGTCTTTTCACCACATCGGGAATAAAATCATTCCAAACATTATTGCCAGATTGAGAGGGTGGGCTTTTGGTTGATATATGTACTACACGGAGTTATGTAAGTAGTGTAATATATGTAAAGTAATGTAAAGTATGTTATGTAACTCTGTATGCGTAAGTCGTATTTGCTATGCAAAAAAATCACTGAGGTGATGGCTTATGCAAAAACGGTAACATGAACAGGTGCTGCAACTACACGTAAGGCGTGATCTTGGAACCGAAGGAACGCCTTCGTCACTTCACCATGAAAGCGCCTCCAGCTATTTTCTTTGTCTGCTTTTGTAGATGTTGTACTTCGCTCTGTTTTACCGTTTTTTAATATTCCCATCGATAGCAGTCTGTCGCGAGGGCGTATTTGTACGTAACTAGGTATGTTAAAAAGTGTAGACATACGATATAAATTACATGGGTTTTGTAAACCTCAAAAACTCAATGTCATGTAATTTTTATGAACGGAAAATCAATCCCCCTCAGTCCACTCGTGCGGTTTATTGCGACTATTCTAAAATACCAAAGTTTGAAAACCACCCGCTCCACTTTATTGTATGGAGCCAGTTGCAGGCGCGGTAGTTTTACGGATTGACAGAGATGATAACTTTTGGTCAAAATATATGGAGGATAAATTTAAAAAAAATGACAGCCTTTTGCCAGAAATTCTACAGCAAATTTAAAAGCTGTTGAAAGACAGTTTTATGGTGACGTGGGATAAAAATGTTTATCTAGAAACTCGTTGAAAAATCGAAAATTTCCATTTGGAGCAGGGCATCTCCTGAGGGTGTGGATTTCAACCTTTTTTGTAGTGTTTTATCGTTTTTCCTTGACTTAGTGCATTCATGTTCCTTTTCACTAACGCAGGTTCAAGCGCTCCCATAATTTTAATATCATGCCAATTGTTTTCTCTAATTATGTTTCTATCAGGTATTACTAGTAAAACAATTATATAATTCAAATCTATTTGTTTACCTAGTTTTTCTTATCAGTGTGTGATTTTTAAAGTTTTTTGTTGACATTTACTGTTACATTTACTATAAACTTGTAAAACGTGTAAATATTTAATACATGATCCATGTATCGAATAGCATATATACTATTTATGCATTTGTTTATTCGGGGAAAGTCATACAACGACCTATACTAAGCCCCAAAGTCCGATGAAAGAATGTTTTCATATTTTTGTCATTTATTAAATTATGCTATGAAGTGCCCATTTTCATCCTACGTTTGCTGTGTGTATTCTAACTCGGAGTTCCCTGAGTTCAGAGTTCAATGATGAATTTCACGATAGGCGTAAAATAAAAATGAGCAAGCGAAAATCTAAAGATATCCGGCTTTGAGTTTCGGTCAAGGCGGATAACTTTGCCTCTGCGGAATTTTCGCGCTTCTGTGCATCTTGCCGTTGACACTGTACGGATAATAACGCGGTTAGTTAGTAGCGGCACCCTCAATTTAACTCAACCCGATCGGGAGACAAAACAGAATTTAGTTTTTATCTGAACGGCAATGGATATATATATAAAATCCAGAAGCCCTACCCTACGGAAAGCGAATATTCTCCAAAAAGGGTTCATCGAAAAAATAAACTCAGTGGGCGGGGGTTTGGGGTCTATGCAGGCATAGATTTTTGTAACAAATTAAAAAATTGATTTCCTAGACTGGAATATTTATATTTAGCCAGGTCAGTATGCCCAAGGCAATACCTTTAAATTGACCGCCCTGTTCTCAGTCCAAGGAAGGATAATTCCCCCGTTTACGATGGTGACCTGTACTGCATTGTACTCAGCTCTAAGATGAGGATATGACATATTTACGACGAAGAACTGCCATCCTTGCGATCTCAGCTCCGAGGGGGCTGACCATTAAGTATCAAATTTCGCCTTTCCGCGGGCAAACCCACTTCACGTCTACTTTTTATCCCGCTCTCCTACCAATTCGTCGCGCTTCCGGCTCCGAGAACCGTTCAATAGGGAAATTCAATTGCTTGCGAGGGAGCTTAAGAAAGAGTGAACTAAAATTGATTCGCTCAAAGGGTTCAAAATGTGTTACCTGTAAATTTAGTGTTAATTGGTGTGACCAATTCCGGGAAAATAGAATCAAATTGTATTCACGATAACTCTGCGAGAACACATTACCATTTTTTTAAGACGTAAGACATTTGAAGTTTTAAAATTTCGTCTTAACATCTGGGGATATCTCATGTTTTCTTATCATGTTTTTTCCTATTATTTCGTAATGAATAAAGTCACTTGGTAATCTTCCACAGATTTATTTCTTTGACACGACGCGTTTCACCACACTGTGGCATAATGATTATGCCACAGTGTGGTGAAAAGCGTCGTGTCAAAGAAATAAATCTGTGGAAGATTACCAAGTGTCTTTATTCATATTATGAATATCGAGAACTTTTTTACATGATTATACCACAGTGTGGTGAAACGCGTCGTGTCAAAGAAATAAATCTGTGGAAGATTACCAAGTGTTCATTATGAATATCGAGAACTTCCACCATATCCAGCCTGAAACAGTGGTACCTATTATTTCCATATTTGAGCCACACCCTTTTTTAATGAGATGGAAGGTCTCACGCCTCATATGGAAATTGATGGAAATTCGTGAATTGCAGTAGGTGCCCCGAAGTAGAAAGCACCAACGCTATGAGAAATCCTCGGGTCATCTAATCCCGACACACTCCCTCTCGCCCCGTTGGTACATACATACATACATATGCAGTCCGTAGGTATCAATAATAATAATCTTTATTGCTCTAGGAGTAGCTCTCCTTTTGAGCAGAAAAAATTAATTAAGTACAATATAGATTAAATTACAAAGGAAACCAGGTATGACACAATTTGTAAAATGAACAGTAAATACATACAAAATAAATATTACTTAAAATGGATTGCAATCAAGCATATAAGTTCAGGGTGGTATTGACAAAATAACAATTTTGCAAAATAAAGTATATAACTATGCAATTTGCAATTTATAGAATACAACAGTTACTTATAATATACTTATGCAATGGTTACAATATATTAAATACTTACACAATAATTACTTAAGCAATATATAGTTATACAATATATACAACTGTAGCTACAACTTATTATCACTGCCTAAGAGGCTCCAAAGCCTCTTTCTGAACACTTTCATTAACCCACTACAATATATTACAATACTTATACCACAATTACTTAGGCAATATATAGTTATCCAATATACAACTGTAGCTACAAATTATTATTACTGCCTATAAGGCTCAAAGCCTCTTTCTGAACACTTTCAGTGATCGACTACAATGTATTACAATACCTATACAATAATTACTTTGGCATTATATAGTTATGCATTATACAACTGTAGCTACAAATTATTATCATTGCTTAAAAGGCTCCAAAGCCTCTTTGTGATTACTTTCATTGACCCACTGCCTTTAACATGGTTTTTAAGTAGGTATTAGAGAGAGAGAGAGGGCCTGCTGCAAAGAGATGAGTCAGTGTGGTGCGTGCGTACTAATTATAAGCTAGTGGAATAATCTCATATGCAAAAATATTTTCATACCTCGTGACTTTTGATTTGTGTGATGCAATTCTTAATTGCAGTTGGTGGTGACGTTGTACTGGATTTTGACCTTAATGGACCCGCTGTATCTGTTCCCTGGACCCATAGAAGACCTAATACCATCGTGGATAAATTTCCTCATTCACTCGGGAGTGGGGATGTTTGCTATGGGCGAGGTGATTCTGAGGAGGGAGCCATGGTCCCCTTATCACGGTCTCAAACGCATTCGAGTTGGATCCATGATATTCTTATCGTATGCCATAATGTGAGTAGAGCACGTCAATGCACAACACACACTCCTGTCATTTTTAAATTGCTTTCATGCGAAGGATCGCAAGTATGTTGGTGAATGCACTGAAAACCCTAACTGGTGCAACTCTTTTCTTCTTCTGCAGAATCTGCGCTCACCGATATTTGACAGGGGCTTGGATATATCCCTTTATTGAATATCTCTCTTGGCCACAAAGGGTGGGATTATTTATCACTACGGTGTCCATAGCATATATCTTCTACTACTTAGGGTATTCTATTAACTCCTTAATACACGGTGGGTAAATATTTTTCCTTGTGAATTGTAAGGTTTCTCATTTAACACAATGATGGTGCATTTCTATGTAACATTTTTAGAAAACTTGGATTATTCGTATTTTTAAATGGAATTCCTTGGTCAGAAACTAAGTTGCACTAATTATCGGTGACTTTTCTTTAATCTTCCAGGAAAGAGGCGTCTCAAGTCAAAGCAATCTTAGGGTTATCAAGCAAGAGACGATCGAGAACGTTATGGATTCATTTGAATTACCAATGATTGACTTTTAAATACAATACCATAAGCATATGATCCTGCTGCTGCAGTGATTATCATCATTGAGGAATATTTTCACGAGATGATATTTTGATGCCTGTTTTAAAAGGATAGTGTAGATTTAAGCCAAATATTATATTGTGAATGAGTAGTGATTGAATAAATGTGTTTAAAGATCATATTTTGGCATTCTCCAGCTGCGAAAATAGAATATTTGTGAATAGGGAGATTTTACTAATATACTGGAGCCAATTTCCTATTTTTAGAAATTTTACTTTGGGAAACAATGAAATATTGACCTAAATAAAGTATAATTGTTGTTTTTTGTAATTTTTAACTTGAATCTATTATTTTATTGCTCACTATTTAAATATTCAGGAAGAACTTTTCTTGGATGTTGGAATTATAGTGTAATACAATGTATTGTTATAAAATACAAACTTGTGTTGGAATAAAACTTTCCCTTCTTATCCACGCACTATATATGTACACCCATTGTATGTGTATGCCACGAAACAAATTTTGCCTTGCTGCAAATGTACGTTTATATTGGTGATATTGCTGCAAATGTACGCTTTAAGGTATGTTTCGTCACTACTACTACAGCACAAATGCAACAATTAGGAGGATTTTCCGACCATTCCTTACAAGTTAGTATGTTAACTCGAAAGGCTGCAGTAACCTAGAAGTGAAGTTTCACCAAAGTTAGTTCTACTTCGACGATTAAAAACGCAGTGCCTAATCTAGTTGCTGAATTGTTTTCTCAAACACCCAAAGTATTACCTAGTTTCTGTGTATGCACAAAGAAAGCAAAGAACCTTCAATGTATAATCAACTAACTCACCTTTTCTTTTTACGATGCAGATAGTTAACGCTATTCACTAGGCTGCCATACATGTTATGAATTTCATGTAATAGGAAGACTTAATGCTGTTACCACTTAAGAAACAAAAAAGAAATTAACAGCAGCCAATCAATATCAGGCGCAATTGACGAGTAAACACAGAGAAAACGGGCTTATAAAAACTCATACGGTAATTATCAGACGCGAGTTAACAATTCCAGTTCAAACTTTGTGTATATTTAAACATTATAGCGCTGTATCAACATGGTGGCGAAAATACGCTTTACCATTTGCGACAACACTTAGCAATATTTGGTACTGATTTGGCAAAGAAAGAGATGAAAGGTAAACAATGTTTTCGCGATAATATGTGATGTAGTCAAGTGCCACCATCTTGAATTCTAGGGTCAAATGGTTCACTTCCCCAGACGGTATGGTCGCGCTTATTGACTGTGGCTGCATTTATGTCAACGGCGATTACATAATCATGGGAGGACGTGAATGTGTGTGTGTGTGTGTTGGTCGTGGAAGGGAAGGGAATGATTGGGCTAGTCGGCGTCGGGCGACTTTTGTTTAGTTCTCTTAAAGGATGTTTGTTTAGCGTGGAAGAGAAGCGAAATAATCAATTATACGAATCTTCTCCGTGAAATAATTGACTTATCGTTCAGGGCGCAATGTCTCATTGTCAGTAACATCACGTATTTACGTAATTGTTCATTAGCTGTAAAGTAGGTATCTAGAATTTTGCTGTCATTTGCTCTTATAATATTTATTTTTCGGAAGAGCGTGGAATAAACGGGAAATGAAGCTACATATGATACAAGACCAGAGGCAATAGCTTATTCTCAGTTGCCTATGACTAGACGGTCAGATTCCACTACTTGGTGCTTGAAATGGCAAAAATGCGTGATCCAATATTTTTGGAATAAGTGGCTGTCACAGTACCACCATAGTATTACAATCCTAGGATTGGTATACTGCAGCAGCCCTCCATTTCGCCCTATCTCATGCCAGTTCCTTCACTTCCCTATGGTTCTTCTTCCCCGTATCCCTCTTCATTTGCCCCAAGTACTTGTCTCTTCGTCTTCCCATGGGGACTTTCCCTTCAATTTTCCCTCCATTATGCTTCCTATGTACTCGTTGTGTCTCATAACATGGCCAATCCACCGTGTTCTTCATTGGCGTATGGTGCTCCACAGTGTCCTTTCTTCTCCAATTCTTCTGTATACCTCCTCGTATATCTGCATCCTATCCGTCCACTTGATCTTAAGCATCCTCCTCCAGCACCAGGTCTCGAAGGATTCTATTATTTTCTGGTCAGTTTTTCCAATGGTCCATGCTTCTGATCCGTAGAGTGCCACTGCCCACATGAATGTTTTCACGTACTGTTTCCTTGTCTCCAGTCTTATGCTCTTCCACACAGAGTAGCGAGGCATTACAATGCATACTAAGAACCACTTACTGCTCCCGACGATCCCGCGGTGGAATACGTCTCGAAGATGATGTCCAAACCTGTTGATAAAGATGATCCTACTCGTTGATTCAGTTGGGATGACGTGACTGTCCAATCAAACTAGCGAATACTGCTGGCCCTTTTACATGGTTGGCAAAAAACACCCCTTACGCTTCCCCCCGGCGCATTGGTGGGGAAATACTTATGCAAGATGTGCGTCTCCGGGTCAGCTATCTCCGCTTTAAATGTCAAAAACACCGAGAGTGTAGGAAGAAGAGGAGGAGGGCGCGCGTCATTGCGAGGGAAGAAAACGAATGAACGTCAAACTTTAATTAGCGTCTGCTCAAATGAATAGTCCTTCCCTCCAGGATCTTCCTATGAAAAATGGCTGATGGACTGCGTCTTTTACTCTTTTCTATCCGAGTACTAATTGTAAGTAATCAAGTCCGATAGTATTCATTTTAGTAATTTCCAAGAGCAACGGTTTATCCTGAGAGGATAGGTGACCCTCTCAAATTTGTTTGCCTGTACTATCAGGATGACGCGGTGGACAGCGTATTATTCAGAGTAAATATTGTCTTTATTAATTGAATTCATTAGTTGATGAAGAGGAAAGTGCTGTTTTTTTCAATTTCTTTTACTCTTTTCTCTCCGAGTACTAAGTAATCAATTCCGATAGTATTTCATTCAGTAATTTCCAAGTGCCAATGGTTATCCTGAGGGTGGGTAGGTGACTCCAATAACATCCGTATTTTGACTCGCAATTGAGTCAATCTGCCGAACTGCATTGATTTTCCAACTCTCACCCTTTTCCACGTACGATAGAGACTTTTTCATTCGGATAGAAATCACAACTCAGGAAAAAGTTATTTTTTAATCCGTATCAGCTCGGCTTAATTCGCTAACATAATTAAAAATGTTTCTGCTCTCTTCTAAAAAAATAGTCCGGTCGAGATAAAAAAAACGTAAACTCTCAATAAAATACTCATGTTAAGAAAAATAAATAACTGTTAAGAAGCGAAGCGGTAGGCAAAAATTATTGTCGAAAAGTATAGAACACTGAATGCGATACTATGATACCGGATCTGTTTTCCCCGAGGTGTCTCGGTGATGTGGTGATAGCTTACCATATGTGGTTAAAGATGGTCAGTGCAAGTCAATCTTTCAGTCAATGCTTCATTTACGACATTAATTGCGTAAATTAGCCCCATGAGGGACAGTGCTCCCGCTGCATGCTCCCCCATAACAGGTCCCCCCGGAGAAGTATCCGGTGCCCAGAAAAAAACACAGATTGGGACGCGCCCAGAGCCTCGTTCGGGAATTGAACCCGCGCACCCCGGTTAACAGCCCAATGCTTTACCCACTAGGCCACCACGCGTCAAGAGAAAATCTGAGAAAACTCCTATTTGTAGTTAACCTAGGAAGTCCTCAAAGAAGGGTACGAAGAATACGAGTAAAACGATAAAAAGACATTATAATGATTTGAACATTCAAATACGACAAGATTTAATCATAACAACAAAAGACAGCACACACTTTTAGAACTATGTAATAAAATATTTTGAGTTAAATTATGCACTGAAAAATATACATTATTTACTTACGCTTATGTATGAGCATAATTCGAGATGATTCCGCTTTATCAGGGCGTAGAGAAACTTAGCTTCTTGTAAAATTATTGAGACAAGTAATACTGAATCAACGCCATTTTTCTTTGGTGGTAGCTACCAGTTTTTATGGATAGTTGGCGTCACTTTCTTAACAAAATTTCTTTTTAATGCCCGCTATGAGGGAATACTTGGATATTTTACGTGAGAAATGGGCTGATAAGGATAGTGCTTGTATGAAACATCCAAGTGAGCATATTGTAAGGTGAGTGTACTCATAAAAAAATTGAATATTGTTCTCAGTAATTTTATTTTCTATGTTATGTTTGTCATATATTTAAGTCGGAAAGGGAACAATTTTATACACTGTTATTTTCGCTTCCTTAGAAAAACACTTATTTCTTTATATGCTCCACATACTACCTTCCACGTATTTCCTTCCGGCATCAGCAAAATTTATAACCTCTTTATCTATCATTATATCTTTCGCAAAAGTTCAGCCAAGTAACATTTAGTCGTCTTAGGAAGGATAAAAATTATGCGAATTTCACAAAAGATGGTTTATTCACGACCCGGGTTTCAACACATTATGTCATCTTCAGGTGAAAATACAAAGTTTTAAGTCAATATATATAGAAAGAGTGGAGGGGAATTGGGAGGGGAGGGTGGTTGGGAGGGAGAAGGGATTGTTGGGTAGTGGGAAGGAGAGGGATGGGTGGAAGGAGCGGGGGTGGAATAGGGTTGGTGGCAAGTTGGGGTGGGAAGACGTGTGACTGTGCTTGGAGGTCCGTTGCATCGTAGGTGCGTCATCCTCTTGAGCGTAGGCTCGCTGGTGTCGTCACCACTATCTGGCTTTCCGAGGGTCCTCAGGTAAGTGCGGCGGAGGGAGGGGTGGGGCCATGGTTCAGCTTCCTCATGCGTGCGTCTGTCTGGTCGCTGCGGGATACCTAAATGGATTCAAAGGGGATAGAAAGGAGTGGGAGGGGAGCGTCTGCTCATTAACCAGGAAGGTCTTTCTTCGGGTGTGTTGGATAATCTCCAAGGCTTCGAGGGCGTCTAATCTATGTTCCTTTCCCTCAAAGTGGAGAATATCTGGGGAAAAATCACTGTAATGGTCGCTTTCTAGGAGTTGCCTCGCGATCAATGAATGGTCTTTTCCTCCTTAGAAGCACTTTTAGTGTTCCTTGGCTCTGGTTGCGAGGCTGCGGCTTGTTCTTCCTATGTATTAGGCATTGGTTGCACTTCAGGGAATAAATACCCCTTTTCTGTAGGGAGGGTAGGTTGTCCTTGGCGTTGATTTAAGTGGTTACCGAGCGTAGAAGGAACTGAAAATCCTATGGGGTCTCCTATCTTTGGCGATTTTCTTGGCCACTGCATAGGATATTTTTCCGAGGAAGGAAACTTTGCACCACCTCTTTGGTTTTTCTATTGGTTCTAGGGCGGAAATATCGGAGACGGCTTGTTTTCTAATGACTTTTTTGAGGATGTTGTCGATCAGCTCTGTAGGGTATCCATTCCTTGAAGCGATGTACTTGATTAGATGTAGTTCACGTTCATAAACTACTTTCTCCATGGGAATCCTGACAAGTCTGTTATTAGCTGCGTGGAAGGTGGCCATCTTCTGAGCAAACGGATGGTGGGAGTCGGCTGGGATTATTTCGTCCGTGAAAGTGGGTTTCCGGTAAACAGAAAACTGATGTAGTCCGTTGGTGATTTCAATTTTGAGGTCCAGAAAGTTGATGCTGTTTCCATTGTTGATTTCCACTGTGAAAATAATTCTTTCATGAATGGAGTTGAGGAATTTTAAGAAAGTATCTATCTGGCTGGTGGTTCCTGTCCAGCAGCAAAGGATATCGTCCACATATCTATACCAATAGAAAATGTTGCCCAAGAGATAATTATCTGAACTAAATAATTTTTCCTCGAAGTGGGACATAAATATTTCGGCTAGGAGGGGAGATAGCGAGGATCCCATAGTCAACCCTTCAGCTTGGTTATAAAAAACATCGTTAAAAAGGAAGTAACTCTGTTTAAGGCACAGTTCGGTCAATAAATAAATTTCTTCAGTTATCACAGGGTTGACTTTTGCTTTCTCTAGGTGATCTCTCATTAACTGTAGTGCTTTTGGTATCGGAACACTTGTGAATAAGTTCTTCACGTCAAAGGAAATTAACTTGGCGTTTGGAGGTACAGAGATAACTTTCGGTTTTTCGGCTAGTTCAAAGGAATTCTTGATACTGCGGGTTGAGGAGAAGGTTGTGTGCTCTCTTATGGCGTGATTGAGTCCGAAGGCTAGCTTTTGGGTGGGAGAAGACACACAGGAAACAGCGGGTCGTATCGGCATATTTGTCTTGTGTGTTTTAATCAGGCCGTACAGTCGTGGTGGAAGGGGGTTTCTTTGGATCAATTGCCTTTTTTCCATTTCACTAAGTAACCCGTTGCAAGAGTTTATCGCACGCCGTGCTGCTTCTTGAAAGGATTTGGTGGGGTTTCTAGTAAGCCTATGGAATCCGTGTTCGGTGAGAAAATCTTGACATTTTTGGATTTAATTTTTTTTTCTTAGGATAACTAGCGAACTACCCTTGTCTGCTTTGGTTATAAGAAGGTTTTCTCTCTTGATCGTTTCCTTGAGGTGTCGAAGATTCTCTCGGCTGAAATTAGTATTGGTGGGCAAACTGAAATGGTTCACTAGAATTCTTACAACAAGTTGTTTTGTGCCGTGGTTTTCTCGTCTCAGCGCAATTTCACAGTCCATAGCAAGGTTTTTGGCGGACATTTGGGACAGGGAAAATTCTGGGGTAAACTTGGTACCTTTGTTCAGTAGCTCCATCTCTTGTGGTGAGAATTGGTGAGAAGACAGATTGACGACTCTTGGGTAGAACTCGAAGTCCGTTCTCGGTGTTGTGGTATCTGCGGTGCTGCTACCAGTCTGGTTGAATCGGAGATGGTTCAACTTGGTCATGATGGTGTTGAACTTTCTGTGAGCGATCTCGCGGGCTCGGGTGCGGGTGTCTTGTAAAAGGTTGTCAAAATCCTCAGCGTTAAGTTTAGCGCCTAATTCACCGTGCAGGATGAAGAGGTAATGGGTGACGGCCGCCCTCTTACTAAACCACAGGCTCAGCTCATGCTTGACCCAGTAATGACCCACGCTTTCTCTGCAATTTTCACAGCCAGTCTGGCAGAGGATCATCTACATCTACATATTACCCCGCAAGCCGCCTCAATAGGCGTGTGGCGGGGGGTGTTAGGACACCAGCCGCTTAAAGATAAAAAGGAAACGCTCTAATGAAATTACGCCTAGCATTTATTGAAGTCCCTTATTGTTCGGGGAAAAAACGAATTCCCATACCTATCCGTTCGGCAAAATATCTCTCTTAATTTATCGTTTCTGTCGGACCTGGAAATATAGTGGGGTTCTAATATGATGTTCTCCGTGTCGCTCTGAAAGATATCTATTCTCAATTGTTCAAGCAATCTAAGCCTAGCGCGTAGCCTCCGAGTCTCTAGCGGTTCCCAGCCTAATTCGTTTAACATCTGTGTAACGCTGTCAGTACGCCCGTAGCTGTTTTTGACGAATCGCGCAGCTTTCCTTTGTATTTTATTAAGTTCCCGGATTAAGTCTTTCTGCACCGGATCCCATATGCTCGCTGAATATTCAAGGTGTGGCCGGACGAGTGCGAAATAGCACCTCTCTTTTACTTTTTCATCCGAAAATCTTCCCACAATACGCTTGACGAATCCTAGCTTCTTCAGAGCTCTGCCACAAATATTTCTTATATGTGCTCCCCACGATAGGTCCGAAGTTATCGTAACTTCTAGATACTTCACTTCATCTGTCGCCTTTATGTTAACACCATCCACAGCATATACATGGGATTAGTTGGACGACTTCCGCAAGAAATGTACCGCCGTGCATTTGCTCAGATTAAGTTCGAGTCCCCACTCTTGGCTCCACACATGAACGTTGTTTAAATCCGATGATAGAGTTTCAAAGTCAGAGTGATCACTAATTTCACGATAGATGACAGCGTCGTCGGCGAATAGACGTATTTTACTGCTAATTTGAGAGCATAGATCATTTATGTATATAATGAACAAAAGGGGTCCGATCACGCTTCCTTGCGGGACACCTGATGTCACTTTAACGACATCAGAGCTAATTCCGTCAAGAACTACCTTTTGCTTACGATCACTCAGAAAGTCGCGTATCCAGTTTACTACTGTTTCGTTTAGGCCGCATGACTGTAATTTGTATAAAAGTTTGTTATGAGGTACCGTGTCGAAAACTTTCTTAAAATCTAGAAATAATGCGTCAACTTGTCTTTTCGATTCACCAGATTTGAGAACGTCATGAAGAAAGAGCGCGAGTTGTGTTTCACATGATCTACCTTTCCGGAAGCCGTGCTGAGAGCCATGGAGGACGTTACGACTGTCCAGGAACGTCATGATATTGCTAACGACGATATGTTCGAGTATCTTGCCTATAATCGACGTTAATGAAATTGGTCGATAGTTCCCTGGGTCGTGTCTGTTTCCCTTTTTGAATATCGGTGTAACGTTTGCAATTTTCCAGTCTAATGGTATCTTTCCTTCAGACAATGACTTCTTGAATATTATGTCTAAGAACGGTGCGATCTGTGGCGCTACCTCCTTGAGGACACGCGCGGGTATTCCCTCCGGACCCGGAGATTTACTATTTTTTATCGACTGCAGCTGTTTAGTTATCCCATCACGTTGAATAGTGATTTCTTTCATCGGTTCCTCAGTGAATTGTATTTCAAAATTACATGCAGTATCGTCTGTGGTGAATACACTTTTGAAGTGGGAATTTAACGTGTTAGCTTTGTCAATATTTTCGGTGACAAGTTTGCCATCATTATCAAATAACGAATCTACGGTTGAAGATTTTCCCTGAAGCTCTCTCGCATATGACCAAAAAGATTTCGGATTTTCTTCGAGTACTTCACCAAGTACTTTTTTCTTGAAATTAAGCAATGCAGAACGCATTGATTTCTTAGTTTTTGAGCGTTGCGCAGCGTAACTTTCTTTTGCTTCAAGTTCCTTCGATTTGTCACCTAACGTAATGGACTTTTTGAATAAGTTGTACAGTTTTCTCTGTCTCTTAAGGTCCCTCCTAACATCATTGTTATACCAGCGAGGTTCTTTACTATCACATTTCAATTTTCGCGGAATATATTCGTTGATTCCCTGGCGTAGAATTTCTAAGAAATATTTCCATGATGCATCAGTGCTTTTGTCCTCTGTTTTAGCTACGAAGTCAGTGTACGAATCATCAAGCATCTCGCCAAATTTTATGAAGTTGCATTTATCAAATAAATAAATATTGCGTTTCGGTTTTACAGCTGACTCTACTTCAAGTTTTAAGGCTGCAAAAATTACTCTGTGATCACTTATGCCATCAATAATATCGAGTTGTTTTATCAACCTAGGATGGCTTACTGCAAAAAGGTCTAATATTTTATTTCCTCTCGTAGGCTTGTCAACTACTTGGGCGAGTGAGTGCTTAGTGAGTGTGTTGAGTAAGATCTCGCTGATTTCCCTATTCCTTGAATTTGGCTTTACAGTGTAAGAATCCCAATTTATAGATGGCAGATTAAAATCTCCCCCAATAATGATTACACTTTTACTGTCTCTCAAAGTAAATGCGGATATTTGATTTTCTAATTGGTAAATAATATCAGCTTCGGAGTTTGGAGGTCTATAAAAAGAGCAAACATGTATACTCCTTTTGTTTCGTTGTTTAATTGTACACCATACGCCTTCTATTTCATTATCAGTTATTTCATGGGCGGTGCTGTATAAATGTGATTTAACTGCTAGAAAAACTCCGCCTCCTGTCCTATCGCTTCGATCGCATCTGTAGATTTTATATCCTGGAGGAAAAACTTCGCTGTCACTTACATCCTCTGTAAGCCAGCTCTCCGTTCCTATGACCACGTCTGCGTCCTGAAATATATGCTCGATTTCAGCGCGCTTGTTTTTAACGCTACGGCAATTAACTACTACAAAGTTAATGTCATATTTTGTAGATTGAGTGTCGGTTGGTTCTTTTCCACGCTTATGGGTATTAGGTGGGCGAATTTCACTGGAAGTGCTTATTACATTTGATATAATTTCTTTCGCTGGAGTACGCGTTTTGGGAATATTGTCGCCTTTTTCCGGCTTTAGTCCTTCTAAGTTTACTTGGATGTGAACATTTTCGCAATGCGGACTTCCTCGGAGGCTACGTTCGGTTAATTCTTTACAAATCCCACTAGATGACCTACCCTCTAGTCTAAAAAATATCTACAGTGCTCAAAAATCCTACGAGCCACCCGTTCAGACGCCTCGTTGGAATAATGCACCCCAGACGAGTTGAGGGGAGCCCGGCACTATCTAAGCACCGGCCGAAGATCCACGAACTCTGCCCCAATGCTCACAAAGAATTTCCACAGCCTCTTGTTGATCCAGGCAATCCTGTCCCAAACTCGAGGGCCGCAGTCAGCCCGTGGAACAATGCTGCAGATGGATAGTCGCAGATTGACACCAGTGCCCCTCCGAACGCGTTCCACCTCCGAGTTTAGATCCCTAAAGGAATCCAAGATCTCATCGGCTCTACGCTCGGAAGCATCATTGGTGCCGACATGGGCCACCACCCGCAGTCTAGAGCAGCCCGTGTCCTTCACCGCTGCTTTTACCACCGCCGTAGAATTGGGTACGATTCCCCCTGGTGTACACCAGGAGGTGACCCGTTGGTCCGCTCCGTCTCTCCTTGCCCTCTTCTCTAACTGGGGGAAAATCCGCCGGACGTTTGAACTCCCTAACAATACTATCCCTGCCCTCCCAGCCCGGCTGCCGTTCGAAGTTGAGTCCCTTGCAACGGGGGGTTCGTTCCTGACCTCGCTAACTGGCCCGCCAGAATTGTCCTCCGACAAAACCGCGAAGCTGTTGCGAACGGGGATGGGATTAGCCTCCGCTTCCCCCACTCCCCGACTCGGCCGAGCCACCGCCCCCCGCCCTTGGGGCACAACCACCCACCCGGGCCCCAGGCTGTGAGTCATCCCCCGACCCAAAGACCGCACCGTCTTTCCCAGGGCAATCGGTGCCGCTGCTGGTCAGACAGGGAGTCAAATAGGTGATCGCTGCCGGTCAGAGAAGAAACCGGTTTCAGGAGCGCTCAGTAGACACAACCTCACCCTTCGAGAGCTGGTTGAAGAAGAAGAAGGATAGGTCATATAGTGGGATTTTTAAATATTTAACCAAACGCAGCCTCCGAGTAAATCCGCATTGCGAAAATGTTCACACCCAAGTAAAATTAGGAGCGCTAAAGCCGGTAAATAGTGATAATTTTCCCAAAACTCGTACTCCAGTGAAAGAAATGATATCAAATGTAATAAGCACTTCCAGTGAAATTCGCCCACCTAATACCCATAAGCGTGGAAAAGAACCAACCGACACTCAATCGACAAAATATGACATTAACTTTATAGTAGTTAATTGCCGTAGCGTTAAAAACAAGCGCGCTGAAATCGAGCATATATTTCAGGACGCAGACGTGGTCATAGGAACGGAGAGCTGGCTTACTGAGGATTTAAGCGACAGCGAAGTTTTTCCTCCAGGATATAAAATCTACAGATGCGATCGAAGCGATAGGGCAGGTGGCGGAGTTTTTCTAGCAGTTAAATCACATTTACACAGCACCACCCACGAAATAACTGACAATGAAATAGAAAGCGTGTGGTGTACAATTAAACAACGAAACAAAAGGAGTATACATGTTTGCTCTTTCTATAGACCTCCAAACTCCAAAATTGATGTTATTTACCAATTAGATAATCAAATATCCGCATTTACTGTGAGAGACAGTAAAAGTGTGATAATTATTGGGGGAGATTTTAATCTGCCATCTATAAATTGGGATTCTTACACTGTAAAACCGAATTCTAGGAATAGGGAAATCAGCGAGATCTTACTCAACACACTTGCTAATCACTCACTTTCCCAAGTAGTTGACAAGCCTACGAGAGGAAATAAAATATTAGACCTTTTTGCAGTAAGCCATCCTAAGTTGATAAAACAGCTCGATATTATTGACGGCATAAGTGATCACAGAGTAATTTTTGCAACCTTAAAAATTGAAGTAGAGTCAGCTGTAAAACCGAAACGCAATATTTATTTATTTGATAAATGCAACTTCATCAAATTTGGATGACGATGAAGGATGACGTTGAAGATGTCTTGATGCACACGTATTTCGGAGTATCACCGAACTTGAGGCACTTGTTATTAAAAAAGATATAGAGGGACGCAATCCGATATTTAATGTAAAGTTTGAAATAGAGTTTACCCTGATCTGCTGTGCTAGCAATTTTAAGAAAATTTGCGGTTTCAGGGTGTATTATGTGAAGTTTTTCCATGTTAGGAAGGACAAAAATTATGCGAATTTCACAAAAGATGGTATATTCACGACTCGGGTTTCAACACGTTATGTCATCTTCAGGTGAAAATACAAAGTTTGAAGTCAATATATATGGAATGAGTGGAGGAGAATTGGGAGGGGAGGGTGGTCGGGAGGGAGAAGGGATTGTTGGGTAGTGGGAAGGAGAGGGATGGGTGGAAGGAGCGGGGGGTGGAATAGGGTTGGTGGCAAGGTGGGGTGGGAAGACGCTCCTTCCTTCCTCCCATCCCTCTCCTTCCCACTACCCAACAATCCCTTCTCCCTCCCGACCACCCTCCCCTCTCCCTCCCCTCCCAATTCTCCTCCACTCATTCCATATATATTGACTTGAAACTTTGTATTTTCACCTGAAGATGACATAACGTGTTGAAACCCGGGTCGTGAATAAACCATCTTTTGTGAAATTCGCATAATTTTTATCATTCCTAACATGGAAAAATTTCACATAATACACCCTGAAACCGCAAATTTTCTTATTTAGTCGTCTATTTCAATCATTCATCTTCTGGAGCAGGAACGTCATGATGGCATCGATCTTTTGCCGCGACGAGAGTCCGTTGTCATGAATTTGCTACGCGTCTCTTTTTGATGTTCTCCGCGACGTATATTCAGAATATTCCCCGTACATTCTCAAATATTTCAAATGGGGATAGTCCCATGCGAACGTTTTTAGAATATTCCTAGAATATTCTCAATTATTCACAATATGGGGATATTCCTGTGCGAACTTTAATAGAATATTCTCAAAATTTCGCAACGGGGATATTCTCATGCGAACCATAATAGAATATTCCTAGAATATTCTCAATGGGATATTCCCATGCGAACCATTTTCAAATATTATTGGAAAATGCTATAATGGTTCGCAATGTCCCTGGGACCAAATAGGAATATTGGGGATGAAAATAGAATATTCCTGGAATATCCCGTGCTGAGTGGGAAATTAACATTAACTTGATTTCTTTTTTAAAATGTAGCACTTTTTACTTCATAAACTAAATTCATTAAATACTCATGTAAAAGCGAAATGTTCGAATTTATTTTCTACTTTCAAATAAGATAACTTGGTTGTGGATGTTTTGGAAATCAAAATGTTTATATTTAATATTAGTTATCCGCGCTGCTATGCTTGAAGTTTTATATTTTATTTAGAATTACATGTTTCAACGGAATAATTGAACACTGACTTGATTTAATAGATGTAAAAAAGCATCAAGTACAGAGAAACAAAAAATAATTAAAACTTTAAAAAATAAACCCATATGTTAGAATTTATATTCTACTTTAAAAAAATATTACGTATTGCTTTTAGATGTTTCTCAAATCAATTATTTTATATTTAAATATAGTAATCTGCGATGCTATGCTTGCACGCTTATATTTTCATTATTATTCATTGTTTCTACGGAGTTAATGAGCACAATGTTGATTACTTACATGAAAAGTATATCCTTGAGTACTAAGAAATTAAAAATAATTTAAAACGAACATGAAAGCGAAATGTTCGAATTTATTTTCTACTTTTAAATCAGTTTACTTAATTGCGGGTGTTTTGTAAATCAAAACGTTTATATTTAATATTGGTTATCCGCGCTGCTACGATAGAGCGTTTATATTTTCATTAGAATTCCATGTTTCAACAGAATAAATAAAAACTAACCTGATTTCTTAGATGAAATGTAGTATTGTGTTAGGCGAAAACAATAATAATAATACACGCACGAAAGAGACATGCTCGACTTTATTTTCAACACTTTAAATTAGATTACTTGACTGTGGATATTTTGGAAATCAAAAGGTTCATATTTAATTTTGGTGTTCTGCGCTGCTTGTCAAGCCCGTATATATTAGAATTTCATGTTCCACAAAATACATTAACACTAACTTGATTGCATAGATGAAAAGAAGTATTAAGTACTGCGAAATCAAATAAAATTATTCTGATGAAATTACAAACGCGCTAGCATAGTAACGCGGATTATCATATATATTATTTCTTAAGGGCTTTTTTTTGTAGGTACGTCATAACTTCCTTAATACTGCATCAATTTTCATGAATGAGGCATCATTTTAAAGCTTTTCTTAACCGCTACACCGGAAAAATATACAAGATACTCACATTTCAGTTGTTTTTCGAAAAATTACAATTGAAAAAAAAAAAACGGTTTTTTGAAATCCCGCCCTCGACCTATCGACCCTCTATCGAGAATATCGAGATATATCGCAATGAAACCGATTTCTATTTCATGCATCTATTATCTCATTCCGCATTTAATTTCGACTTAAAATATTGATTTAAGGTATTCGATCTGCTGATCTATTTATAAAATGAATTACATTAATCAAAACTTGAATTTATATTTACTTCCCCAAACTGCTTGATTAGAATTTCTGAACTCATTAAGCCCTTCAGGTTTTCCACCTCATAAACCCATTCTAAAAAAGAACGCTATTATCATGTTGATTAGAAACCTAAACGCTAAGCAGGGCTTAATTAATGGCGCCAGATTAGTTGTAACTCACTTGGGCAACTACACTATCACCGCGAAATTCATTGACTCCGGTCAAACTGTCGTCATACCACGCATTAAACTCATCCCTTCTGATCCTACCGTGCCTTTCAAACTGACTAGGAAGCAATTTCCCATAAAAGTGGCCTTTGCCATGACTATAAATAAGGCACAGGGACATACGCTAACAAAGGCTGGATTGTACTTGCCTGACCCTGTTTTTTCACACGGTCAGTTGTATGTGGCGTTTTCCAGGGTGCGCTCTTTCAGTGACATCTATGTCTGTGTAAAACAGACCCACCAAGAAACAGTCACAGATGACCTCTTCAAACTTCAAACATAGTGTTCAAAGAGGTCCTGTAAACATGTAAATATGCTGTAAATATGTAAATACCTTAACCTTATGTTTCAAAAAATATATAATCTAAAATTTAAACACACATCTATTCCTTACTTCAACCCACACCTACATCAATGACGCACTAACTACACGGTACTATCTATACGGTGTGCACTTCAATTAAGTGGGATTTGAGAAGGATACAGTGCGAATGCTTCGCACGGGTCGACTAGTTATATTTAAATATAAAATAATTGATTTCAGAAACATCTAAAAGCAAGTACGTTATCTTTTTTAAAAGTAGAATATAAATTCTAATAGAGATAAGAGTGTATCCTTGCCATATACCCAATCCCTGTGGTCAGGCTCGCTGGTAGTATAGCATGCAAGAAGGTCATAGGACCTTAGAGCTTTTGTCCACTGCATACGAGCTCCCTTCTTATTCCTGCGGTGAATTATTGTTGCCATACCCAAATCTACGAGGGCTCCAATCCAGAGATGGGTCGGTGGTTGTGAGTCAATGAAAGGGTGAAGAGTAGTACTCAGAACCAATTTATTTTTTTTTACTTTTCCCTGATTAACTATCATAATTTTCCAGTTGTCTTTTTGCCTCAGAAATTGTGCATTTCTGAATATGTTTGAACATTCCTTCATCGGAAAGTAGCCGCCAAGCACTGCTGTGACTATCCTTACAGATAAATCGCATGGCATAGATGGAGATGGGCCTGGGGATATCTTCAGTAGGTACATTATGTTGCTGAAACCTGCCGACGTAATGGGTGGAAAGAACAGTCCACTCTGTTCGCCCATCAATTTATCTCTGTTGCATAAACGTACTTTTAGTGGGTTTATCACCTGCAGAATGCAAAATCAACGCTTCCGCGCGCCCGTGACCTCGTCCTCGACGCCCAAGAAGACGTCCAGCAAGATGTCAACGAAGACATTCAGAAAGAGGGAAGACGTCCTTGGGATCGTGTTCCTCTTCCTTGTGCCGGTGGTGCAACCTGCCAGACTGGTAACGACGAACCACAAATTAGTATTCAGTGCATGCTGATGATGGAATTTATCTAGTCATCGTTCTGGATAAGGTGCTGCAAGTGAATCGAACCAACAACAATGAGCTACTTATGACTTGGAAATAAAATTACTGAAAATGAGTACATGATTACATATCGTGAGTGACAGCTTCTTGATCACTGGAAACAACTTCATCTTCTGAAGAAATTAGTTCGCCGTGATATGGAACAAAGTTTTCATCGCTCTCGCTTTTATCTGAGTGTGTTTCCTCTTAAGATGCGTTCTCCGGCAAATCAATTAGCGTTTGAATGATCTTGCCGGCCATCAACCCTCGTCCACCTACCAACATTACTGGAGTGGTTGCCGTTTTAGTTCTATACGATAGTGGTTAACAATAGTTCAGACTACTGTTCATAATAGGTTTTTCCTTTGCAGAGGACCCTCGCCGGGATAGGAATGAAGCTCGACGAGCTGCACCCTGGCGCTAATCGACGCTGCATTTCCAGCATCGAATAACCAATTTGTGCGCGGCTACATTGTGATAACATTTACTGCTACATTGTATAAATAAAAATTAACGTTCAAAGAATCCTTTTGAGAATGAGCATATACCTAAATCATCCAGTGATAATGATAGCCAGAGAGGAGTCAGCACTACAATACATTACTTCGTATGAGACGGGAAAAACTCATTTTCAGGAATCAATAACTAATTATTTTTTGTTTGCACTTATTCAAATGTATTTTCTTATAAAAATAAGCCGGGTTTAATATTTTGAAGATGAAATCGTCGAGCGATAAACTCAAAGTTGCAAGGTGTGCTCTTACTTACTTACTCTTACAAGACAAAAAAACTGAAGTGTGCACCTGGTAGTACATGGAACTGGGGTAAATAATATGCCCTGTGAATATTTGTGTTATAGGTTCAAGATCAAGGAAAATAAAGGCATTAAAAATTCCGCTACAAAATCGAAAAATATTTGCGCTTAGCGTTGACAAGTATAGGGCCGAAATGCATAAGTGGTCATTTTGACCGGTGCGGCGGTTTAACCGCATCCCTGATGCACCCGAGTATACTCGGGCAAGTTATACTGACATGCAGGTGGCCTAATCATCTTAAGTTAAGGGGCAACACTCAGAAATTATTGAAAAATTCACTAGTTATTTGGAATAAAAAATTAAGTAAAAAATATTCGGATTTGCCTCCATTTAATGCTTCTGAATCTTAAATAAAAAAATATGACTTTACTTTGACCATTTTTGTAAAAAAAATACCCGTCAGGAAAGTGGGGAAGAATGGGAAATATTTTTTAAATCCAGAGTCGCCAATGAAAGAAAATTTTCAGGTAGTTTCCTTTCATAAAATTAGTAGAAGTCGTAAAAAGACACATTTTTATTTGGATTTATATTTGGTCGGCAACTATTGGAAGTGTCGGTAGCGGTCAAAATGACCGCTGTGGTGGTTCTAATGTTAAATCTGATTTAGGGAGTGAAAGACATATTAACTGAAACAAATTGTGGTTCTACTTTTAAAAAATAACGGGGACATGAATTTTGAGCAGCTTTTCTTCAATTTCCGTCCACTTGCACACCATTGCACACCAGTATGCATTGCTCATCCATTTTTGGGTTTGACTAAAAATCAAATTTTCATTTTTATTTTGGACATAAAAAGCTTTTAACAGTAGAATAATACATATTTCAACCTAAAAAGACGAATCAAATATCCCTTTTCGACGCCATTTCATTCAATTATTCCACTCCAGCTGATTGGTAGGTTCTTGGACAGTACCTATTCTGCATCCCAACCTCATAGACATTGTCTCGCTTTCCCTCCTATGGATGGCCCATTATTAGATGCCTCTTCAATTCTTCATATCTTCTACCTCCTCTTATTTCGTCCAGAATTCCTATCCTCTTCCTTCTACGCTTCCCCAGTGTTCTCCCCTCTATCACTCTCTTTAACATGCCCTCTCTTCTCAAAACCTCCTCCATCCATCTCTTCTGCCTTCTCCGAACCTCTGCCACAAGCTTCCTCTCCTCTCCGACCATATCCAATACCTCCTCCTTCTTCTTTATCGCCATCCAGCTAACCTTCTCCATCCTTCTCCAAACCCACATCTCAAACGCCTCAAGTCTACGCACATCCTCCCTTCGCAATGACCAAGTTTCCGACCCATATAGCGCCACGCTCCATATCAAATTTTTCACCAGCCTCTTCTTTACGTCTCTTCTCAGACCCCCCTCATCAATTCTCTTCGAAAATGCTTCTTTAGCGAGCGCAATTCTGCATCTGATGTCCTTACCACTAAACCCATTCGCTTCCAAAATACTACCCAGATACGTAAACTTCTTGACCTGCTCTATCTTCTGCCCTCCCACCCTTATATTCAGCCCCGCCTTCTTACTTCTAGAAAATCTCATTACTTTCGTTTTCTTGTGATTGATCTTCATCCCATACTTTTCGCACTGCACCTCTAATGCATTCGCCATTGACTGCAACCCCTTGGCAGACTGACCAACCAATGTTTGATCATCTGCCAATCTCACTGATTTTATCAGCTCCCCTCCTACCCCTATTCCTACCTCCTCCTCCCCCCATGCCTCCCTTACCATTTCTTCTGAATACACGTTAAAAAGCAACGGCGATAGTGGGCACCCTTGCCGCACTCCCCGTCCTATCGTGGCCCATCCCGATTCTCCATCGGCTACCCTAACCGGCGCCGTCTGGTTCATATACAAATTCCGAATCAGACGCCGGTCCCTCCAATCGACGCCTAATTTCTTCAACACTCCCATTAATTTCGTCCATTTCACCCGATCAAACGCCTTCTCGAAATCTACGAAGCATGCAAAAACATCCTGCCCATACTCTAGGTTTCTTTCTGCTAACGTCCTCATCACCGCTGTAGCGTCTCGCGTTCCCGTCCCTCTCCTAAACCCGAACTGGTTGTCACCCAGGTATTCATTTGCCTTCTTCTCCAGCCTTCTGTTTATAATTCTCAGAACTACTTTTGCCGCGTGGGAAATTAAGCTTATTGTCCTATAGTCTTTGCACGTTTTTGCCTTACTCTTCCTTGGTTATAGGAATTAGTAGTCTTCGCGAAGTCTTCCTGCCACACTCCAACCTCATAAATCCTACGAATAAGCGCAAAAAGTTTTCCTCTTCCGTTTTTCCATATGATCTTTAAAAACTCTGCAGGTATGTCATCTATTCCCACCGCCTTATTCCTTTTCATGTCTATCCACCACGCCCCTCTTTCTTTCTTTGTTTCTCTTCTAAACCTGTTATTTAACTCTCGGTATTTTCTCTTACCTAGCTCTGAGTTTACATTCTTCCATTTCCTTCTATCCTCCATCTCCATTATCATCTCCTTCGTGATACATGGTTTCCTAATATTAGTTGAACTCACTACGCCTACCGTTGCTTTCGCCACTTCTACAATTCCATTTTTCAAACTTCCCCATTCATCTTCCACTGATCTAACTCCATGATCCTCACCCATTATCTCATCCATCTTCTCTCGACACTTCTTCTTCATCGTCCCCGTTAATGCCTCCGTATTCCACTTTCGTACCCTCCTTCCCATTCTTATATTTTCCAGTTTTACCCGAAGTTTGGTGACTAAGAAGTTGTGGTCTGTCATCATCTCCTGAATAAGTATGCGAGTTTTTAACACTATTCAAGTATCTGTGATGAACGATATAATCTATCGGGAACCTGTGTCTCCCGGCTTCTTCCAAGTGTACCTACGTCGAGGATGATGTCTGAACCATGCATTCGTAATTACTAGTATATTTCTGCGGCAAAACTCAACAGCTTTCTCGCCCCGGTCGTTTCTCCTTCCTAGACCGTAATCGCCCACCTCCCGCCCATCTCTTCCTTCACCCGCCACCGCGTTCCAATCCCCCATTACTACCAGGTGCTTACTTCCTGGTATCCTACCAATTATTTCCTCTAGCTGATCGTACACCCTATCTACCTCCTCTTTATGGTTAGAGGTAGGCATATAAACCTGGATTATAACTAAATTCGTTGGTTCTGCTTTTAGTTCCACGACTATTATCCTATCACTCACCTGTTCTGCATACACTACTTTTCTACCGAGTTTTCTATTCATTACGAATGCAACCCTGCGCTGACTTTCATTCCCTCCACTATAAATTACTCTATAGTCGTCGCTCCAGTAGTCCCCGTCATCCTTCCATCTTACTTTACCCAGACCCATGATGTCTGCACCCACTTTCTCCATTTCTTGCTTTATATTCTCTAGCTTACCCACCTTCAGCATAGTCCTAACCAAGTCCTAACATTCCATGTGCCTATTCTGATAGTTTCGTTCCTCTTCTTTATCTTATTTTCCTCTGCTGCTACTTCGTCTGAGCAAGGACTTCGTGTGATGACGACCGCAGGGGCCTTGCTCCCACCGCTGCCGGGAACGACGCCCGGCCCTCTGGGTCGAGTCCCGTAGTTGCCAGGATTCATTATCATTTGAGAAATGTCCATAATTTCAAGGTTTTAGTTTTAATTGAGATCCCAGTAGTGTTTTTTACGTGACACCATCACTTCAGAGGCCACCTCACTGGGGTCAGACGCCTTTTGCAGCCGCCTCACTGAGGTACAGACGCAGGAGACAGAGGACTACCATTCGTCAGTCTCCTAACCTTCGACCAATTTGGCATGGGTGACCCTACCAGGAGCATTGCTCCCGCCAGTACAGCTCTAGGGGTCATCGGAGCACGCAAGCCCTTCCACCATGACAAGGTTATTATTTCCAAGGGAAGGGTTAAACGCCATAAAAGTTGTAAAATTTCCACCTTTCCTTTTTTGTTGTATCATTATTCCATGGTTGGGTGCCACAAATAAAATGCCAGTTCAAAGCCGAGGCATGCCATTTTGCACTTACTTCATATATTCACTCCATCTTTAATATTTATATCACGGGGTAATACTTTTGGAAAAATCTTTTTGTATTATAGTCTTCCTATGCGCCAATTATCGGGACAAGAAGACAGTCGAGCCACGATGGCAGTTGAGTTTGGGAGGACTTTCCCCCATGAGCACTTCATGCATTCTTACTGCTGCAATTATGGCAAATGTTAATTGCAGCAACACCCCAGAAAGCTTAAAAAACACTGACATTTGGCAATGGCGTTACCAGAGCCTGAGAGAGAAAAAGAGTGAAAAAGTTGCCCTATAAGTACGAATACATACGATGTAAGACCAACCATTCAACAACAGGCAAACTCAGCATGTCCTTTAAGCAAAAGCAAGCCGTAGAGAACTATAGCTATGGGTTCACATGACGGAAAACTGCACGGAAGACGGAAAAGCACCCAGCCAGTCACAATTGTCGGCGGGTAAGTGAAGGGGGGCTGAGGAAGAAAAGGGGTGTGGCACGTCCCACATCCCATCATTTCTCCCACAAACACGCCGCATTCCATGCAATGGCACACCGTCTCGTCCACCTTCACCTGTCAGCGGAGAATATAATACAGAGCTCCAAACAATGTATTCCATTGCCACAACAAATGGTTTCTCGATAGAACTGGTGGAAAAAAATTTAAGGGCAAAATAGATGGCGATTAAAGAGATAGTTTCCTCCAACTCTATTTGTTTTTCCGGAAAAAAATGGAGGTCTCTACCCTTTGTGGGTAATCTCGCATATAAATTAAGTAACTTAATGCCAAAAAATTTGAGGGCAGCGTTTTATTCCCCCCTTACCTAAGGGAAAATGCTCTATAGTGGGAAGGATAAGGTTGACAGATATATGAAATCCGGTGTTTATCAATTACAGTGTGACGAATGTATGTCTTGTTATGTTGGGCAAACTGGAAGAGGAGTGTCAACACGTATCAAGGAGCATGAACGCTCCCTCAAAAATGCTGATGGCCATTCCCTATTTTCCCAGCATCATTAAGAGTGTAACCACAGCAGTGCTTTTAAACCTCTACATATGTTGTCGAAAGGCATAAAAATGGATGCTTTGGAACATTTAGAAATTTGTGTGCTCGCTATAAACAAAATTATTAACCTGTGTAATGACCATGTATTTATGCATTCCTCTCCGTTGTTTTCGATATTTCCATGTTTGCAAGAGTACCTAAATGTCACTCCCCCACATCCTATCCCCTCTCCGGCCCTTCCACTCCCCTTCTTCTCTCTCTCCCCACTTATGGCTGCTAGGTGCGCCCTTCCAAACCCCTCCCCTCACAACCCTCCGTCCTTGGTCCATTCATAAACCCACCCAAGGTTTCCTCTGGGGTCCTTTCTTTGCAGCTCCTCACTTCGCGGCCTTTTTTGAATCATTGTTTCGGCAGATCTTAGCCTACTTGCCTTGCCCTTCAGTCGCAGATGTTTGGGCTGGGACTTTTAAACCAATCTTCCTTTTTTAAAAAATAGAAAACAGTATAAATTGGTGACCTTCCACTCCTCCCACTGTCTCCCCCCGATTCACTTTCCTTCCTTCCCTCTCTGCTTCTCTCCCTGTCGCCATTCACGTCTCCTCCCACAACTCCACTTTTAATAACACTTTTGAAATTGCTTTACTTGCTTCCCTTCCCCCTTCTTCCCCTCCCCTTCAGCTCAAAGATCTTAAATCTTCTTGTATTTTGATCCACCCCAGATTCTCGCCCCCTGGACTCAATAAAACGCACTAGTTTCTCCCTCCCCTTCATTTCCTCTCTCCCTGCTTCCTCCACTCTCCACTTCCTTTCACAGAAGAGGGAAGCAAAGTTTGAATCAGCTACACAGACAGTGGTAAAGATACAGAACAGGCGTTTCGGGGCACGCAGAGCCCAAGAAGTAGAAATGAGCCATTCCGGCCATACAACCATTCATTCATTCACACAAACCGCTCACAGGCGTAAATAATAAATATTTCATATCGAGTGTATTTTTTATTATATATATGTATGTAATATGCCAAGAGGGTGGCCGATAAAAGTATAGAAACACAAAAAAGGACACTCACAAATTTAAACTTCCGATATTTCGATGGGATCGTGACCATCTTTCTCAGGCTAGAGAGTAGGAATGAAGAAATGGAGAGAGAGGTATGGGAGGGGAAAGAGGGGGAGACGAAGGAGTAAGGGGGGAAGGAGGGGAAAGAGGGGGAGAGGAAGGTGTAGGAAGGAAAGGAGGGGCTAGAGGAAGAGCGGGGAGAGGGCGAGCGGGGAGAGGGCGAGCGGAGGGGAGAGAGGAATAAAAAGGAAGGAAGAGGAGAATGGAGGAAGCAGGGAGAGATAAGATGAGGGGGAGGGAGAAACTAGTGTGATTTATTGAGTCCAGGGGGCGAGAAAGCCTGGTGGATCAGAATGCAAGAAGATTCAAGATCTTAGAGCTGAAGGGGAGAGGAAGAAGGGGGAAGGGAAGCAAGTAGACCAACTTTAAAAGTGTTATTAAAAGTGGAGTTGTGGGAGGAGACGTGAGTGGCGACAGGGATAGAAACAGAGAGGGAGGGCCAATCGTTACAGGACGAGCGGTGCCCATTCATTCTACATCTACGATGTACCGTGCAAGCCACCACTAGGGTGTGTGGCACGGGGTGATTCCACACCAGGCATGCAGCACTCGTCCCAGAACAAATCAGAACCTCGCACGCTCCCCCTGGCGCTAGGCGCAGGCCAAAAAGCTGTCAGGAGAACAGTGCGCAGTCAAACCAGAAACTGGGAGAGTGATACGTAAATGAACATGCAAACATGCAGAGAAATGCTATAGACACATCTAGTGGTTAATATTACTGATACTGTTAATTTATGAATACTACGAGATGCTACTTCATGCAAAGAACAAAATAAAATAATGCCGGAGTAATCGACCGGTGTGAAGAGTTAGTAACGATGTAGTGTTAATAAGCACAAGTGAAAATTCTACTCTACCTATTGAGGGTGGGAGTTTCATGTGATTGATCTATCGCAACTATTATGATCCCTTATTCTAATATTGAGAGGAGTGGTGGATAAGCCAATATAAAAAGAAGGGCAGTGTTGGCAGAGGAGGATTAGACAATGTTAGGTGTGGTGCAAGAGGGTGAGAGGACAGAAGGGAGGGGAAAAGCGAGGAACTTGTCCGGCAAAGGCTGGGTGATGAGGATGGCGCAAGTTTTGCATCGCGGGCGGTTGCAAGGGGTGGGAAGGGATTTGGTGGGTTTGAGTGATTTGGACAGGGGTTTGGTGATATTGAAAATGGCGGATAGATTGGGGGGGCGTCTGAAGCTGAGAGAGGGACATTGGGGGAATATTTTAGAAGTGGTTAAGTTGTCTGAAAGGATAGGGTAGAGGTTTTTATTAAGCGTCTAAGAGAGTCAACACCAGGGAAGTAGGTGGTACAGAGGGAGATATTGTGTTTAGAAATGCTATTGGTTTGAGGCAGTTTGGGGGAGTGTGGTTTTTTGAGAATTTTATTATTGAGAAGGTGCTCTGGATAGCCTCTGCGAAGAAGAGACTGATTGATCTTCTTGTATTTTAATCCACCAGGCTTTCTCGCCCCCTGGACTCAATAAATCACACTAGTTTCTCCCTCCCCCTCATCTTATCTCTCCCTGCTTCCTCCATTCTCCTCTTCCTTCCCTTTTATTCCTCTCTCCCCTCCGCTCGCCCTCTCCCCGCTCGCCCTCTCCCCACTCTTCCTCTAGCCCCTCCTTTCCTTCTTACACCTTCCTCTCCCCCTCCTTCCCCCCTTACTCCTTCGTCTCCCCCTCTTTCCCCTCCCATACCTCTCTCTCCATTTCTTCATTCCTACTCTCTAGCCTGAGAAAGATGGTCACGATCCCATCGAAATATCGGAAGTTTAAATTTGTGAGTGTCCTTTTTTGTGTTTCTATATTTTTATCGGCCACCCTCTTGGCATGTTATATATTTATCACCCGAGTGATTTTCCAAGAAGTTTTATATATATATATATATATATATATATATACAGTAAAACCTATCTTAAGCGGAATCTCTCGGTGCCATCATTTTTTTCCGGATAAGACAGTTTTCCGCTTAACCCAGGGTCTCACATTTCTAAAAAGACCTTGAAAATTATTTCACGCCCATAACATGCGTCGACTAAAAGGTTGGTTTCACTCTAATTTTACTTTTAGATGAAATTATTACGAAATTATGAAAGAACAGTATCACTTTGTGGTTAAATTTGTTTATCTGTTTACTAGTTAACATAAAATTGGTCTAAAAAATACGCATATAAATCGTCACTTTTGTCTGTTTTTCCTTTTTTCCCTGTTTAATAAAATTCTCTGCGTTGCCGAAATTAAATAAATCAGTGTTGCCTTTGGTGAGACTACATTCTGCTAATTCTTTTATAGAAACCAACATTTCTTTATAGGACTTTTTGTTTTCTTCACATATTATGGTTTTATTTACTCCTTCGTCGGATTCACAGGCTTGGTCTTCTTTCATACTGTATGTGAGCGAGCCATCTTCATCGCTCGTCAGAAGATCGTTGTGTAAGTCTACAAATCTCTCAGCATCCATGTTATTGCCTATAGCCTGCTGTAATTCGCTTAGATCGTCCATTGGTAGTGAAATAGAAAAGGTCCTGTCTATATCTATATTCCTTGTGCATAAAAATGCATTTGCATTGTTGATATGATTTAATGGAATTTGTTTTCCTTACCTGCCTCGGGGACCAGTAGTGGCATAAATCCAGCTTTAGCGAAGAATTGTTTAACCGTTGATGTTTTAATATCTTTCACTGCCAAATTAATCCAATTTATGACATTCAGCGCTGATATTGTTTTCATCACCTCCGACACTGTATTCGCAGTATCTCCAGCAGCTAATAATGATCGCATCATGTACTTTGTATATTGTGCTTTCAGCGATCTAATTATCCCCTGATCCATTGGCTGAGTACGATGCTAGTTGTGTTTGCCGGAAGCCAGGCTAGCTCAACATTCGTAAAGGGAATTTTAAGGTGGCAGGTTGCGTTATCGAGGAAAAAAGTATGACTTTCATATTTTTCCTCTTCATTTCGGCATTGAAACTTTTCAACCAGTCTTCCATGATTAAAGCCGTGTTCCATGCTTTTTTATTATGTCTCCATGTGACTGGTAGCTTCTCAATGCCAAAATGTTTGAAACATCGTGGTCGAGCTGACTTTCCAATGACAAGAGGCTTTAGGAGCTCCCCTGCCATATTTACACAAATGAGAATGGTCAAATGCTCCTTTGAGTGCTTCCCTCCGACAGAATAAAGAATAAGAGTAAATCCAAATAATTATTCCGATAATGCACTAATTTCAAGAAACAGAGCTCGGAAATGCATACAAAATCTTGCAGTTTTCTTCTTTAACGCACAATGTTTTAGACGGAAGTACCCCAAAAAACAATCCAGTTTCCAAGGACTTAAGGATCCCCGTTATAGACATCACATGGTTATAGTTTTTAATTTTTTCTTGAACCATGCCTTTCCAGTCCTCTACGGTTTCCATATCCACGTCGTTCGACTCGCCGACAGCACTGCTCCAAATAACATTGTGCCTTGCTTTGAAGCTCTCCACCCAACCATTCTAGGCCTTAAAATCTAGTTTTCCTAAAGAGACTGCAAACTCCTTTGACTTTTCTTGCACCATTGGACCTGAAAAAGGAATATTCCTCGATCTTGCTTGCACAAACCATTCCAAAACTATTTTTTTTATTCTTAAAATTCACAGGGAGGAGTTTTCCTCTTTGAATGTAAACTTAGGCCTAAAATAATAGACAGAAACAACAATTATTTTATGTTGTGCTGGTTTGCAAACTATTGTTGATTGGAATATGAAGAAATATGTTTCTTAGGACCTCCCTCTTTCAAACTCTTTCTTGATTTCGTCCTTCTTCTCAATTACTTCATAAACTTGAGTCTTTCCACACTTAAACCTCTCTTGTATCAGCTACATGGATATCTTTTCTCGTTCAAAGCACTCAATCAACGCCAGTTTATTTTCCAGCGTTAATACGTTTCATAAGTAAAGGGGATGACAGGTGGTAATAAGGGAATGGGAATTACAACGATAACAGACGAGACGGAAAGGTAATCGCAGAACCGGAAGAGATCCAGGAGAGGTGGAAGGAGTATGTTGAAGAGCTGTATGGTAAAGAAATAAGGTCCAATAGGTTAGATATAGGAAGAGAAGACGATATCGACAGAGATGCCATCGGACCAAGTATCCTAGATATCGAAATCGAAAGAGCACATGACATGAAAAGGAATTAGGCGGTGGGAATAGACGACATACCTGCAGAGTTTTTAAAGAGCATGGGGAAGAACGGAAGAGGAAAACTTTTTGCGCTTATTCGTAGGATTTATGAGGATGGAGTGTGGCCGGAAGACTTCGCGAAGACTGTACTAATTCCTATACCAAAGAAGAGTAAGGCAAAAACGTGCGAAGACTATAGGACAATAAGCTTAATATCCCACGCGGCCAAAGTAGTACTGAGAATTAAAAACAGAAGTCTAGAGAAGAAGGCAAATGAATACCTGGGTGACGACCAGTTCGGATTTAGGAGAGGGACGGGAACGCGAGACGCTACAGCGGTGATGAGGACGTTAGCAGAAAGAAACCTAGAGTATGGGCAGGATGTTTTTGCATGCTTCATAGATTTCGAGAAGGCGTTTGATTGGGTGGAATGGCCGAAATTAATGGGAGTCTTGAAGAAATTAGGGGTCCATTGGAGGGACAGGCGTCTGATTCGGAAGTTGTATATGAACCAGACGGCGCAAGTTTGGGTAGCCAATGGAGAATCGGGATGGGCCACGATAGGACGGGGAGTGCGGCAAGGGTGCCCACTATTGTCGTTGCTTTTTAACGTGTATCCAGAAGAAATGGTAAGGGAGGCATGGGGGGAGGAGGAGGTAGGAATAGGGGGGGTAGGAGGGGAGCTGATAAAATAAGTAATATTTGCAGATGATCAAGCATTGGTTAGTAGGTCGGCCAAGGGGTTGCAGTCAATGGCGAATGCATTAGAGGTGCAGTGCGAAAAGTATGGGATGAAGATCAATCACAAGAAAACGAAAGTAATGAGATTTTCTAGAAGTAAGAAGGCGGGGCTGAATATAAGGGTGGGAGGGCAGAAGATAGAGCAGGTCGAGCAGTTTACGTATCTGGGTAGTATTTTGGAAGCGAATGGGTTTAGTGGTAAGGACATCAGATGCAGAATTGCGCTCGCTAAAGAAGCATTTTCGAAGAGAAGGGAATTGATGAGGGGGGGTCTGAGAAGAGACGTAAAGAAGAGGCTGGTGAAAACTTTAATATGGGTCGGAAACTTGGTCAATGCGAAGGGAGGATGTGCGAAGACTTGAGGCGTTTGAGATGTGGGTTTGGAGAAGGATGGCGAAGGCTAGCTGGATGGCGAGAAAGACGAAAGAGGAGGTATTGGATATGGTCGGAGAGGAGAGGAAGCTTGTGGCAGAGGTTCGGAGAAGGCAGAAGAGATGGATGGAGGAGGTTTGGAGAGGAGAGGGCATGTTAAAGAGAGTGATAGAGGGGAGAACACTGGGGAAGCGTAGAAGGAAGAGGATAGGAATTCTGGACGAAATAAGAGGAGGTAGAAGATATGAAGAATTGAAGAGGCATCTAATAATGGGCCATCCATAGGAGGGAAAGCGAGACAATGTCTATGAGGTTGGGATGCAGAATAGGTACTGTCCAAGAACCTACCAATCAGCTGGTAGAATAATTGAATAAAAAAATACGTTTCTTGGCATTGCGGAAATCAATCTGCTGTTCCCCTAAGGTCCTTAGCATTCTCTGGTGTGGTCTTACCCTATCAGCAGAACGTAGGAAAATTATTCCGTCTATTTCGGTAGCGAGCAAGGCTACACAACAATGTTTATGTACTCGTTTGTGGAGAGGTGAGAGGGCTCTGCGAGTTTGAGGGGAGGTAAGTGTGCAAGAGTGGGTTGGTGCAATGGTCAAGAAAGAGGAAAGGGGAAAAATTTTCCTTATTTAAAAAAATTGTACATTAAATTGTTTTTTGCAATTCCGCTCAAACCAGGTTCACGTGCTGGAAATCGATTCCGTTTCCGCGTTTGACAGTTTCCGTTTAACACAGGGTACCAATGCATGTAAAACCCTATTATGATCGCCGGGACCAACATATTTTTCCGGATAAGACAGGTTTCCGTTTATCTCAGGTTCCACTTAAGGCAGGTTTCACTGTATATATAGTATATAAGATGGTTTCACTGTATATATATATACAGTGAAACTATAAAATATATACACTGTATATATATATGCAGGTTTCACTATATATATATATATATATATATATATATATATATATATATATATATATATATATATATATATGCAGGTTTCACTGTATATATATATATATATAATGTCTTGGTAGAAAATCGCTCTCGGCGACGATGCACATGCATAAATAAAACAGTGATACACTAAACAAACACAGAAACACGCAAAAAGGACACTCACAAAAGAAAACTTGTACGTTTCGGCGTCAGGACGCCATCGTCAGATTCCTCTACCAGAAGAGTCATCATCTTCAGATGATAATGAGGTGGTAGCGAATGATGTAGATATTTGCAGACCGTATGCAAATGTCACACAGCACAAAATCTCTGTACAGACTGTATACAATCTTGTATACAGCCTGTATAAAACTTGTATACAGCCTGTATAAAACTTGTATACAGCCTGTATAAAAGTTTCTTTACAGATTTATGCATTAATATTGCAATAATATTCATACTATGTGGCAACATAGGATAACAGTTATCTGGCATTAATTAATTGCAAATAACTTTTATCAATATTTTATGGTATTTCCCCAAACTATCATGGAATTATTATTTAATAATGATAGTTCTCGAAGTCACATTTTTCCACGGAAGTGTCTACATATATACGTCTTTCTACACACTGATTCTACAGTAATGGGTGCGAGAATGGGTGCGTTGAGTCTTAGGTTTGGTAATCATGCGATACTAGTACCATATAGTTAGGTAGGTACGAGGTAGTATTATACGACGTAATGTATCATGATATTGCTCCATAGCACATTCCCCTGAAAAAATTGTGTAAAACCCGTATAAAATTGTATAAATTTTTTGTATACATTCCGTAAAAAAATTTATACAGGTTGTATACAAATCGTATACAAGTCTTATACAGCCTGTATACAAGTCGTATACAGCCTGTATAAAAGTTGTATACATGCTGTATATAATTTGTATACATCCTGTATAAAAGTTGTATAAAATGTATACTTATATACACTCATTTTTGTATATAACTTGTATACAACCGGTATAAAGACTGTATACAACCTGTATAAAATTTTATACGGAATGTATACAAAATTTTTATACAATTATATACGGGTTTTATACAAATTTTTCATAGGGGGAGCCTATTCATTCGTATGGAAAGCAAGGGTAGTGTATTGGCCAATACACAATGAGGAACAGAAATTGCATGAGAGACGGTAGACGATATTGTTGGAAGTGCAGTTGGCCATCAATGAAGATCTGCTGGGAGAGGCGGTAGGAGAGGAGTAGAGGAGGGAGCAGCTTTTGTACCTAGGGAGGTTATGAAGGTTTAGGAGAATGATGGGTCGAAGGGGGGGTCTCGTGGATTTTAGGATATCATGCAGGTTTGCGGGATGCATGAAAGATACTGTGGGACATGAGGGAAGAGGAGGGAAGTGAAAATATTGTTTTGTTATATAGGGTTTAAATCCCTTAGGATGTTTTAGGTTTTATGGGTGCCAGGGAAGTGTATTAGTGGAAATAACGTTAAATCTGTCATAGTGGTGGGTTTTGGTCCAAGGGGTGCAACTGGCAGTGGGGGGCAGGATTTTATCGGCAAGAAGCTTTTTGGGGTTCTCTCAGGGAGTGATAGAGGTTGCCTATATTTTTCTGTAAGGAGCATAGGTATATCTAGAAGCATCTGAAGGGGGGTCACCTCCCCCCTTCTGAAAGGGGGGGGTCACATACCCCCCATGAAAAACATATTCGGAAATTTTGAAAAATATACATCTTAAAATGACGTTTTGAAGGTGTTCTATTTTGTTATGGAAGGTGATCTATAGGTGTACTATTAGCACGTGATAAACATATCATGTTTATGTTTTTCTATCAATTTTTGGGGGTTACAACCCCCAAACCCCCCCCCCCCCCCCCCAGATCCGCCTATGGTAGGGAGTGGGTGTTGCTGAAAATGCCGTGGATAGAGAGGGAATATGGAATGGAGATTTGGTAATTGGTGGATGGCAGCTGTTAAAATGAAGGTATTGGTTAGTAGTTATTTGTGGATCAAGGCGACAAATGTGTTTTTTTTAGTTGAACATTAAAGAGACAGAAAAAGTGAAATAAACCAAAAAGGAAGAGTTAAGCATGAAAATAAAGGAAGATAGAGATTCACGGCCATGAGGTCAAAGGACAAAGATATCATCAATATAGCAGGTTCAGAATAGAGGATTGAGGATTTAGTTTTGGAGGAAATTAATTTCAAGATGGCCACCATGAGAAGCTTGGCATAAGATGGTGCCACCCGTGTCCTGATTTCTTGTGCCTTCGATCGAAACGAAAATTTGATTGTAGAAGGACAAAGCACTTTTTGTCAATACTAATTCTGTTAGGCTAATAATAAAGTTGGTGGAGCCAAGGTGTGATTTTGGGTGTTGGGAGAGATAAAAATGGAGTGATTCAATTCCTTCATGATGGGATATACAGGTATAGAGGGAAGTGACATATTTTCTGGCCATAAGAAAATTGATTTTAGTAGGGATAGCGTGCAAGAGATAAAGGAAGTGGTAGGTATCTTTAATGAAAGAGGGAAGAGTCATGGGTTGTATGTATGTATAGTTCCATTGTAGGTAATGATCAATCAGTGCTGAGATCCATTCCGTGAGGGAATTGATGCTGGAGACATTGGGACAACTGGGATTGCTGGTTTTATGGATTTCAGGAGGCACATACAAATAGGGAGTTTTGAAGTTAGGGGGAGATGGATGGCGATTTCAGAAGGAGAGATGCCTTCGGCTGGTCCAGATTCCTTGAGGAAGAGGCTTATTGTTGATACATATGCTGAGGGGAGTCGAGGATTTTCCAATATTGAAAGGTGGGCAGAGTTTACATTGTAAGTGGTAGACCACATTGCTGCAAGAGAAGGGGGAGGGAGGGAGAGAGGGGATGGAGGCGTTGGGAGGAGGGGGTGAGGTAAAGATAGGACATAGTTTGCATCCTATACACAAAGTAAAAATGTATTTCAATATAACTAGTATGTGATGAAGGAGCAAACTATATTAAGAAAAACCGAAGTGAAAGATCTTGGTGTTAATTTCGACTCCAAAATGACTTTTAGTAACCATATGTTATCCATCACCATGTCTGCTTATAAATTACTTGGATTTTTGTATCGTATCTCTAAATATTTTTTGGATGAAAAAGTGTTGAAAATTCTGTACTTTTCATATGTAAGAAACAAGGCGGAATATTGCTCAGTGATTTGGAACCCGCATATGATGAAGTATGATGTGATGATAGAGAGAGTCCAAAAAAGATTTTTAAGGTTAATGTATTTACAATGTTTATCCTGTTTTTGAAAATCATGTGGAGTACAAAGTTATGATAAATGAATTTAAACTGGAAACATTGAGTAATAGAAGAGTCATAAATGATTTACTCTTTCTACACGATGTAATTAATAAAGGTAATTGTATTGAATTGGTTGGGAAATTGAACTTTTTAGTCCCAAAAAAAGAAGTAAGGCTAAAAAGGACATTCTACATAAGAAGTGTGAAAACAAATTATTGTATGAATGCACCTATTAATAGGTTACCTATGTATCTCATTCAACACACTTTCAAATGAGTTAAATATAAATCTAACTGAGGAAATGTTTCGCGGACAGATATCGTCGATGTTATCGACATTATAAATTTGTTCAAAATTTTGAATGAAAAGTTCAGCCAGCCTAGACTGTTTTGTTAATTATTTGTATCATTATTGTATTAAGTTCTTTTGTATTATTTTTGTAATTATGATTAACTGTGAAAATAGTTTACCCTGTTATTGTGTTTCATGTTGGATGAACTTAAAATTAAATAAATAAAAAAATAAAAAATCTAGCACGATTAGGTACATGGGGAGGGCGTGGGTTTGGAAGCAACAGGGGTTTTGGAGAGGGACTTGGTGGATTTGAAAATAGTTGGCAAGTTGTCAGGATGCTTGAAGGTGATTGAGGGAGGCTTAGAGAAAATATAAATGGTGGAGGTATAGTTTTTAAGAATGGGATATAGTTCTTTCGAATTGGAATTAAGGGACTGTACACCCCGCATGGCATTCCTCCCGTTAAAATATACTGGAGGTAAATTAGTCACCCAATTGGATCTCCAGGCAGGGTTTACTGTGAGGGGAAAATCACTAAAGTTGGACAAATGCAGGATTGGAACAAAGAACGTGATGTTAATTGGGGCAAGGGGAAAGTTGGAGAATAGAAATATCGAGAGGGACATTCTGGGAATGGAAATCCTTGGAGTCAGCAAAATGAAGTGGGCTGGGGCAGATGACTTCTGGAGAGCCATATGCAGAGTCGCATATATGCACTCAGGAGACAACCGCAGGAGTGGTCATCACAATAAGGAAAGAATGGGGAAGAGGAGTCATGTCATATTGCCAGTATAATGAGAGAATCCTGATGACAAGGCTAAGAGAGCCTATGGATACAGTAGTAGTCCAGGGGTAGGATTCTTCTTTTGCTTGCTTTGTTGTTACCGTTATCCAAAATGCAAACCATTGTAGAAGGGAAACACTCACAGTCGTGGCGGAATGAAGTGCCGTCAGAGAAAAATGGCTGCAACCACAACGGGGCCAGACAACTGTTTCAAATAAATGAATTGCAAACAACAGGTTAGTTTCGCAATCGTGCCACAGCCTTGCTTTAGCACTCTGTGCTGTGCAGTGGCAACTGATGAAGCTGACTGTTTTGTCTTCTTTCTGTTCCAGTTGTGCTGCACGTGTTGCACTGCGTTGTGGTTATACGCTACAATTTGTTGGATTTGAATCTGTTGCAGACGGTTGCTGTATGTCCACCCATCTTTGCAGATAGAATTAGATCTGTGAAGTACCTATCTTTCAAGAACCCAAATGAAATTGTTACTTAATTTAAGTGAAAGATTTCTTACTACAGAGAATGAAGTACTACCTGCCATGTTCTAAGAGCACCAATTGATCGCCTGTTGCTTGGTGTGCCTCTTCTAGCCGTTGTCCTCAACACAGGGTGTTTCACTGAACTGTTTTGGTTTCGAAACAGCTGTTGTGTTCTTTCAGTGCCACCACTAACTCACAGTCACTGTCCGGAGAATGCACTCCATCAATTACTATTAGTGACCTAAGCACCTGACAACATTTGAAGAATTACGATCATGTTTTTGCTCTCGTGAGCATAATTGAAAAACAATGATAATTCAAGCACACCCCTTATGGAGAACTGTAATCAAGCCCCAGCTCTACATGGAAACTTCCAAATACATTAACAGAAGGCAACTAGAAGAAGTCCTCAGAACAGTGAAGGGAAAAGAGAACTTGATCATCATGGATTGATGGAGGCAAAGTAGTGGCAAAGAAGTCAAGGAGGGAGGGAACCAGTGTAAGACTGCTTTTGAGCCTCAGGAAACAAAGTGGTGGCACAGGTGGAAGGCTAGAAGAGTCCTGCAATGAGTAGAGAACACACACTTAGAGCAACATCAGCCCAAAAAACAAACATGAAAGGTGTTCAGAGACCGGGTCAACTATGTATTCACCAGTCAGAGAAAGGCACTGGACTGAGATCTGCTGGTCCTGATGCAAATACATTGTAGTGATCATGAATAGCCATCTAAGATACAAAAAATTTAAAAGGTGAAAGAACAACCAAGTTGGACTGGGAACAACGAGCATAAAAAACAACCAGAGAAACATTCAATGCGACGAACGATAAAAAACAGGAAGTAAGAAAAGAGGACAACAAAGAAGAAGGCCATTATGGAAGTTCCCAAAGAGTAACTAGTGAGTAACAGAATAAAAACATTGCTGAGTCTGTGGGTTATTACAAAAACAGCCTTCATAACTGAACAACAGTTTAATCTTCAGTCACAATTGTCATGATACATCACCGCTGCTGTGCGCAAGTCTGCTCACCATGATGGTTGGAACAAGAGAGATCTATCACACGAGAAGCTATCCCAGAATCACCCATAACAAAACACAATTGCATTTACCAATCCATACCAAACAAGCGTAGCACCTACCATATTCAATCTTTGGGCCCGGTCTGGTGAAAAGTGTTTTTCTTGATCACTATAGTAATGCATGTACATATGTAGTAAGTGGATAGAGGCGTTGAAGGTGAAAGGGAAAGCAGACACAGAGTGGATCCTCTCAGCTTTGAGGGAAACCTTTGCCAGGTATGGGTTGCCAAACAGAATTGTAAGTGACAATGGGAGGCAGTATGTTTCAAAGGAATTCTGTGTTAAGAATGGAATAGTCCATTCAACCTCTCCACCTTTCCTTACAGCTACAAATGGGGCAGAGGAAAATGCAGTCCGGTCATTTAAGGCAGGATTACAGAAATTATTGGGGGGCCCAGAGAATTAGGGATGCAAGTGGAATGCCCTTGAGGCAAGGTATTTATTTTCTTAAAGAACCACACCCCATTGTGCCACAGGGAAGTCACCTGGCCACGTAGCACACTAGCTGGAAAATGCACCTTAAAGGTGCCTAAAATGGGCACCTGACTACTTCATGCGCCTTAAAGGCGCCCACTATAGGCACCTACCCAAGTAGCTATGAATGTTGGCTGAATATTGGCCCAATATCGGCTTCAGATTGGCACATCGGCCTCTCATTGCCATCGTTTTGCCGATGTTGGCCCCATATGGGCAGCCTACATTGGACCGACATCATCTGCTGATGTTATGTTATGAGGCGAATATTGACGAAGTTCTGAAAGCATGCTGAAGCTAACTTGCGGGAATTGGAAAAATTTTGTCTATTCGCAGTACTATTGCATTTATATTCATACTATGTGGCAAAATAGGATGACAGTTATCTGGCATTAATTAATGGTGAAAAAATTTTATCAAGATTTTATTGCATTTCCTCAAACTATCACGGAATAATCATTTAATGATTTTAGTTCTCGAAGTCACATTTATCCACGGAAGTGACTAAATATATACATACGTCTTTCTCAACCCCTTTATTTCAATTGTGGGTGAGAGATTAGGTGCGTTGAGTCGTAGGTTAGATAAACATTCGATACAGGTAGGCATTAGGTAGATACGAGGTATCATAATACGACGTATTATATCATGCCATTGCACAATAGAACAGTGAAATTGATAAATGGCAATGTATCCTTTTTTTATATTGCGAGAGCAGCAAAGTCAGTGGAGAGATAATACGATATTCCGGCTCATGAACGTTTTCGTCCGCTAGGTTTCCGGCTCACATTTTCTATTGAATATTTTAGCAGCCATGGGATTGGTAAGGATATATTAATGCTTGTCACCCTTTTTATTAAAGCCTTACTAGTGCCTAAAATGTGCCTCAAAGTGGTGCCTTTTTAAGGCACTTTGGCTCCGTGAAAAAGGCGCCTAAAAGGTGCCTTCAATGTGCCTATTACAGGTGCCTTCTATGCCTTTTTTATGTGCCTCTGAGGCGCCTTCAAGGCACATCTTCGTGGCAGTGTGCTACTTGGGTGGTAGTTTGATGTTTGGCCGAAACCCCACAACTAGACTGGATTTGATCTATGCAAGTAAAGATAAGAGACAGGAATCACATGGTAGGCAGTTCAAAGGTTTTCACGGGAAGAGGGAAGACCAGTTTGAGAGGGGGGAGCAAGTACCTATATGTCAGGGATTATACTACTCCTAATAAAAAGAAATGGAAAGGGGAGGAAATAGAAACAGTTTTGGGAAAAAGGAACTATCACTGTAGAATATTAGACAGTGGTCAGCTATGGATTAGGCACACTGACCAAATAATTTGGATGGCAGGCTTTCTATAATGACCAATATGAGGAGTTGGGAAGTGCAAAGGGTGAGCATTACTCTGATGGGGTCTCCACACATAGGGAGTGTGGGAAGAACCTGTACGCTTAGAGCAAATGGTCCAGAGCAGGTGAGTAGGGGAGCCACCACAGGAGGAGGAGAGTAGGGCAGCAGATGATGATGGCTTGGATTCTCTTATCACGATGAGGCCAGAGGACCAAGGGTGGGGAAAAGGGAAGCAGGTACAAAAGCAAAAGACACACCAAAAAGAATAAGGAATGCACTTGAAAGACTAAATTTGTAAATAAATGACTGGTGCTGAGGAATTTTTTAATTCCATTTTATGAAATTTTTGCTTGTATTGTATTTTTAAATTTTTTTGGGAAGTATGTGCGGGGTTATTGTGATATATTGATGTTCTTTGTTTGTGTGCATTTCAATCATAATTTGTTTTGGGAGTTGACCACTGGATGGTGGAGTGACTTCCGATCGCTGGTGTGTGATGGAAGGCATGCATGACATGATGACCCTTGTATCAAGGGCCATCGCCCAAGTGAAGTAATTAAATTATGTGTTATGTTTAATTCTATGTGTTAGTAGTACACCAGTATAATGACCGAATCCTGATGACAAAGCTAGATGGAAAGCGCATGGGAACAGTTGTAGTCCAGGGGCTGGATAATGGTTCCTTCTATTGCTTTGTTGTTGCCATTACCCAAAATGCAAACTGCTGTGGAAGGGAGATGCTCACACTTAAGCAAGCTAGACAACCAAATACTAAGTGAATCCTAGAAGGCCAAGGAAGAGTGTATTGAAAGCAAGGAAATCAATGACAACATGGAGAAGGGAAACTATGAGTCCTCCACTCTACCCTACTCGAAGTTCACTCCTATTCATGTCCGTGTAGCTCCTCTCTTTCACACCCCATTTTAGCTGGCCAATGCGTATCCACCTGGCCCCTCTGTTTTCCTCACGGCGCATCCCCATCTATTCTGTTCCTTATTACTTCACTGTCTCTCAAAGTGTGCCCTATTCATGTGGAAATATTCATCATCGTGCATGGGGCTCTCCTCCTCCACACAGGGCTGCTATACAGATCAGACACTACGGTATTCCGGGTCTTTTCCAAGCCAGAATTTTCATTTTTCCAGGTGATAATGTCCATTCTTTGGTAATTGTGTACTTCAGAGAAGTCATAGGAATAGGAGCACATGGCATTCATGAAACAGGGAATAATTTCCCAACAAATGGGAGTGCCGCAATTATCACTCGGAAGGGGGAAAATCGCTTTCCGTTCTGATGACTCATTATTCTAAGGTATCATCCATGAGGTGGGAAATTCGAACACAGTAAAGAGGTGAACTTATTGTCAAGTTGTTGATGGATGGATTACGTGCCACTTTGCTGGCCCTGAGCATTATTTGCACAGGCCTCCCAACAAGAGACACAGGACAGATGTAAAAGTGTGCATATTCTAATTACGCTCTCTCGTTCTCACCATACTCATGGGCAAATTATGCTTTTTATGTTTTAAAATTGCTGAACACCAAATAAGAGCTCCACTGCTGCATTCAGGCAACATTTTGAAGACCCCTGAAATCCACAAACCAACAGACGGCACCTGAAATGTCACTCCGCACTGGTAAGAAAAGAATACAACATTATGACTTGTAAAAGCAAATTCACGGGATTTGCTAATTTTGTCATTTCCCATTGACTACGTGCCAAGTCTATTCCAGGCCAGGCCCATTTTCTATTACTTTTCCAGATATTCCAAGGCCACCCTCTGCCATTCTTCTGTACACTTCTTCTTATGTTAATAGTATTGTTTTTTAACGTGCTTTGACATCTAAGATCATTTCGCACATACTGTCTGCCACGTGCAGACATAGGGGCAACAGCACTCGGGGGATCACCCCTCCAAACTCAAGCCGAGCCCAACGATGCTTAACTTTGGTGACTGATTGGGAACCGGTGTTTCCATGGTGTGGGGCAGGCCTCACTTCTTATCACATCCACCCATTTGTTCTTCACCATCCGCCTCCTGAACCAAGTTTCCAAAGCCTCTATTCTCTTCTCTTCCAGCTTTCCCATGGTCCATGGCTCTGAGCCATATAAACTATAGTGATGCACTCCACATGAATGCTTTCAAGTACTGCTTCCAATTGCTAATACCTAATCCTATTTTCTTCAAACACAACGTTGTTTTGTGATCATCAATGGCTTAAGCTATTATTCGCTTGATGTCCTTTGAACTTATCCAACATTGCCTCCAAGTTAACCCTTAAGCTCCTGCAGCTAGAGCGTATGTCGTCCACCCTGTGCAGGAAATATCTATTTGGATGGAGCCTGTCCCTCCTTCCCACGGGCGGAGGCCAGGCAATTATATTACCCATGTAATCCCCTCCAGACCCTTTTCTTGGGATCCCAGGGGGTGGGCACCAGAACTTGTTGAGGGATTAGTGAGACTTCAAACACATTTTGAAAAATTTTTTAAAGGTGTAATTGTTAAAAACAAATATGACAATATTTTTTCTAGCTATTTTCTGTTTAGTTTGATACCAAACACCAAAGAAATCCGTTGATAATTGAGTTGGGCACGAACATAAGACAACTAATTTTTGAGACAACCATAACCCATTGAGTGAGCAATCGGAAGAAAGGGTCGTACCTCATAGCGGTTGTATGCGATCCCTAAAGACCGTGGTAAGGAAGTGGTTTGGGCAAAAAGGGTGGATTCCCAAATGTCCATCGCTGGAAAGAAAGAGTTCAAGTCATAAAAATATGAAAGGGCTGAGGGAGCAGGTAGACAGAGAGGGTCAAACGTACAAGAACATATTTCCCGCAGTTGCCCGTACACACGTACATGTACGTTTCCCACAGTCTAAGGGTTAAGTGAAGAATTCAAATTGTTGTAATGCCTTACCTTATCGTGCAATGTCCGTTTCAACAGCTCTCACTAGGAATTGTGTTTTCTTCCTGTTAATCTTCATGTTGTATCCTTGTAGTACTTGATCCAAATTATGTTCAAAAGTACTTGTAGAAACACAATGCTCTACTATTCTAATTGAATCTGCTTACTATCAGCTACAGACAAATATATTTGAGTATAAGTTGTCCTAGGTTGTTGATTGTGAAAGGTTTTGAATGAATTGAATCATAGGAAGATGAAAACAATCTCGCGTCAAGTCTCAAGAGATAGAGAGGCTTGAGTAAATTGAAATTTGGAAGGAATTTAATTTATGCAAGCCCAAGCTCTTTGGGTCTTCTGAATGGAAAAGGCTTTATAAGCAAGGTTAAAAGGTGTAGAAAGGTATTGGCCAAGGATGCATTCTAGGGGTGGCGTGGGTGCTCAGGGGCCTGCATGTCCTGAGGGGCCCGGTTTTTGTGACCCCTCTTCCCCCTTCTGAAAAAAATTTTGTGTTAAAAACGCATTGAACTACAATTTCATAGGTATTTATGTACAGTATGACAAAATTGTACTTTCACTCAGAGATGTTTGGTCTGCTGGATGCTCAAAGTTCGGGGCCCGTCCTGCCGGGCCCTTCGAACCAGAGCCCGAAATCTAGTGCGTGGCGGGCAGGAATCCCCGCCTTCCCTCCCTGGCCACGTCACCCCTGATGCATTCAATAAGACTGAATGAAATTAATGACTGTGTCTCTGATAAATATGAAAGGTGAAGACTAGCATTAACTTAAACAGGTGTTCAAATTGAAGATTAATCCAATTTGTAAATAGAAGCAGAGGGAATTAGACTCCTCGTGTACAAGAATCTCGGAAATCCGGTGACCAACAGCAGGGAGAGGTTTCTCATCTTGTGAACATGCCTATTGATATATCTTCAGAATCCCGCTTTTCAAGGTGTTGAGCGGACGACCCATTGGATGCTTGGATGGAGGGGTATACCTATAGGTACCGTAAGAATAGGTACTATAATAGCGAGTGGGATGCGCTGTTTTCTTCCTGCCTTCTTTCTATTACGACTTTTCAAAGGTTTCCATCAAAAGGAATAGTTTTTCAGAGTTTTAAATTCCAAAATTCAATACTTACTTTAACAAGGAATATATTCACAATGCTTATCGATGAAATGGGCGTTCGCACCATTTGCCTCGATTAATTTCAATTTAAAAATGGCGGGAAACTCCAATTATTTTACGAATGAGCAATATCAAATAGACTGAATGATTCGAATATGTTTGAAAAATACCATTCTATTTCAAATTTATTTTTTCCGTGGACTAAATAGCAGAAAAAGAGTTTTACAACTTCCTCAATGCACATCCCGATGGAATGAGTCATTCTTTGCATTTGCAATTCGTACACTTTTCCACTGGAAAACAGTGCAATGTCAGTGGAATGTAGCCTAATTTTAGACATTTCGGATGGAATTCTATTGGAAATTATTATTTACACGGTAACGGCTTGTAGCTTAACTACACGAGGGTCATATGGGCATACGTGTTATTTTTTCATCGCATTTTTGGGAATTCCATTCAGTGGATTCAGTGGAAGGAGGTAGACACCTATCGGCGAATGTGTACATTACAGCTAGTATCGAGCATGGGGAGCCAACTCAACGCTATATTTCATTCCCAGGGGGTCGTAGTTTCTGCCTCAAGGTTAGATGGCTCTAGTGTAGTGAAGCATGAGCGGTGCCGCGAAATTCAAATATAGGAACCTATAGCAATATTTGCATTACTTTTTTCTAGTACTCGAGGCAGTTAAAAAACCTCAAGTACCTTACTTGACAATGAAATAGTCAACGGAAAATAATCGAATTTGTTACTTTTTAGGGGTTAATGAACAGAAATTGAGATTTTTCCATTATCCTTGGAATGCAGCAATCAAGAAGTAAATGCCATTACAAGGGGTGGTAACAATGAACCATACACTATTTGCACGTTAAAGAGGAAATCAACTTTATTTATAGACATGATACAGAAACATAAGCATGCAAACAAAATACTAAATTTTGAAAAATTTTGCAAAATAAATTACAATGGTCATTCATGCCAGGACTGTGAAATGGATATCATCTCCTCAGTTCTGAAAAGGGAAAAAAATTTATAAATGGTAATAAAATTAGCTCTTTACCTTTCATGAGTTACAGGTGAATTTATTGTGGAAGAATTATTTTTCTCAAAAGAGAATATTATATTAATGTCATGTAAATGAAATCTTATGTGACAGATAAAACCCATATTACTTTTCAAAATTTGAACATGTACCTCCAAAAATTTGTTAATATTTACACTTTGAATGCAGATAGCACTGAGCACAGGAACTTTAAAAAAATTAGGTAAAAATTTAAAAGGAACCTGTTGCAAATAGAACATGACACATCAAAATATCAGTTTCCTTTGTCAGAGCTAAAATTACATGCTGTTGATATAGATGAGCAAACAATTCATGCACAGGATAAACAAGTAATGAGATCATGACTTTGCAATACTCATAGGGATGATGTCACTCTTCCAGATGACTTTTTAGGCACCAATACAGTTTTATTAACAGCTTAAGGTTATTCTGCAAAGAAGAAAAATCACATGAAATTTAAGAGAAAAATATAAAATAAGAGTTACTCATTGTTAGTCAATTCTATATAGTCAATGTTAGTATAAAGTACCTATAATGATTGTTAAATTTTTTCCCATAGCCTCAGAGCAATGGCTGTCAACAAATTGCTTTCATCGGACATCTAGCAAATGTTTGCATTCAACAGGAAATGCCTTAAGCCATTTTTCATCACCGGCAAAATAAAAAATCTAAATAAGAAATAGAAGAATGAACATAGGGGGAAAGGTATAAGAAGACCATGATGAAAAGGAAAGAAGGATGAAGAGAGGAGGGAAACCCGACACCGGCATTAGCCTACTCTTTACGAATAATGCCAAGGGGACACACAGTTTAACGTCTCTTCCGAAAGACCAAGAACTTTGATGGAAGTGCCCTCCTCTTAGCACTCCATACAGTTACATTAAATATATACATACATATACATACATACACATACAGGGCCAGAATTAAATCAAATGCATTACACTGCTGACACATACATTATCAATTTTCATTTTGCTCAACACAAAACTGTTTTATGGCAACCTGAGCAATGATGGATGCAATCAATGTTTTCACATCACAGCCATGCTGAGGACATGTAATGAAATTAAATGCAATACTTGCATGGATTACAGGGGTGCACAACATAGATAAATGTTCCTCATGAGCAATAGCCCCCAGGTGCCTTTTCACAGCACTTATCCCTTCATGCACAGCAGCTAAAAGTTCATTACCACATAATTCACCATCACCGTCATAGCAAAAACTATAAATAAAAGCATCAGATGATGACTGGGAAGTGGTAAGGTCTGTAAAACAATGTTCACATTTGAATTTCCCCTGCACAGTTGAAACAACCAGAGACCCGATGTGACGTATGTTTCTCAACCTCCCCTTTTTTATCTTATAATCAAATGGCCCCCTAATGATTGGATTTTCAATCTCTGGACTGTGGCCTTCATAAAAAAAATTTCTAAGATCAGTCAATAAATTGCAATCATCAGGGGCTGTGTTTCCTTTGTTCTTGCATGAGAACAACCCATTGACTACAGCAGTTTTCAATGCTGATATAAACTGCTCAGCATTTGGACGGCTATTGCCACCACAGTTCTGCCTCACTACATTAAATAGATTCTCAATGGGATCCTGGTTAATCCTTTTGGCATTAAATTGGGTGAAGCCCAAATCTTTTAATTTTTGCCAAAGCAAGACCACTGCTTTCATTGTGGCAACCCATCCACGTTGAGATGGAGGACTGATGACTTTCGTCCCATTAAAAAATTTCCACTTCTCCACTTTACCCATTGCTTCTTCCCAATACGAAAAATGAAGGCTACCCTCGCTAATGGAATGGGTAAGGACTTTCTTACTGCTATTGTGGGAAGAGTCACCATTGAGGCTGTCAAACATTCTGTCCACTTCCAGGACAAAATCAGAAGTGGCCAAGGCATCAATTCCCAATTTATCTGCAAAGGTTTCAGAAAATATTTGTGCTAAAAAAGTAAAGGAATAATGGAAAATAATGATGCCATGGGTTAGTGAAGTGGCTTACTCTTGGCAACCATAATCTCAATTCCACTGCCAACAGTTCGACTGAAAATTTCAGCAGCAAGACACACCTTCATTTTTTGAAAAGTATTAGGGTCAAGATGCTTTTCTGTAAGTCGGGAGATTCTGAAAATAAACTTTGCTCAGCATAATATGACAAAAACATTACAGTCTTCAATGATGAAATGTGTCCTTCATTAGTGAAAATATAAGGGATAACAGTGCTTTCATTTGCATTCAATCATGAAAAAAGTTAATACATCAGCAAAGGTATGAATAATAACTTACGGATCAAAGGGGCTGGTTTCAGCTAAATGTGCAACCAAGGCTCGAATGTGAGACCAAGACCCCCTGAGGGTAACTTGTTCACCACCTAAGGACAACTCCACCAAAATGTCATATTTCAAAAATAAATTCCTGAAACACTTCAGCAAATGTGGTGGATCAAAAACTGTATAAATGTCATGGCCTTCAAAGGAAAAAAAGGGATTGTGGTATCTTGCCCCAAGCAACTTCAAGGCCTTAACATTATTCCGACCCATGTCACACACGGTTGCCACAACAGTTAACCCCATGTCTATCAGGGCATGGAGGACTTCACGAAGGAGGTCAGCCAGCACAGTGGCATGTGTGGCAGCTGGACTAAAATAGTATGCCACTGGTTGTTTCCAATTTCCCCCCAAACTTCGAACCAAGAACACCATAGCTTGGTGAGCTTTGCTGCATGTTCGACCCTGACATCCTCTGTCTACGAACCCATAAATTATGTCATTATTGCTATTGTAGGAAAGGAGGGGTTTAATGGCCATCTCATCAAACATTAAGATGCACACTTTGTCCACACTCCTAAACCTACTGACTGATTCAGCCATTTGGGCAAGCATATCTTTGTTCAATCCAGTATGAAAAGGAACAGAATGCAAGAGTGGTAGAAGTGTACTTCTTGAGGGCAAAGGAAAAAGTGTCCTCAAATGCCTATACATTTTAGGCCCTTTCTTTAGCAAAGATAGGGCAACTAGCTTGGAGGAAGCAGACCATCGACGACCTCGGGGCTGTTTCTGGGTCTCATTTATGACTGAGGTTATCAATGAATACCCAGCAGGAGACAAATCTTTCTCTAGCCTTGCCAATAAATTCTTTTGTCCCTCATTTCCTTCTTGCTTCCTCCTACTTTTTCCTCTGCTAATAACCCTCCTGAGACGCATCACCTCCTTCTTCTTCTTACAAAATTCCTTATATATTCTCCTTTTCTTAGGTGTCAAGTCTAAGGGGGATATACCTAATTCGGTCAAAACATTTCCGGTTGATGTGCAAGTAACTACAGCACTAAGTGTTGAAGAGGGGGACACTATGGACTCTGCTGTGGCTATCTCAGCACCAGGAGTTGAGGTAGTTGACATGGAATGACATGGCATCAAGATGTCTGTGTGATGAGAGGATGAAGCAGCACTTTCATCAGCTAAACAAGAAACATCAACAGATGCTGAGGTAGCATGAATGAAGGATGATTGCAATGGCAAGAAGCGATTTGGTATAGCGTTCAAGTTTAACCTGATGTGTGTTGCATTTGTGAATTGCTCATTTGAAAAATGCTTCTCACAGACACAAGTGTGGTTGTGAAGCTTAGCAACATCTTTGCCCAGCAAATCTGAATTGCAACACAACTCTCGCCATTTTTCAGCTCTACTTTCCAGGCATAACATGAAACAGAGGAATAAAAGAAAGCCATCAAGATATGAGGAGTCCCTATTCTCATGAAAGGTTGATAGTAGTCCAAAAGATAATCAGCACAGAACTGCAAAAGGAGACTTACATGCCTTCCATGGAATATTAGAAAAAAGCTCACATAACAGCAAGAATACCTAATAATCCCACGGTAAAAAGTTCCCATGTCTGTTAGAGAAATTTATGGGACTTATAGGAGTTTTATAGGTATGTCGAGAGTTCCTGAAGGAGCTTGGATTTTTATAGGCTCGTTAGAATTTTCTGTGGGATTCCTATAGGAGTCTAATAAGTCCCATATATTTCCTATGGGCTCATGCTTCATGCAAACAACAGATAACTAAGACCTCTAGTAACTAAGTAATATCAAAAAGTATAACACAGCAAACCATGCTTACACATGCACAAAGGTGGTTATGATGCCTGTGTTCTTCTCCCATGGCCTTCTGTTCCTACATTGCAAATGAGCCATTACTAATATTTCAAATTAAAACTGCTCTCCTAAAAGCAAGATAATAAACTTATAGACAATAAACATCGAATCAAAGCAATAACCTTGTAGGTACTAAACCATTTTCAATGCAGCATGCAGTGACATCAGTTAAATTCTGGAATATGAACTGCAATCAGTATACTATTCTCATAATAGGAACTCTTAAATAAAATTGAGAAAATAAGATATGTTAAGTTTATTTCAAAACACATCACCCCGATTTTCTAATTCTATATATGGCATCAAAATAACAAGACTGGGCTAGGAGAAATAATACTTAACAGTTTAGTGCACTACGTTACTCGCCTGGACTGCTCAGTCACTTTGTTGCTAACTGTAATAGCATACTTTTTAATGGTAGCTAAATGAATGATACATATTATGAAATATTAGGTCACTCGGTCCATTAAAAATGGCTGTCTCTAAATTAGTTCTTAAGTACACATAAAGCAGGTGATACACATACACAACGTAGTTAAAAACTCTCAAAGTAATCACATGAACACATTTAGTTCTACCACTATTTCCAAGAATGACGATCAAGTAATATGTAACAACACGAAATACCATCTTCTATAGACGCCTGCCTTATAAGACAGACGTCAATCATACATAAGGTACAGCTACAACACTATCATAAATTATCACACGATCACATTTAGTTCAACCACTATTTCCAAGAATGACGAAGTAATATGTAACAACACGAAATACCATCTTCTAAGACAGGCGTCAATCATACATAAGGTATAGTTACAGCACTATCAAAAGTTATCACACGAACACATTTAGTTCAACCACTATTTCCAAGAATGACGATCAAGTAATATGTAACAACACTATCATAAGCTATCACACGATCACATTTAGTTCAACCACTATTTCCAAGAATGACAAAGTAATATGTAACAACACGAAATACCATCTTCAAAGGTAGGTGTCAATCATACATAAGGTACAGTTAAAACACGTTATAATAAATTATCACATGAACACATTTACTTCATTCATTACTTCCATGAATGACGACGTAACATGTAACAACACGAAATACCATCTTCTAATACAGGTGTTAGTTCTTATATATTAAACCTGTTATATAGTTGTCAAGTACAACATCATTCTACAGTCAATAAAGTCTTAACTTTTAAGATTTACCTTGACACAGTTCGCGGGAATCTAAAAAACTTACACCCCTGGTTTTCGCATCCTTTAACTGCACAAGTTTCCCTCATTTTAGGCACCTTCGTGAATAATCCCACACGGAAAAACTAGATCCAGTATCAGAGGACAGACCAGCTGATCACCAACTCTGCACGTTAGAACGAAGCGGTTTTCCGCGAAAATTTCCCTCGCGGTTTCGGACAGCCAATGATTGACTATTTTCATTTCAAAAGTTACTCAAAGTTTAAAAAAAAAACAATTAATGAAAAGTACACCGTTACGTTTCAATTCAAAATTAAAAATTATTGGGTATAATTATTTTTAAAAATAGTTAAAAAGGTGTTGGTTCCTGCCCCAACTATAGAGGTCACCTGGAAACGTTTCGCCCAATCCAGTTGGACCCCCATGGTATCGAGTCTCGTACGCTGACGCATGCGTGGAAGTTGTTTACACTGCTCAGTTTACAGCCAGCACACATGACCTTTTTCTAAGATGGATGCAGATATATGTTTAGCAGATTCTGGTTGTTTTGAAATGGGAAGAGTTGTCCATGGACAGTTTTGCATGAGTTTATGTTTATGGCCGAGGACATCATCACCGTAAAAATTAGGCTAAGGTACCATCGTAAATCCTGAAGACTCCTATTTGCCGCTTGCCTAGTTCTCATCAGAGCACATTTTACATTTGTGAAAGTGTATAGTTATTGGATTAGTGTTGTCGTGTTTAGGACATTTTACTGTTGTCAGTGTAGTGGGAGCCAGTTAAGAAGTCTGTTGTCATTATATTTTTACTTGTGTGAGATTTATATCGGAATTGACCATATTCCGAGTAGGAATATTGATGCGTGTTCTTATTGCGTCTGTAATATAACCCTGCCCTTGGCTGAATATCTCGGCGACAAAAAAATGTACTTTGTTGTTTTTGACAATGACATACGTGTGTTGTGGGTGCGTAATATGAAAAGAGTGATTGTGAATTGCGGAGATAGAAAACAATCTCATAATTGGTGGTTTAGTTTGAATATTTTGACAAGATACTGTTGTAATGTCATTGCCTGAATGCGTGTACGGCAATGTGGAATGAAATGAAGCATCTTTACTTTGTGGTAAGCATTATTATCCATTTATTTACTATTTTGTATTAGCAATTTGAAAATGTTACTTTAAACGTGGGATATCTAATAATATAATACTTAGGTGTTGATTGAGTGAGTGTAATTACATAACAATAAGTGTCTTATCGGTGAATATATACCATGTTCCATGTGTTAGGTGTCCTATAAAAGGTTTTTTTTTAACGAATCACATCACTAGCGTGTTGGGCTCTAAATTTTCAATGTTAATTTGTGTTTTATTATAGCCATGTGACTATGGCGAGACAGTGCATGGTAAAACATTAATCTTGCTGACTAAGCTAGCAATTTAGTTTTGACAGTCAAAAAAAGCCCAAATTAAGTTTCTATTCTAGTTTAGGAGGCAGTAATAGTGAATGTCGCGTGTTTGTTTTGTTTTTTTTTCCGTTTTAAATCCCGAAATATATTTTTAGTCGTTTTACCAAGCTGTCGTATTTTCCTCTTAATCAGGGGAGAATGGTGTGTTTACGACATATTTTCCTCAATGCCTCTATAGTGGTCGGTTTAGTATTTCCACTCTGTGATATTTTAATGTTTGACTTGTGTACATCGACGAATTAATCACAATTGCGACATCCGTGGATTGAGGAAAAAGGGGAAGTCTTCAGATTTTTAACGATCGACCTGCCTTGTGTAAAACACTCATTCTCAGTTTTTTATACATACATATTTTCTCTATGCTCACTTTAATAAATACTTAAATGTCGCTCTGAAAGTTTACGTGTAATTTGTTTTTCAATCCCAACGCTTACACGTTGATCTGTTTCTTGATCACACGGTTTTTGTGTAGCATTTCGCAATGTAATTATTTATCCGGTTGCAAGGAAGTTTCCTTTCATTTCCATCCTTTACTCAAAAAGTCCGTTTATAGCAAATAAAGTTATATTAATCCCAATGTTTTCCACTTGGAATAATTCGAAGTTTTTAGTTGTACTGGCGGCAGTGGTTTCATCTGAATGAATTTCAAACTGAGGTCATTTAAAAGTACATATTTAGACAGTTGTTGCTATTTTGCGTGCATAAGTGGGCTATCAACAAGGAATATCCTTTGGACCGCATACTGATATGATCTGTAAACCTGAATATATGTTTCCGTTTTATAGTGTTACCCTTAAAGGTGCTGCTTTTACGTGTATCATAGCTTTTCTCGTGATAAACCCTCGCCAATGGTAGGATTTTAATTACATTTCGCAGGAGAAGTGAATGTGAATTGATGCGGTGTCCATGCAAAGGCCGTCGTTTCATGTACCGCATGCTCCTCCGGACCGCGAGGCTACGCCCGCGCTGGAGTGTTCTCTATTTATCGACTTTACTGATCGTACGGCGTCGGAAATGGTTTTGGAGCCATGGATTGCGTGTAGGAATATAAGCCCACATGCATGAGACGAAGCATAGTTGAACGGTGAATGCGATTTTTTCCTGCGAGTCAATCGCCCTTTCTGTTTGTGAGGGACGATGTCGTTCGTGTTGGACGAGCCCCAGCAAAAATATCTGCCAGTTCAGTGCCGGAGGAAGTGAACGTTCTTCGTCTGTTGGCACGGTTTTAACCCTCGTTGTGATACGCGGTGGCGAATCAACGTGATCTGTGGCAAAATATGAACGTATAGTGAATGTCACAGAAGTCTCGGGGTAGCTTTTTTTTCTGTGCGTTTTGAGAGCGCGCGGGCGTCGTCCGTGACGTACGTACAAGCGGATCGACGTAATCCACGTAGAAGCAGTGATGATATGCAGAGCAGGCAGGCGTTTATCGCAGGGGGCTCACTGTGTGCCCCGTGGAGTAGTTCGTGTTGTCCGGCATCAATGAGTTGCGGGGGAATGCGCCGTAGAATTGCTTTCGCGCATTGACTGCTGTGATGATGATCACAATTGTGACGTGCGAAACCGACCGCGCTTCGGGACGTCACGCGGAGCGTGGGTTGGAATGTTGCGAATGTTTGGGGTGACGCGCATTGTGTGAGGGACTGGCAGAAGGTGCCTATATATATATATATGTTGAGATTCGATGGGAAGAAGGAAAAATCATTATTCTCGCACGGGATTAAACGAAGCCTTCCAATGTTAACTGCAGAATGCTTGTCCAATGCAGCAGTTGTTGACTACACATGGAGAAGTTGGGATGGAAAACACCTCATCGTAATTCTCGTTTTGATAATTTCAAATGAGCCATCGCGACCTCGGGCATAAGTTCCCATTTTAAGCCTCCTCTGCGCTTGCCAAGGATATTAAAATTTCTATTGTTGAAATAAAGAATGGGAAATTTCGATGGCCAAGACACAATTTTCAGGGTAAAGCGATGCGCAATCGTCCGTAGTAATGAAAACTTTATCCTATTCGTCACCCTGTGGCTTAAAATGTCAACCCTGCATCTTGAGTACAAGTAATGTAGCAAAGAATGATACCCCTGCACCGAATTCACTGCTTTAATCATGTGGGGATCAATTGACAGAAAATGGGGAAAAACAAACCCTTTAAATTGTTGTTGCTGTTTTTTTATCTTGGTGTACACAGTTGGGTGATGAACTGCTTTCCCTCCAAGTTTCAACGCCCTTGGGTCGCCTGGAAGTCACTTAGATAGGTCTGAAGAGGAATCACACAGTTCAAACATTTTAGCAGCTGCTTTCATGGGAATGAACTCTTTCCATGAAAGCCTGTCTTTCCACAAGAGTAAATATCAATCGACACTGACTTCTCTACCTGATACGCACACTTTCTGGAACTTGCCTTTCTAATATTTGATAATAGGTAAAATTTATGTAATTTTGCATCTCAGTTTATGATGTCCTTAATGGTAGGCATTATCTACAAATATTACTGTGCTAGGAAAATCTTTCTTCGCTCATTGCAATAGGAGAAAATTGCATGGCTAACTAATGTTTCCTTCTAAAATACATTCTAAAGGTTGTACATACAAAATGTGAAGTAATCTGTTTTTGCGAAGGGAGAATGCCAGCTTGGAATAAGAGCAGAGGGGCTCTTTTCCCAACGCTCGTGTATGTATTTGTGCTTGCAATCTAGCAATTCACCACTTATGATGATGCAATTGGCAATTCATCAGGTAGTCCAATAAAGTGCCTTGTGAAAACGGCCGTAGGTGTTGCTTTCCGAACGATTCTCCTACCAACGTGAGCAAAGATGATAAGGATGCCCTTATCTCGTCACGAGTTGTGGGAACCCACTTTTGGAAGCATAATTTTTTTAGTGAAAAAGTTTTGTTTTTTTTTTATGAGAAAGGAATTGTTCCACATAACGATTTGTTTCATTAAATATTAAAGTACTTAGAACATTATCAAAAAATAACTTGAAAAGTACCAGGGGTTTGTCTGCAGATACAACTAGTTGTTTCCCAGCTGTATCTCACACAAAAGGCTGAAGGGGGTTAGAACTGTCGACTTCATCCCTCTCATGGATATTTATGGGGAACACTGAGATTCGTCTGTTTCCTCCTCCACACTATTTTCTTCTTAAACATCAAGCACTTCATATTCAGACAACTCTCGAGAGAAAGAAGCTGTAGAGAACTAAATGGGGGTTCCCTTTTGAAATGGCATCAATGATTTAATAAATAAACAAATTTAAAACAATGACAAGAAATTGCAAATAACAATGAGCAGGCAGAAAGGAAGCAGACAACACCAGCATCTTATGAATACCCTCTCTGAAAGCTCGTAACTCAGACTAAGTGACTCTCTCTAGTTCCAGATGATGCGCACATACTCATCAGTAATAAAACACAGAATTGGCATCATTAGTTTTAAACACACTTACTGAATGCACGTAGAACAGTGTATGAGCTCGAAAAGTTCTAAATTCAATGTTGGATGCAAAGGGTGTGTCATATACTTACACTGGAGGGGTTAAGGCAAATATGTATTTGTTACTTAGGCCCGTTTCACACGACACTTGATCCAGCACAAGGTCTAGTATATACTCGCTAGTATGCTAGCTTTCCAGTATCGTGTGAACAGAACCAGTATACTGGCTAGCAAGCATGCTAGCTAGTATACTCGCTGAGCCACTGGATTTCGTACTTGATGCGGTACTAGTTTGCTACTAGACCCAGTAGGTCCCAGTGGCCATCTACCAATCACGTTCACGTAACGGACGCTGTGCGAATCTCTCTTTTTTAAATTAGTATGGAATCATATGGAATAATTGCTTAATAGCAAGCACAAGTTCGATGATCGTGTGAAACCTTCTAGTACGGTTTCTAGTATACTGGGTTTCGTCCTCAATATCAAGTACCAGCTAGCATACTAGGTCTTGTGCTGGATAAAGTGTTGTGTGAAACGGGCTTTATTTACCCGCAGTACTTTCCAATAAATAACTCTGATGTCTCGGGATTTAACTATATATTCTATGCATCCCATGAAACAATGTACAAACCGGCCCATGTGACCACACATACACTTCACCTCACTCCCACCAGGGGATGCAGCATGACTTCCCGGACAAAATACTGTCAAAATACATATACACCGCAGTATTGTATTGGTTAATCCCCTGCCTGGAATAAACCCAAAATGGTTTTTTGAAATTTGGTGTTCATACTTAAATCTCTTGTCCATGATTTGTTCCCAGACTTCCATTGTGTGTTGCATCAGCTCCGACCCTCTCTAGTTTTCAATGTCCTGACCTTCACCTTTCCCTTAATATATACATACAAGGCGCCAATATGCTCTCTCTATCTCTAAGCTTCAAGTATCCTTTCCTCATTGATCAACTTCCTAAACAGTTGGACCCATGGATCTCACGTCTATTTAAGCACTCACCTCTAATCAGATCAACAGATCCATCCTCACTCTCACTGCCAAACCTCCACTGGGATGCCATCTGGTGGCCTTTCTGTTTTTCATTCATTACTCCATCTCTTTCATAAGGCCTCTGCAACTTCATGTCTACAAATTCCTGATTCATTTCTCTTGACTTTATACATGTAATCACTTTTGTTTTTGCAATAATGGCAATTTTTCATATTTTGAAGGAATGTATTATGTATTAAAATGCAGCATTCCCAGAGGTTGTGAAAGAAACTTCGTAGCTATCGTGTCTTAGTAGTATCTACTTCCTGAACTTCTTTTCAATATTCTAAACTTTTTTTAGCTGCGAAGAATTTCAAAGTTGGCACATTTTTATGATTTTGAAACAGTTTGGAAATTTATATTGGGTTCCCTCTTTATCTTTAAAAATGTTTTAATAAATGGACTAAAAGTAATTAGAAAGTACTTCAGAACAAAAAATCATTGCTTTAGCCTCATTGTCGACCAAGTTAGAGACATTTGAAAATTGACCATTTTTCTATGGTCATCGATACGGCCATTTTGTCTTTTTTTTATCAATGGCTATAAGTTCATGACAAACTAACAATTAACAATGTCAATTAGCATGATTTGGGATGGAAATGGCCAGTGCTACAATGTGGGAACACATGTCCTCCTACATTTATGAGCAATGGTGATTAATCAGCAGTGTCACTTGACTATAGCTAGAGCAAATAGATTTATTAGTGAAGGATGTGGCTAGTGGGATTCATTTCACATAGAGATGAACTATTCGTAGCGGAGGTTAATACGACAGGTTAGTATTTGGTGGTACATATACGAGGAGCACCATACAAAACAGAATCCATGGTGATCTTTATGCATACACACATACTTTGCCTGTTCACAAGTGCCATATACATATTACAAGTAGAATAATATTCTGTCTCAGGCGACACGTTGTGGACATATTGGGTAAGTACAAACAGTAGTGCACTTGACTACAGTTTAAAACATAATAAAACTTACAAATCCCGTTTTGGCTTACTCAGTGGATGCACACAATTTGTCCGTGAAAGGTGGTATATATACGTACATGGGTTGTTATGGCGACTAGGTTGGTGCTTGTCGAGGTGTCAAATGCATGGTGGGGTGGGGGGAAGTGAGGAATTGGTCACCAGAAGGTTAGGGTAAGTTTGTTGGAAAAGGGATATAGCAGGCAGTGGGGAATGGTTCCAAAGCGGCTGGCAATTCAACAGTAGATTGTTACCTCTATGCACAATATCCCACTGCTCCCACACTCTGTCTAGTCTTGGGCCTTTTCTTTCTCTCTGTGTAAAATTTCCGGTTGAAAGAGGCAGAAGGAGGTGTTTAGCCACCAATTTAGCCAAATTGTCTCCTCTGCACTCTTAATTTTTTTCTAAAATATAAACTGTGGAAAAGAGCTACTGTTTTTACTTAGTACAAGTAAAGTCTCAAATTTTTACCATATGTATCTTCTGCAATTCTTCTGTAAGCCAAGCCACATATTTTTAAAAGCTCCTCCAGCGAAGACAGTGCAGTCTAAAAATAGCTTATTTTGAGTGCAAAGCTGTTTTGTTTTCTTTTGGATGAGAAGGAGTAAGTGTGATAAAGTATTTTCAAGGGTTTTAATTGAAATATAAATATATACTAGAACCACTGACGGCTCGATTCGCTCTCCACAGCAGCTAGCCACTGGACCCCCCTATGCCATCCCCGGACCCCCACCAGAATTTAAAAAACAAACGGAGTATTGCGGTTCTGCCCGAGTCAGGTCTAGGTTGGATAGGATATTATTTTCTCCTCATTCGCTCTAGTGTCTGCCTGTCCAGTGGCGCCACTCAGGTAGGCGTAGGTCTGCGTTTACGTAATTTTCGGTTTCATGAAAATCTGCTCAAATTGCATGTGCCCTCAAAATGCCCGACATGCGTTGCAATGCCTCTTTTTTCTTCTAAGTAGGCACACGTATACAAAGCAGACACATTTACTTGTACAAAATAAATGAAAGAATGATTTTTTTTCGTATTAAATTAAAGTTGAAAAAAATCTATTCAAGTGCTTTGGGATGTACAATATTTTAGGTCTTACTGCCCTCTGAAAAACAAATAAATTTTTTGACTCTCCCACTCGTGATCGTGCAACATATAATTGACCATGTTAATAGCATGGGTTTTCCAGATTTTATCCACACTGTTGATTGACCTTGTGCCTTGTTGATGGTCATTGAGACCGCAAGGCAAATGGGGAACTGTAGTTGTTTGAGTACTACTATCAAATTAGTCAGTGAACCTGATCTTTAAATGGTGCAGGAGTGAATATAGCCATCCATGAAATCGTTATAAAATGTCTGGTCTATGTCTCTGGTTGACAAGAAAATTTCTATTGTTGAAAAGGAAGAAAAATTGATGAATTTAGAGCTAAATACGCAATACTTCAGCAAAAACAAAACGAATAGGAAAATTGAATGAAAGCATTAAATACTGCATTCTTTTATGCATTCTATGATATAAATTTCCATTCAATATCTTGAGTGCAAGTAATTTTAAAAAGCAAATAAAGGAACACATACACCAAAGTCAATGCTTTTCTTAAGGGAGTAAAAGTCAACATTAATGGGGTAAAAACAACCCCAAAAATTGTTTATTTCAAAAATGCTTTCATCATGCGCCTGTACTCCACGGTAAAGATATATCATCATTTGACTGTTCTATCACCAGTAGTTTGGGCTCTGCGTTGATGAATCAAGTCATTTAGTCAGTCAGGATATCTTTTATATATATTTAAGGTGGTTTCTGAGAAGTTTGCGACACAATTTCCATGTTGTTGGAAACCCATCCTCATCTTCCCAATTTAAAAATGGTCCTGTTGAACTGAAATTCGATTATTGAGTCCAAAGACGACCCCTAGGAATGCATCTCGAACTTAAGTGATTTTTCCCTCGCAAAATTCTGATAGGCACTAAGCTAGCATCGTATGACGTCGAGGAGTGAATCCCGTTTCTCTTCCATCATTCGCCATAGCCAGCCGCTGCTGGCTTTGAAATGAGCCCTTAATATACCAATGTCCTGGGCTACTGCCAATTTTGCCTCCTCGCGAATCATTCTAAATGATACAGCAACAGCCTCCGCTCTGGATTTGTGTACAAAGCTGACAACTCGCTCTTCTATGTCTTTAAATCTGCCGCCATGAGGACCCCAAAATGATTGCCTCGATGTAGTGGCATTTTGCATGCGAGGCAACAGATCTCGCCAAAGTCGCATGGACTTTATTTCCACTTCAAATTGTTCATATGCCGAATGGTTCCCATGGTCTATAGTGTATTGTGCAATGGCTATTTTGAAATTTGTATCAAAACTCCATCTTAGATAATAAGTACTAAGATATTGCAGTTTTCCACAGATAAATTTATCTGTGGAAAACTGCGATATTTTAGTTCTTATTATGTTCATATTCCACAACATCTCGCCTGATTCCTCCCTTTTTGTCCATCTTAGATGCTTCTTCAATTGCCATGGCGTGGGTCCTCTTCTTTCCACTGATACATTACCCTACTGTTAAACAAAACATAATTCTTGAGAAAAGCTTGCATCATGGATTAAATTTTGACCCATCGTGTAAGATAACTAATGACTCTAAGCTATCGTACCTTGGCTAGGAATCAGACGGACGATTGGCTAGGATTGGACGGGCTGGTTACAAGAAATGAAGGTTAGTGAGATTGCGGTAAAGAATAGTTTTTAAAAGGAGTGACAGTATAATGAAAAGAACTAAGTCTTTAGTCTTTATACAGTTAGGAATTACATCGTAGGTAGGGCTTCTTTTTTCTGGAACAAAATCTTCTTTTTACACTCCTGTTTCTACTTGGGGTAGTTTTTGTTTCATTCTGAGTATTTAATTTGTGTCTATCATTATTTATTTAATCGGTCACAGAATTACATTTCGAACAACATTTCGCCGAAATGGACTGCATTTCCATTCTTACATGTAATACAAATATATATTCAACGTTACTTCTTCTTCTTCCAATTAGTGAAATCATTTCTTCAAAATTGATGGATTGCTGGGTAAAGGTGATAGAACTTGGTACGGTAGAGGATCTTGGTCAATTACCCCTGTTTGCACAATGCGTGGATCCCTGGAATTAGAACACACGGGCTATTTCCTGGACATCCATTCACCCTAATTGGAGTGTTTATACGATGAGTATTTCATTCACGGATGAACTTGCATGGGTATAGCATCGTGTATAGGGCCTTAAGGGTCAAATATTTCATTCCCTGAGGAAGTTCATATGTTCAATCAAAATTTTACCGTGACTTACATGCTGTGACTTGAGGCTTTGCAATAAATTATTTAATTAATTATCCGAAATACAATTTTAAAAAATAATTGGAGAACTTATTGTCTGTAATTCCCTTTTATATATACCGTGGACATCAATTCTGATTCATATTAGCAGTCTCTATCTTCACCTAGCAACAATATTAGTGACTGTCGCTATGAATTTGATTTCCATCCTGGGTTGGCTGAATACCTGCTACAATAGCGGTTGGTTATTCACCTTATCTATGGAATAACAGCTAAATACCATTCCGGTTCATTTATCTGTCGTTAACACATCTAGCTGACATGTAGCTATTGTATTGCTGATATGAATGCCACGCTAAGTCATACGCTTGGAAATTGAGTGTGAAAAGATGATATTTTAGATCTAGAGCACCGAAAATTTTGGTGTTGTGGCATTCCTCCAATATTCTCATCTAAATTGAATTATTTATTTGGAATCATGGAGTATGTGATTCTAATTTGAAAATATTATGGTTATGTATTGAGTGGATATGCTTCGAGGCAATAACTTTAATTGAATACTTTAATATGAAGATTGTTTCCACTGCGTAGATACCTGAAATGTAATGAATATAAAATGAACGTGCCAGATAATTCTAGTGAAAGAACTCTTTTATATATAAGGGTATTAAAAATATTTAAAAGCTCTTTAACCCTTGGAAATAATAACCTTGTCGTGGTGGAATGGCTTGCGTGCACCGATGACTCCCAGAGCTGAACTGGCGGGAGCAGTGCTCCTGGTAGGGCCACCCATGCCACATAGATCGATGGTTAGGAGACAGATGCCGTGCAGAGGTTGTCCATTCAGCATCTGTACCTCAGTCAGGCAGCTGTAAAAGGCATCTGACCCCAGTGGGGCGGCCTCTACCGTGATTTTTTATTTAGCGTTATCACCATATGGTGGATTCTTTGCTAACTTCCCAAAGTTGCCCAAACCTTAGCGACTGCAGACTTGATGTGTACAGGAATACTGTTGCTTCCTAGCTTTCGCTAAAGTTAGCAGTAGCTACCTCCTAGCGATGGAAGAACCAGAGTTGACGCCCTGGCGATGATGTTTAGGATTCCTTAGTGACGTGACCTGGAACATTGTCTCTCATTGAACATAAGTTATGTTCGGAGGTACATATTAAGGTAAATGAAAGAAATCAAGTTTGCTGCATCTCCTTATGAATTATGTTCAGTGTGACCCATTCGCTCTCTCATGTGCATCATGAGTGACCTTCATGATGGATTAACCTCTCGAGCCGTTTCGACGTACACGTGTATTTTGTGTCCCAGCAGTGCTTCGACGTACGTCTACTCCCCTAATACATCAATTTAAATACCCCCTGAGGAGTTAAATACTCAAATACTAAATCCTTGTTCGAGGGGTTAAGAATTGCATTGTGGATGTTATTCTCTCTTATATAGTAGATAACTTTTTTGTCCAAAGCTAATATTAACTACTCTGACCCCAGTTAAAAATATTTATCACTTTCAAGGTTTTTGAAATGACTATGTTGTACCCAGGTGAAACCTGGGTTGTAGGATGTACTTTTGGACCTTATTTAGTTATGATTTCAGATCTGTCATGCATTGTTACAGGCAAATCATTGTTCCAGATGCTCCTATACCAGATTGCATATATAATGACTTATCAGCCGAGTGCCTACCTTGCCCATTAATAATTTTTATTTCCTGTTTCCTCTCTCTCTCTCTCTTGTGCCAAGATGGATATTCCTTCGAGAGAAGATGCTAGATGCCACGTGAATGTTTTCCTCTGCCCACCAGACCATGCACCATTGGCTGGCGACCCTTGACTCATAGTCCCGCCCCTCTTTGACAATGTCTTTGACGTGGGTGACCGGGGGAGGGTCTGGGGGTGGAGGTGCAAGGCCTACAGCCTCCAGCGGGGGGGAAGTCCTCAAGACTGGCTACATTAAGAAGACAAAGGTGAGAAGACACCTCCCTCCCTCTTAACGTTCACTTAAATTGTTCAATATTTGAAATGCTTTGATTAAATTAATTTCAACGTTTTCTGCTATTTTTACACAATGTTGTTCCTATTACATGCATAAATTGCAACTCCCTGTGCTGCACCATGGTATTCACCACCAAAGAAATGAAATGGGCCTGATGGACAGGAGCCCATTTGATATAGTAGAAAATATTTATAATAAATTACCGGTTGCAATAAGAGCCATTAAGAACACCTCACATTTCTAGACACATGTGAAATGTCACTTATTGAAGAGGTCATCGTATTAATATTCTCTTGTTGAATTACTAGTTTAAAGTGTGTACAATGTAGCTAATGGCCGTGACTACTGCAGTGAGAGACACACTCCAATTACCTGTTTCTGGATATTTTTAATGCAGTCATTCTTCAGTCCTTAAGAGTAAAGTATCAGTGTTTTTTGTAGTATTTTTCAATGATTTTTGTAGTATTTTTAATGCGACAGCCAACTTCAACATGTAAAATTCTTTATATGTAATTGAATTTTGAGTGTCTTTTCTTTTGCAAAATTACAGTATTAATTGATTCTGTAACATAATAGCCACTGAGGTTTGTTTATTTGTTTGTGATTGTCGATTCAGAAAGTGTGACAAAGCCGGGAGAATAGGATAGGGTGGGTGTAGCTCAAAAATTGATTACACAGCAGAAAACCAAAAGATATTTATTCAATGTTGAGAGCATATGGGACTTTTATCAGGATAGTATTATGGAGGAGGTTCTTCCTATGTCTCAGAACTTCGTAGGAATGAGCTGTGAGGAAGAGTTAACAGGTGAAACAGCTAAACATTATTCTTGGCGAGGACAGAGGCACTGCAACTTGGGGGGGGGGAGGGGCTTCCCCCCCCCCCCCCCCCCCCCAAGCACGATTGAGAAGGGGGCTAGCCCCCCCCAGAATTCAGAGGTTGTGGCTCACTTTTTAATGGACACTGCCAGATTTGCAAAATCTCTTCTTCTCTCTCTTCTTAAAAAGCATGTTAGTTGGAATGAAAAGTGTTAAAAGGTTTTATTAAGTCAACAGTAATTCTTTAGTACGATTCTGTACAATCTGATCGGACTGCTAGTGTAACGTTTTTATGCCTTTCAGACAATGAAGAAGAAGTTCTTTGTTCTCCGAGCTGAGTGTGGAGACCACCCATCATGCTTGGAGTATTATGACAGCGAGAAGAAGTGGAAGGCTCATCAGCCTCCTAAGAGGTTTGACACTAAATGCTAGCTTCAACATTCTTTGAGTTAACTCATTGGTTTCTTCAGATTATCATTTGTAGTTATTTTTAATGCCCAAATTTATTTATTTTATTTCCATTTGGTATCATGGATGTCATCACAGAAAACTGTAAAATATACTGAAAATGCTAAATGGATCTGAGTATAAATTTAAAATGAATTCGTGGAGAAGTCATTAACCCATTGGGGTAAAGCGCCAGCGATTCCCCGATCTGTCTTACTATGCCTTAACCACTTCCCTGACAAGCCCGCATATATTCGGGCACCGAGGTGGTGCAAAATCTGACAATCCCGCATATATTCGGGCAAGACCGCGATGTCCGTATCTTTTTTCTTTACGCCCACATATAGTCGGCCGATGCTAGTAGTTCGCGTTCCTGCCGCCTCCTGCACTGTTGAAGGTCCAGAGCCAGCGATGCGGCAAGTGGCGCACTTTTCAAATAGTGATTTCTAATGTTAAAACAATGGTCATTTTTTGGTAATATTTCTAGAAATTCGAGGGTTATAATTTTTTACGCACTGAAAAGTTATCCCCTTACGAAGTTTCAATCACCTACATTGTCATTCGTAACTATCCGTCTATTTACTTCATGCATGGAGTTTCTTTTGCGAACTTTTTACGAAATTTACAACTTTAATTTTTGTCATTTATAGTTAATTATTGCAAATTTATGATGTAAAACTTCCGTTTCACAAACTTTATAAATGAGTAAATAATTTTTAAATTAATTATTTTCATTTATATTTCGTCATTCACTCTTCATGAGCATTCAATTACATTTTTATTCAACATTTTAGCGGTCATTATAAAAATTGCAATTTCAATTTTGCGATAATTTTCACAGCTACGATGAGTTCCACAGTAATTGGAATAAAATATTTCTCTAGCAACAGAACATGAATCTTTCCTTGCCTTATTTGTTACTAAAGATATATATCTGTGACCTTATATGTTTGTTACTATATATATTTGTTGCTACATATATTTGTTACTATATATATATTTGTTACAATATATATTTGTTACTGTATATATTATCTGATTCTATATTATTCGTCCGCACATTTTTCTTCCGGTAAAATTTATATATGTTGGAAATGCCTATTGAACCGTTCTCTTTAGATAAAATGGCGTAAGCGTAAATGTTTAGACATGTTGCGAATGTTATTTCATCAGCCCCTTTCATTTTTCTACTTCGAATACCGGCGGAAGTGGCGAAACATATTTACGAAAACAGCTATACGATGAAGACGTCTAAAGGTCGTACGTTCTCAATAGAAACCAACACAAGTGCCCTGTGAATGTGCTACCCTAGCCCACATAAGTACGAAAAAAAGGAGAGATAGAGATAAATCCCAAACATGTGTAATGCCTTCTATTGTCATGTTTGACGCTCTCCTGAGGTCAGAAAACACCCGCTCAAGAGCCGATGGCCCGCTAAGCAACCTGGCGCCTGGTTTCATGTCGTGCTAATCTGCCACCCTTTGCTCCCCGAGCTACTTTCCCACCAGCCAACCCTTTACTAATGGGTTTTTCCCGATATCAATTTACCATTAGTTGGAATATCCATGATGTTGCGGTACGCACACGTGTGTTTATTTTCCAAGAAATGGTAGGAACGGAAAAGAAAAATTTTATGAAGAGCATGGAGATGAGCTTTTCACACTAGGGGCGAGGTCCTTTGCATATCGTGATTGTTTCCACGATTACTTTGTCGGAAGGACGATGGTGACAGCCTTTTGTTGATTTTCAGAGCATAATCATCCTTGATTTTCAGAGCGCACGCACTTTTTTGCTGAAATTCCACTGATTGCATTTTTAGTTAGAACATTTTCGTCCTAATACGAGCGGTGTAGTAGGAGTGAATTCTATGGTAAATTCTTTTTTTTCGCTCGGTAACATTTGGCAATCAGAAATGGATTCCGGAGAGGAATCAGTGTTGACCAGCAGTGATTCCGAGGTTATGGACAATGAAGTTCCTGGCGCCTAGTCGACTCTCTCCAGAGAAACAAGCTCCGAATCAGAAGGCGCAGCGGAACATTCGCGGGAAGCGGAGTGGGAAGAAATGCTTTCAATGAATCCTCCTCCGGCACCACCTAGGTTTCTTTTTGAAGATAATTCTTCGATGAACTTCGACCTGGTTCCCGAATGAGGTTCCCATAAATACTTTTTTCAACGATAACATTTTTGACTTTATAACTTGGCAAACTAATCACTCTGCCAGTACACTTTGCGTGAAAAAGCGGGGCCGTGCGGCGTGCAGTGCTAGCATAAATCAGTGACGAGCTGTGACAAGAACAGAAATTCGCGTTTTTTGCCCTTGTAATGCTACAAGGCAGAGTGCGGAAGCCAGATACTGAGTTTTATTGGTCAACGAGACCTATACTCTCCTCTCCCTTTTTTGGACACACAATGTCTTACCGACGATACGTAAAAATAAGGCAATATTTACATTTTGCCTATAATAACGATTTTGATCCCCAAACACACCCCAATGCCAAATTAAATAAAATATGGCCGATTTCCCAGAGGCTGGAGGAAAAGTTCAAGGCACTCCATGCACCAGAGATGGACATTACCATCGTAAAGAACCTACTCTTGTACAAGGGAAGATTGGGGTGGCGGCAGTTCATGCCTATGAAAAGAGCTTCATTTGGCAAGTATTTGTTCTTTGTGAATCGAGAACTGGAAACGTGTGGTCAACGACAATTTACACGGGAAAGGGGACTGTGTTGGATAAAGACTTTGCCTATTTACTCATGGCCTCAAAAGTGATGATGACTCTAATGAAGCCATTATTTGGCCTATGATATTTCCTGACGACGGATAGCTTTTATACGTCTCCAGATCTAGCCGACTTGCTCGCATCACACTCCACTGACTCGTATGGAACACTGAGGAAAGGGAATCCAGCTCTCTTAAAAGAGAATCAAGTAAAAGAAAGTTTCTTGATTTTCGCCATAAAATGAATTTTGCTATAACATTTTCACGGCAAAAGTCGTCGTCATGCGGGTTGCATAACTCCCATGAATGTTTGTTCGTTGTTTCTTGATTTACTATGGACTAAAATTAATAGTTAACATGAACGTTGTCGGCAAAGTATATACTGTTGTAATATAAACTAAATGTATTCGTCAAAAGATGTCTAACTAAGGTTAACGGGAGGGAAGGTTATACTGATATGCAGGTGGCCTAATTCTCTTAAGTTAAGGGGCAACAATCAGAAATTATTGAATAAATCAATAAATATTTGGAATAAAAAATTAAGGAAAACATTTTCGGATTTGCCTCCCTTTAATGCTTCTGAATCTGAAGACCTTTTTTGACCGGTTTTGTAAAAAAAACCTGTCAGGGAAGTGGTTAAGTTGGTTCCACCGAAAAATGACTTAAACGTATCATTTCATTCATATTCTGTCTACTTGTAGAAAAAGTTGTGCTCTATCTGATACGAACAACAAAATAATACCTTTCCACGCTATTTTATTCTATAATTGAACTTGAAATTACATATTGTGTTCAATGGGGGAATGAGAAAAACACGGGGAAAATAGTATTTTTCCATAAAAACAAATGCCATTTTCGTGGAAAACTGTCTCTTAGAAGGAAATAATCCAGAGAAATTGAATAAAAATAAAATATAGGCATCTTACCACCTTATTTTTCTAGTTATTGAAGAATTAATGCCGTAATTGAAGTCAAATATGCGGTAATTCGTAGGAAATGGTGTGGTTTTACACTCAGGCACCTTGAGTGTAAAAAACTTAAATGGCAATGATTCACAACCTGGGTTATTATAAGTGTCACAATTGTTTATCACTAACCGTCTGCTGTGTTTTGGCGGACTTTTGGAAAGAAATAGTTTCTGAAATATACGTCTTTGGGCCAGAAACCTGGGTTTAGAAGCTTTTCACGAAGGTTCTCGTACACTTCTTGGCGAAAAGGAGCGTAGTTTCCGCAGGTTACCTTGAGCTGCTCGATTTCGACTGTTGATTCCTCTATCTCCGGCACTTGTTCCTTGACGTAATTGCGGACTGCTTCTTTCATCGAGGAGTATTCAAAATTCCACACTGGAACACGGGATCTGGGACACCAGAAAGAGAGCATTCCTTCACGGAGGTGCCCATCATTGGAAGCCGATGCCGGCATTTGTGGCTGACACGAGTATAGCCTTCTTCAACATTGTCCACATTTTTAATAATGGTCTCTTGTACTCTCGTATTCAGGTAAGCAATGGCCTTATTTTTACTTGTAGAGCTACTTTGGACTGGAACTTTCTGCGAACCACTCGTCAAGCTGTTTACTTTTGCTTCGTGGGTAACTGGGCATTCGTACTTAGACACCGTATCGGAACAGAAGCCTTGGGACGAAACATGCTGTTTGTTACCCTGAGCAGGCCCAGGTGCAACTTTAACAGAATCAGCAGAAGTAACATGTTTCAGTTGTATTGCGGAAGTTTCCCGTTCACCTTTTAGCTTAATACCTTCTTGTTTTAGAAAATTAATATCGGCCGCCATGTTGGAAATTTTGAATGCAGAGGCCCGACACAAAATACACTTCCAGAATATATCTTGGCACTCTGATAATGCTTTTAACAGTAAATCATTTAAACCTGTGCACTTTGTATGAAATGTACTAGGGCACTGGCCACAGACAACAATTTTATCATTTGAACTTAAGATATTGTTGCAGGAGCAACATGAAGACGTAGCAACCGTAGCCGGTGCCATCTTACATCCGGGCCATCAAATACAGTAATTCATATCAAATTCACTCATCAGAGAGAAATTTATATGACTCACGGCTTGATTTTATATACAATGAAGAGACCACAAAAATGTTATTACATCATGTATTTTTATCAACCTTTGGTTTAAAAAATGCTGCCTCTTTTTTCTTCCCTCCAATTGAGTAAAGTCAACGTTTTACTGTAAATATTACCTACTCAAGGTAATAACATGAATTCTTTGGATTTTAGTAATTGTTGAGATAGATGCCATTCACTTAATCTTAGGCAGGGTCCATTGTTATCTTCAAGGCAGATAACAATGGAAAGCTGATGAATGCACCTTGCTCTTAAAGGTATTAGAATGATTTTTGATTTGAGGAAGTTTGTGTCTCAGGGAACAAATGTAATCAGCTCTTATATTTTCTTCTACTCAGGGTCATCACTCTACAGTCCTGCTTCAACATAAACCGCAGGAATGATTTGAAACAGCGCTATGTGGTTGCGCTCTACACAAAGGACGATTGCTTTGGCCTTGCGCTGGACTCGGAGGAGGAGGCACAACAATGGCTTGATGCGTTGCTCGAGACTCAAAGGGGCGATGATTCAGCCGAAGGCGAACGCCCAAAACCTGCATTTGGTGAGTTGATTTCTGTTCTGGCTGTGGGCAATGTTACAGCAGCGTGAAATTATGGCACAGAACAAAATTGTTTTTGCCAAAAGTATGGTAAGAAATGATTTTTGGTATGGTACAAAATTACTGTATTATTTTTCATACATGTTTTGAACCTTTTCCGTACCGTTGTGACAAGAAAACACGTTGAGGTGCACGTGGCAGTCAGAAGACATTGTCAAGCAGACACAATGTAGATGGCACTTTATCCATTACAGCTTTTGTGCTGTGAATCGTTGTGTAACTTGCCAGGGGATGATGGGGTAATTGGAACAAGATAAAAGCATATTTATTTTGCTAGGTTATAAAAAACAAACTATTAAATGCATGATTAAAAAATTGTTTTTCTTAGATTATAAAAGGATATTTTTAATCAAAACATCACATAAGATGTATTCCACTGTATATCAAAATGGAAAAAAGTACTTTCAAACTTGTCCAGGTCCAAAATGTTCTATTTACCCCAATGGGGGTTATTGGAACTGGGGCCTAGAATTTTCTTATAATGAAAAGAAATATTCTGATGCAATAGATGAGACACTATTGGTATATGTTCTTTTTACAATCCAAGTTTGAAAAAGATCCACCCACAAAAAAAATTATTACATCACGCACCAGGAAAAACGAAAACTTGATTTTATGCACTTTGGACGTTTTCATGAATTCTACCTAATTTGGCTGTAAACTTAAAAAATTCCAGAACATTTTTAAGTATGAACTTTTGAACATAAGTAAATACATAGCCTGTTTTCTTTTAACCTTTTCACAAGATATTAAGAACTTGAAATTATTGAAAATGGAAGAAAAACATTAAAAAACAATGTAAAAAATAAATTAATATTACAGTGAAACCTCTACTAAACGAAATTCAAGGGACCTATAATTTTCCAGTTTGTTTATCGGGAGTTCGTTTGTCGGAGGTGCTTTTCACGTTGCATCACTCCAGGGGCAATGTAAATAATCTACTTCTTGTGCCTTGAATTTCAGGGAATATGGTATGAAGAACTCAATTAAAGGTAACATTTCCACAGAGGATAGAATACTTTTATACTTACTGCTCCCTTGCCTCATAAAAAACCGTGGAATAGTAACGAGCGGGTATTTCAGCAAGTCCAGCTAATTATACCATTTACTGCGATTTCTAAAGGCCGATTTATAGTTGGCACGAACGTCAAACTTTAACCATGAATTGTTTTCGCATTGACGCCATCCTGTTACGATCGCCGTCAACTAGAATGTGCGTCGGTAACCATTGGTCGCCTTCATTCATCTTTGCTTGGATGCAGATGTTTACATGCAGGTGATTGCCAACATGTGTTGATTTGTTTACTATCTACAAAAGAGCGAGAACATGGACGAGTACGAGTATTATCAACTCATAATTGATAATTGTAGTAGTGGGTTGGAACCTGTGTATTCAGCTCGAGGGTGAAGTACGCGTTGACGCCAATCGTAAACTGGCTTTATCTTCCCGCCCAATGCATCACAAACACGCTAGAATTAATGATAGTAGTTTCTTATGCCGCCACTTTTAAGAACTCTAACTTAATAGGTCACATCCGCGGTTCATTCAAGGTTTTTGAGAACTGCTCCGTAAATACAGCACGATATATTTTGGTTTTCGTTCCGCCTGCTACTTTTTTTTCGAGAATTATTTTCAAGATGGCGGCGAGCGAAAAAAAAACAATTATCACATTTGAAACGTTCGAATTAAAAAAAAATAATATTACTACAGCAATAAAAATATTTAGGAATGCGCGCAATGTAAATGACCACTGAATGGGATTTCTTTGCATTAGATGTGTTTCAAGTATGCTAAAGAAATTTTCAAGCCCGCGATTTGATAGTCAACATTTGACATTTTATAATTCAAGCATGGATAACAATTTTTGTAAAAGCGTGGAGAATAAATTACGAACTTACCTTGCAAATAAGTAGATAAATTACCAGACGTAATAATTGCCACTTAAGGCAAAACCAGGCTTCAATCACAAAGATTGTAATTATTCATTTAAGTATTCTACCAGCTGATTGGTATGTTCTTGGTGTTGAGGTCCGTAGTTTTAGCGAAAGAAAAGGAACGTCCGGTTAACTTTTTCGAGGTTTTATTAACGTGACCTGGTCATTTTGGTACAACACTTCTGTCACAAATTCAAATTACAATCCAGTTCACAAAAAAAAGAAATGAAAATCACTTCGCGTGACTTGCGCTGCCAACCTATAAGCTTCATTCTTTTCATTACCAACCAAAAATATTTTTAGCACTTGGACAGTCCCAATCTCACGAAATTGAACCGCAGTAACACTCGAGAGCAACCAGTTTTCACTCGAAAAGATAGAAATTATAAACTCACGATGATGAACCGCAGTAATACTCAAGAACGCCGACCAAATCACTTACCACGCTGCTAACACTTGACGCAAAATACCGGAAATGCAATTAACTGAATAAACAACAATGACCTTTCTGATTGGCTTGTTTGAAAGGAGTCTCTGATTGGTCCTAGTCACTTTCAAATCAGCAAAAACGGCAAAAACTTCGCAACATATTCAAAATTAGCCTTTTTTAAAAATAAGTTATGAAGAGGTAAATATTATAATACAGGGCTAATCTTTCATTTCGTTTATCGGGAGTTTTCGTAGAGCAGGAGTTCGTTCATTAGAGGTATTTACCAATGCATTTAAATAGGAATTTGGCGGGACCAATAGCATTTGTTCGTTCATCGGAGTTCTTCGTTTATCGGGAGTTCGTTAGGTAGAGGTTTCACTGTATTAAGGAATATAAGATAGCATTTTTGTATGCATCTCAAGTCATGGTATTGCTAATACAAGGTAGATCATTCCCTTGACCAAAATGAAGCCGTTCTGCGCATGACGTCACACGGATTGCAGCGGTAGCAGCAGACGACTTGCTAAATGTATGGAGCTAAGAAAACTGTGATTTATATCCTTATTTTTAGGTAACAGGGACAGTAAAGAATATCATTACCATAAATTTGTTGGTTAGGAGAAACATTAAACACTTCTCTAATCTCACACTAGTAATATTTGGACAAAAATCCATGGACTCAATATTAAAGAACTGTTTGTGAACTACTGATAAGTTAATGCTACTGAATAAAAAATGAAGCCACGTTCTTGAGGCAGCATCTTAAAGCGAAACCTTAAGGACCGTCGACCTATTGAAACCTAATGCTGGTGACAGGGTGCCCACTTTCTGGAAAAACAGGGAAAACACAGGGAATTTTTTGGGGAGGAAATCACAGGGAAAACACAGGGAAAATCGGCAACCGTTGCACTATGATTTGTTTCTGAGCTCCACCGGCAACATAAATTTTAAATTTTCAGAACTAAGGTAAGCTGCGAGCTCTCAGTTCAAAGAGAACAAAATTATGTTTTCAATTCTTGCAAAATAAAGAGCTTATCTACTCTCGCATTGTGGCCTCCTGGGAGGCGACTGCGGGTGTGTGAGTGTGTTTGTGTGCGATCCTGAAGGGCTATTGCGCAGCTCACCTCATCTGTTCTGTGCATTCCGTCTCCACCACGGCCACGTGGGTTTCGGCGCATGAAGGAAGCTGATTGGCTGTGTATTCCAAATCCACGTGGCCGTGGTCAAGACAGAACGGATAGAACAGATGAGATGAGCTGCGTAATAGCCCTGCTGGTGGGGAGACGAAAGCAGCGAGCTAGCTGTATGTGGAAGGAACTGGTGGATAGGGCTGGACGACCTATCGCTGATCCGGTGTTTTCTTACTTATAGAATTCACCTCGGCAAACGCCAGAGAAAAAAGGTTGTTTCGTGTTTTGGTTTTGCCCCTTGGCCTATGCATGGCTCTGGGGTCGAAATCTTCCAATTTCCTTACCCTTCTTCCCATCCTTTGTTCCTTCCTATTCCCCGCAGCCTTCCGTTCCCCGGTCATGAGCTAACGCTCGCATACTGGGTGGAGGGTGGAGCCCTGCGCGGAAGACCCGCTAAGCACCTGTATGTGGAAGGAGTGGAGGGTTGCAGTAGCGTGTAGCGGCGGACTGCAGTTCCCCTAATATGTAACTTTTTCTCCAGGATAGAACTACGACTTTTGGTAGTATTCTTGCATTTGTATCATATTCTCGCTTTTTGCGGTTATGTAACTTTTCTCGCCCCGCGCGAGCATCCTACTTTACGCCTACATCTCTCACGGCCAGCTTAGGGGGTCGTAGAACGCGACTCATTCACCTTATGACAGTTTGTTGCTCCTCAACACCACTTTTCAAGCCTATGCTTCTAAATAATTTATCTTCTTTCACCTTAATAAATTTATATGTATTATAGTTATAACTAAACATGCTGAATAATCAATGAGAAAGGTTTAGGACGAGGATTAAAAATGCGATTTTTGCCAAGTTCATGCGAGTAGCAATGGGGCATTTTAGATGTAGGAAGGTAACTTTAAAATATATCTTCATTGACATTATATATTAAATTCTAGTTACAGAATCTTGGATTTCTCTTCCATTTCTTTGTTATAAATATTTTTTTATTGAGAACTACTGAATGGACGTCGCAGTTCTTTTAAGCGTATAATGACACATGCAGAGGAAAAATTGGTTATCTGTTACATTGAGGGGGTGTAGTGAGTGGGTGTCAATACATATATGATATTAACTCTTTAATTGACAGATAAAGATAATTCATTGTTAAATATAACTCACTGTATATTGTGGTAGAAAAAGAGTAATGAGTCTCACCCATTATGCTTCGCACACCAGCCAGTATTGAGGCAACTACAAATCATTGTTGCTCTTTTAATATTTCTCAGACACGGGATTTATGCATGTAATTACATGAAGAAAAATAGGATTATCAGATAAACCAACATGCAACGTTAATGCATAGGGTGCTTTATTTTGGTAGAAAATTCGCAAAGGTGCTTTTTAACAAACTTAGAGCATAAACTTACCGTAAGCCATATTTTCGATTGCTATAATTAAAAATGGAGCTTAAAATTGTTTTTCTTTTTGGATATCTCAGCTTCATTTTGAAATTTTGTGCAAAGTAATTAATATATTATGCTGTTTTTTTTTAAATTAGCGCACGATAAATTGAATGACCGCCCGAATAATCTATCTGGGACAAGTTTCTTTGGGGCAAGTTACAACATCAATTCGCAGTCATGAAATTACATTTGTTACAAGTCAATGCATTTTGAAATTCATTAATTTTTTATGTCATAAATTCTGCACAATAATATACTTCATTTCATATCATATTCTAACAGCCATATAACTTCAGTTTAAAGTCGACAGCTGTCTGCTTCATCACGTGATAGCTGTCTATGTTCTCATTGGCTTGGGGAATATTTAGTGGACTGTTCCGAAACTTTTCATACTTATAGTTTTCATGCGAGAATCTCGTTTTCTCGTCCGAGAAATCCTTCTGACCCCCCAGTTACGTAATCGCGCGAGGCGAGAAGGATTGGGAAGAACTAGGTGGGTGGCAATTCTAACCTCGAGTTAAATAATAGCCCTTCAGCACGCATTTAGGGAAACTCGATACGGGTGCGACATTTCTTTTGCAGGCGATAGTACAGCAGCGAGCGCAGTATCTCAGACCTCGAGGGGACGGTGGTAGGAAAGGGCAAATCGCAAGCTATAATTAGTTATTTGATGGTGAATAATCTAAACTGAAAGCGTTATCGACTTATTTTTCACGTAGCTGGATTTTATGCGGTACTGTCTGTTTTCAGTGATACAATGCAATAGAATAGAATAAAACATTAATGTTTTATTCTATTCTATTGCATTGAAAAACTTAATTAACTGAAATGCGTTTCTTAGGGAACGTCGGTCACCAGTGCTGCGTTAGATGTTCGTTGCGCTGACATCCAGTCGTCGACGGCTACAAATGATTCAGCTCCTTCCGTAACTGAATTTTTGCTCCCTTCCAGCACGGCAGCGTCCTCGACCTCCGCATCCACCTCTTAAGCTGCATCCACCTCGGGCCTTGGTTTCTTACCTGACAGTGATGTTAATGCGGTCGAGCTACTATGGGTTATACATGTCATCAGTATTAAAGAAAGCTTTAGAGCTCAATAAGGGGTATGCAATGTATTTGCCAAAATGTTTAAGGACAGCTGCATCACCCAAAGTATGCAACTCAGCCATACAAAGATGGCGTATCTGGAGTCATTTGGCGTCGCTCCATATTTTCACCACAAGCTTGCAGATGGCGTGCTGTTCTTGAAGTATTTAGTGGTATGCTTTGATGAATCAATGAATAGAATTTCCAAGCTGCAATAAATGGATATTGCAGTAAGGTTTTGGAATAATGAGGTGTCCACAAGATACTGGAACTCATTGTTTCTCGGACATACAACCACAGCGGACCAGTTGCAGGGGTTCAAAGAGAGCCTTGGAGAGAGAATTGTGATAAAGAAGCTGTTGCAGATATCTATGGATGGCCCCAACGTCAGTTGAGCTTTCATCAGGCTTTTGAAGGAAGAAATGAAAAAGTTTGATGAAGACTGGGATATAATTGACGCGGGATCATGCGGCCTTCACGTTCTTCATGGAGCATTCCAGCTGGCTTTCAGGAAAACTGGTTGGGACAATTTTTGAAGGCAATACACAATGTATTCAAGGAGTCTCTTGCCCGGAGAGCTGACTTTTTTCTTCAGCAAAATGTGACACTTTTCCTTTAAAATTTTGCAACTGTCACTGGCTCGAAAATGCCGCAACATGTGAAAGGGTGCTTAAGATACTCCCTCATCTTAAGAAATATTTCAAGGAAAAGAAAGTGGTGTTGCCAGACACTTACTCTGTTAAGAAATCAGTTGAGATATTTGAAGATCCCCTCCTTCTTCCTAAATTACTTTTTTTATGACTATTGCCGTCTCATTTGAGCCATTCCCGAGAGAATTTAAGACCTCTAAGCCAATGTTTCCTTCTCTGCATGTTGCTGTAGAAGATCTCACCTGGGAACAGATGGGGAGGTTCATCAAACCATCTGTACTTGAAGGTGCGAAGTCTACATACAAGCTCACCTGCATTAATGTAGATAATGCCGATAATTGTGTGAAACTGCAACATGTCAACATTGGAGTCGCAGCGCGACACGTGCTAAGTGAAGCTCGCGTCAAAGACATTGATACAGAGAAATACCGTACATAGGCCAAGAACTGCTTGGCGAAGATTGTTCAAAAAATCATTGAGAGAAGCCCATTGAAGTATAAGATCTTCAAAGCAGCTACTCCCCTGGACCCCAGCAAAATTACCACAAGACCAGAGCAGTGTAAGACTGATTTTGACACTTGCATGGGAATACTTATCGCGAATCGCCATCTATCCCCCATTGTAATCAGATCGATCAGATCGCACCAGTGTCCAATAAAAGTCGTTTGTCTCTCAGGCTAGTAAAACTCAGCTCGCTAAGTTCAGTTGTAGGAAATCGAGGCTTGACCACTTCTTTGCTGGACATCTTAAGGGCAAGGAAGAATTCAAAGATTTGTGGGAAGCTGTGAAAATCCTTCTTTTGTTTTCCCACGGAAATGCCTTTGTTGAAGCTGGGTTTTCCATTAATAAGGAAATGCTTGTAGAGAACTTGCACAATGAGACCCTAATAGCCCTCAGAAGAGCATGGGATAGTGTACAAGATGCAGGGGGTGAGCATGCTATTGTTCTTGACCAAGAAATGGTCCGCTACGCTTGCGGTGCTAGCTCAAAATATAAGGAAGCACTGGAAATGATGAGGAAAAACGAGAGTGAATTAGAAAAGCTACGCAGGTATGAGTGAGAGGAGAATAAAAGGAAGGAAAAATTGGAAGACTTTGAGAAGCAAAAGAAAGAGCTCGAAGTGAAACAGCGTGAGTTAGAATCAAAGATTAAGAAACTTGAGAAGAAGTGAGATTCTTAAAATGGTTACCTACCTACCTCGTGCGAGTAGGAAATCATAGGGCTAATGTCAAACAGCATTGATTTGATTGATTTAGAAACCAAAGATGGCAATTATGAGTTTCTTAATGGTTACCAGTACTTGTTCAGTTTTGAATTATTTAAGATGTTTTAACCATGATTATAATTTTTTAAATTTCTGTTTTGCTTTTATTATTCTTCCAAAAATGCCTTTCCTTCCTAAAATGATAACCGAAATGTTGCTTTCATACCTAAAAATATCCCAATTTACTACAGTAAAACCTCCCTATAGCGAATTCGCTGGGACCGGAAAAATGACTTCGATGTACGGGGGTTCGCAAGTAAGGAGGTTATGTACGGGTTGCATAGTCTCAGGGGCCACCGAGATTTCGTGCTGCTTTCTAACGCAACTCACATTAATTATGCAAGCTAGTTTTGACGGACATAAAAATGATTACTGTAATGCAGTATACCGGCTAATATATGCAGTGATTGATGGTGAAGCCCAATGGAATAAAATCGGTTGATCTGAAATTGATGGATGATTCAGATGGGATCCGAAATTGTATTTTTTGTCTACTTACTGTATTTGACTGGCGGGAAGATTGAGCATATATTACCTGTTAGGTGACGAAATGTTATGCAGTATTGGCTTCTCATCGGAATACTGCGCTCAGGCGTAGCCTCAGAGATATACAGGCCGCAATACTACCCCCTCCCCCCACTTAGATTTAGTAGGTCTACAAAAAGTGCGGGAAATGCGCTTCCTATGTATTTCTAATGGCAAGGTTCAACAAAGTTAGGCAATTATTTCTTGTCATAAGCCGCATTTCAAAGACCACTTTAGTTTCATTAAAAATATTTAAGCACATTTAAGAAAAGCATTTGTCTTACTTTAGCTGGGCTTTTAAGACAATTATTATTCGATAACCAGCAAGGAAAATTGTTGACGCGAATTTTAATTCTACTGCGATTGCGGTGAATATATTTCCCTCGCATTCTTGATCGTGAAACACTGAAACCAAATTGGGTAGATTAAGGAGACAATTTGATTCAATTTTATGCAAATAATATAAGCACAAACGAATCCTGATGGCTAAAATTTGATTATGAGTGTCATGCGATGCAAAATCTCAATGGAGGATGAAGACGTCATATACTTCAGATAGTCAAATGGCGCTCCCCTTCGTTACATAACCAACTTATGTTCTCATGTTACGCAAAGTATTATTTGTTTAAGGGATATAAAATCCAATAAATAGCAAATAAAAATCTGATCACTTTCTATAGGGCTCCTAAAATTTCGTGCACTTATGTTGTGATAAAATCACATTGCAACGATTTATGAATTTCTGCAGGTATTGGTTATGATACATTATCTCATTTAACAAATATTTACGGTACAAACAAAGAATTATCTGCCATAATAACCTTATATTAGAATTTGTTCACTTATCTCCGTAAGAACACGATTTTAGGCTTACTTTTGGAAAACTGATGACGATCGTAATTCGGGTGTTCTGTATATCTCGGAGGCTACGGCTATCAATGAATACTAGAATTTTGCTACGTCCAAGGATGCTACGGCTCAGCATATTGAAGGCACAGCGATGGAACCAAAGTTTATCACCTGTCGACATGTAACGACGCGGCAACCTGGAGGACCAGAGTCAACTCATGCAAATGGCGATGACCAGACAAAATTTAGTCTTGGAAACGGTTTAAAAATTAACTGAAAACAATCATAAGCTTTTGAGTGCCATAGTTTTCAAGTAGGTACCAAAATAATGCACTCTCCAGGCTTGCTGAGAATACGCCAGTTAATATTTTTGGATGTTTCCAATGCTAAATACGTAAAATATAACATGAGATTTTTTGGACCCTGGCGGAGGGATTAAACAACCCGATGGCAAGCCAGTATTTAAGCAATCATTGAATTCTTAATAACCACTGTTTGTTTTCCTTTTCAGTACATAAAAAATAAATGTATCCTTTTTACCCAGGTGCAAATACGACCGACGAGGCACTGGTTGCAGTATTAAAACTACGAACTGTGATTATTAGTGATTCAGCCACGATCTCATGAGTAAACAAAGTATAAATTAGGATTATCTAGGGTCCCGAAAACACTCTACGTAAGAAAATGTAAGAAGAGTGTAAATCCCCTCCCCCTTTCTCGTCTTGCTTTATTCTTGAATGACCCCTTACTCCGCCCGCTCTCAAAGCTGTTTGCTTTGTCATGTCAAGGTCACCGACCGCAATTATTCTGAAAAGTTTTGACTAACAATAAGCCTGTAATCTTGCATGTTAACCCTTTCGCGACGGGGCCAAAGTTGGAAAATGCTACTTCCCTCACAAATGCTACTAAGATTTCTTTGTATTCCCAGAACAGAGCTTTCACTCAGTAAGGATTGCTCAGGTAAGTGTTTCCTCAACTTGGGGCCGGGCCCAGCGGGGTGCCAGACCTTTTTTCTCGGCCACCGGGCGGAGATAATCCTGGCCCCTTTCCGCTTGAAAAGCCCACTACGGCATGCGGTCACGGTCAACTATTTGTTTATGCAATGGTTTTGCGAAAACATTGTTGCTGCAGCCTCGAGATATATTTAATCGGAAAAGAATTCTTTAAGTTTTGCAGTCCCTTCATAGCTTTTAAACGAAATTCTACGATTAATATTAAGCTCTCTAGCAAACAAAATCATATCAATGGTCAGACAAATAATTTCGTTATTGTATTTCGCACTCGTAAATGATTTTCTCCATTACTCAACGATAGAAATTATTTAAAATTTTAAACATTCTTATTCAGGCTATTGGCATCAACAGAATGCGAATTAAAGAATCTGTACTTAGTAGTTTTCACTCTGTTAATTCATGATATGTACGGTCTAGGGAACTTTTGTTTTTGGATCCTTTTAATTTGGCTATCATTTTCTTTTAAATTCTAAAACTGGAAATCCCTTTCGTTTAAGTACAACGTGCGATCATCGGTGTCTTGTAAACGTTTGACCGTTAGTATATAGGTATTTTGCAATTACACAAATGGACAGAGACTCAAGAGTTATGCTGAAAACATACAAGACGATCTGTTAGTGCTAGTTAGCAGATTAGGATACAATCATTAGGAATCAAATCAACTTATTGACTATACTACCTACTAGTCTCATAGGCAGCTGTTCCTTATCGTTGGCGGGAAAAATGACATTTTAAATGTAATGGGAAAACCTTCACAGGGAAAAATAAACAATTAAATTCGCTACAAATATGGCCGTCAACTCATATGAAAAAATTACTTTTAGTTGTTTACCTAAAACATGATAACTCGCTAACTAACTAAAAACCTCACAAAAAATTACTCCTCAACTAACTAACTGACAAAAAATTAGTTCGGAGATTCCTTTGCACAAGATCTCCGTTTATAATTTGTAATTGTAGAGCTAAGCATAAGGCAACATACTTACAACCCTCAATTTGCGAATTACACGACTTAAATTTGTTATTCCACTGCATCAATTAGCAACTGACCGTGGACACATGGGCATTTACGCAATTTTAAAACGTCGTTCGCAGCGAAAGGGTTAAAAATATAGGATTGGGAGCATGTGGAAATATTACAATGTGTATGGTCAGATGAAGAAGTGGTTACAATTTTTTGTATCTTTCGACCTCCCCCCTCCTAAACCTTCCATCCAGTAGCGAAGCGTGATGTTTTAGCCTAGTCATCGCAGACGCACCGACAGACATGATCATTCCCCTTCCGAAAAACACATATCAAAAGCTATTTTTAGCCTCTGTAATACAGACTTAGTTTTCCTACTATGGACAATAATGCAAATAATTTGTCATAATAATTAAATAAAAACTAAACTTAAATGTAAAATTTCAATGGAAAAATACACAGCTCAGGGGCGCTAGGACACAAGGCGGGGGGGGGGAGATTGGCCCCCACTGGCTGCGCTACTGGTCTTCTTTCGCACACAGAACATCGCTGTGGCTAGTGAAACGTGGGACTCGCGTTACAACAGGGACAATGTGACAATGCGGTTAAAAAATAGTAATTGTTTATGTGCAGAGGTTATACATTAAAACACTACAATAAACTGGCGTAAAAATGAAATCATTATTAGCATAAAGAAATTAAAGTTACCAAATCTAGTAATTTTCGACACTATTAGGCATTATACTCACAATTAAATAACAATTTGGCTGAAAGGGGACATTTTTAAAAATAACCCTTGGCAGTCAACCTGTCAAATTTATCGTATAAAATACATAGATATTAATCAAATATGCTAGTTTACAATAAAAAATGCCTAATCCCTGTATTACTGATATCCATATCGAATATAATTCGGCACAAACAATTATAAATGTAAAACAATAACAAAACACGAACACTCAACCTCTGGCACTAAAACAAACCCAAACGTGTTACAAGTTTCAAAACTCCATTCCCTCCACGCGATTCTGGCGAGAGTGGCCGAGCGGAGCCGATAGTAGCCGAACGAGCAACGGATGCGACAAAGCTAGAGATGACATGCCGTGCTAAACACGATAGCCGTCGCCAGTGGAGGGGATGGGCGCGGGAAGCGGTACTGCCGTCGAATCAGATTCTCTGAGCAGAGAGAATCTATTGCCCGAAGTTGGTGTTTTTACGAAAGTTCTTCGACAAATAATGGCACAAGTACCGTGTATATGACATTTTTCTACCAGAGCACTACTATTCTACTGCTCTAGTTGTTTTCTGTTCTTCTTTAAAAAACTTTAAAGTTCTTAGTTTTTTTACATTCTGGTGTAGTCATCGGCGCATCCATAGATGACCACACCCCTCGCCACTGCTTCCATCCTAAAACGCCCATTTCTAGTTAACCGTCCGCTTACGGGGGAAAAACTCCACCTCTTAATCCTCCTCCTCAACTACGATGTTGTCATGGACCCTCCCCCCTCGCTCACACTCCTTCAGAACTATGGGGGTCCTTCCCTTTTCTCTTACCTCACGCACACCACGCGACAGGGGATCCCCTTCCCTCAACCAAGAAAAAGCTTCTCTTCCACCCCTCCTCACTTCCCCTCCCACCCCAAATAATTCAAAGCCTAGATAAATGACCTGGCTGCTGGGATTTTTACCTGAACATGACGTCTAACGTGGAAACCCAAGTCATATTTACAAAATAATGAAACCTTGTTGAACCAACCAATTTGTTAAACCAATCACATGAGTTATTTCTCGATTTGCTTACAATGTGACGCCAGAGGTGATAAGAAAGCGAATGAGGAATCGTTCTCGCTACGGACGCCACTTGTTTTGAACGCAAACAGAAGCAGGTGGACTCTCAACCCTCTTGAAAGCTACTTCACTCAGTTACAAAATTTCTACCCCATGGGGTTCATGTGCCTGGAAAGGCGCAAGCCTGCAAAACGTAGTTGGTGATCTAACAATGGAAATCCCTCCCTCCGCGGGGATGCCTCTGATGACATTTCATTCCATTGGGAAAAAACAGGAGTGAGGAGACACAAGTGTTGCCTGCCTGAGAATGCAGTCGTGAAAGGTTTTTCCATGGATGCTCAACTCTTTAGTTGTCTAACATCAGGAAAAGGGCATAAAAAAGTGCACTCTGAGAGACTGCGTCGCTGGCTGAAGGCGCGCAATCCTTGTTATAATGTGATATGAATAAAAATTTCTATGAACTAATGTAATGTTTTCAAAACTACTAGGAGCATAATACTGAATTCAAGACAAAGTCAACCGTGTCACACCCATGCCCCTGCGACCCGTACTAACCGAGATAAATTTGTTCTGCGAAATTAACTACAGCACTATAACAAATACAGTTCAAACAGAAACTTTCAAAAAACACTAATAAAGGTTGAGGAAATATTGTGTTAAAATTTGACGACGATTGAACCAAGAGTAATAATAAAATAATCCAGCAAAGTTCGACATTCCTGCTAGAGGCTCAAAAAACGGGACTCTTTATTCATCTCGCGCGAAAAAGAGCATTTCGGAAAAAATGATCAAAATAGTTTTTGCAACCATTCAACGGAAATGAAAACAGAATACGTTCAGCGTTTGTTTCATTACAATCGGCCCCGGAATTATCTAAATATTCGACCTCAAACTCAGGGTCGCATAATTTTTGCGCCGAGAATTGGGATGGAAATAACGCGCTTTTTGTAGTGCTACAAACTAAGATTTTTCGTCTGACAATTAGTTAAAAAGTTATAAAATTAGGACCTCACGAAAAACTAAAAGCTTTGATAACATTATCTCGGAACCCCCTCGCCCCCCACAACGTACGAAGAGTTTCAGATTAAAAATATTTAAAAAATGTATTAGAAATCTCCTGCCAAGAACTAACATCCGGGCATTGCTGCTTTTGTTACATTCGCTACTGAGTGATCCATAAGGGGCTCGACAGCAATGATAACTTCTACGATGCGATGCAAATGACAACTTGCGGCGGTAAATACGTAGTAAATTTCATCATACGTTTTAACAGAAACTTATTAATGCTGCTGCACATCACAAACTCATGAGCTGAAGGAAGGAGTACACAGTGCGAATGAAGGTACGGAGGTGCGAATGAAGTACAGGTTTCGCATTCAGGCCATTCATTGGGATTCTACTGAGAGCTACACTTGCGACAGAAAAAAATCACCCGAACATTGTCACTGTGAAGAGAAACGCCGAACATTACTCCAATATCGATGGTAATATTACCTATAAATGCAGGAAAAAAATATTTCTGGCAACACAATTTGTTAAAAAGAGGTAACTTCCATGTTTGGTCCCACGCGCGGACTTCGTTCTACGGAGGTTTCGTAATTATAGAGGTTCGTTAAGGGAGGTTTTTTGCATGCATTGTATATGGGAATGTCCCGGGACCGGGGCCATGACTTCGTAATAGGGGGTTTTTCGAAATATGGAGGTTCGAAATAAGGAGGTTTAACTGTATTAACATTGTGAAAAATGGGCTTTAAAAAAGACAGGGAAAGTCAGTCGAAGACAGGGAAAATACAGGGAAAACACAGGGAAAAGAGGAAAAGAGAACTGGTGGGCACCCTGCGGTGATAGTCATCACTAATGTATGGATAATCATTTGCATCATGAATAAACCTTAAATCAGGTAAAAAATCTTGTGCAGGAAAATTTTTTACAACCTAGAATGCAGAAAAACTCAGAATGTGGAGACGCTAAATTAGGACAATTTTTACATTGTTTTTATATTGAATGAATCAGGACCTCAAAAAATAAACGTTAAATGCAGAAAAACGTGAAATGTGAGGACATTAAATCCGGATCCGACTGTTGTAGGTTTTATTTATTTAAAAAACTTAGAATTTGTAATGTGCTTGGTTACGGACAAAGATTTTTCTCATAGATTTTGAGGTACAAAATTATGGCAAATTTTTTCATTACATAATGGTACAATATACGACTTACTACCATTGTACAGAATTATGGATCAATAACTTGTTTGTGGTACAAAATACAAAAAATTATTTTGCCATACCTTACTGCCACCCTTGGGTACTGTGTCCAGTGTAGGTGCCTCTCGCAGCGGTGGGGGTTGGGCTGCTATGGCAATGGGCAGAGATCTGAATTGTGGTGGATCTTCACATGTGACTAACTAGTGTGGTATGGACCAACAGTATTTTTTTCTTTTGCAGAGCATGTGTGGCAGGTGCAAGTTCAGAAAAAAGGCCTGGGTAGCAGTCGAAACATCCTTGGGTCATACATGCTGTGCTTGACCTCTCACTCGTTGACCTTGGTGCGCAATGGAAGCATTTTGACACCACAAGCAACTCAATCAACCAACACCAGCGCATCAGAAATTCTGAGCAACTCAGTTGAGTTCTCTGTGAGTATTGATGGGTCATCTCTCTGTTCTATACTGTTACTAGTTGTTAACCACGGCTTTGTTCACCTTCTTCACATTACAGAAAGTCTACAAGTTGTGTAACTAGTAGAATAAAATATTTGCCCAGCAAATAGAATACAAAACCCAATTGTTACGTGATATAAGTCAAGTTAGAAATACCGTACAGGATATAATGCAGACACAGATTTGAATACATATCAGTCCTAAAATATGTTATCTTATGTACATACGATCTATACACAGTAAGTGCTTTGTCATGTGGCGTTTATGATATAGCCTTTCTTCAAGTATCATTTTATGCTCAGACTTTGATAAACGATGATTTGTATTTATAATTACAGTGAACTCCTGATTATCCGTGCGTGGATTATCCGTGTTGCGGATTATCCGTACGTGATTTTTTACTCTTCGTCGATATTTTTTTCCGGTCAATGTAAAAAAATTCAATCAAAATGTATTCACTTTGGAGAAACTAACGACGGGAATTTGAGGTAAAATGCTGTGCAGCTTACATGAAAATCTGGAGGATTCGTGTAAGCCGCGCATCAGCATTTTCGGAAAAAAGGCCCGCGGCTTACACGAGTAAATACGGTAGGTGTTTGCTACATACTACGTTCTTGAGAAGGTAGTACAGTGTACTCCCAATTATCCGGGCTAATGATGGGGAGAGGACGCACGGATAATCAGAAAACACGGATTATCCAAACTTTCACTTTTATTTCTTATATTTTTCATAATACATGTAAAAAACGATGTACTATCATTTGCACACATAGTCCGTTATTTTAGATTGTTTCATGGACTCATTGCGACATTTCTTATGCGGACCGCGTATGTTTTTAGCAGCGATAATGCCATTGTAATCGTATTCCCACTCCTCCGTATACTACAGTGTATAAGTGGGTCTTCCACGCAAGGGCACCACCCTCCCCCCGGCATTCGAGCACGAGCTCATGGCCGGGGAACGGAAGGGCTGCGGGGAAAAGCAGGGAAAAAATGGATGGGTGAAAAGGGTAAGGGAATGGGAAAATTCCGGTCCCAGAGTCATGATTAGGCTAAGGGGTTGAAAACGGAACACGAAACAACGTTCGATCACTTGCGTATGCTGCGGTGAATTCTATAAATAAGAAAACACCAGAACGGCGACCAGTTGTCCAGCCTGATCCGCTATATGCTCCGTATACTAAAGCAAACCATCTATGAAGTTGAGCGCCTGGGTGTGACTCATGCATTTGATGCTCCCCTCGTCTTTATCCCTGCTACTTCAACTCTCCCCACTCCTTTCCTCTTTCCCTTGTCCGATCGCGGCGTAAATTACATCGCTATCAGTAGCATGCTGAAAGCCCGGGACACTTTCGTCTCTCTTTAGCCATTTTTCTAAGTTCTCCGCATCAACATTTTCAAATCCTTTCATTGCTTTCACTAAACCCCCCGACTCAGAGTCGTGCACTTCAGTTTCTGAAAATCCCCAAAAATCACCTTCGAGGTTAAACAAAAGTTTCCGCCAAGAACAAACTAGTGTAACAGGTTTCACTGAGGACCAAGCCTGTGACACACTGTTAATTGCATCCAATTCTCTTCCAAAATTTCAATAAATTGTCATCTTCATTGGCTAGCGTCCTGAAAATACAAACACGTGAATTCCTTTTCATTGACGCGATGACACCGTGATCCATTGGCTGAAGTATGGAAGTGACGTTCAGGGGTAAAAAAAACTTCGCTTCGCTGCACTGTGTTTTGAGTGACTTGTTATGTCGCCAATGGCACTGACGAACTCTTGTTGGTTCTGCATGATTCTTAGAAGTTATCTTGACTGTCATAGGGCGCTTGCTCGTATTTCTGGCCTTTTTTTGTCTGTTATCTTTTGCCTGCTGTCAGCTTGAGGATGTCCCTCTCCCAGGCACGTTGGCCTTGGGAGTTGATGAGGGTCCATGGTTATCCCTTAGCTTCCCGATAGTGCTTCTGGATTATCATATTACCCACAGATGCTAGATTTATTGCCTGTACAGATTTCTTGACCGTCATTTTTTTCTCGATGCGTCCTTTTACTCGATGATTTTCTTCTACTGGGCTAGCCTTCTGAGTTTGATTGCCTATGTTTCCTCTTGCTCATTTTTTTGACCCATTGCGTACTGTTTGGACTTTGTCTTCGGAAATAATTCCACTGTGCATTTATTGATAATCTCTCTGGACTCCTAGATTTCTCTTCTGATATTGACCCCTGCTTTGTTTGGTCATTTATCTCTGGACTTTTTACCCACCTCTGCGTTTGATTGGTGGCAGGGCGCTCTTTGGATTACCCGAGCCAACCTCAACAGTGTTTTGTTCATTTATAGTCCTGCGCGTCATCTTGGAAATTTCTTTCGGCATTTTGGGACTCTGATTATTTTTACATTGACTAGTGCTTTGTTTTGGCTGTCTTGCAGCATCCTTGTAACTTAGGCTTTATTTTGTGCTTGGATTATCGTTGACTTATTCTCCACCGTCCCTTTTGAGACATTCATTGATTCTACCCGCAAATATACAAATGAAGAACAAATGCAAGAAGAGCATTCCAACGTAAGATGTAATTTTGGAATAAAATGAGCTTGGGGATGAATTTTTAGGCAATTTTTCCAAAGGTTACTCTGAGGAGGGAGAGGAAGATGCTTCTAGAGCTCAATCTACTAAATCATCTACGACGGGCGGGAGCCTCTGCTACAGAAAAATAATTTCCAATTTCACCTTCTGAACCTGAAGATAGCTCATTGTCAGATGAAGACGATTTACTGCCTTGTGTAGGCTTTCGCGGGTTGATGGATGTGAAGATACAGGTCTTCCGGGCTTTACTCTGCGTTGGTCCATCTTTGGACGAAATGTTTTGCCGGCGTTGCAGTCGAAATTCGGCGTTGAGTCGACTACTTTACGACTGCAATGCTGGCGAAACTCGTCCGAAGATGATGGACCAACGCAGAGTAAAACCCGGAATACCTGTATCTTCAAGACTTACCGCTACATTCAAAGATGAAACTCCCGGAATTCAGGCGGATACGGATCTGAATCCGGGAATTCATGGATGCGATCCCCAAGATTCTAGATGCAAGGCGAGAGCTAGCGAAGATTCTGCGATACTAGATTTTCTCCGTTTGTTTTTTTTTCAGTGGATTTCATGAAGTTTATCGTGGACGAAACCATTAATTATTGCAAATATACCCGCGAGAAAGCGCCGCGTATTCACGGCTCAAAAGTTGGAAAGATACTGACAATGAACAATGAGGTAAACATAACATGTTCATTGTGAGCATGTAAGGAAAACAATTACGGTTTATAAGGTGGATTTAAGGGGAAAGAAATGGCCTTACTTGAATTGGATTGCTAAAATCCAAATGTGTGTTTTGATCAAATTTTTTTACATTGACCGCAGAAAATATTGATGAAGAGTAAAAAATCACACACGGATAATCCGCAACACGGATAAACCGCGCACAGATAATCGGGAGTTCACTGTAATTATTTATTTAATCTGTTTTAAAGGTTAGATGTAGCTAAAATCATGATACTGGGATATTCTGTCATTAAAAGGGCATACCCCTCACTTGTAGCATCTTAACAAGTGTGCATATGGCGCTATTCGTTTGTCTATGCACACGCGAAGTCATCTTCAGAGTAATTGGTCAACTTCAGGCAGGAATCGTTGAGGCATGTTTAAATCTCTCATACTAATTCTTCAGCCGTTCCAAGTACACTACTTTAGCACTTGTACTTGTGATTCAGCTTTGGGAATTTGGTATAATATTGGTTGGCATTTGTAGGAAAGCCCTAGTCTCCATGGGCACTGCAATCGCCAGGAAAAATTGCCAAAAACAATTGCTGCTTATAATTGGAAATGAAATTCCTTTGAAAAAAGTAAACGTTTTGGTCGCCCTATGTTGTACTAATTTGCGCGACAACCTCTAGCTGGAGTTATGTTTTTGATATTACAGCTTTGCTCACAAAAGCCTGGTTCTGATTCAAGAAACTTGAAAGGTGTCTTTTTGCCTTTCCTAGTTGATAATATCATGTGATTTATTTTAATTTAATTTGATTAACGCCTGTTAATGCACCATCTCATCCTGTTGGATCTCCTATATCATGAAAGTTGTTAAGAATTTGTCAGTGACTTGGTTGTTTGTAGTTTTAAATGCCTTGCGGTTCCATTTAAGGATCTCCTGGTTGTCCGGACTTTGCTAAAACTAGTTAACATGGTGAGAAATATGTAAGTGCATTCCTACATTTCAAGCACTTTCAGTCCCAATTCTTTTCATTTTGTTAAGACTTGTACTAATCAGTGGACTGACTAATGTATTGAAGCCTTTCAGGCATCAGATTCATGGCAATTCTTGTGGAATATATTCGTATTGATACTAATTTCGATTCATGTTTTTACTAAATTTGAGCAAAGCTGTTGAATTTGTCAGCCAACCCCAACAAGTTAACAAGCATGTCTAACTATGTACAAACCCCATTTTCCTGCAACATGCGTAGAAGTTGCGGCACTTAATGCTCGGTCATCCAAAATACATTATTTTGACATTTATTACAAGTGTTTCACAAATCATGTCAGAATGATATGCCTTACATTTGGAGACTGTTACTAGTTTTGTCTGGTTTTACCATAGCTGGGGGATATTACAAAGTCTTATGGGGTGACGATATCACGTTCAATATATTGCTCTTCTATATCGCAGAAGCGGTGAAAACAATATACAATAAATGTCCAAATACGCCCCTCTCATTTTTGGTCTAATAATGGTAGTGAAAATAGGGAAATAAAAGAGGTAGTAGCATGCACAAGATCCTCTTGTTGGGGAGTCGTTATGATAGCTATTCTGCCGTGTAGACTCTCGGAAAGTTTCACTTGCACATCTGGAAACTGTATCTTTTTAAACAATGCCATCCTTTCCTTGTCCATTTCAGTTAAATACCATTCGTCGATGTGGCCACTCGGACTGTTTTTTCTATATGGAAGTGGGTCGGTCATCGGTAACAGGAGCTGGTGAGCTGTGGATGCAGACGGAGGATCCGAACATTGCCCAGAACATGCATGATGCCATCCTCCAGTACGTATGCACGGGCTCACTGTGAGTTTTGCTCCATTGGTTAAATACCAAGATAACTAATGGTGGAAAAAGTTACTCACACATCAACCTAAAGTGTGAAATAATAATAATAATAATTTATTTGCCCGAAGATCATGTTACATTAGATATGTAGGAAATATAAGGCAAGTCACAGGATTATAAATAGACACAGTACATTACACATGCACTCATTGTTATACAATATTCATTCAGATATTTAAAACTTTGAGCTCAAAAATTCTTTCAATAATAATAGAATAAAATATTTTGGAGCGAAAAAACTTTAATACATTTTTTCTGAATACATTAACCTAAGTTTCAGATTTAAGCTCAGATGGTAGATGGTTATAAATGATTAAGCCCATGGACATTGGTCCATGCATGGCAGTGGTTGTCCTTACAAAATTTTGATGAAGGTCCATGTGCCTTCTGGTATTGTGACCATGAATACTGTTATTAGTTATATAGTTTGATAAGTTAATCTTGGCAGACACACAAACAGCATACATGTAAACACAAGGAATCGGTAGTAAACCGAGCTTCTTAAACAATGGAAGACAGTGCGCATCAGCCGTAGCATTACATATTAGCCTTATCACTCGTTTCTAAATCTTAAAGATAATGCTAGCATGGGGGGAGGAACCCCAGAACAACAGAATGCTAAAAACCACATGTGATTAAAATTCACCATAATATATGGCTAACAGCACTTCAACACTTACTGATCGTCTTATGCTTCTAATAAGAAAGCATGTAGAGTTTAGCTTACTACGGAGTTTGCAGATGTGTTCGTCCCATGAAATGGTATGGGTCAGCGATATTCCGAGGAATTGTGTGCTGGAGATTTGCGGGATACAGGTTCCATCTACGCTCACAGAAATAGGGGCAGGGGCTTTATTTTTGGTGGCGAAGTACATGAGACCAGACTTGTTGGTGTTCAGTTTTAGAAGATTGTGGAGGCACCAATCGGACAGTATGTTTGTGACGCTTTGAGCCCTGTGGGATAAAGCATTAACTGAAGGGGCAGACACAATTATGTTGGTGTCATCTGCATATAATACAGGCTCAACACCAGGCACAGCTTTCACGATTCCAGGTAAGTCATTTATATAAATTAGAAACAAAATAGGGCCTAAAATGGAACCCTGGGGTACACCAATGGTGACTGCTTTTCCAGGAGAGACAAATTGTGAACCTTTTTTGGACAGTATAACATGTTGGCGGCGTTCGCTCAAGTAGGATTTAATCCACAAGTAAGGGATGCCTCTTATCCCATATCTTTTTAGTTTAATTAATAGTATCTGGTGGTTAACAAGGTCAAATGCCTTTGAGAAATCAAAAAATAAGCCTAATGTTTCAGTTCTTTTGTCTAGGTTTGATAGAATTTGGTTCACCATGTTATAAGTGGCCGTGGATGTGGATCTTGATTTTCTGAACCCATTTTGGGAGGTATGCAGCAGGTTGTTTGCTTCAAGATATGAGGTCAACCGGATATAGAAAACTTTTTCAAATAACTTCCTGATTTGGTTCAGTAGAGAGATAGGCCGGTAGGAATTCATGTTATGCTTGGAACCTTTGCCTTTGTAGATAGGGATGACTTTGGCAGTTTTAAGTGCAGCAGGGAAAACCCCAAGTCTTAGCGACTCATTAATAAGAAATAACAAATGATCTTTAATAGTAAGGATTGAATTCTTTATAACTGTTGCGGGAATACCATCTAGACCTGAAGTGTTTTTGTTTGGTAGATTATTGATAATTGTAGTCAATTCCATTTCAGTACAAGGAGTGAGATATAAAGAATTGCAGGAACTGGGAATATGCGAGTAAAAGTCAGGATTCACAGGATTAGTGGTTGTCTGATGGGATAAATAGAAGTTGTTTAGAGTGGATGAAATTTCAGAAATAGTCTGTAATAATGTTGCCACAAGAGTCCAAGAGCTGAAGGTCGCAATGTTGAATACTTGGGCTCCTAGATTCTTTAACTATCTTCCAAATTTCTTTGGATTTATTACAAGCGTTAGTGATTCTACGGTTGTTAAAGGATTTTTTTGTGGATTGTAGTATATTCCAGTAGTTTTTCTTTAGCACGGCATATTCTGCCCGGTTTACCAAATCTCTTTTATGTTTGTAGTATGCAGCAGCTGCCTTCATGTTTCTTGAGAGGCATCGAATTTCGTCAGTGACCCAATGTTTTCTTTCTGTAGTCACAGAGAGCGAGCTTTTGGTTTTTTTGGGAACCAAGGGAAAGCAGATGTCAAAACAGTGCTGGAAGACAGAGTAGAAGTAGTTGAAGCTATTATCACAAGATTCCTGGTTGTATATTTCTGACCAGTTCTGTGTATGCAGCATATCGCGAAAATAGTGTGTATTCTGATCGGAGAAATGTCTTTTGAAATGTTTTGTGCACTAATGCGGAGAGTGAACCGTGATTGAGCATAACAAAGTGAAATGATCTGATATATGAGATTTGAGTACCTCCAATTTGACATTCTCCAGGACAATGTTCGTCAAAATGTTGTCTAAAACAGTTGAGGAATTGCCGTAAACTCTGGTCGGTTCGATGTTAGTAGCACTGATGTTGAACGATGATAGCAAATCCATAAATTCTAGTTTGTTTTTAGAGTTCACCAGTAAATTACAATTGAAATCGCCAGTAATAAGTAAGTTGGGATTTGTAACTGACCTATTAATTATTTCCAGTAGTTTAGCGAGTCCACAGTGAAAGTCTTTAGCCTGGGCTGGTTGAAACTCAGATCCCCTGATTACATACCTGGTGCTTTTCAACCAGGTACTTAATCAGGTCTTAATCTTAATTGTCCTCTAATTGACAGTGAATGTTGTCGAGGCTTTCAAATAAACTTATTCCTACGAGGTAAACGGCAAATTATGACATGAGAGTACCCATCCCTGCTTAAAACTAGAGTTCATACAAAGCAAAGGATTTGTTAGACATTTTTGCTGCTCCAAAAAATGACTTAAGCTTCCAATTATTAAGAGTAAATTGAAGCAATTTCCACCAGCAGTTCCAAATAAGTCATACGTATATGTAGCGGTAGATATAAGCTTCTGACCATTAAGGGCTACCTCCTTGAAGGCTGATTACATAATGCTGGCACCATGTTAGCACGTCAAGGCATCTCTCACTTGGAATGTATCCCTAGTTATTTAATAATTTTGTTCCTAAAAGACAAGTTTGTTAACAAGTATGGAACACGTCACTATGCCTACTTACTGGCAGCACAATAGTTGATAAAACATATAAGATAGTGATGGGTCGGATCCAAAATTTCTTGGATCCGAATCTCTTTTTCTTTATCGAATACCAAATCTTGAATCAGAATCCCACTTTCACCAAATCATCAATCCCACTGCATTACCAATACGCATATATGTGCTATAAAGCTAATCTCAATCCATTTTTAATTTTCTTGTACATTTATGAACCCATAAGTAGCTCCAGGTTTTCTCGCAAACAGAAGTATAATATTTTAGCTTTAAAGGAGAAATAAAGTTTAGCAACAATTTGTTTCATGATGTTATTTATTAATTCCTAAATTAAGAATGCTAATGAAGGATAAGCGCAAACAATTAACTTGATAATTTCTGCTTATGATATAGAGCATTCTTTGTCTGTCATAATCTAATGTTTCTTTTATTATTAACCAAATTTCCGGGAGGACTGAAGACTTAAAAAATATTGATGCTAGAGCAGTCCAAAGGTGTTTTTGTAGAAGGCGTTTCAAAACCTTTCCGTGATTATTTTTGGTTCAAATTTCATTCTTTTGCCTATTCGCAGGCTGGAAAAGTTTTTTTTACGTGCTTCAATAGTGCATTGGCGGCTTAAGAGATGCCATCACAGGAAATATGATATAGTCGCAAGAGACGTGCGTCGGCAATGAAAATGATGCATTGGGAGGTTATGAGGGTATGCACCATGAAATCGTCCCTGATTAATTACAATAAAATCTCCGCTTGGGTACATATTTATGACTTCATGAGTTTTCTCGCAAATTGTCAACGCCTTAACCCTTTCGCGTCCGTGCCTGACGCGCCTTTCTCTGCACTACCGGCGCAGGGCTTATGAGGGTTAGCTAAGCGGTGCGCTACTTGCGCACACTTTTTCTAAGCTAGCTCGTCTAAATTTAAACGTAGAATAATCCTTTTTATATCACAATAATCCTTTGACTCAAGACTTTCGTTTTGATATAATAATCACTATATGTTACTAGTTTAAATGTAAATTTTTTCGGGTCAAAAAACTTTATTTTTTAGTTTTTTTGTTATGTTTTTTGTGATTCATGCGCATTTTTGTCGCTACAAAGTTTTCGGAAATAAGCTCTTGTATCTACAGTTTCATTTGGCTATGTATTACCTTTCAAATGGTATATTTGTTTTTGTTCTATGGCTAGAGGTTTAGATTTTAGAGCAAAAAAACAAAAACAAGGTATAATGAGAATTTTAATTAAAATGGCACATTTGGTAACAATTTGCAACACCTACTTGTACATGGGTTTCCTTTGGTCTAAGGGACTAAAAACGTATAAATGGCCTTATAAATTAAAGAAAAGAGTACAAGGAACACATTTTAACAAAAAACTTTGGTTTTACACATTTTTACGGTAGTTTGGTACAGTGTGATAAGTATGATAACAATCTCCAGGACAGAGCGCTAGATTTTACGGGCACGTCGCGCAGAAGATGCCCGAATGCTTCCTGCCACCTGGCTTATTCCTGTCGCTGCAAACAGCGCAATCCTGGGGTTTTCCTTTCCCTAGCTTGTGGAAAAGCCCATCCATCCTGTTGATGTCCCCTTCTGAGGACCTGGGTCGTTTCTTAGAGACCGGGGCCCGCCAATCGCCGATCAGCTGCTTCATCAGCTGTTCTCGAAATTTGAAGTGCGAGATCTGCACATAAATAAATATTTATTTATTAGTAAAATTTGCTTTATAGCTTACACATGAAATAATTATTTCAATAATTTGAAAAAATATCGCTTACCGGAGTCGCCCTTTTTTACTCCTGGACGAGATTGAAGAGGAGGTACGCGTTGACAATACAGACTTCCAGGATCCAGAAGAAAATCTTATGCCACCATTTCTTCGACTTGCGCGAAAAATTATACGAAGCGCAGTAATATTCAGCGCGATCGACTCCCGGGTCATTTCCCGGAATTTCCGGTCAACATCATCCACAATATTCTTGACCTTATGTCCTCGCGTTTTCAATGTACGGTCACGGCGAGTAAGGGGTGGTGCCAAGTGAAAAGAGCGATAAATCTGATGAAACCTGCGACGGGTAAATATGGCAGTGAAAAAGTCCTGTTTGTACAGACCCTCCTGGTTGAAGTAGTGATCGATGGTAGGTTTTTCGTTTAGGGACATGTTCATAAGGACCGCAAAAAATACTTTCAGCTCTTGTATTGTTACGTCAATCCACCCGTACCACTACGAATGTCTACCGATTGGAGCTGTCTTTTGAATTATTTCGTTGGCATAGCGATTTGTTTCTTCCACTATTGTTACTAATAAACTGTTATCAAAAAAAAGTTCAAAAAAGTCCTTCGCCTCTTTACATGCTCCAACACGCGCAGTAAACCCAACACGTTGAGGTTGAAAGGGAATTTTGTCCGGCTCCTCATTTGTATTGAGGATGTCCCTCCACGTACCGGCCGCTATTGGTTGTGGGTCGTCTTCAACCTCTTCATCACTTTCATCCACTTCATCATCTTCGTTCTCTTCAACATATTCATCCATTATTGCATCATCCCTATCCGACGATTCGTCATCATCTAATTCCATTTCGCTTTCGGAATCCTCTCCCAGAACGCAACTACCGTCATTTACAAGTCTTTCAATCTCCCTCGGAGAGAGCGCCATCGTCCAAAATCACAATAATAACCACGCAAATGAAAACACTAAGTAATAAATTCACTAAACGCACAAAGAAACACTGTATCGGCAAGCACGTTCCTCCTTCCTAAAAGCTTCGGTGGGCCACTGACTACTAAGTAAGCTCCGCCTTTCCCCTCGCTCCTTCCCCACCTCTCCCAGCACCCGAGAAAGTCGCGTCAGCCACGTGTCAATCCACCAGCATGTAGATCATATTTTCCCCAACAGATGGGTGTTTGCCGCAGGTTACTAGCTTCACGGGTGACCGAGTAACTAACAATCAAAAAGACACTTGTCGCTGGGCAACACATATCGCCTGCGGTCTGTAAGCGGAAGGCGCGCATGGCAACGTATGTCGCCTGCGGCTGCGAAAGGGTTAATAATTAAACGAGGTCAAGATGCTAAACTTCGGAGGTGAGATTTTACCGCGATTTACAATTTACCATAATGTGGCACATATGCCACGTGCACAACCAAGGTTGGAATCTGTTTTGGAAGGATTCGATCAAATCTCAAATCCATGGATTCGATAAGATTTGATCAAATCCAGACCACATCCCTAATATAAGACAATCATAGAGGGTATAATTAATATCTTATAATTTTAAAATTCTCTCATTGAATAGAAAGTTGAATAGCTAAACTGCTCAAAGGAACACATTCTTTCCTCTAATCAAGGTGTTATGGTAATTTAAGCTACCCTCTGTCTGTTTGATTGTGTAATTTGATTCATGTAACTCTGGGATTTAATGTACATTGATAAATCCTCAGAGCCTTGGTTTTGTGGAGGGTGGATGATGACCTTTCTCTGCATTGTGATTGCAGTGCCATGATGAGCTGTCGAAACAGTTCAGCCACGTCAGTGCAGAAGGCTGAGCGTGGAGGCGAGGTTGATCTAGCACCCCATCCCAGGACTCGATCCTCATCAGCCAACGAGGCCACCAAACCAGTTTCTGTGCTGCAGCGTGGCTCAAGTGCCCGCTATGGCACACAGTCATCGAGCCAAAGCCAGCACGTGCCTTCTCCGGGCAGCATATCCGCTCCTCCACAGTCAGCCGGTGAGTTGGGCTCTTTGTGCGAGGCTGGCGGAGGGAAATGAAAGCGATGAAAAACGCCAGACCGGATTGGATAATGATGTGTCCTCTGGCACAGTATATATTTACATTGTCATTACATGAAGCCTATAAGTTGAGCTTTGATGCATGCTGTCATAATGGCATAAGGGATGGGAATCCATGCATTTTTGGGACTTTTTTTTATTCTAAATATATTTCATCAAAATTGTTTATAAACTAAAATTTACCCATCATTTTTACCACAAAAACCTTCTGAAACTTGGATGATCTTCTCATGTCCTGGAGCTTACGCATTTAACCTAAATGTTCTCTATAGCATGTTGTGAATTGGGAGCCCTCTTTATCTTTCAGCAAGTATTTTTGTGGATGAATTTGCGCTTTTGACATTTGCTACATTAATTGCCCATACGATGATGAAGCTCTACACATCTCAGTGTTTTCTTGCTGTCAGTTACAATACACCTAGTCCTTGAATAATGCTGACTCAATTAGTGCTGTTTCGCATTAACGCTGTCAAAAATTTAATACCATTTCGTTGTTATTAACGCTCTCTCGCTCCACATTAGCGCTCTCCATAACTACTGCTGCATTTGAAAATTTCACTGCGATCGCTGTACCCGATACGGAAGGTATTAGAAACTGCAGTTGCTAGATCCGTGTTGTACCACGTTTGACCACTTACGAACATTAAAAATTACAAAATATTTGGACAAATCTGATAAAATCGTCCGTAAAGTGAGCAAAATTAAAAGTTAGTATTCCTGTTATTCGTATTCATTCGCATTTTCATTTTTATTACATGTATAACTGAACGACTTTATAGCCTCACAGCTACACCCTTCTAACCGCAGTACATCCGATAGTTTTGCTATTTACAAAATAACTTGTCATACAACTAACTTGTCGTTCTTTTTTCCAACGAATGATTAGGCAATGAAGCGTCTTCGCACAATTTTCGTGCAGTTTGGACTATGCCTATGAAGCTTCATAGCACATTTTTCTATATTATTTCCTAAATGGAGAACTCGTAACTTTAGCGTGAGCGGTGTATAGTCATCAATAATATTGATTTTTGCATACACTAAGGAAGTGAGCGTCTTGTGCGATCATTTGCACCGGATATTGAAGACAGTGAAAATAAGATTCTCTCACGGATGCTATGCGATGGATGCATATTATGTATTTTGTACAAATACTGATATACCCGTTAATCTTGCGAAATAATGATCGTTATTCTCCCTTGGGTTCATCTTATTTGTGCGTGGTTATTTCCGATACAATGGAGGTTATAGAAGAGTCCAGTTACCTCCTAAATAGTTACCTCCTTTTAAAAGTAGATTATACATGCAAGCCACGCACTTCAACGGTGAAGGCGATATAACTCCTTTTACACTTCATCGGCTACTAATGATGCTAACAATACAAATAAATAATTTTAATTTTCCACTCAACTACACGGAAGCTTCACTTGTGGCTCTACATATTCAGATTATGTTGCATAGTCTTCATTCATTAAAAGATTCGATATTGAACTAAAATTTGGGATATTTTTTGTTATCGTTTTCCCTCTGCTTTCGATCAAGCAAGGAGATTTTCGTCTGAGCATTGCAGCTCCAGGTCAGGCCACGCACCAGGCCGGAATCAGCTGTCCATTCCTCCTTTCCCCGGCATTGCGGGGGTTACTCAATTCACCCTCTCACAAAAAAGAACCACGCGACCCATGGTCTCGGAGTATTGTGCCTCACTTGTGAGGTTGATCTACCTGGGAGCCAAGGCCAAGGGATGTGTGCGAGGAATATACATTGAATGAATCATCGGTTTACGCGAATAGTCACATCTTATCTTCCTCCTCCCTTACGTCAACCGGCTGCGTCAGCGGAGAGGGAGGACATGCCTTTGGAGAGTGGGGGGCTTTTACTTAAAGGGCCCAAGAGTTGGCATGGGGGACCAGCAGAGTCAGCGTGGGACATCACATCCTGACCTATTGTTGTGTGGGTGGGATGGAGGGGCTCTCGAAGGGGCCTGATCTCCTGGAGGGCCGGAACTGGTGCTTTGGTGTGAAGGTGATGGCTCGTGCCCACCCGTGGGGAGGGGGGACATGGAGGGTCACTTGAGGGGGAAATATGACCAGTATGGGAGAGAAGTGAAGCGTTTGATAGGTTTGCCTGAAGTGAGAAAGAAGTTGATGAAGGAGAAAAGTAAGCCGAGGTTTTGGAACAATGGAGATGAAAATCTGGGTGAATTTTCCTGGTGGGGAAAAAGAATATGGGAATGTGCGGGCATTTCCATTTTGAATTTTCTAAATTTCCGATCCATTCGGGCAGATTCTTTATCAATCTGCAGGAATGCAAATGAGCTCTCTTTTAGAATATTTTTTCAATCCCTGGGTTGGAGCGAAAGGGAAGAAAGGTACACTATTTTCTGATACAAATATATATATGGGTGCTTGAGTATTTTTTCTCTTTGATTATGCATGTGCCCAGAACTAGACATACTTTAGAATTAATGTGTGTCAAAGTAATTGGTCGTGTAAACCAGGGGAACTCATATTTCATAAGGAATTTCCACCAGGTGAAGCCGGAGACTTTGTCTTATATACATAGCCTTAAATGAATGAGATGTTGAATTGAGAGTTTTGTGAAGTGCATATCTGACAGACGGTTTGTTGATGATAGTGTCATCGATGGAATTAGAGAATATCTACACGTCATTTACATATTTACCTTGGTCAGTGTTGAACCAAACATTATGGTGAACATGGTCTTAGTGTGTGTCTGATGCACAGTGCTGATTACTTTACATCTCTCTGGCAGCGGCATTGGCCTTTGCTTGATAATTTTGTGGATGTCACGTACGTGTATAGTTGGCTCACACAGGGGGAGAATGCGTTGTGCCATTTTGTTGTGTGTGTGTCATGTAGTTAGTTTGTTCAGTGTGTCTGTGTGTGTGCCGGAATACTAGTTGTGTGTGGTGGAAAGATGTTATGGCATAAAAAGCCATCCTTTTGGTGAAACTGATGTCTTTCATACTGGTGCAGCAGGATATTCCAAACTTTGCTGATGGGTTAAAATCTTCATGGAGTTAAAGTATTCATCTGTCGCAGATCCATAGTTTCAAGGAGGATCAAAAGTGATCATTCAGATGCAACCGTAAGAATTATTCCATGTTTTGGAGCGTTCCTCTGGAGTTTGCTTATTAACTTCCTTAGGCACAGCATCCCATAGGGTGATACTTCTCCTGTTTAAAGATTTTTCCCAAGATGGCTTGGTTTTTCCTTAGAAGACTGCTCCTCATTTGAGAGGCTGAGGGAAACTCGACTAATTCAACCTCTCATGATATGTGTGATGGTTATTCTTGGGTCTTTGGTGAGTGTAATCCCCTGAGGAAACAAGACGTGTGGAATGATATTCGTATGGTCAAAACCTCATTGGACAGCACATATATTAGAAAAACGTCAGTTATCATCCTTTACACCAATCATTATAAAATATGAAGTTTTTAGATATACCTTTAAACTATTCTGTCTCTCTGTGATGCACACGCTGGACTCTCGTTTGCATGTTTTTGAAGGAGAACCAAATATTCTGGATGTGGTAACCAGAAAAGGGAACAAAACAAGGTGGGCCCTTCTAGGAAAGATACCATTGTACCGTGGGTTTCTGAGCTTTCTGAGGTTGGGAATTTTGGGATCCATCCTCATTTTAGCTCATTCTGTAGAAAGCTGGTGATAACCACGTGAAAAAGTTTCATATCCACAATTCTATGAAAAATATGTACATTGCTCCTCTCAAGAGAATATGTATGATGATGCCTTGAATTGATGTGCTCTCCATGAATATGAACTCGTGACCATAATGATCAATAATGTGCATTTGGTGTATAAATGCATCATTTAAACTCCCAAATGTACTGTTTGGTGTATAGATTCACAAAGCATAGTTGGAAAATCCACCTAGAGATTTTGTTTATCCTCTTTAATTCTGATACACAGTAAAGTCCCTTGTTTGCCCATCCCAATGGGACCCGAGATGAAAATAAGTGCACATTGTGGGGAAATGAATTGTCGGAAAAGGACAATTGTCACTTCTCCGTGAACACATCCTACCTACTGGAGTGTGAGTAAAAGTGACTAATGAACTGAATAAGAGGTGTGTCATTATTTATTTCTTCAACTAGCTCTCCTCATTTATTCCATCTCGGGCGAACAAAGAGACAAAATATCATTGCAAAGCTGGATTGATGGAATTTGCGTTCTGGAGTAATTGTGGAAAACTTTGAAAATGCATTAGAATATGAGTGCTACCTCGCTGCTTGACTAGAGTCCTTACAAGGTTTTAATAGAGCACTCTGCTGAAATAATGTGCTGATTTGGCTCGGAGAGAAATGAAAAGTAAGCAATTTTTTCACGATTGTATGATTCGAACGAAGGCTGCCACCATCATCACGGATTCACACGTGATTCCCTTCCCTCTGAATGTGTTTACAAATTGGCTGCATTTCCAACTGTCAGCTGCGCTGTTATCTTGAAAAGAAAAAAATATTTATTAACAACGTCTTGCCTGAAAATGCCATTGCTCTTGCTAGTGAAAATATTCTTCACGCTTCCGCAACTGTCGATTCTTGAGTTTTATTTTAACCGTGGGTTTAGGTAAAATTCAAAGTTTGTTTTCACTGTGAAATTTTTTTCTCTTGCGGCCTACGTGTGTGGAAATCATGTGTAAAACTTGGTGAATTTTGGCCTTTTTTCAATGTCAATTGCTGTAAAACCAGAACCTATTTGTAAAATTTACACGGTCAATACATTGATCAGAGTGTATTATCAAGAGTTCATTTTGCACTACTGGGCTACAATTATGTAAATCACAAACCTTTGCATCACATTTTTCGACCTCTAAGAGGAGGAGGAAAACATTGGTAAAAATAGGAACTTGGAACGTAAGGACCATGATGAGGGCCGGGAAGCTTGAAAATATTAAGCAGGAAATGGAAAAAGGAAAAATAGATGCTTTGGGATTGTGCGAGGTTAGATGGAAGGATAGCGGGGACTATTGGAGTGATGACTACAGGGTGATCTATAGTGGGGGAGATGAGAGTCAACGGGGTAGGCATGGTACTGAACACAAAGTTGGGACTGAGGGTGGTAAACATTGAACAGGTGAACGACAGGATACTAGTGGTAGAAATAAAAGCACGCCCGACGAATTTCGTACTGGTCCAGGTATACATGCCTACGAGCAACCATAGGGAGGAAGAGGTGGAAGAGGTGTACGAGCAAGTAGAAGAAATAATTAGAGAAGTGCCGGGGAAGAAAAACCTGATAGTGATGGGTGACTGGAATGCAGTGGTGGGAGAAGGGAGGGACGGATTAGAAGTGGGAGGGTTTGGGCTAGGAAGAAGAAATGATCGCGGGGAAAAGGCAGTTGAATTTTGTAGAAGAAATAAATTAGTAGTGACAAACACTTGGTTTAAACATCACCCCAGGCGTAGGTACACATGGAAAATGCCAGGTGACACTGGGAGATACCAAATTGATTATATAATGGTGAGGCAGAGATTTAGGAACAGTGTAAAAAACTCTCGTAGCTATCCAGGGGCGGATGCGGACTCGGATCATAACTTGGTGATGATGAAGTGTGAAGTTAGATTCAAAAGGCTTTGTAAAGGTAGGAAGATAAAGAGGTGGAACCTTGAAGCATTGAAAGGGTTGAAAAAGAGGGAATACCAAGAGCTAGTAGAAAAGAACATAGGTGAAGAGAAGCGGAGGGGAACCATAGAGAAGAGATGGGAGGTTATAAAAACAGGCATCGCAAGAGCGGCAGAGAAAACAATAGGAACGGTGGAAAAGAAGAGGGTTAAGAAGCAGTGGGTTACAGAAGAAATGATAGAGAAAATGGAGGAGAGAAGGATATGGAAAAACGTGAACACCGACGTAGGCAAGAGGAAGTACATGGAATTGAATAATAAACTCAGGCGAGTGACCAATCGGGCAAAAGAAAACTGGTGGAAGGGACAATGTGAGCGAGTGGAAAAGATGCAGGAGGAGGGGGAAGTGGGCGCTTTGTACGCCAAGGTGAAAATGTTATCGGGTGGTAAGAGAGGTCAAGCGATACCAAAGGTTAAGGACAAAACAGGAAAGATATTAATCGAACAGGAAGATATCCAAGAAAGGTGGAGAGAATACGTAGAGGAGCTATATGACAGCGAGAATAGACCCCTTAGCCTAGATCTAGAGGACGAAGGAACAATAGATAAAGATAACCTCGGACCAGAGTTACTTGAGAGTGAAATAGAGAGGGCACTAAGAGAGATGAAGGGTAGAAAAGCCGTGGGAACCGATAACCTACCTTCGGAGCTACTGAAGAATCTAGGTAGTAGGGGGAGAAAATCGTTTTTCGAACTTATTCGCAGGATCTACGAGGAAGGAGTATGGCCAGAGGATTTCGTGAAAACAGTATTAATACCTATCCCGAAGAAGAAGAAAGCGTCAGAATGCGAGGAGTATAGAACAATCAGTTTAATTTCGCACGCAGCAAAAGTGTTGCTTAGAATACTAAATAGAAGGTTGGAGAGCAGAGCAAAGTGCTATTTAGGCGATGACCAATTTGGGTTTAGGAAGGGGAGGGGAACCAGAGATGCGATTGCGGTAATGAGGACACTTATAGATAGAAACATAGAGCATAATCAGGATGTTTTCGCTTGTTTTGTAGATTTCGAAAAGGCGTTTGACAGAGTAAACTGGGAGAAACTAATGCAGATACTGGGGAAAATAGGAATAGACTGGCGTGATAGGAGACTCATCCGAAACTTATATATTGGGCAGAGGGCTCAGGTAAGGGTAGCGGACGGTGAATCAGGGTGGGCAGTTATAGGTCGCGGGGTACGGCAAGGGTGCCCGTTGTCGCCTTTACTTTTTAACATCTATGCTGAGGAAATGGTAAGAGAGGCATGGGATGAGCTAGACGTGGGAATGAAAGTAGGAGGCCAGTGGATAAAGTCGGTTACATTCGCAGACGACCAGGCGTTGGTGAGTCGGTCATCGAAAGGACTGCAAACTTTAGTAGATGCACTGGGAAAGCAGTGTGAGAAATACGGAATGAAGATAAATAATAGGAAAACAAAAGTAATGAGATTCTCTAGGACAAAGAAAGCGAAGCTGGTGATAAGTGTAGGAAGTCACAAACTGGAGCAAGTTGAACAATTTAATTACTTGGGTAGTACGCTAGAAGAAAGAGGACATAGTAGCAAAGACATTAGGAGGAGAATAGCGCTAGCGAAGGAAGCGTTCAATAATAGAAGGGAGCTGATGACGGGGACCTTAAGTAAGGATGTAAAAAAGAGGCTAGTAAAGAGCTTGATATGGAGTGTGGCGTTGTATGGGGCGGAAACGTGGACCTTGAGAAAGGAAGACGAAAATAGGCTGAAGGCTTTTGAGATGTGGGTGTGGAGGAGGATGGAGAAGGTGCGTTGGACGGAAAGGAAGACAAATGAGGAAGTGCTTGACATGGTGGGCGAGGAGAGGAAACTTATAGATGAGATTAGGGGAAGGCAGGGTAGGTGGCTGGAAGGGGTAATGAGGGACGATGGTTTGCTGAAGATCATGATAGAGGGAAGGATGTTGGGTAAGCGGGGAAGGGGAAGGAAGAGAATCGGTTTTATGGACGGGATGAAGAACGGTAGGACTTATGCTGAGATGAAGAATGAAATACAAGAGGTAGAAAGGGCACAGCAAGTGTAAGAGTTCGTTGGATATTCTCTGACTTTCATCACAACCTACCTCTAACCGGTAGATTACTGTAATGAATGAATGTATGTGCTCAAGTTTTTCCTCATAGCTCTCCCCACTTTTTCCCCACTCCATTGGCCCTCACCTCTGAAACGATCAAGTGTCATATCATCACTGGAGGGAGGGAGTGTAGAAGGCTAGCCGGGGCCTTTTGTTATTGCAAGATCAGGTGGGGAGAAGGCTGAAGGAGGGTCTTAGCCAGAGATTCATCATCTTTTTTAGGTTGGGTAAACAAACTGTTCCTCTGGAGACCACGGCTCCAGGCATGGTTTTCAGTCTCAAAGATTTCTTTGGAGCTTGAGGTGGAAGAAGGAAATTGCTTTGGATTTTATAGCGTGTGTGTTTCAAATCCTCTAACCTGGCATTTCTCTCCTTGGCTAATGGCTTATGTAATTAAAAAATGTTTATTTAACGGTATATATTTAGGTGACACAAGCACTGAGTTGTTTACATGTGTTTCTATCACAAAACATGTCGATAATCATATTTTGCAATACAATTAACCCGCAAAGAATGTTTAATCAACCAGATGATAATTGAAAGCCAATTTTCCCAATGCATACTAAACTAAAGAGTTTTTGGGGTGATCTGGTGATAGATATTCTGGAAGATACAAAGTGGAATCCCTGCGACTGATTGTTAGTCGTGTTACTCTGCCTGTGCATATTATGATTGCTTAGAGTATTACTCGAACACAATTGTAATTTTTCTTCAGTGGTTCGATTAGGGCTTTCTTATGCACGATCATTTTGTCTTTTTTTCATCGTATTAGGTTTTCGCAATGGATTTTTATAGAAGTATTTTCACTTTTGGCTGCATTGAATTACTGCAGAAAATATGGTTTCCTTTGTATTGTACAAGTACATTCGCCATATATTTAGGAATATTCGAGTTATCATGTGTTTCATGCAGCTTGTTGTTTTTACTTATCATTGAAAAATGACGTTTATGCATGAGAAGTTGTAAGGCACACTTAAAAATCAATTTGGTGAAGTTTGCCATTACAAGCACTGATAAATGCACATTTTCATTCATATGAAAATAAAAGACGTAGGTGGAAGAATAACAAAGGCTAATGTTTGTTCAAATGTGCCAAGTGGTTGAATAGGTAGGGCATAAAAATAGATTTCCTTGGATAGTGTCGATAGCGGATGTTTGAACATCTCAAGACATTTTAGGATTGAGCTCCAATGGAGTGCTCTCCCAGAAGATTAAAAGAAGATGACAAGTTGAGATGGAAGAGAAACTGAAGAAAGAAACTCCCTCCCGACGTTGTGAAGCCTCGGTTTTTGTGAAGTGTTAAATATTCTGAAAAGCGATAATTGGTGTGTGTAAATTTGGACTACATAGAGTTTTTATGTTTTATACATACGTACTTCTTATTTTTTGTTCTCTCATAAGCCTCTAAGGGGTGAATTGGTGGTTAGTTGAGATGAGCAACACTAGTATGGACACTTAAGATAGTCATTTGTTTGTCAAATCTACGCAGTTATGAGGGTAGCCGTGCTACACGTCGCCCTCTCTTTCTCGCTCAATCAAAGGTACGTAATTGGAGGAGGGACTCGGCCCATTTCCATGAAAACCCTTCACAGGTCATTACTTGTGACCTTCTCCATATCTTCAGCCTAACATATTGTCGTGACCCAGGTTGGGTCGACTTGTTTTTAGGGGTCGTGACTCAGATTTTTCAGGGGTCAAACCTTGGAAACCAATCAGAAAGAACTCACTCTTTATTCCTTAGGTAAAATCCATTTATTGTCATTTAATACATGTTAGGTTATGCTTACTCCATGCCGTACATCTTGAGGGTGAGATTGGCGTTGTCGATGGGAAGAAGAAGAGCTGGTCCCCTAAACGGCGTCTTAGGTACACGGGCGTGGTCGTCGATCAGATGAATCAGCAGAGGTGCGATGCGCAAGAGGTCTATCAGTGAGTCGAGCGTCGAACACAGAGAGAGCGAGCTTCCGCCCGAAAAGGGTTTATATATGTTAACCCTCCCTTAATCCCCTCCTTCTTTCCAGAAGGTTCTGGGGCTTTGTCTATGGCAAACCTAACCTTATTTGGTCAAGAAAGAGAACCTCGGGAAAATTCCCATGCTCAGTACGTAGTTAGTTGTTTACGAGAATTATATTCTCGAGTGACAAGAAGTATGAGCGGCCGGACGGAACCTGTGGTTTTAATGAGGAAAAACGCCTTGAGGTGGTATCGAGGTGGGGTCACCTCGGCGATGGAAGAGTTTTAGCTAGAGATCTCCTTAAATGGTGACTTTTATTGTGAAGTCGTGAATATGTAAGAAATGGAGATCCCGCATCTATGCCCAGTGAAATGCCGAAAAGAGGAATTTGGCCCGATGTCATTAATTTCATCTACATCTACATCTACATATTACCCCGCAAGCCGCCTCAATAGGCGTGTGGCGGGGGGTGTTAGGACACCAGCCGTTTAAAGATAAAAAGGAAACGCTCTAATGAAATTACGCCTAGCATTTATTGAAGTCCCTTATTGTTCGAGGGAAAAACGAATTCCCATACCTATCCGTTCGGCAAAATATCTCTCTTAATTTATCGTTTCTGTCGGACCTGGAAATATAGTGGGGTTCTAATATGATGTTCTCCGTGTCGCTCTGAAAGATATCTATTCTCAATTGTTCAAGCAATCTAAGCCTAGCGCGTAGCCTCCGAGTCTCTAGCGGTTCCCAGCCTAATTCGTTTAACATCTGTGTAACGCTGTCAGTACGCCCGTAGCAGTTTTTGACGAATCGCGCAGCTTTCCTTTGTATTTTATTAAGTTCCCGGACTAAGTCTTTCTGCACCGGATCCCATATGCTCGCTGCATATTCAAGGTGTGGCCGGACGAGTGCGAAATAGCACCTCTCTTTTACTTTTTCATCCGAAAATCTTCCCACAATACGCTTGACGAATCCTAGCTTCTTCAGAGCTCTGCCACAAATATTTCTTATATGTGCTCCCCACGATAGGTCCGAAGTTATCGTAACTCCTAGATACTTCACTTCATCTGTCGCCTTTATGTTAACACCATCCACAGCATATACATGGGAATAGTTGGACGACCTCAGCAAGAATTGTACCGCCGTGCATTTGCTTAGATTAAGTTCGAGTCCCCACTCTTGGCTCCACTCATGAACGTTGTTTAAATCCGATGATAAGGTTTCAAAGTCAGAGTGATCACTAATTTCACGATAGATGACAGCGTCGTCGGCAAATAAACGTATTTTACTGCTAATTCGAGAGCATAGATCATTTATGTATATAATGAACAAAAGGGGTCCGATCATGCTTCCTTGCGGGACACCTGATGTCACTTTAACGACATCAGAGCTAATTCCGTCAAGAACTACCTTTTGCTTACGATCACTCAGAAAGTCGCGTATCCAGTTTACTACTGTTTCGTTTAGGCCGCATGACTGTAATTTGTATAAAAGTTTGTTATGAGGTACCGTGTCGAAAGCTTTCTTAAAATCTAGAAATAATGCGTCAACTTGTCTTTTCGATTCACCAGATTTGAGAACGTCATGAAGAAAGAGCGCGAGTTGTGTTTCACATGATCTACCTTTCTGGAAGCCGTGCTGAGAGCCATGGAGGACGTTACGACTGTCCAGGAACGTCATGATATTGCTAACGACGATATGTTCGAGTATCTTGCCTATAATCGACGTTAATGAAATTGGTCGATAGTTCCCTGGGTCGTGTCTGTTTCCCTTTTTGAATATCGGTGTAACGTTTGCAATTTTCCAGTCTAATGGTATCTTTCCTTCAGACAATGACTTCTTGAATATTATGTCTATGAACGGTGCGATCTGTGGTGCCAACTCCTTGAGGACACGCGCGGGTATTCCCTCTGGACCCGGAGATTTACTATTTTTTATCGACTGCAGCTGTTTAGTTATCCCATCACGTTGAATAGTGATTTCTTTCATCGGTTCCTCAGTGAATTGTATTTCAAAATTACATGCAGTATCGTCTGTGGTGAATACACTTTTGAAGTGGGAATTTAACGTGTTAGCTTTGTCAATATTTTCGGTGACAAGTTTGCCATCTTTATCAAATAACGAATCTACGGTTGAAGATTTTCCCTGAAGCTCTCTCGCATATGACCAAAATGATTTCGGATTTTCTTCGAGTAATTCACCAAGTACTTTTTTCTTGAAATTTAGCAATGCAGAACGCATTGATTTCTTAGTTTTTGAGCGTTGCGCAGCGTAACTTTCTTTTGCTTCAAGTTCCTTCGATTTGTCACCTACCGTAGTGAACTTTTTAAACAAGTTGTACAATTTTCTCTGTCTCTTAAGGTCCCTCCTAACATCGTTGTTATACCAGCGAGGTTCTTTACTGTCGCATTTCAATTTTTGCGGAATATATTCGTTGATTCCCCGTCATAGAATTTTTAAGAAATATTTCCATGATTCATCAGTGCTTTTATCCTCAGTTTTAGCTACGAAATCCGTGTACGAATCATTAAGCATCTCGCCAAATTTGATGAAGTTGCATTTATCAAATAAATAAATATTGCGTTTCGGTTTTACAGCTGACTCTACTTCAATTTAAGGTGGGTGGCGCGGTTCGTTGTGGGAAACAACGAAACGTGGCCCACCGAAAATCAGCGATGCGTAAAAGGTCGCGATGTTGAAATGTCGGGACACGACAATATGAACTTGGGAGGAGCTATTGTTTTGTTACAATTACTAATGGTTTGATGACAAATGGGGCGTGATTCAGCATATTTCCAAAATCCCCTTCTGTTCAGGGTACATATAAAATGGGCCCACGCTTTACGATCGGTTCACTTTACGATGGATTCACTTAACGATCTTCATGCTAGAAATTTTGAAGTATGTATTTTAGGCACTGATTTTGCACACTCCCTTTAAAATTTCCCATTTAGGCGATCTTTTACTTTTGCTTCTCACTCGGCATTCTAAGCCTTATTTATTGACCCTTATAATGCCAGCGGGCCGATATATCGGCCCACATTCGGTTAGTGAAAACTGCCACAGGCCGATTTGTCGGCCCAACTATAAATACCCGAATATAATGGCCTTCCTTTAAAAACCTGAAGAGAGCCTTGGCATTCTTTGCACATCGTATCAGAAATGTGCAGTAAAAGAGTTAATGAACTGATTTTTTATCATATCATCACTTACGTATTCAATGATACGTGTTATTTATCATGAGCTCTTTGCGTGATTAGAGCAAATCCAGCAAATGTTGCTGTGGTTATCGCTGCCACCAAAATGCGCCATTGAGATAATGCAACATTAATTACGCAGTTAGGATCACATCTATGATAATTCAAATTAAGACTTTCATTAGCCAATATAGAGAATCATTTTGTTTACCAACTTGTAAAAATACGAGAACTTCCACCAAACAGTAAATTATTGTTTGAGCGCATTACCTACCAACGAAGTGATATGATTCCTTAATAGATACAACTGGCACGAGATAATGAATCACATCAATGAAACAAGTTGAATTATAGTCTCATGAACGTCACTCCCAGGTTTATAATCGAACTCTCTGTAAGGGATTTGCAAGGAAGACAATCTTTTGCATGGAACCCACTGACCTCCACCTGACGTTACGCTGAATAGACTGCCTGATCCTCGAAGTGGAAGATGAGGAGAATCGAGAATGTCAACGCTCACTTGCCTAGCCACACTGTCATCAAACCCATGGAAAGCACGTATGTATTTCAGCTGCAACGTGGCCCTCTTCAACCTGAAGATAAAACACACTCAATAAACTACTTGAGGATTAAGCGTCCATTGACATGATGGGGAAATGTGCGAGGGGGAGAGCAATAATGTCGAACAAATGTCTTTGGGAACAACAAATGTGTGAAATATGCAAAAGTTGAAGTTGAATGTGAAGTGAAGAACAACCAAAAGAGTGCAGAGCAGCACTGGCCGATAACAGTTGGGGCAAGATGCCACTGCTTCACTGCCAGGGGAGCGGGTGCCCAAACAGGGCACAGCGCCCAAGGATGGCAGTACGGTATATTTTTTGTATCAGCAAATGATCATACCATAATGTGGCACCATACTAATTAAAAGTTTATTGTACCGTAATGACACAAAAAATATCATTCTCTAATATCAGACATCAGCATTTAGGAGAAAATTCTTTGACCGTAAGGAAGCACATTATGAATGAAGTTTTTTAAATTAAATAATTAATAAAATATTGACTTGTGTTGGTAGCAAGTTGTGTGATAATTTTTTGCGACATTGCTACTTTATTGGGTAGAGCACAGTCTATGACTCCTCTGATTGCAGAGATCATTCTCCTGATGGCCTCTTGCGACTTGCAATTATTCGAACTGTGAGATTTGGAAAGGCACAAAACGGGTATGAGAAAGGTTGGAAAAATTATACATATCATAATTTTGTGCCATATCGTTGCTGAAAGTATTATGTACTGCAATTTTGTGCAATACATCTGCCCAAAGTAATATTATAATATGCCATAATTTCGTGTCATAATGTACTGTACTACTACCCCAGATGGTCCCCTCCTCCTCGGTGCCTCCCTCGGAACCCTTTGGTGTTCACCCTTTGTGTCTCCCTGAAGCCCTCCCCCACCCACCCTGCTCAAGTCTCTCCCCCCTGTCACTTTTTAATCCTAGTTTACGATTGGTGTCAACATTAGAAGTGGTCACACGTACGTCATTGGATTACTACTGTCATTGGGATGTCAAGCGGAACTTGTGTCTGCAATCGTCATTCATTAAAAAAAAATATTTTGCTGCTGTGCACATTCATATGCACATTGAAATACGTGCAAATGAAAATGTGAAAAGAGGATACTCTGTTATTTGATGTCTTTTTGGGTTACGATCTACAAGGGCTGTCCAGAAAGTTTGTTTTGAAACAAAAAAAACTCAGGAGAAAGAAAAAAATGTATTTTACAGTGAAACCTCTACCTAACGAACTCCCGATAAACGAAGAACTCCGATGAACGAACAAATGCTATTGGTCCTGCCAAATTCCTATTTAAATGCATTGGTAAATACCTCTAATGAACGAACTCCTGCTCTACGAAAACTCCCGATAAACGAAATGAAAGATTAGCCCTGTATTATAATATTTACCTCTTCATAACGTATTTAAAAAAAAAGGCTAATTTTGAATACGTTGTGAGTTTCTTGCCGTTTTTGCTGCTTTGAAAGTGACTAGGACCAATCAGAGACTCCGTACAAACAAGCCAATCAGAAAGGTCCTTGTTGTTTTTCCAGTTAATTGCATTTCCGGTATTTTGCGTCAGTTTAGCGGCGTGGTTAGTGATTTGGCCGGCGTTCTTGAGTTTTACTGCGGTTCATCATCGTGAGTTTATAATTTCAATCTTTCCGAGTGAAAACTGGTTGCTCTCGAGTGTTACTGCGGTTCAATTTCGTGAGATTGGGATGCAGAATTGGGACTGTCCAAGTGTTAAAAATATTTTTGGTTGGTAATGAAAAGAATGGAACTTATAGGTTGGCAGCGCAAGTCACGCGAAGTGATTTTCATTTCTTCTTTTGTGAACTGGATTGTAATTTGAAATTGTGACAAAAGTGTTGTACCAAAATGACCTGGTCACGTGGATAAAATCTCGTTAAAGTTAACCGGACGTTTTTTTTCTTTCGCTAAAACTACGGACCTCAACACCAAGAACATACCAATCAGCTGGTAGAATACTTAAATGAATAATTACAATCTTTGCGAGTGAAGGCTGGTTTTTCAGTAAGTGTCAATTATTACGTCTGGTTTTCTACTTATTTTCAAGGTAAGTTCGTAATTTATTCTCCACGCTTTTGCAAAAATTGTTATCCATTCTGGATTTATAAAATGTCAAATGTTGACTTTCATATCGCGGGCTCGAAAATTTCTTTAGTATATTTGAAACACATCTACTGCAATGAAATCTCGTTCAGTGGTCATTTACGTTGTGCGCATTCCTAAATATTTTTATTGCTGTAATAACATGCATTTTAAAGCATTTTTTTTTAATTCGAACGTTTCAAATGTGATAATTGTTTTTTTCGCTCGCCGCCATCTTGAAAATAATTCTCGAAAAAAAGTAGCTGGCGGAACGAAAACCAAAATATATCGTGCTGTATTTACAGAGCAGTTCTCAAAAACCTTGAATGCACCGCGGATGTGACCGTGTTAAGGTGAAAGTGGCGGCATAAGAAACTACTATCATTAATTCTAGCGTGTTTGAGATGCATTGGGCGGGAGGTTAAGGCCAGGTTACGATTGGCGTCAACGCCTACTTCACCCTCGAGCTGAATACACAGGTTCCAACCCACTACTACAATTATCACAGCAATTACGAGTTGATAATACTCGTACTCGTCCATGTTCTCGCTCTGTTGTACATAGTAAACAAATCAACACGTGTTGGCGATCGGCTGCATGTAAACATCTGCATCCAAGCAAAGATGAATGAAGGCGACCAATGTTTACCGACGCACATTCTAGCTGACGGCGATCGTAACAGGATGGCGTCAACGCGAAAACAATTCATGGTTAAAGTTTGACGTTCATGCCAACTATAAATCGGCCTTTAGAAATCGCAGTAAATGGTATAACTAGCAGGACTTGCTGAAAGACCTGTTCGTTGTTATTCCACGGTTTTTTATTAGGCATGGGAGCAGTAAGTATAAAAGTATGCGATCCTCTGTGGAAATGTTACCTTTAATTGAGTTCTGCAAACCACATTCCCTGAAATTCAAGGTACATACATACGAGAAGTGGATTATTTACGTTGCCCCTGGAGTGATGCAACGTGCAAAACACCTCCGACGAACGAACTCCCGATGAACGAACTGGAAATTTTTCGGTCCCTTGAATTTCGCTAAGTAGAGGTTATACTGTATATACATTTGAAAGGCACAAACTCAAACTATCTTGGTACTTAGTTGCCGTAAAAAGTGAGGCACTTTCACAATATCTCTGTAAGTTCAATGTAGAGCCAGGTTCAAGAAAATCAGCACCCTCCCTGTCCCAAAAAATGGTAGCCATGTTCTTTCTCGCTGACAATGTTTTGCGGACATTTCCTTGGCTTGACATGTTTCACCCATGGCCCACCATCTTTGTCGTAGGCCTCGAGGAATATCAACAGCCAAGCACTGTTTTTTGTGGTCTTCTGTCAAGGTTTTCGGCCCCCACATGGCTTAATAATTGTGGTAGCCTAGCTTTTTCGCGTCAGTTTCTTGCAACAAACTTCGTGTAATTTGAGAAAAACAAAGCGGGAGCTCCATAATTGTGAAGCAGGGGTTTTCTCAAATCTTTTTGTTGATTTTCATTGCCATTTCATCCGTCACACGAGGCTAGGCCGACCACTGCGGTCCTCCTCATGCGGACATTGGTCAGTGGCCATTTTTAAACAAAGTGCACCACTGTCTCACTCTCTGCCTTCACTCATTATTCCGTCCCCATACACTTCACAAAGTTGCCGATGAATTTCAATTGGTTTTTTGTTTCAACAAAAACCGATTCACTGAACACACCTCACAACTGGCGGGATATTCTATTGCAGCAGACATTTAAAAAATTCATAGTGAGCAAATAGAAGCAGGAAAGTCCTCTCACTTCCACAATTAAATGCCTGCTGAGCGTGGTACTCTCTGACAACTTGAAGGTGGCTCTAAACCTGCTGACCACCATGCCAGAACGTAAGGTACTTTCAGGACAGCCCTCATACATGTGATCATAGTGGAAGGAAATAATTACTCTGCATTAATCATTAGTATAAGTCCCTTATTAGTGGGGCATGTTTGTCATGGTATCGCGATAAGTTCTCAAAGATAAGTCTGGGAAATGAATGACTATGGTATTCAAGGCACGCTCTGCGGATGCACTGGAGTTAACTGTCAGCATGAAAATCTGGACTGATTGAACTTTAAAGTTGACTGTTGATGGTGGATGTATTCACACGATCATAATTGCTTCTGTGAACACTACTGAACTTGCTGTTGAAGTTGACATGTTGAATCCAGTCGTAAATGAGAGCCTCTCTTTACTTCCTCCCTCTTTATGCTAAGCATGTGCCACACCCCCCCTCTCTTCTTCCCCCTCCTGATTGTTGTTGTTCCTCTCTCTCTCTCTCTCTCGTCCATCGCCTCCCGACATCGCCGTCATGCCCCCCACCACTCCTCACCACTCTCAGGTTGGAGGCCACAGCCCCACCATCACCACCACCCCCACCACCACCTCCCACCACAGCAGTCTTTGCCATCGTCGGGGCAGCAGAGGCTAGGTGGGTGGGCGGGGGGTGCTCAGCAGAGGGGTGGACAGCACCATCACTACTGCCAGCAGCAGCAGCAACAGGGTTCAGCGGCCTCCAATTCACCCTCTCAGAGGCGCCATTCCGTGTCAGGTATTGGTTTGTGATGACTGATTTGACCGGCCTCCAATCTTCCTGCACGCGCGAGGTGCTGTCTGTCACCCACCCACCCCCTCATCTCACTCTTACCCAACTCACAGGGCACTTTAGTCGAAATGGCCGCACCCTCTGAAATGGGGTTGTTTTAGTGGAAGATTCCTTGCATTTTTTGGGGATTTGGTTGCGGTGGTGGGGCCACTTTTATTTTTGCTTTTGTGTGTTTAGTTTTTGAGCTAGCGAATGTGACCTCAGAGAACTTTGTTTTAAGGTGTTGAGGAAGGTTTTGGTGGTGTGGTTGTGTGTGGTTTGGTGTCGTCTTCATTTGAAGCTGCTAATTATCACCGCCTTCTTTCCTTCCAGGTTGTAACTACCTGACCCTTAATTAATAATGCTTCTCCCAAAAGTACATTAATTTAGTTTAGAGTCAATTAACAATGCCACGTGTGTTGGTTAAGGAATGCAGTGAATATGAATATTCTTGGAGCAAATTATCCAATAATGGTAATGCCTATGGCATTTGGTTTTCTTTCTTTCGTTGGCAATTGTATTTAATGTGAGATAGCTGATATGTTGCTACCCTATCCAAAGTTGTGACAAGTTCTTGAGCTGTAGTATAGGTTATGTAACAGTTAGGGAACAATTGGAGGATTATTTACATTGCTCCAGTAACAACTCCTGTATGAGAACATTTAAAAAATCATGTTAGGGGTTTTTAATTTATTGGGAAAAAATCATGTAAATGGAATAGTGGTTGTGGAGTAGATTATTGTAATATGTACTTGGTTACATACATTACTCATATACTGTGCAATTGTTGCTTTTTTATTTATTTTGCTCTTTGGTATCAGAGTACTAATTTTCAATTTCTGTTGATTAGTGTTGGGGCCTTTGAAGCTGTGAATTGAGTTGCTCGGAATTTATTTGTATGTGTTTTCCAGGACTTAAGAAGTGCTCGAAGCAAACAAAAGTGTTTATAAGGGGCAAATATCTGGAAAGCTTGAATTGAAATGCATGCTGCATGAAATCCTGAAATGTCCCTTATTCGCATAGGACAGTCCTGTTCAATAAAAACTTACCACCTCAGAGCCGAAAAATTTTTAAGTCCCGACTTGACACTGATGTGACAACGCAGCTGAACCACGCCCCCTTGAGGGAACTCCCACCCTCACGAAACTCAGGTGAAACTTTAATTTATATGTAATAGATCTAATACTTTATTATGGCTGGAAAATAATTTAAAGAAAATTATAGGAAATGTTTCAGCACCTAGTATAATCCAATCTCTTACAAAAATTAATTCGTCAGTCTCTGGCATTAAATGGTGGAACAGCATTTTTGTACTTAAATAAAACTGCAGTAGTTGTACTGTCCACTTAAATTTTAATGTATAATATTACACAACATGTGTTTCGACGTTTCTTAGGGCGCTATCATCAGGTCTAGGCAAGTTATGTCTCCAATGGGAATATTTATACATGAGCAAAGGAAAGAGGGGGGGGGGGGGGAATTCTTGACAAATGAAGGAGGTAGTAGTAAGGAAAGGGGGGGGGTACGGTTGAAGGTGAATAACTGGGGAGGGGGTGTTGTTACGAGACATGTGACCTTCCCGAGGATTCGGGAGTGTGGCCTATGGGAGGGGAGGGGTTCTTGTGAAATGTGGAGATAAGCAGAGGAAAGAGGAAGGGGGGGGAAGGGAGTACAGGCTTGGGTTGTCAGGTGGACAAGGATAGAATGGGGCAGTGAACATCAAATTCTACACAATTAAGAAGTTTGATTTTCTTCTTCTTTCTCTTGATAATCTTCCACTGTTCCAAGGTGTCCAGGCGTCGTCCCTTTTTCTCATAATGGAGGATCTTCACTGAACTGTGAACTTCACTGACAAGTGAATAGACGCGTCAGTAAAGGAAATAATCACCATTCGACGCGTGGTGCAAAACTAAACCATGCGAAGATGATGCACATGGTCCCACCGGTGTGAAACTTAATTCGAGTTTGGTTTTGTTCCGGGGCATTAGTTTAGTTTTGACCCGGAGTAGTTTCGACTCCGATTTTGTTTCGACCTGAGTTTAGCTCCTTGTGTTTCAATCCATTTTGTTTTGCCACTACATTTCACTCACAGCAATGAAACTATTGAAAATTTACTGATTTTGACTTTCATTTCATTTTGATTGCCATCCCTGCGTATACCTTCAAGTTGATCCAATTCATTTATAAGGGTCATTCCACTGTGACCCACATTACATATTGACCAGTTATTATATCTTTGTGTAAATATTTTAAATTGTAGCTATATATATCCCCTATTGTTTTGGTATATTTGTGAACTACACATCAAATGTGTTGTAAACATGTTAGCAAAATATCAGTTGGTAAACACAAAGAAGTATACAAATTAATTTCAGTACTCGACCCACATTAATCCAAAAAGACATGCATACATGAAGCTACTTAAAAATATTGTATTTCTCCCTCATACAGCTTAGAGAGTATGTATTACATTCCACTCCTGAGTAATTTAATATTCAAGATGTGATTATAAATAGCAATACTCCCACTTTCAATGCACTGCATGTAATTATAAATTGAACTTAGCGTGACCCACATTACATGGACAATGTGACCCACATTACATATCATGAAACTGACAATGACCCTTATAGTTAATAATTTACGGTGGTTGTAATTTATTATTTATTTGTTCCTTGAAGTAAAATATTTCATCTGCTCGTTTTGGCCATGGACCAGGCTGGAGTCCAGAGGACCCCAACAATTTTTTTATTTACACCATTTATTGCAAAACGTGAAATATAGGAGCGCACCTCAATGTAAATTCCTTTTCACATGTTAAGAAAATACCTCTGTGGATGACGCAGTCATTGACATGCTAGACACAATATAAAAAAATAATAAAAATGGTCTGGGGTCAATTGGACCCCAGTGTGTAGCAAATGGTAGTTTTTTAGGCATTGTTCTGTCTTCAATCTAAAAATTTAGTTGTGAAATTTATACAGAAACATTTCATGTGCAGATGGTGTAGAGTATCAGTATCGTAGTTCTCATACTGGTTTTTCACAATCATATTTATGTCTTACACTTACACGTTCGAAATCCAATGGAGATTATAGATTTTGATAATTGCAGAGGGGATTTGATGCACATTGTGCAAACCGCAACCCTTTTGGAGTTTGAGCCTGAGTAAGATGGGCAATAAACTGACGCCTCGGAGTGTACTAGGGAATTTCCAACGAGAGTCCTGGGAATTTCCAAGGAAACGAGAATCCTCAAAATTCCAAGAAGGAGCGGACACGGGAATTTCCCAGAAATAGAGGTTTGCGACTCGCAGCCCATCTACGTAAACAGCTGTAAAAAAAAGAGGATAAGGCACTTATTGTTTGCTCTAGCTCGAGGCATATAGTTTGCCTGCACACTTCTCTAGCAAATGGGCGCTACATTAGAATTTTTTCGTCGCGATTCAACATCGGGTGTGATGAAGATATTCGTCAAGCATTATTAGCGTTGGAGGAGGAGGCTGAGCAGGAAGTGATGGGAGGCGATTTGTCAGACAGTGATGTGGATTCCGTTCAGGAGCAATTGGAGTCTGATAGTGAGGAAGATGCTGCTGATGCAGACAGAGACAGTGAAAGTAACGGAGACACTGTTGAAGAAGAAAGACAAGCAGCCGCAAAACGACCAAGAGGCAGAAAGACAGTCTACGTGCGAGGAAGAGGCAGTTATAGCCGGCGTACTAAAGAGCCCGAAAGAAGTATTTACTATGTCCTACCTGATGTTGACCATCCTAACAGCCGTTTTACGGGAGTGAACTTATATCGCAAAAACATTTTTCTGCACATTCAACATATTGCACAGATGCCCCTTAAAAATTGGCATCTGCACATTCAACATATTGCACAGATGCCCCTTAAAAATTGGCTTCAAAGACTGCTTTCAAATACCGACAAAAATAGGGTAAATCATTTTCCTGCATCATTTTAAATATAGAGGAGCCTGCAATGCAGCAACAGGGACTCATTCAATGGAAGGTTCGATACACCTTTTGCCTCAGGGAAAGGGACAGAAAAACTCGACTCCTAAGCTAATAGTGCAGCGACGATGACCATGTACAACGAGCACAGGAGTACTCTGTGTACTACCTGCAATGGAGTGAATTATTAACTTTATGCAATATTTAAATTTAAATTGGCCACTATTATGAATTTAGCATAACAATTTCCACATGCTAACGCTACGCTACGTCACGTTTTCTACGCTAACCGGCGTAAAAAAATGTTAATGAACCTTGAAAAAGTAAACAGAAAATTTTAACTTTAAAATATCGTTTATTTCAAATGTTGTAATAACTGCTTGTTTGGTGAAAATAAAGCCGTTACATTTTTAAATGAATTTCAAAATGTCAAGCATAATATATTAAAAGTACTTCTCTGTACATTTAAAACATTAGCATCAATAAATAAAATTTAATTTCAGTAATTAACATCAGTTGTGCAATACATTAGAAGTTGCTCATTACTGATCTTCAGGCAATGGTTTTTGAGAGGCCTTTCATCGTTGCAGCACGTGAGAATATCCGTTCCAGAGCCAGTGTTGCGTTCCTTTTGTTTATCTCGTCATCATTCATTTTTGCAATAAAGATGGCAGTAGTTTTATTTGCTGCAGCAACAAATGTCTCTGCATTAGTCACAATTGATTTACGTTTTTTACCAGGTCCCAGACTTGCATTTTTACCACAGCACCTGCTCCTTCCCATGTGCTGTGGCAAAATAGTTCCAATTGATCAGGATATCATACTTTTGCTGCAAGGCATTAATGAGTGCAGAATTGAATTTGTTTTTTAATTGGAAAGTTGGACCATCGGACCAAATATTGAGTACTTTTATTGATGACGGCAAGGGTGCTTCAGAAAGTATCTTGTCAAAATAGGCCAACACTGTGTTCTTTGAGTGCATCAGGTTATCTGAGGCTATCACTATAGAATGCTGTTTCTGAGTGTGCTACAATGATGCTGTAAACAGACTAACTTGGTGTTGATGCCAATGGGCATTTTGAATTTTATCTTGTAATATAGCTGTAAACAGACTCAACAACTGTCCCTTCTTCTAAGATTTTTGAACGTTTCCATGTTCCTGATTTTCCCATTTATACCAGCTGGCAACTGAATTGTCTATCTTTTCTGACATAAAGGTGTTGTAGAATCCATTTCCATCCTTGCATATTTTACACTGATTGAGCCAACAGGTTTGAGTTGGATCTTCACACACAACCAAAGAAGGAAATTCATATGAATAACTAGGTAGACTTTTACAAGAATCATGGAGGTTTTCCAAAGCCTCTATTAAGCTTTCAGTAACTTTACAGAGACACACATTGCGAGGAAGCTTACTACTGAGCAAAACTTCTCTTGGACGCAATTGGGAAAACTTGCCTTTCCCTATTTTAATATTTGTTGCTTTTGAAGAAACAGAGCATGCGCATCAATAATAGAAAACATTAAATGTCTTGCTTTAAGTTTTGATTTGCTATTGACATATTTAACTGTTACATCCTTTCTTCCTTATGCCTGCCTGCTTACATCATCTCGTTTATAAAAATGCTGCATTGCTTGTAAATGTTCATCTGGGAGTGTTTTAGCATTGTGTTTATGTGGTGAATCACCAAAACCTGATGATATGATATCACATGATGCAAATTCTGTTATCAATTTCTTCACAACAGCTCTAGAGCGCCTAGGAGTGGGTGGAAGGACACGCTTTACTCTCGAAGTTGCCTTGCCTAAAGCACTCACATTTTTATATGCTGGACTGGCAGGCATTTCTAACGAAGCAACTACTTTGCTGATGGTTTTTCTTCATCTACATTCCGATACGGCTTTCCGTGATTTCTCCCACTTTTCTTTTAAAAGCTTAAGCTTTTCTTTTTTAAGCAGCTTCTGTTCTTCTTCCATACGTTTTTGCCTCTATTTCTTAATGCCATCTCACCTCTTTTTCTTATACTCTTTTCTTACCTCTGTCATATTCTCTATTCTTTTACGTTGTCTCTCTGCAGCAGTAAAAGCCACAATTCAAATATATTACCTGAAACAATAAAGGACGGTCTGTAACGTATATATACACGTAACACATAATCCAACTAGTATGTGCAGCTGAAGAACAAATAGGTTATGTATGAACCAATTACAGTCTACTGTGACCCACTTTACATGTGACCCACATTACAGTTTTTAAATGTGCATAAATGCAGCCAAACTCTTGTAAGATGCAAAACATTGTGGAAGCATCACCAGCATACTAAAGCATATCAGTATACTAAAAAAGACTTTTGCACAATACTTATATTTTATTTCAGACTACTTTTAGTGTATAATTGTGACCCACATTACAATTTTTAACAGGTTTGCTTCCATGGTTCTTGTATCCATACCCATAATATTGCAACCAAGCTATAGATCACTATAATATAACAAAATGAGTTGCTCTTTATTATATTTAGCACTAAAATAATAAACTACCCTTATTTGTTACTCTATGGCCACCTGAACTAAAGGTACATTTGGCAAGTTCAAAGCTCCAAACTGAAAGGTACACTTTCAATGTCATCCTTGGTGTAAAAATTGTTTTTCCAAACAATTTAAGCATTGCCATGTCTAACATACGATAATAAACTATATAAAAATAAAAAAACAAAAACAAATGCTGGAGTTTTGAAATTAAATGTGGCGTCCATATTTTCATGGAATTGCCCATAAATATCTTCTTTTGTCCAGCGCTCATCAATACTTCATTTCCAAAACAATCGTATGGACCGAGGTAGTTATGCCTATTGGCCCAAATCTCCGTGGGAATGCACATCCATGCACGTATTTCCTAGCGCGGCCAACTCTACATTGGTTGGCGATAGCATTTGAGGAGAAGAAATGGAAATATGAAGGTCAATACTCAGAAAAGGAATGCAAAATGGATAATAGTGTTATAATACTGTTTGATAAACAGAATGCATAGTTTCATTTGCTTTTGAAACCATTCCGAATATTGCTGGAGTTATCATGGATGCAGGAATTCTAATTTTGTTTGAAATTAACTGGCTGCGTTTCACTTGTTCACTGCGATTCCTGGAGAAGGTAGCGCACAGATATAGCAGTAACTTCAATGTAGTGGGAATACATGTAGTATTTTCATGTTGGTCCATACGGCTGTTGTGGACAAAAGGCACAAGTTTTCTCAGTTTTGAAGCACTCCGTCTAGTGCCAGCACGTTGCGTACATGTGTGATACCTTGTGCCATCTGAGGCGGAATCAGTAACACTGGAAGCTTTCCATTCTTGGAGAGTTACCGTTGTTACAGATTGGAACATATCTGCAGTGCACACGAATATAGCAATGAATCTTAATGTTCAAGGGAATTAAAAGGCAATCTTTATGTTCACAATACTCACGGCCTATTTTTTGTGTGCGGTTATCACATTCATTACAAATACTAATTTAAAAACGTGAGCTCTTTACCATTCATTCAAGTATTCTACCAGCTGATTGGTAGGTTCTTGGACAGTCCCCATTTTGTATCCCAACCTAATAGAAATTGTCTCGCATTCCCTCCTAAGGATGGCCCGTTATTAGATCCCTCTTCAATTCTTCATATCTTCTACCTCCTCTTATTTCGTCCAGAATTCCTATCCTCTTCCTTCCTCTCCCACGCTTCCCCAGTGTTCTCCCCTCTATCACTCTCTTCAACATGCCCTCTCCTCTCAAAACCTCCTCCATCCATCTCTTCTGCCTTCTCCGAACCTCTGCCACAAGCTTCCTCTCCTCTCCGACCATATCCAATACCTCCTCGTTCGTCTTTCTCGCCATCCAGCTAACCTTCTCCATCCTTCTCCAAACCCACATCTCAAACGCCTCAAGCCTACGCACATCCTCCCTTCGCAATGACCAAGTTTCCGACCCATATAGCGCCACGCTCCATATTAAAGTTTTCACCAGCCTCTTCTTTACGTCTCTTCTCAGACCCCCCCTCATCAATTCCCTTCTCTTCGAAAATGCTTCTTTAGCTAGCGAAATTCTGCATCTGATGTCCTTACCACTAAACCCATTCGCCTCCAAAATACTACCCAGATACGTAAACTGCTCGACCTGCTCTATCTTCTGCCCTCCCACCCTTATATTCAGCCCCGCCTTCTTACTTCTAGAAAATCTCATTACTTTCGTTTTCTTGTGATTGATCTTCATCCCATACTTTTCGCACTGCACCTCTAATGCATTCACCATTGACTGTAACCCCTTGGCCGACTGACTAACCAATGCTTGATCATCTGCAAATCTCACTGATTTTATCAGCTCCCCTCCTACCTTTATTCCTACCTCCTCCTCCCCCCAAGCCTCCCTTACCATTTCTTCTGAATACACATTAAAAAGCAACGGCGATAGTGGGCACCCTTGCCTCACTCCCCGTCCTATCGTGGCCCATCCCGATTCTCCATTGGCTACCCTAACCTGCGCAGTCTGATTCATATACAAATTTCGAATCAGACGCCTGCCCCTCCAATCGACCCCTAATTTCTTCAACACTCCCATTAATTTTGTCCATTCCACCCGATCAAATGCCTTCTCGAAATCTACGAAGCATGCAAAAACATCCTGTCCATACTCTAGGTTTCTTTCTACTAGCGTCCTCATCACCGCTATAGCGTCTCGCGTTCCCGTCCCTCTCCTAAACCCGAACTGGTCGTCACCTAGGTATTCATTTGCCTTCTTCTCTAGCCTTCTGTTTAGAATCCTCAGAACTACTTTGGCCGCGTGGGATATTAAGCTTATTGTCCTATAGTCTTCGCAAGTTTTTGCCTTACTCTTCTTCGGTATAGGAATTAGTACAGTCTTCGCGAAGTCTTCCGGCCACACTCCATCCTCATAAATCTTACGAATTAGCGCAAAAAGTTTTCCTATTCCGTTCTTCCCCATGCTCTTTAAAAACTCTGCAGGTATGTCATCTATTCCCACCGCCTTATTCCTTTTCATGTCTCGTAGAGCTCTTTCGATTTCGCTATCTAGGATACTTGGTCCGATGCCATATCTGTCGATATCGTCTTCCCTTTCTATATCTAACATATTGGGCCTTATTTCTTTACCATACAGCTCTTCAACATACTCCTTCCACCTCTTCTGGATCTCTCTCGGTTCAACGATTACCTTTCCCGTCTTTTCTGTTATCGTTGTAATTCCCCTTCCCTTATTACCACCCGTCAGTTCCTTTACTTTCCGATATAATGCATCTGCTCTTCCCTCTTTTTGGTATTTCTCTAACGCGTCGATCTGTTCTCTCCACCACGCCTCTCTTGCTTTCTTTGTTTCTCTTCTAAGCCTGTTATTAAATTCTCGGTATTTTCTCTTACCTAGCTCTGAGTTTACACTCTTCCATTTCCTTCTCTCCTCCATCTCCCTGATCATCTCCTTCGTGATCCACGGTTTTCTAATTTTAGTTGCACTCACTACGCCTACCGTTGCTTTCGCCGCTTCTATAATTCCATTTTTCAAACTTCCCCATTCATCTTCCACTGATCTAACTCCATGATCCTCACCCATTATCTCATCCACCTTCTCCCGATACTTCTTCTTCATTGCCCCAGTTAATGCCTCTGTATTCCACTTACGTACCCTCCTTCCCATTCTTATCTTTTTCAGTTTTACCCGACATTTCATGACTAATAAGTTGTGGTCTGTGTCTGCATCAGCTCCTGGATAAGTATGCGAGTTTTTAGCACTATTCCTGTATCTGTGACGTACCATTATATAATCTATCTGGAACCTGTCTGTGTCTCCCGGCTTCTTCCAAGTGTACCTACGTCGAGGATGATGTCTGAACCATGTATTCGTAATTACTAGGTTATTTCTGCGGCAAAACTCCACAGCTTTCTCGCCCCGGTCATTTCTTCTTCCTAGCCCGTAATCGCCCACCTCCCGCCCATCTCTTCCTTCACCCACCACCGCGTTCCAATCCCCCATTACTACCAGGTGCTTACTTCCTGGTATCCTACCAATTATTTCCTCTAGCTGATCGTACACCCCATCTACCTCCTCCTCTTTATGATTAGAGGTAGGCATATAAACCTGGATTATAACTAAATTCGTTGGTTCTGCTTTTAGTTCCACGACTATTATTCTATCACTCACCTGTTCTGCATACACTACTTTTCTACCAAGTTTCCTATTCATTACGAATGCAACCCCGCGCTGACTTTCATTCCCTCCACTATAAATTACTCTATAGTCGCCGCTCCAGTAATCCCCGTCATCCTTCCATCTAACTTCACCCAGACCCATGATGTCTACACCCACCCTCTCCATTTCTTGCTTTATATTCTCTAGTTTCCCTGCCCTCAGCATAGTCCTAACATTCCACGTGCCTATTGTAATAGTTTCGTTCCTCTTCTTTATCTTCTTTTCCTCTGCTGCTGCGTCGTCTGAGCAAGGATTTCGTGTGATGACGACCGCAGGGGCCTTGCTCCCACCGCTGCCGGGCACGACACCCGGCCCTCTTGGCCGAGTCCCGTAGTTGCCAGGATTCATTATCAATTGAGAACTGTCCATAATTTCAAGGTTTTTGCTTTAATTGAGGTAGTATTCCTTGGCCTTACTCAATAGTGTTTTTTACGTGACACCATCACTTCAGAGGCCGCCCCACTGGGGTCAGACGCCTTTTGCAGCCGCCTCACTGAGGTACAGACGCTGCGCGGACTACCATTCGTCTGTCTCCTAACCTTCGACCAATCTGGCATGGGTGACCCTACCAGGAGCAATGCTCCCGCCAGTGCAGCTCTAGGGGTCATCGGAGCACGCAAGCCCTTCAACCACGACAAGGTTGTAGTCCAAGAGAAGGGGAGCTCTTTACCACAGAGTAATTAAAAACCCATGTTTGATGCCTTTGCTGGAAATGTGCACAAAAAACATTGCAGATGTGATTATTTTGATGCAAGGTTCTTTTTTGTACTGTCTAGTGCTCATCAAGTTTACTCCTGATGTTTTTAAAAGTTTTAAAAAACTAAATCTGTCATATACACACCACTACACATTAGTATATATTCATTATACATAAAATGTATATCTTAGTACTTAGGGTGGTGCTAGATCAACTTACGACGAAATGCAACTTATGTTGTGCCTCACGCAAACCAATGAAGGACGTATAATGAGGTGTACCTGTCATTTTTTAATAACTTGTATTTATTCATCATTTCGTTATTTGACTAATTGTTTACTTATTTTGCTGAACATTTTTAAGCAGCTAAATCTATTGTTTGTTAATTGAAAGCACTTCATCATCAAGTGTATTATTATACTTTAAAAAGGTCTCCTCAGTTGCGCTTTACCTTTTACTGACTTTCGCTATCAACCCAGCAATAACTATTTTTCATGTTTTGTTGCGTACATTGCAAGAAATCTGAGTTATGCTAATTGAAAAAAACACAACCCAAAGTTTATGGAGCCATGTGTCTTATAGGAAGCTATAAAGAGAGGTTAACACGGATGCGCAGAAGGATCCTGCCCACTGAGCCTTCCACACCAAAATTTAGGCTCACATAAACCTGGCGCACCCAAAAAGTCCTTGAGTTTTGGTTGCCTTAAACCTCCTTAACTCTCCCCATTCGTCAACAAATCAGGGTCTCTCATCTCTTATAATCACATATGAGATGACAAAGCAGAAGATAATATCTCGATTCTAGTCTTTGCTTGCTGTCTATCTGAGGTCGGTAACTAATGCAATAATTTGATGCTGGAATATTGTTTATCCAGTATTTTCTTAATCACTGTGTAATCAGCTGCTTTATATTCCATTTGCACCAACCAGCTATATGCACGGATGATTTGCTCAGATCTTCACGGCATCACATAACATTGTAACTCATACTCCAGTTCACTGCTGTTAGCCTGTAGCTCCGGATAAGATCCCTATTCAATTTTCAGAACAGTTTAAAGCAGCATGTTTTCTTTCTGATGATTCAATTATTTTTATGGTAAATACTAAAAATAAATCATCAACTCAAACACGAAAGTGCTCTGTCTCGCTCCGGCTGTGCCATCACGGAACAATGATTCCAAGGACCACTATGCAATGCCATCATGTGCACAAATAAGCAACCTGTTGCTGGAAAAACTTTTTGGGTTCTAGTTATGGCCACATAGTGGACTATAGTGCACTGCTGACCATTGCCGAAGTGATGTACGGGAGTAGGGGAGGGGGAGACAAACAGGAGTGTTTACTTTGCTGGTTGCTGTATTGTCAGATGTGTAATCCGCTGATCCATCGAACGTCAGATGATCGGCACTCTTCTGCACTTGCAATGCCGAGGAGATAATGCATTGTAACCAACCCGTGATTGAGTTATGTCTCTTATAGTGATTTTTACATTGATTTACTAGGACAACTGCAACTGCTGTCAAACTGCAATGAAACTCTGTCAACATTAGGCCGTTAATTCATCAGAATATGTGCGTATGTGATGTGACCTTCTGGTTCCCCTTAGTTGTGCATTAGGTCGACATTTAACATGCAAGAACAATTTAGCGTCGGGACCATATGCTTCATGCATCAAACTTATCCTTAGGCAAGGTTAGTTATTGGTTTAGTGTCGTCACTTCTTATGATCGCATTGTTTTCAGCTGGAGAACCATCATTTTGTGGGATGTACGTCGTAATAAAATACCTTCTTAGTTGTCACACTACCATGAAATGAGCTTTCATTTAAAATGAATCAAATTAAGCATGTCTTTAATTTGTTTTCATAGTTATCAACCCTCGATTTTAACCTCTTAGATTTTACGTACTGCCAATTTTTTGGTCCCTCCAACTACATGTAATTGAGGTTTTACTGTAGTTATGAAAGTGATTATGTATATTCCTGAAATTTCACCTGAAATTCACCTCTTTAGTGCTGTCCTCCTTTGGTGTGTGCTTGAGTTATTTCCCCTCAAAATGGTGTCTGGGCCCCTTGAAAAGTCTCAAGGGATTCGGGCCTGTATCTGGATTACTTTCCTTTTTTTTATGTGGAAATACTGGTTTACATAATTCATGCACTTCCATGGAAAGGTGTCAGCCCACCCAGTTTTATCTTGTGTCATAATCGTTCATGAGCTGTTATTTTCCATTTTGGTGTTGGGAAATCTCTCTGCATGCTCTTCACTTCTCTTTTATTGCCTGGAAGTGTGGTGAAATTGTTTGTGTCCAAGTTTTTTTCCGTGATGATGGTACTTACCCATTTTGGTTGTAGTGGGTTCTTGGGGGAATGGGGTGGACTGTAACTTTGTCCGTTTTGCATCGGTAAATATTTATTATATCCCCTATATGGGCTTTATGGATATTGGTGAGATCGTATAAATCTCATCTTTCTCAACATCCACAGTTTTGGCAATGAATGTTATCCACCAGAGGGCCGATTGAGCAACTGTGGTGGCTAATTGAACTCACCACTGCTTACCCACGTCGAGCTCTATGTAGTACACTTTACCAAAACCACGTAGACAATCGCCAAGCAAAAAAATCCACGTGCAACATAAATTGAACCATGAGCCTTTGGCTTGCTGGGCCAATGTGCACACCCATGTTGCACGCTGCCACCCGGGTATCTCGTGGCAATTTCAGAGCGATTGGCTTCTCTACCGAGGAATTTAACTCCCTCCCTATGCTACCCACGATTCCTTATTCCAGGGTGTGAACATTGACCCACCAAGCAAAAGGCTGGTGGTTCGATTTCTGCTCCAGATGGATTATTTTATAAAATGGCAATTTCTCACATGCTCCACACAACTTTTGCACAATTTTTGCCTGGCAACTTCAATTACATAGCCAAAATTGTCAATCCTCTTGAAATACGGGGTTTATTGCCATTGTCACCGAAAGCCTCGGGGGGAGACAACATTTGTGGAAGGCTTCCAGTGTCAGGCCCCGTGTTGGCAGAGGATGAAATCACCTCATGTGATCTCTTTCCATCTCTCTTTTGACACAGGCATGGGCAGCAGGGAGCGATGCGACAGCCTGCCTTCTCGTGCGAGAACGATCAGCGAGGGCCCACCTTCCTCGTCGCTGCCCTCGGCTTCCTCGGGCCCGCACCACCACCACCCGTCGCCCCCCTCGGCCGCCCACTCCCCCTCGTCCCATCACCACCACCACCCACTGCACCACGGCACCAACAGCCACCACCACGCCCACCACCACCACCACCAAGGCCTCCTCGATGGGCGAGGCGGAGGCGTGGTGGTTGTGAGGGGAGGGCACTTGGTGCCCGGGGCCACAGCCAGGCCACACTCCATGTACTCCCGTGCCGGCATCTCCTATTCACCACCCATCATATCCAGTCCTGTCAGGTACCGAGATTTGTCCCCACCACACACACGGCACTACAACACGTATTACAACATATATGTATGTGCATTCCCGTTGGCTTGCTTTTGTATTATTTAGCCTTAGTTAAAGGGGCTATCATTATTCAGGGTTGTTGTTTCAGCGCCTTGAAGTAATACTTGTTGTTTGAGGAGCAACTTCTTGTAATCTACCATCCATAATTACACAAATAAACATTGTCATTCCACGCGAAACAATTGTTTTATGTGAATCAACAAAGTTTATCAGCTCCATGATAAAGAACGAAATACTCAAAGAGTATACAATCCACTCTATTTCTTTCTAATTCTATTCACTATTACACACTTATATTACTTTCCCAAAGTTTATTAGTTTAAAATTGTTATATAAGTGATGAGTGATTATGAAAGTACACTTGATTAAGATGCTAATGAGTGATCATAAAAATAAACTTTGCTATTAGTCATAACCAAGTATTTGTTTATAACGAAAACCAAGTTTGTCTTTATTATCTTAGATGATACACTGCTACACCTATATACATGGATATCCCTAGATTCACGTATTGTAGTAAAGCCAAAGTTTTGTGTTGAATAGCCTAGTTTAACTTTGTAATCTTAAAATAACACTTTACACCTTTGATGTGATGAACATCAGGTAATTTTCTTCCCACAAGTTTACCGTTTGTCTTCCAAATATACCCCCCTCTGAATGTAAGCCCTTCACCTTTCAGAAGATACTTCATTTCTGTCATGAGTATCCTTTTCCTGCAAAGCACGTTTCACATCAATTGTAGAAAATGCTAATTCATTACCATTTGCAAGTAAGTCCACATCCCATGTAAAACATCAAATGCAAAAGTGATACACAAAATAAAGTTTCATGGTGAGAGATTTCGAATGATGAAAGTTCGAATTATGCAAGTTCCATTGTATTTATATCTACTAAAAGCACTAGCATAGTTACATTTTTCAAACAACCTAAATACCATTGATTGTTTTATTTCCTCTTTTTACCATGTTGCCTTTGGCTTGGATGTATGAACTACTTTTTCCAGGGGGTTAATTTGTCGGAGAGGTAAATCATCAGTGTATTCAAGATTTCAACTTTATCGTCTACTTTTTCTGTGAATGCAATAGAGGACCTTGGTAGTGTACTTGCTTTGTTTAGAAGTTCTTCGTCATTTTTATCCCATTTACGTTATGTCAGCGGATGAACTTCTGCTGGAATTTAGGAGTTTTTACTGAATATGCAAGGTGGATCAACTCCTGGGATGAGGGTAGAATGGGGGAGGTCTGCTTTGCTACCTGGCAAAACTTTTTTCAATGCACTTTTCACCATAATATGTTTAATCATGGAATCACCAAGTATCACCTCACATATCCTATCTTCCTTCCTGTTTTTCTCTCCAACTCAACCAGACAATGCATTTCTAGCACTGTGGAGTGTATTCGTATAGGATGCACATGAAACCTTTGGAGTAATGTGTGAAAGAGAGGCTTTACCTCGGGAATTACCTGAGTTTTCAGAACTTTTTGTGATCATCAAATGCTATTTCCCTTCATTTGGTGCACAAGTCTTTTTAGAAATCTATACTGGCATCACATTTCCTGTGTCTTTCTCTGGAACATCGCCCCAAGTGTATTGAAACAATTTCACCATTAACTTTGTTTAGTATACTTTTTATTTCATTTTTCCGACCAAGGTTTTGTCTTTAAAAGAGAATAAAGTTTCTCTTATACTTATTAATGGAGTACCACAAAGTGACGCTTGAGAAAATTAAATTTTTCGATGCTAAAGTTACAGTTCAAATTCATTCATTTCATTGCGATTGTCACATTTTTGTTCCATCTTGCAACCTGTGTGTATGACTGCATGCCCTGTTCATTGCTGTATGAACGAATATGTAATTTTAGTTTGTTTTAAGTCATTGCATCTATTCAAGGCTCCACCTACATCATACAAAACTGTGGCAAAAATTATTGCTTTCTGATGTGTATGGCTGTTAACTGTCTTCATTTGTCCCTGCCGATGTGGTTTCGTTAGAGTCCAAATGGGAATGCCCCATCCTGTGATCTTGAAGGAGATGGTTTTGAGACCCAAACCTTAGTAGTCTTGGCTCACCCGGAAATCTAAATTTACTGTTACTTGAATACCTAAGCACCAAGCAGTAAAAAGAAGCATGAGAGTCAGTGCAATGAGGACACTTGATGGATTGTTGGGAATAGGCATCCTTTGGGAGACGTCATTTTTTCACCCCTCAATGCCCGCTCCCCACATTCCTCCAGCAGGAGACAGTTGACGGCCTGATTCAGATGCCATGCATGTAATGGAGTCATTTGTTATTTTTCAAAATGATGCAAATTGTGACTTCTCGGAGCGTGGTGCCCTTGTCATCAAGTCTGTCGCTCACCTCATCCCTGATTCATCTTGTGGGTTTTGTTTTGGCAGCCCGGCATCAGGAGCGTGCTCCACGACGGACTCGGCAGGATCGTCGTTGTCTATGGAGGAAGGGGAAGGGTGGGGTGGCAGCAATGGGGGAGTGTCGTCGGGGGGCGTACCGGACGGCATGGGGGCGGATGGGGTCGGAGGCTATGCCGCCCACGGCCTGCGCTACGGCCACTCTCTCACGCCTGACGAGCCGGCCATCATGGAGGAGAATGCGGACGAGGAGTACATGCCGTGGGTGCCAGGTGGCACAGGTGAGAGTGTGCTTTCATGCAGTGCAAATGCAGGTGCCAGTGATCAGCGGCTTTCTCTGGTGTGATGTGGAACCCCTGCTCTGAAAGAATGAAATGGTTGAAGTTTGAGGTGTTAAGCGATTGAGTCAGTGGTGGGGTATGTCTCCTCCCGTCGCAAGCTCTTCACATTTTTATTTTAAAGTGATGTGGATTTCGTATTTATTCTCCTCTCATCTTGCCTGTCATTGGTTCACTAGCGGAGGGGAAGTAGGCGGGAGGGGGAAGGTGATGAGGAGATCATTTAGACTGATGCACTGTTCAGCAGCATTGTGAATAGTAATTTCAGCTTTTAAATGCATTAACAATAGAAATTTTTGTAGAATCTTATGAATTTTGCATTGCCGAGACTAGTGATGTAAAATTTATGGAAACTTTGAAGGCCAGGAAAAAAAACTTTTTCAGGGAAAAATTGGATATTTTGGGAAAAGTACTCCTAATATTTCCAAAAGAAATAATAATCGTCCTGATTGAATAATAATCGTGAAAAATAGTTCCAGAATTTGGTAGTAATACCATAGCAGATGAAAGTACTGCAAAAACACTGTAGTTATAATTAAATTGAATCAATTAGGCAATCCTGAATAACCATATGAAATAAAAAACCAAAATTGGATGAAAGAATAATTAATTTGGCAGTAATAGATAAAATTTAGGTTCAGTTGGTACGTTTTTGCTTAGTTTGTGAATTTGAAAAAGGCATTTGACGGAGTTCATAGGGAGACACGAATGAGAATAGGAATGGATTGGCGAGATAAGAGTCTCATCCACAACTTACTATATATGGCACAGCAGAGGGCGGATAATAGATTAGATAAGGATGGGCAGTTAGCAATTGTATTAATTCGGTGGTATGTTGGATATGGGGATATTAGCAAAGACCTTAGAATGAGAATTGCGCTAACAAAAGAAGCGTTGAGCAAGAGCGGAGGGAGATGATGATGGGAACCTTGTGCGAGGGTGAAAATAACAGGCTGGCAAATAGTTAAAAGTGGAATGTGGTGGGGGGGTGGGGATGGGGAAAGGTGGGTGGAAAAGAAGACAAACGAGGACTTGCTTGGTGTGGTGGGCGAGGAGAGTACACCTCTGGAGGAGGTTAGGATGTAGCAGAGTAGGTGGTTGTAACAGGTGATGGGAGGCGAAGGTAAGCTGAAGGCCTTGATGTCGGAGAGGATGTGGGGCAAGCAGGGAAGGGGAAGAATGGGCTTTGGGAATAGGACGAAGAGAGGTATGCTGAAGTGAAGAAAAAAATTGTGTCAGGAGAAAGAAGCCTGCATCAGTAAAAACCCACTGGATTTTTACCTTCTTGCATTTAAACCTACCTTAACCGGTAAATAGCCCCAATTATAATGAGACGTTCAACTTTTTTGGAAGTTTCATTTGTGCTTTTAATACTTTGAGCTCTGACAAGCCCCTAATTATTTGATTGCAATGTAATGCAGTGGATTTCAAGGTGGGGTATGGTGGCTGGAGTGCTGGAAAAGTGGCAGAAATTGTCATGGGCAGTCAAACTCTTTCTCTCTGCCATGGAGGAGAGTACTTTTGAAGTGTAAACTCCTATAGGTGCAACACGGACAGAAAATTCTGCAGGTGGTGAATCGGATTCTGGGCGTCACGCTCTTTTGCTCACGTCACGGTTAGCATGCCGAATGTAAACTCAAGAGAACGCTCACTCTATAACAGATAAGATGGCGTAGTGGTTAGAGTCATCGTCCCAAGTACCGAAGGTACCAGGATCGATTCCTAGTGGTGGAGTTTTTTAAATATATTATATTTATCAGAATATTGTCATAGAAGTTTACACTTCTCCCGTGTGGTCTTAAGCACATCAATTCTTTTTTTGTACAGTGCTTCCCCAGTTGGATGTGGCATACGTTTGCGATTTACTTGTTGTTTTGCTTTAATAGCATGTTGAAGCCAGTTTTGATCTTTTATCCACTCTTCTATTCCGAGAGGCTAATACGTAGCTGGTAGCCCTGGTCGTTTAAAGGTTAACAATCAAGATCCTCGTTACAGTCGAGCTTATGTCACAAATTTACAGTTATGTTACTTTTTACTGATAGTTTCTCAAATTTTTAATATCTCATCTGTCAGCAACCAAATCCATTCTTATTCCACTCGAATCTGAAAGTTGCAGAACTGTCCCCTCCAATACCTTGAATCTATGAATGGCTGCGTGGTGTATATTGAGAAGCAAGTGATGATTTTGGCAAATTGGCAGACAGTATTTGCAACCCAGCTGCCATGTTTTATTCCGATCACCATTGTGCGTGCTTTAATCTTGGATCTCCTTTTTCAGGCTTGGATATGGAGGAGGAAGAGGAGGAGTACGCTGGGTGTGGGGCGGATGCGGAGGATGAGGGAGAGGAGGGGGGGGGAGGAGATGAGGTGGACGGTGGTGGCCGCACCAAGAGGTGGCGCTCGAAGAAAGGCTGCCGTGGATTGAAGGTGGTTGGGGAAGGTCGGCACGCCGGGGACTACGTCCCCATGGGTGTGCCGCTGGCTCTGTCCAGGCCCCCCGTCGCCAAGGGGCCTTCCTCGGCCCTCTCCTCCCCCCCCACGCATCCCGCTGCTGCCGGAAGCAGCTCCGCCTCGTCCCCACCTCCAAACTTCCAGCCCATTTACGCGGCCGCCCCTGGCTCCCTCTCGCTCCCCCTGCAGTCTGTCGTCATCTCTTCCCTCGGAGGCAGGTCGTGCCCGACCAGCCGTGCAACGGCCAAGGGACAACACTCTGGATTCAACGCCTCGGCGTCTCCACCCTCGGAGGTGAGGAGAGGTGCATGCCACGCGGCCACTCTTGCTGCCAAGAGTGCTTAGGGTTTGCAAAGGGCAAATAAGCTGAGGCAATATGTCACATGACCAAGTGAAAACGACAAATTAATTGTGATATGGGATGCATTGGCTGGATTTCTAGTTGGGTGCATTTTAGGATGTAATGCATTTGTTGCATTGAATGGGAGAAATGCTGCAATGCTTTGCTGTTTTTCAAGTCTGTTTGTGTTACTACGTATAGCACATTGTTCCATTTATTTTTAGTGGTAAAGGAGATGTTTCAGTTGTGTTAGGTAAAAATCTAAGGACGAATTAATAGTTAACATTTTATGGAATGAACACTAATTGTTACAATATGCAGCCCTGCACCAAATTCAATGCATTTTTATTGGAGCAAAGGTTAACAAACATGGGGTGAAAACAACCCCTCTGGATTGATGCTCTTGTGGTTTTCACTATTTTTCTGGTCGGTTTTGGGTTAGGAGCAGTAATTCTACCAAATTTCAACTTCTTTGGTTACTTGGAAATCCTTTTACGACTGATTGATGGACAGATAAACGAAACTAAACTGTCAGTCATGATCAAAAGCCTATAGTTTGGAAAATACAAAATTTACTAAATTACAAACCTTGGCCCCGGTTCCCAGGAAAAAATGGAATTAGTTTTTACAAACCATGGCAAAAAACTGCATCAGCAAAACTCTTTTTGCAGACGTATTTTCAAAACTTTGTATTATCGAATAGTGCCATGTATTTAGTTTAGGTTTTTGGTCAGTATCGACAGTTTTGCTTTGTATACTCGAGTTTCTACTGTATTGGTGTCTGTAATAATGCTATTGGTCAGGTAATATTATTAAAGGAGAGCGCTGAGAGTGTGGAGTTGATGTTGCATTGTGTGCTTGTTTGCTCATCCCCTCCCCATCCCCTGCATCATTGTCTTGATTCCTCCCGATGCTTGTTTGTCCACAGCACATGGCGTACATGGAGATGCACAGCCCGTGTGGTACTTCTCCCCTTGAGTCAACGGATGGCTACATGCCCATGAGTCCAGGTAAGAGCCGCGAGCTTTAAAAGTTTTGGTTTGGTTTTGATTAGGGGTCAATCCTGTCAGGAAATATTTTTGATTCTTATCATTGGAAAAAATCATTCATGACTAGCCTATTAAATGTTTATGCAGTAGAACTCTTTTGTAACGACCACGCCATTAACGAAATCCCACCGATAAAGAGGTGAGATCTCGGTCCCTTGGACTTTCCTATGGTTGCAGATGTTAATTGTCCCAAATATAACGAGTGTGGGTGATAAGAAATCCCTGCTGCAGCGAACTACTCTTTGTTTCCTTGGCCAATTGTTTCCTCTTTCGTAATGAAATTCTTGCCATATTCGTCACTTAACCTCCCCTCCAGTCGTAAGTTGTTCTCTCGCCTGGCCATTACTTCCCACTGAGTGTGACTACACGCGGCACCGCTACCACTTGGCAAATCCTGCCATTTAGGCGTTCTTATGCAAAGGCTTAGGCGTTCTTAGGCTTCATTGAGAACCTCCCTCTAGATGCCCCTTGAAATTTTAAAATAATTTTTAAAATACACTAACGGGTATTATGTTATTAATTAAATTGATTAAATTATCTAAATTGATGAAAATTAATGCAACAATACAATGCAGAAAGCACACTGAAAATGTAGTCAACCTATGCTACAAAATTCTGCTCTGTAAAACATGTAACTTGTAAGGTATCTGCATTGTTCATCTGATTCAAACTTTAGCAATAAAGGAGTCAATTGTTACTTGGCATTTCACATTGTCTGAGGCTGCCAAAGGTGCCAGCATTTTCAAGGTGGTGAATCATCCTGATGAAGCCGTATTTTTTTCCTGCACTCGTACAGGAATCGTATCATAATATTGTAAATAAATATTATAACACTGTGACGAAATGCATGGCGTGATAACTTCTGGTTTTCATGTCCTTCTTGTCTGTCTTTCATTCAACCAAATTTAATAGGCGTCGAACGTTCATCTTCGTGCAGTAATGATTCATTGCCCTAATGATTCCCATATCGAGAGACTGGAGCTTTGATGTGTAGCATCAGGTGGTGAGAACCAAGAGTTGAGGGACTGAAGGTCTGGAAAGAAGAAGTTGGTGCCCAAGGATATGGCTAGTGGTGATTTTCACTCGTATAAGTGGTCAGGGTAGGGAATCAATGGCTTAATGATGTGGCATGCCATTTGCTCATCTTCAGAAGTTCAATGAGCAGATACCAGAGGTGCTGGAGTAGATTAAAAGAGGATGTAGTTCTATGCTCGGCCAACAGATAGCACTATGCACATTCAAAGTCTCACACCACCGGATATCCCTCTTCACCAATTCATACCTTAACTCCAATTTATCTAAAAATTGAACATTCCATTTAGTTTCTGAATAGGAGATATTGGGTCCTATGAACACCATAGCTTTGGCTTTCTTTAACGATCATCATATTTTAAATTCGGTCTATCCCGAGATACCATTGAAATTCAACAGGCCATTTTGAAAGAGTGATACAGTGGACCTCCGCTTTACGATGGATTCACTAAACACGATCTGCATTGTAGAAATTTTAAACAGCACTGATTTTGAGCGTGCCCTTTAAAATTATACGATCTTTTGTGCCCATAATTTGTTATTCACTCGGCATTCCAAGCCTTATTTGTTAACGGACTGCATTTTTTATCACATCAACATTACATATATAATGATACTTGTAATTCATAATGAGCTCTATGCACAATTAGAGAAAATCGAGCAAACGTAGCAGGGTGATTATCAGTGCTGCCACCAATCAGCACCAATGAGATAACGCAACATTCCTAACGTAGTCGGGATCAAATATATGATGATTCAGATTATGGCTTTCATTAGCCCTGTATAGAACCTGTTAAGCAATAGTGAACCCTTCGTAAAGCAGTGGCCCACTGTGTGTTTATTGGTTCGATCTTATCCCCTCCTATGGTTGGAACCTCAATTGGAATTAGTAATTAGGAGTAGTCTGCTCTTGCACACGGAATTCACTTTCCTCACCCAAGTTTTTCGACTTTCACCCTAACAAATAAATAAAGAAATAGGAAAATATATTTCTAGGTTTTCAATGTCATTGTCAAATCAGCCACATTGACACAAAATAAAGGTTTAGGAAATAATTTTGAATGATGTAGTAGTGATCTTCATCTCACAACTCCTTAGATAACCACCTGCGCTACACACCAGAGGCCTGTCCGGATCAAGTGGATCTGTATAAGCAGTCTACTGTCGTGAAACGTTAATTTATGCAACAAATTAGTAGAAAAGCTTGGGAGTGATTCCATGACTATTGACATTTTCCAGCTTCCAACTGGAAGTTGCCATTTGGTTTATTTTTTTATCAAATTTAGACTTTATAATTGTAAATGTGACCCAGAGAGAGTCCATGCACTAAATTTTGCTGCAATTATGTCTATCTTTGCCCAGTTGTTTCCCATTTGAGACGCAGCGGTGTGGTTGTCCCATATCGCCAGTGTGCTTGCTCGATCGATTGGCATGTGGGTGTGGTGGATGAATGTCATTGTGTTTGTGTGTTCCACCCAGTAGGTGGTGGGCCGCTCGTCCCGGTGGAGGGCAGTGCAGGCAGTGGCACTCGGGGGGCGTCAGTCAAGCAGGAGGATGGCTACGTGCCCATGACGCCCGGCCACCCCTCGGACGATGGGTACGTGGACATGGAGCCTCACCAGCACAAGGGCAGCCACGAAGGTGAGAGTTGTGTGCACTCGTCACGTGTGCTCAAAGGGTGCGCAAGATGCTCGTTCTTGGCCAAAAGGGCTGCATTGAAACCTCTTGCGGAGCTCATATAAAATGTACACTTGGTGACATTGGACTCTATATCTTGATACACTGACCAGTTTCAATGTTTAACCAAACATCTTCATCAGAGTTATAATATAGGATGTCACTGTAATGACAATACAATTCATCGAAAATTCATTTGCTGGAAGATTTAATGAATTTTGAAAGGAAAAAAATTAGTCGTGGGTCAAATCCAAAATTCATTGAATCTGAATCTCTTTTTGTTTTATCTCAAATACCGAATGTTGAATCCGATTCCTGCTTTCATCAAGTTATGAATCTGTTCCTTTTCATTTCATGGTGTACAGTAGAATCTTGATTTTACATAACCCGATTTTACATAAAATTTGGATTTACATGAATGAATGAGAAGTCCCAGCTGATTCCGGAAGTATTCTTATGGAATTATCATTTATTTTGACGCAAAATTGGTGTAACGAGTTAACGTTAGACTAATTTGGCCCCTGGTGGATGTATCTTTTCGATTTTATGAAAAAAATAACAGTAGTTAAAGAAAGTTCAGCAAACTTGGGCAGATTCTTGCTCATCTTTAATGGAAATCTTCAATTTAAACCCATACTATTGTGAAATTCAACTGAAATTTATCAATGCATGGTATTTTAATGGTATATTATTGCCTTACTTTCCCATCTTTCAGCCTGAAAAGTCAGGTGTTTACTTCTTTATGCTTTGACAACTACGTTGGAATGCTCACACTTAGCTACTTTATGACCTTGAGATAGGAACCCCATCAGCTGTTTGGTGTAACGAGATTATGCTGGCTTTTGGGTGGAACGCAAGCATGCGTGTGTCATCACACGGGTGGGTGTTGGTCTGCCGAATTTGATAAACAGTTTGGGTCAGCCAAAAATTGAATGTTTTGAAGTGCCAAACAATATCAAAATGACAGCAAACACAATAATACAAGACAAAGAAATTACAATTTTTAATAAATGATAAATACAATTGATGTTATCATATACTGCCTGTGCTGTTTTCACCCTTCTGCGCTGGTGCAATGAAAAATGCTTCCCTCGTCATGAGTACTGACAACGAGAGGCTACGTACGTTGCTATGCCTTTTTGAATGCCATATTTTTCATGTAGTTTGGAATGCCAAATTCTGCTGGTAATACGTCATGGTTTGGTATAATGATCTCTAGTTTTGCTGTAATGAATTATTTTTCATTCGTTATTTTTAGCATGCCGAATGTAAACTCAAGAGAATGCAAACTCCCAGTGTAAGATGGCACAGTGGTTAAGAGTCTTCATTCAATGTACCGATGGTCCCAGGATCAATCCTCAGCGGTGGAGTTTTTTTTTCGTCTCGATTCCAATTATTTTCGTTTGTTTCCTTTTTATATTTACAGACCTAATAACTTATTTATTTATCAGTAATATGGATTCAAGAGCAGTGAAAAATATAAGGTAATTTTTATTCGTTTTACGTTCTTCTGTAAGAGGTCAAACGAATATGTCGAAGATAATGATAAAAAAATGTTCCATCGTCCGGTGAGACGTACTGCGATTGAAAATAATTTAAAAACGAACGAAAATAATTGGAATCAAGACCAAAAAAAAACTCCACCGCTGAGGATTGATCCTGGGACCTGCGGTACATTGGATGAAGACTCGAACCACTGTGCCATCTTACACTGGGAGTTTACATTCGGCATGCTAAAAATAATGAATGAAAAATATTTTATTACAGCAAAACTAGAGCTCATTAAACCAAACCATGACATATTACCAGCAGCATTTGGCATTCCAAACTACATGAAAAATACGGTGTTGAAAAAGGCGTAGCAACGTACGTAGCCTCTCCTTGTGAGTGTATATAATTTTATTCTTCCCAACGAAAGTCTCTTGCGGCAATGAGTCACAGGGGTATGCTTCTTGGCTGTCTTGGAACACAAGTCAACCCTTTCCTCTATCACTGGACAGTGGTAATGACGATCCTCATCTCTGCACCACCACCACACGCATTATGTGCCTGCGGGAGATATTTACTAAACAATATTTGCCACATGCTATGAAAATATAGGCCCAGAAATGCATTCCTTACGACTTTCTCTGCATTCACTAATATTTAAGAGAATTTTGCCAACATTATTAACAAAGTTCTAGTGTGACAAACACTCCCAACTATTCTGTTTATATTCATGGTAGAGTTCCGTTGAAAATTTGAAAATGGTCAAAAAAATAATGAATGCAATTCTGAGCTTATAATTTCCCGACATGCAACAAATATTGTTTTAGTAACTCCACTGCGTAAGCAAATAATTGAACATGGACACATACACCGTGAAGGCATCTATGGCTGACACAAATAGTTGAGATGACCTCCTCTCACATCCCTAGGAAGGGTACAATGTCCCACGGGGACAGCATCCCTAATTACCCTTGGGATATTAAATTAAACATTTTAAAATAACATTTTAACTTTTAATGTGTTATTTCAAGTTTTATTTGCCAAAACATTAAAGTTTGCAAATGTATGATTATTTTGTTCACATTAAAAAGATGACATGTTTTTCTGTGAATAGTCACAATATGAATGAAGTGAGATGTGAGTCATTTTGCGGTTGAGCAGCCTCATCCGTATGCTTAGGGGGTTGATCTTTGTTGTAATCGCTTTTGGGATACGAGTTCCAAGGAGAGCATTGATTCAGTTGCTTTTATTGGGCAGATGGTGGTGGCATATATGGGGTTGGTCGTGGAGACATGTCACCTGCAGCGAGCAGCTGCTCGGTGACTTCGGGAACGCCCTCGACGGACACGCGCTTCTCCGAGTACCACCTGGAGAAGGTGAGCTCGTACTTCACGCCCTCGGAGGAGGAGGAGGATGAGAGGGGTCGAGGGGGTGGCGGAAGCAGCACGGGTGGGGATGACATCCTCCCCATGGAGAGGCCGGTCAGGGCTTACTCCGTGGGATCAAAGCCGGAGACCTTCCGACGGAAGAACTGGTAAGTTTGGTTGGATTCCTCACTTTCATATAATCCTCTCAATTTGGTCGATTGCCATTCTGAGTAAGCTTGACGGAGATGTCATTCCACATAAAGTGAAATGAACTTTACTCATTGTGAAGAAAGAAAGCTCATTTTTCTAATGTTACCAAAATATCACCCTCTTCCACTCCAGAGCGACATGATTAAAAATTGAATGAGGTGTGCTACTTTTGAGGATACTGGGACTAGCCACAGTACAAGCTTAACAGAGTCCTAGTCAATGCAAAAAAATTTCAATTATTTTTATGTATAAGTTTATTACTCACCTTAGTACTTCCATAAAAATATGCATACATAGATGTGAAGGAGGTGGGAAAACGAACCGAGCCTTAAGACTTGCTTTTTAACTTCGGCAAATGTACCCCGGACACTCTGTGAAACTAGTGGTCCTCATCATAGGTGTGCTCGGTGGAGTCAAGGGCTCGCTGATAGATAACATCAAGTGCATGCCGTCCTGCGTGGCACAGGTGGAATCATTAGTGGCACGCATGCAAAAGGCCATCATCCTGGGGTCACTCCGTCTGCTGCATACGCATGACCTGAGTGCAGCATAGCCACCTATCCGTTGGGCGTCGAATGTGGCAGCTAAAACTGCCCAACCCATCCCAAGTCTCTGGCCATTATTACAGCAATGAAACCTGGTGTTTGCTGGGGACTCTGAGGGGAATGTGACGAAAGTAACATTAAAAAGACAATGAAAAAAGATAGACATGTTTTCAATAAATTGATCGTAATCTTTACCTGCTTACAAGGAGACATTGCGTGAGTGATGTTAGGGACCCAAATGACTCACTTATTTTCTGAAACTGGAGAGAGAATGTGGGAAAAGTGTCACGGCTTTTTTCCATTTGGACCCTAATGAGAGAGAAAAATGCAACTAAAGAATTTCCCTCCGTACAAATCCTTTTAAATGCGAATGTTAGACAACAGAAGCCGTGGCCGAGCGGTTAGAGGCGTTGGACCAGCATTCCCTGGACTGTGGTGCGGGTTCGAATCCCAGTACGGTCAATTTTTTTCTTTCGAATATTTTACGGAGTCACTGTACATTACCCATTCCCATATATTTATGGCAGTAACAACAATATTTTTTAATTTTCCTTATCATGCCAAAAATATTACTATCATTTAACTCTATAGTTATTTTATTGACTGTAAGTATAAACAAATGCAACATAATAGCTGATGGGGAAAAACATGAGAATTACAGTGAACTCTTGATTATCTGGGGTAATGATGGGGAGAGGACGCACGGATAATCAGAAAACACGGATAATCCGAACTTTCACTTTTATTTCTTATAATTTTCATAATACAGCAGAAACTCGAAAATACGAACTTCGAAATTACGAAATTTTGATTTTACGAAGCAAAATCTTCGGTCCCGACCAAAAGGGTATCTTAGTGTATGTAACAGTACGCGATATTACGAAATAACGAAGTTTTAAAATTACGAACCTCGGATCTTGGTCCCGACGTGAAAAAGTTACTCGTTGATACGAATAGTGATGGATCACAGATCTCCTTGTCACAGTTAAACATCTAATTAATCATCGTCGCGGAATACATTATGCACTGAATGTATTACCTGAACGATATCTCATTTTTCAATGCTACAATAGTAAAGGTGTGGTTTCGCTGGAGCATCCCGCGGCCGCGTGCGGCGTCCGCGTCCAGCAGCCGGAAGTCACTGCCGTACTCATCCAGTCTATATCAAATGGGTTCGGTTTCACTGATACGTCTCGGCCGTCGAGTTCGACGGCTGATGCCCTACGTCTGCGTCTCGACTGTTTCGAGAGCAGTCGAGATGCCGACACCTAGTCGGGCAGTCCCAATTTTTGGTGATTTTTCTGCTCTCCTCTCTCCGCATTTTATATTACGCGTCCTTTCCAGATCTTTTTGTAAAACAACTTGCAACATTGGTCGTCCTTTTTATTCGTCTTCCAACAAAACTAAATCTTCACCATCCATTTCAGCTTAAAATCAACTCACTTTCAGGAAACACAAAGCGATAAAAAATTCGTAATTAAACTAAATCCACACCTCTCCCACATTGCCCAGCCGCGGGAACGGGATGTAGTTGCCTGAATGAAACCACCCGGCCGCGTCGTCCAGCCACGACGTCCAGACGCGGCGGTTGGACGTGGTTGCTGGACGCCCCAGTGAAACCAGACCTTAAGAACGACTTTGATTCGTAGGCATCGTAGCACATGAAATATGGAACCAATCGAACTAAATATGCGTTCGGCTTTGTTACCACGAGTCCACAGAGTTACCAACAAGTATAAAATGTAAATTAGTCGTGTACGGATATACTCGCCCGCGAGAGACTAATTGCTACAACCAGCTTTTTCCTCTCATGATCCCTGGCATTTTTTTGCAACCGATTTTCGCAAGCATTAATCCATGATGAATATTCCTGGTACAGCATTTGTTTGCTGCGCGTGTGTGCTCAAAAACTATGACATGCATCGGAGATGGTGCTGTATTGTTCGAGCGGTAGATTCAGTCGAAAATATAACCCAAAGAAGCTTTTTTTCCGCACTATTTCAGACTGATTACACTCAAACTTGCTCCAAGGTTTAATTATTCCGGCTGGCAATAGCTATCATCGAAAGAATAAGGTTTAATTTCCCGCCCTAATTGAGCGTTTTGATGTAGGCTTCGAGCAAGGCATTGCCCTTCCCTTCCTTCGTCGCCAACAGCCAAGAAAACCAGAGAAAAACGAGTTCGCTTGGTTCGTACGACCAATTACTTTTACGCACATTAATTCTTAAGTATGACTAGCGTTGGGCGCATGCATAATCAAAGGAAAAAATACGCTCAAGCACCCATACATATTTGTATCGGAAAATGGTGTAGGTACCTATCTCCCCTTTCGCTTTAACCCAGTGATTGAAAAAATATCCTAAATGAGATCTCAGCTGCGTTCCTGCAGATTGATTGAGAATTAAATAAGGGTTTTGTAGCTTAATCCTTATTAGAGATATAAACAAGTGGAAAAGTGGAACCACCCTATGAGATGCCGAAAGTCACGCTGTCGGAGAGGGATCATGAAAACTCGTCAGCATCGTAGCCCAATTGGAAGCACTTGCATTTACCTCCCCCCCTCGGGAGGACATCAAGGGTGGGAATTACCTACCAGTGCGGAAGCAGGACACCGAATTGGCCAGGATCCTAGGGTAGGTGCGTTGAGGCAATACTTATCACAAGTTGGCAGTTTATTGGCCTTAACCCCCAACAATTTAAATCGATAGATCACGATCTTGCAAAGAAACGAACTTGAGGCTTTTAACGGAAATGACCAAGTCCTGATTTCTTCTAATAAGAATGAAATTTTTCTAACTCGGGATGCATTACAACGATTCCAAATTGCTAATCACGTCAACTCCCAGTTCAGTTTGCATTTATCCAAATGAGTGGCCATGGTGGGAGCGACGATGGAACGAAGCTAAGCGCAAAAATAAATAACTTTTTTTTTGTTAATTGAGTGATTCTCTCGACAGAAGAGCTGAAGTATTTTTATAATATACATTCATTCGTTTTGCGTATTTCTTCTTCAATTCTTATTCACTGATTCCCTTCTATAAGACTGCCCGAATGGACCGGAAATTAAGGAAATGCGAAATAGAAATTCCCGCACATTCCCATATTGTGTTTCCCCCACCCGGGAATCCCCACCAGGAAAATTCACCCTGCTTTCCATCTCTGTTGCTCTAAAACGGCGGATTACTCTTCTCCATCACCTTTCTCATTTCCGGCGAAACTATCAAGCGCTTCCCTTCTCTCCCATACTGGTCATATTTCCCCTCAAGTCTCTGTGTCCCCCCTCCCCGCTCTTCAAGGTTGGCACGAGCCATCATCTTCACACCAAAGCTCCCGTTCCGGCCCTCAGGAGATCAGGCCCCTTCGAGTGGCCCCTCCGTCCCACTCCCTCAACACTAGGTCAGGATGCGATGTCCCACGCTGACTCTGTTGACCCCCCATGCCAACTCTTGGGCCCTGTAAGTAAAAGCCCCCCACTTTCCAAAGGCATGTCCTCCCTCTCCGCTGACGCAGCCGGTCTATGTAAGGGAGGAGGAAGATAAGATGTGACAGTTTGACGTAAAGCCGATGATTCATTCGATGTTTATTCCTCGGGAAAATCTCTTGGCTTTGGCTGCCAGTTAGATCCACGTCTCAAGTGACGCACGATACTCCGAGACCATGGGTCGAGTAGCTGTTTTTATGAGAGGGAGAATGATGGAGGGTGAGTAAACCCCGCAATGCCAGGGAAAGGAGGGGGAGAAAGCTGATTCCGGCCTGGTGCTTGGCCTGACCTGGAGCTGCAATGCTCGGACGAAAATCTCCTTGCTTGATCGAAAGTAGAGGGAAAACAATAAAAAATATCCCAAATTTTAGTTCAATATTGATTCTTTAAATGGATCCTGAGATTTAATGAATGAAGAGCAGGCGACCTAATCTGAATAGAGCCACAAATGAAGCTTTCGCATAGTATAGTGGAAAACGAAAATTACTGATTTGTAGTGATAGCAACGAAAGTAGCCGATGAAGTGCAAAAGGAGTTATATCGCCTCCGCCATTGAAGTGCGTGGCTTGTATGTACAATCTACTTTTGAAAGGAAGTACATATTTAGTTGGACTCCTCTGTAAGCTCCATCGTATCGGAAATAACTATGCACAAATAAGATGAATCCAAGGGAGAATAACGATTGTTATTTCGCGAGATTAACGGGCATATCAGTATTTGTACAAAATACATAAGTATCCGCGAGAGAATCTTATTTTCACTGTCTTCAATATCCGGTGCAAATGATCGCGCAAGTCGCTCACTTCCTGTATTTATAAATCAATATTATTGATGATTATACATCGCTATCGCTAAAGTTACGAGTTCTTTAGTTAGGAAATAATATAAAAAAATGTGCTAAGAAGCTTCATAGGCTTAGTCCAAACTGCACGAAAAGTGTGCAAAGACGCTTCATTGCCTAATCATTCATTGGAAAAAAGAACGAAAAGTTGGTTGTCGCGATGTAAATTTCGGCGGGGCTTGGAAGGTGGTTTATTCTTCTGATTTTCGGGATTTCCGCCGCGAAAAGCTGGAACGACGCGGTGGAAATCCCGAAGATAGGAAGAATCAAACTCCGACAAATAAGTTGTGTTCAACTGACAATGAGTGCACCCTGTGGGCATTAATGCACATTTAAAAATACTTTCATGAATTATAACTTCGTAAATCATGCAAGTACGTTGCGAGACTACATCTTAATCTAAAGAAACAAAAAAAGAGCTTCATCGCGATGTTTTTGAAAGATACTCGTTCATACGAAATTTGATATTACGAAGTGCCGATTTTTCCGGTCCTGTCGACTTCGTAATTTCGAGTTTCTACTGTATACGTAAAAAAATGATGTAATATCATTTGTGCACATAATACGTTATTTTAGATTGTTTCATGGACTCATTGTGAGTTTTCTTCACCCCACCGCATATCTTTTTAGCAGCGATTATGTTATTGTAGTCGTATTCCCACTGCTCCGTATACTGCAGCATACGAAGTTGAGCATCTGGCTGTGATTTATGCGTTTGCTGCCCTTCTCTTCTTCACTCCTGCTACTTCAACTCTCCCCACTCCTTTCCTCTCCCCCTTGTCCGATCGCTGCATAAACAATATTGCTATCAGTTCTCAATCAGATCAAGGAAGGTTCTCCAATGAAAAGTTAAATCAAGATATGCTATTTTGTTTGGTCACGTCTCAAATATGGCACGAGCATTCAGGACCCTGCACAGAAATATTAAGTATGTGAAGTAACAAAATACGGTGCAGCCTCAATAAAACGAGATCTCACGGTTCCCAAGAAATCCCTTGCTATGGCGAATTATTGTCTTACCGGGGGTGGAGCACATAATTGCCGTGAAACCTATTGTCAACACTTTGCTAGGAATCGGGTTGGCGTGGTGGCCGAAGTATTTCCATCCGTTGAGCCTGAGCACAAATCCCAAAAGAGGGGGAAAGATTTCGCAGTAATTCGTATCGCTACTTAATTTACCAACTAACCATTCAATCAAAAAGCTCCGCACCTACTCCAAAAGACACATAAAGCCTTGAATTGGGTCATTTTCCCAAATTCGCAACTGACCAAGCTATATTTTTCTAGTGCATTTAAATGTTCATTCCATAAATTTGATCAGTTTCACCAAAAATGTAAACCATTATTGATAAATCAAAATCGTATCGCATTTATTACTTACCTTTACTCTCTCCCTTGATTGCTCTTAATGTTTATGATGAGTATATTCACGTCCTTCGTGACATTTCGAATAACGTATTTCATTTGTTTCTGCAGACGAAATGAAACAGTGGAAGGGATCCTGACTTGAAGAACATTTTCTCCCATCCGATGTAATGCCCAGAGTGAAAAACAATTCCTTTAACATGTATAACAATTTCATTGAAATAGCGGTTGTATATCACAATAAGTTCTTTTTAAAGATTTAGTTAGGCCCTTGCCGTGCCTAAAGTAATTGTATGTTGGTTGTATGTACGACAATGCAATGAAAACAATTTGGATCAAATTTCATGTCAATTCTTTATTCGTCGGATTGCAGCAAAATATATAGGACAAGTCAAAAGAAGGACACAGAACAAAAATAGAATATGACACAAAAAGATGGTTAGCAGATTACACGTCCAAAATTTTCTCTCGTAAAGTCTTCCACATTATAATAAGATTTATCAAGTAATAAATATTTAATTTTGTTTCTAAAAGTTCCCCTTGAGGGGTCATTTTTTATATTAGATGGTAAATGGTTAAAATGACAGTAAACATTGACTGTCTTAGAAAGTATATTATTCTCTTGATGTCTTCTTCTTCAGTGTTCAGTCCGTTGATTGATTTGCAGCAACTCGCCATTCTCCTCGTATATATCTGCCTTCCTCTTCATTTCAACGTAACTCCTGCATCATATGTCCTTCTTTATCTGCCTCAGGTACTGCAGACATGGCCTCCCTCTGTTTCTCTTTCCTTTCATGTTTCCTTCAATTATTAATTTCAGGAGCCCTTCGTGTCTCAACAGATATCCAACAAGCTTTACTCGTCTCTGAACTATGGTTTTCTCTAGGATGCGTTTTTCATCTACTCGTCGAAGAACTTCTTCATTCGTCACCTTGTCTGCCTATCCAATTCTTAGCATACGTCTATACCACCATAATTCAAACAAATTCAGTCTCCTTTTGTCGTCTACCCTGTTCTTTGTCCAGTCATTTCTTGAACTCTGCAGAGCTTGAGAGAGGATATCACTTCAGGAAAAATATCTCAAATATTATATATTACTCATACGTCGCTTAATCAAATCAAAAGCAAGTCACAAGTAAACACAGCAAAACAAAAAGTAATATACGTTGGTAGTATGGTACAAAGAAATGAAAAAGAATGGGTCTAATGAAGAGTCCTTCTAGACCAACAAATTTGTCAAGTATTAATGGATATACAGTAAAACCCCGCTTTTACGTATCCGGAATTTACGTTTTCCCGTGATTTACAACATTTTCTCCCGGTCCCAAAAATGTTTGCATCATTATAATGTATTTTCATCCCGCTATTTACACTTTCAAATCCCGCCATTTACGACATTTGAAGGAAAGAAAAATGGTGGCTGGCGCACTTCAACTGGCGTGATTAACGTTAAATATGGATAAAATACATACTTAAACGATGTATGAATGCTGATTTACTTGGTTTCCTTTAAAAACACAATTATTCGTTTGATGGTAGCATATTACATCGATAGCATTGCTGAAAAGTATATATGCCGGATATTGTTATGCTTGCGATCGGGATTCTCGAATTGGTAGAAGGGAATAGAATTCTCTTCCCTGGCCGTACTAGCTGTTTAAACAGTACATTTAAATTGTAGCAGATGCCATAAATGTATTTAATTAGATACTATTTGGCCAACTATCACTGTCATTGTGGCGAAAAGTTAAAACGTAAAAAACTCTTGTTCTCATACTTCACAGCGATCTTTTTCTTATTTCTCGTAACTCCCGCACTAATGCCATTCATCTTGTGTTTTTAGGTTTTTAGTTACTTCACCTTTCGTTTTATTTAATGTGCAATTACTTACGGCAATCGTGAGGAAACGTATTTTAAAATTGCAAACAAGTGTGCGAGATAATCGTTATCATTGGAAGAAAAAATCAACATTTTGCAAAGAGAATTGACTCTAATACGGGCACTCGCATGTCCCTGACCGAAGGACTTGATATACCAGGTTCAACGTGGAACACAACTGTAAAATCCCGTAAATGTATTGAGAAAAGTGCTAAGGACTGCGGCCCTATTGGTAAAAGGCGTAATTACAATAAATACTCCAAGTACGATGAACTTGAAGAAATATTGAAGACATTGTTTCAATCTTCCCTCGAAATAAGGCCGCATAACCGCTGCGAGAGGCGCTCGGCGCATTGATGTCTTCAAAGAATCAAATGGATGTTTACACCGTTTCAAAAGTTGATATAAATATTGTCTATAAGATCAGTTTGGTGAATCTAAAAGAGTACACTACATTGATCCTGAAACAGTTTCTCACTGGAAGTGCACAACTTTGCATAATTATGTTGATGGCTATGCCTATGCGCTTAAAGACATTTTTTATGTAGACGAGACAGGTCTTTTTTTTAAATAATGCCACACAAGACCCTATAGACTTCTAAGGGGACCCTTGTCATGGGGCCAAGCTCAGCAAAGGTCGCCTTACTGTTTTATCAGGTGCTAATCCAGATGGTAGTGTGAGACTGAAGCCCTTTGTTTTTGAAAAGTCCAAAAATCCACGTTGCTTTAAAAATATTAAGAAAGACCTTGGCTACAACCTATGCAGCCAACACAAAGGCATGGATGACATAGACCATTGTTGAAGAAAAAATGTATGCCCTTGATGCAAAGATAAATACATGTAGGTAGACACCACCTCAAATCAAGTTAAGTTAAAATATGAGAATACGTTTATTTTTTGTTAGCTTTTGTTTATTCATTTATTTTTGTCTATTTGGTGACCCATCAAATGTTAAACATCACCTGTTAATTTAAAAAAAATTTTTAACATTAGGCTATGATTTTGCTTCTATTTTCTACAAATTACGATTTCCCTCGATTTACATTTTACTGCGATTTACACTTTTTTCCTTCATCCCCGTCAAAAGTGTAAAAGAGGAGTTTTACTGTATGTAATTGCTCAATAATGACAGTGAAACATAGACGAAGGAATGTAGAGACGTATTGAAAGTAAATAAACTAAAAGCGCAACTTTTTTGGCACCCCGTTCATCACATTACATCGAGTAACAAATAATAATTTGCAAACTTCAATAATCTCTTTAATTATAAAATTAACTTACGCATTGATGAATATAAAGTGAAAGAAAATATTAAAAACAAACTTTAGAGAGACTCTGAGTAGCTTGCTGATTTTCCCTTCTGACAGACTTAGATATTCAATTGAGATTTGACATGAAGACATGAAAACACTGCATATAAATGCATATTCAGTTTCAATAAAAACCATTAGTTATGTACAAAAGAGTCTAATGTTGTTTGTTTGAGTGTTTCCCTCCAGTTGCATGCATGACGTAGTTTTCAACGGTGGAAAATTTAAGTTAGGTTGTCGGCTGACACACTGCGTGCCTAGTGCATGTTGCTTGTTACTTTGAGTGCCTTTTGTACATCTTGTTTTGGTGGGAGGTAAACCACATCATCCTCTGGATCCTCTGAATCGAAACTCGATTCTACACTGTCATTGCGCACCACTAGCAGAATTGCATCATCCGTCAGTTCCTCACGAGAGGGGGCAGAGTAATCAACTTCCACAAAACTTTTAAAAGTACACGAACCAAAATGTCTCTTCCCAACCTTCAGGGTCCTCTGTTGTATCTCTATCGTGAGCAGGAGTCATCATCGGGGATAATTTAGGTCTCCTGCCCACTTCACTCTTCGGCAATACGCCACTTTTGCATTGTTCTATTATTTCACAGCTCCAACTAATCTCACCTGTCTTTACAGTATCACTAGCTTCTTTGCCAGAATTGTAAAACACAGCGTTGCAGACTGCCGCAACATGCCCACTTGTTCAATCCTATCTCCTCTGTCAATCCCATCAAAGAATTAAAACAGATTTCAAATTTATTTACAATATTCTAAACTCATTCATTGATTGTCCTGAATTGCTTTCCTCCATAAAGTTCAGAATCCCTTGTCGATCCACACGTATGCATTCCTTACTCAAGGTGGCGATCGTCAGGGAAAACCTGAAATTGTCAGGGAATTTTGAATTTCTGGAAAAGTCAGGGAAATGTCTGGGAATTCTCGTAACAAGAAACTATGATAAGAAATTCTCGTTATTTTTCTACCATTACATTAATCGGCCCTTTATTTTTTCTTTTTTTCAGCATCTTTCTCGCCCTTTATTTCACCAACTAATGTCCATCACTGAGGTGCATGGAATAAACCCCATCTATTAGTGGAATATTCAAATATGAATCTTATTAGTTGTGTATCTTAGTTATTTAGTTCTGAATCAGACGCATAATTTATCCCTTTTGTATATCCTTAATGTGGCATTTGCCTGGTAGACTTAAAATTCACGATCACAATGTACTACACTCATCACAAGGAGTCCGAGGCTATGTTGTTCGGAAAACTTTAGCTCACATTTTTTCTTTTTTGTAACTTCTGAGACTCAGGTCGAGAGGTAGCAGAAGCACACTTGCTTGAAGTAAATACATGCTTGCAGTTCTAAAAATACAAGAGGATGATTATTAAAATGGTAATACAAGTGCGATCTCGCGTGTAAACTAAGTCTTATGCAAGATCATCTTCGATTCTCTTACCCCCCTTCGTGAGACAGTAAGAAGACCCCTCCTCCCCCACCTTTCACGCTCGACGTAATTGTTGAATGGCCCCCTTAGCTCCCTCTCGAAGCAATTTAGTCGGGTCACAAACCACATCAAATATGATATATTCCTGAATATGATGATGCTGCCGTTGCTAATTCCCTCCTGTTGTCTTCACTCGCAGTGGCGCGCTTAAGTTTAGTTTGTTTATCCAAATATTTTTACATTATTTGGTTCCCTCTTGCAGTCAAGGGGTTATAACCGCGTTAATCAAATTGTTATTCGCCTCTGAAGGTCACTCGCACCATCCGATTTTCATCCAGTTCAACAAATTGGCTTTGGTTTGTATTTTATGCGCACCTTAGTGATACCTGTGCCGGAGTCCACCAGTAAATTGTCCATTAACTTTCTCTTTGATGCCTTTTCAGTAATGCTCAACTTCCCAGCACTACCATGACATGACTATAATTTGGATGAGAGTTTAACTTACAAGGGTTTAATATATTTTTTCATTAGAATGTAAAAAGCAGTACTTGTTGCTTTTAATATATTGATTTAAGCTTTTAACATTTTCTGAGTTCTGACGAAAATTTAATTGGACAGAAATAAAATATTCCAATAATAGGTGACCTTTTGGTAATCGGTCAGGGAAATTGGTAAATCCTTCAGGGGAAGGTCAGGGAAATGTCAGGGAATTCAAGAATTGGATATCAATAGCCACCCTGTTACTCCATATGCCTACTCCCAGACTATCCCTTGTCAAGCGCTCACTTCACTACCGCCTCTCCTCCCTAATGAATTCTTTGCCTTATAATATAGATCCATTTTTTCTCACTTCAGACTCATTTATCAATCTCGCTAGGTCCCATTTTCCCATGAATAAATAATACCTCTCCTATTTACCTCCCTTCCTTCCCAAGTTATATTTGTATTTTTTATTATTTTCACCGCATACCAATTGTTTTCATTGATAGTTTTTGTATTCATTTAGTCTGTTACTGTGTCACTTTTTAAATTGGCAGAAATTTTGTATGTGAGCAATTAAATAAATAAATAAATTTCCATTTTCTCTCTGAGACTAAGTTTTTTGCGTTTTTGGGCCATGCTGTCGGTCTTTGAAATGCTCGCAACTCGGTGACGTGTGATTGTGCTCTTGACCGCCCAGGAAACTAAGATAGATTAAACATATGCAACTGCTAATGCTGACCAACACCAAAATTAACAATAAATTAATGAGACGGTGATTTACAACGTGCAGTGGATACTTAACACTCCTTATTAATTATATTGCCAACAGATGGCAAACAATTGCAGAGGTTGGTCACTTTTGGTGAATGTTTACTGGTGATGGAAGCTTGCTCAGTGGTGGATGCCTACACCAAAAGGGCCTTGTGAAAACCATAGTATTTTACGTGGCAATCATGGGGGCAATTGACGGTGCCTCTGCAATCTCTCGCATTTTGAGGGGGCCTCGCGATAGATAGGCCATACTTGTACTAGCGTGTTTCCGCCGTGCAAAGGAAAGCCGCACGCTTCGTTGAAAAGTGCTACGAGTGTACATAAAGTGTTTCAAAACTGTTGGAAGGATTGGGTCGGGAAGGCGTTAGGTGCTCAGAGGCTGCACGATCTAATAGACTTAGATTATTACTTGAACAATTCACGTCGGGTGAGTTTCAGTGCGACACGGAGAATATTACATATTTCAATCCCGCCCTCTTTCTCTAGAACTGACGGGAGATACATTCTGCCAAACTGACTGGTACAAAAAGCCCTTCTTTCCTTGCACCATTAATAATAATCACCGAAACGGTATACTAATATTACCAAACCAAAACCAATTATTACCAATAATTACCCCGTTGGGGGTATACCATTAAAGAATTGTGTGGAATACACAAAGTCTATTTATTTTAATATGAACTCAAAGTTCCACAAAGTGCACTTGCAAACCATTGAAGGAAAACAATACAGCATTGACACTATCTTAAGACGCATCGTTAAAGCACAGTTCACGCCTGTGTGTTCCCCTCCTCTTCCCCATTCTTCCCTTTCCATGTCCCAACCGCCACTGGCCTCCTCCTAGTTCTGCTTACTGGGGGGGGGGGTAGTATGTGTGTAGGTGAGTTAATGCTGTAACCACTGAGAAATTCAGTTGTAAAAACTAAGTAGTTTTTGCAAAAATAATATGTATTACTTTGTTTACCTTATTCTTCTTACAAATGCTCAAATTTAAAAATTTAGTTTCAATATGGCTTATGTTTCTGTGTCTTAAGAAACCTCTCGCTGAATGGACCGTTGACCATTGGAATAGCAGATCAGAAGTGATGAGGAGCACTCGAAAGGTGGTGTTGTAGGAGGATGCTATACAGATGAAAACATAATATGGAACAGTATACAGTGAAGAAGACTCAAAGTGGAGAAGGCACACCCTTAGAGGCACTATGGATTTTTGAAGAATGTAATTGAAGGGAAATGGACCACCTGCTCCATATTGTTACAGCCTGCCCTGGGACGGAACTCTAGATTAAGAGCAGCACACCCGTCTGCAATCGAAGCAAACATTTCCACCGAGTACCCCTTCAGGATCCTACGTCTATACCGTGAGCAATCGTCAGCCGATAGAATCACGATCATAAGTTCTGCGGTAATTGCTCTGCAGAATCACCAACGTCACTGAAGGGAAACCTGCTGAATCTTTTCTGCGCTCGAGGGAAATGCAGACAACTCTTAAGAAAAGCCTTGCATAATGTTCCTATTTCACTTAAACTTCTGCATTATGATTACTGTGACGTATAATGTTATTGGGCGTCCCTCATAGCACGGTAGTTCCTTGAAATCATTGTGTGTTGTGCATGAATCCAAACTCTGGGATTGTATTCCACGTCATATTTTTTGTGCATTCAAAGGGGTGTTGCAAAGTGCATCATAAAATTAATTTTGTGAGTCGAGGGTTACCCGAGGGGGTATTTAAACATCTTATACACGGGACGACTCATTGATTGCATGTTGAATGTATATTACTCATTGAATGATTGCAATCACTCATTTCTCCGCAGGTTGGAGGTGGGCAACGTGGATTTGGTGCGAGTGCGTGCATTCTCCGTGGGCAGTCGTCAGTGTCAGGCGCTGCCGTCTAGTGGAGCCGTGGCGTCACACCACTCTCCACACCGGCACCAAGCCAAGGTGCTCTCATCGCAGTTGGCTGCCATCGGGGCGGTGGCAGGTGCTGCCACGCACCCGTCTCGAGGTGGCGCCCTCTCCCCCAAGGGTGGCATGCCTGCACCGGGGGGTGCCAAGAAGGGCAGCAAGTCGTCGAGCGCCCCTGTGCTGCAGGCGCTCTCCAACTCGTGGTCTGGCTCGTCCACACTCTGCTCGCCTCCGGGATCCATGCCGTACTCACACGTACGTCCTCTTCTGGCGTACCTCCCTCCCCCCATCCCTCTGATTTGCTTTTGGTATATCCAGCTACGTCATGCTTTTGTGATTTTCACGTTCTAATAGTTTTTTTTTCATATTCTGATGAATATATCATTGAAATCTAACCCAAAAGAGGGAGCTTTTGATCGGCTGGTGAATTAATCCTCGAGGACAAACTGATGGCCGATGAATTGCAAAAGGAAATTAACCGTGGTTAATGTAAAGTTAATGCCCTGTTGCATTGATTGGCTTTTTGGATTTATCCTCTCTGTTAAACACATTGAATTTGTCGCTATGTGTCGTCATGCTTGGTGTTTTCATAGATCTCGTCTGCCTCTCCGTCACTGACTCATGATGCACATACCAATTTTACACCATTTGGAAATAATTTGTCACAACTCAATTCCATGCCAATCAATTTGGGACCGCTTTCACAAAGTGGCCCTTTGTAACTCCATATAAATATTTGGAAAACGATGTAAGATTTTCCTGGTGAGTATGATGTATAAAGTCTCCACGTGTATTCCACCAGGTATAGGTAATAGGCGCATCATATCTGCCAACGTTTTGACGAACGATTCGTTCGTCATCATCTTCTGATGCCCATTACCTGGTGTGGATTACTAGTGAAAAATTTAAATATTTGGTCTTTGCAGTTGACAATTTTGGGAATTTTCGAAGTGCATATGATACTCACTGTGGCCGAGTTAAAGAGTGTAGAGAGTGTCGCGTGTTGTCTTCCGCTGGGTCAAAGGTCGAGGGCTACCGTAGTTGCAGTCCTCTCGCAATCTGTCGTCCACTCCAAATGCCAAATGTTGGGTCTCGTGGGGAGAGACTCCTTTCCATATTCAGGAGTCTTTTAATTCAATTTCAATTGGTGGCATTCGCAGGTGCGGTCGCAGAAAGGTGGCAACGCGGAGCACGACCTCATGGAGTTGGACTTCTCGGCGTCGCGGCGCTCCAAGGGCGAAGGAGGAGGAGGTGCGGTGGAGGAGGAGTCGCCCTACGTCCCCATGGGCGTGCCTCCCCCCTGCTTTCAAGGGCAGCAGCAGCCCACCGTGGCCCAGGAGGCGCCTCCGTCCTCCTTCTCTCCGCCCCTGCTGCTCTCGCCTCCCTCCTCCACCGCCTCCGCCTCCACCGCCTCCTCCTCCTCCGTCACCCTCGAGGAGTACGTGGACATGGATTGCCGCGGCAAGGGCGGCTACGTGGAGATGTCGGCGAGGAGGAGGAAGGCGGACAAGCAGCCTGGGGACTACGTGAACATGGAAGGGGCGGAGAGGGGCGTCCCGGAGGCCTCTCGCCCCATAGCCATCCGCAAGGAGCGGCGGGAGGGGGGCGGGAAGGAGCAAGGGGGCGGGGGGCGGGGCTCCAGCCCCAACTTCTCGCTGGCGGGGCTCTTGTCGAGGAAGAGCTCGTCGGGCACGCCGCCCAAGTTCTCGGCGGACGGGGGCAGTCCGTTCGCGTCGCTGGGGCGGAGGGGGGCACGGGGCAAGAAGAGGGGCGAGGAGGGGCAGCAGGGGGAACTCGCCACCCCCACCGCCATCTTCCCCTTCAGCCTCAACAGCCCCGGCTCGCCTCCCGCACGCGCCTTCCCCGGCGGCCTCCCCTCGTACGAGTCTGCCTCCAAGTGCCCCGTCGACGCTACCAGCGGCACCGTCCACATCTCCTACCCCGGCCCCTCGTCTCCCGCCGCCCCCGCCAATGCCTCCCGCCGGAGGAGCCATTACTCGCCACCGACGGGTGGGGAGAGGGCGGAGGCAGGGGTGGGGGCGGAAGGCGAGCGTTTGACTTCACCCCCCGAGTACACGAACTGCGCCCCTGGCGGGGGCGGGTCGAAACCATCGGACGACTACATGCCCATGGCACCGTCGGCGGGCCGCCTCCGAAAGGAATCCGTCGTCTCCGCCCCCCCCAACCTACACGCTCCACCACCACCCATCTTATCCTCCCCTCTTCTGAAGGGCCTCTCGTCCGATTACGTCTGCATGAAGGCCGTGCCGAGCCCCGAATCGAAAACCACCACCCAGAGGGCGCCCTCCAACACCTCACAGCGCACCAAGAGCTCCTCCGCCGACTACATGGACATCAAACTCGTTGCCTCCTCCGAGTCTCCTCTGCTAAGAAACAGCGACGATTACGTGGAAATCGATGTTTCGCGGAAGCCAGTGCTTTCTCCCAAGGTGGTGGGAGGAGGAGCGGCCGCCAAGAAGGCCGTCATCGTGTCTTCGAGCGTCGGTGCGTACGTGCCCAGCCACACCGGCTTCGGCTTCCTCCCCCACATCCCATCCCCCTCCAGCAGACTACCCCCGACCGCCTCCACTTCCCCCACCGCCGCCCCTACCGCCTCCTACACGTGGCCGAGGAAGGGCGCACAGGACGCGAGGAAAGACCCTCCTCGAGGGCCGGCCACCACCAGGGACCAGAAGACAGACGATTACGTCCGAATGGATCTCAGCAAGTCCCTCCCGCCACCTCCGCCCGGCCCTGCCCCTCCCTCCGCCAGCCCTGCCCCTCCCTCCGCCAGCCCTGCCCCGCCCTCCGCCAGCCCTGCCCCTCCCTCCACCACGGCCACGGTCACCGCCACGACCACCACGCTCATCACTCGCCCGCCCTCCGCCACCCCACAACCGCCTCCTCCGCCACCCTCCTCCGCCCCCTCCTCCGCCCCCTCCTCCGCCCCCACCTCCGCCCCCACCTCCGCCCCCACCTCCGCCCCCACCTCCGCCCCCACCTCCGCCCCAACCTCCGCCCCTGCCCTCCTGCCCTCTTACAAGTTCGCGCTCACCAGTTCGTCCGTCGGAGCCAAGAGGTCACTCTCTTCTTCCTCCAAGCCCACGAGCACCAAGTCGGGCGCCGCCTCCGGCACCACCGCCCACGAGGAAGCCGCACCAACACTGTCCCCGCCAACCTCGTCGTCATTGACAGCAGCAGCGGTGGTGCACACTTCGTTCGCCTCCTCCCTCACCACCTGCTGCACAACCACCTCCACCGCGGTCGGTTCCTGCGTCTCCTGCCCTGCTCCCGCCTCCTCCCCTCCTCCGAGTCCCACGCTCCCCTTCTCCTCCACGCCCACCGCCCATCCCCCACCCCCCTCGTCCCCGCTCCCGGTCTCCGGCCCCATCGCCATCCCAACCAGGACCACCCCTTCGCCCTTCCCCCAACTCGCCTCCCACTTCGCCGACCCCCGGACCTCCTCCATGGACATGGCGTCCACCGTCCTCTCCGGCGGCGCCCAAGAGGAGCAGCCACACCCAGACCAGCAGCAGCCGCACCCAGACCAGCAGCAGTCGTCGCTGCGCCGGATGCCGTGTGGAGCGGGAATAACCGCCGAGGTGACACTAGTCGGGGAGTCTGCAGAGTTGGTCGCAGTCGTGCCGTGCCGTGCGGAGAGTGCGAAGCGGGGCGGCAGGGGGGGCAGGGGGGGCTACCGGAGGCACAGTGGGGACAAGGAGTCGTCGGGAGCAGAGGGCGCGGCATCTCGGAGGCCGCGGAGGCGGAGCAGCGACGTGGCTTCGAAGGAGGGCAGGGCGAGGGGGGGCCGGGGGTGGCGGGAGGATGAGGCAGGGGAGGACAAGAGCGGCTCTTATGAGAGGCTGCTGGCCCCGGGCAGGGGTGGTGGCCCCCAGCAGCAGCGTAAGTGGAGCGCGCACAAGAGCCTGGGGGAGAGGGCCCCGAGCCTCGGCTGGGGGCCGCTGCGGCGTCAGATGTCGTCGCCGTCGGCCGTGCCCGACGGGGGCGCGTACGAGAAGTTGCTGCCCCCCGCCGCCAACGGCGCGTCCTCCAACGGCGCCGCACCCCCCAACCACCGCCGCCGCAGCGGGGACAAGCCCCTGCCCCCGATGCCCGCCTCGGACGCCGCCTACTCCCCCTACTCGCCCGTCTTCTCCGCCTCCTCTTCCTCCGCCTCCTCCTCCTCCTCGCTCGCCAGCGTCGCCAGCACCATCCTCCTCACGCCTTCAGCCACCACCGCGGCACCGCCTCCGTCGACGACGACCACTGCCCCGCCGCCGCCGCTGCTGTTACTCAAGAGTGCCGCCAACACGTCCTCTCCGTCCCCGGGGGAGATCCACTATGCGTCCCTCGACCTCGCGCCCCCCACCGCCGCCTCCAACAACAACAACGACAACAACAACGACAACGAGAGGTGCGGAGGGCGACGCAGCCCCCGGCTGTTCGCTAGCTCCGACTCGCCCTCCGCCTCCTCCGCTATGGCCACCGAGCAGCCTCAGCCGCTCAACTACGCCGAGATTGACTTCTCCAAGAGCATCGCTTCTGCAGCGGCGAAGAACCGGGTGCGGCACTGAGGTCGGGAGGCGGCGCGGCGCGGGCGACGGCGGCGGCGGGCGTCGAAACGGAAGTGAAAGGCTTCGGAAGTGGACGTCGACGAGTACGGCGGACGGTACACAGAGGATATGAATGTGCGAGTGTAAATATGATGCGTCTATGCGATTCATATACTGAGGACAATGGTACTCCTTTTTTGGACCGAGGAACTCACGAGAAGTTACTCATGAAATAGAGGAATCTACTGTGCTATCTTTTTATAGCCATCGTGCAATTCATGGTTAATGTGAGTTTCTATATTTACGCTTTATCTCTCGAAACCTGTTGTGCTTGCACCTTACGGCAAGGAAAGCCTTTGTTGCTTTGCTTACGCTATGTTGGATTACTTTTTGTGAAAGTGTGTGCGTTTGTGAGTGCAGGTGGCTATTGCAGCCCGCCATGCGTGGCATTGTGAGCGTTGAAAGAAACAAAATGGTTAATACCTGTTCCTGCTGCTTCGTTTGTTCAGTCAGTTTTATACATAACCAGCGAATTCAGATATTGGAAAGATTTCTGGTCCCACTCATAATGATTTACATATATGAATATATACATGTAGATATCATAGCCTCGATTGTTCCAATATTCACTGATATATAGTCCGTGATAATTTATCTCTCATTGTAAAAGTGTATTTGTATATTACTCCAGTTGTTGGCGTTGGATCCTTCAGGAAACCGCATAACTGCTTTGCAGGAGTTTTTGATAATATTATGGTTCCATTGTCACAGTGGGTGATAAATTGATTGAGTTACATTACTGACGAGTACTGAGTGCAAAGTAATGAATAGCCATCTTGTGCTCTTGGCCTTATTGCCAGAGATGCCAGAGTGGCCTTCCAATCAGTTCGATCTAACAAAACAAATGAAAGTGACTACCAATCCTTAGTGAAACAGTGTTACATTGTAGGTTTTATTTTTTGTTCTCTGATGACGTTAAGGAAAAAGTTGACACTCGCCCTGGAGAGATGTTGGAGCTGTTCATGGTTTAATCTCCCATCTTCCCCACTGCCATAAACGCACGCATGCGTGGCGCTTAAATCCTGCACAGCCCGGCCATCACATTCACCTCTCTCTCATTCACCCGCAAACGAAGACCCCTCCGTGCACTCCATCTGCTGGTGGTGCTGGGAAATGAGAGGAGGTGGCAATCCAATCCTGCTGTTACATACTGTTGACACTGCCCCCTCACTGTTTATAGGACGCGCAGGCGGTTTGGTCCTGTCGTCCGTCCTCTGCCCGCTAGTGCCAAGTTTGGTGACCTATTCAAATGAAAAGGGTCTGACGAACACACACTGTTGATTGAGACTTGTTAAAACATGATCTCTTCACCTATTTTATCTCTCGTTTTTTTGTATAAGATTTTGCACAGTTGATCTCTTTCAATCGAATGACTTGAGATGACGTTTGCACGCATGTCATGCGGCGCCATACTAAAGTTCCAGGCCTAATTGTTTACACGTTTCAAAGAGTCTTGGAAAGGAAGTTTTTTCCACGTTATATAACCAGATGTGAGGATCCTGAGAAAAACCTCTTTGGAAGAATGGGCCCATTTGGCCTTCACTTAAAAACTGTTATCATCATAATTATCATTGCTTATCAATTCATTATTGCCATCATGACTTTTCTCGCCAAGTCTTGAGCTATGCAGTTCGCCAAATGGCACAGTTCCTATAAATAGAAGAAAGAAAAAGATGATGCAAGTAGTCAGGGGCTCGATCGCTCGGCTGATTTGTGCGTCTGCATTCTCCACGGGGGGGGGGGGAGAGGAAGCAGCGAAAGGAAAGGAAGGAGACTTGCACGAAAGGTTGAACATTTTTAAACGGTGCCTTCTAGGAAAATGAGGCAAGATATTCTCTACTATTATTATTGCTATTACATATATTAATGTATAATGAACGAGGGCCACTGTCGTATGGAGAATATGGGTGGGGAGGGGGGGAGGGCGATTCGTCTTGGAAAAGAATATTATGTTAAAAAAATATTTTAAAAAACTTTGAATGCACACGTGGTTTCTGAAAAACGTGAACATGTGTTCCTCGTGGTTGCCTAGGAAACTCATGCTTTTGGTCGCTGGGTGGCGAGCGCCCTGTTGTGGTTTGGAAGGGGGGGGGGCAAGTTGCTGCCCTCTCGGGGCACGATTTGGAATGGTGCACGTTCCCCCTCCATGATTGTTGCGGAGTTTTGTTGACGAGAGCAGCACATGTCGGCAGGTGTGTGTGTTGTGTGACGTTCTTATTTTTTGTTGAATATTAATAGTAATAATGGCTCGGAGAGTTTTTTTTATGCAGCTGCAGATTGAGCAAGCCCCTCTTGTTCTGCTGTGGCACCATGTTCGCTCTCCCGAATCGGTTTTGCCCCTCCCACCCCCCCACGTTGCGTTTATTCTGCCACGTTCCCAATTAATCCTTACAAGGCTGGTTTTTTGCCGAAGTGTTTGGTAAAGAATCGATGTAGAATTGATCCTTTATCTTACACGTGGAAGCGCATATTGTTGATAATACTTGTTGGCATTGTATCTACAGTACATGAAAAAAAGTGTAAATGGTATCAATGTAATAATGATAATATCATGTTATCAATATAATTCACTTTTGTGAAATGTTACCAGTCATTATTTGTTTTTATATTTTTATTTTTATCACATTATTGTATCTAAACTGCCACATTGCTAGTAATTTTTCTTTCTGTTGAAAAGGAATCGCCTTCTGCTCACATACATATATATATATATATATACATACACATACATAAATACATATATACACACACATACGTAATTATACCCCAGTGGCATTGACCTTCAAGCAGCTCAAGTTGTGTCAAAATGTGCAAATAAAGAAGAAGTGCAGCAGCAGCAATGATCTGTCTCTCTCTCTCCATTAGTTATTGCCCTTCTGCCCTTTTTCCCTTCTCTCTCTCTCTCTCAAGAGAGAGAGCAAGAGATGAAAAGGATGTAGGTCGAAACGGAAGGAGGCGGAGGCTTGGGTTAAGAGGGAGAGATTCTGTTGCTGCGCTGGTTAAAAACTCAAGCTGTTTATGCCAACACACTTTTGTTAGTATTTGTTGATCTACTGTTTTAACAGGGATGCTGTTTTTTCAGGTTATGCCTATTTTTCGTGTCTATTTTCTGAGTGGTGTACATATGAGAAAAGTCATGCAAATAAAACATTTAAATCTCCAATGAATAATCTCTTTTGTCTTTGGACTCTTGTCTTGGGCCCTCCCGAGATTGCCGAAAAATGCGATGTCCGGTGGAAATGTAGTACAACTGGGGGAAAACCCATTGGTGCGTGGTGTTGAATAAGGTGTACTAGTACGTCTTCCTTAAGGATACATACCTCTCTCCTTATGGCATTTCTTCAAACCGTTCGTGCGGGCGGCCCATGCACGACTACGTACGTCTCCGTGGATCCAGATCTCGTCTCCTCCTACAGAATATAGTTATCTTGGCCACGACGTCGTTCCCATCCTAAACCGTTGAAAATTTGAAAAATTATTCATTAGGGCATGCATATACGCGGATATGGGAATGGGTCTGATAAGTCACACAGTAATGATACTTTATCACAAAAGCATCGATTATATTTCATATTTCCAACGTTAGAATTTAAAAGTTTACTATGGAGTTAACTGAAACATATTCATGATGAACAATCAAAAAAAACTTTAGTTCTATGAGGGGAAAAATTTCCCAACAAACGGAGCCCCGCCACTATCTCTCAGGGGGGAAATCACTTTCCTTTCAGATGGCATATTATTCTTAGGTCTCGGCCAAGTCAAAAGGGAAATGCAAAACAATAAGAGGCGATGGACTTATCGTTCCAGTCTTAGCGATGTATTCCCACTCGCCTTCCCCGAATGTGTTTGTTTCGCGCTGGCCGCTAGAACGGAGGCGCACATTTGACAACCTTGAATGCATTGGAAATGTTCCATTGAACTCTCTCGTACGGCTCAACCAAAACTAGGTGATGATGAACAGTTTTCCCGAAGCAGACCTCCGTATTTGAGACCAAAGACAGCTTATCGCTAAAAGACTAATGGCAGTTGATCGGTAGGTTAGATGGAATGCGGACTTGAATTCATTTCCTTTTGAAGGCACTTTTTTCTGTGATAACTTCCAGGGATATTCACAAAATTTCATTCAAAAGTCCAGGCGAGAGTGGATAAATCCATGGGATAGTTGAGGTAGGCTCAACTATCGCTCAGATATCGATGGCAATGGATTTTAATTGAAACGAAGTATATTTGTGACTGAAACGTCTGCACTGGGAGAAGATGGCAACACGAACGAGAAGCGGAGACCACGTTGCCCGTCTCGAGATGATGATGGCAGCATTTGTTAATACCCTACTGACCATCCTATTACTATTGGCGTGGTGGCCGTGATAAAGAGCACGTTAGACTTACAAGCACCTGCAGAGTGAGAAACCTCCGGTATGAGAAATTGCTGGCCCGCGAGAAAGCCAGCACTAAACGAAACTGATTGAACTGCGAGGTTAGGATTAGGTCATTAGTACAAGGATATGGACCAAACATATTGGAATATAGAAAATAGATGTGGGCATATACATGTATATCTGTATATTTGGAGAGCTATTTCTGCTGTTGCGAACACCGCCTCGAATGACATCTGAGGATTACGTCAGAATCTTTCGCTCTCATCACTTCCATGCACAAACGAAGTAGTACCATAATGCGAAGAAATAATGTTTGTTCAAGACAACTATCCCATCCACAGGGCGCGAAACCCAGAAAGATTTTTCGAGGAGCATCTGCACAGTTCCTGCAGTACAGTATAATCCTGGCCTCCAAACTCACAATACCTGAATCCAATAAAAAATATTTTCGACTTAACGGTCGAGGAATGGCAGAATGCTAATGGAAGGAACCAAGAGTAAAGCTCTGTATAAGGAAAGTACGGTCAACCTTGCGCATTTAAGCCGTCATTGGCATATCTTTACATGGGAGAGATAGGGACTAAACATGTTTTCACGAGATAAAATTTAATTAACTATATTTCATCGAATTTGAGCCATGATAACTTGTGAATGATTAAATTGCCTATAATACCACATCATTTTCATTTCAAGTTTATCCTCCAAAATGCGGGAGTGGACCTGTTTAATACGAGCCAGCAGACGTCTCAAACGGCAGCAGATGACGTCGTCTGCAATATGAGTGGAACTTGGCGATATTTTCCTCGCTCGTAAAGTGACTTCTCGTTGATAACTGGCGGAATGGTATTTTAAAATGTTATATAACTACATAAATATTAGCTTACTTGTCAATAAGGTATCAAAATCGACTAGGTATAGAATATTTCTGAGCAATAGGAGTAAAACGTCGTCAATTCCTCGACCATGAAGTGAATCCTCATAGAGAACAGACGGTGACCAACCTTGTAATGTCACTGTAATCTTAATCATTCTCAAATAAGGTTAATTTCACGTCCACAACTCCCTTAGATTCCCCGGCACTTCAGGTACTGCGAGCGGACATGCTTATCACACGGGTGACAATAATTGAGAGAGAAATAAATTTTGAGATACCTTCCCAGTAAACACACATGGCTGCAGCAGCGCTTCACAAGGATGTCAGCGCTGCAAGTGCAGCACATGTCAACTGAAGCGCGTCAGCAGCGTCTCAGCAGCGCTCTCATAGAGCGAATTATCGAGAAACGCATCTAATGCGCATTCGCTGCTCGTGTTTGAAGTGCAGCAGCCGCAAGTTGCGGACGCACTGCCACAGCACTGAAGGTAGTCTTTTGAATAAGGGGAGATGTTGAAAGTCATAATCGAAAGATATGAATACTCATTCTTTAAACATTTACTATGTTTATCCTTTGTTTTTTTATTTAATGAAATATATCCTTGATATATAGTAACATGTTTAGCCTGTGGTTCATTCTTAGACCGAAAATTTGGCATAAATGGGAAAGCTTTGACACGAATCGGAGAGACTTGGGTTCTGCCAGTAACAACACTTCATTGATAGCTTTGTGTAATTAATTTCCGTTGTACACTAAATTATTGTTATGCTTTTATTGGTACATTCATCAGTTTTCTCATTTCCACATTCGTAACATTGAGTATGGGTCAATCCATATTAAGTGGTCCAGAAAAAGTTAAATTTGTTGCTTGGAGATTTTTAATATTTTTACCATACAATTGTATGGTATTCATTATAAAGTAAACATTTGGTATATAGTTATGGAATGACCAAGTTTAATATATGGGTAAGTTTCTTTGAATTCCCAAATATTCTTTGTATTGTAAGGCCTGCATTTACATTTTAGCTTAAGTTTACTATACCAAATGTTTACTTTATAATGAATAACTTGTAAAATGAGGTGAAAAACTGATTTATGAGTTATGATAATGATTTTAAAGGGATCAAGCATTACTTAAGAGCAGGGGCGGATTAAGGTCGTTGTTTTGGGGGGGGCGGTTCACTACTTCCCGCGGCGCCTGGGGGGTATGCAATACATCTCAACAAAATAGAGGTCCGGGTGGACTTCCCTCGGAAAATTAAAAGAAATGTAGCGCTTGGAACGTAGTTTTGGTGTGGCTATATTACATATAAGAGATTAAATAATTAATTGAGTAAATCTATCTAATCTTATTTGAAAAACGTAAAAAAACGATGTAAAGAATGCCATTCTTGTGAAGAAGTGAAGTGTCTTCCGGGTTTTACACCGTGTTTCCTCGGACGACAGTTTCGGCGGCGTTTCAGTCGGCTTCTTCAGGTCGGTGGAGTGAAGTTGCAGCCATTTGTCGTATTATATATCTCACCCGTTGGAGTCAGGTCTAACGCTTGAGATATATAAGACGACAAATAGCTGCACCTTCATTTCACCGACCAGAAGAAGCCGACTACAACGCCGACGAAACTGTCTTCCAAGGAAACATAGACCAACGCGGTGCAAAAGGCGGAAGACCTTCATCTTCCTATACATCAACCCGCGGCAGCCTACACAAGGATTTCGAACTCCTTGAAATAAATCTTCTTTAATGCCGTACAAAATGAAAATTAGTTGGAATGAAATAAAAATATAAGTACATATTCAGAAAATACTATTTTCTTTAATATTTTTATAATTTTTTATAATACCTAGCAACGAAAACGCAGCAATTCTCGGAAGTTACCGTCATTCGTCAAGGGCTCTTCCAATGATAATGCACCGTCGCGTCGTCCCGATGACCTCTGAATGGTATGTTCTGACGGCCAAGAAAAATCACATTTTTAAGTATCAGCTTCAGATTTTCTCCATTTTCCTTGATTTTCTCCCTTCTGTAGCCGTCCAGTTGGCTTGTGTTTTGATTTTCAGGTTTTTTGTATTTTCCAGAAAATTCAGGGCCAACTGGGCACTGCACCTTTGTGATAGACTGTGTGTTGGTGGTTTTCCAGATCATCTAGTTTCCCTAGCAGTTTTGAATACTTTAACGGCTCTGTATCGAGGGATTTTAACTGCAAATTTTTACCGCAAGCTGCCGTTGATTGGGAAAAAAGGGCAATACCTACAAAAAAGTCAATTCATTGAGGGAGAAAACACAAGCCAAGGGTACATTTCAAGATGTTCTATCCTCACGTAACGACGCTCTTTCGCGGTTCCCTTCCTATGAGTTGAAAAGGGATACTTGTAGTCGATTGTGGATGTCCAAGGGCCTTCCAAAAGTTCTGCTTTTTTCCTATCATCAGGTCTTTCCTTTCCTGGTACAATGAAGAGACCTTTGTCACAGTTGAAATTTTTTTAGCCAAAGGAAGTGAATAAATTGAAGCTTCAGTCGATTTTTCGTGGCTACGTGGATGGGATTGTAAAAGGACCATTGAATCAGCTTGAGTCTTATTGTCAGTTGTGCAGCATGAAGGCATGATGTTAACAAATTATGCATTTCCTCCTGCTGCTTCTGGCGTCTTTTGTTTTTGGACGCGAGAGAAAAAGCTTCGAAGGTCCGCAGAGGCACTATTAATTTTCCGCTTTGTACCAGGCCTACTAGAAGAAGACGCCTGTAACCAAAAGTAAACCTTAACTATTCCTTCTGCGACGAGTTGCAAAAAACATTATAAGCATCTTTTTCTCACCCTGTAGCGTAATACTTGAAAATTATTTTGCTTAGAGAGTCCTCAATTTTACTGCTATCAAAAGGAGAGGGGACAAAACTACGGTGGGTGGACCTCTGACAGCATTTCTATGATAACACAATGAAGATGAAAGTCCATTAGGTGGGTGTTCAATTCCTTGATCAAAAAGCAGATAAATAGCAATGGAGGCTAATGTGGACCCGAGCTTGAAGCCGGCCGTCCGACCCTAATGGCGAGCGCGAGAAAGCGCAAATAAGTTATGTCTTTGTAATTAACCGACTGAAATTACCATCTCTGGCAGAAAGGTTGATCTGCACGTCAGGTATATCACAGAATAAAGGAAAAAGGACGCAGGGTCCAAAATATGTGAAGAACTCTTGAACTTGTCACTCACTACAACTGAAACAATACACTCGCTAGAGCCGGGCAACTGACATGTCGCGACGAGCACGAGAGCAGAGGGTGTCGCATAATAGTAGGCAATGCTGTAGGAGGGCGTGGAGACTGTATTCCCCTCTCGCAGACTCACTACGGCTCAACTTCCCAAACTCGCGGCACTGTTCTCTGCATACATATTAAAAAGGTGTATATAGGTCTGCATACATAGTATAATAGCTTATAACTATTCCGTTACGGCGCCAAAGCTTTCACAACACTGTTCATCAAAAGGCCTACTAAAGTACAATTGCGAACATCGAGGATACTGTGTCTTCTGTTCAGACAAGTGGCTTTTAGATATTTTCCAATTATCTTTAAACATTGTGTATTGAGCTGGTGAAATAAAAACTTGCATCGGAGAACCACCTTGATGATTACCATTTTTATATTTTCCCGGGAATTATGGGGGGAGGGGGTAGAGGTAGGTAATAGGGGTAATTATGAGGTAGCCCCCCCGCCCTCCCCCCCTTAATCCGCCCCTGCTTAAGAGGGTACTAAATGGTGCCGTGTTGATGTCGACTTCGTCGATATTTTGGTACTTTTCAATGTTTAATATATTTATAAATAGTTGAGTCCACTAAACAAACTTTTTACTGGTTATTCCTCATCTAAAGTACATTAAATGGGCCAAATTTCAAATTTTTATTTTTATGCCCAACAAAACTTTGGAAAATTTGAAAAATCAAGAAATTAAAAAAAATTTAATAAAAAAACCACTGAAGTCCACAGCTTAAAATTCTGCAAACTTAAATCATGGCTTTATACCTTTCAAATAAAAAAATAACAAACATTAAGTATCCTGCCTTCCTATGTAAAAAATTGTAAAAATTGATTTTTTAGTTAAGTGATGAAAACTTTGAAGCAATATTTGGACCCTAGACTTAATTTTAGGTCGATACATCACCCGACCTTTATTTAAGTTCATTATTTACTGAATCGATTGGTTTTTGGTTGATTGTTCTAGGATACACAGAATTGGAGATATTTGCTTTAACTGCAGTACACTGAAATCGCCTAAAATCGGTTTCGTTAGCATAAAAATGGCCACTATCAGGAAAAAAAATAAAAAAATAAAATAATGACATATTTGTATTCACAATAAATGGTAATTTGTATGGTAAAAATATAAAAAAATATTAAAAATCATCAAGCAACCACCTCTGGACCACTATATATGGATTGACCCGTATACATGCATATTCACGTTCGTAACATTTGCGCGAGTAAGTTGCGTCTTCATTGAAATGTAAACAAACGTGTGCATTTGGAAAACATCTTGTTTATTATTATTAATATTGGCTTTATTTTCATTTAATGTGGCAACATAGGTTTCAGTTAATTAATGCCTGAAAACTGATATCGTGATTGGATGGTACGTTTCCATAAACTATCACGGCATTGATATTAAAAAGTTAGTTCTCGCAAACACATTTACGCACGGGAATGGCCGTATATATACAACTTTCAAGAAACAGATCTAGTAGTTGATAGTTGGATATGGCGTAGGTAGTTGCGTGATAGGCTTAACGTAGATAGATGTGAGGTTGACCGTAGGTAGATGCGAAAATGAAGTTGAGTCTATGCAGTCCGGAGATACCATCTACTTTCGATCCTTGAGTAAACTATATTTTACAGGTTGAAGCGATCGTGACACGCTTGTGCAGCGCTTATGCAGCGCTCCTGACACCCGTTAGCAGCGCATTCGACATTAAAAAAAGGGAAGTTTAGGAGTGCTTTCGCGCTTCTGCAGCGCATAGCTGCAGCGCTACCGCGCAGCGCATCAGATGCGCATCTGCAGCATTTTGTGTTTACTGGGCTTGGCTTCGTTACGGATCGTACTCCGCACCGGAATGAGACTGTTAACGGTGGCTAAATTTAACATGCTACTATCTAATTTACGTTCTGCATTGTCAAGTCAAGTGAGCATTTTGACAGGATTTACACGATCAGCACTCCATGTTTAACTGAGGCACATCGTCAGTCAAATAATATTAAATATATGTAATATAATTATCTAAGATAAAATAATATGATTACGTACCGTGAGATATATATGGCAGCAATTAATCATTCCCGCTTTATCTCCAGAGACACATGTACAGCGGCACTAAATATAAAGGAACAATACTTGGTAATGACATCAAGTCGAGTAAATGAAAAGATAACTTTTGAGGTGATAAAATTTAATGAATGAAGCATAATGAAACAACTTACATTGCATAAGTAGAAAAAAATTATCACCCTTTCACTTGGACTCCACACTCACAATTTATGATACTATAAAATAACACAATAATCCCTGGCAAGGCCGTACCCAGGAAAAGATTTCGGGGGGGGGGTTAAAGTCCGGGGGCCCTCCCCCGGAAAATTTTCAAAATGTAAGTGTCAAATGACACATTTTAGGGCCGTTTTTAACTCTTAATTAACAAGAGTTTGGAGGCAAAAAAGTATGGTTTGACTCGAGTATTTTGAAATTTATTTGTGAAAATTAAAAGATAGACAATACAAGTAGACTCAAATAGTAAATTGTAAATTACATAAATGTATCTTTAGAAAACGGTAAGTCAAAACAACAAAATCTAAATTACAAAATCCGATCTTCTGTTCTTTTTTCTGGCGAATTCATCGATCACTTTGTCTGTTGAGATTTGATGGCTTCTGTGTACAGACATGAGAGCCAGCCCACTTAGTCTGTCTTGTCCACACGCGTTTCTCAGGTAAGTCTTCAATCGTCGAAGTGGGGAGAATGTCCTCTCAGCAGTTGCAGTGGTCACCGGCAAAGAAGCAAATATTTTCAGTAGCGTGAATATGTTAGGGAAAAGTTCCCTATTACATTCGCTTAAGGCCTCAATGGCACAAGAAGGCTTGTCGTGTTCCATTTTGCTTTCCCAAAACAATTTCCACAATGAGTACTCAGCAGGTTCAAGCTCTAGATCAACCATATTTTCATATAGTTTCAAAGATTCAACATCTATTGCCTCAGTTATTGAGGTTGGTATAAAGCACTGAAGTGTTCCTAGAAGCGCTTTGTGGTCGCTGAATCTGGATTTGAGCTGATCTATGAGATCGTCTAGGATCGGGATTGCCACAGCGATTCTAAAATAGGTTTCAGGGTCTTTAGTAGAGTAGTTACTTCTATGGCGTTGGCGAGGAGCGAGTCTTGGTAAATGAATTTCTTCACCAACATCATGCATTTAAGTTTCAGCTGTTTGGAAAATACTGGAAAACTCAAGATCGATTTTTCTTAGGATGTTTTCGAAGTGGCCAACAATATTTTCAATATGGTCAACTGCAGACTTTAGGTCACAATTGGGGGACTGAAGCAATTTGCACACTGATATTGTGGCTGAGAATATGTTTGCCAATAAACAAAGGCACACTACAAATTCACCGTCAAGCATGGACTTCAAGAAGGACGAAGCTTTAGAAGATGTCTTAATATCCGGACTTTCACTAAGACTTTCTAGAGTAGATCAACAATAGCTTTAAAGATCTCTTTAAACTTAAGCAAGCTGTTGTGATTCTCTACCCATCTGGTTTCGCACATTGCTGTTAAAGTTGGCCATTTATTATTAGGAAAGTTTGATTTTATGGAGGTTTGCAATACAGCTGTTCTCTTTGGAGACGCTTTTATAAAGTTTGTGACAGCTTTTACGGTTCCAATGCAGTTTCTGGCACATGGGACACAGCAGGAGTGGTATAAAGCCAAATTCAGAGAATGTGAACTGCAATGGACATAGAGTGCTTGAGGAAAGGTTTTTTTAACTATTGCCTGCACCCCTTTGAATGAGCCCTTCATGGCAGCGGCCCCATCGTACCCTTGACCTATTATGTTTGTCATCTCCACTCCTAAGTCCTTTAGAGTTGACATAATTGTGTTTGCCAGCGCTTCTCCCGTAGTGTCGTCAGCTTTGACAAAACATAAAAAATCTTCCTTGCAAATAAATAAATTAGGTCTTTCTGGTTTAGTATATCTTACACAAATTGAGACTTGCTCATGACCAGTTATATCTGCTGTTTCGTCAACAAGAACTGAAAATGCCTTAGAATTATTAACATCTGTCACAATTTCTTTCTGGATTAATTCCCCGCATATGTTGATCAATTCATTTTGAACTTTAGGACTCATGTACAATGCATTCAAGGAAGCATTTTCTGTGTGTCTTACTAAATTTGGATCCCCACACTTGAGTCTCATCCTTAAAAGCGCACGAAAATTACCGTCGTTTAAAGAAGGCTCTTCATCATTGATTGATATTGGCCCATGATCATTCGTGCCTCTTAATGCTAACTCTTGCCGGCCACAGAGTTTTATTGTGTCTACAATTGATGAAAGTCTTTTCCTGTTATCTTCCACTTGTTTCTTTCTACTTGAATCCATAATATTCCTTATATCAGAGTTTAAATCACTTTTTGTTTTCAAGAAGTTGTTGCCAATTAGTATACAATCTTTGTGGTAGCCATGCGACTCGTGGGTTTTAAATAATTCCAAAGCGTCCTTCCATTTTGTAAAAGGCTCTTTCACTAGGGATTTCAAAGTTTGATTACATCCTTTGCCTGCACATTCTTTGGAGAATAAAACACAATATTTACAAAAAGTCACCATCACTTTGAGTATATACCAGCCAAGGGAAACGAGTCAACCACTGTCTTTGAAAACGAAGATTCCTTTTTCCACTTGTAGGAAATTGGAATGTATTTTCTGGAACCCAAGGAGAAGTTAAAAGATTATATTTGAGGTCTTCATCCAAATTAGAGTTTATATATCTACCAATATCCAAGGGATGTAGATGAGATTTTTCATTTTCCGCGTTTTCGTCAACTCTAGTCTCTTGATGCAATGTAGGGGTTGAGTCCGATGTAGATGCAGAAAACTATTACTACTAGCACTGTCAAGTGTACTTGTTTTTCGAGTTTTTGTAAAAAAGGTCAAAAGTGAAGGTTGTCCTTGGGCTGCTTGGGCAGGTCGCTTCGCCATCTTCTTCTTACTTTGGCCCCTAAAAAAAAATAATGCTAGAGACTAGAATATTTTCAAAGCCTACTGCATATATATAAATAAATACGGCACCCAGCTACCTAGCGCTGACGAAACGGAGCGCATCTCCAAACTTCATCTTTAAAAATGTATTTATATATTACAATTTTCTAGAGTCGGAGAACTATAGAGAACTTGTGTGCATCTGGCTACTAGCACTAGCAACAGAAGATCTAAACTAAAAAACAAATTAAACTAACCGACTGAACTGAACAGTGAAACAATTCCACAGAATCAAATAACGCAACGCCCAACCGGCTCAACTGATGTCACAGACGAAATGGCGACGGGTTTGCTTCTATGGACGGCGAGTAACAGGAAAGTGACACTAGCGCTAGCCTAGTGCTGGTGGGTGGGATAGTGGTCAGAGAGAGAGAGACATTAGCGAATAGCGATACACCACACCTCTTACTACTGACTGCGTTACTGCGTTGGTTGTGAGCATCAGAACAGGCGCTATGCGGGTGGCTGCGAGTAGAGTAGGCTATTATAGGCAGGCTGTTTTCACATGTACACTTCTCTCTCGTGATGCATCAGCAAGGTCAGTTGCCAGTTCAATGCATAAACACCATTAATTAAATGATGCAGTACTTTCCGACTTACAGATAGCAAAATATCGAGAAAATTGTATTATCTTTAATTCAGGAAAACGTGTTTGAAAATACTTATTTCTGGAAAATTTCGGGGGGGGGGGTTTCAACCCCTCTGACCCCCCCCCCCCCCTGGGTACGGCCTTGATCCCTGCCAAGGACAAATTCAATTGCCTATTGCTAATTAGTCATCACCTGCCTTAAACGCATACCCTAGTAGCAGAGGGCGTTGTCACAACGTTGCATCAACGTGCACAAGGTTACATGACAACCTTCACGTTGCCACAACGTTGCATCAACGTCCAAGCACAACGTTATCAGTCGACGTTGAATCAACGTGCATGCAACGTTGACGTCAGCTATGATTTAAATTATACTTTATCTGTAATTATACCACAGGGGTTGGCAAACTGCGGCACTTTGAATTCGCGCACGTGAACATTGTCTTCACGAATAAATATATATATATATTTCATTTTGAATAATGTATTCTACTAGTTAGTTGTCTGCTTGTGAACGTAAACATACATGTGAGAATTGGATAAATGCTTGTTTATTCTCAGTAATATTGCACTTACATTCATACTACGTGGCAATATAGGTTGCAATTAATTAATGCCTGATAACTCTCATCGTGATTGGATGGTATTTCCTCAAACTATAATCATGTAATCGCAATTTAAAAATTAGTTCTCGAAGTCACATTAATCCACAGGAGTGGCCATATGTATACGACTTTCAAGACGCGAAATATATACACCTACTCCCCAATTAACGCTCTTAATTCGTTCCATGAAAAGCGAGCGCTAATCGAAACAGCGCTATTCGAATCATCAGGTTCCATAAAGACTAATGTTATGGAACTAAATTCGTCCCCACGATACTGCTTTCACCGTAGAAATTTTGTATATTCTACTGCAAAAGTAATAATCTGCGGTTAAAATCGCTATAAAAATGATTTAACGTTAAATAAACGGTTTTTATTCTATTTGTTTAAAAATTTACAGATAAATATGAATAAATAATTACTAATAGAGAGTTTTAGGCTTTACCTAAAGCCAAATGAAGATATTACGAATTTACACTTAGCGCACATATTAAAATACGTAATAATTTAAAATTGTGATCCAACAATCCAATAGTTTCTCTAAATGCTTTTAAAAATAACAAAATTGATGAAAAAACTATGATTCACAGATAAAACTCTAAATCACAAATGAAAATCAAAACTAAGGAACTTGCGTGATAGACGTCTTGACTCGACGGAAATTATTCACGCGAATAACCTGTAAAGGCCTCTTACTGCATTTTATGCTTGTGAGCACTTTGGAAATAACAAAACTGAAAATATTAGGAAGGACAATGTGCAAAACATGAAAACAAGGAACAGTTGAAGGCGCGTCATCGTCACGGAAGTTCTTCCGGCTCTTGCAGTTGATCCACATCGACGTCATCAGTACGATCATTGCTGCTGCTGTCTTTGGTTGTGGTGGAGGATTTTCTTTGAGTTTTAGAGAAATAACTGTCTAAAGAGAGTTGTTTTTTCGTTTTGTTTCTTCCTAGTAATAGTTCCTTGTAACAATTCACAGAATCTTTTAAACTTCTAGCAACTGGCAAGCTTCTTTCGAAATCAGGATCACTTTCTTTTATGAGATTACGTGCACAGTCGACGAGATTTAAGATTTCAATAATATTTGATGTAGTTAAAACTTTAGTTTTGTTTCTGATTTCTTCATCATCACACACATCTTCGCTCCACTCTTCCATTTTCCAATGCTGTTGCATTTCTAATAGATCTATATCAGTCAGTTCTTCTTTATTAGCCTCAATTAGGTCCTTAATGTCTTCAGCCTCCACCTCGTCTAAACCGATCATGCGTGCAAGGTCAACTGTTTCATTAATGACGTCCTCAGGTATATCAAAACCAAGGAAGTCAATCGCACAGTCGTCCCAAAGATTTTTCCAAACAGCATTCATAGTTTTTTTGGAGATCTCACCCCAAGATTTTGATATGTTTTCAATGGCCTGTCGGATATTATAAGAGCGCAAAAATTCCTTCAAGCTCACGCCGGCTTCACCCTCAGATGCCCTTACAGCTTGGTTGAAAGTCTCCTTTAAATAGTATGCCTTGAAAGTTAAAATCACGCCCTGGTCCATTGGCTGTGGAATCGATGTTGTGTTCGGAGGCAAGTAAACAACCTTAACCTCCGAGCATATATCACCCAAAGTTCTTGAATGCCCAGGAGCGTTATCTAATATCAACAAAGCTTTGTAATCTAAATTTTTATTGATGCAGTACTCTCGTACAGCTGGGCAGAAATAGGTCGTGAACCACTTATCGAAGACTGCAGTGGTTACCCATGCCTTCTTATTAGCTTCCCATAGGACAGGTAAGCTTTGCTTATGGCAATTTTTAAGAGCCCTAGGGTTTTCCGAATGATAAACAATCATTGGTTTAAGCTTAAAATCCCCAGCAGCATTTCCACCTAACAATAATGTGAGTCTATCCTTTGAAACTTTGAACCCTGGCATTGATTTTTCCTCCACTGAAATATATGTTCTGGATGGCATCCTTTTCCAGAAAAATCCAGTTTCATCAGCATTGAAAATCTGATGTGGCGAATATTTTCCCTTTTCTATCATTGCCGCCAACTCAACAATAAATTTGGCAGCTGCGCTTTCGTCCGCACTAGCTGACTCTCCGCGAACAGATATGTTATGCAACTTATAGCGGGCTATAAAGAGATTAAACCAGCCACGGCTGGCGGTAAATGTTTCTACACTAGAACTAGCTTTGGGCAATTCATCGTACGCCTAGCTTTTGCTTGAATCGCCAACAGACTTACAGGTATGTGCTTTTCAACTAAATGTTCTATCCATACATTTAAAAGTCTTTCCATTTCCATAATAGTTTCATATCTATTTCTTGTTCCTATCCTGACGGCAGCCGAAGGAGTTGCTATTTTCCCATACTTCTTTATTTTATCTGCATTCTTTACGATAGTTCTTACAGTGGAACCAGCGAGAGATAAAGTCTTGCAAATTTCATGTTGCCGCTGTCCAGCATCAAGACGTCGCAAGACTTCTAACTTTACGCCAAGTGATATTGTTTTTTTTCTTCTTCTCCAGCTGCGTATTATCACTCATTGCCTATTTTTATTGGGAAAATACAATATTAGAAATTTAGAAAAGACAAAACAATAAAAACTCCTAGTAAACATGCCGAGAGCACAGTCGAAAGGTTCATTCATCAAATAATTCCATTACGTGGTAATGACGAAAGGTGGATGAAAGCCTTGATGAAATCGTTTTTCTTCCTTTAATACACTGTACTATACAGAATATTTAGTAATGAAAGTTTTTCGTCAACGATTCTCTTCCAGCAAAAAAAGCGTAGCAGAATAGTTCCGACAGGCGACGGGCGCACGGGGCGAAGCGATCGCTGCGCATCGCGGGATTTTCAAGAGCGTTAAACTGGAACAGGGTCTTAAAATATTTTCAGCGCTAATGCGGAACAGCGCTAATCGGAACAGCGTTAATCGGAGAGTGGGTGTAGTTTCGGGGGCAAGGATGTGCACTTAGAGCCGTAGGACTTACCATAATTAGTTAGAAACAAAGTAGTCAGGTAAATAATAGGTAGGATATTACAATGTACAATGTTATTTCATCGCGCGATAATAACATGCGTAATTAAAGACGTGGATTCCCTTTTTTATTTTGAGAGGGCAGGGAAGAGCCTGTGGAGAGGGCAAGGGAGTTTTAAGGGAGAAAAATTAACCTGAGTAACTAAGAAAGAACTGTCTGTTGACAAATTATCAACATTAATGTCAATTATGGGATAATTTCATTGATGGCTAAAGCTAGGAGAATTTTTTAACGCTGCCTTAAAAATGTTTCACAGATAACGTTGCATCGATTTTGCACTGATAACGTTGCAGCAACGTGGTTTTTCGGTAAATTTGGATGTTGAGGCAACGTGCATGCAACCCCCAATGAAAATTTTGTATACAATTTGTACATTGTACACAAATTTGGCTGTACTCAATTTATGTACAATGTGTACATTGTGTAAAATGTATACATTGTACACAAATTTGCCTTTACACAATTTGTATACAATGTGTAGCGGTATGAGCATACGACGCCATTGCAGTTCCGTGCCTCATTTGTTTTCCTCACAAAGTTCACCACCAGATGGCGGTGCGGAGGATGAGGAGTTGAGCGCCACTCGAGCGGCAGTTTGTTGGAAAACCCGCTAGGAGAAGGAGCTAGTTCGCGACCGCGCCGTTACACGAGCGGCCATCTTATATTCACATAGCCTGTACGCTCGCCTGTGGCTAATAAATCAGTCCTGTTGTTGGTTAAGTCCTTGTCGTTGTTATTTATCGTGGAACCTTCGCGCACACAAATTTGTGACCCCGACGCGATCATTTTCCACGCAAAGCGATATTCTCCCCCGCCACGTGCTATTAGGACAGCATCACGGTGAGCAAGCGAAGCTTGTATCCTTCGCCATCCGCGACCTCAGATCAAATATTTCGTAAGCAGTTCTCGTATTTTCCATTGGTTTTCCGTATTAAGTACGTCGCGATCGTTATTTTTTGAGTTTTGTGCCGCAGTGTCCAATCACTTGGGACTTAGCTTTTTCCGCGTGTAAAACTTGCGGCGCCGTGGTTTGTCGTTATAATAAGATTTTCTGCGTGTGTTTACCATGGTTGAAAATAACACAGTGGCACGCTTGCCCGTGCGATCTCCGTTATTTTGCCCAGAAAAGCCACAGCTGTGGTTCGCCCAGCTCGAGGGCCAGTTCACTCTAACTGGAGTCACGGACGATAGCACAAAGTTCTGGACAGCCGTTACATGTCTTGACACCCGTTTCGCCCAGGAAGTGGAAGACATAATAACAAATCCCCCGGTGAGTGATAAATACAAGTGCCTGAAAGAGGAGCTGGTTCGCCGTTTTTCTGTCTCCGAGGACCAGCGTATTAAGCAATTGTTGGAGCAGGTGGAAATCGGGGACAGGAAACCGACGCAATTTCTTCGTCATCTTCGCTCCCTGGCCGGTAATTCCGTCCCCGACGATCTGCTGCGGACCATTTGGCTGAGCCGTTTGCCGCGGAACGCCCATGCCATCCTCGTGACGCAAGGGGGCACGAACTTGGCCGATCTCGCGGCGCTCGCGGACAAAATTATTGAGGTAACGCCCGCTACCCACAGTAATGTGTTTTCCGTGTCTAGTGATCCAATGATTAGCACCCTTATGGACAGGATTGAGGATTTGTCGCGGCAGGTCCACGCGTTAACGCTCGACCGTAATCCGCGCTCATGGTCCCGCGGTCCTACCAACCGACAACGCCAGCGGAGCCAGTCGCCGCATTCATCGCAGCAACAGAGTGGGGTCTGCTGGTACCACCGTCGCTTCGGCGACAAAGCTACTAATTGCACGCGTCCCTGCGCGTACGAGGCGGGAAACGGAGAGAGCAGTCGTTGATGGCGGCAAGTGGCTGCATCTCCGGAAAGGACCGCCTCTTTGTCATGGACAAGACATCCCGCGTTCGGTTCCTCGTAGATACGGGGGCCGACATATGTGTTTTCCCCGTGACGCAACTCAAGGAACAACGTGAAAAGGCGGATCTTCAGCTTTTCGCTGCCAACGACACCACCATCGCCACGTACGGATTCGTTACAATGTCCCTTTCCCTAGGTCTCCGGCGGGAATTTTTGTGGAAATTTGTCGTTGCTGAGGTACTGCAGCCAATAATTGGAGCGGACTTTCTTCGCCACTACGGTTTGCTGGTTGATATAGCACGTAAACGTTTAGTGGACAGTGTTACTTCCCTATCCGTTGCCGGTATAGTGGCATTTCAAGCTACTGACCAAGTGAAGATCATCAATAGTTCCTCCCCGTTTTTCCGCCTTCTTTCAGAGTTTCCGGAGATAACTACTCCTTCGGAAGCGCCTAGACAGGTCAAACACTCCACAGTGCATTTTATAATAACTACCCCTGGCCCACCTGTGTCATCTAGACCTCGCCGCCTCGCACCGGACAAACTCGCCATTGCCAAACGGGAGTTTGAGCTGATGCTTCAAACGGGTACCGCGCGGAGATCATCGAGCTGCTGGTCGTCAGCCCTACATTTGGTCCCAAAGAAGGACGCTGAATGGCGCCCGTGCGGTGATTACCGCTCCGTTGTTATTTATCGTGGAACCTTCGCGCCCACACAATGTATACATTGTGTAACATTGCATAAATTGTACACAAACTGCCATGTGGTAATTGACAATATACAACTAATATGAATGAAACTGAATTGTATTTATTAGCATGAAAAGACTAGTTAAGCCATTACACTCAGAACGTAGCTTCCCGACAACACCACCACACGTCCGCTGAATGTCATATGGCGACAGAAATAACATATCATAAAACCACACACTTGTCTGAATCACTGAATCAAGCCACACTTCGCTATTAACTCTTTGGTGAAGAATTACGAGCGAACTCCTGGAAACTACACAATTTTATAATGTTCCCATTTATGTTCTAATTTTTCTTGACGCTTCCAAGGCACAATCACTGATGCATACACAGTACTCCCTGATGAAACAGAAGGCCAAAGATCACCCGTCGTTGCGTGGGTGCAATGAAAATCAGGTTTTATAAATCATCACTATGGATGCTGATTACCATTTCCTTGCGAAGTGCCTGAAAATAAATGTTGACAAAGATCTTAAGTTAGTAAACAACTTGGTTTCTTAAGTTCCAACGAGTATGTTAAATACTTACGTTTTTCTTTCAATGGCAGAAGAGGAATAGTCCGGAAATATGACAACCGAAGAGATTAGCTAATCTTTCCTCCTAATATCACGTTTTATAAACTCGCTGACCTTAATCAAAACACGTAAATACACTTCACTTGTACTCCATGAACCTCTTAAGACGCCATTTTAAAAACCGATTGATCGCTTGCCGGATATATGGAAATATCGATCGTATCGATCTCTCTGGTCGAAGGCAAGACCGCGAATTATGAAAGTAAAACTCGTACCTGGCGTTACTGAAAGTCATAGAAAATAATAACAAGAGAGGTTTTATACTAATATAGAACTATTTATCAAACGCCAGTTTGAATTATGATTTACATAATATAAAACGCAAGTTCAACGTTTTCGTCATTTGAAGTTTGTCAGTTATCATTAGTGATTAGTTTCATATCATTAGTTTAAAGTAAGTCATTTGAGATAGGAAGACGAAAATAGGCTGAAGGCTTTCGAGAAGTGGGTGTGGAGGAGGATGGAGAAGGTGCGTTGGACGGAAAGGAAGACAAATGAGGAAGAGACTAACTAGTGGTCTGTTACCTCGGGTGGGGGGGGGGGGAAGCTGATCAGGAGAAGGGAAGGGGACTGGTGGGGAGCGGGAGCAAGCGGTTGCTATTGGTCAGTGGGCCAAGTTAAGCCCGGGCGATTCAAATGCTCGTAAGAACCAGATGAAAGCCATCTCGCGAGTCCTCAATTCAATATTAGTTGCTGATTCGGGGAGGGCTTCTAATATAGAGAGAGAGAAACATTTATTGAAGGTCTAATAGCGCATTTACACATTCGCGCTCGTGATTCGCCTCGTCACTCGCCGACATTCGCGAGTGGCATTCGTGCGTTCGTCCCCACAACGCGAATGACCGTTTACACACTCGCCGAGTGTTCGCCTCGTCCCTACAAGTCTTTGACTCGTCCCCAAAGACCGCTTCCAGCGCGAGCGCTACGAGCGGCGAGGCGAGCGACGAGGCGAATGACGAGTGAACCGACTACACATTCGCCTCGCCTCGCGATTCGCCTCGCCACTCGTGCGAATGTGCAAACGCGGTATTACGATGGGAAGCGGTATGTTTAGGAATGGGATCAATGAAGGGAGGACATGTGGTGGAGTGGCGGTACCCATTCATTCGTATTGAAAGCGGGGTAGTACATTCCCCAACATAAAATGCCGGGCAGAAATTGCACGAGAGACGGTAAACGATATTTGTGGAAGTACAGTTGGCTGCTGAGGAAGATTTATTGGAAGAGAGCGTAGCAGAAGAGCGTAGGAGGGAGCAACATTTGCACCGAGGACGGTTGCAAGTTGTGGAGAGTGGTGGATAGGGGGCGGTCGGTTGAAGGGTGGGTTTCGTAGATTTTAAGATATCTCGCAGGTTTGCGGGACGCTTAAAAAATACTGTGGGACATGAAGGTAATAGGAGGGCAGTGGAATTATTATTCTTTAAAATTGGGTATAGATCGCGGAGGATGTTTCTGATTTTATGGGAGCCAGGGAAGAATGTGGTGATGAGGCTGAGTCTGTCAGGATGGTGGGTTTTGGCCCGAGGGGTGTAATTGGCAGAGGGGGGCAGGATTTGATTGGTAAGAAGCTTTTTGGGGTACTCACGTTCTCTGAGGGAGTGATATAGGTTATCGGTGTATTGTTGAAGGGAGTGGGCGTCGTTACAAATTCTGTGGCCGCGGACAGAGAGGGAATATGGAATGGAGCGTTTGGTATGTGGTGGATGGCAGCTATTAAAATGAAGGTAAAGGTTATGGTTAGTGGGTTTTTATGGACGGAAGTGATGAATATGTTGTTTTTTAGTAGGATATTAACATCCAGAAATGTGATGGAAGAGTCAGAGACGGAAGAGGTGAAAGAAACCGAAAAGGAAGAGTTTAGCACAGAAATGAAGGAAGATAGAGATTCACGGCCATGAGGCCAAAGAACAAAGATATCATCAATATAGCGGGCCCAGAAGAGAGGTTTGAGGGGTTGGTTTTTGAGGAAAGTGCTTTCAAGATGGCCCATGAATAGATTTGCATAAGAAGGTGCCATGCGAGTACCCATGGCGGTCCCTTTGATCTGAAGGAAAACTTGATTGTTGAAGGAAAAGGCGTTTTTAGTTTATACTAATTCTGTTAATTTAACAATAAAGTTGGTGGAGGGAAGATGTGGTTTAGGGCGTTGGGAGAGATAAAAACGCAGAGCTTCAATTCCTTCATTGTTAAGACGATTTAGACGTTCCCTCCGTTAAGGTGGTTTGAGCGAGATAGTTCCCAAGTGAAAATAAAGTCTATATTTGAATATAAATTTAAAAGTTAAGCAGTTGTAAGATACGTGTAGTGGTTTTGTGAATATTTATGACACAAATTGTTTGTTTTTATCTTTAAAAACTTCAGTAATTAACTAAACGAACGTATTTTAGGCTTTAACTTGGCTTGTTATTGATATCACCAACGGCAATTTCACAAATAATTATTTCACATTTGCGTAATAATTTTTGTACTTATTGCAAACTTTGGGTGCGTTATCCTTGAATTGAAAAGACAATACACCAAACTGTATGGAATACACAATCCAGGGAACAATATTTTAACATATTTTCACCATTAAAAAATCAGTACCCGAGGCACTTCACCTGGCAACAGTGTTAATTTTCTTGGGTTGGTATTGGACTATGGAAATTGTGGTAAATTACTGAAATACTGGGATGGTTGACAAGATAAAGCAAATTTGATAGAAGATAGTTTCTTGGGGAAAGATTGAATGATAAATAAAAGAAGTACAATAGCTATACTAGTAATGTAATTTACTATTACTCATTTGAAATTATAATTAGATTACTGAGTGACAGGATTGGTTAATGTAATAGAATATTTAATATGATGTAAAAGAATATTTGACAAAAGGTAGTTAGTTACTTGAGGTAAGGTTGAATTATTATTCATATGGGAAGTACAGCACTTGTGTGAATTTTAGCTTAAGAGATGCAATTACATGATACTAGGGTAGGGTATATGTATTTGCAGTGGAGCACATTTTTTTAAACTGACAAACTTGTTCCATCATTTTTAAATTGCAGTTCGTATGTTTCTGAGCTGGAATGGGTAACGAGATTTTTGGCAGCTTTAATGTACTTGGGTGAAAATTTAATAGATTTAGTTGCACAATAATATGGGAAGATAAGTTATCTGAAATTGCCTAGGAGTAAATTAATTATGGCATTTCTACATTCCAAACTTATGATTAAAGGCAAGGGCAACGATTTCGTGCTCCGCGAGGTTGCTGTGGATAGTTCGTTATTACACGTACCTTTCCATAAAATACGGCTATTAATTCATGTTACTTTTGGGCGTCACTAGCATTGCAATATATTTCAAGTATTAGTTTCGAAAGACAGTGACGATATCCTACGTGTTTTATTCACTACTTTGAACGAAAGTGGGAATATAGCTGCGTGTACATTCATTTCCGATTGCAAGGATATTACGGAAGCATGTTTTTAAAAAGAAATAGGATATTTTTGAAATTGTTTAAGGCTGCTGCCTTTAAATAACAGCATGTGTGTTCATATCTAGGCAAATACCAAAAACTTAGCAGTCGACGTCCAGAGCGACCTAGCTTAGCAGGTTGCTGCGAATCCCATTTATCTATGATCGTCGTCCGCTCTTACATAGTGTGTTCTGTGTACTTAGCAGTGGCGGCTCGTTCATAGTGTTACAAGTTTGCGCTACCCCCAGTCTCAGTCTGTTAGAAATGCTTTTTTTTTAGCTTCCGATTTCTAGACGATCGCATCGCCCAAACAGCTATTTTCCACTATTTTACGGCTGGATAATGTCGAAAATGTGTTGATTTTATAGAGAATATCCTCATTTCTTCACGTCCCATGTTTTACCGTTTCAAATGCCGCGGCACATAATTTCCCTTGCTCTGAATGGCTGCGGTGTGCAGCTCCGAGTACACTTGAGTTTCAGCGAGTTTACAGGCATCTGAGGGGAAGAGAGGGGTGCAAGAGGGGAAGGGGAGAGTGTTCTTCCATAAGCTTAGCCTGGGTTGCCCAACCTGACAATGTTGCCACATAGTTACAGTGTGACGAGTGTGACGTTGCCTTTCGTCTCGAAGCCGAATTTTTGCGGGGGTGGCGGGCGTCATAAATGTCTTACTTCAAAAGAACGAGGTCAGTTCTGCGTTCACCCTCGAGGGTTTGTGTAGTTTGTGTCCTAGCAGCAGCGTAGTATTTTCCTGGTGCAATAAAAGCAAGCGCAATTTTCTTGTTCCTGTTGACGAGTGTTGTGTTCATCGCCAGCCTGCAAACGGTTGTAAAAATGAATTCAGTCGCGTCTTTGTTGGCACAACCGTTTTCTTCAAGAAGTTTGGAAGAGAAAATAGCGATCAAAGAACTAGGGAGACCTACTCCTCCCTTAAACATCTCTCAAGAAGTTAAAACTAAGAGTAGGCAGTTTCAGAGGAACTTTAACGCCGACTCTTATAAAAAGCAAGGGTGGTTGTGTGGTTGAAATGTGAGGAATGCATTGTATTGTTTTCCATGCTTGCTGTTCGGTGGAGAACAATCGTGGACGAAGCTGGGAATGACTGATATTCATCATCTTAACGACCGCGTGAAAAAGCATGAAGCTTCATAGTGCCACATGAAGAATGTTCTGAGTTTAACACTGCTGGGTAATGTGAACGTAGCGGCGCAGTTGGACTCCGGTTACAGAAGGGCCATAGAATTGCACAATACAAAAGTGAGCAACAATAGGTATGTTTTGAACGTGATTATCAATTTTATTCGCTTCTGTGGTTCCTTCGAATTGGCTTTGAGAGGTCACGATGAGTGGGGTACTTCTACAAACCCTGGCGTATTCCGTGGTTTAATTAATTTCAGTTCAGAATTAGACGATGCCCTAAAGGCTCACTTAGAAAAAGCAACTGTCTTTAAAGGTACATCAAAAACAATACAGAACGAACTTCTCCAGTGTATTCTTGAAGTATATCAAGATGAAATAACAAAAGAAATACGCGAAGCCGATTTCCTGGCCATTATAGCTGACGAAACGAGTGATGTAGCTTGCATGCTTCAAAAGGTCATTGTATATAGATATATTGTAAATTGCAAGCCAGTGGAACGGTTTTGGGATTTCCTCACTCCTGTATGACATGACGCTCAATCTTTGGCACACTGTATATCTAAGGAATTGAGTCGTCATCTCCAAGGATGCCCAGAAAATTGATTGCTCAAGCATACGACGGGGCTGCAGTGATGGGTGGTTCATCTCGTGGGGTACAAGCAGTTATACAAGAGAAACTTATGATAAGGCATCTTACGTTCACTGCCATGCTCACCAACTCAATTTAATTATGTTAAATGCGGCATCTATGAATCGGAATGTTAGGATATTTTTTGCAAATCTTCAAGGACTATGTACCTTTTTTTTCATGCTCTCCTCAAAGAACTGCCATACTTGATGGAATTGTGAAGAAACGATTGCCTCGATCAGTTCCCACACGGTGGAATTTTCAATCCCGAAGTGTCAAACACCGTATTTGAATATAGGGAGGAATTGATCGAATGTATGAAAGCCATTCAAACCGGAGATGAAATACGAAATTCTAGTACAATAGCACAAGCATCGGGGCTGGCAGAAATTTTAAAAACAGAAACTTTTGTATTTTGGTTGTCGTTTTTTCACCGAGTAATGGTTTATGTGGATATTTTATACAGTCAACTTCAAAAGCGCCAAAGTGATGCTTCAACAAAACGAAATCATATTTCAGCCTTTGAGCGGGAGATGATGAAAATTAGGGAAAGCATCGCAGAAATATCTTCCTCTTCCGACATCAGTGACATGCCGAAGAAACAGAGATGTGCCGCAGCAATACGCTCTGATTGGGGAAGAGAAGCCGTGGAAGTTTGCGACATAATAAAATGCCAGGCTAAATACAGATATTAGTTCACTGGGCACCTTGTGGCATCTTCGCTATTTCAGTCAAGTGAATTTGAAAAATTTAATACAAGTTTTCCTGAGGCGCTTCTGATGAATACGGTCGAGGTATACTCATTTCTAGACGTAAAAAAACTTCCCACGGAGCTATCCATTGTTTACGGAATTTGGAGGAATTTAGGACCATGTCTGGAGCAGTGAGTTTGTTTGACTTCTTGACACAGAATAACTTATGTGACACTTTCAGTGAGTGCGTTAATTTGTTGAAAGTGTTAATAACAATACCTATGACGACAGCAGAGGCTGAACGGTGTTTTTCTACACTAAAAGGTATCAAGACATTTTTACGAAACTCCATGTCCCAGGAAAGGTTGTCTGCCCTCGCAATACTGTCCGTTGAACGAGACTTCGTGTTGCAGATTAAGGATTTCAATGAAAAAGTCACTAACAAATTCTCTGGGAGCAAGTCAAGGAGGATGGATTTTCTATATAAATAGGTAATCACAATTATTTTATTTCAAATATTTCTCTTGTGTGGCTGAAATGCTTTATATATTTGTCACCCTCTACATTTAACATTTATTGGTAATGGTAATAGGTTATAAGAAAGAGGACGAACTCATTATTTTCTCTTTTTATCTGCAATATTTGAAACGCATGGAATTTTTTGCGGTAATGCGAAAATGAGGGTTTCATAAAATACTTTGAATTGGATTCGTAATCAGCGTTTACATATGAGAAATAATTATTGATGGAACATAATATTGTTAGTAATAAATATATTTATAACTGGTATACCGGTATGCGAAGAAATATTTCATGATTTTTCTACTTCTAGTTGTAAAAACTCCTCTGAAAAAGGAAGTACATAGCTTCAAAACCCTTTATGTGACACCCATGAATTGTAAACCACTACATTTTCAGATCACCAGCCACCACTGGTACTTAGTATTTTCATAGGAAAAAATTAACGTCAGCAATGCTAAACCTTTACATTTTATATAATATCTCCTTAGAGATGCAAAATTTTACTTGTGATCAGACGGTTTGTTTACAAATAATTCCATGCTACGTTGCCAAACTGAATCGTGTGATTTCCGGTCGTCTGGACAAAATTCCTTCACAACAGAAAGTTTTTCTGCGATTTTATCATTATCATTATGGTGAGTAGTTCTTTTTGTTGTTGGAATAATTAATAAATCACATAAACTACACACCGTTAGTTTTTTGACTAAATCTAGGTGTTCCAAATACAATTTTTAATTTATTTTCTTCCTCTGAAGCGCATGGCTGTAATCTATCCCATGTTAAATTACTCATATTCTTAGGCAAATTGCTCGAAAATTAGTGTGGCAAGGGGTATATATTTTTATATCATTGGATAGATGGCATTTTTTTCTTTAAAATGAGATCACATTCGTCAAATTCTAGGTGAAGTGATTTTTCGCTCAAACCACCTTAAGTCGCGCGAGTGACATGTTTGGTTGGCGGGCGGACCCTTTTTGGTGGGGTGTAGACTGGACGGAGATGTTTCGGGGGGAAGTGTACACAGTCCACTGCTATATGTGAGAGGTGCCGGAAGTTTTTTTGTATTGTGAGGAAAGAGGCAATAAAAATCGTTTTGTGCACAGCCTGAACAAGTGGTCCTTCGGGCCGGATCATCTACTAGACGCCGGATTCGTGTAGTGTGCAGAAATCATCTTTGAGGTGGGTGGCAAGTGACTAAAAGTTTATTTTAAGTCGTTGTGTAAATCGCAGTGCAAACGGGACGGAGCTGAACCTCCATTCGATCGGGTAAAGGCCCGTGGACTTTGAACTCGTACTCCAACTCGCCGCCCTGTCACCCCTCCTCCTGATTCCCGCTTGGACGGTGGACTTTGGACTCCCCTTTCCTAGTCGTACCTCCCCTCACTTCGCTGGCTTTCACCTCTCTCCTTCCTTTGCCCTCCTATCCTTCCTCCTCGCTCACGATCACCCTGTGCGCTGCTCGCACCACGGCTTCGTGCCGGAACGAGGCACTGTCCACTCTCTTAAATTACTATTTCTTTCGCTCGCGCGACTCAAACCTGTGTTTGAACCAAATCAGCTGTGCGCTGTTCGCACGGCCTCGTGCCGTAACTTGGCTGTACCTCTCTCTTAAGCTACGATCCCATTCGCACGCGCGATACTCTGGGAAATTATTCTTTTGCCCTCTGTTTGAGCTTTACTTTATTTCACGATAGACTACCCGTTGAATTATTGGTAGATATCATGTCTCTAACAACGAGACAATTAATTGCGCAACAAGAACAGCGGGATCATGCAATATCACGGCTGGTTCCGAATTTAAAGAAGAAGGGCGCTTCTAATATTACTAAGGAAGCCATTCAGACGAGAATAGACTCGCTCAGGCAGTATTGGAGCGATTACAGTGTTACGCACTATGAGCTGGTGACGCGTGAAGATGCGTCGAAGGAGAGTTATTTTGTGGAGGGTCAATTTGAGAATACGGAAGAGAGCTATCATGATACGTTCGCCACACTGAGGGTCATGCTCGCTCAATTGACTGACGCGCCTATGTCCTCTTCTGGACAAAATGGTTCTGGTCAGAGTGATTATGTTAATTACCAACTTCCCGTCCAACTTCCAAGAACGACGCTGCCTAGCTTTTCGGGCGCCGTTGCGGATTGGGAATCGTTCTGCGATCTATTTACAGCGATCGTGGATGGCGAAGCTCGATTTTCTCCCGCAACAAAATTGCAATACTTGAAAATGTGCTTGAAGGACTCTGCCGCGGAGTTTGTAAAAAACGTCTCGGTCACAGACGCCAACTACAAGCCGACCTGGGAAGCTCTGAAGGCCAGATATAGTAATCTACGACTCTGTTTACGCACTCACTTGTCTACCTTGATGTATCTTCCGAAAATGACGAAGGAATCCGCGTCGGAATTGCGGGCTTTAGTAGACAAGACACAGCAAGTTGTTCGAGCTCTAGAGAATTTGGGTCGACCTGTAGCGACGTGGGACGACTGGCTTGTCTTCATCACGGCCCAACGTTTGGACAAGGAATCCCGAAGGGTTTGGGAGACACATCTAACTACCAAGAACGGCGTGAGTAGTGTCTCGTCAAGGGTTCAGTTGGATTCAAACGAATTTCCAACTTTTAAGGAGCTAATAGAATTTCTTGAGGGTCGTATTCGGGCGCTAGACATGACAGCTCCAGTTACGAGTTTGGAAAAATCGTGGGCAACGACGTCTAAATTTTCCACATTAGGAACCAAGTATTTTCACATAGAGACTAAGACTGTATCTTCTGGGGCAAGGCGTAACTGTGCTATTTGTTCCTTGGAACACTATATCGGGGCCTGCCCTCGTTTCCTAGAAAAGACGCCTATTGAACGAAGAGATGAAGCACGTCGATTGCATGTTTGCTTCAACTGTCTAGGTCGTCACCGCTTCAAGGACTGCAAGTCTGATAAGCTGCATCACTTGTCGTGGACGACATCACTCTTTATTGCACACAGGCAACGATACGTCTACCACGAGTTGTGCAGTGGCTGAACCACAATCAAAGCCTCCTGTTGAGGCAACGAGAACGGTAGTCAACACGCTGACAACGAACATGACTACTACCTCCCCCTCTGTTCTTCTCGCTACGGCAATGGTGCTGCTCACGGGCCCACATGGGGTCCAAATACGAGCTCGGACACTGCTGGACAGTGGCTCCGAGGCATCTTTCATAACCGAAGCCTTAGCGCAACTGCTTCAATTACCTCGCCAGCGAACGCACATTCCTCTGTCAGGACTCGGTGCCTCTGAGGCTGGTACTGCACTAAATACGGTTCATCTCTCACTGTCTTCCCTTCATGAGCCGTCTTTCTGCCTTGAAATTAAGGCCTTAGTATTGTCGCGGCTCACGAATCAACTTCCTGCAAGGCAGATAATCAATATGGACCTGTCTTTGTTCTCCGAGCTGAATATGGTTGACCCACGATTTTATCAGCCGGAGTCCATTGATCTCATCCTTGGTGCCGACGTCTACGGACAGATACTTCGCCAAGGACTACAACGTTTCCCTCATCTACGGATTGCTGCCCAGAATACAGTCCTAGGATGGATCATCTCGGGACCGACAGAAGAGTGCGCGTCACCGCGGGTGGGATCCGTTTCATGTACGCCTCTTGCCTCATTACACTGTGAGGTTGCACAGGATCTGCAAGAAAATCTTCAGCGTTTTTGGGAGGTGGAGGAAGTTCCTTCATCCACACGAACATTGCGCCCTGAGGATGAGCAATGTGAGCAGCACTTCAAAGATACTCACTCTCGTAGGCCGGACGGTAAATACGTCGTCCGCCTTCCTATCGCATTGGACATCCCTTTAGCCGATGAAGAGACTCGCCAGATGGCGCGTGGTTCTCTTGCGTCCACTGAGCGGCGATTCATTCGGGAGCCTGAGCTCGCACATTCCTATCGAGAGTTCATGAAGGTATACGAAGAACTAGGGCACATGGAAAGAGTTTCTGTTCCCGACACCCAGGGAAAGCGGGCCTGGTATCTGCCTCACCATGCGGTTATTCAAGACTCCTCTCAAAAACTTAGGGTGGTATTTGATGCGTCTCGTCGCACTCATAAGAAACATTGCCTGAATGATTTTCTTCTGTCAGGACCTCCTCTGCAAAGGGACCTCGGTCTCGTGCTGACCAAATGGCGGTGTCACCGATTCGTATTCACTGCCGATATAATCAAAATGTTTAGGCAGATATGGGTACATCCTGCTGATCAGGACCTGCAACGAATTGTGTGGCGTCCGCACTCCTTTACCCCAATAGTGGAGTACCGGCTGACAACGGTCACATATGGTACCGCCTGCGCACCGTTCTTAGCAATGCGTACACTTCAACAGCTAGCAGAGGATGAAGGGCATCGTTTCCCGCTCGGAGCTGCTTGCCTTCGCGAGGACTCCTACGTCGATGACATTTTCTCGGGTGCCGATGAATTACACTCAGCCCAGAGAATTGCAACTCAACTCGTGAAACTGCTGGCCTGTGCCGCAATTGAACTTGACAAATGGGCTAACCAATCATGCAGCTCTTATGCATGGGATATCCCCTCAGCATCGTGATGGTGAGTCTGCAAAACCATGAAGCTCATACGTTGACGACGGTGTCACTTGCAGCCAACGGTCTATTCGAAGTTCCGCAAGTCTAGGCATCGCCTTACAATACTCAGTCCATCGCTCCATGATCTCCGCAGGTAGAGGCGTGTCCCAATCTATCTTTAAAATCCACATATCGGGTATACTCGTATAGAGGGAAGTGACATCTATTGTGGCCATAAGAAGGTCAGTGTTAGTAGGGATATGGATGGCGTGCAGGAGGTCGAGGAAGTGGTAGGTATCTTTGATGAAGGAGGGGAGAGACATAACTAATGGTTGCAGGTAATGATCAATCAGTGCTGAGATCCGTTCAGTGGGGGAGTTGATGCTAGAGACAATAGAGCGACCGGGATTGTTGGTTTTGTGAATTTTAGGAAGCATATAGAAATGGGGCGTTTTGAAGTTAGAGGGTGAGAGGATGGCGATTTCGGAGGGAGTGAGGCCTTCGGCTAGTCCAAATTCCTCCAGGAATAAAGTTATTTCTTTCTGGAAATCAGCGTTTGGGTCTTGGGGGAGGTGAGTATAAGAAGAGGGATCATTTAGTTGCCGAAGCCCTTCGGATATGTAGGCATTTTTATCCAGTACGACAACCGTTGATCCTTTGTCTGCCTTAGAGATGATGATCTCATTATTGTTGGATAATTTTTTTAACGCGAGTTTTTCTAGACGGGTGAGATTACTTGGTGGAGTTAGTGATTGGAGAAATGACTTTTCGGATAATTTAGTTAGGAAGAGTTTAATGAAGATTTCCACTGGGTGATTAGCATGGAGTGCTTTAGGTTCCCGTTGAGACGGCGGGAGAAATTTGGAGAGAGGCTGTCGAATAGACGAAGGAGTGGACGGGATATTAGGGTGGGATTTCTAGAAAGCACGCCATCTCAAGTTTCGGCAGAACTTAAGGGCGTCAGTGAGAATATTCACTGGGTTAACTCTTGGGGTGGGGGAAAAAGACAATCCCTTTTGGAGCACCGAAAGCTCGTTTGCATCGAGGGAGAAGGAGGAAAGGTTTAGCACTTCGCGGTCAGCGGTGGGAGGGCCTCATGCGGCTGGGGGTGGCGTTTTGGGAAAACCGGAGGGCCACGTGGGGGGGGGGGGGGTGGAAGATTGTAGAGGGTGGAAAGGTCCGGCTTAACCCTTAAGCTGCGGTAGCTAGATCGCATTTCGTCCACCCTGTGCGGCAAATATCTATTCGGACGGAGCCTGTCCCTCCGTCCCACGGACCGAGGCCGGGCAGTTATATGACCCATGTAATCCCCTCACGACCCTTTTCTCGGTATCCCAGGGGGTGGGCACCTGAACTTGGGACTTGGAACTAATTTTGAAAATTTGTTTATAGGCGTAATTGTTGAAAACAAATATGAAATTTTTTTTCTAGCAACTTTCTGTTTAGTTTGATACCAAACACCAAAAAAATCGGTTGATAATTGAGTCGGGCGCGAGCATAAGAATGCTAATTTTTGAGACAACCGTAGCCTCTTGAGTGAACAATCGGAAGAAAGGGTCGCACCTCATTTTGGTGGTATGCGATTCCTAAAGAGAGTGGGAAGGGAGCAGTTCGGGTAAAAAGGGTGGATTCCCAGATGTCCACCGCTGGAAAGAAAGAGTTTGGGTCATAAAAATATGAGAGGACTGAGGGAGCAGGTAGACAGAAAGGGTAAACATACAACAACGTTCTCTCCGCAGTTCCCAGTACACACGTACATGTACGTTTCCCGCAGCCTAAGGGTTAAAGAGAAAGAGTGGAGGGGGCTTGGGAGGGGGAGGGGGCATCAGTTCAGTGAATGGCAAAGAAATGCCGTTATTCAAAAAAGCAACGCAAATGGTGGAAAGTTTTTGCAAGTGGGTAGCACGTCTACGACATTGGTTTTGCAATGCAGAAGAGAATATATCATTAAGGAGAGTTACTGATCCGGGGGATGAAAGGGATATAATTTTAACGAGCGAGAGGAGGTCGCAAAGGTGCTTCTTGTAGAGACTCTGATATTCGGAAAGGATGATGCGAGTGTATTCCAATGATTGACGATAGATGAAGGTGTGAAGTTTAGGATGAGAACTAGGTGGGGTGCCAGAAAGAGGAAGTTTAATGATAAGACTTTTGGGTATGATTCCTAGAGAAAGGCAATAAGAGAGGAACTCGGAGTGACAGCCATATTGAGCAACTTTGTGAGCATGTCTACGTGCTTGCCGTAACCAATAATGAAGGATATTGGGATGATCCATAGTAACAGGTAAACTAAGTGGAAAAGGAAAGAAAGAGAACAGTGGTAAGGAAAGGAAACAGAACACTTAGCTTGTGTCACCACGGCAGAACCGGAACTGATGAGACAACGATCTTTCTTCGTCGTCATATTATTAACATCTTATAACCAAGCTTCCGTTTTATTGTTATCAGGGAAGTAATTGTTTATAGTACAGTTTTAAACTACCCTTTTGCATAAATTTGTGTACATTGTATACACGTGTGTATATTGTATACAGTGTACACAATGTATACATTTCTATACAGGCTATAAAAATGTGTGCATTGTATACAATGTACACATTTTATACGGGCTATGCAAATGTACACAAAATGTGTATGTACATTGTACACATCCTGTATGGAAATTGTGTACGTTTTATACAATGTACACATTTTATACGGGCTATACAAATTTGTATAAAATGTGTACATTGTACACATCCTGTATAGAAATTGTGTACATTGTATACAATGTACACATTTTATACGGGCTATAGAACTGTATACAAATGTGTACAAAATGTGTACATTGTACACATCCTGTATAGAAATTGTGAACAAATTTTTCATTGGGGACGTCACAATAACCAACGTCAACGTTGTGTGCACTTGTACCTTTTCCCATTGTAACGTTGTCACAACGTTGTGACAACTTCCTCTGCTACTAGGGTACGGATTAATTATTTCAACAAAATCACATTGGACACAACAATTCAATGAAATCAAAAGATGACACTTGGGGTGGCAACATTCACTGAATGAAGAATAATAAAACACTACACTGTTTATCCCTTCACTGGGACGTAAACAACCACACTTTCAAGACAAGAGCAATTCGCTAGTCACTAACTTCACTTCAATTCACATAGATTCCACATTTTAATTTTGTAAATAGTAGAAACAATGAACTGATTGCTGTTATGTCTTCTCCAACACTTACTACGCATTTTTCACACTTTTAATACCATTCCATAATGTAATACCATACTAATCAGTAAACACAACAAAAATGAATGTAGGTGAAGAAGGGTTAATGCGGTTAATAGTTTGCACACTTACTAGTTATCGGATGGTCTTTCTTTGAAGATGGTCATTAGCTAGCTCTAATTGCCTTGGTATTAATTTGAGAACCTGAATGATATCGATGAACATTATCACAGCAACTGGACGAATCAGTCAACATTGCCATAATTTCATTAAGTTTGAGCTTGTTTTCAATAGCACTTGATATGTGACGCAATGTAGTGTGGGACTAACAATATCATCAGCACAGCAAACATGGCACGCAATCCTTAATAGTGAAGCACACAATGTGTTTACAACACACAACACAACTAGCACACACATTTACGGATCTCCCTCTTCAATGACATAAGTTCCCTCCTTAGTTCCTCAATTTCCTCTGTGACATTCTCCTTAGCAGGTGTGAAGTGCATCACCTGGGTCACTGCATCACAGGGATATATCCACTCCTGCTGCAGCTGGTATGCTCGCATCAGCTTGTTCTCCCAGTAACTCCTCTGCAGTTACATCATTGTGAAGATCTAGAGAGGAAACGTTTTAGGAGTTAAACATATATAGCGACTGAGATAAACAAATTATCCAGGAAAAATCAATTTGCACTTAGCTGCATGTAAGCAGCAGTAGACATATGAAAAGAGATGCTTTTGTGGACATGATAAAAAACCCACTCCCCTGATGCCTATTGTAATAGTACAACATCCGTTTATAGACAATAGTTTCTCATTGTGATCTTAATAAGATTAGTTGGCGTTACAGAACTAAGGCTATCACGAGGAAATATGTCAAGGTGTAAGACAATAAAAATAACAATGCTCTGGAAATGTTCAACTCCTGGTTCGCACTAAAGAGCCGATTATTCAGGGATTCGTGTGTAATGAGGAGGCATATTTTCGCAAGCACATCAATTTTGAATGGATTGATTACACTCACCACATAGACGACATCTCATAATTAAGCACGCGGTTTATAAATTCACTTTTATCCACAAATGGTGTGTATTAATAATATTAACATTCATTCACTGTATGATTCACGTCTTGTCTTCGATGCAGGGTAACCACTTACTTTTGGTTAGCGTAAATTGGACAATTGTATTAAATTTACGATAGAAAAAGAAACGAATGGAGCTTTAAATTTTCTTGACCTAACTATTTCCAAAGATTCTGGAAAATTTGATTTTTCCATTTTTAGAAAAGATTGCTACACAGATCAAGTTATTCATGCCACTTCGAGACATCATTTTTCTCAGAAGCTATCATCCTTCCATGCCATGCTCCACCGTCTGCTAACTATTCCGATGTCCCAACTCAATATACAAAAAGAGCTCAATATCATTAAACATATAGCTGTCAACAACGGCTACAAAACAGATATGATCGATAAACTATATCGGAAAAAACTACAGAAGATGGCTATCCAAACCATATACGGAACCCCTCCGCTAAGTGAAAGTGATAAATGGAGGAAATTCTTATACTTGGGGAATTTGTCCCTCCTAGCTACCAAGACCTTCCTAAAAAATAATCACATGAGAGCTGCCTATTATAATAACTCTAATTTAAGGAATTTTTTCTCCAAGTCCAAGGACGCTATCCCAAATTTGGAAAGAAGTGGTGTATACAGACTCAAGTGCGAATGTTCGGCAACCTATATTGGGCAGACTGGACGCAAATTCAAAGAGAGACAAAAAGAACACATTGCTTGTTTCAAACATCAAAATTCCAATTCTAACTTCGCAAAACACCTGCTGGACAATGATCACACAAGTGACTTCTCATTGGAAATTTTACATTTCGAGAAGAAAGGCCTCAGGCTTGACGCTCTTGAGCAAGTGGAAATTTTAAAATCGTTGAATGCAAATGGTGAAATTGTAAATGATATGTTGTATACTTCCCGCTCTCCACTCCTCAACCTCCCCCTCTTCCATTAACCCCTTACCTTCGCACACTTCGGTTTTTTCCCCTTTCCTCCCCTTCTCCCTAATCCTTAACCGTCACCCGCCTTCACCCCCGCTGACGCACTTGAGCACGCTAGTATTTCTGTTATTGACTTTCTCTCCTTCCCCAACCCCTTCCTACACCCTCGGTTCACCCTAATCCTTGCCCAACCGTCACTGCAGTTAGTCAGCTTGAGATGCGTCAGCCCTACCTACCACCCCACATTCCTCGACTCCTACACCCTGGGGAAGACCCAACCTCCCAACTCCCACTCTCCTCTACCGCTTCCCCCTCCACTTTCTCAGATTTGATTTTATGTCTATGTCACGTGTTATCCGAGTATTTAAGAAGGTGTATCAATGTATTCCTCACCAGAAGATGACGTTAACCGTCGAAACCATGGTCGTGTTCGAATAAAATATTCTGTGGAAATACAAAGTTCTAGTAAATTTTTCAAGACACTTGTTTAATTTACACACAAAGTCACCTCTGTCACTCACTTTTAGACCCTTGGGTCGTTCCAAATAGATTGTCTCTGGTAATTTGCTGTTTACATAGGCTGATACCACATCAACATGTTCCCCCAAAAGATTATGTTTAACAGATACAGCAAGCATTGGTCTGATGGTTTTACGTTTTACTACTGGGCTGTATGTTTCAAAGTAGTCAAGTCCACGTACCTGTGAGAAACCTTGGGCAACAAGTCTAGCCTTAAACCTGTGTGGATTACCATCATTTCCGGTTTTTACACGGAATTTCCACGTTGAGCCGATCACCTTCTTGTCGATGGGTCTTGGTACGATGTCCCAGGTTCCCATCTCCTCCAACTTGGTGAGCTCCTCCTCCATGGCAGCTACCCAACTGTCACGGTGGTGACTCAGCATCGTTTCCTCCACGGACGTGGGCTCGTACGGGTCATCTTCTTCTGACAGTGTCACCAGGGCTGAGTGGCACTCAGAGCAGCCACTTGTGGTAGGCTTGTGCAACCTACCGGAACGCCTTGGGATGACAGCTATCTCTTCAACTGCAATGGGTACAGCATCATCATCCGGCAGGTGGATGTTTTGGGCATAGTCTAATCGTTGAGGGTCAGGTAGTTCAGATGTTGGGTCCTGAACTTCCAATCCGTCACTCTCCACCGGTCCATCCGCAAAATCTTCGTCACTTTCTTCGAACGTGAATATGTTATTTGATGGATTCTCGTGCCTTCCCTGATCGGTTGACTGCATCTCCTTGAGTGGGAATGTGCTTTCATGGAACACTACATCTCGCCTCACGATGGCACGCTTCCTTGATATGCTCCAGAGTCTGTAGCCTCCCTTTGTGCCCTCTTCATAGCCGAGCATGATACATTCCTCAGTCTTGCTATCGAGCTTTCTCCGATTCTCCACAATGGCCTGTGCTCTGCAGCCAAATGGTTTGATTTTGATCAGGTCTTTCATGACAATCTCGCATCCTCGCATCAGAACAATGGGTATTTCGTTCCCAACAGTACGGTATGGGCATCTATTTATTATGTATGCAGCCGTATTTAGCGCTTCTGCCCACATATCTTTGGTAGCTCCAGATTCGATGATCATACATCTTGCCATTTCCATGAGGGTTCGGTTCTGCCGCTCACTCCTGCCATTTTGCTGTGGCGAGTGAGGTACAGTCTTCTGGTGAATTATTCCATTTTCCGTCAGGTACCCTTCAAATTCATCAGAACAGTATTCACCTCCTCTATCCGACCTTAGTTTCATTATCTTCTCACCGGTCATTTGTTCCATCATCGTCTTGTATTCCTTAAACTTTATGAGAGCCTCACTCTTGCTTTTCATGGTTTTCACAACAGTATACCGGGAGAAATCATCAGTGAATACGATTGCATATAGTGATCCACCCTTGGATGGTGGGTCGAATTTTCCCATGACATCGGTGTGAACAAGTTCAAGGGGTTTGGATGCACGGGCACTCGTTGCAATAAATGGCTTCCTTTGTAATTTTCCTTGAACGCATATGTCGCACGCTTCCATTTCTTTTCGTTTGAGTTCAGCAAGTGGTGGAATTTTCTCCAATGCTTGGGCATGGACATGGCCAAGGCGTCGATGCCACACTTCCTTGGTTGTCTCTACACTCAAAGCCAAAGATGAGTTAGTCAGCCTTTGCATAGGATGATCACCGCTACAGAGTTCATACATCTTTCCAGCTTTCTTGGCTTCGAAGATCACTTCACCATTCAGTGAGCCTACAGCAACTTGATCTCCAAACGTGACAACAACTCCTTTTTCAGTTAACTGGGGGACAGAAATCAGATGGCAATACAGTCCGGGTAAATACTTGACATTCTGAAAACACAATTTCTTGCCTTCTCCATCTTTCATCCTCGCATACAGGTTTACAGCCCCTTTCCCTTTAATGGGTAGTTTCACGCCATTTCCTATTTTCACTCTTCCCCTCACCCCCAATAAGTGTTTGAATGCATTGGCATCATGGCACATATGGTCAGTCGCTCCCGAGTCCAGGTACCACTTGTCTTCTTGCGTCTGGTGTCGTGTCGAGTCGGATAACAGTAGGGTGGCATCCTCTTCGTCTGAATCCTCACTACATGCAACATTCGTCTTTGACTCACACTCACGGCGTTGCTTCAGCCTGGTCTCCTTGAACTCAGTCCATACAGGGCAGTCGCGGGCAGCATGACCTGGTTTATCACATGAGAAGCACTTGAAGTTGGGTGGGGTGCCCCTTGTCATGTCCCTTCCCCTGGCCTTAAACTTATTTCCTTTCTTGTGCCAGTGTGCCGGCGGCGGTTCCTTAGATTCCTTTGAAGCATTCAGGGCAACCGAATCGTCGTTCTTCATTCTGCTGTTCCTCTCCATCCTCCTTTCTTCAAGCATTAATTTTGCTTTCACCATGGATGACGTAATCTTATCTTCGCTGTCCTCCAGGGATCGTATGAGGCCTTCATATTGCGGTATGGGGAGTCCGAGTAGCAGGAAGTACGCGAAAGATTGGTCGCTAAATATGACATCGCCTTTACGTACCCTTTGCATAGTCTCTTGCATTTTACTGACATACTCTTGCATCGGCATGCCTGGTTCTTTCGTCGTAGTAGTTAACTCACGCAAATGCACGACCGTGTGCAACATGCTATACGTACCGCACATTTCTTCGAGTGTGGACCATATCTCCTAGGCAAAGACTGATTCCCCGACATCATGTAACATCGAATCATGCACGGAATTATAAAGCACGGCTCTGGCCCGGCGATTAATTCTGGATTGTTCCTGGTTTAGCATCCCCAACGCTTCTTCCTGATTTACATTATTGTGCACAGCGTCTCCGAAACCCGGGTCTATCGCCGTCCAACAGTTTTTGTCTATCATTTGTGCCTCTATCCTCTTGCTCCATGCATAGTAGTTTGAACCGTCTGCCTTTAATATAGCGCGTCTGAATTCCATTCTTTCGTCGTGGTCCGCCATCTTGCTTGGGCCGTAATTTACTTACTTATTACGGTAATGTGCTTCACACGTAGCTTAATTTCACTTTCCTAGTAATCTTTAGTGTTCGCTAGTGTCCCTGGGCCCGTAACCTATTGTCTCCAATGCAGGGTAACCACTTACTTTTGGTTAGCGTAACTAACGAACACACGATTACACAGGACAGGTGCACACTTTATTTCATACACTGACTGTTACAACCGTTACAGCGACTTCAAACAAAAGAACATCGAAAACATAATAGGCGCCAACTTGAGCCTGTCGCAGACAAGTGAACGGTTGATTCTGCAATGTTGGGATCACAAGAAAACCAAATACAACAACATCACGCGTGAGAGAAATAAAGGCACACAATTCTATCAACAACTATGCAAAAATAAAACAATACCTATTAATTGCTCACGTGGTTTGCATTTGCACGTTTATGAAGAAATTATTTTTGTCAATAAATGCAAATCACTGCACGAAAACCATATAAGTTACCTATAAAAAGGCATGAAATTCTAGCGCTTTCGTTCACAATAACATCGTTAACAATTCGGAACTTACCAGTGAGCTCTGGATATCATTTGCAGCCATTTTCTTCTTCTTACTTCATTCCCTGCTCCCGAAGGGATAAGATATAACTTTGTCCCTTTCTTCGCCTGCGTTGAACAACCAACTGCACAACACTGAGGCATATTGACAACCAACCAACCAAATATAAAAAAACGCTACGCTGCTTCACGAAAAACACAACCACTCCCAATGCTTTCTAACGGGTAACTGACGCTAACAAAACACTCGCGTAGGCCAAAAATGTAGGGAACAACCAATCAGAAGCCTCGATTGTCGGCATTTGCCGGGATCAAACGTTGACCGTACTTTCCTAATACAGAGCTTTAACCAAGAGACGACTGGAAGGCCACATCCGGGAGATATGGGCAATGCCCATTGGGCATCTTTAGGTCGGCGCCGTACATTATTTCAATATTAAAAAGGGTCAATGAGACAAAGACTTCAAGGAGTCATTGATTGTAATGGGGCGAAAATAAATACTGATTAATAGTTAAGTATGAGTTAAACCGTTCGTCAGGACGTAGTTCTGCTATGTATCTCTATTTTGAGTGACCGGAAAATTTGTTTCCTTTGCATTTCTTTATGAAGTTGACAGATAATTTGACCAACAGTGCATCTACCAATAATTTGTTTATTGTCTTTGCGTTTATTTAAAATGAGTGAATGAAAAAATAATGAAAAATATATCAATTTACGAATACTACGGTATTAAAAGAAGTAACACCCATCTTGAATAAATGCCTTCAATAAAACTTTTTTAAAGATATGCGGGAATATATGATAACTCCAGTTACATAATTGAAAGCGGATAGGTACTATGGGGGAAAAAAGTTTCCCAACAAACGGAGCGACGCCACTATCGCTCTCGGGGAAAATCACTTTCCTTTCTGATGGCATATTATTCTTAGGTCTTGGCCATGACGAGGGAAATTCAAACCAAGTAAGGTGATGGACTGATCGTCCAAATCGCTGATGGATTCCCGGCCGCTCGCCCTGCCCCCCGAGCGTGTTTCGCGCTGCCCACGGAGAACGGAGGCGCATTAAATTACCTTGTATGCGTTTGAAACGTTCCATTGAACTCTCTCATACGGCTCAACCGAAACCAGGTAATGATAAGCATTTTTCCTGAGGCAAAACTCGGTAGGTAAAACCTTTAGGCAGCCTAACGCTAAAAGACTCATGGCAGTTGATCGGTAGGTTAGATGGGATGCGGATTTCAATGCATTTGCCTTTGCATACACTTTATTTCCCTGTGACGACTCTACGGATATTCACAAAATAACTGAAGTCCAGGTCCAAGAATTAAAAGTCCAGGAGAGAGGGGATTAAACAATGGGATATTTGAGGGAGGGTCAACTGTCCCCCAGATATCGAGGAAAATGGATTAGAATAAAAAGACAGTATATTAACTAAAATGCTACAGGGAGGTGGATGAGACGATGGTAACACGACAAAGGAGCGGAGGCCAAGATGCACCTCTCGAGATTATGATAGCAGCATTCGTTAGCATCCTACTGAAAATCTTATTAATATTGACGGCGGCAGTAATGAAGAGAAAATTAAACCAAAAAGAACCTTTACCGTGAGAAATCGCCTCCATTGCCGGTATCAGAAATTGTAGACCGACAAGAAAGCCAGCAGTAAATGAAACTAATTAAACGATAGATTTCGCTCATTCGTACCGGGATATAGACAAATCATATTGGAATATCGTAACTTTCATCGATGATTAAACATTAGAAGTGTTGAGTATGAACGTGTTTAGCAATAAAACACACGCAGTTGTCGGTAAATATAACTTTAGCAATTGATGTTACTCTTTAGAACATTTCCCTATTAAAAAAATAATATTCCTCCTGTTTGACAGGTATCACCCAATAAAATATAACAAGGAAACATTTATCTGGGCATATATGTCTGCATTTTTGGGAAGCTGCTGTGCCGGGACCGTTATTAAGAACACCACCTCAAATGACGTATGAGGATTACGTCCGAATCCTTCGTATTTTCATCGCTCCCGTGCATAAACGTAGTAGTACCACCAAAGGACGAAGTAGTACGTAGTAGTAGGAAAATGTAATATCCTTCTTACTTACTGTTTTTTTCTTTTTCATTTGCGTATTTATTAATTCATTAGTATTTTCACATTTACAGCTTATTTATTTGCGTAGACATTGAAAATCTACCTTCATACTTGAATGATGCATTGAACATACGTTTGTATTTAAGATTTGAAGAAGAAACCCTTTTTTTGTGGTGGTGTTCTGTTAAGTACCGTTAGTTATAAGGTGAGAGGTGGGTGAATCCCAGTATATTCTAAGTCCGCGATCCCAGGCGAAAAACACTGGGCGAATCCCAGGACCTTGCCAGAGTGCGAGAGGAGGAGTGAAGCCCAGGAGAAAAGGAGAGGAAAGAGAAAGAATGCAGAGGAAACTACGGTGAGAACGAGAGAGGTCAATGATACGTTTCAAATGCATACATGGCTGTCTAATGCGCCTCAATTTGGAAGCCAGCGCGAATAGCGCTCGGGAATGCAATCGGCCAGTAATCCGTCACTCGCTTCGATGATGAGTCCACCACGTTACTGTGTTCGAATTTCCCTCGTCGTTGCCGAAACCGAGGAATAATATGCCATAAGAGAGGAAGCCAATATTTCTCCGGAGCGATAGTGGCGGCGCTCCGTTTGTTGGGAAACTTTTTTCCCCCATAGTACATACGCTCTCCACCTAGAAGCTCAGGTATATAATATTTCAAAAAGGCAATCAGTCATAAGTAAATGTTATATATCTTTCTTACTTATAGTATTTTGTCTTTTTTATTTAGGTATTTTTTCATTAGTATTTGGGAATTAACAGGTTATTTATTTGCGTACTCATTGAAAATCTACTGCCTTGCTAGAAATGTTCAATGAACATACGTTTGTATTCACGATTAAAAGAGGAAACCCTTAGTAATTGCCAATCGCAGGTTATCAGGATAGTGGACAGCGGGTGAGGACCTTGCAAGAGTAGGAGCGAAACATGGAAGAAAAAGAGAAGAAAGAATGCAGAGTACGGCGATAACGACAGCGTTCAATGATAGTACGTTTCAAATGCATGCATGGCTGTCATATAATGCGCCTCAATTTGGAAGCGCGAATGACGCTCGGGGAAGGAAAGCGGCCAGTCCCTGGTTTCGACGATGAGTCCATCACCTTACCGTGTTCGAATTTCCCTCGTCGTTGCCGAGACCTAGGAATAATATGTCTCATAAGAGAGCAAGGTTCTAAGAACCTTGATAAGAGAGGAAGCCGATTTTTCTACAGAGCGATAGTGGCGGCGCTCCGTTTGTTGGGGAACTTTTTTCCCCCACAGTTCATACTTATTTGCCGACCAAGTTTTCTACACACCAGTGCCATAATCAAGGTAATAAGTTAATCTTATTTAGCGAGCCCTTTTTCGGAGAAAAATTCTTACCATCTCGCGATAGAAATTTTTCCAAATCCCGAGTAGCCGTCTTTGTTGAACAACGCGTGCCGAGCCACGGCCCCTTTCACGGGAGAGAGCACGGGAACAAGACCCAGGGGGGGGGGGCTATTCTGAAAATCGTTTCAACGGAGCTGACTGCTAAAAAGAGACAAATTTAGCTCTTTTCTCCCCATGGTATTCCGAATGTCGGAGAAAGAGCTAGCCGCAGGAGACTATTTAGCTCCTTTTCTCCCATCCGTACTCTGTAATCGTCACGGAGCGTCTTCCGGTGCTAAAATAGTCTCCGACAGGAGCCTCGCGGAGGATGGCAGGCCGAGGCCGCGTTAAAAGTTTTCTCCAGTGGAAATCATGCCCATTCTCGAAGTGTTTTGTCGATTTTTCGTCAAGTGTGCATGTTGTTGTGAATCCGATGATATTATTTTCTCTTTTTTGGTAGTTTTTCAAGAGGTGATGCCATTGTCTACCACGGCGGAATAATCAAGATCCACAAAGGATTTATTTTCAACCAAGAAATCCCATCCCTGTTAACATAATAGAAAAGTAATTTAGATGGCAATCTTGCTGCCTTGCTTGTCTTTCGGAGATCGATTCGTGGACATTCATCGATAAAAATGTGTTTTGCATGTTTACTATGTTATTCCATTGAACTTCCCTGTCATACTGAATGTTCATAATCGTTTTTAAATTAATGAAACTGCAGGCAATGATCATAGGAGCACTTCCTGGGTCATACAACATATGTTGTGATGTTTTCACGTATGTTCTTACTTTGATGTTGTTAACCCGCAAGTGTATGATCGTAAATACTATTTTTATCAACTATAATGATCAACTATTTTATTATTTATAAGCAAGTATTTAATGTGTGGTCGAGTACGATTATTGCGCTTACCTATTATAATAACATTCTTTCAACTGCAGTCCGAGGTATTAATCTTAAAATTGACATTGCTGCGCGGAGAGAAGGAAAATACGCGATAGAATGAAAGGTACGTTTATGGAAGTTCAAACGATGACAAAATCTGTGTGTATAATTATATAATTGCATGTTGGAAATTGCATATATATTTTTAAGTGATAATACGCATGCACTCTCAGAATGATTGCTCATATGCGCACAACCTGTAATTATATGATGTAAATTAATAACTAAGCAGCTAGTACGTTTCCTAAGAAAAAGTGAGCATATATGTAATACAGAATCGTCGCGTGCAAGCGGCCTAACGTAGAACCTTAAGTTACTTAAAAGTATTATTCTTTGGGTGTAGTTCCGTAGAACATTGCTTTGGAAATTAACTCGAGAATTTAATACAAATATAACACTAACCAAGATATCATCAGTGAATGACCGATCTATTGCATTTGTCATCATGCACTACATCGCACCAACGATCGTATACCTATAGGTACATCAGCGATTGCTGACCTACTGATAACGACTTTTACAGGTTTAAATAAAGCATTTTACCTTACGTTTACATAAGTTAACCATCAAGAGTTTTAAAATAAAGGAAAACATAGAAGGAAATCTTATTATTTTCAATTCACATTATTCACATTCTGCAGGAACAGCTGTTGAAGATGACTGTCGTTACTTAGATAATTACTAAAATATTTTGTCTTCTTAAGTAAAAAATCAACTGATGCCGGTAATGTTCGTTATCAAGGTATTTAATTATTGCTATTTTCTTGTTCTCGTTGAGAACCTACGAGTGAAATCATGTCATTGCGCATGCATTAAGCTGACGTATTCCCAGCTTCCCAACTGCAAACACGTTAAACTCGGCAGAGTATGTCTGGATAAACGCAATTGAGCTTCTATAGTTTGTGAAATATATGGGAAGTAAGGCATTAACAAACTTTCCCTGCAAGTTTTAGGCTGTTGTTGAGAACTGTTAGCCGACAGTTGAATGAAGAAGATAGCCACGGAAAACTGCCTCGAAATAGCAAGCGGCTGAAATAATGCTGCGGTAAAAATATTTGAGAATATCAAAAATTCGTAACTCCTTTCGTATACGAGATAGTAAGACCTAAATAGTAAGATACGAAAGTTAGCAGGCGATCGCTTTGTGCCTTGCAAAATTCAAGATTTTTCGTCCAAAAGGTATTTAAACAAACATAACAACGTTGAAACTGAGTTGAACACAAGTTTAAGTTCACCAGTATGGAAAAACATGTACAATGAACGTTTCCTGCATTTGTTCATGCCTCGTTTGGAACTCCCGAAAACATTGAATGGCAAAAAATCATGAATATCAAAAATTTTGAGAAGCATGGTCTGAATGATTTCACATGAATGGACCCGAAACCAAATATGATTGCATAAATTCACTAAAATTATTTGAACTTCTCCTGAGGGAGCGTTCAAGCATTACGTAAGAACATATTTGGCATTTTCGACCCCCCCCCCCCTTGTAAGCAAAAATAAGCATTTTCCGAACCCCCCCTTCCCCCCCCTCGCTTACTTAATATTTTTCGATTTTTATATTTGCTTTATATAAGGAGAACTAAATATTTTATACTATTTTTGAAGTGTTCCTTTTGCAATGTCACACGAGTACTATTATAAAAGCGTACTATTTAAGTACTTAAGTAATATTTATTAGTAAATTAAATTTATTAAAGTATTTATTAATAAATTATTATTAGTAAGCGTAATGCTATATACTACCTGGGCATTCTGTACAGTGTAGAAAAAATTTACTTTGAGTGTAAAACCAACCGAACGGTGGAATCGAACACATAATATTCTTCCATGACATGTACGCGAATGGGGGCGAACTCCATAGAGGGGGAAATAGCGTATATAGAGGGAGAGAAGCGCTCCAATACTTTATTCAAGCATCCAAAGTTTCACATCTGTCACGCGTTGCTGCGATACTTAATGTTTTGAAATCGTAGTAATCTAATGTTTATGGCTACGTACATACATGTAAATTCGAAGGAGGAAGTTTGCACGAGTAAAATTAATAAACGCTGATGAGCAATAAATTCTGATTTAATTAACTATTATATAATTGAATACATATGAAGATGTAATGAAGCGTGTGCTAATGTACGACAAAATTGCACATTAGTATCTTTTTATTCATTTAAATAACATTAAACTATTAGATAAAAATAAAATAATTAGAAAAAATACGAATTATTGCATCTGATATGATGCTTCAGATACGACACAATTTTAATGTTTTAATCACTTGGTGACCAAAGTCCTTGTAGCCTATCTTCTTAATTCTCAATTATCATATTTTCATGAGTTTCTGGCTGGTGCACTTGAGGCTCAGGAGCATCCACGTCCTCACAGTTCAGCCACTCAGCATCTTCTTCTCCATGGTGATTCTAAATGATGCACATCAGCTCATTTGCTCGCCGAGCAGCTATGCGAATTGGTCGTGTTCTTGGAATATTGAGCATCACAGTTAGATTTTGGTGCAAGGCTTTGCGATGGAGAGCTGCAGACCTCTTCAAAGCATGGTAAAGCCCACAAGTCCTATTGTAGAGGCTGGGATTCACAGATGGGCAGAAGTAGTCATGAGGAAATCGTGAAAACCCTGCAGCCCTCACATACAACTTCAACGCCAGATGGAGACTTAGACTGAGGAAATCACCCCCCTCGCTAACAGTCATGAGGTGTTTACGTCATTTTTACAGGAGGAAGCAAGAAGCACCCTGGAAGTACTCTGAATACAACCACTTCTTGGTGGAGATCAACGTATTGAATATTTGTATTTGACTACTTGTAGCAAGTATTGACTCTCGTGGGCATGTTCTGAATACCATTTTGTTTCTGGATCATCTGGGAGTTCTCGATCACCAGGTGCAATGTATTTATCCATCAATTTGCATAAAGTTCCATACTTCTGGCAGAACCTTCCCAGCATATTTGAAGCGTATTGGCGGTAGATGAAGTGTTTTCCACTTCTGATAGCAATGAACGTTGGCCCTGAGTGGCTTTCAGCATGAGGCATTCCAGGTTTCCTAGATTCAATCACGATATCGGCGTACACAGATGGGATGATCTTGTGACGCAGCGCTATCACCCAGTCGTGGTCATGCAATGAAACACGATATTCCATGTGCATAAGCATGGGCGCTTGTTTCTTTGCTGCTACAAGGCCAATGGGAACACGTGGTTTGTCGTCTTGAAATAGAAAGACTACTTGCGATGGCCCAAGAATCGAGGCTAGAAGCATCTCCAGGTAACGGATTGATGCCGTTGCGAACTGGCTGTCTATATGACTGTGCGGGTGTGATCCTCCTGAGGCCGTGAAAGGTTGACTGGAACAGTTGGGCACGTGTCTTCGACGTTCCACTGTGGTCGAGCATTTGGGTAATAATCGGTGTTAGGTAGCACTATACGGCTAATGCGGAATCCGACTTTTTTATTTAACTCCTCCGTGAGTTCATATAGGCTTTTGACACATCGGATTGTTTAATTTCTCCGTCTAGAGTCTGCAGCACTACCAAAAATAGCGATATCAGCTATTTTTGAAGTGAAAACTTCTCTTGGGAGGGTCTTCTCTACGCCTGCTCTCTCGGCTTGATTTCCATGGGAGTAAACGCAAAAGCGTGACACTCGAAGCGTTAAATTTTAAGCGTTCCGTTCCCACTATATCTATAGCACATACGAATATAGTACGGCGAAGAGAAAGAGAATGCGCGCCCTGTATATATATAGTACATACGAATATGTTAGGCTCTGTGTGCCATAGCTATTGCCGCGAAGCGGCAGTAGCTAAAACACACATTTTACAAGTTTTCACTTCTATCTACCGTCCCAAGACGGTAACAATTTTATTTTTTAATAAAAAGGGTTGGTCTTTTTCAATGTTCGGATGTCCAACTGATTCTCGCAAGGATAATTTCGTTTTTATTTCAGGGTATTCACTGATCATCAAGCTTCATTCATTTTTTGGTCTCTATGCTTTTGTTTTTGGTATTCTGCGTTTTGTTTCTTCCTTTTCAAAGAAGTCATTTCATGTTTTAGTTCTTTTTGAAGTTTTACGTTTTGCTTCTCAATTTCACTGCTTGGCATTGAGCTCATTGTAATGTATAATGCATTGAGATTTTTTTCTAGCTTTCCGAAGATACACAATACGCTCTACTCGACCACTCCTCTTTTCTTCGCTAAAGAGTGAGTCCTTCTTACGTAAGCATTGCTATGACCCCCCCCCCTTTCCCACTTGTCAGCAAAAGTAAGCCAACTTGTAACCCCCCCCCCCCTCCCCCGCCACCCCAAGGGGTGCTTACGTAATACTTGAACGTCCCCTGAGACAACACTGCCAAACAGGAAATCACGAGAGCTGACATTGAACGCAGGGGCGCAACATTGTCCCCCCCCCCCCAAAGCACGATTGTGTGGGGGGGGGGCACACTAGTCCCCCCAGAAATCAGAGGTTGTGGTCCACTTTTTGATGGACACTGCCCAATTTGTAAAATCTCTCCCCACCCCTGGCTTAGGTAGCTTATACAGATTTATCAAGGAGTTTCCCCCCCCCCCGTCACGATTCGGAGGGTTGTTGCGTCCCTGGATTCAAGGTGTTCGTTTTTTTAACCATTGGCAAATAAGTGGCTTTTGTTGTTGACATTAGAAGCCAATATAAACATTCTGAGAATTTATATTGGCAATTGGGTGGTAAGTATATTTATTCTGGGAATGAAAATGTAGAGCAGAACTCTGTTTTCCACGCTGCATCACCTCCGAAGTATTAGTCTCTGCTGAGACGGGTCCAAGAAGGAGGAGCCCAGAGGGAGGAGGAATTGTCGGAGAGAGAAAGACACACACATTGCATTCACGGCCAAAAGTGGATTCGGAGCTTCGCAGAGACCGGTTTCTTGGAACGGTATCGCCGTTATTTGACGTCACAATACCGTTTCGTACCTCTCGTGTGTTGCGGTCCCTCCGCGAGGGGAAGTGGAGAGGGGGAGGAGGTTATTACCCCTCTATTTCCCCTCGGAGTGGAGAGGTGATCGCAGAACGGTGCTCTTCCCACGTCACGTGACTCTCTGGCGCGCGCGACTTCGGGATTTAGTTTCTCTCTTGTGTGCATCTCACAATTCCTTCCTCGCCTCCAAGCAACACCACGCGTCGAATCGAACGCGGTGCTACAACTGCATTCCGGGAGGGTGTTGCCATCGGGATCTGCGATGGAGCCGTGCCGCCCGGTTGCTCTCCTCCCCTTGCTGCCGTTGCTGCTCCCCTTGCTGCTCTTCGACGACGTCCACACGGCCTCCGGCACCACCCTGGCGGCTGCCGCCTCTTGGCCCTCACAGGACCCGCCGTACGCCGTCCGCCTCCCTCCACACTCCATCCCCGCTCCGAAGGAGGCTGCTGCGCTGCACACTCTCCCACACCACCACTCCGACTCCCCGGCGGCGGCGGTGGTGCGGCGCTCCAAGAGGAGGACACCCAAGGGTGCGTTTGTCCCGTCCTATATAATATGCCAAGAGGGTGGCCGATAAAAAACACCCTGAGAAAGGTGGATGCCGATACCACCGAAATATTGGTTTTAATTTGTGTCTCTCGCTTGTTTCTATGCTTTTATCGACCACCCTCTTGGCATATTTTATATTGATCACTCGAGTGATTCTCCAAGAAGGTCCCGTGGCTTCGGGCACACGAATGTTGCGCTCGTCTTCCTCCTGGCATTTTGGGTGCGCCCGACTCTTCCTCGTCGGGGGGTGGGGGCGGCGGTGGCTGGGGCCGGGCGGCGGTGGGTGGGGCCGGGCGGCAGTGGGTGGGGCCGGGCGGCAGTGGCTGGGGCCGGGCGGCGGTGGCTGGGGCCGGGCGGCGGTGGGTGGGGGCGGGCGGCGGTGTGTGGGGGCGGTTTGGCGTTTTCCTTGGGGTTGCCTGGGGTCCTTCTGGCGGGGTTTGGCTCCACGCCTTTGTCGCGGTCCATCACTTGCTATCCTTTGTCGGTTGAGGTGTCTGGGTATGTTGTGTACTAGCAGAGCCTCCCCTGAAGAGGCGCCAGCCTACGCCGGGGGCCATTATGTTCGACATGGCGCTAAACACGTTCGTTCGGCGATCTTCTTCTTTTTTACAATGGTGCGTGTCCCCGCACTCACTAAACACGTCGCTAGATCCGAACGGCGTCACTTGCGTCGCTCCGGTGATGGTTGGATGAACATTTTTTTCAACAGATCAATTTTTTGTTCTCACACACACATGCACGTTGACAGTTGAATGCGATGATTAAAAAACATTTTCCCTTCGTCGTTTTCTCGCGTAAAACATTTCTCCGCATCCCATTGTTGGAGAATTTTGATATTTATCCTGTCCTTAATATCTCAAGAACTAATGATGACAAAAAGGAAACCATATCTAATATGTTAAGTGTAATGGAAAACATTTCGTTTAATTTCACTTTTTCCTTGTACATACATTCCTTTGTTGTCGAATTTGAATTTTATGTCAACATTTTTTGAAAAACTGATACAAAAACAAATTGGTTTTCGACTCGAGAAAACTGTAGTCTCAGATTTGAGAGTTCTTGTAATTGAAGTAAGCGAGTGGAACAATAACCTTGTGAAGTTTTATACTCTTGTGGTTCTAACTCTTTTTAAATCCACGCCCAACATCAGCCTCCTCCTTTGGACCTCATTTTCTCCGTTGGGGGGAGCTATTAAAAATATTTGGCTTACAGAATACCAAGATATGCATAAGTAAATGCAACATAATAAAGTTAAAACTTGATGTTAAAACTTGATCCTACTAGCGAGAAATTTATGGCAGTGGTGTAAACTGGCAGGAAATTTATGGTTGGAACGCCCATTCTTTTTAGTGTTTCCAGGATGACGCAATTGTTAAGGGAGCTGTAAAAAATGGAAGTGTCACCAAATGACTTTTACTGGTATTTAGGCATGGTTTCAGTATCTATCCCTTTTTTCATAATTAGTTATTGAGACATTATGGATAGAGTAAACGTAAAAATTATGAAAAATTTGCATGCGCCATCTTGGGAAAATGGTTTACGAGTAAAATTGAGGAGAGATAAAAATTTTGAAAATATTCGCATTCGACTGACAATATGTGTATGTGGGTGTCTGAGCACAGAACATGGAATTTTTTCCATAAATGGCCATGCACCCAATTTATTTTTTGATTGGATCATTTGAAATGGAATAAGCCGACTATTTCCGTCCATGCACGTGGTCATGGCAACCTTTCTCCCCTCCCCCCTCTCTTCCCCCACTCCATGGAACCTCCCCCCCCGGAAGCAGCCTTCTCTCTCGCCGAAGAATAATAGTTATGCCTGCGCATGGTGGCACCCTCTGCCCTATGGGGAGTTATGTCACCAACGTGCATCACCACTATGCCCCACGTTAAGTGAACGGAACTGCGACGACGCTCAAAGCAGAAACCTCCGAGAGTACCTCCTCTCTCTCCTGTCTGCCGCCTATCTACGTCACGAGCCACGAATATTCATTGCTCTAAAGGTTGCCATTGTTAAAGAAGCTATCTATGAGTATTTATGTTAGGTATGTTGCAGCGACGTTAATGCTCAGAGATACTAGTATTGTATGCAGGTTGTACTGCTAGATATATGCACAGAGATACTAGAGTTCCACACGATGTGAACGTTTTTATATGGTACCCTTTTTTAAATGCTATATCTCGCTTGTAACGTACGCACGTATTTACATTAAAATGTAGACACACTCAGAGAAGCAGTTCTTCGAGCGATACCTGAAACCACTGCCAGAGGAGATATATATTAGTGGCAGGGCATTCATTCTAGCTCACTTGAGGGAGTAATATTCACTGAGCGAGAGAGTCAACACTATAATATTGAACTATTTAGGTGTCGTGTTGGTCACCTAACATTCAATGGCAATGTAAAATGGCAACGGTGAACGGTTGACTGGAGTAGTACATAATATGAATTACGTATTTACCTGCTGCGTTATTTTCTCATTCTCTCCTCTCATATATTTTTAGTTTTATTTTATATTTATGCACTGAAAATTACTAACTGATGTGCTACAACGACTTTTTTAAATTTATAACTACGAAAATTATTTTTCATGCTCTTTAACTTTTATTGATTTTTTTATCATTATCTACTAAAAGGGTTATTTTTCCTATTGAAGTGAGTACCCACTAAAAAGCACCAACCATTGAAATAATGATTGCTTGAAGTTTTAAGCAGGATTTATTGAGTTTATCGCACATGTCACGGACCAGTGGGCTGTTTCTTCTCTCGGATTCGGCCGTGTAAGGACGTAAATGTAAAATAACCCTAGGAATTCATTTTTGTGATAAGCTGCGATATCCCTCCATCGAAAAATTATTTATTTTGGACATAATTGCCAATGGAGATCTTCCCGAAGTTGAGAACGTTTCATTAAAAAAATCCTCTTTTTTTTCCGGTGATAAAATAGGTGGCTGAATGTAACCATGGTCGTTCTCGCTCTCTCTCTCCAACATGGTTTAGACGAATGACGTCAATAAAGCGCAACCACAAATGAAAGCATCAACAGTGTGCAGCATATGATATTGGCCGATCGGCGATTGTAGTCATAGGTACATGGAGAGGTAGCTGAGGCCGACTCAGAAGAAACACTGAGGATCATTTTATATCAAGAATTAAATAGGAGAAAAGATTTCAAGAAGAGTTTGCCCCACATTTGAAGAGAGATGACCAAAAAAAATGCAAAAACGAATGTATCAAGAATGATTGAACCGCGTTTAAAAGATAACCTAACCGATTTGCTGCCATGGATAGGAAACGGCGATGAAATCAACAGTGGCGGTGGTGAGGAGTTGGTGGAACAAGAAAGGTGAAATCATGTACCGGCAAGATCAGTGTTTTCTGGGATACAAAAGGGTTTCTTTTTATAAACGATCTAAGAAAAGTGCGAAACAAAGATCACTAGCCGACACTACGCAAGTCTACAAAATCAGCTGGATGCTAAAACTCGCGATATGACGCCTAGATTTTAAAGGAAAGAAATTGTGAAATGAGATCAGGATTTAAAAATAAGAAAATCATCTTTCATCAGGACTATTGATCTGCACACGAAGGAGCATTTTAGAAATGATATACCTGAGGGATTTGAGGACGGGACACACCCTAATTACCAGATTTAGCTTCCTTTGAGTTCCACCTACTGACAAATCTACAGAAATTAGGTCACAGGATAACATCAATGTACAATGGAATAATTTTATATTCCGTAATACAATTCAGTGGCGTATTTCCAATGGCTATTCTGTCTTAGTGAAGGCACTGCGAATATATGCGAGGGTTTAATTTAAAGAGCACCACTATTTAAATGAACTTTATTAACTTGCATGTTAATATGTAGTCAACTTCAGTAAAACATCAAATAGATCAAGTTCAATTTCACCCCGTGCACTATACAAAATTACTCGTAAATAGGTTCTCCTTTATGGAAAATCATTCATAAAGTAGTAATTACCCTGTAAATGTTAGGTCTTTACATAATATCCAATCTTTGACCATTATAAATTCACTGAATTGGTTTCTGTATCATTTAAGCTGAGGCAAATATTAAAAAAAAAACTTTCTATAGCGAGCTTTCGCTCACTACGACCTGCGTCCCATTACGTGCTTTGACAACAGCCAACGTAATCTCCTTGCAAATTACTGTGAGTGGAATGAATGAAAAATCACCGACAATGAGTAAATATAAAGCGCAATATTGCAATACTGATAGTTCTCGACCGCGGGAATAATTATGGTACTTGCACGTAAATCAGTCACTGTCTAAATGTAACAATGTCGACATGTGATGCACGACACACTTAGAAAGGTCACTGCACTAGTAACGGTCACTGTTTTCACACATATAAAGAGTAAACTACTTAAATTACTCGTTTATTGGGATCTATGGTATTATTGACATAAATAACCTTTAAAATTAAATAAAAAATCTCATTGTATCAGAAGACTCACGCTCATCGTTTTTACGTGTATTCACCGTTCACTCGCCATAATATTCTCATTCATAATTTTATGGAATGCATGATAGTTCTTTACTATAACTTATAAAATATTAATATTATCATATATTTTTATTTTTATTTATTTGTAAGGTAAAAACGTCCTACATTATATGCGGTCAACAGTATGCCATCGAAGAGGAAAAGAACGATATCGCATGTTTCTCGTTGGCTGTGCTGTCAGAGTATTACCGTTCTGAAAATTTTTCATACCGGACGAAGAGCGGGTGAAGTCAATATGATTCGCATCACTAATTTTACCAATTTTTTTTAAATTTTTGCTTGCCTCCATTCAAAATGGCTCCCTTGTCCATTCTCGAGCGTGGATTAGGGAATTATTCATTGAGGGTTCCTCGACGTCTATCTGATTCTGGGTCCATTCTGCTTCCGGGAATAATCTCCATCGCGTAAGTTGTTCTTAAGACAACAGTTACACTTCACTGAATCCAAAAGGGGCGTCTTCACGTCGAAGTGATTACGTTGTATTTTGGCCGCCATTTTTAGGGGTTGCTGTCTGGTCCTCGTGTGGGCTGATCAGCTGTTCGATGTTTTTGGTCTAATTGCTCTTTTCCAAGTTAAAGTGAGAGGATGTCCGTCCTCTCTATTGAAGTCTTTCGCGCCTTCTTCGTCGTTTCTACGGCTTCTTCAATGAATCGAGGAAATTGACGAATTTCCCTCTCGACAGTACTACTCCTGTGCTGTCAAACTCAATTCGATGCCCTGGGATGCCCACTAGATGTTCTGCGATTACGCGAAGAAGTGGCGTTGTTTCTTTTCTTTTCCTCCTGTGGCTCTCTCTCTGGGCTGCATTTCACGACTTCCCCTCTTTGTCCGATGCAGAGGCGATTTCCCTTGGCATTGGCACTTCATGTCTCATTTACTCCTTCGTATGTACATACTACATGCGGCCGGGTATCATCATGTATTTAGGTTTTGGATCGATATCTTCTTATTTTCTTCACAGCAGTTGTACGTCGTCGTCACTACGACATGTTTCCGCGGGAGCTTTGTTTATCTTCTCTCTGCCGTTGCTGCGATTGAAGGAGTGATTTCTGCTTGTAGCACATTACAGCTGACTTCTCTTCGGGTTTTTCCTCGTATCTCTTTATGCCCAGACCTTTGGTCTTCGTTACTGCCTCCACTTTCTTTGCTGTCCATTTTAAGACCAAATGCCTCGGATATCCTCGGTTGTTCTTCAGCGTTTCTCCGAAGGAAGCGACTCGGAGTCGGAGATTGCTGTAGGCACGGTGAACTGACGCGTCTCAATCAGTGCGGTTATTCTGTGCGGGATGGTGGTGTGATGTTGGGTAAGCGGGAAAGAAAGAAAATAGCTCTTATGGACGTCATGAAGAACGGTAGGAACGTACTCTGAGGTGAAGAAAGAAATATTAGAGGTGTAGACAGGACCCCTGCACACTAGAATACAGAGAATTTTTATTCACTTCCATTTATACCTAACTGAATAATAATACTATTGATTAGTGTTTTTCGTAAGTCTTCCTTTATGAAAATGAAATAAATTCGCGATCGCAACGCGAAAAATTAAGGCGTGGAGAAAAAAATCGTTTTTTAAACAAACCTCATAAACTCAGTTAAAAATAACGTAATCGAATAAAATATTTTTATCTAAGACTTATAAACATTTTTTATAAACAAGTCTTTTAATATATTAGTAAAGCCCTATTTTTTATAACATTAGCTAATATTTTAATGCTTGTACCTGATGTTTACACCGTAGCGTTTAAACTAGTTATATACCAATGAAAAAACTCTGTGGATTTAAACATAGTTGGAATTGTCATTGTACTTACATATACCAAATTAATCATGGATAATAGTAATATTTAGGCTTTGCGCAAGTCGCTTCCATTCGTGGATATAATTACTTCTTTACTAAGTGGGTAGGTATGTATCGCTTAAGTGCTGATCTTCACTCCATCGCTTCATTTCATTAACGCTTTTATTTTAGTGAAATATTAATCAGTAAAATTTGTTGGTGCACCATATCAAATGAATAATAAATACCATTCATTGACATCACCAACGACGCTACCTGCATAAATTCCTCCGTTTAATGCTATACTAAAACATAATATGAGGTAAAATGCGCTTCAAATAAACTTGAAATTACTAATTGGGTGCTCTCGGCTAATTCAAGTGCTCAGATACTTTGTTCTCTCGCAGATGTAAACAATGAAACGTGCTCGTTTTACTTTGTATTTCTTTACCTTGTATATTTGATTTTTCCGCCATTTGCTTGTCGTGGTTGCCATGGCGACGGATAGGCCGCCGCCATTTAGTTCAGCCCGAGAGCAGCTCAGTACAATCGTGACCACCGAGAATACGGCGGTGACCCGGGAACGTCATTTCATTGACTCACCTCATTGATTTCTTTGGGATTCTGCCAGTTGACTACTAAACGCTTTCGCAGTACCTACTGGCAGTGAATTTTGGTACGCCCGCCCGCCCGATATTGAGAACCAAAATGAATTCTTATTCTCCGCCAATTCTTGCTCTACAACTGGCCACATTCAATTTATGAAACTAAACTGCTTGCCATGCTTTGGGGACCAAGTTATTCCTATGTCAACATGTTCATTCTCATTTATTTCTTGCGTGATTTGCTTTTCCTAGGATTTAAAAAGATTCACTTTTCCGAGTACGTCTACGGCGTTGCAATGTAAGCAAATGCATTGTACTTAATCCAAGATGGTTTAGTGCTCATTCTGCTTGCTTGACTGGAACGATTTAAAAATCACCCCTTCACGATCTGATTTCCCGTTATTACCCAGGTATAATGTTTCACGGTGTTTCAAATGCAACTTATAATCGTCCTTTGTCAATTCAAATTAACGTTTAGTTTTCGGAAATATATTATTCTTCTTACGATCACTTAAGGCTTCTTAGCTGACAAGAATCCTTTGTCCTTTCATAGAATAGAGCTACGTCCTTCCTCCCAGATTAATGTTTTTGACATGGAAGAGAAACTTAAAGAAATCGTAAAAAGGTATTCTTAAGAATTTTCAATCGCGAGTTAGCGAACACACCCAACCGAGATGAAATCTACTGTCTACACCAATTGCTACCGTTAAGCGTTAACTCCCCCCCCCCCTCTTGACAATCGCATCCTACGGAATATGGAGGCATTAGGAGGAGTCAATGCTAGCCGGTATAAAATATATTTTTTATATTTTACTTGTTACTTCCAAGTATATCCTGATATACTTAGACATTATTTCCTGTCACTCACATTGGTAATATTGCGGTTGTATGGGATTTTTTTCAGTGTAATTTTAATGTTTAACTTTCGATTAAACGCAACAACCGATTTAGTTCAGCGCAATTTACAGCGAAACTTAATTATTAATCGTTACAGCCTCCACCGATTTTGTGTGACATACCTACGTGTAGTGCGTAGTAGTGGAAGCTAATGTAAATTCACAAATATAGGAATTGCTTTAAGTCTTGGGGGATCACTTCTATAATAGTTCATAAGAGACTCACAGAAACACAACTTGTATGTAATCAGTGGAACTGTAGAGTTCATGGTAAGTTAAACCAGTACGTTGTTGTCCGATAGAGTCAGTGGCATGAATTCTCTTCAATAATTTGCTTATGTGATCTGCATCGTAAAATTCATCCGAGCTGCAAGACGTTCATAATTTGGAGCATGATTCCATTTAAGGTGTCCAAAGAAAAACAAATTTACCAAATTTAATAAAAAACTTTGTACTTTTCCACACTTTATTTCACAACTGCGACCGGTTTCACCATAATATGGCATCTTCTGGCCTGGTGCCAGAAGATGCCATATTATGCTGAAACCGGTCGCAGTTGTGAAATAAAGTGTGGAAAAGTACAAAGTTTTTTATTAAAAATGGATATGGATATCTATCACTTCCACGAAGTCAAGCCTGAAACAATTAAATTTATAAATTTACCAAAGTTACACGTGCAATCCATCCATTCGATCGATCCAATATCCTCGCAGCAGTGTCTTCAATATGTGTAGAATAATCTTTGGAAGTCAGTTGCTACACGCATGGCTTGGAAACGGCGAAGTTGAGATTTGACCACGCATAGGAACAAGCAAACTTCAAACAATCCAGCGGAGGAGGAATCGCGCGAGGTATTTCCTGCCGTCCCGCGATCGAAAAATTGAATTTATTCTCGCCGTCGCAAACATTTTCTTTCAGAATACTCTTAAGATGCATTCAATAAATTCTCTGTATAAATAACTCCGCGCATATATTCGTAGAACCAATTCAAAATGGCTACTTTTTGTATACTTTTTCCTGAAAATACTGTCCGCCATTTTGCGACGTAATAGCACACAAATATCGAAAATAATCTCTTAAACCTATGGATAGGACAGGGAAAGCACCGTTAGAAATGACAGATGGTAACGTTTTTTTTTGTTTCATTTAAATCCTTCCACAACTGCTTAACGTTTAAGATTTTCGACGAAAAATAAAAACGGACTTTTATTGGAATTTGGTCATGTTTTCTATCTACGTTGGTATCTAAATAACGGGAGAGACCAATGGAAAATGACTTGCCATTTCACAATAATCAATCATTTGTGAGTACATGTGCCAAGTTTAGAGTCTTTATCTAATGTAAAAAAGAAATTTTGGACTTTCGTCTGGATTTTTTCCATTTCCAAGCAGCTTGAGCCGTTTGGACGGGAAAAAGTTAATCAGCCTTGAGCGCTTTCTTGCAGGTTATCTGTGTCATCTGATAAAACGCCAATGATTCCTCTTCTGCTTTAGAAACTTCTAAAAGCAGAAACATTCGCCTTTAATCCCTTTGTGTATGCGCCATACTGCATATGTTTCATAATCTCAGCGAAGGAATAGTAAGAAATTTGTAATAACTGTGAATTGGGGAATATGAAAGTAAATTTTGTTTTTCATGAAATCGCAAAATCCACAAGTGCGATGAAATGACAAAGGTGCTCACTGCTAGAGTCTGGTTACATTGCTTTCAAAGCACTCATCTTTATCATCACCCATCTTTAATAGCAATCTGTTTTTTTTTTCACGCAGAAAAACTGAGCGCAAAAGGAGAAAATTTCAAAGCGTGAATGCGACTGAGGAAGATTTCTATAAAATCTGTTGAGAGGAGCCTGTCTAAGGATAGGAAAGGGAGTGGAAAAAGGAAAACAAAAGAAATGAAACGCGGCCATATATCACGTTACATTGAGGACTCGAAAAGATGGAGTCCACTGGAGGTTAGAGGGAGACGATGCTTGCAGCACCTCTTCGGTCGGAGTTGCAAAAACACGTATTTTTCAAAAAGGGAAATATTTTCCATCAGTTACGCATGATGACCTATAAATGCCTTCGAACGCAGGTGCTAGATATATGGATTTGATAATGTTTTCGAAATAAAAAATGTGGCATGTCCGAGTGATATTGCTCCGTCCGACGTTTCTACGGCGTATTCTTGGCGAACTCCCCAACAGCATCATCCCGGATGGCTACGTTACGGTGCATAAATATTGTTCTCATGGTTTCCATCCGTGTAAGGATTTTGGCGGTTGCCAACGTTTCGACGGAATACTCCTCGATCGTCTTCAGAACAATGGTTTGCAGGACATTCTGTCATCGCTTATATATAGGTGTAGCGAAACTTGGTGGTACTCACTTGTGAAAACAATGACGTCAGGCCGTCTAATCGGGGGGGCAAGTAGAGATAATGTCGGCGAGCTGGGATAGCCTTGACTTTGTCTAATTCTCTTAATAGCGGGCTTATTAAAAACAATATTCGACTGTGGCTGGGGTGTATATGACCCTTCCGCCCCCCTCCTCTCACCCACCTCAAAAAATGTCACAAAATATGGTTGGTTCCTATGAAATTTTGGCTTTTTACCAAATAATAGCTTATATTTCGCTTAATAACAATGCCTGCGATAAATAATTAACAGCGATGGAAAGAGGAGTTGATTTTACGTAAAACGATGCTTATAACATTCGCCCCATCCCGATAGAAACGTAGTATCGTATCGTTTTAATTATAATTTTGGGCATGCTGGTGCTATTCACGATGTGAAGGTGAGAGTGTATGACGTGGATCGTATTCTTTCGTGATATTATCATTTGTTACGATCTGACAGACCCTGTGGGAGATGATTTCATTTTCCTGGCAAGGTAATCACACACCCATCACCATTCACATCGTGACAAAAAGAGCTCGACCAGAAGCGATATAAAAAGATCACCGCACTTTAGCAACGCACTTCTCCAATCGGCGGGTCATAAAGATGACATCTAAAATCGCCAGTTTCCTGAAGCTTCCCACAGCACGGTTGGGAGACACTTACGTGTGGAAAGACAGAAAGATGGTGACGAATATCAGATTTACGTACCCAAAGTCTGCCTGCAAAAAGCCGGCACCGATTTCGTGTTGGATGTAAACTTTCGTGCCTCCTAATTTTGTGTATTCAGACATTTAAAAAAATAGTTTGAGGTTGTCGGATATAATGTGACATTTTCCGGCTTCGAGGATGGAAATGGATCGGTGGAGAGGTTTAAAATCATGCAAACCGAGGACATTACTGATCCAGAGAAACTACGGCGAGCGGAAGAACAAGTTCCAGTCATATGGCTCGATGTCCACGAACATTTTAAGACCGTCCCCGATCCAAGAGGAGGATCTATTCCGAGAAGAAGAACAGAGTTTGACGGTTTAAAGTGCAACGTCAAAGATACGTCCAAGTTTCTGGATGGTTTTGCATCCAAGTGTGGTCCTCTGTCTATTAAACCGGTTTGTTTTACCGACCAAAAAGAGTAATGTGAGATATAGTAGCATAAATGCCGTCAAAGGCACTCGCTTACGAGTAATTAAATTTGTGTTAGCTATCGAAGATGAAATGACAATATTTTGATAATATTTGGTAAATAAAAAATTGAAACAAAATAATAATGTTCTTTTTTAATAAACCTCATTATTTCCCTCTGCATCACTCATTTATGGGTAAAGGTTTCTTTTAAAAATAAAAAAAGAGGATAGGGTTTTACAAAATATATTATCAACAAATTTTTGTTTTCAGTACACCAATATGTAAGTTTGTAGCAATTCTTTCTTGCACATTGAAAGTTGCCGTTAAAATGTGCTTCAATTAAGCAGCTCTCACTAGTAACAAGTGTTTTTAGAGATGGGCAACCAAAGCTTGACAAGTCTAATACGTAAATTCCCTTGGGAATCAGGAGATTTAGAAAAGAAGCCTTTTCAGGGCCTTTCGTGAATAAAAATTTGTACGGTCTCGTATATTTACAAATAATAGTCTCCAATTCAGAATATTCCACATCTCCAGAGAACTCGTTTAAGCCGTGATAATTATTTTTTAACCATGACGTATCTCTGGCGTAAAGGTGTTTCGTTGGTGATTTAAAAAGCCACGTATTACAACACCGACTATCAACATTAATTATAGCTAATTCTTTCACAATGTAGCTACCGTCACTCGCAGTGAAACCTTGGAATTCGATTATACCACTCATCTTTCTTCACTCACTTGGTTGTAGTAGATTTCACACTTTTTTTCACCAACCACGCCAAAAAGGTAGTCCAAAAGTTCATTAACCAATTGAAATTGTCTCACCACTTGATTCCACTCGTCAAAATTTAAATTAAACGAACTATTGTCTCGCTTAATCGACAAGTATCTCTTTCCGAAGAAATTTGCAAAGGAAAGAAAACTAGCGGAAAGTGGGTGTTTCACACCGGTGAGAAAATAATCACTCACTAGTTGCTGGAGATTTACAACATTAGTCCATTCACTGCTAGTAATTTCAACACTTTTTTATTCACTTTGGAAAATTTCACCACTGGTTCAAAGTAGTTGAAAAAATCGCAGCCGACACGAACACTTGTTCCTCTCGCATTTAGAAAATATTCGCTTTCTAAAACTAGTATATCGTCGTCGGATATTGTGCTGACAGCCTGATATCTATTTGCGGGCTGTAACAACTCTTCCTCCTCCGGTGGAAACACCATGACTACTGGCACCCGATCGCGTCTCTTTTAAACTGTTTGATGTTGGAGGAGTGGGGGGAAAAAGAGAAAGGGGGTAACTTCGACCTTGAGTCGATTGTGCTAAACGAGAACTTTATCAAAATTCGCTGTGAGCTTTTTAAGTTCACGAACGAGGTCTGAAATGGGGGAAGAGCATCGTAGTCCGAATAAAGATGGAGTGTAGACTCCAGCTCTAACCAATTGGCTTCTAAGCTCATTATATTCGTAAAAATTATCGTCCTTTAGAAAGTATAACATTCCGTTAAAATGTCTAAAAGCGGAATTCACACCCGGGGGTAACCCTGGGAATTGTTTGATAAGTTGAGCGTATTGGGATGCATGATTCGTACATTCGTCCATTCGCATTCGTTCGCATTACATAATGGTCGTTGTAAAATATTAGCGTGTGTCCCGAATAAGAATTTACGGCCGCTTGGACTCTTGCTTCTTTGGGGAGACCGATGGAGGAAACGCTTTTGGGATAGCCATATGTTGGTCGTAACGATGGATAATCGAACATATAAATTTCATTTTCGATAAATAGAACGACTTCCCCAGACGGTCTTTGATAAAAAGCTGTCACTTTTTTAAAATCCTTTGGTAAAAATGACAGCCAGTCAGTTATTAGCAATGTATCAAATACTTTCATATCAGCTGTAATGTCAACTAACCACACCCACTTTTCATTTAATACATACATTATTTGATTTATGATTAAAAAGTTGTTCCCATATTTCAAATCGCAAAAATTCGGTTTAACACCCGAAACGTGTTTATCGCCTGTCACCTCATCATCACCTTTTGCTCTATCTTCGTTATCCTCATCCTTCCACTTTGGTGGGTCACCATATAAACTACGAATTCCCGAGATGTCATCGTGATGAAGAGAAATTTTCTGATCATGCGTGTATGTAGAAAACATGATAGCATTTGAATCGCTAGAGTGGGAAAGGCCCGGTGCGTAGCCTATCTCATGCAATAGAACATGGAATAAACTATATTGTCCCCAAGTTACATTCCTATCTAAACCCAAATACCACGATTCTGCGTCATCGATGTGAATTTCTATGTGGTCATTTCCTCTATTTGGGAACTCGGCGTGTGCGAGTATCCTCCCGGGTCCATAAAATTGATGTTCACAGGGTTCGGACGGTTTTATGTATCTGTGAATGCCATTCCTATGCGCGATAATAATATCGGAGTTATTCCGATCATGTTGAAACGTAAGGTTAGTCTCCCGACCCCACAACTCAAACGCCTTCTCTGCAACTTTGTGGTGTTCATAATCGCTCAGTGCGTAATTCCATTTGATGATTTTTTTTTCTCCCATGATTCTGTGGAAACCGAATATTTCCCAATATCATGCACACCACATCTGGGGAGCTTAGTCAAACTCACGACATCTTCTCTGCTACTAAAATTGTAAAACTCTTCCATCAGTTTCAATGAACTGTCAACGTCAGTGTCATTGACTGATGAGATTTCGTTATCAGACACTTTTAAAAAACCAAACTTTTTTAAATAGTCGACTAAAATTGTCTTTTCATCGTCTGCTGCCCGACAACTTCCGCAAATCGAAATAATCACAATTAAAAGCGATGAGATGCGCATTTTCAACCACTCGACGTTAATATCTCAAAGATCGAGAGAGAAATGAAAATTTAAAAAGTCTGTTGTGTGATTTTACTTCGAGTTGATGATGCAAACATACGCCCTGGTTACACTAGCAATTAACGGTTTGAGCCGCACCTGGTGAGTATTTCAAGGTGGTCTAGGAGTGGAGGGGGGGTTTCGCAACGACAACGGGAGATTGTCGGGGTGGTGGTGGTGGTGGGCACGTGGAAAAAAGCATTCGGCCTCAAAGGCTGGGTATGGAGGGGAAGGAAGGAGGTTGATTGGTCAAGTACGCGAGTAGAATATAAACGCCAATATTCCCTTTCACTTGGACTTGGCACACATAGCGATGGATGGATTGGTGGATGGAATTGTTCGAGTGATTGAAGGGTGGTTTTTAATGCTAAAAGATGTTAGCAAAACGAGATAGCACCCTCTTAAGTATCAAATGTCTCGCTGCTCATGCACTCGAGTTGCCAAAGTGAATCCGATGGGAATCCATGAGCCTGTGAGAATGGCTCAGTTCCGTTCGCTCCCGATACCATCTCGATTTGCAGACGAGAATATAAACGATTTTTGTGCCTTATCCGATTCGTTTAAATGTCGCAAAATGTATCCACAAACTACGGTCATATATTGCAATCAAACTCAATCGTACGAAGAATTGGTTAAACAATGGAAATTCCTGAACATTTATACTTTTCTATGAATAATTATACCCAAACCGGCTTTGATAATTATCCGTTTTTTTCTCGGTTACCCCTCTAACCTGATATGGTCTTTCCTAGAGAATTTTTTAATAATGTGACATCAAATAGTCGAGATGTTTCAACTCAAACTGATTAGTCTCTTTGTTATTTAAAAAAATCCAGTCTTTTCTTAAACACCCTATTAAGAGAGAGACAAATTACTAATATTCCTAGCGATTTAAAAAAATATATACATTATTTCAGCAAACCCCCCGAGAGCACTTTTCTCCCCTCAGTCTAATGCCCCGTAGTTGATTCCATAATGCTTTCTTTGGACTTCAACCGCTGGCCAGGGCTGTATTCTAAGGTTCGGAGCCTCGGGTTCGTAGATTGAGGTGAAACCAAGTGCAGTATCTGCCGACTCTCCATCCCGAAACCTCACGTAGCCGCACACTTCTCCCGTCTCCGGCAATTGGTGAAGGTGGACTTCAACAATCGGCCCGGACACCTCCAGATCTTTCAGCCACTGGTATATCCCCATCTTAGGCATCAAGCCGTCAACACGGATTCAGGTACTGAAAAACATATTTCCACTGGTGCTGAGAGGTGGGGGGCGGGTAGAAAAGTGAGAGAGAGGGTGGATTGAGGGAGGTCTAGGCTAAATTTTGGAGTGGTGCGGGAGGGAAAAAAGATGTGGAGAAGAAAAAAAAATCGTAAAAATATTGAATTAAAAAAAATTGATTCCACCTTACTTACTTGATACTTGCTGAAAACATGAGCACATAACCTCATATTTTAACAAGCAAACAAGAAGTTAATTCAAAATACCCTCTAATCCCTACTCAAACACGATGACCCACATAATTGACTTTTATCTCAAGAGAACAATATTGCCGAATATAGTTACTAGAGCCGGCCCTAAATACCTAACAGAGACGCGGTCGCGAAATTAGTGATCACTCTGACTCTCCACACATGAACGTAGTGTAATGGGATGTATGGGGATAAATTTTTATTTCGTGCAACTATCCCCACGTGATCCTAAAGAAACTAGGATTCGGATTTTTTCGGATGAAAAAAGGTAAAAAAAGAGAGGTGCTATTTCGCACTCGTCCGGTCACACCTTGAATATGCAGCAGTGAAGGAAAAATCTGATTTTTAAAAAAACTGCTACGGGCGTACAGACAGCGTTGCACAGATGAAAGAATTAGGCTTGGAACCACTAGGGAGGCTGCGCGCTATATTACTTGAGCAGTTGAGAAATAGATATTTTAAGAGCGACACGGCGAACATCATATTAGAACTATATTTCCAGGTCCGACAGAAACTATGAATTAAAACGGACAGGTATGGGAATTCCTTTCTTTAATGGATAATTTATTAAATCCTTATGTGCAAACGGCTGGTGTCCTAACACCCCCCGCCACACACACACACACACATATTGAGGTGGCTTGCGGGGTAGATATTTCTCACATTATCGGTCCTCTACATTTTTATAAATTATTTATCCCTCTCAAACTTGAATACAACCTTGAAACTGCCCAATTAAAAAAAACCTATAGTTAAAAATGCTAATTTCAAAAAAATTTCTATATCAAAATATTTAATACTGTTGATATTCAATTTATTTAATTTTTCCATATTTTTTCTATTCCTATCTATCCATTCTAAATTTTATTAAAATGTTTTATTTTTTAAATTTATTACTTACATGCAGATCTGCTATATGGACTCCTTACAGGTGTGTGCGAATAAGATCTGCAATAAGCTGTAATAATGAAAGAATTAGTTAAAATTATATTTAATAGTTTAAAAAAATCGAAATAGCCGAATATATAGAATACTTACTTTTTCCTTGAAAAATATCAGCTACGTTCGTCTGTAGATGTGTAACGATCAAAGCAGTCTTGGTTTGTTTGTTAAAATACCTCGGGTTTGAGCGAGTATTTTATACCAGAGTGGATATACGAGTTGAGCATTTCGCTATGCGGGAGTGAGGTTAGTAGGGAGGGATTTTTTGCAGAAACAGAAGTGAAGGGGATATATCTGTACATAATTCAATTGCCGTGGGGAGTGGCTAGCATTGAATAGTTGGGGCCCCCCTCCACTTCTGAAAACTAGATCGTGCGAGCCGAGAATGCATTCAAGTTTAACCCAAATTTATCAGTATATAAACCCACTTACGGACGACCTACTACCATCATTCGCAGCCTACAACCTGAGGAACCTGAGCAGATAGTGAAACCGCCTACTCTTACATCGAGTAAGTATGCATTATATATTACTCAATTTCATTCTATTACGAGTTGGAAATCTCCCTAAGAGATTTTTTTTCTTCTTATGTAGTAAAAAAATGATCGTATCTATCAAGAAATTACACCCTCTCGCTGTCGTTCCTCAACCGAGCTACGAATGTCCAGCTGGATACGATATCAGCGCTATCCAGTCGGACATAATTCCTAAGCGAGGACGGCAATTAATAAGAACGGGGTTATCTCTGGAAATCCCGAAAGGGTTTTACGGGAGACTAGCCTCTCGCTCGGGATTATCGGTTCGGTACGGGATTGAAGTGGGGGCCGGTGTAATTGACCCGGGTTATCGGGGAGAAATAAAAGTACTCCTCCATAATCATGGATATGACGATTTTAGGATCTCTAGAGGTGATAGGATTTGCCAAATCATCCTCGAAAAGATCGCCACATGTAAAATTTGTGGTGTCCGATGACATTAGTTGGGAAACTAGCAGAGGAGAGGGTGGTTTTGGGAGTTCGGACAATCCCTGACGTGAGTTAAGTTCTGGTTAGCAGCATTTATTTCTGCGAGGAATATGAATTAACATGTTTTTTTTGACGTGATAGGACGAATCATACCGCCGCCGATGCCACAACCAGCCATGGAGGACGACGGGATAGATCCCGATCGCTATCCGTGAGTTTTGCGTCTTTCTACTCTCTATCTTTATTAAAGCTTTTTTCAATATATTTTCGTTTCTTCTCTTTAAAGGGTACCGTGAGGAGCCGTCTCCCTCGTCTTCAGGAGGAGGCTGAATTTTTGAAGAAAGATGATTTGGAGGAGGAGATCCGGTACCGGATCGAAAGACTAGAAATGATGAATACCAAGTTCGGGGTCTCGCTGGTGGCAACAATCGTAAAAAATGAAGAAAAGAGGAAAATATTCCTCCCCCGAATGTTTAGGCTATCGGGGGAGGATATTTCTAAATATAATTCAGACGGTGAAGAATATGTATATATCTAGGGGAGGAAAAATTTATTAAAAATTGAATGATATCTATTTTCTTGTGTTTTTTATTTGAAATAAAACCTCCCCATCCTATGCATTGAACGAAAGTATAATATAAATTGTAAAAAAGTTTAGTATTTTTTGTAAAAACTAAATAAAAAAATATTATTTATAATATTTATTTGCTTTAATTAGACAAAATATATAATATTCCTAATTTAATTTGGACGCCATTTTGTATAAGATCGTCGCCATTGAAGGGGAGGAAAGAGGCTGCCAAATCGACTCTGTCCCTTCTCATTGGATATAGAGTTTTGGCCATTGCTTTATGGGCGTAGCTAATATGAGATGCATTGGTAAGAAAGAATGGAAAATATTGAGAGGGATATTTCTCTAGATGCATTTTTCCTACTTTATGTCATCCATAATAGTGCTGGCATTGTAATTTGGTGTTCATTAGTTAGCTTGGAGAGAGAAATTTTAAAAAAATTCCGTCATTAGTTAATTCGAATTATTTTTTCGGTAGGAAATAAAAAGCTTCAAAATGTTGTCTGCCTAATATACTGAGTAAAATATATTCTAAATTGACTTACTGGTGAGATAGAATATATATTTAAAACTATATACACCGGTCGGAGATCGTTCAATTTTTAGACGTAGGAGGCACCACACTACGAGGCGGTCGGCTCTCCGTCGTCGAGGCGGACCTCCTTGGGAGAAGAACGGGATTCCGATATCCCTCCCCTACTTCCCTCTCCCTCCTAACCCACATCCTTACCTGCCATAGTTCCCTCCCCTCACGTACGCTTAGAGTGTTAGGTGGGAGAGAGAGGGAGAAAATTGTAGGCCTGGATGAGATCTTATTATACTAAATGCGGCGAGACATTGAAGGGTTAGCGGATAGTGTCTAACTCTTCGAACATCCATTGCGAGAGTAATGGAAGCTCACATTCGAACGCGCGGGTTCCGTCTCCGAGTTCTCCCCTCCCCCTCTTTTCTGCGATAGTCCCCTCCCCCTCACGTACGGTAAGAGGTTGGAGAGAGAGATAAAACGTCGACGGCAGATTTGAGATCCTGGGACTGTTAGTTTAAAAGCTTTAATAAAGCAAAAAAGTGAGAGTACTTTTAAGAAAGAATTTTGTCATATTGAGGATTAAAAAAATAAATAAATAAACTTTTAAAAACTATTCCATGTGATTTTTCATTTTAAAAACCATCTCCTCGTTGATGCGTTCGCCTGAGATTATTATTAAACGTTTGCTGAGGTATGTACGCATGGGGGAGGGGTTATTGGCAAGAAAATGAGTGGTGCTTCGGGACAAAAACCCTCTCCTCTTTGATGTGTGCGTCTGAAATTATGATTTAACGAGTGCTGTGGGGAGCTTCAGCAAACTGGCGATTTTATAGTTTAGTCCTGACGGACGCCTATAATACTATGAGTTCAGATTTGTTCGCTGGCAGTACGCTGGGGCAAAAAACATCCTGGTCGAGGGAGTGAGGCGGAAATATTGGTCTGCATAGGTGCATGTTACCTATATATCGGCTGCCGGGCAAAAGAACGACTAAGATGGGCGTGGTATTATTTTAAATCTAAACCTCAAATACACAGTTATGTGAGACATGATTGATTAGGGCTGCTAACAAACCATGGCTTACATAACTGTCCTTTACATTGATACTAATTATTTGGTTATTATTAAGCGAGATATAATCCATAATGCCTTAAATAAAGCAGAAAATAATGATACTCGCGTGTAATTTACAACTTTTATTAAGGTGGGGGTGGGGTTGAGAGGGTTATGTTTGCCAAAAACAAGTCGAATATTATCGTTAATAAGGCCGCTATTAATAAATAAAGAGAAGTTCACGACTATGTTTTAGGATACAGCCATATTTTGAAGGATTTTATGATGTCCACACCGTATCGGATTCGATCTTCATTTGTTTCATCGTGAATGTAATAAGAGACTAGTTTCGTCTCTCTCTCTCTCTCTCTGAAGAGTGCTTAAACCATGCGAGCTACATACTCTTAATTAAGCATCTCTTTGCATCAACGTTGCGGGATTGACATTGAACATAAAATTGACATTCTTGGTATTGTTTACGGACCACCCCCCCCTAAAGAAGTTTGTATCTTGTGGACAATTTAATTCTCTACACATAAAAGTAATCAAATCTCAGATCCAACCAACCGTTCAAAAATATATTTAGCAATAATCAGTCTACTTCGAAGTCAAAGAGGGAGGAGGGGAAATACTCCCTCCTACTCCCCCCACCTTCCTTCGTACGTGCGGGAGAGAAGCGGAGAGAGAGGGGGGGTTGAAGCCGGAAGTACTTCAAGGTGATATTACGCACTACTCTGTGAAGACCTCTCTCGCGAAAATAAGAAGAATTCATATGGGGCAACGAAATAAACGAAAAACTAAGCGTTTCTATCGGGATGGGGCGAATGTTATAAGCATCGTTTTACGTAAAATCAACTCCTCTTTCCATTGCTATTAATTATTTATCGCAGGCATTGTTATTAAGCGAAATATAAGCTATTATTTGGTAAAAAGCAAAAATTTCATAGGAACGAACCATATTTTGTGACATTTTTTGAGGTGGGTGAGGGGAGGGGGGCGGGAGGGTCATATACACCCCAGCCACAGTCGAATATTGTTGTTAATAAGCCCGCTATTAAGAGAAATAGACAAAGTCAAGGCTGTCCCAGCTCGCCCACATTATCTCTACTGGGGCATTGTTGTCCCCTTTTTTCCGTAAGTTTTCGAATTAACAAATTACATAATATAAAATTCGTCGAGAAAGAACAAAATCTTATTCTACATACCGATGTTTTTCAAGTTCACCTCATGCGTATAGGGTTTGAATTATTTTCTTTATTTTGCCTCGGATTTTAAAAACAGCAGAAGCAGTGAGGATAAGGTGAAGGTTTTTCGCTTGGTAGATATGGTTTTATGCGCTGAGAGCGCTAACAAGTTGATGCGTACGCTTCAAAGCTGAGCATTGGTATGTCAAAGCAGTAAGAAGGTTTCCAGTATTTGCTTCTCACTATAAAAAACACTATAAAAGACTCGCGTTGGTCTAAACGTTAAAGAGTGTTATCATCTGAATCTGTGACATGAATATGCAATATTTCGTATTATCTTACACTACTTTGATTATGAATTTATGACAGTATAATACTATACAAGTATTTTCTGCGAATTTTTCATGCCTGAAGTACTAAATAACCAGTTTTAAAGGTGATTGGAAGTATTTCAATGCTGGGCAATGTTCTCATTTATTTTACGACAAATATATAAAAGTACAATTCTTTTAAACTCTTCCGGCTTCCGGGATCCAGGAGCATGCTGGGATTACGCCGAGGTGAAGTACGCTACTGAAGCATTGCACGCATGAACCTTTTTCCTAAGTAAATTATTGCATAAGCATGCATGAATTAGAGCTTTAATTCGGTCCTGTAAGGATTATAACTTTGTTTGCGTCAGTTTGTAAGTGTTTAACCTTAGGACTGTCAGATTTCTCAGATTGAAAATCAAGATATGTGGTACCTAATAGTCATTATTTTTAATGTGTTGTGTTAGTTTAAATTTTGTTTATTTTCTAATCCTATTCATGTTCGTTTATTTCCTTAGGTGGAACTGCGTATAGTAATGTGGGGGATATGATGTTTCAGAAGTAAAAGGGGATCAGAGAACTGTGATAGTAGGGTTAGCTGTTTAGGAAGCTTCTTGTATTTTTTCCTCTTTCAATTATCCTTAAAGATTGAATATAAGTTGTGGAATCAGTCAATTTCTCCATGTTGACAGATTTTTCTATGGTGATGGGTGTTAAAGGAATCTCCACCATATAGTCACTTCACATGGGAATGACCTGCAACTTCAACTTTATAGCTTTATTTCTGCTCAAAGGTAAAATCTGTGGAATTAAAATATTTGTCAGCATGATGTTTTGTTGGGCATTTGCTCCTTTCAATGAATTGGTGTCATGTTCATACATCTATATCAAAATGTAGGAACTGCAAGAGCGGCAGGTTATAGCAAGTCGTGTTTGAGGAATCTTGTGATTCTGGATAAGATTACAATATCTGTACACTTTCAGAGTAGAGGATAGTTATGCTGGGCCACCCTTATGTATAATTCAGTGGACATTGATAGCTTCAGGAAATCTCCTTGCTGTTAGATTTTTGCAGTAGAAGTAATATCGTGTACTGCAGCTTAGGTATATGTGATGTGCACATATTCTTTGGGATATTTTATCCAGTGAACATTGTACAATTAAGTGGTTGATCAAGTGTTTTGGGATAGCGTAATTCCAAATATGACCTACTTGTTTAAAGATGTGAAGTGCTTTTTTAATAAAATGCTTGGAAATGTTCATTCTCGTTTCGTTTTTTTCGTGAATGTCATTTTAAGGAAACGGTTAGTTTAATCTACGTTTCTGATTGGTTCATTAAATGGTAAAAATTACTCTCATTTTAAAATTTATGTTATTCTCGTACTTCACCATAGCCCAATCGTGGTCCAGGTTTGGTGGGGGCGGATTTTGTATATCATTCGTAGACTGCGAGATGCGAAACTAGAAGTGTCTCAGAGGTATAGTTTAGCTACGAAAATGTCTTTAAAAATGGCCTGCAGGAACACTTTCAGCCGAGCTAGTAAACAACCTTAAGTGTCTTGCGGTGAAACATTCTGTGACGACAACGAATGTGTGTGGCTCTCCATCCATCCCATACTTCTTCTCTGAAATCAATGCGTCCGGAAACGAATACGAAAAAGTAGGTGTATAATGTTTGACGACAAGCATTGCATTTTCCCGACCCCGAAGAGTTCCTTGTACATGACGGACGATTATCACAGTCGTATGGAAACAGTCACTTGATATATGCGACGAGGCATGTCGATTCGCTTTCTTCCTGTGAAGTTATATCCCCGTGGTTCGATTGTACAACATTTCGCGGTCGGCAGCGTAATTTCTTATAGTACTCTGAAGGGAGATCGCCAAATTCCTTCTTCCCGTGATGAAAACTCACCATCAACGTTTAATTACCGGTAATATTCGCTGTGCGCGTAATGAAGGGTACATTTTGTGAGCACCCACCTTTGACGTCGATTTTAGCAGTATTTATGCCGTAATGCCTTCACATTTAGTCAATTTAATTCATCAATCTCACTGTGTTATTTTATGGAATTTTTAGTGCCAACGTCGTCTGCACGGGTGCGTTATAAGTGCTGCTGTCTAGTTCCACCTTTCGCCGTGGCTTCTAAATCTAGGCAAATGAACAAACCCACCGAGCGTCACTAGATCATGAATAGGAACACAATATGGATCCTATACTTGCCCCCAGTGGGTGCTGCCAAACATTCCGCATGCACCGAAAAATCAGGACCAATCAGATTGTAGCGCCGCCACTCTAGAGAAGGTGGTTCTAATAAGGAAAGGCCGTGATTCAAATGGAGATACTGGAAATAAAGGTACCGGAATTGGCCTCCCTATTAAACACCGGCCATTTTTGACACACACAAGCGGAACCATGCCGATTGCAGCGCCATCTACCTTTTGCGGAAAGATAGGCAACACTGTTGCCCGTACAGTGGTGCTGAAGATTTAGATCCATATCTATATTCATGGTCACAGGCCTGCAAGAACGCAGCGACGACGACGATTCTTCCCACCACCCACCCACCTTGCTCTCTCTTGGCAGCCGAAGTCAAATCTTCTTGTTCCCCTTGTAGATTTACTTCCCAGTTGAAAGGGAAGAAGATTTGACACTAATGAAGGGAATAATGCGACGTAGAAACTTGCAGGCGATTGCTTGAAATGCGTTTTAAGACTGTATCCATTAGTGGAGATGACTTTGGGAAGAGTGTATACGGTACGGGAATAATTTAAACGGAAATAGTGGAATAAGTCGTACGATTGTTAAAAAAATCAGTTCCAGAACTTTTTGAACAGACCCCGTATTTCTTTCTGCTGGCCAAGCCTTCCGGAAAGCGAAATGACAATTTCTCATGACTGATTACTGGTGTTCCATCACGCGTGTGGATCGGTCATGAAATAATGAACTCCCATTAACTCGTCCCGAAATTTATAGTGCCTTATATCTGCCGTCCAATAATCCATCCGTCTGGCACGCCACCTCCTACATGTCGCCTAGCACGTTGCTTGGGTCAGGTACCCATCACAATGCGAGCAGCGCCAAGCAGCGGTAGGTATTGTCTCGAGTTCCCAAACTCGGTCTCGTCTCATTTCTGAGACTAGACTCGAGACCAAGTTGTCTATACCGATATATTATTGTCGACTCCTTGCCCGATAAGACGACGAGAGAGAGACGATAATCATGGAGACGAGGCAATCTCTCTCACGGCACTCAACTCTAGGATGGCAGTGTGATCGCCTAGGGGGAGAGTGACGATCGTAGAGGTACACTTGGTTTTCGTGATGGAAAAACATTTATCTAGATATTATAACACGCAGGGCCTAAAAAATGTATTGTTTTCTCCCCGTTTGTTTTGAAAAACTCTATACTATATCCGCGTTTATCGCCTGCACTGAAAGTCAGCAAATCTCGCGTACCTACATGCGATAGAGCATCGAAATTCTATTTTTCTCAAACCAACAGCAGCTTACAATCCTTCCGTTCGGTTTTGAAACGCGCAGGGCCTATGATTGTGCTCTGTGTTTGAAGCGAATGTAAAGCAAGTTTCCTGTGAGTGAAGTGCACTCTGGGAGCGAATTGGAGGCAGTCGACGTCATTCACGACTACCACGTGTTTTCCGGCGTTGAATGGGCCCCTCCGAAATCAAATTATCCTATCCATTAGAATCTAGATTTGTCTTAGTTAGTGGTATTCATATATTGTTGCAGTATGCTTTGCGTTGCGGCTTCTTCACGCTTCTATTTTTGTTTATAATTCCTCTCTCTCTATCTCTCTCTTTCAGTCTTGAACTTCTTCGCCGTTCCGCCCAGCAGGGAGTGCCTCTCCGATGACGGAAGGAGGTCCGGTGAGTTGGTTCATGCATACATACATAGGTGGTGCACGCAGCGCCTAACGAACGCCTCCACATCTGAGTTCTAGTCATCCATCCATCGACGCATGCGCGTTAGTGGTGAAATGTTGTAGATAGCGACTGAAAACTGAGAATTGTAAGTAAATATATAACTTTGTTGGTCCCGTCGCCATTGTTCAGACATGGGGTAAGTCAAAAGGAGTACAACATGAAATACTGAACAAACAGTGTGACGAATTGTATTATATAAACAATGATGAAATATTATAAACACATGTATAAGATATTTGGTACACACAATCATGTCACGTTATTTTTCATAGTAGTTAATAGAATAAGGTAAGAATGATCGGCGCTTACCAATTTACAATATTGAGGTATTCTGACAGTGTGTGTGTATGGTGGATTTTTTCGCAGGTAGTTCTTTATTTGGGATTTGAAAGGATCGGATACTGTGTTAGAATATAGAGAGCTCTTTCTGAGATTCCTTTATCTATATCGTAATAAGTTTTTATTCTCCATTTTGACGTAGATCTCCTTTTTAAAACTCAACAATCAATTCAACTGAAACAAACTTCGTATCCTGGCCCCCTAACAAACATCCAATAGATGGCGCCACAGATCCTTTCCATTATAAACGTACTACGTTCCTAAACAGTAATCTCCTGATTTGAAGTTCAAAAAGGACTGTCGACACTCTTAACACTCATCAATTCCTATTACAATATTTTTTGACCGATTGTAATCACATCTTCGTTGAATTCGAAATATTAGGAGCTTCAATAAGTATTCACGTCCGAAATCTTGAAAAAATAAGTTCCTATTTTTAATTTGTCGATGTGGAAGTTTGAACTATTTCCTTATGGTGTCTAACACTATCTAATATTAATAATTTAATATCTGAGCACTGTAATTAAACGCTCAGTAGCTCGTGAAATGAACAGGGTGAGAGTGTTTCGGTACCATGGACACTTTATGACTTTAAAAATGTTAATATAGGAAATTCCTTCAAGTAACTTGATTACTAGGCTTAAGGCGTTTAAAGTAAAAAAGAAACGTTAAGATCGACTCACGGATGTCCACAGTACGAAATGCAGCCATTCATATATATCACCGTTGAAGTTCAAAATGACTACACTTATCTACTATATGAGTGCGGAATGTCCTCACTGTGTGTGTTTGGGTTTCTCGAAACAAACTCCATGACTGCAGTCCCAAAGTAAGTTTCGTTCCCGGAGTGGTAAGGATTCTCCGAGCAGGCCTACAGTGTTCTCTAGGTACAACAATTTGGTCGACGCTGGTTGTTCTGGGCGACAAGATATATCTCCCAGGGATATCCACAATCGTCGTATCCCGGGTCATTGGATTAGTCGCGAAGGACCAATTGATTTCATAGCCTACACCCCAATCCCCAAAGATATGACCCCTCCCGATATTTTTATCGGGGTGATTCATCAAATATCGAGTTTTCGTTCCACTTTCACCCGCCGATCTCGCCGATCTAACGAATAGTATTTTACGACGAAGTTGTAGAAGTGACGCCCGATCTACTGACTGCAGTTCGGCACCAACATTGAAGCTAGTTGCGATAAGAGTCGCTCAGAAATAAAGCGCTCCTATTCCGTGCCTAGACTTCCACCTTGAGTTGGTATCCAAGACGCAACAATTAACTTGGAGGACAACGGTGTTCATCAAGGAATCTCGATACTTCCCGAGAATCACTCGCTATCGAGATATCAAAACACCCGAAGAATTTCAACCGGGAGGTCAAACTCTACAGTACTTGGAAGAGACTCTTCCGCGCAGAAACGGTCGACAATTCCTGCCAACGGAGGGAAATTGGTTCCTACGGGTACAAATGACGCTACCAATCAGGAAACGTAGGGTATATATAAAGTCGTAAATTACTGACCGTCCTGAAGACGGCTGCTGGAACACGAAAAGCGAAACTGTTGTCTTAAAAACAATGACGCGGTGAAGCACCAGAATGAATGCAGAGCCTTCTAAGCACTCCAATGGCCGTGTCAAGTAGGTATTAAGCATCACAAAGGCCCAAGGTTGTTCGAAAAGCTAAATATGTGTAAAAATACCACAGCGTTCGAGATTTTCCAATCGTAAGGATGTTGTACAAGAGGTTTTTCTAAAAGTATTTTCATGTACCTCGCTATTTCTGACGCTGACTCTTTATAAACTCGGGCGGGAATTTCATCGGGACCGGGTGATTTCTTGGAGTTAATGGATTTCAGATGACTTTCTATTCCACGACTAGTGATATTAATAGACTGCATTGGGTGCTTATATAGCCTAGGCATTGTAGCGGTGTCGTTTGGAGAACATTTGGTATAGACGCTTTGAAAAAAGGCGTTGAGGATATTTGCTTTATCTAATTTGCCGTTTGCTCTTTCTCCTAGATTGTTCTTTGGTGACGTATCTGTTGATTTGCAGCCTTGAACCTCCCTCACGTACGACCAAAGTGCCTTTGGGTTATCCTCTAAATATTCACCCAATATTTTATTTTTGAATTCCGTTAATGCATTTTGAAAGGCCGCCTTAGCTGCTGTTTTCGCTTTCTTGTATTTTTCGCATAACTTCTTATACTCCTCTTCGGGGAGATCCTGGCGTGCGTTCCTCATTTTTGCGTGCCAGATTCGTTGTCGCTTGAGAGATTTCCGGACGTCCGCATTATACTACCTAGGTTCAGTATTGACCTTTTTAAGTTTACTTGGTATTGCGCTATTTATGGCTATTTGTGTGATGCTACAAAAAGTCTCCCATGTATAGTCAGTACAACGGTTTTAATTTTTATACTTGGTCAATAGTTCAAATTTTAAACCTTCAAAATCCACCTTGTGAAATAAATATACCCTCCTCTATATGGGTGCCCTTTTTGTCAGTACTAATATGGAATATAGCTTTTAATGCTCTGTGATCACTGATTCCGTTCACTGTTACTACGTTAAGGACGCTTTCAGGTATGTTGGTCGCCAAAAGATCAAGAACGTTATTTCCTCTGGTCGGTGTTGTGACTAATTAATGTAAGGAATTATATGTAAATGTGTAGAGTGGAGTGTCGCACAACTCCTTATCTTTGCCGCCATTTTTGAAACTATATGTCTTCCAGTCAATCGAGGAAACGTTAAAATCACCACCGACAATTATGTTATTTTCTATAACATGAGCAAATAAAAATTCTTTTTGTCGAGCATTTAATGGAACACCACACACTTTCTAAGCCATTACCTGGAAATATTTCGGCTCTGCTGACGAAGCCGTTTTTGACTGCGATAAATACTCCTCCTCCTGATATCGCTGTTCAGTCTTTTCTGTATATTGCATATGATTTTGGGAAGATCTCGGTATCCGCAGTTTCATTCGATGACCGTCTTTCTGTTCCTATTACTACATCAGCTTCCGTGCTCCCAATGAGATGGTGAAAATCAGGGACTTTGTTTTTTATACTACGGCAATTAACGACAACAATGGAAATGGAATCCCTGGGATACGACTTACAAGTCCTGTCCATCGAGTATTCATTAATGGCACTAGTTTTTGATGTATCTGAGCCGCGGTTTCTGTTTCTTTCGGATATGAAGCCATTGTGACTTCGAATAAAGCTCTCATTCCTATCAATATTTACGGTAACCCCTTTATTTAATAACCCACTACATGGTCTACTCCCTGCCCTACTCTCTACCCTAAAAAAGGCCTGCTGTGCTCTAAGATACTACGAGCTACAAACCTGGCTGCCTCGGCCGTGTAATGGACGCCAGATCGCAAATGGGATTTGCCACATCATCTCCCGATCCACGTTTCAGGGTGACCTTACCACCGCTCCTCAGAGAGATACGACTAGGCATGTGCGATGAGCGATTTTGGTCATCGATTTTCGATGAAAAAATTTCATCGAAATGTTTCGATGACGATGGCTGTCATCGATCATCGATGAATGTCAATGATCGATGAATATCGATGATCGATGAATTTCGATGATCGATGAATATCGATGATCGATGAATTTCGATGATCGATGAATTTCGATGATCGATGAATTTCAATGATCGATGAATATCGATGATCGATGAATTTCGATGATCAATGAATGTCGATGATCGATGAATGTCGATGATCGATGAATGCCGATTATCGATGAATTACGATGATCGATGACTCTCGATGAACTGTGCAGTAGTGATGAGCGATATATCGCTGTGATTGAATCACCGATACTGAAAAGTAGCAATCACAGCCTGTGACTAAATAATCGAAATCACTGTGACTGTGAATTCGGTGAATTTAGCCGATTTAACTCAGGCTGCTACCGCTGCTACCAACTGCACCAGTGCAACCAACGAATACAATGCTACCACTGCTACTGCGTATTAACTGTGATTGAACGTGATCGCTACTTCTGTATCGTCTCCCACAAACTTGACGAAAAACATGAATTCCAAACATCCCACTGTGGCCCTGCCATCGTCCTCAAGGAGCAATAGCTGGGGTGCTTATACTTTATACATACATTGGAGATAAGGCGTTCAAATGAATGGAAAAAAGAAGAAAAAATAGTGATATATAGAACTTTTTTGCCGTGGTTAATGGAGAAATAGTATCTTGCAACATATTCAATCTTGCGTAGCACACTGTTGTATTCAATAGATGCATCTATTGAATACAACACAAAACTTTCACAAAATTTCAACAAACTTTCAAATTTCACAAAACGATCTTACATGTAGAAATCTTACATGTAGATCGTTTTGTGAAACTATTTGTCTGAGACGAAAAGTAAATTTACTCCTCAACGGTTTCAGCTACCGGTTCAGTATATGTACGTGACGCATAATTACATGTTCGTGACATACTCGTATAATAATACGTAACTTGACTCATATAATCTACCGTAAAATTGATTTGAAATGTTTAATAATTCTGAAATCATTTGACGGGGTAGTTGACTAAAATGTTCTGATTGCTTTCCATCATGCATCTATTTAAAACAATTTGCATCTTGTTTGAGATATTTTCCATTTATTTTTCCTATATCTACTGTAATTAAATTTTCCTATTCTCTGTGAATCGAAGTACCTAGATATTGCTAAATTTCAATATGCTTAGTGCAGAATGTTACACTATCCTGTGAAGACGATCCACCGGCAGAAGATGTCGGAGATTGTGTATCTTCGATGGATAGAGCTACTCCATCAACAAGTAATGATGGTAATGATAGCTCCCTTCAAATTCCAGCCGCCGTCCCACGTCCGTCTTCTTCGACCACAGTTCAACGCCAATTAACAATTCCTTCTTTTGGTTCCTAATTGCTCTCTTTCAAAAAAAAGCAGTACATTGACCAGAAGCTACTTGGATTATTCATAGTTGATTTTCAGCCATTCAGCATTGTAGAAGATGTTGGGTTTAAAGTATTAATGGAAGTGGCGTTGCCGAATTATGAAATTCCTGGTAGGCATCGCATTTCAATCACCATGATCCCTGGCCATGTATGAGGAATGCGAATTTTGCGTACGCCAATTACTCAAGGCAGCCAAAAGTGTGTGTGTAACCACAGACTGTCGGTCAACCTCAAGAAGAAATAGGGTGATGATAAAGCGAACGCCATTCACTTTTTAAATGCGAATTCCAAATACATGGAAAAAGAGTGACATTGGCGTTTGGCATGTTTTCTTCCTTAATTGTTTGTTTAATTCTTTATTACTTTGTGATATTACGTAAGAAACGGAAATCTTCTAGCCTCAAACCAAAAGTAACATTTATTTATATGCCAAAGTTTTGTGCAATTACCTACTTAAAATTTTTATTTTTTGCCAGTAGAGCCTCTATATGTAAATGTTAAATTGTTTATACAGTTTGAGGCATTTCTTGAAAACTAATGTGAAATAAGTTTATCATTTTTATAATTTCATTTCAAGTTACCATTTAAGGAGAAGGGTTGCATTTCTCAGCCATATATATATACGTATAGGTATATATCTCCAAAAATTTATAATAAACAGTATTTTATTATCACTTGATCGAAGAGTCTCTCTTTTATTGTGCAGTTGGAATACTGGAATGCTGACGTACCGACATGGCCAGTCACCTAATATGTGATTGCGATTGTCATTTCCATGCCGTGTCAATTCTAAAATGTGATCGCAATCACAATTTATAATCACAGTTATTGCAACGGAACAGTCACATTTAAGGTGGTGACAATAAAGTCACAGTTAAGGCCATCCCTACTGTGCAGATGTCTCGGTTGGCAGTTTGGTGTGGCTATTAAGTGAAGATTGAATTGGGTACTCCACTCGACGTACTCCAATCCCTGTGCGGCCCACGTGGGATGGACCTCGACGCCGCCGGCTTTGTTCAGTAAGTAGGCGTTGCGCAATAGAACAAGGAAGGTGCCGGGGGAGGGGGAGACAAAGGAGGAAACGTCACAGCGGTCACCGGCGGCGGCACGGGACGGACGGGCGACACAAAACCTATAATTTTCATCGTCCCATCGATCATCCTCATCGATGGTTCTCATCGACTCATCGGGATCGATGATTCTCATCGACTCATCGACATCGATGATTCTCATCGACATCGATGATTCGCATCGACTCATCGACATCGATGATTCTCATCGACTCATCGACATCCTTGATTCTCATCGACTCATCGACATCGATGATTCGCATCGACATCGATGATTCGCATCGACATCGATGATTCGCATCGACTAATCGACATCGATGACTCTCATCGACTCATCGACATCGATGGTCGATGACATTCATCGTCATCGATTACAGTCATCGCACCGCGATGACTAAAATCATCGTCGATGACTTCGATTAATCGACTCATCGCACAAGCCTAGATACGACCCTCCAAACGTCCGGTTTACGCAATGGCACGGCAGTACATGGCATTACATGACATCATCGGAAGATGGACCTCCCGGGAAACTCCTGATTGTCCAGCCGCTGTTTGCAATCGGGCGATCCCGTGCAGCCCGTAGGGCACGGCGAACTTTCGAGGAGCTACCCAAATTCCCATCCACCTTAGGGACGCGCACCACTCTTTCAACATTGGACTGGAGTTCCCGCAGGATTCTCTCTCCAACTTAGCGATGCGGGCTCTGAGAGCCGCAGAATCGCCGTCGTTTTTGATCATCGCAACGGAAGACCTATTCAAAGCCATCCTAACACTACCGCAATCAATTCTCCAAGAAAAATGCTAACCTACAGCTAGGTAGTACCTATACTCTGATGTAGTAAGTACTTTTCTGAAATAAACAACAATGAATTGAGCAAGTCTTGTGTGGACGTAGTGAAGTCTGAAGAATAGATAGATAGAAAAATATTTATTGTCCAGGAAAAAATCGATAAGAACAAAAATAATAATAATACAGTTTGCAGGGACATCATCAATAATTACAAAATGAAAAAAAACAATAATTACAAAATTACAGGCATCAAAAATTACAAAAAAGACCAACCCTTCATTTTTTTTAATTTCTATACATAATGTCTTCCCATTTCATAACATAACAATTGCATGTACGTAAAAAAAGGCAAATGGAGTTATACACCAATCCGGATTTGATGCAACACAAAAAACTCATGTATTCATTACTTAACTAATAACAAAATGGTACAGTAAATAAGGAACCATAATAACATAAACACAAGTTAATGGTTTGAGGCGTAACTTGATGGAACTCCTTCATGATTGAAAAGAAAAAAACTTTGTATCGTTCCACATAAAATAATGTTAATACGACCTAGGTTTCGTCGCTGGGCGACATCATCAGGTGATCATCACACCTGATGATGTCGCCCAGCGACGAAACCTAGGTCGTATTAACATTATTTTATGTGGAACGATACAAAGTTCTTTTTAACATAAACACAAATTTTAAAAAAATAAGAGTAACTTATGTTATTCCCGGGAAGGTAAATAATCATGTTATTTCATTTTTAAATTTTTAACAGACATGCACTTTTTAATTTCAGTTGGCATCTTATTCCATATGAGACAAACTATTACAAGAAATGATTTATTATAAACAGTGGTGCGATACCCTGGAAAATACAATAGATTAGGATCAGACCTAGTGGACATAGTAGAAATAGAGGGACAACTAAGGAACAAATCATACAGATACTTGGGCATATCATGCATAATAGGAGGGAGGATGTACGAAGCACTTGAAGATGAGTGCAAGAGAAGCGAAAGAGATTGCTGATAGTATTCAAGGAGAGGACGACGACGGATGTGGAGAGGACATCACTAAAGCGGAGTTTCCGCTTTGTACGCGAGAATTAAGCTCCATGGACGGCGATGATAATTGTGTCTTTAACAAAAAAAACATCCTTTTTTAATGTTTGGAGTAAGATATTCATCGTCTTTCACTTCTCTCCGTTTCGTCCCTAACCTTAAAGCGCGCATAAGGTTGCTCACCACTTGAGCTGCTGCTGTCTCTCTTTTTATTACATTTGTGCTCTTTCTCTCTCTCTCTCTCCATGTTCTAATGCTGCTGTTGTTCGTCCTGTGTGTGTCTCGTGGTGGTGGTGGTGTTCTCCTCTTGCAAGGCGTCTGCTTCAACCCATACGAGTGCAAGATCCAAAGCGGAGAGCCCAGGGGGCAGTGCGCACGGGGATTTGGGGTCTGCTGTGTCTGTGAGTACTTATCTCTTCCGTTTGAACTACGCTTCTCGCTAACATTGCAATATAAAATACATATATGATCTGATATTGATGTAATATGATGTGATAGAATATGGTATGATTGTTAAAATGCGGCCGAGTGCCACCATCTGTGGATTTGTGTTGGTGCTATCTATGAAAGAGCGAGAACATGAGTAGGAGTATTAAGTATTATGAGCTGTTTTTAATTGCTGTGACTTGTGAGGTGGTTGAGTGGCAAGTGATAGCCACTCGAGACGAGACCACCAACACTCTGGAAAATCGCACGAGAGGTGGCTAAGAGCTAACCTCGACTGTTCAAAACATTCATCGTCATAACTAACCTTGAGGTTTAATTAGTGTCTAAATTGGTGCTTCGTGGCGCAAATGAAGGCTATAATAGATTTTGAAAGAAGGCATTACTGTCTTATCGAAAATTATAGTAATTGCTGCCCGATGGCATCCATTCTGATTCCATGACTCGTGTGACTTCAAGAGCTGTCTGTGCCAAAGGGAGTGCTTGAGTTATACCTAAGCACCCTATTATCTGTGCCAACGGGAGTGCTTGAGTTATACCTAAGCACCCTATTTCTTCACCAACGCTGCAATTGATTTGGATAACTCAGTTTGCGACCAAATTAGATGGTTTTAAGAAATAAATGCGATCTCTAGTCTAGCGTATCCAGTGAGACAGGAAGCTGAAATACAGTGACCTCGGCGATCCGATTCGTAACGTGCCTTTTGGGAGGTCGCGACCCTGCACCTTGTTGTCCGTAGGAGGAGAATGTTTGGCCTACTAGATCTTATATGTATGTGTGTGATAGCAGCATATGTATCGTGAGAGGTTGTTAAGAATACAATGTACGAATATTATGCCACTTGCGCTAGGATTTGGATTTTATATTAAAAAAAGGCATTCTGAATATGAATCATTTCAATCAATGATTAAGTACTTTAAAAATAAGAGATGTGCATTGTCTTCAACGAGCCATCGCGAGTCAAGTGCCTTAAAATTTTATTATTACTTTTTTGTGATATTTCTATGAATGGACCTCTCCCTTGAAGGTATAGTCTTTCGAGTTGGTTTTCGTCCCATGCTCATGTCAAACTTGCTCGTTTTTCGGACCGTGTATTCCAAGTTACGGATACTTGGAAGGATGCCGTTACTCATAGCTGTACCTATTCTGGGAAAATTATTAAGAAAAAATGTACATAATGAACCTATTTTGAGGAAACCGGGACTAGCCACGGTATATACCTTATACGGAGTCTCCCGCAAGTGCACAGAAGTGCGATATTCCACAGAGGAAAAATCATTCGCCTTGACGAGGATTCGAACCCGGGACCCTCGATTTTGCGCCGAGTGTTTTATCCAGCGTGTGAGCCGAGTGTTTTATCTAGAGCGTGGTGGCCTAGTGGGTAGAGCGCTTGGCTACTGATCGAAGGGTCCAGTGTTCAAATCCGGGTGAAGTCCCCGAGCAACAAAAAAACCCTCGGAGTGCGAGGTGGCCCAGGGAAATGAACTGGCCCCCCACTGCCCTGAATGTGTGAAATTCACACGCCTCTGTGGCTTAGTCCGGGTTGAGCTCTACCCTCAACTATCCCAACCAACCGAGTTTTATCCCGTTACGCTTCCGAGGCGTCCTCGTTAGTTTAACTGGTTAAAGCACTCGGCGCGAAATCGAGGGATCCGGGTTCGAACCCCCCAATTCAAGGCGAATGAATTTTCCCCCGTGGAATATCACACTTGTGCATATAGAAGTTTACATTTGTATTGATCTCATCTGGGCTCTATGATGGAGCAACTTGTAGACAATAGACCAATTGCTGTCATGAAATGATCTCCACCCATGATTTTCTCTTTGTTATTTTAACTCAACAATTTATTAGTTCATTCATTTATAAAGTCCATCACTCCATGGTGATGAGGTCTGTAAACACATGATACAGTAATAGTCTTCCCTAGCATGCAAACATCACATACAACAATTTCAAATGGTATTGTAGTTAATTCTACTTTTTAAATAAAGATGTTCTGCAAGAAGTACCTACACTCTTACACCACTACCTCCTCTACCATGCTTTCAAAGGCTGTAAACCAACCTTTGAAAGCATGCACGAGTTCTTGACACGTGCAAAGCAACCACGTAGATATTGAGTTTAAGATATGTACTGGTGTTTCCTCCTTCTCATCCGTTTCATAGCTTCCATGTTCCACTTATTCATCCTGCAGCTTTGGCTAAGCCTTCGCAATCTAACGTCACATTTCATAAGAACTTAATTTTGATGTGAGTATCCGCGGGAAAGCTGCACGAGTTCTTGACACATGAACTCTGCTTGACCTTATTATAGACAAATTCATTTCGCCCTTTATCCCCCGATATATTCTCCATGTGTACCCCTACATCCTACAACTAGCCTGCTTCCACTTGTACCCTAAGTTTGTCTCCCCGCAGACTCTCCCTTCGTTCCAAGGGTCAGCGGACGAGCAGTTATACAAGGGAGGGAGGGATTCCATGTCTGGGAAGAAGGTGGGAGAGAGCCGGATACGAAAATGTCTCAAAAGAGCGACTCGGGAAGTACCTATAGTACTACGTGCAAACATCCACTCTGCCTTCCTCCTCTTCGGTCGAGAGGGGAGTGATAGCTCATTTAACACAAGTGCCAAGTCTAGTTTACTTAGCGCATTGTAGCCTATGTGTAGCATATTAACCTATTTTGAATAAGTATTCAACCCGAAAAGAAATCTTTACGGCGGTTGACCAAAACTATATGGTAGTTTGAGTGAAACTTTTCTCAGCAGTGATACTGAAAGACATATTTGATTTTTATTTTCATATTTAAGCATTCGCAAGTAAGCATGAATCAATTACGTGTAGTAAATACAATTAATGACTTATAAAAATTGTTTTATATTGGATGAACTTGACGCAAATGCATTAAATATAAACACATTCGAAGCTTCGGCAATTGTCGTATTGTTGTTCACGCCACCGTGCGCTGAAAACGCCTTCAAAACCATATTTTTTTGCGTTCTTATAAAAAGTATCACGGCGAGTTGAAATCAGATTTATTTAGAAAAATAACTGAGAAAACACTCAAACTACACAACGTTTAATTTCTGACGTGATCTGATGGTCAGAACTTTCTCATTTCGTTTAATGTCTTTTGTTTTGTTCTCATATCTCCTGGAGCGCTAATCCATACCATTCTTGTGGAAACCCATTTCTGTTATCGAGAAAATAACTCGAAATGTATTGCAATAAGTGTCTGTGATGTTACGGAGTCCTCTGCAAGATTTTATTTATGAAGAGGCCAAAATAATTGCATTTAACGTGTTGCGATAAATCCCCCAAGGTTGTACAATGTACTACATTCATGCGTACTTAAATGCGCCTTCTCTCCTGCGCGCGCAGTCACGGCGTCCTGCGGCGACGAGGTGGCCAACAACATCACGTACTTCGTGAACCCAGGGTTCCCTGGCCTCCACTCCGGCGTTCTCGACTGCGAGCTCAAGGTTCGCAAGATGGCGTCGCACGTCAGCCAGCTGAGACTCGACTTCGTCCACTTCAACCTGGTAATACCACCACTCCATTGGTCTCCAACACAGTGTTACAACACTTGTTAAGAAGGTTCCACCGTAAAATGACTTAAATGTCATTTTATTAATATTCTGTCTACTTGTAGACAGAATATGAATAAAATTGTCTGTCTACTTGTTTATTTATGTACCACACTTCAACCCAATAAAATTAAGAAGCTAGGTACTTACTGGTGCATTAAAACATGCAATTACTTGTGAGGAAGTGACTTTTCACCAACAAGCATTGCACTATTGAGGCATGCCAACATTGCGAGAGAAACAATTCGTATTAATGTATTTTACAACAACTACGTAAATGGACAGAGATACGACCGGAAGCATGCACGACACACTCTGTTAGTAGCTGTACAAGATAGCAGACAAGGATACGAGCAATAGGGAGGAAATCAACTAAATTACCACACCACCTATTGACAAACCTATTTAAAAGTCTCATTGGCATCTGTTATGGCCTCTTATTCTCTGTAATAATTCTCTTATCCAGGAAATTAAGCTGACAACAGCACGCAAGACTTTAATTTTATAAATAAATTTTAATCAGGCACTTAATTATATGCCTTTTTAAAGTCAAGAAAAATAGCGTAAACTGGAACGCTGTCTTCACCCGACACTTTTAATCTATCGTGGGAAAAAAGTGCTAATTGAGTTTCAAAAGATTTTCCCTTTCTGAATCCGTGTTGCGTTTATATTAACAAGTCCTGCATATCGATATGTCTCATAACTGAACATAGAATTATTCTATGTTCAAGGACTTTGCACGAGATTGATGCGTAGGATGCCGGCCGGTAGTTCGATGCGTGTTGTTACTTATGACTAATGTTTTAAAATATGGGCGGGATTTCCAATCCATCCTCGGCGATCCGATTCGTAGCGTGCCTGTTGGGAGGTCGCGACCCTGCACCATGTTGTCCGTTGGAGGAGAATGTTTGACCTACTAGATCCGTGAACATATATGTATGTGTGTGATAGCGGCATATGTATCGTGAGAGGTTGTTAAGAATAGGTACAATGTACGTATATTATGCCACTGGCGCTAGGATTTGGATTTTATCTTAAAAAAGGCATTCTGAATAATCAATGATTACTGTTAAAAAAATGAGAGATGTTCATAGTCTTCAACATGCCTGACTGACCATTATATTTTGTCTTCCCTTTCTTTATATTCCAGCGGTCTCCTTCAGTTTTTTGTATAAATTAAGATTCTGCAGTTGTTCTATTTCGGTAAATTCAAGTTAAATCCATTCGTTTTATGTTATCTTTGATGTTATTAGTTTTTTAATGCTTATGTACATGTTGTCATCCATATCGTTCATATGTTTTCATCTCTCATTCTTCTATCTCTATGTAAATAAAAATGTAAAATTTTTGTTTGTTCAAAATCTTAAATCTTCGAAAGTTCTTCACCGATTGCTTTGAAATTTTGATACAACGTCGCATTTGACTACGCGCGTGATTTTATATACATACTAGCTAAAGGTACCCGTTGAAACTCAACGGGTGTGAAAAGCACTGAATTTATTATATATACTGAAGTCAAAAAAGCTGAAAAATACTGAGCGGTCTTCTTTTAGTCGTCTTCTGAGTGAATGAACTCAATTGCTTAATCGCAACAATTACAAATCGCAAAGCAAACATCAAAATTCTATTAATAAGGCAAATTAAAAAATAGCGATAGAAAGATATCGTGAATAATTTTTCTTTTAGTATTTGATCGGTGAAATTCAATCTAATACTTATGTTTATTTGAAAAAATCTGAACACCGCGTTTTAGAAACTGAATTCACCGATACAGCATTGTAAGCATGCATGAGATAAGCACGTAAATATGCATTGAATTTATCGATTGCCCACCTAAGCAAGCCATCATGGGGCCCTTGGGACTCTGGGCCCTTCTGATACAGATATATTTTCAACGTGATGTCATGGGCCTGCAGGAAAACATGTTATTTACATGCTAGTGGCGTAAATATCTTTTGAAGATAAAATATTTGGTTGCCAAGGAAATGTGATATTGTTCATTTAAGAGAAAATATGAGATTTTCCAGCAACAAACATGACTTTCACACGAATACGAAACGTAATAGAAAATCGATTGGAAGAATTAGAAACAACATTTATTCAGCCATCCGATAAAAAAATCCAGTCCTCTATCTTGAGTAAAAGTACTTTTAAAAAGCAAAAAATAAACCCACTGAACCGAATCCAATGATTAGCATGGACCACCAGAGGGGCCTTTTGGGAGCCTTAGGGGACCCTTAGGGCTTTTTAATATAGCCTATATTACTCACAGATATATTTTCTTTCTACGTGCAGTTCAGCTCAATCGGTTCAGTAGTTTTTGCGTGATTGAGTAACAAGCATCCAAGCATACAAACTTTCACAGTTATAATATTATTATGTAATAGGATACTAGCTGTACCACCCAGCAACGCGTTGCTGTGGCTCACAGTCTGGTTAAATGGAATAGGAAGAAAAGAGAAAGCACACGTTTATTATATGTTTAATTTCACAATCATTGTGGGTATTCAATATTTTTGTTGTTGTTCCATTGTCTGTGCAGATATAGAGATTGTCTGATTTGTCGTCTCTAGAACACGCAACATATAATAGCATTTAACTTGTGCGGTGAAAGATGTGAAGGGGAGGAAACTGCGGAGACTACCGGTCTAATTGGAAATATTTTTTTTGTGTCTTGGAGAGTCCGTGAAGTTAAAGAAGGAGGAGAGGGTTTCATTTGAATTAGAGACCATTTTTCCATCTAGCACTAAATATATCTGACTTGCGGACGGTACGGCGGACGGTACAGATAAAAGTAATAAGCATTTTGCTTATTGTAACATAATTTATTTAAATAATAGTTTATTCATCATTTATTACATAACCCAACTCATCGTCATGCTTTTTGCACTCAGAGTTCTTGTTTGTTATATCACCATTTTTACATTGAGACGAAGTGGGTAAGTGTCGAGCCAGAGGTTAAAACACAAACTATGCACCACGTCCGAAATATTGTTGGGCGCTTTATCTACTCATTTCACGATTTCAAGGCTTTTCGAAACGCTCTTGTCTTCACTGAAAGTATGCAATACGAATGAAATACGCACGTATCTAGTATAGAACCAGCATCACTCCACGCCAGCAACGTAAAGACTCAAGGTCTCAAGACCCATCACCAGCGATAATGACGCGCATGACAAACAAGCACTCAATTTTTTTTTTAACCAGAGATAACTATGATGAATGTTAGTCACTCCATTCCGTGCTACGACTAACCTTCGCTACACACATCCGTATATTTCCACAGTCTCCGATTCTCCATTGTAATTAAGATATAAAATAATCTCTTCTTTAAATATATTGGTCAATTAAAATTACTTTTTTTCGCTGCCAACCTTTCGGCAAATTAATCGCCAAATCCTCATGTTGCTAATTGACAACCATAAAACAAAATTAACAACACATAAAAACAGGTATAAACAGAAAAAATAACAATTTTTATAACAACTTTGGTTATAACTACACTGTGCATTTTTTTAAATCGGGTACACTAATTCAACAAATATCAACAAACCTGTGAAATGTTAACTACACTAAAATGATATCAACCATTCCAATTTAGAGGGTAAATATATAAACAGTTTCTTGGCTACAAGGGAACACACCAGATTACACCAAACATTAATTTAGAAAAAAATCATGAAAATTGCTGTATATAAATATAAAGGTAACAATAACATCAATTTAAAAAAAAACAGACATTTATCACATTTTGTATGTGTAAAACACAATTAAAAAGCATATATTAAAATAAAAATAATACCTTTAGATTTATTGTATAAGACTTATGTAAATTCTGCTTAATTTATCTATATATCCGTTAATTAATCTTCTTCTAATATATCTTCTTTTAATTTATAACAATAAATTAAAAGAAGAGATTATTTATACGTGCTCAATAAATACATTAATTAAGATATCAAAGCTCGTGCATCTCATTATTAAGTCACAGATCGGAGCAAGAACGCTCGACTGCTTACGATTCAAACACTCCTTTGCTGTCGTATCCTTCACAGAGCAGATTCAACTCGCGTTCAAATCGTTTGAGAGTGAATAATAAGCCTGGTAAGACGAGTCGAGTACGTTGGGAGGACGAATCTTGGAACGAACATACTGGACCCCAATGTGTCACCCTATTATGTAGAATAAATGAATACGACCAGCTTTCATGTTCATCTCTGTGTCTCTTCTCTCCCTCTCTCGCGGGAACGCTTGCTAACACCAAAAGGGCCAACCTAACCGGAGGACGGGCAACTGCGAGGCGGACTCCTTCGAGATGGACGTGTCGGGAAGGAGACGCATTAAGAAGAAGAAGAAGCCGCCGCTCAAAGCGCTCCCCTCGCAGTCGCTTCGGATCTGTGGACAAAACAGCGGACACCACGGTGAGTTTGGGAAGCGACCACCACCACGATATAGAATGTGTGTGCGTGTGACGTGTCATTATAATTTCCTTGCGTAGACTTCCGCGGGTTGATGGTTGTCAAGACACAGGTCTTGCGGGTTGGTCCACTTTCTTCGGACGACAGTTTCGCCGGCGTTGCAGTCGGATTCTTCAGGTCAGTGAATCGCGGATGCATTCTTTTGGCCGCCTTAACACCAACAGCCAATCACGAGTGACCTCACTCTACGAATAAGATGCATAAGGCGACCAAAAAGAATGCATCCGCACTTCACTGACCTGAAGAAGTCGACTGCAACGCCGGCGAAACTGTCGTCCGAAGAAAAGTGGACCAACCCGGAGTAAAATCAGAAAGACCTGCACCTTCATATTATTATTATTTATTGCTCGATAGAGGAAATATTCCTTACATAAATGTGTTATGCTTTCCCAGTGGGGTGAAGCGCTGGCTCGCAATCTTCTCTCCTCCTTCTGACTCACCAGTTCCATAAGGGTATAAGGAGTTTGCGGCATCTCCCTCGATTTCAAAGCTCCAAGCTGTTCACTTCCTGAGTCGACTCCATTCGTCTTCATCCTCTCGTTTTTTGGTGTCCAACCGTCCTTTTCTCAGTCATATACGTACTCCACGTTTGAATTTCGCACTTTAGATTCCTTCCAGTGACCAAATAGAAGTATAGGAAAAGATATCACGATGATAAGTAAATACGACGGACACGTTTTAATGAAATTTAAATGCCTTGGGGCAGTAAACTAAAAAATTATGAAAATAGTAGAAAGTAATCATACTAGTTTCGATAAGTAAATAAATAAGCAAACAAATAATTAATTAAATAAATAGTCCATTAAAAGAAAAGGACGAGTGGTAATAAATTCTCGTAGAGGCTGTGTCCAATCTTAACCTTGAGTCCATTGAACTACGTGGAAGTGAAACGACGACATTTTTGTGAGCCCAAAAGTTGAAAACGAGGGCAATGATTATTTTCCCTCATTATATTCAATTCCTCTTAAAATTGTTTCTTTTATTCATGACATTCAAGTACATCTAAATCTACAAGATACCCTGCAAGCCACCTCAGGGGTGTGTAGCAGGGGGTAAGTAGTCACCAACATGCATTACACTATACCCTATTAAAGTTGGTGCAACTACGATTAATGGTGCATTTGCTCAAATCGCTAATGCTTGTTACGAGGCAAAGCCTCTCAAACATGCACTACACTATAGATAAACTACGATTGCTAGAGAGACCGTTGGAATTTTGCAACTACATAAACAGACAGAGATTCAAGAGCTATCCTGAAAGCATGCACGGCGTGCTGTTCGTACTAGGTAATAGCATAGAGTAAGTACAAGGAAGTAGATAAGGATATAGGTATTATGGAGTAAATCAACTTACTAGCTACACTACCTATTGACAAACCTGGTTAAAAGTCTTATTGGCAGCTTTTCTGGTCCCTTATCGTTCGCGGTAAAAATAACATTTTGAATCTGTACGTTCTGCAGCCTAGTTCCCTAATTTTATTCTCATGATCTGTTCTACCGTTGTATGTCGGATTTCGTATAAAGTTATTAACCTCGACAGAAAACAAATAGGTTGGGAAATTACGTAAGGATCCCAAATACTGGCAGCGTATTCCAAGTGGGGTCTAAGAACGGAGAAGTAGCTGGTATCCATAACTTTATAATCGCACTTGCCAAGTACCTTTTTAACAAATCCCAATTTACGATTAGTATTACCTACTGGTTGACTCCGAGGTATTTAACAGATTTTGGTCTGTAATTAGGTAAGCTATATGTAGTAACTGTAATGAGGAGAGTTTTTAACTTTCCAAATATTCATAACAGCACATTTTTTCAAATGTAATTCTTGCTGCCACGCATCGCGCCACTCCTGTACTGCCTCGTAATCCTACGTTATCTTTAGATTAAACTCGTTGAACTTAATGATTAACAAGAGCTTAGTTAGCGCTTGTTAATCATTAAGGCCCTAACGGGTTTCCCTATACACGACTGCGTCGTCTACAAATAATCGAAGCTTACTGTCATCTACTTCCGATATCGTTAATATACAAAAGGAACGGAAGTGGGCCTATAAACTCCCCTGTGAGACTCCCGATGTAACTTTTATTTCATTATAGATAGCGCCGTCTAATACAACCCGTTGTACGCGATTGTGTAAGAATTCTCTATTTCACGAAATCACGTCGTCGTCTAACCCGTAATATGTTAATGCTATAAGTAACTTTTTACGAGGCATTTAATCAAATGCCTTTTTAAAGTCAAGAAATATAGCGTAAACTGGATACTTATCTTCACCCGAGACTAATACATCGTGAAACCTCCCTATCTGAACCCGTGTTGCATTTATATGAACAAGTCCTGCATATCGAGGTGTCTCATAACTGAACATAGAATTATTCTATGTTCAAGGACTTTGCACGAGATTGCCGGCCGGTAGTTCGATGGCTGTTCCTTATCACCGCTTTTGAATATGGGAGTGACATTTGCAATTTCCCAGTCCATGGGTACTGTGTGTTCGTTGGTGGATTTACTAAATATTTTCTGCAAGTAGGGTGCCATTTCATAGGATAATTCTCTATACACGCGGGCAGGAATTTCTTCATGACCTGGGGATTCATTTGGATTTAGATATTTTAACAAGTTTTCTATGCCGTGAGTGCAAATGTCGATAGGCGGCATCTTTTGCTGGAAGTGATCATTTAACTTTACGGATGTAATCGGTGATGACTTGGTGAACACACTTTGAAAGTAAAAGTTTAATAACTTGGCTTTTTCCAAACTGCTTGTTAATAATTCGCCCTTTTCGTTTCGTATTGGATATTGCCTTGAACTTCCCTTACGTATGACTTTGGGGTTATCCTGTTCTATTAGTGCTTTTCTTTTCAAACACATGAACGTATTCCGAAACACTTCCTTCGACGAGGCTTTAGACGATTTTTCTTTAGATTTCGCGAACCTCCCACTCCTGGATTGAATCACCGCCCCTCGGGGGACAGGGTGCTTTATTCTGGGGGACGAAGAGGAACAAGGGTTTGCAGGGGGCGCTGGAGATAGGGTACTGACCGAATGGTACCATGCACTAACAACCATGTCCTGGGATTAATAAAATATTTATTAACTGAATTTTCAACAACGATTAATTTAATATTAATGTTTTTTGCTTTATTTTTATGATTTTCCTGAATTTGCCATGTAGCCTATGATTTAAAGCTTACAGTGTGGGGGCGTTGGAAATAGATTTGTGGAACCAAGGTGGTTAGAAAAATTTGGGAAATACTGTTCCAAAGAATGGTGAGATATATTCGTCCGAAAAATGTTGGAGGTGGGACGTTGGACTTCGGAGGCACCAGTGAAAGTGAAATACATCTACATACTACCCCGCAAGCCGCCTCAATAGGCGTGTGGCGGGGGGTGTTAAGACACCAGCCGTTTACATATAAAAAGGAAACGCTCTAATGAAATTACGCCTAGCATTTATTATAGTCCCTTATTGTTCGGGGGAATAACGAATTCCCATACCTATCCGTTCGACAAAATATCTCTCTTAATTTATCGTTTCTGTCGGACCTGGAAATATAGTGGGGTTCTAATATGATGTTCTCCGTGTCGCTTTGAAAGATATCTATTCTCAATTGCTCAAGTAATCTAAGCCTAGCTAGCAGCCTCCGAGTCTCTAGCGGCTCCCAGCCTAATTCGTTTAACATCTGCGTAACGCTGTCTGTACGCCCGTAGCAGTTTTTGACGAATCTCGCAGCTTTCCTTTGTATTTTATTAAGTTCCCGGATTAAGTCTTTCTGCACCGGATCCCATATGCTCGCTGAATATTCAAGGTGTGGCCGGACGAGTGCGAAATAGCACCTCTCTCTTTTACTTTTTCATCTGAAAATCTTCCCACAATACGCTTGACGAATCCTAGCTTCTTCAGAGCTCTGCCACAAATAGAGCCATGCGAGTGAATATTCGGACCAACTAGAACCAAAAGGTAGAGTAGAACTCGACCAAGAAGGTCATCAAGGGCAGGAGCCTTACGTTTACTAAGACTTTCAACCGCATTGATGAAAGCTTCCCGATTGAAATCCGTGGTTTGATTTGCAAGGCATTTTCATCGTCGTCCAAGGACATGACTGTGACTAGTTTCTGACAGGAAATGGGTGATGGTTGTTCCTCGGATTGTTGCTGGTCTGCAAAATATTTACGAACAGCTTTGCATAGTGTTTTTGGTTCCGAGATGATATCACCATTAAATCTCAGCTCGTTCAATGTTTTTGGTTTTGTTAATGGCTTTAGATTGAGTGTCGAAATCACCTGTGATGGCTGGACCAGAAGGAGACTCTGCTGTCAAGGGAGACCAATGACATGACCTTCATTCACATCCAGTACTCTAAACACACAACGTTCTGTCAATAGTAATCTTTCTCAATCCGTAAAGTAAATATTTTCTGGTCCATCTAATGATACGAATTTCTTTTCCAGTTTACTACGACGTGGAGAACGTGGAAGAGCCCGTGACTATCCGCATGAATCTCACCAAGGAGAACTTCGGAAGGCTGTGGGAGATCAGGGTAAGTAACCAGGGTTCGTAACTTCAAACCTAGCGTGGGGGGAAACACACAAGAGATATTTGCGGCACGTACTGCATGAGAGAAACTATGATTTACCAAGCGATTAGTGCTAGCAAGGTCCTCCTCCGATGAAAAAGTGCAAGAGAGACGCTACTTTGCTCTGGTCCAGCCACATCTCGAATGTGCCGAGAGATTTTGGGACCCTGCACTGAAGTATTTTTATTTTAGAAGAAGTGAATAGAATGCATAGTAAAGCTTCTATTTTTCGTTAGAAACTGGTTCGAGGGCACGTATCTGATGACGGAAGGATTAACCGCTATATATACTCAGGAGGAGGCTCAACGCGCTACGCTGAGATTATGACTTGAGAACTCCGATCAGGGTGATGTGGGCAATATTATGTTCACCCCGATGTTATATATTTAGCATTAACTGTCGGTGCAAACATTGTGCGACTGACCTTGAGAGTTTGAGGCCGAATTAAAATTGGAACGCGTGAATTTGGCGCCGTCGCACAGTGGGCTGAAATCGAAAAAAGCTGGCCAAAATTTAAAAAGTGATTGTTTCAAGCCAGGAAGCTGAAACTTTGCATAAATATTCTCAAAAGACCTTTGCATGCGATGACGCAAAGAATTTTCCTTAGTACTCTACAGTTAACATTTTGCATGAGGTCAAAGTTGCACAAATTTCGCAAAAATGGTCTACCATCGATTTTCTCACGAAATCTTCAAAATCAAGCCTTTGCTAAATCTTTATGGATAAATAACTAGAAGAAAAGTGATGCAATTAGATAAAACAGTTTTTTATCTTTATTTTTATATAGTTTACTTAATTTTTTGTCATTAATTTCCAAAGACATTAAACAAAATGGTGGACCCTCATTTTTGGCCATTTTAAAAATATATGTAGAGAAATAGTTATTTGCATCGCCGAGCATCGCGAAGTAACTTATATGGGGAAACTGTACAAAGCTTCTACAGTGCGAATCCGATGAGTTGTCCTGCGACCGTTTGCGACGCCGAATTTCACATCAGTTTTTCGATCGCGCGGTCGAGTCTAGTCCAACCCGCCTGTAAGGTGGCGCGGCAAGTGTGTGGAATGGATTGTAGCCGCATCCACTCCGCTATGGAGATTTTAGAGATACAAACATTGAAAAGAGCCATGTATTATATTTTGGAGAACTCGCGGAAGATATTACACTGTTTTGTCACATAGGGTAAAGGTTTAAGAGGTACTGTTAGACTGCTTTCTACGGGTGCACCGCGGGCGTTTCTCTTTTTAGCAACTTGACATCGCCTACTGACGAATACGGACACCTTTAACGGATGCATACCACTCGTCTCTTCGAGGCCACCAAACCACAGCTGGTGTCGCACGGCTGCAACTCCCCCTCCCCCTGCATTGCGGTTGGGCGTACGGCGAAGGGTCGTTTATTGGCACCGCGGAACGTTTTCTTGGAGTCTGTGGGGTTACGATCCCTATGCTTAATTATTTTGTGTAGTTTTAATGCCAGTGTCATTTTTCATTCAGTGCCAGGGAGAAATATCGTGGAGAGAAATAATTTGCAGTACCCTTTTTCATCATGATTACGTACCCTGTGAATCCCAAATGCAGAAGCAGCTCTGTGCAAGGATGTGAAGGTTGCGCGCGCAACTCGCATTGAAGGAAGCGCTGCCACAGCGTCTCTGCAGCAATATTTCGGAGCGTGCTGTCAAAACGTGCTGCTGCAGCGCATCAACAGCGCATGTGTAATGCATGCCAGCAACACGCTGCTGATGCGCTACCAAAGCATGTTCGTGAAGCATGAAGCCACCACCGAAAGAACATAGGCTCTTTCACTCCTCCCTTAACACGAAGCTATGAGTAGGTTGAATTGTTAGTGATAGTAAATTTTCAGACGCCTGTTTCATCATATATATCGAGATAATTTAAAGTAAGTTGAAAATATAACTATAGATGTGGATGGAGTACGACATGAAGTTATCAGAATGGAACACTCAGTTTTATGAGCCTTCCGTATTTATCGGTGTCACTTCCAATTTCCACAATTTGTCGGATAAAAAAATTACCCATAGGGCGAACCGCTCGCATTAGAAGCTCATCAGATTTAGACTGCCACGATACAATTCGCGCCTAGTTAGAATCGAATGGGTTGTACAATTGAATAAGAGATGGCGCTGACTATCGTTGACATCTCAGATGAACTGTAGATTGTTTCTGCGCAAAGTGCAAAAGTTAGACAAACAGTTTTTCATCAACAGTAATTATTTTAGAAACTTCAGCTTCACTCACTGATAACTGTCTGAATAAATCAGGTCTTTTTCTGTTTCACTCAATATGAGTAGCTCTTTTACTTGCTTTGGTAAGCCTGTGGATTTCTTAGGAAGAACTTGAGTGCAGCTGGAAATTAGAGGATCTGATGTAAGAAGGAGTCTCTGAACTGAATCCTGATTGGTGGCCACTCTGGATGTTTTTCTGGAGAAATGCTGGCGAAAATTTCTTATGCCTTTATTTCGCGCTTCTATCGCCTCTTCAGATAATTTCCCCAATGGCAGTATACACTCCTTTGCGATAACGGCCCCGTGAATCAATGTTTGTGTACCGTGGGCGGCATATGATACCACGAGTAAAATTGCACATATAATTCTGCAGTTACCCAGCAGTTCTTTAAGAGGCAGGCCACTCGATATTGCCTTAAATATTATTGAGAAACTCTTAATCAAGTTAATGTCGATTCCCATAGTGAAAATAGAAATTTGTCAGAAGAAATCAAAAGTGGCCTGAAGCAAAAAGAAGCTTCGATGCAGCATCAGAAGGTGTTAATAAAGCATTCAGAAAATTACATTTCCCTCACACATGTTATTTCTGAAGATATGGGAAGGTGCTGTTAGGGTGAGTTTCGCAATAAAATATTTTGGAGTGAGAAAGTAATTTCTCCAGACGCCCAAATGGTGCTTATTAAAGGTTGTGATGCAAGCGCAAATTTGATTTAAAAAATGATTCAAAGTACAAGGTTACTTCTTAATAATTTATAATCGTTCGGATATACTTATAGGACGGCGTTGAAGAACCTGCTAAATTTTGCAGCAAATGTTCGGGGAAAACGGCATTAACATTAAGCCATTCACCTCAACGCATCAATAGTCTCTCGTTATTCCGTGAGCTTTGTTCCCACCGCGACGCATATCCATTGAGAAAGAACCTCTTAACGTAATCAGTGAAATCCTTTTAAACTTCATTATTATTCATTTCCAAATGCAACCTTTCTGCGAGACAATTCAACAAGTACTTCGTCTTCATACTAAGCGCATTTTTCACTCCCATTAGTATTTTATACATTTGTAAACGTGCGAACCAATCGAGGCATTTTTATTTCGTTCATTAACACCATCAACCCCTAAAAGAGAGCCGAATCTATTTAAGCTTAAAAGGAAATAGGCGAGTACAATTTTATGCACATTCCAAAAGAAAAGAATATTCGAAAAGCGAATTGGCATGATATTAAGGATTCTGCAATAATAGTGATGAATTACGATTCGAAGCAATTGAATATATAAATGACGCCATAAACGTTATTACAAATGAACCATTTAAAAAATAGACATCAGGTTGTCCTAATAAGAGTATGTACCTTGAAAAACCAGGGATTCTTGAAGTGGTTAGCAAAGTATCCGCAACACTACAGGTTGTAGAGGGAATTTTGATAGATCAATTACGCAAATACGAGTGAAATCCGAGCTAAAGTTTAAAAAAACTGCTGCTTCACGCCACTGAAAAATGAAATTGAATGCTCTATTGCACTTCTTTGGAGACTAGAAAACTTTCTCCCAAAAATATCCGCAAATATCCTACTGAAATTCCTAGATAAAACCAAAATATTTTAGCGTAAACCGGTTTGGATTTAGACATGGATTAGGAACTGAAGATGCTCTAGATAAGCATATGGCCGAAGTATACAAATCAGTCAATTCAAGCTTGCGGACTATTGGGTTATATGTAGATATAACTAAGGCATTTGATACACTCTCGCACAAAGTATTATTTATGAATCTTGAGAAAGCCGGAATACGTGGAATATCACTAAAGTGGTTCGAAAGTTATTTGTTAACGAGAACACAATGTGTGAAAGTAAATAATTGTTTTAGTGAATATGTAATTATTGAGACAGGAGTTCCACAGGGCTCTGTTCTAGGACTTATTCTGTTTATGATTTACGTAAACGATTTGTGTGAAAATAAATTCAATGGTAAACTCACAGCTTTTGCTGATGAAATAGCGCTGTGCTACTCAGCACCTAATTGGAATTGTGCTGAAACATTTGTTAAAGAGTATCTTCGTTTCTTAGAAAAATGGTTTGATATCAGTGGGTTAGAGTTAAGTGATAAGACGAAGTATATGTGTTATGACATCTGTAATACTCGTAATTTTAATTGTAAATTGGTATTTCGTGCTCAAAATTGTCTTAATTGTGCTTTTAACAGTCCAGATATTGAGAGAGTGAATGAAATGAAATACTTGGGAGTAATTTTGGACAGTAATCTACGCTGGGATAAACATTTACTTACTGTAAACAAGTGCCTTGTCCAAATCAAACGAATCTCCACTTCCGGTCAAAAAAACCATTTATCATGTACCTCTTGCTCATTCCAAAATCTCTTACGGTATTCTCTGCTGGAGCAGTGCATACATGAAAACATTTAAGTGTGCACTCGTCTTGCAAAAAAAATAATTCATGTAATATCGTCCTAAAATTCTTATGAACACTCCTACTCCTTTCCATTGTTCGTGGCCCTCAAATTGTTGCCACTAAGGCATTTGTATTTATTTAAGGTCTTAAAATTGTTTTATGCCAGAAGTGGCAATATGCCGAGTGTATCTGATAAATGTAAATATAATTTAAGGAATGAATCAAACATTGTAACAAACAGACCAAGATTAACTTTATATAAACGTTACTTTCTCTATATGGGGCCAAATATATTAAATATGCTGCCCGTTGAAAGAAATTAAAATATCAAAACAAATGTTAAAACTTCGCAAAGACTGGAGTTTTTCCCAAGAAAATATTGAAAATTTATTTTAATGGTATTTTCATTGTAACAATACTTATGCAACAGTAACTGCGTTTAGTTTTATGGCATACATTTTTGTAATCGGCTGGTGGCTCAATTCTGGTCTTATGATCTCGGATACCACCTAAAGCTCCCGCTCCTTTGCTGTTACCAGTTTGTGCAAAAAAATGTGTTTTTTGGGAGTAAATTAATTATTATTAAAAATTTAAAAGTTACATTTAATAGTATATATAGCAATTTTGAAATTTTAAATAACTTGACCAAAAGGCAGAAGCATCTTAATCGGGATCATGATAACGAAAGCAGGAATAATTGCATTTGAGAAATAATCGTGGTTTAAAGTAGATCCTAATAAGAGTTTATACTTCCAAGCAATGATAAGAAATTAATATTCATGATCAGGAATGTTAGCTTCTTGGTGTATCCAGCTTTAATTAGAAAGATGATAATGTGTTTGCAGATAGAGTGGAAGATAAAATCATCCAGCCTGGTTAAAATAAGTCCATTCCATGTTTATTTAAATTTCAACACGGTGTTCTCCAAAAGCAATTGATGGATTCACGTCAATTGTCCTTAAATCCTCTACTACTGTTTTTCTACAATAAATCATCTATCGCATTTTGGAAAATTCCTCACTGTAGTCAGTTCAAATTTTTATAATTTAAAGTGAATTTTTGAAAGTAAGGCTATTGGATTATACTTGGTACTGAAACGTCCTGCCAATTTGAAGGAATCGGTGAGTTTTAAATAGTGTACCTAGTGGATTTGAGGAGAAAGCCACAAAAAACTGACGTTTTCAACGTCATATGTGTTTTTTGAATGGTTAGAATTGTTTTATTTTTCAAGTGTGATATTATTGCAACTCCTACTAATTCGGGTGTATTTATATGCATATCTCCACTTGTCTAGTGCAGGCACAGGTCATACGGGAATAATTCCTAATTATGGCAGCCGTAAGAGTCAAATGTGCTCCTGGGTACAGCTAGAATAAATCCCTAAACGATTTATTAGTCTTAGATGAAGAATACGTTTAAAGTTGAGAGTGGACGTGAAGCAGAGGAAGACAACATAGAGGTGGAAATAAGAGTACCAGGAGGAGGACGAGTATCATAGGAATTCCAAGGCGTATGCATCAAAGAAGAGGATTCACGGTGCACAAAGATTAAGGATGGAAACATAAAATGGGATACTATGCAACCAAATACCTACGACTGGAAAAATATTATCCAGGAATATCATCAGGGTGGACGCAGATTTCCCAGGACATTTTCAGTGTGTGGAAAAAGCTGAGTTTTTTTCGATTCTTTGTTACTGGTTTAATGGTAGAAAATATTTTTTGTCACTACAAAAATCAACGGGTAAATGAAATTAAGGATAGAAAAAGCTTAGGAAAATGGAAGAGTCTCGACTCCATCGAGTTTTTAGCTTTTCTTGGCCTGTGTGTTACTTGGCGGTGTTCAAAGAGGGCGAGGAAATCCTTTGCGCGCATTTTTGTCGGATGATTTGGATTTCCGATTTTTAAAGCACTTTGAAAATATCCTGATCTGTTTAAGATTTGACGATAAAGAAACACGGGAAGCACGTACAAGGGAAACAAAAAACAAGGCAGAGGTTGTATCGGAAAGAATGAACTTATTTTCTTGTGCATGAAAAAGTTCATTCATTTCAAGTCCCAACATCACTGTTGATGAACATTTATGTACTTTTAGAGGAATTTGTGCTTTTAAAGTATATATTCCCTAAAAAACAGGAAAATACGGCATTAAAATTTGGATGGCTGTGGATTGCGAAAACATGCACATTATAAATTTGCAAATCTACGCAGGAAAGCATAAAACAATTCTGACCATTCAAAAAATACTTATGACGTTGACAACGTGAGTTTTTTTTGTGACTTTCTCCTTAAATCCACTAGGTACACTATTTAAACTCACCGATTCCTTCAATTCCCTCACAAAAATATTGTGATTATTTCCTTACGAGAACTGAAAAAAAGGAAAGTGGAATTAAGAGTGGATTCAAAAACTCCATATTACCTAGTAAATACATAAAATCAGAACAATCTCCCATAAAGGACTTAAACTTAGTACTAAAGTAGTAGTATTAACGGAGGAGGAGTGACCAGGAGTGACAACTCTCACTGTATAAGCCGAGCTCGTATCAGAGGCCGAATATTACAAAGTCAAAATAAGAGTGGAGAGAACACTTGGCAGTGTATTGCTGATTACAAAGAAAACACACTGCTGATGACGAATCAGCTCTGCGAAGATAAAAGTTAGATTAGAAGTTGCAGGACAATTAAGGCTTTTACAATCGTCGGAGGAGCGACCACAAGTTACTAACTTTCTTTGTATCAGCTGAGCTCAATTTCAGTGAACGAATATCACGAAGTCAAAATGCACGCGGATAAAACATTGTCTTGAGAAGCTGCAGAGCAAGTTTAAAACATGGTGTGCTAGCAAATCACTTTTTTTTGGAATTCAGCTGCTTTTATGTGATGGGGTGAGGTGAGTGTGATCAATCGCTTATGCGTTAGTCTCCAAGTTCACCCATTTGGAAACAGCTGATATGTTATAGATTTTGCACTTGATTAGCTAAGCCTCTATTTGTTTCACAAACTTAAAATATAGTTTTTTTAATATGACGGTGCACATTACCAGAGTATCTAACTCGGTATATTATACGAGGGTAATACATCCAGAGAATCCATATCTATACGACCTTCTTCTCTTCTAATAATTTTGAAATTCAGTATACTACTCACTTTAAGATAAAATAAGCTAATATTTTTTCCTTACATGACAGAGTCATGGCAAAAGCTATTTTTTCTTCAATAATTTCTAATTGAAGACGAAAATTCATCTCTCAGTATTGAAATACGTTCGGGGAGATTTTGTTCCACATGCCCTACCTGGGGTCAAAATTGACCCCAAGTAAGAAATTATTTTCTTTAAGGTTGACTGCAGAAAAGATTTTTTAAATGAAAAATGGAGTCGATGAAAAAGTGTTTTATCGGAGAATTACTAAAATGTGATGCATATAACTGTAAAAATTAATAAGTCATTCAACTTTTTCTATGAACTGGGGTCAAAAAAGACCCCAGGTAGGTAGGGAGGGTTAATACAGTCTTAGAGCTGAAGAGGAATGATTGGGGTTCCAATGGGCTCTAAGTATTCAAACCACTGCTTTCTATTTAGCCTCGGAATGAATGAAGCTATGAGTCGTTCATCTTGAACGTTTGAGCGTAGGGTACATGATAATTATTTCAAATAAAAATTCAAATATCCTCTATTGGTTTTGGAAAAAAATTTCGCCCAAACTCACTTAAGGGAAAATACGCTCAAAATAAGTTAATGGCGATCTTCCCCACGCGCCCACATTGCAAATCTGGAATACCTTTTTAGTTTTACTGTTTGAAGAAATTACAATTTCCGTAAAATGGCTTAATGCTATGCATCAGACATAAGAGACAAAATGGACAAATTCCATTTAATAACTGAGATGATAATTGATATATATATATAATCTGTTGTCTATAATTACGAGAGACTAGTTTGCAGTTACGATGCGATGAGCGGCAAAACGTCCCGTGAAATGTTTTGTGAGTGTCCTTCTATTTATTTACGTGTTCATGTGTTTTCAAAACTGTATTTATTTTTGTGTTTTAAGCATTTTTGTCCTATGAACATGGGGTCGCAACTCCTTAGTTACCGAGCTATGGCAACGCAAACATTTTGTCACAAGCATTCTGCAGTTACCATGAAAAAACCCAAAAGCAGTGGCGTCCAGCAATACTTACAAATAAAAACTGGTCTAAGTTGTACTTAAATTTTGTATCTTTCTTTCTCTACCAAAATATTTCGCATATTGCTTCCAGTTTCCAAGATGGTAACTGACATATTGAACAAAGTAGTCATACTAACTAAAATATTTCTTCTAAAAATATTACTATTTAGAATAACTTTTTATTTTGAGATGTACGGAAAAGTTATTGGAAACACAAAAATTAACATTTTTTTTCATCTCCAAAATTAGTCAAGATATTTTCACAAAGGATGTTTTGCGAAGATATGGCCTCTTAAACGATATATCGTGAGGGCACATTGTCCGACGTCTGTCTTCCATGCATGGCACTTCCATGGAGATAATATCTCGGCGCCCTCGCTGACGATGCACATGCTACTGACTGACAATATACTCATACATACTTGCAAAACACGAAATCACGTAAAAAAGGACTCATGTAATTTTGGACAAATGTAATTTCTTTCCTGACTAGAAGCTGCTGTTGTTCTTCTGATTGTTTATAGTTCTATTTCTTTCCTCGTACCTCTAGATCACCCAAGTCAGATTCAACCAGAGGGCACCGGCTGGCTGCCAGGAGTACCACCATGGCGTCAAAGGTACGTTTTTTTCTCACCGTTTCAATTCCAAATTTAAAATCTAATTAAAATTAGAACTTTCCTCGTTCATCCGTTCCCCATACACCAAATAAGTGTTGCAATGTCGTCACGTGATGAATTGGTTTGAGGCGCGGACAACGCGCATCCGAACGCCATAAGCTTTCGCGAGCGCTGTGGCTGATTTCCCCGACTTCATCGCCACACTTGCCAAGTACTCTTTTAACAAATCCCAATTTACGATTAGCTTGACCGGCAATTTTGTCGAATATGTTTACCCCACGAGAGATCATTAGTCAGTTTAACTCCCGAGGTATTTCACCGATTCTACATTCTCTAATTGGCTATGCAGTATCCAGTGGGTGTAATTAGGAGAGTTTTTCCTATTCCAGAAATTCATAAGAACACATTTCTTCAAATGTAATTCTAGCTGCCACGCATCGCACCACTCCTGTATTGCCTCGAAGTCCTTAGTTAGCGCTTGTTTATCATTAAGGCATTAACGGATTTCCATCGGATAATCACTACCGAAGAGTATGTGTTTTGTGAGTTTTGTAACGTTTTACCACCTAAATTTTGAAAAAAGTATGCAAATAATCGAAGAGTACTGCCAACTTCTTCACCATTATCATTTATATAGAAAAGGAACATAAGTGGGTCTATGACACTTCCCTGTGAGACACCCGACATGACTATATTTAATTTGACATTTGTGATAGTTACTTTTCTCCATTTTAAAATTGATATTCCGGTGCTGCATATTTAGAAGGCTAAGGAATAACCCCAACTGACGGTCACTTCCTGTCCACATACCGGTAAAAATACTGCACGTATTGGAGAAGGTGGTGTCTTGAGTTAAATAGTTTCGTTTCCATGGTTGTCCAGAAAATTTCGGCAAGAAGGGGGGAAATGGGTGAGCCCATGGCTAAGCCATCTATTAATTGGAAGAATTTATTTTGGAATCGGAAGTAATTTTGTTCTATAACCACTTTCAGCAGTTTCACCACCTCGCTGGTCGTTTTTACGTCAACGTTGGCAGTTGAGAGAACACTATGGGCCCTAGTCAAGGTTTCTGCTAAAGGAACACAAGTAAACAAATTTTCTATGTCGAATGAAACAATTTTGGCGTTTAAAGTTAAAGAAGCGTTATGTTCTTCATGGCTTGCAAAAACTCACTCGGGTCACGGCATTTCCAGTTCCAGCTCTCATGCTCCGGGCGCGCGTACGAAAAATCAAATGTAATTTTCGGCGTCGCAAACGAATTTTCAATTTTATTTCAGATCCACCTTTAGGAAGCTCCAATAGCTAATTTAATATGAGCCACTTGACAGGCACTTTCGTAAAACGCTAGATATTTACTACTTAATAAGAAATTTTGCGTGAAAATAGCGTCCGCCATTTTGTAACGTAATACCACCTAAATTTTGAAAAAAACTCCCAAAGTTAAGCAAAGTAAAGTAAAAGAGTGATTTTAACAGGCTTAGTAGTTTTTTTATTCAACCAACTTCTTCCCACAGCGTCACACTCAACTTAAATAGGAAGATTTTCGTAGAAAACTGAAGTCGGGTGTAATTTTGGTTATGTTTGAGCCCGTGTATCTCAGTAACGGTGATAGAGCATGACCAATGACATGCCATTCCTTGGTTGCCAATCAATTGTGAGTATTTGTACCAAGTTTCATGATTCTATCTCCAAAAAAAGCCATTTTGGAATTTTGTCCAGCTTTTTTCAATTTCAGCCCGCTGTGTGACGTTAATAATATTTTGCGAAATCCGAAATAGTGTGGTAGATCAGCTCACGAGGATTAACAGTCATTAAATAGACTACAGAACGGATATATTTTAAATATCAACATTCCCGCGAACTATAAGAGACCACTTCAACTACCAACGAGAAGGGAATCCCATTTATCTCAGCCTTGCACTTTTCTCACAACCTTAAACAATAATACTGACGACTAAGGCTCAGAGGAAGTTACGGGGAAGAATCTCCCAGGCGCCTCTGTTTATCTCCGAGAGGGAAAACCCTTCCTCGGTATCTACACTCTTCGGCGCCGCAATCTTCCCTCTGCCCTGACTCTATCGCAAGCTCGCAAGACTCCTTAGTGATTGCATGATTAAACGAATATTCATTGTCACGAATTCCAACTCATGTTCTCAAATACGTTGAAAAATCGTAAAGTTCAAATACAGCAGAATGCAGATTTTTATCAGCGTTGAAAATTATTTCCGATTATTTCGCAAAATCCCAGAAGACCTTGTGGAATTAAATACCACACAAGTGGATACCTGAATGGAATGACTGTCTATTAACATTAAGCTTTTAAAACTGATTGTAAGCAGTTAATTGGAGTCAGGTGGGTTGGTGTTTAAGACGGCCGACATGTGGGAAAGACCTCGTGGCGGCGTCCACCCCAACCCAACCCCCAACGAGTGCCTTAAAAGAGAGAACTCATCCCTCCTTTCCCCACAAAGAGAGACTTCTACTTAATTAAGAGGTCAATTCCTTAGGGACTCCCCCTCCCCCAATTCACCCCATGTTCACTTTCTTCTACTTATATACACTGTGTACACTGATTCATAAACCTCGTCGTGATATCGTGGTGAATCATTTCCTTATGGTATAATGCTTAACAGAAATCCTACTAGGTTATGCTGTTGAGTTACTAAATGTTTACTCATGTACTAATCGAAATTTAACATTGGATATCGTCGAATAACATGACATAGAGAAATATTCTTTGAAAATGGCGTCGGCTGCTACTCATCCAAGATGGCGTCGCGACTACGTCATATCATGGCCTCCTCGCCGAAAGGCCTTTGTAAGTCAGTTCCCTATATTGGTCGGAAGTTTGAATTCTCAAATTATCTATTACCTTTGGCGCTATATAGTAACATTAAACCCAAATTTGTATATGTTCATCCTCTTACATCAATGGCCGTGGAAATGCAATGATCGCTATGCATGCCTTTTTGAAAAACATATTTTGTATTCCATTTATTTAGTTATTGTTGTAAAAAATGTTCCATGGATTAAGTGAGTATTGGGTTACATTTTTCTCATCTCGATATAAAGTATTTGAATTTATGTCCAACATTATGTTTTGGTAAATTAACTGTTATTCGATGGGTTCACTAATCCTAATGTGGGTGATGTTTGTGCAGCATCTAGAGTCTGGGTCTTAGGGTTGGAGAAGTTGATCCTTCATAATTAAACTCACCTATTTAAAAATGGTTTAAGATGGTGACCTGATATCAGGATTTAATTACGGTTAAGGTTTTCATTTTAAGTGATGAAGTTCATGTTGATATTTCATCTGAAAGGAAAATAAATTTAAACAAAATTATGTAACCGATTCAACCTTTTCATATACTGCTGTGACCTCCAAAATTACCCCACCCTTACGTGCGTATTTTTACAGACAGCTCTTCGGTCGATTTCCGAGAATTTTAAGGGGAAAGTAGTACATATGTACTTGTTTTCCTCTGCAATTCTAGAATAATACTTTCATAATTTATTAAACCGAAATGGTCCGGCAATTTTAGCTAAGATATCATTAAATGAATGAGTCAACAGCAGGGAAGGAAAAAGTCGCCATGTCGTATTCAAATTTAGCGGCATTAGAATCAGTGCCATCTCCAAGGTGATAATGTGTACTCTCTGCCCCGAGCAGCGAGTAGCGCCTCTTCTGGTGGAAACGTTGACTACATTAATTTGAAAGTTTTGCAACGTGGAATTTGACGTCAACGATTCTAATGCAATTAGTGCATAGTATGTTCTACTCACTTCAAGGCTGTCTAACAATTTTGTATGTTTATTGGAATAATGTGTGGGGACTTCCACGATTTGATAACAGTTTTTCTCTCATTCACAGGTATTATACAAACAATGAATTTCGGAGACAACGGGCGCCACCTGGCGAACCAAGAATATTCGATATGCATGAGACAAGAAGAAGGTAGCGTTGAAATTTTCTTACTGGCCCTCAAAGTAAAAAAAATCTATAAGTAAAAAGAACTCATGAAATATAGTTGCACTCAACTCTCCCTAGATGAAAAATATTTATTAAATCGTCGAAATATTGGCCCTCTTGGGTAAAAAAGTGTGAATACAATACAGTGTCTTATTTACTTTCATCGCGTTGGAGTTTCACCGAAATTCGTTGGTGTTCATGCGGAAAAATATTAATTGGTGCCCGAAGTGAATTCACGTATATCCGGATCATAAGCATTTTTTTAGAAATGAATGTGTTCTCCATACTTGCTCTGTGATACGAGAGACTCTGCCTTTTATGTGTTCTCCCAAAGGTCACTGTTCCATCGCCTACGAGCCGTGCGACGAGAACTCCTTCAGGATCGGGCCTCCGCTGACCAACCCGGCCGGCATCGGACCCTTCCCCCCTGCCACCAACCCAATCACTGGCGGCCCACTGCTCGGAGGGGCGCCGCCCGGAGGAACAGCGGGTGCCGGAGATGCTCCCCCCCCTGCCGTCTCGCCCGTGGACGCAGAGGACGACCCCATCCTGACCGGAGGTTAGCGATGGAGGATATTCCGCTTTTGAGGGGATGTCGAAGAGCGATCGTTACTACCCGCTCTTGAAATCACCCGGCGAGAATGGAAATGGTGGTTACGATAGAATGTTTGCAAAAAAAAATAATTATTGCATTACAAACACCTGCGTGTGCTGGTAGTTGAATGGTCAGACCATTTAAAAAAAAATGTAATCCCTCGCCGTTTTCTCGTGAGGCCAATTATCCAACATGGCGCGAAAGAGAGAAAAGAAGCGGTTCCATCACACTACATTCCAAGGGGCACTCCCTTCGCGTGGTTGCTCTTTCGCTTTGATATGCCACGAACTTCGGACTGAAGACGCCTACAGAATAGCGGGAGAAACTTCAGATATAATATTATATATATATTTTTAAAAATAAACATGCGCTTTTTATGAAGAGTGCACTACAAAGGAGAAAACAATGTTTGCAAAGAGCCACAATGTGGTAAGAGCGATTACAGGAGAGGATATGGCGTATTGTGTTCATCAAAAAATGAAAACTTGGGACGCTTTCTTCTCTCAAACCCCAACGATTGCATGCGTTGAATAAACCGCGTGCATTCCATCATCACTTTCCTAAAACTCTTGACACAATTCGATTCGATTAGTTGAATGAGCGTATTTTATTTTACCACACACAACGGATGAACAGAAAGTGAGTCACGAAAGAAGTTGGAAATTCTATCTTTAATGTATTATGAGCTAATTATGACAGAGAATAGATACTTTCCCACATGCAATGAAAAACATCTATTTATAGATGAAATTGAACTCTGTGCTGGTGAAATTGAATGTCTTTTAATGGAAAAGTCATTGTTTCCTTTACTTCGAAAAACTGGTTTTTAGACACGAGAAAAATATTATAAGGAGTCTCATATTTGAGGCGTTCTCTGTTTGAGGTAATGACACAGAAAAATAAAATGTAAACCTTTTTTATATCTGTCGCAATCAACCTTTTTTCTAAAAAATCAGCCATTCGTGGACTTCATTTTTTCCATGAGGGGAACTCTGTTGAAAATGCGTGTTTTGCTCAGAATGAACAGCTATGAAGAAGTTTATCATTTTGTTTGTCAAAAATCGCCATAAAATTTCTTGCTAGTCCACCCACGTGCCATGTTTCCCTTACGAGAAGAATCTGAAACTTTAAATCCATATCATGTATTTTAATTGCACTTTTTATATAATTTTATTATGTAAGACATATTTATTTTAGCCTCCCAAACGGAGAAATTGAAGTAAGGATAAAGTTTATACAAATTATAGAGATAAGAAAAGGTCGCTAGCTTCGATAAAAAGACATTTGAAAGGATCAGTTTATCGACTATGGGGAGTGGTCGAGATAGAAATTCGACAAGGAGGATTCCAACTGACGCATATGTAGGCAAACACCTCGTGCAATGCACACTCCTTCTTTCCTTCACCTTCGCCGCTCTGATGGTTTAGTTCCCCGAAAATCAACGTTTCATATCGCATTGTTTTCATTGTTGCTCACTGTTTAGGCCGGGACGGACTTGTTTTATCTCCTTCTTCTATTCCTTGTTTTCGCCCAGATTCTTTTCTGTTTAAACCTCCCTCCCTATTCATACTCCCGTCTGCTTCCCTTTTTTCGCTTCGTTTTTGTTTTTTGTGTCTACGGCGAGATATCGCCGTAGTTTTTACGAGTTCATCGAAGTGCTCCGACCAAGGTGGTGTGGTCAGAGAGAACTCATCTGGACATCGGTCTAATTCACGCTTCAGCTGACGTAGACCCTCAAGTAACACGAACGGGAGTGAGTGTTTGTTCCTTTCCTTACCTCCTTTCTTCCCCCGTTCTTCCCCATTATTATAATTTTCTTTCCTTTATTGATTTCCCCTTTCCTGTCTATTATTTAATTCCAGTACGTGTGTGTAAGGTCCGTCCCGGTCATTTAGGTTTAGAAGTGGCAAGTTTGGGACTAGCGTGTGCGTACACTCACGATATCCTCGGGCTGCCTGGGCGTCGCAAATGCAGAGAGAGAGAGGGAGCCATTCTCTACCGACTCTACAAAGATCTCGCCTGTCATATCCCCCCTCTCCATCTATCTCCCCTCCCCTTTGCGGCGGAATCTGCCTCTTTGTCATTCGTTCATCTTTAAATATATGGAGCGGCGAAGGGGATTTGCTGTGAATTTTATGGGATGTTTGGATTTTGTTTTATTTTTTCAATACTTTTCACGTCTGTTTCATTGTTTGTATTTGCGCATCGTATCCTTTTTATTGTTTTTTTAACCGCGAAAACAAGCGGATTTTGTTTTCATTTCGTGTTATACTTGGGAGTTCCAAATTTTGAGCGTTTCTCTTCCAGGCGGCAAAGAGGGCAGCGGACGAAACCGGTCTCGACTTCGACCCGTCATCTGACGGAAGCGATAATGACACGACCATCTTGTCATTGAAGGCAGACGTCCTCAAGCTCGAAATAAAAAAAGCCGAGCAGAAGGCCTTGCTCAAGGCGCCTACCGATAAGCCCATGCATTGAGGTTTCTATCGAAACATCGAAAAGCATGGGTTATCGAAGGAGCTGACGTTTGCCTTCTTACGCTCCGCCGCGCGTGCCAGAATGGAGGCCATAAACACACTCTTGTACTGCCGGATTATATTCAAGGTGGAGGTCACGGACACAAGATGCATTGCGTGCCGAGCCCAGCCGGAGACGGAGGGGCGGGAGGGGGTTAAAGGAGGGGAAAGGGGAGAAGAGGAGAAGGGGCGGTGGTTTTTTGACGTCCTTGCTCATTAAACCAACCAATAATCAACAATATCTCCATTTTGACAGCTGCCATCCCTATCATACTAAAAGTGCCATTCCATTTTCCCTGTCTATTCGCGTGCACCGCATCTGTAACTCCCAAAACTCCCTTGACCATCACCTAGCCAATATTAAAACTGCCCTCCTTAAACGTGGCTATCCCTCCTCTCTCCTTGAGCGACGCATCTTACCTTCCATCACGCCCTACGCTCCACCCCCTAAAACTACCACTTAATCGCCCTTGAACCTATGCACTACCTTATTTCCAGGACTTCATAAGGTAAACCTTGTCCTTAAGTCGCTTTTCCCCATTCTGCGCGACAGTCCCCTTACTGCTGACTTAATTCCCAAATGTCCCACTATCACTTTCAAAAGACCAGCAAACCTAAAATGTATTCTACGTCCCTCCAAACCCACTCCCACTTTGATTCCTCCCAAAGATCCCGGTTCATTTCCCTGCCATAGACCCAGGTGCAAAACTTGCCCATTAATTCGAAATATTTCAGTTCCAAAGTCCCAATACCCCAATCCCGTTTCCCATTTCCTCCCATGGCGGCGGCATATCCTCCAATGTAGTATACCTTTTGCAGTGTAATAAGTGCCCCGCCTTCTACATCGGTGAAACATCCACACCCCTATATATCCGTATGAACGGCCACCGAGCTTCCCCTCCCCACTTCCCTGTCCCTAGGCACGCCTCAAAACATGGACTCCAATTCGACTCGTGCTTTTCCCTTTCCGTCCTCAATGCCCTTCCCGCCAATACTTCGAACACACAGCTGAGAAATACTGAGATGTCCGTGATCTGGTTTTGTAAAGCTTTTTCCCCACCCGGAATCAATGTATTGCATTAATCCCATGCAATACCTCTGCCCCCTATTGTAACAATTATAATTTTCCTCTACCTTGCAACACTGTTGCATTTCTCACTCTTCAAGAACTCCTCCCTACTTCAACATTTTCCTTTGATAACCTGACGCAACATTGTCACACTGAATACCCCTTCCAGTTCCCCTCCCCACACTCCATTTCTCCCCTCCCTTCGTCACTGACCCTCAATATTTAGTGCCCTCAGTATTGCTACATTGTTATAATTCTCCCTGCTTGAAACTTCTCCCATCCGACAACAGCCAGGTGCAACATTGTTCCCTCTTAGTTCCCCTCCCCTCCTAGTTCCCCTCCCCTCCTAGTTCCCCTCCCCTCCTAGTTCCCCTCCCCTCCTTCATTTCCTCCCCTACCTTCCCCTTCCCCAGGGCAGTACTACCTGCTCACTTCTAGAGCTGACGAAGGACCAACCGGTCCGAAACGTTCCCGTAAGAACATATTATTTATCTTTATCTCTTTCTCCTACCTCCTGTAAGTTTTGATTTATATATATACATTGTACGCAGACGTCCACCATTAGCCGGCAAAAGCCGTTACCAGGTACGCCACGGAGAGGTTGGTGGTCCGGCTTTTGTACCCCACCGTACCGTATATATTATTAAAATTGATTACAAACATTTTTTTGGCCACCTTCACTTTAATTCTTAAATGCATTATTACTTTAAGGGTTACAAGAATAATTAAATTTTTTTGTGCTTTGGGACATAAAAAAGGTTGAGTACCACTCATTTAGGAAAAAATTTGAGCGAGAACGATTCCAAGAATCGACTCCTTTTACTAAACGAGCTATGGATGAGTCGGTCTCAGGAATGAACGATGTTGAACTCAATATTCTCAGGGATAACTTTGTGAACATCGAATAGGCGACCAGAAGATGTCGCCAATGCGATGAAACCGGTCGTATAAAATCAAATCCATTGTGAAATGTACAAAGTTTGTATTGATTCTGTGTATGAACGATGTTGCCCATCACTACAGTGTGTGTGATGTTTTGTCGTGACCCGGACCCAGGGCGGGAAAGCCGCCGAGGTTCGGATACGTGGGATCTTGCCCTTGGCGTCGGGTATCAATAAAGGTACATGTATTTTAATAAATAGAAAAAGGCATCTACCTTTTATCCGTCTCTCACTGGGCTGCGTAGCTGGTCACTGTTGTTCTGGAGGCGGGAGAAGAGGGCTGGACGGCGCTGGCTGACGGCTGGTGACGGACTAAGCTAATTCGTGGCACTCACAGGTCACCCGCGCAAACGATTGGTATTTCCAAATCCCCGGACCCCTAAATTTTCCGGTATTTCCAAATCCCCCTCGGCCCGGGTTTGGGCTATAGAACAAGGAACGAGAGATTACAAACGAAGTTAACACGGAGAAGGAAAACGCGCGGTTTGGACAGCCTCTCGTTCGGCACTCACACACACGTGCACACCACTTCACAAGAAGAACCAACCAAGTTCTTTTGAGCTTGCCTCTATATAGTACTCGATATGTTTGTCCCGTCTCCCGAATGACGTAGATATGGTGGCAAACAGCGGTGGTGGGGGAATCACTTGTTAAACCCGTGTTTTCCGAAAAACAACTTAAATCCGGGAGACTTGGTGCCCGCGAGTGCCTCGTAAATGATGTTTGTTTCGCGGGTTATTCCCGTGCTTCCGCCTGTATTCTTATTTGTCAGCCAGCTGGTCCTTGCCTCCCTCTTCTCGCCTCCGGATCTCCTGTTTTAGGCCAAACAGGGCTGTTTGCGCTCTTTCTTCTGCCTCGCAAACAGCCCCGTCCTGCGCGACATATTTTGTAAATGGCCTCCGGGTTTTGAGGCCATTACAGTTTCTCTCACTGCGACGGAGTTCGATAGAGGCTCTTCTGTCGCGACACGTCCGAGCACTCCTCCTTCTTCTGCTGCCCGAGGTCACGTGTACCAATCCGTCGGCCCTTGCGACGGGAAGCTGCGTTTACAGATTGGATGAACTATACTTATAGCGTTCCAGCCTCATTCCTGTGATCTGAGGGTCGATTATGTAAATGCTATAACTATTACATTTATTGCCTTCTGAGAGGTTTCTCTCTCCTGCCATTCCATCAATCACACCTTTTTAGTCTTTTGGTTCAACTTTCCCGATGCTATTCCTTTTACTCCAATGGCTCTTATATACAGAGTATACTCAGCAGAACTGCTGGAGAGTTTATAACCGAGTCCATTTTATTCGGTACTACTGTTCATTAATGCGCTGAAAATATGCTCAAATGATGGTTTTGTTCACTTCAGATGATGAAGGATCTGGCTTGGTGGATTTGGGCAACTTTCAGAAGAGAAGTTTCCTGTTACCATCGGCTCAGGCGAAGCAGATTCCGTTTGGGGATATTCTTGGAGAGTGCACCGACAGGATTGTCATGCCTTGTGACTCTGAGGAGTTTATAGCTGTGAGTCTCGAATAATGCAATACTTGGTTATGCCCTGCAAGTGTCTTTGGGTTTCCCTATTTTCCATCTCATTCAACGTTATTGAATAATAGTCATTGCAACTAATCATCTTCCTTTGGCAATCTTACCTTTCATCAACAAAATTGCTGCTGTTTTGACCGTTGTGAAAAAACGAAGATGGCAAAATCAGTTTCAGTCGCTAATGGCATTTGTCAATTCAAATAATTAATAATAAATTATAAAATCAAAATGTGTGATCGCCAACAGTTGGAGTCTGTGGACATTCCGAGGACCTCTCCGGATCAACGACAATTGCCACGGTTATTGCCAATTCTACAATATTATGCAAATGCGGAATGGATTACCGCGTGCAATCTAGCCATTGCCATTATTATTTTGATTTTTCTTTGTAACTGATTTAAAAGGTCGGTATTTGTCCGTGAAAAGTAATGGAAAATTGTTTAAGCACATATTATGTTGGAATAGTCAAATTGAAAGTATCCATCGTTTGAATAAATAAAATTGCAAAACAACAGATGAGATTTATGACGTTTTGTAATAAGAAAAATAGAATATTAAGATGGCTTTGACGTAAAACACAACTGACCAGGAAGTGAATGGTCTGGGTTTGATTCCTCATGAAGTCAATTGATATAATCATTATACGATGCGTTCCCACTCAGTTGTCTTCTAGAATCTCAATTTGCTTTCTTTTAGGCTGAGGCAAATGGACCCGGAATATGCGACTTGCTACATTGTGGATCTTCATTCTGCAATGGAATGGAGGGACCCTGCAGGATAGAGAGTAAGTGAACAACTATCACCTCCCAGAACATGGACGTCAGTCACAGTTAATTGAATACGGGAAACAATGGGACGCCGCCCACTCTGGCGGGTGTCGTGCCCGGGAGGGCGGGTGTCGTACAAGGCCTCCGCGGTCGTCTTCACGCGAAATCCTCGTGCAACAAGAGTCATACAAGGACCACGAGAAATAAGATGAGGAGGAAACAGTGGAGTATAAATGTGAACTTGGGACGTTAAGGCCGTGACGGGGGACAGGGGCTGGGAACCTATTTAAATGTAAAACAGAAAATGAAGAAAAGGAAAAAAAGAGGCTTTAGGAGGGCTGTAGGAGGTGAGATGGAGAATGAAAGCGGGGACTATTGGAGTTATAGCTAAGGGGGTATAATTTAAAGCGGGGGAGAGAGAGATGAGAATATCAACGTGAGGCTACTACGTTTACCATTCGATCTCAGATCAACCTGACCGGCTCGGCACGGTAAACGGAACGATCTGAGATTTCCCTAATGCTGGTCTGAGATCTCAGATCGATCCGAAGGGAGTTAACGGACTGTGGCGCTCTTCGTTCGTCTTTTGGCTGCCGATGGGAAACAAAATACAATCGATATCATTTACGACGTGGCTTGTTTATAAGAAGGAGGAAGTAGGAAGAGAAGTGTGCGGCTTAAATATCGAGAAATTTCAGAGTAATCCGACCACTGAATTCGATAGTTTAATATCAATATTTTCAGACCGTGTTGGCAAAACAGGCGAAGTGAGTAAGCTCGCTTCTGAAACTTCAGATCGTTCTGAGTTCAGATATGGAACTGAGATCGATTGCTAAACGTAGTGTATGATACCGAATGCAAAATTAGGGAAAAGGGTAGTAAGTATTGATCAAGTGAGCGACAGGATACTAGTGGTCGAAACAAATGCCCGCGCCCTGACGAATGTTCTTAGTGGTTCTGGTGTACACATGTAAAAGTATCCATGGTGTACGATAACCTAGAAGAAATCATGTCCCGGACTAAAAATACCTCCTTGTAGGTGATGGGTTACTTGATTGCAGCAGTGGGGTGAGTGAGGAGTGGATTTGAAGTTGGAGGCTATGATGGGCTAGGAAAAGAAATGACCGCAGTGAGCCTTCAGTTGAGTTTTTTTAGCAGAAATAAATTAGTATAAGTAAAATTCGGTATCCACGCAACTACAGATAACTAAGATAAAAAAATAAAGAATGGCTTCTTCATTTTACTCTCTGAAGAATTAAATAGGACTAGAAATGGACAAGAGATAATATTGATAGGAGATTTGAGTGGTAGGGTTGGTGGAGCTGAATAATTGAACAATTCGGGGAGGATGTTGTCAATGAAAGTAAAGAACATAGAGATAAATAGGACACTCCGTGAACAACAATTGCTATAGATCCTTAACGAATGTTTTGCACACAAATAAATTAATACTCGTGGGTTTCTGGGACAAAACAATTTAAATCAATTATTAATTACATCGTGATAAAACAGAACACATAAATAAGACCTAATGATGTGAAAGTGTTGAAAGGAGTTGATTCTGGATCGGACAATAAAATCATCAAATGGAATTAAAATATAATAACAAACTTATAAATCAAATGAAAACAAAATCATGACTACAGAATGCTATAACCTGTGAAGTTTAAGAAATGCATTCCACGAGCTTCCTCTATCATTGAAACTCTATATCATCGGATTTAAACAACGTTCATGTGTGGAGCCAAGAGTGGGGACTCGAACTTAATCTCAGCAAATGTACGGCGGATGGCGTTAAGATAAAGGCGACAGATGAAGTTTAGTATCTGGGAGTTACTATTACCTCGAACCTATCGTGGGGAACACATATAAGAAATATTTGTTGCAGAGCTCTGAAGAAGCTAGGATTCGTCAAGCGTATTGTGGGAAGATTTTCGGATGAAAAAGTAAAAGAGAGGTGCTATTTCGCACTCGTCCGGCCACACCTTGAATATTCAGCGAGCATATGGGATCCGGTGCAGAAAGACTTAATTCGGGAACTTAATAAAATACAAAGGAAAGCTGCGCGATTCGTCAAAAACTTCTACGGGCGTACAGACAGCGTTACGCAGATGTTAAACGAATTAGGCTGGGAGCCGCTAGAGACTCGGAGACTGCGCGCTAGGCTTAGATTACTTGAGCAATTGAGAATAGATATCTTTCAGAGCGACACGGAGAACATCATATTAGAACCCCACTATATTTCCAGGTCCGACAGAAACGATAAATTAAGAGAGATATTTTGCCGAACGGATAGGTATGGGAATTCGTTTTTCCCCCGAACAATAAGGGACTTTAATAAATGCAAGGCGTAATCTCATAGAGCGTTTCCTTTTTATATGTAAACGGCTGGTGTCTTAACACCCCCCGCCACACGCCTATTGAAGCGGCTTGCGGGGTAGTATGTAGATGTAGATGTATAAACTGCGCCTGGCACAAAAGAACTTAGAGAAGACATAAACGGTACAGCAGAGGAGATATATTAAGAATTAAAATAGAAAACTTGTAAATCAGCACCAGAATCACCAGAAGAAAGAAAGGACAACACTGGAAAACTTATGGTGGGCAAGAAAACTCAAAGAGTTAGTAGATCCGAGGAAAAGACTACATATCAAGTGGCTGTCCGCAAATAATGTGGAAGATCGCAAGAATACCGGCCAATAACTTAACTCCCGGAACTCGGAATAATTCTGGAACGGATGATTAAATCAAGACTGGAGGATGCAGTTGGCGTAGAACAACTATATCATCCTAGACAGTACGGTTTCCGAAGAGGCCGAATTGCAGAAGAGACAATAATGAGACTAAAGAATTTAATCAAGGAAAGTCAATAAAAATACACTCAAGGAATTTTTAACGACATCCAAGGAGCATTCGACGCCGTTTGGTGGCCATCGGCCATTTCGGAACTGAAGCAGCTTGAAGCAACTAGGAATATAATAGACCTCTTTAAAAGCTACTTTTCGAATAGAGAAATCTACTCAAAATCAAAACCTGAGCAAGCAAGAAAAACAGCAAGTAAAGGATGCCCGCAAGGGTCTCTGTTGGGACCTCTTGTTTGGTATCTGGTAATGAATCAATTATTAAGAGAGGACTTCCCGGAGAACTGCGAACTGATTGCGTATGCTGATGACACGGCTATCCTCATCAGAGCCAACTCCCGTCAAGAGATGGAAGGGAAGGCCAGAGCTTGCATGGAAAAGGCACATAGGTGCAAACTAACACTTTCAACAAGCGAATTCGTCGTCTTCGGCGGGAAACTCAGCCGAAATCAGAGTATGAGAATAAATGGAAAATGACTAAAACGGGCAAGCAGTTTTAAATATTTTGGAGTCTATGTTGATGAAAAACTTAGTTTCCAAGCACACGTCAACTACTTGACAGCGAAGATAAAGAAAATCTTCCATGCTGTACGCAGATACTGCCGTTCCATGTACGGTAATAAATCAATGCACCAAGTGTACAATGGTGTGGTTTAAACCATAGCGATGTGTGGAAGTACAGTATGATAGGGCACCTCTGAGCAGAATGAATTGAAAACTACTGGAAGCCCAGAGATCCTGCCTGATTCCGGTAACCCATTGCTACTCAACCGTAAGTTCAGACGCATTGACAGTAATAGCACTTGAACCGCCACTAAAATACATAGTGATGGAGAAGAGGCACGCGTAGAATATCAAACAACCAATGAAATAACTTATTTAGAAATAAAAATCACCACCAAAGAATGCCCGAGGATCAGTATCTTCCAAAAGAAAATACGGGAAATTACGGAATTGAAATGGGATGAAGAGAGGAAAGCCTCTACCAAAGGACGGCACACCTTTTAAATCTTCCCAAGCATTCTGGAAAGAAAGAAATTAAAGGTTAAGCATGCCAAAGCTGTGGCTCTAGTAATACCTGGCCACAGAGAATGCAACGAATATATTAAGAAGATTGGAAAAATCCAGGATGGAAAATGCAATGAATGTGATGAAGAAGCATCGCGTTGAGGGGTGCATCCGCTTTGAAACATGGCGAACTAAACTGAGTTTAGAAATGGAAGTCAGATCCGAAACCTGTAAGGATCTAATAACCTTCTGCCTGAAAAATGGGAGGTTCAAAGAACTGGAGAGACTCTGCACCACGCCCCAAGAAGACAACTGATCGCAGTGGTAACAAAAAGGACAGAGGGAGAAGAAATGAGTTAAGAGATAAAAGAAGACCTCGGCGAAAGGAGGAGGAGACAAGGGCCGAAGAAAGAAGAAGCAGTCCCAAAGGAAGAATGAGAAGACTTCGGAAAACGGAGAAGAGCAGAGTCGGAGAAAGAAAGGAGAAGAAGACGACGAACGAAAGAAGAGAACGCGACATGGCCTCATGTGGCGGCATCTATCCATTGTAAAATCAGGTGTATGCAGAATTTAAATCGAAATAGCAATTGCATAAAGGCTCATGAATATAAAAAGTTAATTTACTATATGTATTAAAATGTGAAATCAAATGTATTGATATTAATACAGATTAAAGAGAGTACATACCCTCATAAATAATGTATAAAAAAGTAGTTACAGATATATAGTAAAGATTGAAATCAGAAAGGCAAGAGATGAGGAGGCATGGAAGAAGGCACCCATTTTGGAAGTTCCCTCTCCTCCGAATGTGTTTGAGAATGTCATTTGCTTTTTTGTCGTGAAAGTCTCGACTTCAGCACTTTCAGTCCATTACTACTACATGCTGATTTCTGTAAACTTTAAAAGTCTTTTTCTTGCACATCACAGTTACGTTTTTGTCGGGACCAAGTAGAATTTTAAAGTCTTAAGCAAAAATAAGAACCTCATAGAGTTGCTGGCTCGGTCAAAAGTGCCTAATAAAGACTCCAAACTAGATCCATGAGCAACGCTACAAGACACCACAAAGCCATGTGTCTTAAATGTCAGAGCTTGGTAAGGATATATAGATGAGAGATACGGAATGTATAAAGTTAGGTCAAATGTCATGATAGTAATGGTATTCTGCGAGACGCACCCAAGAGAAGGAATTCACATTAAATGCTTCTAAACTTGCACTTATCGATGCATTGTGTATCACGTTTCAAGTTTTTTAAAGGCATGTACTGTGTAAAATATCCTGGTGAAGTGTATACATGCTTATAATTCACAAATGCACAATAGATACCTCAGCCGCCACCCTACGCCCATTTCATCCATATACTACCCACAATGCCACGCAACACATTAAATCACTTGCATTCATTTCTACATCTCCAATGAAGTTCCCTTTCTTTTTACGTTCGGTAACTTATTAAGAACTTTCGATTTTAAATAACAATTTAAGGAATAATTTTGCCCAAACATTCCATTCTTTAATATTATTCACGTATGCATGGGCATGAATCATTTATGATTAAGCCATTTGATGAAATTACCTCGTCTGTAGTTGTTGTAATTTGTAAGTTCTCAGCATCACATGCATGCATAAAATCATTATCATATAGCTTATAATGATGCTCATGGATATCATTATCTGTGCGATCATGATCATTCAGATTGTAATATCCATGCGCGGTTACATATCGTATATCATAGATTCACATTTCATTCATCACGATGTCCCTAGATATATTATTTTTACCAACACATGTCATATTTTATTTACTGCATTTATAAATATATAATTTATTTGCATACCCGGAGGAATTTGCAATTTTAAACATCTTTTTTGAAATTCAAGGTTTACTAATGTCTCACTTCATTGAGCAAGGGTATTATTGATGGTGACTTCCTTGTTGTTTAACTCGTGTTTTGTGTTGTCGTCTTGTGTTTGTCCTTCAGGCAGCAGCACGCCCTTTCTCATCCAAGTGCACTTCGGGCCGGGGCTGTACGAAGAGTCGCCAGAGGATAACTTGGGCATGTGCCTGCGATACGAACAGCTGCCCTGCGCCTGAACATAAAAACATCTACCACCTACTACTATACCTACCTACTCATCACCCCCCCCCCATCTCCCCCCGCCTGTCAATTGGATATAGAACAACAGTCAAACCAATCCTTTATAAAAGTGCTCCAATTGGCTGTGACCCAACTCCAGATAAATTCTGAAGAGTATTGAAATGGGATTACCACACGCATTTACCACTCTTGTGAACCATTTTACGCACATTATGTTTTTCTTATACTTATCTGTACCATTGGAGAGGAAAAGACATTTTAGACCTTCTCTCCACTGGACACGGCAGTGAGAGGAAACTAGTTCCAATGAAGTAGGTATGTGCAGCTTTCTTTGAAATAAGTGTTTTTAAGTTTTTCGCCATGTTTCAAGGGAAGCGAATGTGCCAATGTGGTCAATGCTTTAAAATATGTTCTTGTGACCGTTATTTTCTGTTAATTTATTCAACAATTATTTATTTATTTATTTAATAATTATATTTTTAAATTATTTTCATTGTTTCAGATTGATTTTGTACTCTTTTTTATTATATTTATGCCAAAAGAGTATTCTTTTTGACATGTTGATATTAAACTTCACACTGAACTTGTGGTTGTTTTCTCTCTGCATTTTAATTTCGCTCTCGTTTCATCGATTTGTAATTACTCCCACGTGACCAAACTCGTCATCCCTTTTCAAGTTTCACACAAACACTCTGTGCGAATATAATTCCTTTGCTTAAGTTGACGCCGCGAATGCCTGACTTTCGCTCACTGAACATTTTCGTAACGTTTCAAGTAAGTCGAAAAAAAATCTATGACCACATTACATTTTATAGTACAACTGTATTATGTGATGAATATCACCATTCGTACAGTAATGTCAATTCTGTAATAATTATATTTTAAATTTTCGCCAAGTAATTGAAGAATGAGCTGACATGGGTTTTCGACGCGGGGTTCGAAATTTAGACGAAAATTGCGTAAAAATAAGTTTTATTTTGCCTCGGCATGATACTCTAGTATTTGTTATTTTTAGAAACATCGTAATAATAAGAAAAGTATTATTTGAAAGAAAGCATGTGGGTACATATGTCGAATCGTCATAAGTTGTGCATAGAGCGCGGAAAAAATAGTCCTCAATTTTACTAAAAAATGCCTATTAAGTCGCAATATTTGAAAAAATTTCTCCAAAAACTCCAAGGTATTTTTGGTGAATATGTTGCAAATTATAATTTTTCAATTTTTCAATACGGTATAGGTGAAGAGAAGCGAATGGGAACCATAGAGAAAATATGGGAGGTTATAAAAGCAGGCATCGCAGGAGTGGCAGAGAAAACAATAGGAACGGTGGAAAAGAAGAGGGTTAAGAAGCAGTGGGTTACAGAAGAAATGATAAGGAAAATGGAGGAGAGAAGGATATGGAAAAACGTGAACACCGACGTAGGCAAGAAGAAGTACATGGAATTGAATAATAAACTCAGGCGAGTGACCAATCGGGCAAAAGAAAACTGGTGGAAGGGACAATGTGAGCGAATGGAAAAGATGCAGGAGGAGGGGGAAGTGGGCGCTTTGTACGCCAAGGTGAAAATGTTATCGGGTGGTAAGAGAGGTCAAGCGATACCAAAGGTTAAGGACAAAACAGGAAAGATATTAATCGAACAGGAAGATATCCAAGAAAGGTGGAGAGAATACGTAGAGGAGCTATATGACAGCGAGAATAGACCCCTTAGCCTAGATCTAGAGGATGAAGGAACAATAGATAAGGATAACCTCGGACCAGAGTTACTTGAGAGTGAAATAGAAAGGGCATTAGGAGAGATGAAGGGTAGAAAAGCCGTGGGAACCGATAACCTACCTTCGGAGCTGCTGAAGAATCTAGGTAGTAAGGGGAGAAAATCGTTCTTCGAACTTATTCGCAGGATCTACGAGGAAGGAGTATGGCCCGAGGATTTCGTGAAAAGAGTATTAATACCTATCCCGAAGAAGAAGAAAGCGTCAGAATGCGAGGAGTATAGAACAATCAGTTTAATTTCGCACGCAGCAAAAGTGTTGCTTAGAATACTAAATAGAAGGTTGGAGAGCAGAGCAAAGTGCTATTTAGGCGATGACCAATTTGGGTTTAGGAAGGGAAAGGGAACCAGAGATGCGATTGCGGTAATGAGGACACTTATAGAAAGAAACATAGAGCATAATCAGGATGTTTTCGCTTGTTTTGTAGACTTCGAAAAGGCGTTTGACAGAGTAAACTGGGAGAAACTAATGCAGATACTGGGGAAAATAGGAATAGATTGGCGTGATAGGAGACTCATTCGAAACTTATATATGGGGCAGAGGGTTCAGGTAAGGGTAGCTGACGGTGAATCTGGGTGGGCAGTTATAGGTCGCGGGGTACGGCAAGGGTGCCCGTTGTCGCCTCTACTTTTTAACATATATGCTGAGGAAATGGTAAGAGAGGCATGGGATGAGCTAGACGTGGGAATGAAAGTAGGAGGCCAGTGGATAAAGTCGGTTAGATTCGCAGACGACCAGGCGTTGGTGAGTCGGTCATCGAAAGGACTGCAAACTTTAGTAGATGCACTGGGAAAGCAGTGTGAGAAATACGGAATGAAGATAAATAATAGGAAAACAAAAGTAATGAGATTCTGTAGGACAAAGAAAGCGAAGCTGGTGATAAGAGTAGGAAGTCACAAACTGGAGCAAGTAGAACAATTTAATTACTTGGGTAGTACGCTAGAAGAAAGAGGACATAGTAGCAAAGACATTAGGAAGAGAATAGCGCTAGCGAAGGAAGTGTTCAATAATAGAAGGGAGCTGATGACGGGGACCTTAAGTAAGGATGTAAAAAAGAGGCTAGTAAAGAGCTTGATATGGAGTGTGGCGTTGTATGGGGCGGAAACGTGGACCTTGAGAAAGGAAGACGAAAATAGGCTGAAGGCTTTTGAGATGTGGGTGTGGAGGAGGATGGAGAAGGTGCGTTGGACGGAAAGGAAGACAAATGAGGAAGTGCTTGACATGGTGGGCGAGGAGAGGAAACTTATAGATGAGATTAGGGGAAGCCAGGGTAGGTGGCTGGAAGGGGTAATGAGGGGCGATGTTTTGCAGAAGGCCGTGATAGAGGGAAGGATGTTGGGTAAGCGGGGAAGGAAGAGAATCGGTTTTATGGACGGGATGAAGAAAGGTAGGACTTATTCTGAGATGAAGAAAGAAATACTAGAGGTAGAAAGGGCACAGCACGTGTAAGGGTTCCTTGGATATTCTCTGACTTTCATCACAACCTATCTCTAACCGGTAGATTACTGTAATGAATGAATTGTGAATTTTGGATGTTTTACGAGGTTTTTTGGGAGGAGAAAACTCAGTAGTAATATTTTCAAAATATTTTTTTTTTTAGTTTTTATTTGCACATTATTAAAAACTTGTCATATGTGATTTTTTAACCATAATTATCCTATATAAAATTTTGATTGTTTTATATATAAAATATCAATAATTTCATAAATTAACATTTCAACTTTTTTCTGGAAAAAATTCATCTAATCATCCTGAGATTTTGGAGCGAAAATGACATTGTTGGATTACATAAGGTGAATTTTTACGGGTTTTCTGTTTGCTACTCTTTTGACATCATTATTCCTGAAACAGTTGAGACAGAATGTTTTTTTTTAAGATTAAACATGTGCCTTTATTGCATTTAAAGGTCCTTTTTAAGCCACGTGGCTTGTCAGAAGGTTCCATTGTAGTATTCAAGGTACAAGCGGCATGTTACACAGAAGTAGAAAAATAATATTACAATATAAAACAAAAACGAAAACAAATGTCATTTAAAAAAATCCACAAAACCTGTAACATGAATATATTTGCCAAAGTATAACAATATATATTGTAATTAAATATATATGTTTCAAATGAGTACACAAGGGATTACATAGATATAACAGATTCATAAATAAGGGATTGTAATATTGTACAGATTGTAAATATAGTGCCTAATTGTAAGGGATAACAAATTCTTAATTTCGTTAATTAACCATTCTTTGACCTTTTTCTTAATTTCTGCCATTCCTTTTAAATTGCGCAATTGCTTAGGCATACAATTAATTGCATGAAAACTTTTTATATCACTCTGTTTCTTGACTTGCTCTTAAAAGGCAAAATTTAAAAAAATGCAAACAATTTTAATTCTTATTTCAGCTGTTATATCCCTATAAATGATTCGGCTAGTTAAATGAAAGGTAAATATATAAGTTTTATATATCGGTTTTATATTTCAAAATCATGTCAGAAGTTATTGTCAAAATGATAAAAAATTCTCATTCATTTTCAGTTTCAATTCATTGACATGAGCGTGCAAATGGCAGATAAGATACTTCTCTATGTATTTCCACAGTGAATGATGTGCAACGGTCTCTAAATTTTAAACGTATGCACTGAAAGTGAGAGTGTTCAACTTTACTCAGTGTATAATGTAAGATGCACACACCTTAAGAATGGCTGCCCGCTTCCCTGACGGAGATTTTCTGCAAAATGTCTGATGTCTTTCTCTAACAACTTCTCCCGGCGTTATTATACATATATGGCAGCGAAATCTGAGTGTACCAGGAGAAGCACAAGATCAGGCTAAATGCATTGGGAATTCCTACATGGGTACTAAAACAACCTGAGGAGTGTTTACGTTAAAAGTAGGTGTGTACCTATGTGGAGGATAAGGAATGGTCATAAAAGAATTCACGTCGTCTGCTACAGTAATGGAAGATGTATATATATATATACTCAATCATTCGAAAACATGACGCTAAAAGGCGCGAATAAATTCATACATTCATAGGAAATGGATAGGAACACATAAAATGACGAACACAGGGTTTGGTGGGGAAGATGAAAATGAGTCAAATCCAGACAGAAAAAATTTCACCTTAGCCGGGATATGAATTTATTCGCGCCTTTGAGCGTCATGTTTTCGAATGATTGAGTATATTTGGCCATGTTGGCTCTTTTCTTCTTCTACGGCTATGCGTGCCTTTAAACGTACTGTTCTCCTCTTTATATGTTGTATGCCTGTATTCCTCTTTACCTTCCACCTTCCAATTGTGTTTGTCCCCTATATGGTGGGTGAAACCAGAGTCCTCTGGGTGGCCGTTCTCAACACTACTCCCTCATAGGGTTACTGTGTAGTGTATTATCGGCAATCCAGAGGACTCTGGGTGAAACCGTCCCTGCGCGCCATCTCTGGGCCGATTTAGTTGGGCATGGGTTGTAACATAAAACCCCGTCAAATTCAGCAGTTAATTGAGTAGCCTTGGTGGTGTAACTGGGAGCACACCTGACCGGCAATTGGGAGATCCGGGTTCGAATCCCGGCTAAGGTGAAATTTTTTATGTCTGGATTTGACTCATTTTCATCTTCCCCACCAAACCCTGTGTTCGTCATTTTATGTGTTCCTATCCATTTCCATTTCCTATGAATGTATATATATATGCCGAATATATATACCAGTAATACACTAAACAAACCCAGAAACACGCAAAAAGGACACTCACAAAAGAAAACTTGGACGTTTCGGCGGTCAGGCCGCCATCGTCAGCGGTAGAAGAATGATGAAAAGTCCGCTCTGTTCCCTTGGGAAGGAAAGGGCAGAGTGGAAGGAGGGGGGGGTAAGTGCGAATGGATAGTGGTGGGGAGTTGGGCAGTAGTGGGGAGAGAGAGGTGGCTATTGGGCTATTAATTTCAATGGGCTAGGTTTAGCCCGGGCTTTTCGAATGCCCTTGTTACCCAAATATGGGCGTATTCTCGGATTTTCACGTCAACATTACCGGCGGATTCGGGAAGGGCTTCTAAGATTTCTAGGGAGAAACAATCGTCAAAATGTTGAGAGTGGGAGGCGGTATGTTTGGGGATGGGATCAAGAAAAGGTGGACTTTTGGTGGCATGGCGGTGATTGTTCATACGGATATTGAGGGGGGTGGTACATTTTCCCACATAGAAGGCAGGGCAGAAATTGCAGGAAAGGCGGTAGATGATGTTGCTGGTGGTACAATTGGCCGTAGAGGAAGATCTTTTGAGGGAGGGGGTGGAGGAGGGGCGGAGGAGAGAGCAGCATTTGCACCTAGGGCGTTCGTATGTTGAGGAAAGTGGCGGAGGGGGGGCGGAGGGGGGGCGGAGGGTTGGAGAGAGGGTTTAGTGGATTTAAGAATGTCTCGCAGATTTGAGGGACGCTTATAGGAAACTTTGCGACATGAGGGTAGGAGGAGGGAAGTAGAGGTATTGTTTTTTATGATTGAATACAGGTCTTTCAATATATTTTTGATTCTGTGTGCACCAGGGAAGAATGTGGTGACAAGGTTAAGTTGGTCAGGTTGGTGGGTCTTGGTCCGAGGGGTATATGTTGCAGTAGGAGACAGGATTTTATTTAAAAGCAATTTCTCTGGGTACTCGCGTTCTCTGAGGGAGTGATGGAGAGTGTCGACATATTCTTTTAGAGAGGGGGCATTGCTGCAGATCCGATGGCCGCGGATAGAAAGGGAATATGGGATTGAGCGTTTGGTGTGAGAAGGATGACAGCTGTTAAAATGGAGGTATTGGTCGTGGTTAGTGGGTTTTTTGTGGACGGAGGTGATGGATTTACTGTCCTTAATTTGGATATTAATATCCAGGAACGTAATTAAGGAGTCAGAAATGGAAGATGTGAAGGAAACTGAGAATGAAGAGTTCAGTGTGGAAATGAAAGAAGATAGAGATTCACGGCCATGAGGCCAGAGGACGAATATGTCGTCAATGTAGCGGGCCCAGAAGAGAGGTTTAAGGGTTTGGTTTTTTAAGAAAGTGGTTTCGAGATGGCCCATGAACAAGTTGGCATAAGACGGTGCCATGCGAGTACCCATGGCGGCGCCTTTAATTTGAAGAAAAATTTGATTATTAAAGGAGAAAGCATTTTTTGTTAAAACCATTTCGGCTAGGCGGATGATGAAGTTTGTGGAGGGAAGGTGTGGTTTTGGGCGTTGGGATAAATAAAACTTAAATGAATTTATACCTTCATCGTGAGGAATGGACGTATAAAGGGAGGTAACGTCTATAGTGGCCATGAGTAAAGTAGTATTAGGGGGGATAGAGACGGCGTGGAGAAGGTCGAGGAAGTGGGGGCAAAGTCACGGGTCAATGTCCAATGTTCCAAGAGGGCCCCCCTTTAATTGAGAGGAGGAATGTTATTAGGGGTATGTGGCGATGTTGAGGGTGAAGCAAAAAAGGGTTCAGGGCGACAAGGACAGAATGTGGAGGGAATTATTATTATTAAAGCAGGGTATTCGGGTTTGCAGTCGACCGTCACCGGGAGGGTGTGTTATAATTTCTGACTCTGCGCCTACCCCACCGTGATGTATTACATGCCACATATACATAGTGTATTACAGGAATGCCATTTTCTCCATTAGTTAGCCAAAAGAATAAAGAGTTTGCATCAAATTTCTAAATTCCAAATTCACTCTCACAATACGTTCCATTTTTGCCTGAAGGTAACGTTTTTTTTGTCGATAACTGTTCGTTTTCTCACCGTTGCAACAAGTTAATTTACTTGGCAAGCATTTCTTGGAGATTTGAACAAGAACTTATACGGAACTTATACCTAAAACCTTTTATGTCATAGGTTAAGTGATAAATGGAGAATTACATAGAGGTTTCATTGAGGTATTTTTCACCTCATCCAATCAATATACGAGCAATTAACGAATCATGCATCGCAATTTAATTTAAAACGTCACATTGATATGATTTTTTCAGTATTTTACATCAATTTAATTTACGTCCCCATATATTTGTGTTTCGTATAATACGGAAAAGGGGAAATACTTGTGAAGTGAAGCGCAAGACGAGAATTGCGAGAGACGTCGAGTCTTGAGAAATCTTGGTCCTTAAGAGGAGATAATTGCACATTTCTGTAAATTGAATATAAATTGCAAAGAAATTGTTCGAATGTCATTAATAAAAGGTTGATAAGATAATCGCCCATTAAACGAGAGAACGACGAATAAAAAGGAATCGTAGCGCTTAACTATAGCCATAAAAGACCTTATCCTTGAAATTTAAGGATTGACAGTAAATATCTCGACTTATTATCGGATAAACACGTCAGGAGCTCTTTATAAAATTCTGGACGCCGTTTGATGTATCAAACGAAATTACAAAGCATTTTTTAGCTACGTATAAAAAATAAAACATTAAAAATATAGGAGTGCTAATATTTTTAAATCTCAAATCGAGATTCGAACCCGGATCTCCCAATAGCCGGTCAGGTGTGCTCCCAGTTACACCACCAAGGCTACTCAATTAACTGCTGAATTTGACGGGGTTTTATGCTACAACCCATGCCCAACTAAGGCTGCCCAGAGATGGCGCGCAGGGACGGTTTCACCCACCATATAGGGGACAAACACAATTGGAAGGTTGAAAGGTATAGAGGAATACAGGCATACAACATATAAAGAGGAGAACAGTACGTTTAAAGGCACGCATAGCCCAAGAAGAAGAAAAGAGCCAACAAGGCCAAATATACTCAATATAGCCTTGGTGGTGTAACTGGGAGCACACCTGACCGGCAATTGGGAGATCCGGGTTCGAATCCCGGCTAAGGTGAATTTTTTTCTGTCTGGATTTGACTCATTTTCATCTTCCCCACCAAACCGAGTTTCTTTAGTAGTCTAGATAGCTTAGTGGTCAGAGCATCCGGCGCGAAATCGGAAGGTCCGTGGTTCAATTCCCGGTCTAGACGAATTTTTTTCACTTGGAATCGGCCATCATTCCATCTTCACATCACCATTGTGTCATCACATTTTATGTGTTTCCTATCCTCTTTCTTTCACCACCTGTTTGAACGAAATATTTATTATTTACGCCAGTGAGCGGTTTGAGTGAATGAATGAATATATATATATTTAATATAATATTAGCTAGTGCTTGTTGCCCTGTGGGTCATTAGTGGGGGTCTCACCCTGTGATATTCAACCAAGGAGGTTAAAATGAAAATGGAGGAGGCATGACCATGAACGCTCATGGGCGAAAGTGAACCAAGAACAGAGGGGTGCTTGGGAAGGATTTTGTGCCGAGTAGGTGTACGGCCAAACCAGTCATCGCCTTGCCTGTGGTTTTTAACTTAGATTTGACGAAAATCGAACGCGACCGCCGGACACCACGTAAGCCAGAGGAAGGTCTAAACTGTGCCGACTGCAATGGCGGAATTGGCTTCAAGAATCAAGTGGTGGTATGTCGCCTCCATTTCTTTTCTAACCTCCTTGTGATTCAACAATGGTAATCCAGGGTTCTTCTTTCCTTTTTTCGCAAGCTAAGTAATGGATATTCTCTAGTAGAGTGGAGTCTGCGGGATAAAAACAAAACTTAGGCGAAAATGGGTTAATGCGGTTTCCTAAATGATGGCGTTTTCTCCGACATCTGTTGACGTTGCTCTGTTTTGTGTAACACGTGACGAAGAGACATTTCTTCTTAGCACCGAAAGAAGACGTTATACGTTGAACATCTCTATTGAGCTTTTCACTTTCGCCGTAGCAGCTGGTAGTACGCGGTGGTGTACGATACCGACGTAAGCCAAGTTAACCTTAACTTCGGAACCTAAACATAGACCCTCACCTTAACCCTCCCCAAAAAATTCTGTCTTCCACAACCCATTTTCCCTCTAAGCGGAAAAAGTGACAATCCACCATTCAATAATTCACCTGTACCCACCCAACCATTTGTTCACCCCTATCATCTCCAACCAACCAACCCAATCAGAAGCCCATCAACCACCAAGATTTCTCGAACCTCCCGTACCGGATTAATTAGTAAAGTAAACATAAATTTAAAGCAACCTCATTAACAATCACCACAACATACCAATGTTTTGAGAAAAGATATAAAATATCAAATAAAATAATGGGATTGACATATATGTAGTTTAAAAAAATAAAAAAAATAATAACAACAAAATTATTTAAAAAAAAAGAATGAAAAATATATCAATTATTATACCATGCCAAAAATATAAATAGGTATATATTTAAAAAAAATAAAGAATAAAAAAAATCCTAAGCATGATGATAATAAAATAAACAAATATTTAACCAACAGAAACACCTAGACGCAATTATACGCACGCAACCCCCGCCATTAAAAACTTTCCCTAGTTGTCCAGGGAGAAAAAGTTAAAAAGGGAACATAAAGTCTTCAAGAAAGAAGACTGTACAACCGAAGCGGTAGCGAATACCAATGAACATAATCGATATTCGATAGGCACTACATATGACAAATGGGCCCGTGACGGGCTTCTTTGGCACTGACCAATCAAAATCTAATGAAAAGACTTAGTCAGAAACATAAAATGCCCCCTTTTTTCAAAGCGATTGAAGCGTCTCCCTTAAGCAATTTCTCATTCTGACGCAACGAGACCAGGGAAGTATATCGTTGCTTCGCGCAAGATGCGTTTTCCGCGCAAGATGCGTCTTCCGCGATACTTGCATGTGCATTCGCGTATCATAGGCTAACCTAGGTGCCTCAAATTCAATGCACTATGATTACGTCTCACTAATCTGAAAATAATATTTACATGCATCCTTAAAAATCCATCACACTGGTGAAAATATGATCGAAACGGTACAACCAATGAAGTATGGAATTGAATTGCGTTATATATATATTATAACTCTGCAGTGATGAACTTGTCGTAGGTTCAATTTGTAAGGAAAGAATACTTCCAGCAGCGGCTCAATCGCCTTTATTCCGCAAAAATTAACATAATCGCATGTATTTAGCGTTGATTGCAAGTTATGAAAATCACCATTTCTACTCATTGTGTTCATATACAATTAAAAATAAGCCACATGACTGATGAGAACAGTATGATAATCGGTTATTTAGATTGTGATCAAAATAGATGGTGAACATTTAAGTTCTTCCGCATTTGATTGAAGATATAATCGTTTGCAGAAGGAACACTTTGGTATCAGCGTCCACTCATCTCATGACGACCTTGGCATGGGAAGAAGGCCGCGCTTGTTAGATTGAGGAAGTCAGTGCTTAATACAGTCAATTGGAGGCCTCTTTAAGTATTCTCTCACGCGGTCAATTTAACAATCCACCTTGCCCTACTGTAACCAGACAGACAGAGAGGTTTGAAGAGACGACTCACAGTTTGGTTCAGTTCTGTCGACGATCGCAAATGCGACGCCGTCACGAAATCGTCCACGCGTCTCTCAAGTTTCAGCGCAGGATTCTGGCGTCGATACGCATTTAATCAACAAATCACTTCGTTTCCGTGGCTTTGTTACGCGTCTCACTTTGGACAAAAGACAGTCTCGTAGTTTCCGTCGGTCTCACCAGAATTACAACCGCGAACGTGCGAGGAACGTAATCTTTAAAGGAGTAATTGGAGAAGACTTTGAATATTTATCGCCTTTCCAAGCATACCATCGTAATTTCTTCTCAGGCGAATTGCAGTCGCGAGGCACGGCTTCATTTGGAAGAGAAGGCATTTGAGGAAATAGTAAGTCCCTCTGGTGGAGAGAGACACACTTGTTTGCGTCTTTCTCTCTCTCGTATCTCAGGAAAATATTCCTCGGTGGTCTTAAAAATGAAGAATTTCATTTGATTACTAATTATTGAAGAGCCATCTCAAGAAAGTTCACTTCCGATATCACCGCCCGCGAAATATACCCTGGACGCAACAAATACCCGTAGCAGTAGTGACATTCATCGGCATCTCAACAATGGCTGCTTCGCTTGGAGTGTTGGACTATTGTGTGTTCGGTGTGATGCTATTGTTGTCTGCCCTCATCGGAGCGTATTACGCGTTCTTCTCCAAGCAGAAACAAAACACGACGTCGGAGTACTTGATGGGCGGAAGGTCCATGGGAGTGTTCCCCGTGTCCATGTCTCTCATATCAAGGTCAGTCCTCTTTCATTGGTCCTCTCGTTCGTGTCGCATATACATATGTAATAATACAACATGTGTGTCGGTCGTTCGTATGTGCAAATGACGTGGTGTTTGGTGGTCGTGGTGGCCATCCAAATTACGACACATTGAAGAGACGCTTTCCTTCCTAACGTCTGTGTGTGTTCGCTCTTCAATTTCGCAGCTGGCTTATAGGAGTTAACTTCTCATTTGTTTGGAACGCACTTGAGCACAACGGTCTGGATGACTCGGGATGCTAACAAATGCTCAGCAGGAATGTTTTTGAGAAGAATAAACTTCGATCATGGCATAGACGAACACGAGCGCTGCAGATGGGGTTATAGTGCAGGCGTCAAACGTTGATAATGTAGCAAAGCTTTTTATTTATTTATTAAGTTAAAATATTGCTCAAATACAGTAGTAACGCCAATTTACAGTGAAATATTTAACAATAAACGTGTCAGAGGAAAAAAATACAATAACAACATACAAATCAACAACGCAGAGCCCAACATTAAAAGGGGAAATATTTCATTTGTTGACAGGTGGGACATAGCTTGGGTGGTGAAAAGGCCACATGATAAATATAAATAAGGATCGACAGTGTGAGGGAGTGAATTAAGAAGGTATAGGAGAGGCGAAATAAAGTTGAGCGCTGGGTGAGTGATATCCTAGGAATTAGATTATTAGTAGAATAGTTACAGGACAACCCAAAGGCATTTTGGTCATACGTAAGGGAAGTTCAAGGCAATATTTCAACAGTTATTCCACTACGAAACGAAAATGGCGAATTATTAACAAACAGTTCGGACAAAGCCAACTTGTTGAATTCCTACTTTGAAAGTGTGTTCATCAAGTCCAAATAAATCCCCAGGTCCTGAAGAAATTCCTGGCCGCGTCTATAGAGAATTAGCTTGTGAAATAGCTCCCTACTTGCAGAATGTATTTAGTAAATCCATCAACGAACACTTTACCCATGGACTGGAAAACTGCAAATGTCACTCCCATATTCAAAAGCGGTGATAAGGAACAGCCATCGAACTACCGACCGATATCTCTCACATCTATCTCTTGCAAAGTCCTTGGACATATAATTGTAAGTTCAGTTATGAGACACCTCGATATAGAGAACTTGTTCACAAAAACGCAACACGGATTCAGAAAGGGAAAGTCAATTAGCATTTTTTGCCCACGATATTTTTGTCCTGGGTGAACGTAACGTTCCAATTGATGCAATTTTCCTTCACTTTAGAAAGGCATTTGATAAAGTTTCCCACAGTAAGCTACTCATGAAATTAAAATCTTACGGTTTAGATGACGACGTAATTTCCTGGGTTAGAGAATTCTTAAGCAATCGCGTGCAAAGGGTTGTATTAGATGGCGCTATTTCTAATGGAGTAAAAGTCACATTGGGTGTCCCACAGGGAAGTGTCATAGGCCCACTTCTGTTCATTTTGTACATAAACAACATCGGTGAAACAGTTGAGTGTAAGCTTAGATTATTTGCAGACGACGCAGTGGTGTATAGAGAAATTCGTAGCCTAAACGATAAAGAAGCGCTAACTAAGAAACTCGAGGGAATACAAGAGTGGTGCGATTGGTGGCAGCTAGAATTAAACCTGAAAAAATGCGTTGTTTTGAATTTTTGGAAACGGAAAAACGCTCCTTGTAACAGCTATGGCATAAACAACATAAAACTAGACACCGTAGAATCGATTAAATACCTCGGAGTTAAACTGACTAATGATCTCTCGTGGAGTAAACATATTCGAGAAATTACCGGTCAAGCTAATCGTAAATTGAGATTTAATGAAAGAGTACTAGAACTACTACTCTCTTACTCTCTTAGTAGAACTACCTAGAACTGAAAGCCGTTTCCGTAAAAGGGAAAAATGTTACCGTACATAATAATTTTATTTCAGTCACAGTCACTGAACTACTAAAAAGCCAGGGTACTAGCATTGTGGGAATGGTAAATAGAAAAAGATAAGAAGTACCAATAGAGATCAAATCAATGGCAGAAGACTTGTACAACTTTAAAGTTTTTAAAAAGAGCGATGATTTCCCACTTGCTGTATATCAAGGTAAACCAAACAAGAATTTCATAATTCTTGGTTCCATCCATCCAGATGTCGACATTGCTTCTGATTTCGCAAAAAAAAACTCCTGAAACGGTGAAGTTTTACAATGAAACTAAATACGGAGTAGATGTCGAATACCAAATGGCGCGCAAATATACGACAGTAACATGTACTCGGCGATGCCTTATCCACTCGTTTGAAAATACTCTCGACTTAGCAGGTATACATTCTAGGATAGTGTACAAGGAAATTTCCTCCGAAAACATTTCACGCAAAAGCTCGTTACTGAGTTTTTGAAAAAGGTCGTTACTGAGTTGGCTGATCCTTACGTTAGATCTAGGCAAAAGCGTGGCGTGTCCAATGACGCAGATTCTTCTGACGGGATTCTGCATACAAAATTTTGCCAGGAAAAAAAAATGCAAAAAGAATCGATCGGTCGAAAATTGTATGACCTGCCGGAAATCTTTGTGTGGAAAATGAACCGCCGTAAATGAACTACGATGCTTGAACTGTGAAGCACCTTAGACAAATGTGTTGCTTGCCATTTGTAATCAAAAACTTTTTATTCCATATACTTATATATTCTCTTATTTCTCGCTCTTGTTCAATTATCTTGCCGCATTTCATGTAGCCTGCGTAATGCGTTTTAATATTCAAAGATAATAATAAAAGATTGTAAAAAGTTTACGTTTGTTGTTTTATCAAGTTCATTTGCGATAATCCCATTTAAAAAAAATATAACATGTAAGAAAAAAGATTGTCAAAGCAATACTGTCGAATCTCGCATTAAAACATTATACATCATTTTTTGTTAAAACCACGTTTGAAATATTACAATAATAAACAAAAATTACAAAATAAAACAATGTAACAACAAAAGCAGAGATAAACTGCAAAAATAAACTATAATAAGTTAGGAGTGACTCCATTCGGTAGTTCTAGGAGGGGCGACAAGTCCGGTATTCCTAGTGTTACACAGTGGCCATTAACTGAACAACGAAATAATTACAAGACAGTTAGCATTCCTTAAATCACTTATCTTGCTTCGTCTGCAGAGGAAATATTTCATTAATCGAATATTGGTTATGCAGAGATTACTAAGGAAACAAAATAGAATTAACTTTCATAACTCACTTTCATCGCTACTTCTTAAAGAAAAATGATTTAATAGTATTTTGGTAACCATTCATAAATTGAAGTAAGATTTAGTGCTTTCCCGGCGTATTAACTTGGTGAAGCTTTCTCGGGTTTCCAACCGGGTGATGGTCTCCATGTAGGCCGACGTTTCGATGTCCGACTCAGTCATCGTCGTCTAGGATATGTCCAAGAGAAAGCTTCACCAAACATTCATAGATTGACAATGTTGTTGCGATCTATTTACATGAAATTACACAATATTTCTGGCGTGACTTTCAAGTTGGATTGTATATTGCATCACAATCTCATTGATTCAAGACCCAAGACTTGACCACTGTGAGATGCAAAAATGAAACGTGAATCGGTGATACCATTTCCTCGATCGAATTTTTGTTCGGTATAAAGCCATCAACACCTCCTGCTTGCAATACCGTCTTTGCCCTCAGGGCACACACGGGGCAGGGCACGGAGCCTAGGGCCTCACAGGGGCCTCGAAATACCGATTCATGTATTTGCTTCGACAAAAAAAGGAGCACAATTTTTTTCTGTTTTCAAGTAGATACCTACTAAAATTACCGTCATATTTTCAACTTTTTCCAGAGAGTGAACAGTGAACATTAAATAAATGATAAATACGTATTATTTGGCGAAACTAATTAACTGCGCCATAAGCATAATAAATAAAAAAATCATAACAGACAAATATTTTTCTTATCATTCCCTATTTTTACTTTCCAACGGGGCCCCAAATATTTGTGAGCCCAGGCCCTAAGACATGTCCTAAGACGGCACCCATGAATCCAATGTTCAAAAGCACTATCTCTGGCCGAGCGATACTTCCCTTCTATTTTATGCAAGACAGCCGCACACATATTCCAAAAGGAGGAGCTTTGCAATTGAACTGGCTGCATTTTCATAAGACCAATTCAAGTGCCGTCGCTGCGGAGTAGTTTCATAATGTCAGGGGGCGTCTTTTGATTAGACTTTGTCCCTGCATCATTTCTTGGCCTCCGTGCCTTGCGTCATCATTAATTACTGGACGATTCCACTTTTATCAAGCCTTCTGTATTTATCTTCCTCTTTTGTTTTTTTAGTGCAATGAGGTATGACTTACTTTACATCGATTTCTTTGTTTTTCTTTAAACATGTCTCTGTTAAATTGTTTATAACCTGCCTCATTGGCTTCAGTTGGTTCCACCGTGAAATGACTTAAATGTCATTTCATTCATATTCTGTCTAAATGTAGAAATCCTTCTCCTCTATCTGATATGAACAACAAGATAATACCTTTCCACGCTATTTTATTCTAAAATTGAATTTGAAATTACATGGTGTTCAATGGGAGTATGAGAGGAAAACGTGGAAAAATAGTATTTTCCATAAAATACAAATGCCATTTTCGTGGAAAACTGTCTCTAAGAAGGAAATAATCCAGATAAATTGAATGAAAATAAAATATTGGCATCTTACTACCTTATTGTTTTAGTTATTAAGGAATTACTGCTGTAATTGAAGTCAAAATGTGGTAATTTGTAGGAAATGGAGCTGCAGTCGGCTCCTATGGCTGGAAAAAAGTGCTCATCTAAAATACATTCGTGGAATAATCTGCATTTTTTCAACGTTACTTTTGGTTTTCTGTAGGTATCGCATTTCATCAGTGAAAGCAGGATTTTTTGGACAAAATATAAAACATGTGGAATTTAGTATTTGTTTTGACTCACACAGTCGCGGGCGGAACCTCCTCAATGTCTGCCAAGTCATACGTCATTGCGCATTGCTCGTCCTTATCTTGATTTTTGAGAGTGGATGCACTTTTTTTCATTTATTTCAAGTCTCGTCTTAAGTTCTCGTTACCCAAGAGGCGCGCCCCCCATGCGGGAACGGCATTAATAGAATTGTGGGCCTGATTAACGCGTCATATATTCTGGTCTTTATTTCAGGTGGGGTTGTCGAGTTGATTTCGTATTGGCGAGAGTGTTTTCCTCGTAGCAAATGGCCGTTATTTTTGTGATGTGGCTTCGCATTGTCAGTTTCTCATCGATGACAACGCATAATTAGTTGGCCTGGGTTTGCCATTCGATTGGTTGTTCGCATACAGGCAATTGTCTCTCTTAACATGTACTCTTGGGCGTTACTGCCTGTCTCTTGATCGCGTTCAACTTCAATCTCCACGTTCGGTAACATTTCACGGCGTCGTCTTGGGCATAGTTTTTAGCCATCGTCAATTTTCGGCTTTTGGCCTGCAATACTACATCGTCTGCATATACGACCATCTCACATTGCCAATTAAGGTCCCTTGGGAAGTCTGTCATGTATAAGTTGAAGAGGCTTGGTCCCAGTACCGAACCTTGCGGCAAACCTGCATTTATAGTTCTCGAGTTACTTTTCTCGTTGTCCCATTTTACTTTAAACTTCATTCCCCGTAGTTAGGAGTGAATCCATAAAAGCGCCCATCTAGGGAAATTCCTTTCGTGAAGTTTACAATTTATATAGCAGACCTTCATGCCATAATTTGTCAAAGACTTTCGAGACGTCGAAGGAATATCCCGATCGTCGTGTCTTTATTATTAATGTATTTATTGACCACGTATAAATAATCTCTTAATTTATTGAAGTTTGGTTTAATTGACAAATTAAAAAAAAAAATTAAAAGAAGGGTTTATTATTAATATCATTGGAGATTTACTCGAGGACCTTATGGACCTGGTGTGTGTGATATAGATCTATTTTTGCGGAAACCAAATTGTTCTCCCGGCAGTAACTTCATCTGTTATTTCGGTCAAGTGCTGTGCTACTAGTCTTTCTAACGGCTTGCCTAAGTTAGGAGAGTAGAGAAATCGGGCGAATATCTCCAGCTTTTAGCTTCTTCTTCCCCCCCCCTTTAATTAGGGGTGCATTTAATGATGGAGGTCTTCAATTCGGTGGGGAAGTGACCCAGTTTAATTGAGGCGTTGGCAAGGTCGGCGAAAAGTTCTAAGGCTTTCGGTGGCATTATTACCTCGTGACGGCAGCCCGTCTTCTCCTGGTGCATTACCATTTGGGAGTGTTATTTTTGGACTTGTTCAACTTCTATTATCGGCACTATTTCTGTATCCCGTGCCGCAGCCCATTGCTCCGTAACCGGGGATTTAGAGCCTGGCCTCCCCGGGGAGAAGGATTTTTCTAGGGTATTCGCCATGTATTCAGATTTGTCCTTTGGCGTAATTAGATCCTTATCGCTCGAGTGAATAAAATTGACGTCTGCAGGGAGGATGCGTCTCAATCTTTTGGCTGTATTCCAGAGTGATCCATCACCTACTTTTAATCCACTCAAGGTTCTTTCCCATCTCTCGATTCTAAGTTTTTTAATGCCTGTTTTAATTTCTGTGTTCAAGGAGCGTAATTTCCTTTTTAACCCTTCAGTGGGCGCGTGGGCCACAGGGGTGGCACATAGTGTTTCAATTGTGTGCCGTTTTTCATAGGATGGCATAATATACGCGTGATTTTCAGTAGCTAGACATTATGTCCTCAAAGTCCTCACGTGGTCGTTTGTTAAAAATTGTGGCAGGTTTAGCATTAAATAGCGCGCAGACGGAAGTCGGCATGACTGGGCCACGAGCCTAACTGTGTAACCTTTTTCTGTCAGCAACACTTGTAGTTGTGCAGCAAATTATGTCCGATATTTGTCTACGTTGACGAGCAAACAATGTTCGAGACGTTTATGTTGCTTTTTTGGGTATCTCAGCTAGAGTCTTTCTTTCTTGCCTGCTCCACAGAGTAGGGTGGTTCAAGCAACCAAGCTTAACCCTTCTCCCCGAGGTTAGTAACAAAGAGCCTCCCTCCTACGCTCATGGAGTGGGGATCCCCAGTGGTACCGTTTATCGAGGGTACAGTCACCCTTCTTCAAGGATCAATTTTCTCATAACTTGGCTGACGTAAAGGTATTTACATACAGTGTGTGTCGCTTGTGTCTGGAGCGTTTAGACGTGTGTGCGAATCGTTCTCTTTGCGGACTCGCGAAATAGTCAACGGAAGTGGAAGCGTTCCGTATTCTATTTATTTCTATACTGCTCTGGGAATAAGTACATATGTGCAACAGTTTTTCATGGTAAGCTTTCTTTTTATAGCACTGCTGTTTTGTATTTATTCGTCATGGTCTTAATATGCCCTTTTGCAAGGAAAATTATCGGTTTTCACTTGCATTTGTTGAATTTGTATAGAATACTTCAAATAAAATGTACCAAATGTTCCTAAATACTTCTATTTTCGTCCTTGAGCTCAATTATCTCTTGGAAGTGACTCTAAGTAATGTCTTCCACTAAAAGATTACGGCGAGACTATGTTCAGGATAATAATAAACAGAGATGGCTGGACTTGGAAATTGGTTACCACGAATACAAATATTATTTCAAGAAAGTCAAGATTCGTCTGTTTGAAAGATAGAAGGATGCACGTCCGTCCCTTGGTGTGGATGAGCAACTTCTGGCTTTTCGTGGGCATTGTAGCTTCAACCAGCTCCGAGTAAGCCAGCAAAATATGGCATGAAGGCGTTTACGTTAGTTGATGTAAAAATGCCTACACTTTTAGTCCCGAAATTCTCCTCCATACCTCGACCAGGCATGGATGGAGAGATGATACTCCCTCCATGCCTATACCGGGAGGCCGGAGGGAGATATACCCAGACCGGGCCGGTTGGAGGGAGGACATCCTCTATACCTGGTACTGGGGTGAGGCAGGGGAAGGCCAATCCTCAATACCTCTACCGAGGTGCTCTTGTCCCCTGTCTGCAAGTGGCAGACAGGCACAGTTGCACAATGGACCAAGAAAGGTCGAAGTGTCCGGGTTCCTGACGAAGGCCACTCCAACAACAATCTAATCTAATCTAAACTTAGGAAAGTGACTGCATACACGAAATTTGATTATAATTGAAAATTTCAACCGGAATCATAACTACACCGCATATATAACTACACCGCATTAATAGGCATTCACCGCGGACAATTTTTGGAAATAATTATCATTAATATGAACAATATTCCGGTGATCGAGTATGCTGAATAGCATAAATATGGAGCTATTTACGTGTTTTTAGCGACAAATAGTAAAACATTTTGAACAGCCGAGAGAATACAATGCAATACTACGAAATTCTAGTTGTGTAGAAGTTTCACTTATAGATCATGACCTTTATGACCTTAACTTCATCGACTTTTGCATTAGCTCTCTTAAGAACAAATTACGTCACTATTACATCCATAAATATATTCTGACGTAGGCTTCCACGGTGTTTCATCATGATTATATGTATATTCCTTATTACAAGTATCAAATTATCCCATTTCAGGCTAAAAATCCAAATTTATTATCCATTTTCTTCGGGTTTTCTCGAGCAAACCGACTGATTCTCTACCGCACCGACAGCTTTTGCGTGTCGGTTGGATCCACCGACTGGAGCTCGCCAGCGCACCGATCGGGTGCTTAGAGAATCGCACGGCTGCTCCCTCTGAGTCGGTGTGACGTCCCAACCGACGAAAAGCCTACTGTACCGATCGGTTTGGAGTTACAGAATAGTTTTGGAGTTGCCCTGGTCGGCTGCAGGCAATAAGCTAGATTGGCCCATTCGATAGGCCACTGCATTGACTTACACTGCATTGACTTCGTCTGCAGGAAATTGGTAAGCAGCTGACTACTTCTGGAGGCTTCATAATTCACCTCCGTAACTTCCACATTATTGTACGCGACCGATTTCCCCAGAAGTGTCACTGATTTTGATTAGGTTCTATACCGGCTGAGGTAAATTTCAAATGGAAGTGACAAAATATGATCAAGATTTTCACTTGTGCAGGACTCCGTCTACCAATAATATTTCTTCCTCCATCTCAGCATACGTCCTGCCCTTCTCATCCCGTCCATAAATCCTATTCTATTTCTTCCCCTACCCCGCTTGCCCAACACCCTTCCCTCTATCAGGATCGTAAGCGACCCTTCGTCCCTCATTACCCCTTCCAGCCACCCACCCTGCCTTCCCTAATCTCATCCAGAAGATTCCTCTCCTCACCCACCATTTCAAGCACTTCCTCATTTGTCTTCCTTTCCGTCCAACGCACCTTCTCCATCCTCCTCCACACCCACATCTCCAAAGCCTACTCAGCCTATTCTCGTGTTCATTTCCCTTAGTCCACGCTTCTGCACCATACTTCTGTTCAGCAACTGGGATGGGAAAAGCTTTCAGACCGTCGGCTAAAATTTAGACTCAATCCATTATGTAAGTTCCAAACCGGTCTAATATCTGAGGACGTTGATAATATTTTACGAAATCCGACATACTACGGTAGATCAGATGATGAGAATAAAATTAGGGAACTAGACTGCAGAACGGACAGATTTAAATGTAATTTTTCATACGAACAATAAGGGATCATAGCAGCTGCCAATGAGACTTTTATCTAGGTTTGTCGTTAAGTAGTGTAGCTCTTAGTAGTAGTAGTAGTTCTCCCTAATACTTGAATCCTTATCTGTTACCTAGTACTAACAGCACGCCGTGCATGTTTTCTACATAAGTCTTTAATCTCTGTCCATTTGTATAGTAGAAAAATACATATATATTAATGGTCCCTCTCCATTGTGATAATATCTGTAGTGTAGTGGTGCATGCTTGTGAGGCTTCGCCTCGTGACAAGCATTAGCGATTTATGCTAATGCATAATTAGTCGTAGTTACACTAACTTTAGGGTATATTTTAATGCATGTTGGTGAATACTCACCCCCTGCCACACACCCCCGAGGTGGCTTGCAGGGGTATATTTTGTAGATGTAGATACAACGCCACACTTTATATCAAGCTCATCACCGGCCTTTTCTTTATATCACTACCCAAGGTCTCCGCCATCAGCTCCCTTCTATTATTGATCGCCTCCTTCGCCAGCGCTACTCTCCTAATACTAATTTCTCATACTCAGCTGATATTATGAGTGTTGACTTCTTGAATTGGTTATGCCAAGTGAGCGCTTACATTAAACGTTGAATTTCGGTGACAAATTAATTAATCAGAAACAGGAAGCTATAAATCAACCTGCTCCTGTGGTAGAGAATTTTATGTATTTTTTATAATTTTCCGCAAAGGTTATTCTATGGTTAAAGTGATCCCATCATTATACGGAACCAGGTACATACTTAGGCTCTATGCACTGAATTAGCCCAGGAAACTTGGATTTAAAAAATTCACCGGTGGATTTAAGAACGTTTACTGCTTGAAACTTTGAAGTGTGCATCGGGAAAAATCCCGAAGCCCAATCAATACCCTGAGAGGTGAACTTGCAACAATAAACAATTAGATATTTATTAAATAATATATAATACCTTACGAGGTGCTGCCGCACGAATGCTGATGCTGGCATGAAAAAGTTCGTTTGCCGCACCGTCGCAGCGACGTAAAAACGGCCAAAGGAAAACGAAGCTTAATGTCATAAAATCAAAGACGCTTGTTATGCTGCGCAGTGAATGCTAAGGCCAACAACCGGATCATTGACACCAGAGGGTGACGTGAAAAATCATTTCACTTGACCGGATGATGTTTACAAGATGGTGCCGGAAATTTTATCAACATCTAACGTACTTTTGACCAAAACAAGAGGAGATTCCACCCATCACTTTCTAGCTGGAGGTAGCGAAGCTTTTGGAGCTCGTCTTGGCGTTCGAAATAATTTCACTCGATGTCATACGCACCTGGAGAACGGAACGCATGTTTTTACTTTTACGGTATAGTACCAGATATGTATCCGCTTATCGACGTAACTGTAGGGAATGACTGAATATCTAGGAATCGTAGTGATATTCTAAATCACGATGCTCTCACAGCTGATAATTTACATGCGACTTACACCGTGGTCACAAATATTAAGGGCGATAAAATATTCATGACAAAACTATATTCAAAGTATCAAAAAGTTAAAACCTGTCATTAAATTGGATGTTTTAAGTTTCATACGATTATTGAATGCCATTTGGTCCATTCTAATCAGATGATATGTAATCAGATAATAAGTAATAAGTGCCAATTAATATGAATGCATTCTGACACATTCTCCCAGCTCTTTTTCAGTAGTCACAGTTTTGGACTAATCAAATGTTTCTTTCATGTAAACAATAGTTCGGGTATGAAATTGATACAATATTTAAATTGATGAATACACAATGTAATGAAAAAGAGTGATGGGCATCTTCGATTCTAATGGAAAGTTTGAACTTGAAAAGTTGAGCCATTTTGTCATTTTCCTCATCACTTATATTAGTATATATCATGTCTTCAAGCCTGTAATTTATTTTCTAAGGAATGAATAAAAATATTATAAACTCACTCGATGTATTCTCATCGAATAAAAGGTTATATATTATAGTGGACCCGTCACACACCCCTCCCTTTCGGTTTGAACCTCAGTTTTCCCCACGGGATTTAACCACGGTGAATGAGTCGGAGTTCCGCCATACAAACAGATTGCTGTTCGGGTGTCACGGCTTGTGAAGACCGTGCAGTCGAAAAGCGGGTGTTGCCCTTCCCCTGTCAGACTTATGGTTTGCAAAAAGGGCACAGGTAGAGTTCCCCGGGTTCCGCGACCACCGCGTTACAATTCTAAGCAATGCGATCGAGGGAAGAAAGATTGGCGATTTAGGCAACACAATTATAATTACTAGCGTCTTTTCTGTAATAACATTTAATGACTTGGAAGCACTTTTCCCACACGGCGTCACCTTCAACACACAATTCACCTATCCCAAACGGCGTCACCTTCAATACGAAAAGAAATACCCTTTAGTGGCACACAGCGTCACCTTCAATACAAAATACACTTATTTGACACGGCGTCATGTCTCAGATAAACACAAAAATACCCTTTTTCCACACGGTGTCACCTTCAAATTCATAAAAAAATACCCTTTTTTCCAATGATTAAACTTTATCTAAAGTCCACTAAGTATGACGCATTGCTGGCGATCTTGAAATACAGGGGCTTGTGATCACGGAGACTAGTCCAGGGATTCCAAATGAATGAAGCCAACCACAAAAGCAGGCTAGCCGTGAGTCGGGGATCGTCGTTGTTCGAGAGGAAGGAGCAATGGGGTGGGGGAATAGCACGTGGCGACAGGAATTCTTACGAATTTTAGCCCAGGGGGGTTATTACAGAACTCGCACGACGTTAAATAAAGACGACGTTGAACACCGACTGTCCTGGCCTGAATATATCTACCCTAGCGATTACGGAACTCAAGGTAGAAGTGTTGAAGAGGGTCGTTATGCCCATAAAGACAGTGTTATGACAAATTCTTCGCTCAAGTCTGTGCAACTCTCTCGGAATATGTATTGACCAATGAAATGCTTGACGTTCCTGTGTGGAACAGTGGACCAAATGCATGAGCGAGCGAAAGTAAACAAGAAAAAAATGAGTATCGTTTAGCGACGATCCTCGCCAGGAAATAGGAATGTAAACAAACATTCTTGATTTTAATGATGAAGGTTGATTATGTTATTAAGTCATTATTTCCTGAAAGAAGTTTTGAATTATCTTTATTATTACGTAATCGCATCTTTAGTGAGTTACACTGATGGAAATAAAGAGTGAGAAAACCGTTCCGGGTGTATGCTTCGTGCAGTCGAAAAATAAAAGAGTATTCTTTCGACTAATGTGCAGAAAGAATTGAGCTGCACCCGGCCGGGCAGGGGGGGGGGCTACTTAAATAAACAAGCAAAAACGTTGGCAGAAAATCCGTCGAGTTGACGGAGATTTAATTGAACACAGAAAGGATTACAACCATAGGCGTGGTGGTGGTGCGAGATACAGGTAGACCGGTAGGTGGGAGAGGATAAAAAGGGGAATTAAACACAGAGGGCGCTCGACGGGCTGGCAACCAGGAAGTCGGCGGCAGCAGCTGGACACCATACGCCCGAATCAGAAGTTGGAAAGCCGTCCCGCATCGAAGCATCGAAGCTTGTGCTGAATTGCGCGACCCTTATATACCCCGGGCTGGTTCCAGGGAGCGAAGGGGGGGGGTAGTCTGGGGTCGGCAGACGTAGGGTCTAATGCCGGGCCGACCCACTTAGACCTCCGGCCCTGGCTACCCGAAGCACGGCCTCCAGTGCGAACAGGCGGCTTATGCATACCTTTTGATGGGGTTGCCACGGCTCAGAATGAGTTTACACAATGTGCATAGGGTTTGTTTTTAAAACGGTGCAAAGTGTGTGTGGGACTGGTGAATTTATGTGCATTTGCGTGATAATCGTGCGCGAAAACGTTCGAAGAGTGTCTAAAAATTATTAGACGTACTGTTTGCAAAAGTGTCTTTAGATTGTCACTGTACAGAAAATAGTGTAAAGAGCATATTAAGCGTTTAAGGAGTAAGCACTAACAGTTTTTATATTTCTAGAACGTGTAATTATCTGTCCGGAAAGTTTACATTTGAGGAATGTGGGTTTGAAAGTGACAGTGACACGTATTTTTTAAAAACTATAAACGTACATCTTTCAGGGGTGAAATGAGCGGCAGGGATAATTACACTATAGAATACGATGACATATCTGTATTTGCCTTTTCGTATAACCTTCTATTGCATGAAATACGAGCAGTATCAAACAAATCTATACTAACTACGCAGCAAACAGCTGAGCCAAAGATCAGCTGTTTGCTGCCCTTTCAGAAATGCTCCCGGTTGAACTTGTTCTTGGCTTTGAAACTCGGAAATATTTTGTTTGTTTTTAAAACGTTAAAAAGTGTGTATGAGACTGATTTATCAATGTGCATTTCTGTGAGAATCGTGCGCGAAAACGAACGAAGAGTGTCTTAAAGTTGCTGCCTTCAAAGGTGTCTTTTGATTGACACCGCACAGAAAATTGTGAAAAGAGCATTTCAAGCGTTTAGGAAGTATGCATAAACAGTTTTTATATTTCTTGAACGTGTAATTAACTCCCCAGAGAGTTTAAAATTGAGGAATGTGGGTTTGAAAAAGTGACAGTGACGCGTATTTGAAATGAGAAACTATAAACGCAAATCTTTCCGGGGTGACATGAGCGGCAGGGATAATTACACTCTCGAATACGATGACATATCTGCATTTGCCTCTTCGTATAACCTTCTATTGCATGAAATACGAGTAGTATCAATCAAATCTACAGTAACTTGTATGCCAAAGCTCGTCGCTGACGGCTAGCCGTATGCTGCACCGTCAGAAATGCTCCCGGACACAGCAATTCAATAGCTTTGAAACTCGGAAATATTTTTAAAACATTTAGCAAATCACCTAATTGTAAAATCATACTTTTTGTCATATTATTCTTCGCATAGCCTTTGATTATTAACGTTAATATACATCGTGAGTCCTCAGAATTGAACCGTCATCAGATGTACTCCCGAGTCTCGACATTGCATTTGAATTTGAAACTCGGAAATGTTTTAAAAACATTTCGCAACTCTTCTAAGCGTGAACGCTTGTTACTTTTAATGTTGTTCTTCACATAGGCTTTGATAATTATTATATATCTCGCGAGTTCGCAGAGTTAACTTTTGCGCAAATACGCCATCTTGGGTCTTTATCTTCATAAGGACCCCTCTTGAGCTGTCTTTATTCTGGGTCGTTATGATAAAGACTTTTCACTCCATAAAGACGGCCTTATGAGTTCCGTAATCGCTCAAGTTGGTATGCTCACTGGGGGTCGTTATGATAAAGACTTTCACCCCATAACGCCGTCCTTATGAGTTACGTAATAACCCCCCAGGTGAAGTCTCTTCTTTCGGAGATCCTGGAAGCTGATGCAGGGTGGCGGCGGCGATTACAATCACTACGTTTACCAATCGATCTGAAAGTTCAGCAGGGAGCTGACTCAGATCGCCTGGCTTATCAACACGGTCTGAAAATATCGATATTGAACTATCGATTTCAGTAGTTTGAATTATTTTGAGATTTCTTGCCTATTTCAGCCGCACACTTCTCTCCTTTCCCTTCTTGCAACAAGTCACGCCGTAAATGATATCGATTACATTTTGTTTACCATCGGCAACCAAAAGAAGAACGATGAGCGCCACGCTCCGGTCTCTTCGGATCGATCTGAGATCTCAGACCGGGCCCCGTTCAGACTACTATCGTACGTACGATCGTCCTGTCGATAGTAGCCGGAATTAGTAGTGTGAACGCAAGTCCGGACAGCGGTACACGTAGTTCCTAACACTGCCACTTTTACAGTGGTACGCGCTGGTATCACGACCGGAAATCGGCAACGATGAATGACGATAATCAAAAACGTCAATCATTATATTGAATTAGATGGTGGTACTTTGACGAATAAACAATGATAGGTGTCATTTGCTTGTAAAACCATGTCGAAAGTCTTAAAAACGCCACTGGAACGCGGGAATCCCTATTTTGTTCGCTTGCTCTTTACTTGTTCGTCGCGATTCCTGGTGAGGGCAGCACTGAGTTACGATAGTAGTGTGAATCCGTGCGAGTTGCTACGATGGTACGTACGATAGTAGTCTAAACGGGGCATTAGGGAAAGCTGGCTGACTCGGCTCGCTTGTCAGATCGATCTGGCCAGCGCGCTCCGTTTACCATACCGAGCTGAGCCAGTCAGATCGATCTGAGATCGATTGGTAAACGTAGTGAATGAGCGGCTCGCGATGACCCTCAGCACCTCGTAGCCCTTTGAAGAAACTCCGAACCTCGGAAAACGCTTCCCATGCGCCTTGGCTATTAGTGTTGCCGCGAGACGAGACGAGACTTGAGCCAGTCTCGTCTAAGTCTCGTTTTCTGAACTCGGGTATCGTCTCGAGTCTCGTCTCGTGAACCCCAGTCTCGTCTCGGTCTCGAGTCTCGGACGAGACTCTCGTCTCGTCTCGTTTCCCCCAAAATAAATTTAGCACCATAAAAAGCCGTTTCCTTTGCGTACTTAATCGCTGAATCAGTACCCTCGAAATAGGAAAGCCATTAATATAAATTTTTAATATATATTGATCTGGACACCAATTACATCAAACTGCTAGGAAAATCATTGATTTTATTGATACTCAATGAATAAACTAGTAACATAAAACAAAAAATTTCTAAAAAGGGAATGTAGACACAAATTTACTACAGAGAAATCCATAGAAGGTTTAAGAAAATAATCGCAAAAATAATGTGAGTGGTATAAGAGATAATTTTCGCTTTAATAAAGTAGTTTAAATAATTTTCAGATTTAAAAAAGTTTAATTTACATAAGTCTTTTATTTGACTGGCCAAATTGCACGTCACCCACGAGTTCACACAGAGTAAACTTCTTGCTGATTCGTGACCCAAGCGGTTTTTATGCTTCCTTATTGTCAAGGCTGCTCTTGAGAACAACCTTTCCGCTGGAATAGATGTAAAGGGAATACTGAGGAAGTCTCTCGCCATTTTTGATAGCACTGGAAAAGTTGCCTCATTTGCCTTCCACCATGTCAATATGTTTACATCACTAGGGGATCTCGGCAGTTAAAGATATTCTTCAAGTTCTTTCCCCCATTTTTCATGCTGGGAGGATAGAGTAGGAGCAAATATATGAAAATCATTATGTCTTACCAGAAAAAGGGTTAAATTTCTTTTTAAAAGTAAAAATAATTAAATGAAAGTTCTGAGACTAATTGAACTTCTCTCTTAGGTCAAAATAGTTAAGGTAAGTGAAATTAGTCGAAAAGGAGAAAATACCTGCCAGTACTGGGTCATGACTGCTTATAGAGAGAATATACATCTAGATGTATATTCTCTCAATATGACGATGAATAAATGCCGGTCAGTTGATTCAGTAATGGACTTTTTGATTAAATGGATTGTTAGTTAGCAAAATAAAGGCAAATGAAAGAAATTAAAGTCAAAGGAAAGCCAATTGTAGTTATACTTTTTTATTGTAACATCCTCAACACAATTTAACGACATTATGCTAAATATCCTCACTAACCTCGGAAGATGTATCATGCAGGAAGAGGTACATAGTTATTTCAATTATTATTCGTGTTTCTGCCGAGGTAATGTGCTCTACGCAATTCGAAATGGCGCCATCATTTTCTCCTAGCGTGCAAACTATAAGCAGGATTGCAAGTACCGCTGGGCGATACTTTACACATATGCGAGTATAATCCAAGATATTTTTGTCGTAGAAGTAAGCACTGAAAACTTTAGAAAACAGTCCAATTTTTGCTGGATAAATTTTCCAAGGTTATTATCGCAGGAAACAAGGAAAAGTAGTCAGCCATTAACACTCCCTTACTTGGCTCCAGAAGTCACGCTCATGCATTCAGAAATTGATTTTTTGGCAAAAATTCTTTTTTTATAGTTAGATAATTTATCGAAAAGTTATTATTGAATTATATTTCAAATTTAATACTTAAGAGAAACGTAATATTTACTTCGTCTTAACAGAAGGACATAGTTTTCGGGATAAAGCTATACCAAATACCTTTAAGGACATATATCTGTATTTCGAGACTTTCGAGAGTCTCGTGGAAGTGGTATCGTCTCGTCTCGTCAAAAAGTGGTCTCGTCTCGAGTCTCGTCTCGAGTCTCGTCTCGAATTCTACCCAACAGTCTCGTCTCGTTTTCGAGACGAGACGAGAAAGTCTCGAGTCTCGCGGCAACACTATTGGCTATCTCCACCTCGTTTCTCGACAGTCCCCTCCTCCTTCCGCCTCCGCCGCTAGTTCCTTGCCTCCGACTCCCTTTTCAGATGATGGCCGTCTTACTTGGCTCTGGCACAATGCTCACACTAGCAGCGTTCAACCAGCAATGTCTCTCCAGGCAATCCGTCCAAGAGTGTGTTCGAGAGTGTCCCGGGCAAGCGTTATATGCCCCTTTTCCTCCACCCAGAATGCCCCACTGTGTGTCGTCTACTTATTCGATGTTCTGTTCGAGACACTTATTCGATGGTCTTTTCAACCAGGATTTTTGAAACGTAGTTAAAGACACTCACTCAAACTATTACTCCTATTTTTCACTCATGTTCACAAATACACTTGTTTACAGTCACACATTCACACAACCCTAATCATTCACTCGTTTGCATTGTTTTTAAAAATATTACTTTACACAAATAAACCCTCTAAAAAACATTTACGAATAGTTTTCCCAAATCGCGAACTTCCACTTAATAAAAAAGTAGACAGACGAATGGACATGACGGAGCCTTCCGTGGGCCATCACAATATAAACTTAGAACACCATTTTCAACTTATAGTCGACGCATGGGCATATTATGACATCGGGATCCAACGCGTGAGTGCCTGTTCATCTAATTTCCTCTTCCGACTTGACACTCGAACGGAACAAATAAAGGCGTGCGCGTATCACATGACATCACACACACAGCGTTCGTTCGAGCGTGGTTGAGAGGCCCCGACAGAAGACGAAATCAAAGAAAGTGCGCGTGTTGAAGAGTCGTGCGAAGACAATGCTAAGGTTTTTCTTCGATTCCAAAGGAATTTTTCGCAAAAGGAGTTCGAAGGACAAACAGTTTAATTCTGAGTATTATCTCGCCATCGTTTGTGGGTGAGAGTTCGTCGAATTCGACCCGAATGCCGAGATGCAGGTCGCTCCTCCACGACAACGCCCACAAAGCGAAGATCTAACGCGAGTTTTTGGCCAGAAAAGCGATCACACTCCTGAATCATCCGGATTTGGCCCCAGCAGACTTCTGGTTGTTCCCCAAATTGAAGTTGTTAATGAAAAGACACCGTTATGAAGCCAAAAAGGACATCCAAGAAAATTGTACTACAGTGCTGAATGCAATTCCAAAAAAGGACTACAGCGACTGTTTCAAAGCACTTTTGAATCGATTTAATCTCTGTGTATTGATTCAGAGGTTGATATTGAGATTGAGAGCCATGTCGAATAAATACAGTGATTTTTTTTACACTATCCATGTCTTTCATTTTTCATAGGACTAGATTATTTTCGAGGACTAGAAAAAAAACCGCCATTTTATTGTTATTTGTTATTGTTTGCATAATGCACACAATTCGTCTTATAATTCAAACTTTTACATCAATAAATGAGACACAAATAGATATTATTCATATCACGGGAGCGTCATTCAGCTTTAGCTCACCTATGTTCGTCAGTTCAAACGCTTTTAACATCTGCTAGTTGACGAAAAGAGATGACGATTCAAAAATCCCACCTCTCTTGCGCTATCTCAACTTTTCCATTTTTCAGGGGTGGCATGAATGCAATATGCGTGGCGGTGGGTCCGCTCCCCGCCCCTGAATGCCGTGCGGAGCAGGGGTGGCTACGCGATACGATTATTGAGACACGCGGCATTCCCGTTTCAGACACGGTTGAGCAACTCGTTTTGGAAGTGGGGGCCGCTCCATTAATTATCTCCCGTCGCAATCGATTGTTCCCATCGGACTCGATCTAAACTCGATCATCCGACCCTGAAGCATCCCCTCCACAATATCTCGTTTTTCTAAGCTCTCTTGCGTAGGCTTGTGCGATGAGTCGATTAATCGAAGTCATCGACGATGATTTTAGTCATCGCGGTGCGATGACTGTAATCGATGACGATGAATGTCATCGACCATCGATGTCGATGAGTCGATGAGAATCATCGATGTCGATGAGTCGATGAGAATCATCGATGTCGATGAGTCGATGAGAACCATCGATAAGGAAGATCGATGGGACGATGAAAATTATAGGTTTTCTGTCGCCCGTCCGTCCCGTGCCGCCGCCGGTGACCGCTATGACGTTTCCTCCTTTGTCTCCCCCTCCCCGGCACCTTCCTTGTTCTATTGCGCAACGCTTACTTACTGAAAAAAGCCGGCGGCGTTGAGATCCAGCCCACGTGGGCCGCACAGGGATTGGAGTACGTCGACTCTAGCAGACGATATCTCGGGGAAGGTAGGTGAGGGGACGGAGTTTCTGCCCATGAGCACCTTGGCGCTCCACCACTTGGCCTCGATGTTGTCGTCTGCTACTAGAATGTCGCCGTTTTATAACATTGAGTGTCGAAACTGTGGTCCAGTCTAGACGTGTTGTAGCTTGTTTCCCAGTGTCAGTCTCCTTACGCTTCATTCAGTTGATCCCGGCTAGGAAAATCGCGGTCATGTTTTCCGCCAAATCCAAGGCGAAGGAGCACAGGCTGAAGCGCGGAAATCTTTAGACGGGCTATCTTTTAGAGGCGCCGCACCAGTGATGGTGTTGTTCGTGCTGCTGACACGAGAAATGCTACCTCTGCTGACGACCCCTTCCTGGCGGAGCTCCACAAGTACGAGGATGTTCCAGCTCTATCCAAATCTTTGGACGTCCTACATTGGTATAGGGACAGGAAGGATGTATATCCCCGCCTTCAGAAGTACGCGAAGAAATACCTCTGTATTCCTGCCACTTCAACAGCATCAGAGCGGTTCTTCAGCGATACAGGAAACGTTGTGTTGGACGCCCGACATCTACTCACCAACGGAAATGCGGAAATAAGAATTGTTTTATACCACAATAAAGAGTTGTTGCTAAAATTGTAACTTGGAGATTGTTTCTCTCTTTCATAAATAGCCTTGTTTTACTCAATTACGGTTGACCCAATTCAATCTTCACTTAATAGCCACACCAAACTGCCAACCGAGACATCTGCACAGTAGGGATGGCCTTAACTGTGACTTTATTGTCACCGCCTTAAATGTGACTGTTCCGTTACAATAATTGTGATTATAAAATGTAATTGCGATCACATTTTAGAATTGACACGGCATGGAAATGACAATCGCAATCGCATATTAGGGGGCTGGCCATGTCGGTCCGTCAGCATTCCAGTAGTTCAACTGAACAATAAAAGAGAGACTCTTCGATCAAGTGATAACAAAATACTGCTTATTATAAACTTTTGGAGATATATACCTATACGTATATATATTGCTGAGAAATGCAACCCTTCTCCTTAAATGGTAACTTGAAATGAAATTATATAATGATAAACATATTTCACATTAGTTTTCAAGAAATGCCTCAAACTGTATAAACAATTTAACATTTACATATAGAGGCTCTACTGGCAAAAATAAAAATTTTAAGTAGGTAATTACACAAAACTTTGGAATATAAATAAATGTTACTTTTGGTTTGAGGCTAGAAGATTTCCGTTTCTTACGTAATATCACAAAGTAATAAAGAATTAAACAAACAATTAAGGAAGAAAACATGCCAAACGCCAATGTCACTCTTTTTCCATGTATATGGAATTCGCATTTAAAAAGTGAATGGCGTTCACTTTATCATCACCCTATTTCTTCTTGAGGATGGCCGACAGTCTGTGGTTACACACACACTTTTGGCTGCCTTGAGTAATTGGCGTACGCAAAATTCGCATTCCTCATACATGGCAGGGATCATGGTGATTGAAATGCGATGCCTACCAGGAATTTCATAATTCGGCAACGCCACTTCCATTAATACTTTAAACCCAACATCTTCCACAATACTGAATGGCTGCAAATCAATTATGAATAATCCAAGTAGCTTCTGTTCAATGTACTGCTTTTTTTTGAAAGAGAGCAATTAGGAACCAAAAGAAGGAATTGTTAATTGGCGCTGAACTGTGGTCGAAGAAGACGGACGTGGGACGACGGCTGGAATTTGAAGGGAGCTATCATTACCATCATTACTTGTTGATGGAGTAGCTCTATCCATCGAAGATACACAATCTCCGACATCTTCTGCCGGTGGATCGTCTTCACAGGATAGTGTAACATTCTGCAATAAGCATATTGAAATTTAGCAATATCTACGTACTTCGACTCACGGAGAATAGGACAATTTAAATACAGTAGATATTAGGAAAAATAAATGGAAAGTATCTCAAATGAGATGCAAATTGTTTTAAATAGATGCATGATGGAAATCAATCAGAACATTTTAGTCAACTACCCCGTCAAATGATTTCAGAATTATTCCACATTTCAAATCAATGTTTATGGTAGATTATACGAGTCAAGTTACGTATTATTATACGAGTATGTCACGAACATGTAATTATGCTTCACGTACAGTTCCATATATCACTAATTTTTCTTCTTTTTTTCCATTCATTTGAACGCCTTATCTCCAATGTATGTATAAAGTATAAGCACCCCAGCTATTGCGCCTTGAGGACGATGGCAGGGCCACAGTGGGATGTTTGGAATTCATGTTTTTCGTCAAGTTTGTGGGAGACGATACAGAAGTAGCGATCACGTTCAATCACAGTTAATACGCAGTAGCAGTGGTAGCATTGTATTCGTTGGTTGCACTGGTGCAGTTGGTAGCAGCGGTAGCAGCCTGAGTTAAATCGGCTAAATTCACCGAATTCACAGTCACAGTGATTTCGATTATTTAGTCACAGGCTGTGATTGCTACTTTTCAGTATCGGTGATTCAATCACAGCGATATATCGCTCATCACTACTGCACAGTTCATCGAGAGTCATCGATCATCGTAATTCATCGATAATCGGCATTCATCGATCATCGACATTCATCGATCATCGACATTCATTGATCATCGAAATTCATCGATCATCGATATTCATCGATCATTGAAATTCATCGATTATCGAAATTCATCGATCATCGAAATTCATCGATCATCGAAATTCATCGATCATCGATGAATCGATGAATCGATGATCGATGACAGCCATCGTCATCGAAACATTTCGATGAAATTTTTTCATCGAAAATCGATGACCAAAATCGGTCATCGCACAAGCCTACTCTTGCGTTGATGCGGGACTCATTCAAGCCAAGAAGAGGAAGAACCCCAGCCTCGCTCTAAGTAGGTGGTGACTTAAATATCCCTGGAGGCCTTGGGTCCGAGTAACTTCAGCAGCTGTATTCGACAGTCCTTGCAACTTCGCGACGCACATATTTGAGACGAGACCAACATTTATTGTTATGGAAATGGTGGGGATATATATCATTCAAAACTTTTTTGCTGACTGTTTACCGACCACCTAAGGTTGGTCATATCTCAGATATTGAAAATGCATTTGATAATATGTAGTCACTTTTTTAAGAGTAGTATTGTGATTGCTGGAGAGTTGAACATCGACATGTTCTGTGACAATTATTACAGCTTATTTCAACATAACTTTATGTACCTATTCAAATGATTTATACCAGCTTCCTCTAAATTCCGAACACATCGAACCGAAAACAAGCATAATCTCCTTGAATTTTGCATTGTAGTATCACAAGAAAAAAATTACCTCATTTGATCAGTCGCCTGTTTCTTTTCTCTCGGCTCTCAGTAAGATGTTTTTGATGCAGGGGCGGATTCAGGATTTTTCTTTGGGGGGGGGACTGATGGGCAAACGGTCTTCTCATATTTGGGATTAAAAAACAACATACAACAATTAATGTACGAAATATACTTTTTATTTTAATATAGAGATTACTAATATGAAAATATTAATTATTTACTTATATAATAACGGCATTTTTCTATTATTTCTCCTGCTGAAGATGTCCAGTACTTCATTAACGTTCATTTGTGACACAATGTCTTCCTTCCTACTTGGGCGATATTTTTTTCGAGCGCTGCGACTAGCGAATGACCAATGACCGGCAAATCTGTCTTCTTGACTTGTGCTTCGGTCTAAAATGAATGAGGCTCCGTAATACACAAAACAACGCAAACGTAATTATAACGGGACCGTATTAAAAATCTTGTCCATTATTTAAGCGTCTGGGGGGGGGGGGGGGCACGTGCCACCGTGCCCCCCCCCCCTAAATCCGCCAATGTTTTGATTCACAGATTCAATGTACCTAACACATTTCCACCTTAAATTGTTTTTAGTTGTAAAAAGAATTAAATTCAGTTTTGGCGACCGTTCAATCAATGGATTACTTAGGAATTAAAGGAGCAAATTAAAGAAAGAAGAAAACATAGAGAGGTAACTCGGACAAAGAGAGACAAAATCACTTGTGAGACAACGTAAGCTTGTTAAACGTCTGGTGACGAATGACAAACAGCAATGCTACTTTCTCAATACTCACTTATTCTATCGACCTCTGTGGAGAGAGCTAAGAAACCTTGGATTAGTCCAATAGACCGATAAAACCCTTTGCATACGGATTTACCCTCGATCGTGACCGTATATACGACCGTGCCCTCGACGAATTGAACAAAAGCGCATCGCTTCCTGTGGCTTTCCAATTCCGTCTCATATGTACATACATACTGTCCGTTGCAAAATTCTGTCACCCGAGTTTGAAGACTAATATCTCACAGATGGCTCAATCGATTTTAAAATGAAGTACATCACATTAAAGCTTGTTTATTTCTGCGTTTACTGATGGTGCACAAAACTATTTACCGTTTATATTTATTTCAGTGTGTGCTTAAAAACAGAATTTTAGCGCATTTTTCCGGGTACCGGACGGATGCATCGCATTTACGGCTTCGTAATAACAACACGGATCAAGATATCGAAATTTCCTTTTCAATTTTCGTAGCAAAGATCTTTCTTAACAATTATACGAAGTTTCATATTATTTAATGCATTATTATTTTAGTTATAGGTGCAAATGCACGGATCCGTTATTTTCCGTTCCGCGCATCCCTGAAAACCGCCGTTTGGACCTTATTCAAGCTCTCGAGTTCATCATCATGAATCTACTTATAAAATATTGAAGGAATTCGTTGGTTAATCAATATCGATTAACATTTATTTTCGAAAAAGAACGTGTTGAACAGCCAGGAGCTTGCACGGTAGAGAAAGGGAGAGGCGCGCGCTGTTGCCCAGTCAGAGGGGTGTCCGTAAGGCGCGAGAGGGAGAACAAAAAAACCCTTCTTAAAAAAAAAAAATCCTAAACGAAATAACCTTTCTGTCCTTGAATCCTTAAAATAAAAAAAATAAAAAAAATAAAAAATCCTAAACGAAATAACCTTTCTCTCCTTGAATCCCTAAAAAAAATCCTAAACGAAATAACCTTTCCCTCCTTTGAACAACCTTATCTGCTTATTAAAAAAAAAAAGTCCAGCCAGCATTTTCATCTTTCATGAATTATCCAACCTCAGCCAGCAAGAGCGATAAGCTCGGGATGGTGTTACAGAGTTCTACACAAGCTTCGATGTCCACTACAAGTCCAGTCCGAGGGAGTCCATTACCTGCGGGGGAAAACCAGTCGTCTTATCTCTGTGCATGAGTCATTTGGACTCGGTAAATGGTGGCAGAAAGGGTCATTTTTAAGAATGGTCATCAGTGTCATTTTAGATCTGTGTGGAAACATACCGTCGATGTGCCTCCTCGTGCCAATTTTTCGGAGACGGAGTTAAGAATGGTTTTAAGCGCTATTGGTTTCTTTCGTCGAGAATCCGAGAAATGTGGTGACAAAAGATATCCCACATATCATCTACATCTACAAAATACCCTGCAAGCCACCTCAGGGGTGTATGGCAGGGGGTGAGTAATCACCAACATGCAATACACTATACCCTAAAGTTAGTGTAACTACGACTAATTATGCATTAGTATAAATCGCTAATGCTTGTCATGAGGCGAAGCCTCACAAGCATGCAACACTACACTACCGATATCATCAAAATGGAGAGTGACCTCAATATACATGCATTCTACAACTACACAGATGGACAGGTACTCAAGAACCATGTATAAAACATGCTAGGCGTGCTGTTAGTATGTACTAGGTAACAGATAAGGATTCAAGTATTAGGAGTACTACATCTACATCTACATATTACCCTGCGAGCCACCTCTAGGGTGTTTGGCAGGGGGTGACAAGTCACCAAAATGCAGCATGCAAGCGGACCGCCACATGCACACCGCACGGTCATGAATATTAAGGATACTAACCAATTCCATCATTAACTAAAAACCATCATGCAGCATGCAAGAGAATCCCCACATGCACGACACACATGTACGATGACACATAATATTCTACATTGTAATTAAGAGGGCAATCTGCCTATGAAGCTAGGACATGCAAAACATGCTGTTACAAACACCATAAAACTCCGTAAACATGCTATAAGAAATACATAAGTTAGTAAGCTACACTACCAGTCAACTTATCTATTTCTAAGTCATTACACAGCCGTTATAGTCTCTTATCGCTCGCGGAAAAAACGACATTTTAAATCTATCTGTTTTACAGTCTATCTCTCTTATTTTATTTTTATGATCTAATCTACCATAGTACGTTGGCGGTCGTAAAATATGATCAACTTCGTCGGAAAATAAACTACTCTTGAATTTACATAATAGATTTAGTATTGTTTTCAATCTACGGTCTGACAGTGATTCCCATCCGAGTTGTTCTAAGAGGTCAGTAACACTAACAAGATTATCGTAACGGCTTTTCACGTACCTGGCTGCTCTTCTCTGTACACGTTCTAACTCTGTTTTTAAGCCTGTTTCATGAGGATCCCAAACACTGGAAGCATATTCTAAATGGGGTCTAACGAGGGAGAAGTAGCTTATTTCTCTCACTTTGTCGTCGCACTTTCCTAGAATTCTTTTAACAAATCCCAATTTACGATTAGCTTGACCTGTTATTTCCCGAATATGTTTATTCCACGATAGATCATTATTGAGCCTAACTCCGAGATATTTTACGGATTCTACCGTCTCTAATTGGGTATCCTGAATGAAATAGCTCTGTTGTGGGGAGTTATTTTTCCTCCAGAATTTCATTACTACGCATTTTTTCAAATTTAACTCTAGCTGCCACGCATCGCACTATGCTTGGATTGCAGTAAGGTCGTTCGTTAGTTTATCCTTATCTTCACTGCTACGGATTTCTCTGTATACTACAGCGTCGTCTGCAAATAATCGAAGTTTACTGTCTATTATTTCACCAATATCGTTGATATAGAGTAGGAAGAGGAGTGGGCCTATGACACTATCCTGAGGGACGCCAGAAGTGACTCTAACTTCGTTGGAGGCTATGCCGTCTAATACTACTCTTTGCACGCGATCGCTCAAAAGTTCTCTGATCCAGGAAATTACATCATCGTCTAGGCCGTATGATTTTAGTTTTACTAATAACTTTCCGTGGGGCACTTTATCAAATGCTTTTTTGAAATCAAGAAAAATCGCGTCCACTGGAATGTTGTCCTCTCCGGAGACTAATATATCGTGGGCAAACAGCGCTAACTGAGTTTCGCATGATCTACCTTTCCTGAATCCGTGTTGAGTTCTCATTAACAAGTTATGCGTGTTTAGGTGTTTCAATACTGAGCTGACAACAATGTGTTCAAGGATTTTGCATGAAATGGACGTTAAAGATATCGGTCTGTAATTACATGGCTGTTCCTTGTCTCCACTTTTGAATATGGGCGTTACATTGGCAATTTTCCAGTCATTTGGTACTCCGTGTTGCTTTATGGATTTTGTGAATATTAGCTTGCAAGTAGGGGGCAATTTCTGACGCTAGTTCTTTATACACGCGAGAAGGGATTTCGTCTGGACCATGTGACTTATTTGGACTGAGCAATTTCAATAAAATTTCTATTCCGTGAGCACTAATATCAAGGGGAGGCATCTTTCGTATGCAGTGATTATCAACCGCCACGGATGAATTCTCAGATGACTCGGTGAACACGCTCTTAAAGTAGGAATTTAATAAATTGGCTTTATCGGAACTGTTTGCTAACACATCTCCATTATCGTTTCTTAGCGAACAAACGGTAGATCTTTTACCTTGAACTTCCCTAACATAAGACCAAAATGCTTTTGGGTCATCCCGTAACTGCTCTACAAGTGTTTTCCTTTTAAAATTCGTGAATGCTTTCCTGAACGCTTCCTTTGTAGCGGCTTTAGACAAATTATATTTATTAATTATTAACTCTCGATCACTAGGAGATACATCATGAATGATTTTTTTCATCTAAGCATGGCACGCTCTCTGTCGCCTTAACGATTTTCTGACTTCCGCGTCATACCATCTCGGTTCGCTACCGAGTTCCCAGTTGCTGCAAAAGGTCAGTAACACTAACGAGATTATCATAACGGCCTTTAACATATCTTGCCGATCTTCGCTGCACGCGTTCTAACTCAGTTTCCAAGCCTATCTCATAAGGATCCCAAATACTGGCGGCATATTCTAAGTGGGGTCTAACGAGGGAGAAGTAGCTGATTTCCCTAACTTTATCGTCGCACTTGCCAAGTACTCTTTTAACAAATCCCAATTTACGATTAGCTTGACCGGTAATTTCTCGAATATGTTTACTCCACGATAGATCATTAGTCAGTTTAACTCCGAGGTACTTAACCGATTCTACGGTCTCTAATTGTATGTTGTTTATGCAATAGCTGTTACAGGGAGCGTTTTTCCGTTTCCAAAAATTCACAACAACGCATTTTTTCAGGTTTAATTCTAGCTGCCACGCATCGCACCACTCTTGTATTGCCTTGAGGTCCTTAGTTAGCGCTTCTTTATCGTTTAGGCTACGAATTTCTCTATACACCACTGCGTCGTCAGCAAATAATCTAAGCTTACTGTCAACTTTGTCACCGATGTCGTTTATGTACAAAAGGAACAGAAGCGGGCCTATTACACTTCCCTGTGGGACACCCGATGTGACTTTTACTTCATTAGAGATAGCGCCATCTAATACAACCCTTTGCACGCAATTACTTAAGAATTCTCTAATCCAGGAAATTACGTCGTCGTCTAAACCGTAGGACTTTAATTTCATGAGTAGCTTACTGTGGGAAACTTTATCAAATGCCTTTTTAAAGTCAAGAAAAATTGCATCAACTGGAGCGTTATGTTCACCCGAGACTAAAATATCGTGAGAAAAAAGTGCTAATTGAGTTTCGCAAGATCTTCCCTTTCTGAATCCGTGTTATGTTTTTGTTAACAAGTTTTCTATATCGATGTGTCTTATAACTGAACTAACAATTATATGTTCAAGGACTTTGCAAGAGATAGATGTGAGAGATATCGGTCTGTAGTTCCATGGCTGTTCCTATCACCGCTTTTGAATATGGGAGTGACATTTGCAAATTTCCAGTCCATGGGTACTTTGTGTTCGTTGATGGATTTACTAAATATATTCTGCAAGTAGGGTGCTATTTCACAAGCTAATTCTCTATACACGCGGGCAGGAATTTCTTCAGGACCTGGGGATTTATTTGGACTTAAAGATTTTAGCAAGTTTTCTATTCCTTGAGTGCAAATATCGATAGGCGGCATCTTTTGATGGAAGTGATCATTTAACTTTACAAGCAGCTCGGACAAGGCCATCTTATTAAATTCCTACTTTCAAAGTGTGTTCACCAAGTCATCGCAAATTACATCCGTAAAGTTAAATGATCACTTCCAGCAAAAGATACCGCCTATCGATATTTGCACTCAAGGAATAGAAAACTTGCTAAAATCTTTAAGTCCAAATAAATCCCCAGGTTCCGAAGAAATTCTTGCCCGCGTGTATAGAGAATTAGCTTGTGAAATAGCACCCTACTTGCAGAATATATTTAGTAAATCCATCAACGAACACAAAGTACCCATGGACTGGAAATTTGCAAATTTCACTCCCATATTCAAAAGCGGTGATAGGAACAGCCATCGAACAACAGACCGATATCTCTCACATCTATCTCTTGCAAAGTCCTTGAACATATAATTGTTAGTTCAGTTATGAGACACCTCGATTTAGAAAACTTGTTAACAAAAACACAACACGGATTCAGAAAGGGAAGATCTTGCGAAACTCAATTAGCACTTTTTGCTCACGATATTTTATCCTCGGGTGAACATAACGCTCCAGTTGATGCAATTTTTCTTGACTTTAAAAAGGCATTTCATAAAGTTTCCCACAGTAAGCTACTCATGAAATTAAAATCCTACGGTTTAGACGACGACGTAATTTCCTGGATAAGAGAATTCTTAAGTAATCGCGTGCAAAGGGTTGTATTAGACGGCGCTATCTCTAATGAAGTAAAAGTCACATCGGGTGTCCCACAGGGAAGTGTAATAGGCCTGCTTCTGTTCCTTTTGTACATAAACGACATCGGTGACAAAGTTGACAGTAAGCTTAGATTATTTGCTGACGACGCAGTGGTGTATAGAGAAATTCGTAGCCTAAACGATAAAGAAGCGCTAACTAAGGACCTCGAGGCAATACAAGAGTGGTGCGATGCGTGGCAGCTAGAATTAAACCTGAAAAAATGCGTTGTTGTGAATTTTTGGAAACGGAAAAACGCTCCCTGTAACAGCTATTGCATAAACAACATAAAACTAGACACCGTAGAATCGGTTAAGTACCTCGGAGTTAAACTGACTAATGATCTATCGTGGAGTAAACATATTCGAGAAATTACCGGTCAAGCTAATCGTAAATTGGGATTTGTTAAAAGAGTACTTGGCAAGTGCGACGATAAAGTTAGGGAAATCAGCTACTTCTCCCTCGTTAGACCCCACTTAGAATATGCAGCCAGTATTTGGGATCCTTATGAGATAGGCTTGGAAACTGAGTTAGAACGCGTGCAGCGAAGATCGGCAAGATATGTTAAAGGCCGTTATGATAATCTCGTTAGTGTTACTGACCTTTTGCAGTAACTGGGATGGGAAAAGCTTTCAGACCGTCGATTAAAATTTAGACTAAATCTATTATGTAAGTTCCAAACCGGTCTATTCTCTGACGTCGTTGACAATATTTTACGAAATCCGACATACTACGGTAGATCAGATCATGAGAGTAAAATTAGGGAACTAGACTGCAGAACGGATAGATTTAAGATGTCATTTTTCCCACGAACGATAAGGGACCATAATAGCTGCCATGAAACTTTTATCTAGGTTTATCGTTAGGTAGTGTAACTCTTAGTAGTAGTACTCCTAATACTTGAATCCTTATCTGTTACCTAGCACATACTAACAGCACGCCTAGCATGTTTTCTACATGAGTCTTGAATCCCTGTCCATCTGTGTAGTTGTAGAATGAATGTATATTGAGGTCACTCTCCATTTTGATGACATCTGTAGTGTAGTGGTGCATGCTTGTGAGGCTTCGCCTCGTGACAAGCATTAGCGATTTATGCTAATGCATAATTAGTCGTAGTTACACTAACTTTAGGGTATAGTGTAATGCATGTTGGTGATTACTCACCCCCTGCCACACACCCCTGAGGTGGCTTGCAGGGTATTTTGTAGATGTAAATGTAGATACGTATGACCAAAATGCCTTTGGGTTGTTCTGTAATTGTTCTCCTAATGTTTTTATTTTAAAATCCATGAATGCATTCCGAAAGGCTTCCTTTGTAGTGGCTTTAGACAATTTGTATTTTTCAAATATTAAATTTTGATCACTAGTGGACAAATCTCTACGGAGTTTTTTCATCTTGGCGTGGCATACTCTCTGACGTCTTAACGATTTTCTCACTTCTGCATTGTACCATCTTGGTTCGCTGCCCTCTTTTTTTACTTTACTTGGAATGTATTTTCTGATCCCTGAATGTACGATCGAAAGAAAAGTTTTCCACCTACCCTCAGTGTCTAACTTTAAGCTTGATTCCTGGAATTCGGGAAGAGAATTTTTTAGATGACTCTTAAACGCATTGAAATCGGCTTTTTTAAAAATGTAGAATTTTCTTCTTTGTTTAAAACTTTTAATGATACTCAAGGAGAACTTTGCGGTAACTACTCTATGGTCACTAATGCCCTCAACAGTGTTTACCTTAATTACTTGTTGCGGTATATTTGTTGCCAATAAATCAAGAATGTTGTCCCCTCTGTTAGGCGTCGTAGCTATCTGATGTAGGGTATTTGATGAGAACGTGTGCAGCAGGGACTCGCATATATCTTAGTCTCTTCCTCCTGATATGTAACTGTAGGTCCTCCAATCTATAGAGGGCGTATTGAAATCTCCACTTATGATTAAATTTCTTTCGGTGTTCCTGGATGTGATGTTCTTTATTTGTGCTTCGAGTTCTAAAATTGAGGTGACGTCGGTGTTAGGTGGCCTGTAGTATGCGCACACGAATATTGTTTTTGATTTAGGGCATCTAATAGAGCACCATACAGATTCTATGCTGGTATCTGGGACGGTTTCCGCTCGGCTGACTATGGTTTTCTTTACAGCTATAAATACTCCGCCTCCAGTTCGGTTGGACCTATTTTTTCTGTATACTTTGAATGATTTAGGAAAAATTTCACTATCAGAAATATCGTCCGTCAGCCAACTTTCTGTGCCAATAATGACGTTACACTCCGTACTATGAATAAGATGGTGAAATTCTGGAATCTTATTTTTTAAACTACGGCAGTTAACTACTGCAACGACTAATGCTTCATGATTATTGTTTATGCGATTCGGGGTAATTTCAAGTTTGCTGTCTTCAATTAAGCCATTCTTGGACCCTATACTCGGAGTATTCTTAGCTAAATTACTAACTGACAACACATAATTATTGACCCCACTAATTGACCTGCCCTGTAGCCTACCGTCTATGTTAAGCTCGACGAGTGTGCTCAAGTATCCTGCGCGCTACCTCCTGCGATGCCTCGTATGTATAGTGGACACCCGAGCGATTTATAGGCACCCGACACGAATCCAGCACCGGCCTGAGGTCCAAGAACTCCGCTCCATCGCTCCCACAGACTTCACTGAGTCTCTGGTTTATGCCTTCCGCTCGGCTCCAAACCATCGAACCCCGATCCGTCCTAGGTACCAAGCTGCATATGGTAAGCCTCAAGTTGTTACCAGATTCTCCGCGAATACGGCGGAACTCGGAGCATAGGTCTCTCACAGAGCCTAAAATCTCCTCGGATCCCATAAACACGGCATCATTGGTCCCAACATGGGCAACCACATGCAACTTGGAGCAGTTCGCGCCCCTGACCGCCGACTTCATCGCCTTCGTCACCTGTGGCACCTTTCCTCCCGGTATACACAAGGAGGTGACCCGTGGTTCTCCTCCATCCCGTCGGGCCTTTCCACGCATCGGGGACACTATACGCCGGACATTGGAGCTACCTATCACTAAAATTCCCTCCCTTCCCTCTCCACTCCCACTCGGCGACCCACCTCCCAGTTCTAGCTCCGATGGCTCAGCCTCCGCCAGCACATCGAACCTATTGCTGACGGGGATTGACTCAGCCTCCGCCCCTGCCAATCCTCGTTTTCGGAGGGTGACCCCGTGGCTACGCCTCGAGACCACTTTCCATGTCCCCGAAGCAACGGAGGGAGACGACACCGGAGGCACGGAAGTCCGAGAAAGGTCCTCCACTCTCCATCCCGCGACAGAGCCTGGGCTTCCCCTGGCCTTGACGCGTTTGGAGCGCTTAGGGCCCTCCTCATTCCGCCGCGACCTTCCACCAACCGCTCCACCAGAGCACGGAGCTCGTCCACCGTCTTCTCAAGCCCAGCGATCCGGGCCACTAAGGACTCGCAATCGGGTGAGCCCCTGAAGAGGTTAAGAGCAGTCCTAATGGGAGTCATTCTATTCTCAAAAACCCTTTCACGAGTGCAGAAGGCTTTACGACTTTATTCCCTTAAGGGGATGGGCTAATGGGCTGACAGCGGGTGGTAACTGACTTCACTCCTAGAGTGTTGTTGTTGGGGGGGGGGGGGAGTTGGAGGACAGATGACGCAAGTGAGCTGTGGAGGGGTTCTATGCACAGGTGTAAGGGGTGAACAATAGAAGCCTGTTTATACTTTGCGTGTGGGGCGGACTAGAGTTTAAAAAGTTTTTAAATTCACAAGGCTCTACTAACGCCAGTTTCTACACGAGTGATTAGTAGTCAGATGGTAGACCTAAGACTGTGTTGAAAAAATAATAAGTTACGAGAGAGTAAACTTGGAGACTTAGTAACTTGGAGAGAAGAAACTACCCTTTCTTCGAACGAGGTACGATTCAACCTAAATAAAATATATTGAAGTAGATTAACGCTAGAAAATCTATCGATATTTCAACAGTCTATATATGTTAGATTTTACTAGATATTAGCGGTCTAATCTAAATGTATATAATTAATTTAATCTATATAAAAATCAAAAGGTGAAAATGGAGTGTAAACTATCTACATATGACAAAAAATAACTATATTAAAATATTAAATAGCGATAAACAGTACTTAGAACTAAAAATGCACTAAGATTATAACAATGGAATATTTAATAAAATATATATAACTAGTCTGCCACTAAGAATTAGGCTAACTTGAATTAATTAGAGGTTCTTTTAATACCGGAACACCAGGTTTGTAGACTAACGATATGTAAAAAAATACCAACAATAAAGTACAACAAAGAACCAAAAAAGAACAATAAAAACCACTAAATATAGGATAAATGAAGCGTGAAAATAATGATATATTAAATAGATGTAAATAATATAGCAATGGGATATTAGCGTAGAATAAGGAATCTACTTATCACTTCCTGCAGGCACCTTCGGCTGACGAACACGAGGCAAGGACCGGGATAGCACGGCCGTGAAAGGACACTCACTCACTCAAACACCACTCACTCTTTAACTACTAACACTAGTGAAGACACCACTAATAATATATAATGAAAGACTAACTTGTAAATGTCTGCTACTAATACTAGTGAAGACACTACTAATAATATATACTAAACGACTAACTTGTAAATATCTAGTTAGAAGGTATAGAAGACTATATCGTTATGCTTCTGAGTGCCTTGCCATAACTCTTCTACATCTACATATTACCCCCCTGGTAAAAATCGAACGCTTGCTCTAGAGTAGAGGCAGCGTCAACGGGGAGTTCTATACTCTTGGAGGAGCTTCCTTTACTCCCCGATAACTCTCCGAGATTTTTAACTCCAAACACGTCCCCCGAACTCTTCCGCAAGAGCGAACAGAGAGTGCCTCATGGCTTCTTTGACGCTTCGTTTTTCGTCTCCCCGTCAACACTTCTAAAACGCTTCCGGGGAAGGAAACGAAGAGTTGTCTGATGATTTTGTTTACTCTTCAATTTCACTGCTACTACAACGAAAAAGTTGTAATTTTTGCTCTAAGAATTGGCTTGTGTAAATAAAAGCTGGTTGTTCAAACGTCCCAATAATATGAAATACTTTTAGTTAATATCATGATGTACCTTCGTTGACGGACAACTTAAACTTAAATAACATACCTACGGTAACGATCGCTTCGTAATATTAGATAGGAATTGAATATTAACATACGGTGTAACTAATTACTTGGTAGCTAGCCAGTTCGTACATTTCCCCTCGGAAATGCTTTATTATGTCTACATCGTATTTAAAAACATGTGCATTATGTACCAACTGCGTATACTTCATGTATTCAAATGAAGAATGGCATGGACGTTTGCTTACTTGCAATTATGCATAGAAAATAAAAAAAATTAGATACCATAGCTATGTATTTAGTACTTAACATGTTAATCATCTAACATAATCAAGGCAGTCGTACACGAGACATAGTCGCGGTAATCAATTTGAATTAATGGCATACGTATGCACAAGTATAGAGTGGTGATGACATAATGACATATATTGTTCATCTTCCACTCATTTATACTCTTCACATCTCTCCAGATGTGGAATAAAATGGTTGGAGGATGAGCAAGGTCATGAGGAATAACAATCATGAAAAGTAAAATGTAGAAAACATCGACATTAACAAGGAAAATGCTACTATAAGAAACATAGACGAACTATTCCTCAACATTGTCCCCAGTTATTCATAGGAAATTATATTAACTGGTCATTGAAAAGCGAAAACTCGTGAAATCCAAGCATCTAAAAACCTTTAAAAGAACAAGTCACGGTATGTAATAAGTATTAGATCCTGTGAAACGCGGTAAACATATGCAGCGGTGATAGCCCGGTGGTTAAGGTAATGGACTATGTGTGGAAAGGATAAGAGATCGATGCCAATATATGGTACATTTTTTTTGCTGTTTTCCTAAGTTTTTATTGTTTTAATTTTTATATATCGTGTCCTTTACATCGTTACTTATATGAAAACTATTTTTAGGTAATTTTTAGAATGTAAATAGAGGCGGTAGTAGACTTGTACCCCGTCTACGCTCCGTCAACACTCCAAGACGACGCTTCGTTTACTCTCCGGTATCCACTTTACGCTCCCCAGACTCTCCGTTCACCCTCCCTTGCGGCTTGGTCAGCTCTTCCTTCACTCTCCGATAGGAGCTTCATTGACGCCCCCTTCACGCTATATTTTCGCCAGGGCCTGCGAGCCACCTCTAGGGTGTTTGGCAGGGGGTGACAAGTCACCAAAATGCAGCATGCAAGCGGACCGCCACATGCACACCGCACGGTCATGAATATTAAGGATACTAACCAATTCCATCAATAACTAAAAACCATCATGCAGCAGCATCACTCTTGACGCTGTGAAGAAAATAGCGTTAGGAATCGGGAAAACATCTCCGACGATGCAACGGGAAGCACACCGTCGCCGAAGAGACGGCAACTTCATCGAAGAGGCCGCAAGAAAATTGAGGTTGATCACTTCACTGTTGGAGTAATTCGAAGGACTATACACGATTTTTTCCTGAGAAAAGTATTTCCTACAGTGGAGAAGGTGCACATGAAGCTGCAAGAGTCCCTGGACGACTTCCCAGAAATGTCTTCTGCGACTTTAAGAAGAATGATTTTGAGCATGGGTTTTCGATTCAGGAAACTACGCCGAAAGCCCGTGTTGATGGAATCAGTGAGAATTGCTGGAATGCGGCACGAGTTCTTGAGAAAAATTCGCCAAATTCGAGCAAAAGGATACAAGATATTCTACACAGACGAGACCTGGTGCGGACAAAATCATTCCATGAATTATGCCAGGCAGGAGAATATGGTGCATTTTTTATCGTCTGCTACAGTATGTTATTTCAAGCGAAGTAGTTTACCCCGCCGGTAAATACTTGCAGTAGGTAATTCCTCGCGCGCCAAACGGACAACCCTCTGACTGGGCAACAGCGCGCGCCTCTCCCTTTCTCTTCCGTGCAGGCTCCTAGCAGTTCAACGCGCTCTTTTTCCAAAATAAATGTTAATCGATATTGATTAACCAACGAATTCCTTCAATATTTTATGAGTAGATTCATGATGATGAACTCGAGAGCTTGAATAAGGTCCAAACGGCGGTTTTCAGGGATGCGCGGAACGGAAAATAACGGATCCGTGCATTTGCACCTATAACTAAAATAATAATGCATTAAATAATATGAAACTTCGTATAATTGTTAAGAAAGATCTTTGCTACGAAAATTGAAAAGGAAATTTCGATATCTTGATCCGTGTTGTTATTACGAAGCCGTAAATGCGATGCATCCGTCCGGTACCCGGAAAAATGCGCTAAAATTCTGTTTTTAAGCACACACTGAAATAAATATAAACGGTAAATAGTTTTGTGCACCATCAGTAAACGCAGAAATAAACAAGCTTTAATGTGATGTACTTCATTTTAAAATCGATTGAGCCATCTATAAGATATTCGTCTTCAAACTCGGGTGACAGAATTTTGCAACGGACAGTAAGTATTCAAATTCGTCTCCATCGTTCCCCAATGTTTGAAAGATTGCTTGCAATAGAAATGATGCAGTTCCTCTTCTAGCCTTGATGGTTCTCCCACAGTACAGTAGATGTTTCTTTACTCCAATCTCAATACCTACCGAACTGAACTGGACCCACCGTAGCCATAACCTTGATAAAAAGACTTTTTTTTTAGATTTAGTGATCAAGAGCGGATAATCTAGGCGATTCCACACCCGAAGTCACATTCCTCAACATACACGGTGGAGTGAATGACGGTATCGTGAAAATTTACAAACATTTTAGCTCAGCAAAATTAAACAAAAAGTTTAAGCCTTAATTCGAATTGTAAAATAATTGTACATGTGTTTCCATGCTAATGTCTTCATTTTGACAAGCCAATTCACTGAGTTAGACCCTGTCCATGACAATAACGGAGTAATTGCTTAGAAATGCAGCAGTGAACACGTTCGATGCCGACTGGTGCAGCGAATCACGTGATCGAAGAATGCAAGATGGTGGCATTTGTTTACATCATACAATGATCGTGAAATCATTGTTTACTTTCCATAGCTTTCTTCGCCAAATCAGTACATCTGATAGAATTATGGTGCTTAAAATATTGTTCAGTGTTATCATAAGTGATTAGGCGTATTTTTGTCACCGTGTTGACGCTACTTTTATGTTTTGATGTAAAGTAATGATTCATAATAGTTGAGCAGGGATCTGGTAGAACGTATAGTGGTTGAACAATTGATCAGTAGATGTCATATGTGTACCATGGGCCCAAATAGTAAAATGGCCATGAACCATGGCCAATTGCTGTGTGAAACGTGACTGCTTTTATTGTGGGGATATTACACCTCAAACGATTGAATTAACTGTCTATACTCAACAGTTTCATTTCTGGCATCACCCTGCTCGGGATGCCCGCTGAGATGTACGTCTACGGGACACAGTTCTGGATCGTCGTGCTGCCAGTGTTGCTGTCATCCGTGGGGACCGGTGTGCTCTTCGTTCCCGTTTTCCACCAACTGCAGTTGACTTCGACGTATGAGGTGAAGAAGCAGTGTCTTTCTCGATGCTCTTTAAATTATGCTTTGAATTTTGGAATCCCTCGTTGCAGAAACCGTCACAATCAATCTACATGGTACAATCTATTAATTGGTGGTCTTCTTACTTTCAGTATTTTTCTCTTAGATTTGACTCCAAAGTTCGGAAGCTGGGATCACTTTTATACGTCATTAATAATGTGAGTTAACGAGAAATAACAGAAAAAAGCCATACTTAGCCTCTTTTCCTCTCTCTCGTCAAAAAGAGAAGAGAGGGAGACCACCAGCTGTGGGGCGGCATGTGGGATTGCTATCATCTCTCTGTCTCTCGATGCCCTGCCCCCCCTTTTTCTCTCTGTTTTACCTTTTGCGATGAAGTGAAGCTTTATTTTCTTATTTAAAATCAGTGGACACTCACTGGCAGATGATCCATGACGACACCGGAGTCTACTGCTTAGGGGTAGTTTTCGGGCTAAGGACCCTTCTTCAGCTGGAAGAGATTCACTACTAAGGAGTGTCACACTGGAGATTTACTTTCCTATCCTTCCCCAACCTCAACGCCTTGTTGCTAGCTCATACTTTTATATTTATTTCCTTTCCTTTTATATATATAAATTAAAACTAACAGGAGGTAGGAGAAAGAGATAAAGATAAAGAATTCGTTCTTACGGGAACGTTTCGGACCTGTTGGTCCTTCGTCAGCTTTAGAAGCCTGGTGTCCAGAAAACTTCAAACGAATATATATATATGATGTGACGGTCTACTCGTGTGAACGTGACCATGGTACTTCGCGTGATCGGAGTGGATTCGCGTGATAGCGGTTGGGCTGTGGGACGACTCGCGCGGCGGTTAGAGAGCTATTATGGCATTCTATTGTTTGTGTGTTAGATTATGCGCCGGTCGCATTGACCGGCGAGGTAAAGAGGGAGCTCTCGAGTAAGAACGAGGCAGACGGAAGGAGACAGACACGGCTCAAGGCAGACGTAAGGGGACAGATAGACGTGCTTAATTAAGGCAGCCATAAGGTGTGGAGCTTGAGAGGCGGGTCTGCGGAGAAGTCATCGCTTGGGAGGTAAAACATGCAGCGAACCACCCCGCGGCGGAAGAATTATTTCCCCGTTGTCTCTAAGGAGGACGACGAAGATTGGGCCGAGGACCGGCGCCAACACCTTCTCACCCCAGGGCCGGGAAACCCACGCGTCTCCGGGCACGCTCCAAGCACCTCTACAAAGCCTAAGTACTGATCATATCCACCCCCCGACCCAGACCGGCCAACGGTCGAGTAAATCCCGACCCCGCCGTCGACCCGCAGTGAACCGGGGCGAAGACAAGTTTCCCAACATATGAGAAATTGTTTCCGGCGTAACTTGGTGGAAATGTTTAATATGCATGTTGAAAAATCACTTAGTAAATTCCACACTTTATTTACGAATAAACCGACCCAGGTTTCGGCAACTCAGTGCCATTTTCAAGGTAGCTGATCGTGTGGTAACTATTTAGAAATGCAACTGTTCGAATCCTCACATCCTCTGACTAAAAACGTAAATTATTGGTTTAGATACGTGGATGATATTATTTGTATGTGGACGGGCACGAAACGACAGTTAAACGCTTTTTTGGTTGTATTGAATTCGTTACATAAAAATATTAATTTTACCATGGAATTTGGTGGTAGTGAGATCAACTTTTTAGACTTAACCATTAATGTTACAAAAGGCTACCACGAATTTTCTATCTATCGTAAGCCCAGCTTTACTGACGTGATAATTCCTAGTGATTCTCATCATCACCATAGGCACAAGCTAGCTTCTTTTATGGCAATGGCTCATAGACTGGTAAATATACCCATGTCTCGATGTAATTACAACAAAGAACGGTCCATAATTAACATGATCGCCACCAGAAACGGTTATACCCAGGCTTGTGTTGATAATGTGATAAAAAAGGTTGAAAAATCAAAAGCTATACAATTGTTAACTGTCCATCCCCCTGATCGCAGTTTAAAAAAGAGATACCCATTGCCATTTTTCCAACGTGCGGCATATAAACTTGAGTCACTTGTATCGGACGAAACACATGGAGTATCATTTTACAACTCAGGTACTGTGGAGAAAATGCTTTTTAACTCCAAAGACAAATATGTGAGAACAGACAAAAGTGGTGTGTATAAACTGAAGTGCGACGATTGTGACATCTGTTATATTGGTCAAACTGGACGCAAATTCATCGATCGAGTGAAAGAACACAGAAAATGTTTTATAAATGGGAATTGTCATTCAAACTTTGCAGAACATTTAATTTTAAACAACCATTTTAGTAATTTTGAATATGAAATTTTACATACAGTTAACAAAGGCTATAAGCTGGATTTTTTAGAGCAATTTGAAATTGTTAACTGCCAAAGTATTTTATGTAATGACCATATGTTCTCCACCCATTCTCCTCTCCTAAAAATCAGTACCCCCCCCCCTTCCCACAACCTCCTACCCTCGTAGTCACCAACAATCGTCCTTCACCCTGTTGTTCTCACTCCTCCACAAAAAGAACCCCAGATTGACTCATCCCTCCCGCTTCTTTCTTTCCAATTTCCCAGGATTAACCTAACCCCCTTACCCTCAACTCCTGGCCTTGCACCTCCATCCCACTCCTTTTACCTCCCTCCCCCTCCCCCCTATGATGTATATATACTCGGCCACCACACGATCAGATACCTTGAAAATGGCACTGAGTTGCCGAAACCTGGGTCGGTTTATTCGTAAATAAAGTGTGGAATTTACTAAGTGATTTTTCAATATGCAAGTTTCCCAACGCCCGTGTCAACTCAACCACGAGACGCCCACGTGAACTTTCGAGAAGCCGAAAAGGGCTCACCTCGCTTTTGATGATCAGTTTGATCTGATTAATTTTGTATAACTCTCTTCTCGTCCAAAAGGTCCGAAGTCATATTTAAAACGAAAGGACAAGGAGCCTGTAAATATTCTTTGAAGGGTTTCATTCAATTTTATGTCCAATTGTTCATTTTTTGTCTCATACATCATTAGTTTTTAGTTAAGTCAGTCATTACTGGGTATTTTTCATTAATGTTCCACAAATCACCAGTTCATTCAACCCTCATTAGTATTTAAGAGTGTATTTTCCTATGTGTTTTCGAATAAATAAGTGTTTTTCCTGTCAGCGCGAGTCGTCTTTTACCCCCGACGCGGTGATCCGCATCCACTTCGGTTTCAAGGGCTCGAAACCAAAGTGGGTCACTCCACTGTGACCCACGTTACATATTGACCAGTTATTGTATATTTGTTTAAATATTTTCAATTGTAGCTACATATATGCCCTAATGTTTTGGTATACTTGTAAACTACACATCAAGTGTGTTGTAAACATGTTAGCAAAATATCAGTTGGTAAACACAAAAAAAGTATACAAATTAACTTCAGTATGTGACCCACATTACTCCAAAAAGACATGCATACATGAAGCTACTTAAAAATATTGTATTTCTCCTTCATACAGCTTAGAGAGTATGTATTACATTCCACTCCTGAGTAATTTAATATTCAAGATGTGATTATAAATAGCAATACTCCCACTTTCAATGCACTGCATGTAATTATAAATTGAACTTAGCGTGACCCACATTACATGGACAATGTGACCCACATTACATATCATGAAACTGACAATGACCCTTATAGTTAATAATTTACGGTGGTTGTAATTTATTATTTATTTGTTCCTTGAAGTAAAATATTTCATCTTCTCGTTTTGGCCATGGACCAGGCTGGAGTCCAGATGACCCCAGCAATTTTTTTATTTACACCATTTATTGCAAAACGTGAAATATAGGAGCGCACCTCAATGTAAATTCCTTTTCACATGTTAAGAAAATACCTCTGTGGATGACGCAGTCATTGACATGCTAGACACAATATAAAAAAATAATAAAAATGGTCTGGGGTCAATTGGACCCCAGTGTGTAGCAAATGGTAGTTTTTTAGGCATTGTTCTGTCTTCAATCTAAAAATTTAGTTGTGAAATTTATACAGAAACATTTCATGTGCACTGTCCCATTTTACTTTAAACTTCATTCCCCGTAGTTAGGAGTGAATCCATAAAAGCGCCCATCTAGGGAAATTCCTTTCGTGAAGTTTACAATTTATATAGCAGACCTTCATGCCATAATTTGTCAAAGACTTTCGAGACGTCGAAGGAATATCCCGATCGTCGTGTCTTTATTATTAATGTATTTATTGACCACGTATAAATAATCTCTTAATTTATTGAAGTTTGGTTTAATTGACAAATTAAAAAAAAAAATTAAAAGAAGGGTTTATTATTAATATCATTGGAGATTTACTCGAGGACCTTATGGACCTGGTGTGTGTGATATAGATCTATTTTTGCGGAAACCAAATTGTTCTCCCGGCAGTAACTTCATCTGTTATTTCGGTCAAGTGCTGTGCTACTAGTCTTTCTAACGGCTTGCCTAAGTTAGGAGAGTAGAGAAATCGGGCGAATATCTCCAGCTTTTAGCTTCTTCTTCCCCCCCCTTTAATTAGGGGTGCATTTAATGATGGAGGTCTTCAATTCGGTGGGGAAGTGACCCAGTTTAATTGAGGCGTTGGCAAGGTCGGCGAAAAGTTCTAAGGCTTTCGGTGGCATTATTACCTCGTGACGGCAGCCCGTCTTCTCCTGGTGCATTACCATTTGGGAGTGTTATTTTTGGACTTGTTCAACTTCTATTATCGGCACTATTTCTGTATCCCGTGCCGCAGCCCATTGCTCCGTAACCGGGGATTTAGAGCCTGGCCTCCCCGGGGAGAAGGATTTTTCTAGGGTATTCGCCATGTATTCAGATTTGTCCTTTGGCGTAATTAGATCCTTATCGCTCGAGTGAATAAAATTGACGTCTGCAGGGAGGATGCGTCTCAATCTTTTGGCTGTATTCCAGAGTGATCCATCACCTACTTTTAATCCACTCAAGGTTCTTTCCCATCTCTCGATTCTAAGTTTTTTAATGCCTGTTTTAATTTCTGTGTTCAAGGAGCGTAATTTCCTTTTTAACCCTTCAGTGGGCGCGTGGGCCACAGGGGTGGCACATAGTGTTTCAATTGTGTGCCGTTTTTCATAGGATGGCATAATATACGCGTGATTTTCAGTAGCTAGACATTATGTCCTCAAAGTCCTCACGTGGTCGTTTGTTAAAAATTGTGGCAGGTTTAGCATTAAATAGCGCGCAGACGGAAGTCGGCATGACTGGGCCACGAGCCTAACTGTGTAACCTTTTTCTGTCAGCAACACTTGTAGTTGTGCAGCAAATTATGTCCGATATTTGTCTACGTTGACGAGCAAACAATGTTCGAGACGTTTATGTTGCTTTTTTGGGTATCTCAGCTAGAGTCTTTCTTTCTTGCCTGCTCCACAGAGTAGGGTGGTTCAAGCAACCAAGCTTAACCCTTCTCCCCGAGGTTAGTAACAAAGAGCCTCCCTCCTACGCTCATGGAGTGGGGATCCCCAGTGGTACCGTTTATCGAGGGTACAGTCACCCTTCTTCAAGGATCAATTTTCTCATAACTTGGCTGACGTAAAGGTATTTACATACAGTGTGTGTCGCTTGTGTCTGGAGCGTTTAGACGTGTGTGCGAATCGTTCTCTTTGCGGACTCGCGAAATAGTCAACGGAAGTGGAAGCGTTCCGTATTCTATTTATTTCTATACTGCTCTGGGAATAAGTACATATGTGCAACAGTTTTTCATGGTAAGCTTTCTTTTTATAGCACTGCTGTTTTGTATTTATTCGTCATGGTCTTAATATGCCCTTTTGCAAGGAAAATTATCGGTTTTCACTTGCATTTGTTGAATTTGTATAGAATACTTCAAATAAAATGTACCAAATGTTCCTAAATACTTCTATTTTCGTCCTTGAGCTCAATTATCTCTTGGAAGTGACTCTAAGTAATGTCTTCCACTAAAAGATTACGGCGAGACTATGTTCAGGATAATAATAAACAGAGATGGCTGGACTTGGAAATTGGTTACCACGAATACAAATATTATTTCAAGAAAGTCAAGATTCGTCTGTTTGAAAGATAGAAGGATGCACGTCCGTCCCTTGGTGTGGATGAGCAACTTCTGGCTTTTCGTGGGCATTGTAGCTTCAACCAGCTCCGAGTAAGCCAGCAAAATATGGCATGAAGGCGTTTACGTTAGTTGATGTAAAAATGCCTACACTTTTAGTCCCGAAATTCTCCTCCATACCTCGACCAGGCATGGATGGAGAGATGATACTCCCTCCATGCCTATACCGGGAGGCCGGAGGGAGATATACCCAGACCGGGCCGGTTGGAGGGAGGACATCCTCTATACCTGGTACTGGGGTGAGGCAGGGGAAGGCCAATCCTCAATACCTCTACCGAGGTGCTCTTGTCCCCTGTCTGCAAGTGGCAGACAGGCACAGTTGCACAATGGACCAAGAAAGGTCGAAGTGTCCGGGTTCCTGACGAAGGCCACTCCAACAACAATCTAATCTAATCTAAACTTAGGAAAGTGACTGCATACACGAAATTTGATTATAATTGAAAATTTCAACCGGAATCATAACTACACCGCATATATAACTACACCGCATTAATAGGCATTCACCGCGGACAATTTTTGGAAATAATTATCATTAATATGAACAATATTCCGGTGATCGAGTATGCTGAATAGCATAAATATGGAGCTATTTACGTGTTTTTAGCGACAAATAGTAAAACATTTTGAACAGCCGAGAGAATACAATGCAATACTACGAAATTCTAGTTGTGTAGAAGTTTCACTTATAGATCATGACCTTTATGACCTTAACTTCATCGACTTTTGCATTAGCTCTCTTAAGAACAAATTACGTCACTATTACATCCATAAATATATTCTGACGTAGGCTTCCACGGTGTTTCATCATGATTATATGTATATTCCTTATTACAAGTATCAAATTATCCCATTTCAGGCTAAAAATCCAAATTTATTATCCATTTTCTTCGGGTTTTCTCGAGCAAACCGACTGATTCTCTACCGCACCGACAGCTTTTGCGTGTCGGTTGGATCCACCGACTGGAGCTCGCCAGCGCACCGATCGGGTGCTTAGAGAATCGCACGGCTGCTCCCTCTGAGTCGGTGTGACGTCCCAACCGACGAAAAGCCTACTGTACCGATCGGTTTGGAGTTACAGAATAGTTTTGGAGTTGCCCTGGTCGGCTGCAGGCAATAAGCTAGATTGGCCCATTCGATAGGCCACTGCATTGACTTACACTGCATTGACTTCGTCTGCAGGAAATTGGTAAGCAGCTGACTACTTCTGGAGGCTTCATAATTCACCTCCGTAACTTCCACATTATTGTACGCGACCGATTTCCCCAGAAGTGTCACTGATTTTGATTAGGTTCTATACCGGCTGAGGTAAATTTCAAATGGAAGTGACAAAATATGATCAAGATTTTCACTTGTGCAGGACTCCGTCTACCAATAATATTTCTTCCTCCATCTCAGCATACGTCCTGCCCTTCTCATCCCGTCCATAAATCCTATTCTATTTCTTCCCCTACCCCGCTTGCCCAACACCCTTCCCTCTATCAGGATCGTAAGCGACCCTTCGTCCCTCATTACCCCTTCCAGCCACCCACCCTGCCTTCCCTAATCTCATCCAGAAGATTCCTCTCCTCACCCACCATTTCAAGCACTTCCTCATTTGTCTTCCTTTCCGTCCAACGCACCTTCTCCATCCTCCTCCACACCCACATCTCCAAAGCCTACTCAGCCTATTCTCGTGTTCATTTCCCTTAGTCCACGCTTCTGCACCATACTTCTGTTCAGCAACTGGGATGGGAAAAGCTTTCAGACCGTCGGCTAAAATTTAGACTCAATCCATTATGTAAGTTCCAAACCGGTCTAATATCTGAGGACGTTGATAATATTTTACGAAATCCGACATACTACGGTAGATCAGATGATGAGAATAAAATTAGGGAACTAGACTGCAGAACGGACAGATTTAAATGTAATTTTTCATACGAACAATAAGGGATCATAGCAGCTGCCAATGAGACTTTTATCTAGGTTTGTCGTTAAGTAGTGTAGCTCTTAGTAGTAGTAGTAGTTCTCCCTAATACTTGAATCCTTATCTGTTACCTAGTACTAACAGCACGCCGTGCATGTTTTCTACATAAGTCTTTAATCTCTGTCCATTTGTATAGTAGAAAAATACATATATATTAATGGTCCCTCTCCATTGTGATAATATCTGTAGTGTAGTGGTGCATGCTTGTGAGGCTTCGCCTCGTGACAAGCATTAGCGATTTATGCTAATGCATAATTAGTCGTAGTTACACTAACTTTAGGGTATATTTTAATGCATGTTGGTGAATACTCACCCCCTGCCACACACCCCCGAGGTGGCTTGCAGGGGTATATTTTGTAGATGTAGATACAACGCCACACTTTATATCAAGCTCATCACCGGCCTTTTCTTTATATCACTACCCAAGGTCTCCGCCATCAGCTCCCTTCTATTATTGATCGCCTCCTTCGCCAGCGCTACTCTCCTAATACTAATTTCTCATACTCAGCTGATATTATGAGTGTTGACTTCTTGAATTGGTTATGCCAAGTGAGCGCTTACATTAAACGTTGAATTTCGGTGACAAATTAATTAATCAGAAACAGGAAGCTATAAATCAACCTGCTCCTGTGGTAGAGAATTTTATGTATTTTTTATAATTTTCCGCAAAGGTTATTCTATGGTTAAAGTGATCCCATCATTATACGGAACCAGGTACATACTTAGGCTCTATGCACTGAATTAGCCCAGGAAACTTGGATTTAAAAAATTCACCGGTGGATTTAAGAACGTTTACTGCTTGAAACTTTGAAGTGTGCATCGGGAAAAATCCCGAAGCCCAATCAATACCCTGAGAGGTGAACTTGCAACAATAAACAATTAGATATTTATTAAATAATATATAATACCTTACGAGGTGCTGCCGCACGAATGCTGATGCTGGCATGAAAAAGTTCGTTTGCCGCACCGTCGCAGCGACGTAAAAACGGCCAAAGGAAAACGAAGCTTAATGTCATAAAATCAAAGACGCTTGTTATGCTGCGCAGTGAATGCTAAGGCCAACAACCGGATCATTGACACCAGAGGGTGACGTGAAAAATCATTTCACTTGACCGGATGATGTTTACAAGATGGTGCCGGAAATTTTATCAACATCTAACGTACTTTTGACCAAAACAAGAGGAGATTCCACCCATCACTTTCTAGCTGGAGGTAGCGAAGCTTTTGGAGCTCGTCTTGGCGTTCGAAATAATTTCACTCGATGTCATACGCACCTGGAGAACGGAACGCATGTTTTTACTTTTACGGTATAGTACCAGATATGTATCCGCTTATCGACGTAACTGTAGGGAATGACTGAATATCTAGGAATCGTAGTGATATTCTAAATCACGATGCTCTCACAGCTGATAATTTACATGCGACTTACACCGTGGTCACAAATATTAAGGGCGATAAAATATTCATGACAAAACTATATTCAAAGTATCAAAAAGTTAAAACCTGTCATTAAATTGGATGTTTTAAGTTTCATACGATTATTGAATGCCATTTGGTCCATTCTAATCAGATGATATGTAATCAGATAATAAGTAATAAGTGCCAATTAATATGAATGCATTCTGACACATTCTCCCAGCTCTTTTTCAGTAGTCACAGTTTTGGACTAATCAAATGTTTCTTTCATGTAAACAATAGTTCGGGTATGAAATTGATACAATATTTAAATTGATGAATACACAATGTAATGAAAAAGAGTGATGGGCATCTTCGATTCTAATGGAAAGTTTGAACTTGAAAAGTTGAGCCATTTTGTCATTTTCCTCATCACTTATATTAGTATATATCATGTCTTCAAGCCTGTAATTTATTTTCTAAGGAATGAATAAAAATATTATAAACTCACTCGATGTATTCTCATCGAATAAAAGGTTATATATTATAGTGGACCCGTCACACACCCCTCCCTTTCGGTTTGAACCTCAGTTTTCCCCACGGGATTTAACCACGGTGAATGAGTCGGAGTTCCGCCATACAAACAGATTGCTGTTCGGGTGTCACGGCTTGTGAAGACCGTGCAGTCGAAAAGCGGGTGTTGCCCTTCCCCTGTCAGACTTATGGTTTGCAAAAAGGGCACAGGTAGAGTTCCCCGGGTTCCGCGACCACCGCGTTACAATTCTAAGCAATGCGATCGAGGGAAGAAAGATTGGCGATTTAGGCAACACAATTATAATTACTAGCGTCTTTTCTGTAATAACATTTAATGACTTGGAAGCACTTTTCCCACACGGCGTCACCTTCAACACACAATTCACCTATCCCAAACGGCGTCACCTTCAATACGAAAAGAAATACCCTTTAGTGGCACACAGCGTCACCTTCAATACAAAATACACTTATTTGACACGGCGTCATGTCTCAGATAAACACAAAAATACCCTTTTTCCACACGGTGTCACCTTCAAATTCATAAAAAAATACCCTTTTTTCCAATGATTAAACTTTATCTAAAGTCCACTAAGTATGACGCATTGCTGGCGATCTTGAAATACAGGGGCTTGTGATCACGGAGACTAGTCCAGGGATTCCAAATGAATGAAGCCAACCACAAAAGCAGGCTAGCCGTGAGTCGGGGATCGTCGTTGTTCGAGAGGAAGGAGCAATGGGGTGGGGGAATAGCACGTGGCGACAGGAATTCTTACGAATTTTAGCCCAGGGGGGTTATTACAGAACTCGCACGACGTTAAATAAAGACGACGTTGAACACCGACTGTCCTGGCCTGAATATATCTACCCTAGCGATTACGGAACTCAAGGTAGAAGTGTTGAAGAGGGTCGTTATGCCCATAAAGACAGTGTTATGACAAATTCTTCGCTCAAGTCTGTGCAACTCTCTCGGAATATGTATTGACCAATGAAATGCTTGACGTTCCTGTGTGGAACAGTGGACCAAATGCATGAGCGAGCGAAAGTAAACAAGAAAAAAATGAGTATCGTTTAGCGACGATCCTCGCCAGGAAATAGGAATGTAAACAAACATTCTTGATTTTAATGATGAAGGTTGATTATGTTATTAAGTCATTATTTCCTGAAAGAAGTTTTGAATTATCTTTATTATTACGTAATCGCATCTTTAGTGAGTTACACTGATGGAAATAAAGAGTGAGAAAACCGTTCCGGGTGTATGCTTCGTGCAGTCGAAAAATAAAAGAGTATTCTTTCGACTAATGTGCAGAAAGAATTGAGCTGCACCCGGCCGGGCAGGGGGGGGGGCTACTTAAATAAACAAGCAAAAACGTTGGCAGAAAATCCGTCGAGTTGACGGAGATTTAATTGAACACAGAAAGGATTACAACCATAGGCGTGGTGGTGGTGCGAGATACAGGTAGACCGGTAGGTGGGAGAGGATAAAAAGGGGAATTAAACACAGAGGGCGCTCGACGGGCTGGCAACCAGGAAGTCGGCGGCAGCAGCTGGACACCATACGCCCGAATCAGAAGTTGGAAAGCCGTCCCGCATCGAAGCATCGAAGCTTGTGCTGAATTGCGCGACCCTTATATACCCCGGGCTGGTTCCAGGGAGCGAAGGGGGGGGGTAGTCTGGGGTCGGCAGACGTAGGGTCTAATGCCGGGCCGACCCACTTAGACCTCCGGCCCTGGCTACCCGAAGCACGGCCTCCAGTGCGAACAGGCGGCTTATGCATACCTTTTGATGGGGTTGCCACGGCTCAGAATGAGTTTACACAATGTGCATAGGGTTTGTTTTTAAAACGGTGCAAAGTGTGTGTGGGACTGGTGAATTTATGTGCATTTGCGTGATAATCGTGCGCGAAAACGTTCGAAGAGTGTCTAAAAATTATTAGACGTACTGTTTGCAAAAGTGTCTTTAGATTGTCACTGTACAGAAAATAGTGTAAAGAGCATATTAAGCGTTTAAGGAGTAAGCACTAACAGTTTTTATATTTCTAGAACGTGTAATTATCTGTCCGGAAAGTTTACATTTGAGGAATGTGGGTTTGAAAGTGACAGTGACACGTATTTTTTAAAAACTATAAACGTACATCTTTCAGGGGTGAAATGAGCGGCAGGGATAATTACACTATAGAATACGATGACATATCTGTATTTGCCTTTTCGTATAACCTTCTATTGCATGAAATACGAGCAGTATCAAACAAATCTATACTAACTACGCAGCAAACAGCTGAGCCAAAGATCAGCTGTTTGCTGCCCTTTCAGAAATGCTCCCGGTTGAACTTGTTCTTGGCTTTGAAACTCGGAAATATTTTGTTTGTTTTTAAAACGTTAAAAAGTGTGTATGAGACTGATTTATCAATGTGCATTTCTGTGAGAATCGTGCGCGAAAACGAACGAAGAGTGTCTTAAAGTTGCTGCCTTCAAAGGTGTCTTTTGATTGACACCGCACAGAAAATTGTGAAAAGAGCATTTCAAGCGTTTAGGAAGTATGCATAAACAGTTTTTATATTTCTTGAACGTGTAATTAACTCCCCAGAGAGTTTAAAATTGAGGAATGTGGGTTTGAAAAAGTGACAGTGACGCGTATTTGAAATGAGAAACTATAAACGCAAATCTTTCCGGGGTGACATGAGCGGCAGGGATAATTACACTCTCGAATACGATGACATATCTGCATTTGCCTCTTCGTATAACCTTCTATTGCATGAAATACGAGTAGTATCAATCAAATCTACAGTAACTTGTATGCCAAAGCTCGTCGCTGACGGCTAGCCGTATGCTGCACCGTCAGAAATGCTCCCGGACACAGCAATTCAATAGCTTTGAAACTCGGAAATATTTTTAAAACATTTAGCAAATCACCTAATTGTAAAATCATACTTTTTGTCATATTATTCTTCGCATAGCCTTTGATTATTAACGTTAATATACATCGTGAGTCCTCAGAATTGAACCGTCATCAGATGTACTCCCGAGTCTCGACATTGCATTTGAATTTGAAACTCGGAAATGTTTTAAAAACATTTCGCAACTCTTCTAAGCGTGAACGCTTGTTACTTTTAATGTTGTTCTTCACATAGGCTTTGATAATTATTATATATCTCGCGAGTTCGCAGAGTTAACTTTTGCGCAAATACGCCATCTTGGGTCTTTATCTTCATAAGGACCCCTCTTGAGCTGTCTTTATTCTGGGTCGTTATGATAAAGACTTTTCACTCCATAAAGACGGCCTTATGAGTTCCGTAATCGCTCAAGTTGGTATGCTCACTGGGGGTCGTTATGATAAAGACTTTCACCCCATAACGCCGTCCTTATGAGTTACGTAATAACCCCCCAGGTGAAGTCTCTTCTTTCGGAGATCCTGGAAGCTGATGCAGGGTGGCGGCGGCGATTACAATCACTACGTTTACCAATCGATCTGAAAGTTCAGCAGGGAGCTGACTCAGATCGCCTGGCTTATCAACACGGTCTGAAAATATCGATATTGAACTATCGATTTCAGTAGTTTGAATTATTTTGAGATTTCTTGCCTATTTCAGCCGCACACTTCTCTCCTTTCCCTTCTTGCAACAAGTCACGCCGTAAATGATATCGATTACATTTTGTTTACCATCGGCAACCAAAAGAAGAACGATGAGCGCCACGCTCCGGTCTCTTCGGATCGATCTGAGATCTCAGACCGGGCCCCGTTCAGACTACTATCGTACGTACGATCGTCCTGTCGATAGTAGCCGGAATTAGTAGTGTGAACGCAAGTCCGGACAGCGGTACACGTAGTTCCTAACACTGCCACTTTTACAGTGGTACGCGCTGGTATCACGACCGGAAATCGGCAACGATGAATGACGATAATCAAAAACGTCAATCATTATATTGAATTAGATGGTGGTACTTTGACGAATAAACAATGATAGGTGTCATTTGCTTGTAAAACCATGTCGAAAGTCTTAAAAACGCCACTGGAACGCGGGAATCCCTATTTTGTTCGCTTGCTCTTTACTTGTTCGTCGCGATTCCTGGTGAGGGCAGCACTGAGTTACGATAGTAGTGTGAATCCGTGCGAGTTGCTACGATGGTACGTACGATAGTAGTCTAAACGGGGCATTAGGGAAAGCTGGCTGACTCGGCTCGCTTGTCAGATCGATCTGGCCAGCGCGCTCCGTTTACCATACCGAGCTGAGCCAGTCAGATCGATCTGAGATCGATTGGTAAACGTAGTGAATGAGCGGCTCGCGATGACCCTCAGCACCTCGTAGCCCTTTGAAGAAACTCCGAACCTCGGAAAACGCTTCCCATGCGCCTTGGCTATTAGTGTTGCCGCGAGACGAGACGAGACTTGAGCCAGTCTCGTCTAAGTCTCGTTTTCTGAACTCGGGTATCGTCTCGAGTCTCGTCTCGTGAACCCCAGTCTCGTCTCGGTCTCGAGTCTCGGACGAGACTCTCGTCTCGTCTCGTTTCCCCCAAAATAAATTTAGCACCATAAAAAGCCGTTTCCTTTGCGTACTTAATCGCTGAATCAGTACCCTCGAAATAGGAAAGCCATTAATATAAATTTTTAATATATATTGATCTGGACACCAATTACATCAAACTGCTAGGAAAATCATTGATTTTATTGATACTCAATGAATAAACTAGTAACATAAAACAAAAAATTTCTAAAAAGGGAATGTAGACACAAATTTACTACAGAGAAATCCATAGAAGGTTTAAGAAAATAATCGCAAAAATAATGTGAGTGGTATAAGAGATAATTTTCGCTTTAATAAAGTAGTTTAAATAATTTTCAGATTTAAAAAAGTTTAATTTACATAAGTCTTTTATTTGACTGGCCAAATTGCACGTCACCCACGAGTTCACACAGAGTAAACTTCTTGCTGATTCGTGACCCAAGCGGTTTTTATGCTTCCTTATTGTCAAGGCTGCTCTTGAGAACAACCTTTCCGCTGGAATAGATGTAAAGGGAATACTGAGGAAGTCTCTCGCCATTTTTGATAGCACTGGAAAAGTTGCCTCATTTGCCTTCCACCATGTCAATATGTTTACATCACTAGGGGATCTCGGCAGTTAAAGATATTCTTCAAGTTCTTTCCCCCATTTTTCATGCTGGGAGGATAGAGTAGGAGCAAATATATGAAAATCATTATGTCTTACCAGAAAAAGGGTTAAATTTCTTTTTAAAAGTAAAAATAATTAAATGAAAGTTCTGAGACTAATTGAACTTCTCTCTTAGGTCAAAATAGTTAAGGTAAGTGAAATTAGTCGAAAAGGAGAAAATACCTGCCAGTACTGGGTCATGACTGCTTATAGAGAGAATATACATCTAGATGTATATTCTCTCAATATGACGATGAATAAATGCCGGTCAGTTGATTCAGTAATGGACTTTTTGATTAAATGGATTGTTAGTTAGCAAAATAAAGGCAAATGAAAGAAATTAAAGTCAAAGGAAAGCCAATTGTAGTTATACTTTTTTATTGTAACATCCTCAACACAATTTAACGACATTATGCTAAATATCCTCACTAACCTCGGAAGATGTATCATGCAGGAAGAGGTACATAGTTATTTCAATTATTATTCGTGTTTCTGCCGAGGTAATGTGCTCTACGCAATTCGAAATGGCGCCATCATTTTCTCCTAGCGTGCAAACTATAAGCAGGATTGCAAGTACCGCTGGGCGATACTTTACACATATGCGAGTATAATCCAAGATATTTTTGTCGTAGAAGTAAGCACTGAAAACTTTAGAAAACAGTCCAATTTTTGCTGGATAAATTTTCCAAGGTTATTATCGCAGGAAACAAGGAAAAGTAGTCAGCCATTAACACTCCCTTACTTGGCTCCAGAAGTCACGCTCATGCATTCAGAAATTGATTTTTTGGCAAAAATTCTTTTTTTATAGTTAGATAATTTATCGAAAAGTTATTATTGAATTATATTTCAAATTTAATACTTAAGAGAAACGTAATATTTACTTCGTCTTAACAGAAGGACATAGTTTTAGGGATAAAGCTATACCAAATACCTTTAAGGACATATATCTGTATTTCGAGACTTTCGAGAGTCTCGTGGAAGTGGTATCGTCTCGTCTCGTCAAAAAGTGGTCTCGTCTCGAGTCTCGTCTCGAGTCTCGTCTCGAATTCTACCCAACAGTCTCGTCTCGTTTTCGAGACGAGACGAGAAAGTCTCGAGTCTCGCGGCAACACTATTGGCTATCTCCACCTCGTTTCTCGACAGTCCCCTCCTCCTTCCGCCTCCGCCGCTAGTTCCTTGCCTCCGACTCCCTTTTCAGATGATGGCCGTCTTACTTGGCTCTGGCACAATGCTCACACTAGCAGCGTTCAACCAGCAATGTCTCTCCAGGCAATCCGTCCAAGAGTGTGTTCGAGAGTGTCCCGGGCAAGCGTTATATGCCCCTTTTCCTCCACCCAGAATGCCCCACTGTGTGTCGTCTACTTATTCGATGTTCTGTTCGAGACACTTATTCGATGGTCTTTTCAACCAGGATTTTTGAAACGTAGTTAAAGACACTCACTCAAACTATTACTCCTATTTTTCACTCATGTTCACAAATACACTTGTTTACAGTCACACATTCACACAACCCTAATCATTCACTCGTTTGCATTGTTTTTAAAAATATTACTTTACACAAATAAACCCTCTAAAAAACATTTACGAATAGTTTTCCCAAATCGCGAACTTCCACTTAATAAAAAAGTAGACAGACGAATGGACATGACGGAGCCTTCCGTGGGCCATCACAATATAAACTTAGAACACCATTTTCAACTTATAGTCGACGCATGGGCATATTATGACATCGGGATCCAACGCGTGAGTGCCTGTTCATCTAATTTCCTCTTCCGACTTGACACTCGAACGGAACAAATAAAGGCGTGCGCGTATCACATGACATCACACACACAGCGTTCGTTCGAGCGTGGTTGAGAGGCCCCGACAGAAGACGAAATCAAAGAAAGTGCGCGTGTTGAAGAGTCGTGCGAAGACAATGCTAAGGTTTTTCTTCGATTCCAAAGGAATTTTTCGCAAAAGGAGTTCGAAGGACAAACAGTTTAATTCTGAGTATTATCTCGCCATCGTTTGTGGGTGAGAGTTCGTCGAATTCGACCCGAATGCCGAGATGCAGGTCGCTCCTCCACGACAACGCCCACAAAGCGAAGATCTAACGCGAGTTTTTGGCCAGAAAAGCGATCACACTCCTGAATCATCCGGATTTGGCCCCAGCAGACTTCTGGTTGTTCCCCAAATTGAAGTTGTTAATGAAAAGACACCGTTATGAAGCCAAAAAGGACATCCAAGAAAATTGTACTACAGTGCTGAATGCAATTCCAAAAAAGGACTACAGCGACTGTTTCAAAGCACTTTTGAATCGATTTAATCTCTGTGTATTGATTCAGAGGTTGATATTGAGATTGAGAGCCATGTCGAATAAATACAGTGATTTTTTTTACACTATCCATGTCTTTCATTTTTCATAGGACTAGATTATTTTCGAGGACTAGAAAAAAAACCGCCATTTTATTGTTATTTGTTATTGTTTGCATAATGCACACAATTCGTCTTATAATTCAAACTTTTACATCAATAAATGAGACACAAATAGATATTATTCATATCACGGGAGCGTCATTCAGCTTTAGCTCACCTATGTTCGTCAGTTCAAACGCTTTTAACATCTGCTAGTTGACGAAAAGAGATGACGATTCAAAAATCCCACCTCTCTTGCGCTATCTCAACTTTTCCATTTTTCAGGGGTGGCATGAATGCAATATGCGTGGCGGTGGGTCCGCTCCCCGCCCCTGAATGCCGTGCGGAGCAGGGGTGGCTACGCGATACGATTATTGAGACACGCGGCATTCCCGTTTCAGACACGGTTGAGCAACTCGTTTTGGAAGTGGGGGCCGCTCCATTAATTATCTCCCGTCGCAATCGATTGTTCCCATCGGACTCGATCTAAACTCGATCATCCGACCCTGAAGCATCCCCTCCACAATATCTCGTTTTTCTAAGCTCTCTTGCGTAGGCTTGTGCGATGAGTCGATTAATCGAAGTCATCGACGATGATTTTAGTCATCGCGGTGCGATGACTGTAATCGATGACGATGAATGTCATCGACCATCGATGTCGATGAGTCGATGAGAATCATCGATGTCGATGAGTCGATGAGAATCATCGATGTCGATGAGTCGATGAGAACCATCGATAAGGAAGATCGATGGGACGATGAAAATTATAGGTTTTCTGTCGCCCGTCCGTCCCGTGCCGCCGCCGGTGACCGCTATGACGTTTCCTCCTTTGTCTCCCCCTCCCCGGCACCTTCCTTGTTCTATTGCGCAACGCTTACTTACTGAAAAAAGCCGGCGGCGTTGAGATCCAGCCCACGTGGGCCGCACAGGGATTGGAGTACGTCGACTCTAGCAGACGATATCTCGGGGAAGGTAGGTGAGGGGACGGAGTTTCTGCCCATGAGCACCTTGGCGCTCCACCACTTGGCCTCGATGTTGTCGTCTGCTACTAGAATGTCGCCGTTTTATAACATTGAGTGTCGAAACTGTGGTCCAGTCTAGACGTGTTGTAGCTTGTTTCCCAGTGTCAGTCTCCTTACGCTTCATTCAGTTGATCCCGGCTAGGAAAATCGCGGTCATGTTTTCCGCCAAATCCAAGGCGAAGGAGCACAGGCTGAAGCGCGGAAATCTTTAGACGGGCTATCTTTTAGAGGCGCCGCACCAGTGATGGTGTTGTTCGTGCTGCTGACACGAGAAATGCTACCTCTGCTGACGACCCCTTCCTGGCGGAGCTCCACAAGTACGAGGATGTTCCAGCTCTATCCAAATCTTTGGACGTCCTACATTGGTATAGGGACAGGAAGGATGTATATCCCCGCCTTCAGAAGTACGCGAAGAAATACCTCTGTATTCCTGCCACTTCAACAGCATCAGAGCGGTTCTTCAGCGATACAGGAAACGTTGTGTTGGACGCCCGACATCTACTCACCAACGGAAATGCGGAAATAAGAATTGTTTTATACCACAATAAAGAGTTGTTGCTAAAATTGTAACTTGGAGATTGTTTCTCTCTTTCATAAATAGCCTTGTTTTACTCAATTACGGTTGACCCAATTCAATCTTCACTTAATAGCCACACCAAACTGCCAACCGAGACATCTGCACAGTAGGGATGGCCTTAACTGTGACTTTATTGTCACCGCCTTAAATGTGACTGTTCCGTTACAATAATTGTGATTATAAAATGTAATTGCGATCACATTTTAGAATTGACACGGCATGGAAATGACAATCGCAATCGCATATTAGGGGGCTGGCCATGTCGGTCCGTCAGCATTCCAGTAGTTCAACTGAACAATAAAAGAGAGACTCTTCGATCAAGTGATAACAAAATACTGCTTATTATAAACTTTTGGAGATATATACCTATACGTATATATATTGCTGAGAAATGCAACCCTTCTCCTTAAATGGTAACTTGAAATGAAATTATATAATGATAAACATATTTCACATTAGTTTTCAAGAAATGCCTCAAACTGTATAAACAATTTAACATTTACATATAGAGGCTCTACTGGCAAAAATAAAAATTTTAAGTAGGTAATTACACAAAACTTTGGAATATAAATAAATGTTACTTTTGGTTTGAGGCTAGAAGATTTCCGTTTCTTACGTAATATCACAAAGTAATAAAGAATTAAACAAACAATTAAGGAAGAAAACATGCCAAACGCCAATGTCACTCTTTTTCCATGTATATGGAATTCGCATTTAAAAAGTGAATGGCGTTCACTTTATCATCACCCTATTTCTTCTTGAGGATGGCCGACAGTCTGTGGTTACACACACACTTTTGGCTGCCTTGAGTAATTGGCGTACGCAAAATTCGCATTCCTCATACATGGCAGGGATCATGGTGATTGAAATGCGATGCCTACCAGGAATTTCATAATTCGGCAACGCCACTTCCATTAATACTTTAAACCCAACATCTTCCACAATACTGAATGGCTGCAAATCAATTATGAATAATCCAAGTAGCTTCTGTTCAATGTACTGCTTTTTTTTGAAAGAGAGCAATTAGGAACCAAAAGAAGGAATTGTTAATTGGCGCTGAACTGTGGTCGAAGAAGACGGACGTGGGACGACGGCTGGAATTTGAAGGGAGCTATCATTACCATCATTACTTGTTGATGGAGTAGCTCTATCCATCGAAGATACACAATCTCCGACATCTTCTGCCGGTGGATCGTCTTCACAGGATAGTGTAACATTCTGCAATAAGCATATTGAAATTTAGCAATATCTACGTACTTCGACTCACGGAGAATAGGACAATTTAAATACAGTAGATATTAGGAAAAATAAATGGAAAGTATCTCAAATGAGATGCAAATTGTTTTAAATAGATGCATGATGGAAATCAATCAGAACATTTTAGTCAACTACCCCGTCAAATGATTTCAGAATTATTCCACATTTCAAATCAATGTTTATGGTAGATTATACGAGTCAAGTTACGTATTATTATACGAGTATGTCACGAACATGTAATTATGCTTCACGTACAGTTCCATATATCACTAATTTTTCTTCTTTTTTTCCATTCATTTGAACGCCTTATCTCCAATGTATGTATAAAGTATAAGCACCCCAGCTATTGCGCCTTGAGGACGATGGCAGGGCCACAGTGGGATGTTTGGAATTCATGTTTTTCGTCAAGTTTGTGGGAGACGATACAGAAGTAGCGATCACGTTCAATCACAGTTAATACGCAGTAGCAGTGGTAGCATTGTATTCGTTGGTTGCACTGGTGCAGTTGGTAGCAGCGGTAGCAGCCTGAGTTAAATCGGCTAAATTCACCGAATTCACAGTCACAGTGATTTCGATTATTTAGTCACAGGCTGTGATTGCTACTTTTCAGTATCGGTGATTCAATCACAGCGATATATCGCTCATCACTACTGCACAGTTCATCGAGAGTCATCGATCATCGTAATTCATCGATAATCGGCATTCATCGATCATCGACATTCATCGATCATCGACATTCATTGATCATCGAAATTCATCGATCATCGATATTCATCGATCATTGAAATTCATCGATTATCGAAATTCATCGATCATCGAAATTCATCGATCATCGAAATTCATCGATCATCGATGAATCGATGAATCGATGATCGATGACAGCCATCGTCATCGAAACATTTCGATGAAATTTTTTCATCGAAAATCGATGACCAAAATCGGTCATCGCACAAGCCTACTCTTGCGTTGATGCGGGACTCATTCAAGCCAAGAAGAGGAAGAACCCCAGCCTCGCTCTAAGTAGGTGGTGACTTAAATATCCCTGGAGGCCTTGGGTCCGAGTAACTTCAGCAGCTGTATTCGACAGTCCTTGCAACTTCGCGACGCACATATTTGAGACGAGACCAACATTTATTGTTATGGAAATGGTGGGGATATATATCATTCAAAACTTTTTTGCTGACTGTTTACCGACCACCTAAGGTTGGTCATATCTCAGATATTGAAAATGCATTTGATAATATGTAGTCACTTTTTTAAGAGTAGTATTGTGATTGCTGGAGAGTTGAACATCGACATGTTCTGTGACAATTATTACAGCTTATTTCAACATAACTTTATGTACCTATTCAAATGATTTATACCAGCTTCCTCTAAATTCCGAACACATCGAACCGAAAACAAGCATAATCTCCTTGAATTTTGCATTGTAGTATCACAAGAAAAAAATTACCTCATTTGATCAGTCGCCTGTTTCTTTTCTCTCGGCTCTCAGTAAGATGTTTTTGATGCAGGGGCGGATTCAGGATTTTTCTTTGGGGGGGGGACTGATGGGCAAACGGTCTTCTCATATTTGGGATTAAAAAACAACATACAACAATTAATGTACGAAATATACTTTTTATTTTAATATAGAGATTACTAATATGAAAATATTAATTATTTACTTATATAATAACGGCATTTTTCTATTATTTCTCCTGCTGAAGATGTCCAGTACTTCATTAACGTTCATTTGTGACACAATGTCTTCCTTCCTACTTGGGCGATATTTTTTTCGAGCGCTGCGACTAGCGAATGACCAATGACCGGCAAATCTGTCTTCTTGACTTGTGCTTCGGTCTAAAATGAATGAGGCTCCGTAATACACAAAACAACGCAAACGTAATTATAACGGGACCGTATTAAAAATCTTGTCCATTATTTAAGCGTCTGGGGGGGGGGGGGGGCACGTGCCACCGTGCCCCCCCCCCCTAAATCCGCCAATGTTTTGATTCACAGATTCAATGTACCTAACACATTTCCACCTTAAATTGTTTTTAGTTGTAAAAAGAATTAAATTCAGTTTTGGCGACCGTTCAATCAATGGATTACTTAGGAATTAAAGGAGCAAATTAAAGAAAGAAGAAAACATAGAGAGGTAACTCGGACAAAGAGAGACAAAATCACTTGTGAGACAACGTAAGCTTGTTAAACGTCTGGTGACGAATGACAAACAGCAATGCTACTTTCTCAATACTCACTTATTCTATCGACCTCTGTGGAGAGAGCTAAGAAACCTTGGATTAGTCCAATAGACCGATAAAACCCTTTGCATACGGATTTACCCTCGATCGTGACCGTATATACGACCGTGCCCTCGACGAATTGAACAAAAGCGCATCGCTTCCTGTGGCTTTCCAATTCCGTCTCATATGTACATACATACTGTCCGTTGCAAAATTCTGTCACCCGAGTTTGAAGACTAATATCTCACAGATGGCTCAATCGATTTTAAAATGAAGTACATCACATTAAAGCTTGTTTATTTCTGCGTTTACTGATGGTGCACAAAACTATTTACCGTTTATATTTATTTCAGTGTGTGCTTAAAAACAGAATTTTAGCGCATTTTTCCGGGTACCGGACGGATGCATCGCATTTACGGCTTCGTAATAACAACACGGATCAAGATATCGAAATTTCCTTTTCAATTTTCGTAGCAAAGATCTTTCTTAACAATTATACGAAGTTTCATATTATTTAATGCATTATTATTTTAGTTATAGGTGCAAATGCACGGATCCGTTATTTTCCGTTCCGCGCATCCCTGAAAACCGCCGTTTGGACCTTATTCAAGCTCTCGAGTTCATCATCATGAATCTACTTATAAAATATTGAAGGAATTCGTTGGTTAATCAATATCGATTAACATTTATTTTCGAAAAAGAACGTGTTGAACAGCCAGGAGCTTGCACGGTAGAGAAAGGGAGAGGCGCGCGCTGTTGCCCAGTCAGAGGGGTGTCCGTAAGGCGCGAGAGGGAGAACAAAAAAACCCTTCTTAAAAAAAAAAAATCCTAAACGAAATAACCTTTCTGTCCTTGAATCCTTAAAATAAAAAAAATAAAAAAAATAAAAAATCCTAAACGAAATAACCTTTCTCTCCTTGAATCCCTAAAAAAAATCCTAAACGAAATAACCTTTCCCTCCTTTGAACAACCTTATCTGCTTATTAAAAAAAAAAAGTCCAGCCAGCATTTTCATCTTTCATGAATTATCCAACCTCAGCCAGCAAGAGCGATAAGCTCGGGATGGTGTTACAGAGTTCTACACAAGCTTCGATGTCCACTACAAGTCCAGTCCGAGGGAGTCCATTACCTGCGGGGGAAAACCAGTCGTCTTATCTCTGTGCATGAGTCATTTGGACTCGGTAAATGGTGGCAGAAAGGGTCATTTTTAAGAATGGTCATCAGTGTCATTTTAGATCTGTGTGGAAACATACCGTCGATGTGCCTCCTCGTGCCAATTTTTCGGAGACGGAGTTAAGAATGGTTTTAAGCGCTATTGGTTTCTTTCGTCGAGAATCCGAGAAATGTGGTGACAAAAGATATCCCACATATCATCTACATCTACAAAATACCCTGCAAGCCACCTCAGGGGTGTATGGCAGGGGGTGAGTAATCACCAACATGCAATACACTATACCCTAAAGTTAGTGTAACTACGACTAATTATGCATTAGTATAAATCGCTAATGCTTGTCATGAGGCGAAGCCTCACAAGCATGCAACACTACACTACCGATATCATCAAAATGGAGAGTGACCTCAATATACATGCATTCTACAACTACACAGATGGACAGGTACTCAAGAACCATGTATAAAACATGCTAGGCGTGCTGTTAGTATGTACTAGGTAACAGATAAGGATTCAAGTATTAGGAGTACTACATCTACATCTACATATTACCCTGCGAGCCACCTCTAGGGTGTTTGGCAGGGGGTGACAAGTCACCAAAATGCAGCATGCAAGCGGACCGCCACATGCACACCGCACGGTCATGAATATTAAGGATACTAACCAATTCCATCATTAACTAAAAACCATCATGCAGCACTCTTAGAACAACTCGGATGGGAATCACTGTCAGACCGTAGATTGAAAACAAGACTAAATCTATTATGTAAATTCAAGAGTAGTTTATTTTCCGACGAAGTTGATCATATTTTACGACCGCCAACGTACTATGGTAGATTAGATCATAAAAATAAAATAAGAGAGATAGACTGTAGAACAGATAGATTCAAAATGTCGTTTTTTCCGCGAGCGATAAGAGACTATAACGGCTGTGTAAGGACTTAGAAATAGATTAGTTGACTGGTAGTGTAGCTTACTAACTTATGTATTTCTTAAAGCATGTTTGCGGTGTTTTATGGTGATTCTAACAGCATGTTTTGCATGTTCTAGCTTCATAGGCAGATTGCCCTCTTAAGTAGCATGTAGAAAATTATGTGTCATCGTACATGTGTGGCGTGCATGTGGGGATTCTCTTGCATGCTGTATGATGGTTTTTAGTTAATGATGGAATTGGTTAGTATCCTTAATATTCATGACCGTGCGGTGTGCATGTGGCGGTCCGCTTGCATGCTGCATTTTGGTGACTTGTCACCCCCTGCCAAACACCCTAGAGGTGGCTCGCAGGGTAATATGTAGATGTAGATGTAGATGCAGCATGCAAGAGAATCCCCACATGCACGACACACATGTACGATGACACATAATATTCTACATTGTAATTAAGAGGGCAATCTGCCTATGAAGCTAGGACATGCAAAACATGCTGTTACAAACACCATAAAACTCCGTAAACATGCTATAAGAAATACATAAGTTAGTAAGCTACACTACCAGTCAACTTATCTATTTCTAAGTCATTACACAGCCGTTATAGTCTCTTATCGCTCGCGGAAAAAACGACATTTTAAATCTATCTGTTTTACAGTCTATCTCTCTTATTTTATTTTTATGATCTAATCTACCATAGTACGTTGGCGGTCGTAAAATATGATCAACTTCGTCGGAAAATAAACTACTCTTGAATTTACATAATAGATTTAGTATTGTTTTCAATCTACGGTCTGACAGTGATTCCCATCCGAGTTGTTCTAAGAGGTCAGTAACACTAACAAGATTATCGTAACGGCTTTTCACGTACCTGGCTGCTCTTCTCTGTACACGTTCTAACTCTGTTTTTAAGCCTGTTTCATGAGGATCCCAAACACTGGAAGCATATTCTAAATGGGGTCTAACGAGGGAGAAGTAGCTTATTTCTCTCACTTTGTCGTCGCACTTTCCTAGAATTCTTTTAACAAATCCCAATTTACGATTAGCTTGACCTGTTATTTCCCGAATATGTTTATTCCACGATAGATCATTATTGAGCCTAACTCCGAGATATTTTACGGATTCTACCGTCTCTAATTGGGTATCCTGAATGAAATAGCTCTGTTGTGGGGAGTTATTTTTCCTCCAGAATTTCATTACTACGCATTTTTTCAAATTTAACTCTAGCTGCCACGCATCGCACTATGCTTGGATTGCAGTAAGGTCGTTCGTTAGTTTATCCTTATCTTCACTGCTACGGATTTCTCTGTATACTACAGCGTCGTCTGCAAATAATCGAAGTTTACTGTCTATTATTTCACCAATATCGTTGATATAGAGTAGGAAGAGGAGTGGGCCTATGACACTATCCTGAGGGACGCCAGAAGTGACTCTAACTTCGTTGGAGGCTATGCCGTCTAATACTACTCTTTGCACGCGATCGCTCAAAAGTTCTCTGATCCAGGAAATTACATCATCGTCTAGGCCGTATGATTTTAGTTTTACTAATAACTTTCCGTGGGGCACTTTATCAAATGCTTTTTTGAAATCAAGAAAAATCGCGTCCACTGGAATGTTGTCCTCTCCGGAGACTAATATATCGTGGGCAAACAGCGCTAACTGAGTTTCGCATGATCTACCTTTCCTGAATCCGTGTTGAGTTCTCATTAACAAGTTATGCGTGTTTAGGTGTTTCAATACTGAGCTGACAACAATGTGTTCAAGGATTTTGCATGAAATGGACGTTAAAGATATCGGTCTGTAATTACATGGCTGTTCCTTGTCTCCACTTTTGAATATGGGCGTTACATTGGCAATTTTCCAGTCATTTGGTACTCCGTGTTGCTTTATGGATTTTGTGAATATTAGCTTGCAAGTAGGGGGCAATTTCTGACGCTAGTTCTTTATACACGCGAGAAGGGATTTCGTCTGGACCATGTGACTTATTTGGACTGAGCAATTTCAATAAAATTTCTATTCCGTGAGCACTAATATCAAGGGGAGGCATCTTTCGTATGCAGTGATTATCAACCGCCACGGATGAATTCTCAGATGACTCGGTGAACACGCTCTTAAAGTAGGAATTTAATAAATTGGCTTTATCGGAACTGTTTGCTAACACATCTCCATTATCGTTTCTTAGCGAACAAACGGTAGATCTTTTACCTTGAACTTCCCTAACATAAGACCAAAATGCTTTTGGGTCATCCCGTAACTGCTCTACAAGTGTTTTCCTTTTAAAATTCGTGAATGCTTTCCTGAACGCTTCCTTTGTAGCGGCTTTAGACAAATTATATTTATTAATTATTAACTCTCGATCACTAGGAGATACATCATGAATGATTTTTTTCATCTAAGCATGGCACGCTCTCTGTCGCCTTAACGATTTTCTGACTTCCGCGTCATACCATCTCGGTTCGCTACCGAGTTCCCAGTTGCTGCAAAAGGTCAGTAACACTAACGAGATTATCATAACGGCCTTTAACATATCTTGCCGATCTTCGCTGCACGCGTTCTAACTCAGTTTCCAAGCCTATCTCATAAGGATCCCAAATACTGGCGGCATATTCTAAGTGGGGTCTAACGAGGGAGAAGTAGCTGATTTCCCTAACTTTATCGTCGCACTTGCCAAGTACTCTTTTAACAAATCCCAATTTACGATTAGCTTGACCGGTAATTTCTCGAATATGTTTACTCCACGATAGATCATTAGTCAGTTTAACTCCGAGGTACTTAACCGATTCTACGGTCTCTAATTGTATGTTGTTTATGCAATAGCTGTTACAGGGAGCGTTTTTCCGTTTCCAAAAATTCACAACAACGCATTTTTTCAGGTTTAATTCTAGCTGCCACGCATCGCACCACTCTTGTATTGCCTTGAGGTCCTTAGTTAGCGCTTCTTTATCGTTTAGGCTACGAATTTCTCTATACACCACTGCGTCGTCAGCAAATAATCTAAGCTTACTGTCAACTTTGTCACCGATGTCGTTTATGTACAAAAGGAACAGAAGCGGGCCTATTACACTTCCCTGTGGGACACCCGATGTGACTTTTACTTCATTAGAGATAGCGCCATCTAATACAACCCTTTGCACGCAATTACTTAAGAATTCTCTAATCCAGGAAATTACGTCGTCGTCTAAACCGTAGGACTTTAATTTCATGAGTAGCTTACTGTGGGAAACTTTATCAAATGCCTTTTTAAAGTCAAGAAAAATTGCATCAACTGGAGCGTTATGTTCACCCGAGACTAAAATATCGTGAGAAAAAAGTGCTAATTGAGTTTCGCAAGATCTTCCCTTTCTGAATCCGTGTTATGTTTTTGTTAACAAGTTTTCTATATCGATGTGTCTTATAACTGAACTAACAATTATATGTTCAAGGACTTTGCAAGAGATAGATGTGAGAGATATCGGTCTGTAGTTCCATGGCTGTTCCTATCACCGCTTTTGAATATGGGAGTGACATTTGCAAATTTCCAGTCCATGGGTACTTTGTGTTCGTTGATGGATTTACTAAATATATTCTGCAAGTAGGGTGCTATTTCACAAGCTAATTCTCTATACACGCGGGCAGGAATTTCTTCAGGACCTGGGGATTTATTTGGACTTAAAGATTTTAGCAAGTTTTCTATTCCTTGAGTGCAAATATCGATAGGCGGCATCTTTTGATGGAAGTGATCATTTAACTTTACAAGCAGCTCGGACAAGGCCATCTTATTAAATTCCTACTTTCAAAGTGTGTTCACCAAGTCATCGCAAATTACATCCGTAAAGTTAAATGATCACTTCCAGCAAAAGATACCGCCTATCGATATTTGCACTCAAGGAATAGAAAACTTGCTAAAATCTTTAAGTCCAAATAAATCCCCAGGTTCCGAAGAAATTCTTGCCCGCGTGTATAGAGAATTAGCTTGTGAAATAGCACCCTACTTGCAGAATATATTTAGTAAATCCATCAACGAACACAAAGTACCCATGGACTGGAAATTTGCAAATTTCACTCCCATATTCAAAAGCGGTGATAGGAACAGCCATCGAACAACAGACCGATATCTCTCACATCTATCTCTTGCAAAGTCCTTGAACATATAATTGTTAGTTCAGTTATGAGACACCTCGATTTAGAAAACTTGTTAACAAAAACACAACACGGATTCAGAAAGGGAAGATCTTGCGAAACTCAATTAGCACTTTTTGCTCACGATATTTTATCCTCGGGTGAACATAACGCTCCAGTTGATGCAATTTTTCTTGACTTTAAAAAGGCATTTCATAAAGTTTCCCACAGTAAGCTACTCATGAAATTAAAATCCTACGGTTTAGACGACGACGTAATTTCCTGGATAAGAGAATTCTTAAGTAATCGCGTGCAAAGGGTTGTATTAGACGGCGCTATCTCTAATGAAGTAAAAGTCACATCGGGTGTCCCACAGGGAAGTGTAATAGGCCTGCTTCTGTTCCTTTTGTACATAAACGACATCGGTGACAAAGTTGACAGTAAGCTTAGATTATTTGCTGACGACGCAGTGGTGTATAGAGAAATTCGTAGCCTAAACGATAAAGAAGCGCTAACTAAGGACCTCGAGGCAATACAAGAGTGGTGCGATGCGTGGCAGCTAGAATTAAACCTGAAAAAATGCGTTGTTGTGAATTTTTGGAAACGGAAAAACGCTCCCTGTAACAGCTATTGCATAAACAACATAAAACTAGACACCGTAGAATCGGTTAAGTACCTCGGAGTTAAACTGACTAATGATCTATCGTGGAGTAAACATATTCGAGAAATTACCGGTCAAGCTAATCGTAAATTGGGATTTGTTAAAAGAGTACTTGGCAAGTGCGACGATAAAGTTAGGGAAATCAGCTACTTCTCCCTCGTTAGACCCCACTTAGAATATGCAGCCAGTATTTGGGATCCTTATGAGATAGGCTTGGAAACTGAGTTAGAACGCGTGCAGCGAAGATCGGCAAGATATGTTAAAGGCCGTTATGATAATCTCGTTAGTGTTACTGACCTTTTGCAGTAACTGGGATGGGAAAAGCTTTCAGACCGTCGATTAAAATTTAGACTAAATCTATTATGTAAGTTCCAAACCGGTCTATTCTCTGACGTCGTTGACAATATTTTACGAAATCCGACATACTACGGTAGATCAGATCATGAGAGTAAAATTAGGGAACTAGACTGCAGAACGGATAGATTTAAGATGTCATTTTTCCCACGAACGATAAGGGACCATAATAGCTGCCATGAAACTTTTATCTAGGTTTATCGTTAGGTAGTGTAACTCTTAGTAGTAGTACTCCTAATACTTGAATCCTTATCTGTTACCTAGCACATACTAACAGCACGCCTAGCATGTTTTCTACATGAGTCTTGAATCCCTGTCCATCTGTGTAGTTGTAGAATGAATGTATATTGAGGTCACTCTCCATTTTGATGACATCTGTAGTGTAGTGGTGCATGCTTGTGAGGCTTCGCCTCGTGACAAGCATTAGCGATTTATGCTAATGCATAATTAGTCGTAGTTACACTAACTTTAGGGTATAGTGTAATGCATGTTGGTGATTACTCACCCCCTGCCACACACCCCTGAGGTGGCTTGCAGGGTATTTTGTAGATGTAAATGTAGATACGTATGACCAAAATGCCTTTGGGTTGTTCTGTAATTGTTCTCCTAATGTTTTTATTTTAAAATCCATGAATGCATTCCGAAAGGCTTCCTTTGTAGTGGCTTTAGACAATTTGTATTTTTCAAATATTAAATTTTGATCACTAGTGGACAAATCTCTACGGAGTTTTTTCATCTTGGCGTGGCATACTCTCTGACGTCTTAACGATTTTCTCACTTCTGCATTGTACCATCTTGGTTCGCTGCCCTCTTTTTTTACTTTACTTGGAATGTATTTTCTGATCCCTGAATGTACGATCGAAAGAAAAGTTTTCCACCTACCCTCAGTGTCTAACTTTAAGCTTGATTCCTGGAATTCGGGAAGAGAATTTTTTAGATGACTCTTAAACGCATTGAAATCGGCTTTTTTAAAAATGTAGAATTTTCTTCTTTGTTTAAAACTTTTAATGATACTCAAGGAGAACTTTGCGGTAACTACTCTATGGTCACTAATGCCCTCAACAGTGTTTACCTTAATTACTTGTTGCGGTATATTTGTTGCCAATAAATCAAGAATGTTGTCCCCTCTGTTAGGCGTCGTAGCTATCTGATGTAGGGTATTTGATGAGAACGTGTGCAGCAGGGACTCGCATATATCTTAGTCTCTTCCTCCTGATATGTAACTGTAGGTCCTCCAATCTATAGAGGGCGTATTGAAATCTCCACTTATGATTAAATTTCTTTCGGTGTTCCTGGATGTGATGTTCTTTATTTGTGCTTCGAGTTCTAAAATTGAGGTGACGTCGGTGTTAGGTGGCCTGTAGTATGCGCACACGAATATTGTTTTTGATTTAGGGCATCTAATAGAGCACCATACAGATTCTATGCTGGTATCTGGGACGGTTTCCGCTCGGCTGACTATGGTTTTCTTTACAGCTATAAATACTCCGCCTCCAGTTCGGTTGGACCTATTTTTTCTGTATACTTTGAATGATTTAGGAAAAATTTCACTATCAGAAATATCGTCCGTCAGCCAACTTTCTGTGCCAATAATGACGTTACACTCCGTACTATGAATAAGATGGTGAAATTCTGGAATCTTATTTTTTAAACTACGGCAGTTAACTACTGCAACGACTAATGCTTCATGATTATTGTTTATGCGATTCGGGGTAATTTCAAGTTTGCTGTCTTCAATTAAGCCATTCTTGGACCCTATACTCGGAGTATTCTTAGCTAAATTACTAACTGACAACACATAATTATTGACCCCACTAATTGACCTGCCCTGTAGCCTACCGTCTATGTTAAGCTCGACGAGTGTGCTCAAGTATCCTGCGCGCTACCTCCTGCGATGCCTCGTATGTATAGTGGACACCCGAGCGATTTATAGGCACCCGACACGAATCCAGCACCGGCCTGAGGTCCAAGAACTCCGCTCCATCGCTCCCACAGACTTCACTGAGTCTCTGGTTTATGCCTTCCGCTCGGCTCCAAACCATCGAACCCCGATCCGTCCTAGGTACCAAGCTGCATATGGTAAGCCTCAAGTTGTTACCAGATTCTCCGCGAATACGGCGGAACTCGGAGCATAGGTCTCTCACAGAGCCTAAAATCTCCTCGGATCCCATAAACACGGCATCATTGGTCCCAACATGGGCAACCACATGCAACTTGGAGCAGTTCGCGCCCCTGACCGCCGACTTCATCGCCTTCGTCACCTGTGGCACCTTTCCTCCCGGTATACACAAGGAGGTGACCCGTGGTTCTCCTCCATCCCGTCGGGCCTTTCCACGCATCGGGGACACTATACGCCGGACATTGGAGCTACCTATCACTAAAATTCCCTCCCTTCCCTCTCCACTCCCACTCGGCGACCCACCTCCCAGTTCTAGCTCCGATGGCTCAGCCTCCGCCAGCACATCGAACCTATTGCTGACGGGGATTGACTCAGCCTCCGCCCCTGCCAATCCTCGTTTTCGGAGGGTGACCCCGTGGCTACGCCTCGAGACCACTTTCCATGTCCCCGAAGCAACGGAGGGAGACGACACCGGAGGCACGGAAGTCCGAGAAAGGTCCTCCACTCTCCATCCCGCGACAGAGCCTGGGCTTCCCCTGGCCTTGACGCGTTTGGAGCGCTTAGGGCCCTCCTCATTCCGCCGCGACCTTCCACCAACCGCTCCACCAGAGCACGGAGCTCGTCCACCGTCTTCTCAAGCCCAGCGATCCGGGCCACTAAGGACTCGCAATCGGGTGAGCCCCTGAAGAGGTTAAGAGCAGTCCTAATGGGAGTCATTCTATTCTCAAAAACCCTTTCACGAGTGCAGAAGGCTTTACGACTTTATTCCCTTAAGGGGATGGGCTAATGGGCTGACAGCGGGTGGTAACTGACTTCACTCCTAGAGTGTTGTTGTTGGGGGGGGGGGGGAGTTGGAGGACAGATGACGCAAGTGAGCTGTGGAGGGGTTCTATGCACAGGTGTAAGGGGTGAACAATAGAAGCCTGTTTATACTTTGCGTGTGGGGCGGACTAGAGTTTAAAAAGTTTTTAAATTCACAAGGCTCTACTAACGCCAGTTTCTACACGAGTGATTAGTAGTCAGATGGTAGACCTAAGACTGTGTTGAAAAAATAATAAGTTACGAGAGAGTAAACTTGGAGACTTAGTAACTTGGAGAGAAGAAACTACCCTTTCTTCGAACGAGGTACGATTCAACCTAAATAAAATATATTGAAGTAGATTAACGCTAGAAAATCTATCGATATTTCAACAGTCTATATATGTTAGATTTTACTAGATATTAGCGGTCTAATCTAAATGTATATAATTAATTTAATCTATATAAAAATCAAAAGGTGAAAATGGAGTGTAAACTATCTACATATGACAAAAAATAACTATATTAAAATATTAAATAGCGATAAACAGTACTTAGAACTAAAAATGCACTAAGATTATAACAATGGAATATTTAATAAAATATATATAACTAGTCTGCCACTAAGAATTAGGCTAACTTGAATTAATTAGAGGTTCTTTTAATACCGGAACACCAGGTTTGTAGACTAACGATATGTAAAAAAATACCAACAATAAAGTACAACAAAGAACCAAAAAAGAACAATAAAAACCACTAAATATAGGATAAATGAAGCGTGAAAATAATGATATATTAAATAGATGTAAATAATATAGCAATGGGATATTAGCGTAGAATAAGGAATCTACTTATCACTTCCTGCAGGCACCTTCGGCTGACGAACACGAGGCAAGGACCGGGATAGCACGGCCGTGAAAGGACACTCACTCACTCAAACACCACTCACTCTTTAACTACTAACACTAGTGAAGACACCACTAATAATATATAATGAAAGACTAACTTGTAAATGTCTGCTACTAATACTAGTGAAGACACTACTAATAATATATACTAAACGACTAACTTGTAAATATCTAGTTAGAAGGTATAGAAGACTATATCGTTATGCTTCTGAGTGCCTTGCCATAACTCTTCTACATCTACATATTACCCCCCTGGTAAAAATCGAACGCTTGCTCTAGAGTAGAGGCAGCGTCAACGGGGAGTTCTATACTCTTGGAGGAGCTTCCTTTACTCCCCGATAACTCTCCGAGATTTTTAACTCCAAACACGTCCCCCGAACTCTTCCGCAAGAGCGAACAGAGAGTGCCTCATGGCTTCTTTGACGCTTCGTTTTTCGTCTCCCCGTCAACACTTCTAAAACGCTTCCGGGGAAGGAAACGAAGAGTTGTCTGATGATTTTGTTTACTCTTCAATTTCACTGCTACTACAACGAAAAAGTTGTAATTTTTGCTCTAAGAATTGGCTTGTGTAAATAAAAGCTGGTTGTTCAAACGTCCCAATAATATGAAATACTTTTAGTTAATATCATGATGTACCTTCGTTGACGGACAACTTAAACTTAAATAACATACCTACGGTAACGATCGCTTCGTAATATTAGATAGGAATTGAATATTAACATACGGTGTAACTAATTACTTGGTAGCTAGCCAGTTCGTACATTTCCCCTCGGAAATGCTTTATTATGTCTACATCGTATTTAAAAACATGTGCATTATGTACCAACTGCGTATACTTCATGTATTCAAATGAAGAATGGCATGGACGTTTGCTTACTTGCAATTATGCATAGAAAATAAAAAAAATTAGATACCATAGCTATGTATTTAGTACTTAACATGTTAATCATCTAACATAATCAAGGCAGTCGTACACGAGACATAGTCGCGGTAATCAATTTGAATTAATGGCATACGTATGCACAAGTATAGAGTGGTGATGACATAATGACATATATTGTTCATCTTCCACTCATTTATACTCTTCACATCTCTCCAGATGTGGAATAAAATGGTTGGAGGATGAGCAAGGTCATGAGGAATAACAATCATGAAAAGTAAAATGTAGAAAACATCGACATTAACAAGGAAAATGCTACTATAAGAAACATAGACGAACTATTCCTCAACATTGTCCCCAGTTATTCATAGGAAATTATATTAACTGGTCATTGAAAAGCGAAAACTCGTGAAATCCAAGCATCTAAAAACCTTTAAAAGAACAAGTCACGGTATGTAATAAGTATTAGATCCTGTGAAACGCGGTAAACATATGCAGCGGTGATAGCCCGGTGGTTAAGGTAATGGACTATGTGTGGAAAGGATAAGAGATCGATGCCAATATATGGTACATTTTTTTTGCTGTTTTCCTAAGTTTTTATTGTTTTAATTTTTATATATCGTGTCCTTTACATCGTTACTTATATGAAAACTATTTTTAGGTAATTTTTAGAATGTAAATAGAGGCGGTAGTAGACTTGTACCCCGTCTACGCTCCGTCAACACTCCAAGACGACGCTTCGTTTACTCTCCGGTATCCACTTTACGCTCCCCAGACTCTCCGTTCACCCTCCCTTGCGGCTTGGTCAGCTCTTCCTTCACTCTCCGATAGGAGCTTCATTGACGCCCCCTTCACGCTATATTTTCGCCAGGGCCTGCGAGCCACCTCTAGGGTGTTTGGCAGGGGGTGACAAGTCACCAAAATGCAGCATGCAAGCGGACCGCCACATGCACACCGCACGGTCATGAATATTAAGGATACTAACCAATTCCATCAATAACTAAAAACCATCATGCAGCAGCATCACTCTTGACGCTGTGAAGAAAATAGCGTTAGGAATCGGGAAAACATCTCCGACGATGCAACGGGAAGCACACCGTCGCCGAAGAGACGGCAACTTCATCGAAGAGGCCGCAAGAAAATTGAGGTTGATCACTTCACTGTTGGAGTAATTCGAAGGACTATACACGATTTTTTCCTGAGAAAAGTATTTCCTACAGTGGAGAAGGTGCACATGAAGCTGCAAGAGTCCCTGGACGACTTCCCAGAAATGTCTTCTGCGACTTTAAGAAGAATGATTTTGAGCATGGGTTTTCGATTCAGGAAACTACGCCGAAAGCCCGTGTTGATGGAATCAGTGAGAATTGCTGGAATGCGGCACGAGTTCTTGAGAAAAATTCGCCAAATTCGAGCAAAAGGATACAAGATATTCTACACAGACGAGACCTGGTGCGGACAAAATCATTCCATGAATTATGCCAGGCAGGAGAATATGGTGCATTTTTTATCGTCTGCTACAGTATGTTATTTCAAGCGAAGTAGTTTACCCCGCCGGTAAATACTTGCAGTAGGTAATTCCTCGCGCGCCAAACGGACAACCCTCTGACTGGGCAACAGCGCGCGCCTCTCCCTTTCTCTTCCGTGCAGGCTCCTAGCAGTTCAACGCGCTCTTTTTCCAAAATAAATGTTAATCGATATTGATTAACCAACGAATTCCTTCAATATTTTATGAGTAGATTCATGATGATGAACTCGAGAGCTTGAATAAGGTCCAAACGGCGGTTTTCAGGGATGCGCGGAACGGAAAATAACGGATCCGTGCATTTGCACCTATAACTAAAATAATAATGCATTAAATAATATGAAACTTCGTATAATTGTTAAGAAAGATCTTTGCTACGAAAATTGAAAAGGAAATTTCGATATCTTGATCCGTGTTGTTATTACGAAGCCGTAAATGCGATGCATCCGTCCGGTACCCGGAAAAATGCGCTAAAATTCTGTTTTTAAGCACACACTGAAATAAATATAAACGGTAAATAGTTTTGTGCACCATCAGTAAACGCAGAAATAAACAAGCTTTAATGTGATGTACTTCATTTTAAAATCGATTGAGCCATCTATAAGATATTCGTCTTCAAACTCGGGTGACAGAATTTTGCAACGGACAGTAAGTATTCAAATTCGTCTCCATCGTTCCCCAATGTTTGAAAGATTGCTTGCAATAGAAATGATGCAGTTCCTCTTCTAGCCTTGATGGTTCTCCCACAGTACAGTAGATGTTTCTTTACTCCAATCTCAATACCTACCGAACTGAACTGGACCCACCGTAGCCATAACCTTGATAAAAAGACTTTTTTTTTAGATTTAGTGATCAAGAGCGGATAATCTAGGCGATTCCACACCCGAAGTCACATTCCTCAACATACACGGTGGAGTGAATGACGGTATCGTGAAAATTTACAAACATTTTAGCTCAGCAAAATTAAACAAAAAGTTTAAGCCTTAATTCGAATTGTAAAATAATTGTACATGTGTTTCCATGCTAATGTCTTCATTTTGACAAGCCAATTCACTGAGTTAGACCCTGTCCATGACAATAACGGAGTAATTGCTTAGAAATGCAGCAGTGAACACGTTCGATGCCGACTGGTGCAGCGAATCACGTGATCGAAGAATGCAAGATGGTGGCATTTGTTTACATCATACAATGATCGTGAAATCATTGTTTACTTTCCATAGCTTTCTTCGCCAAATCAGTACATCTGATAGAATTATGGTGCTTAAAATATTGTTCAGTGTTATCATAAGTGATTAGGCGTATTTTTGTCACCGTGTTGACGCTACTTTTATGTTTTGATGTAAAGTAATGATTCATAATAGTTGAGCAGGGATCTGGTAGAACGTATAGTGGTTGAACAATTGATCAGTAGATGTCATATGTGTACCATGGGCCCAAATAGTAAAATGGCCATGAACCATGGCCAATTGCTGTGTGAAACGTGACTGCTTTTATTGTGGGGATATTACACCTCAAACGATTGAATTAACTGTCTATACTCAACAGTTTCATTTCTGGCATCACCCTGCTCGGGATGCCCGCTGAGATGTACGTCTACGGGACACAGTTCTGGATCGTCGTGCTGCCAGTGTTGCTGTCATCCGTGGGGACCGGTGTGCTCTTCGTTCCCGTTTTCCACCAACTGCAGTTGACTTCGACGTATGAGGTGAAGAAGCAGTGTCTTTCTCGATGCTCTTTAAATTATGCTTTGAATTTTGGAATCCCTCGTTGCAGAAACCGTCACAATCAATCTACATGGTACAATCTATTAATTGGTGGTCTTCTTACTTTCAGTATTTTTCTCTTAGATTTGACTCCAAAGTTCGGAAGCTGGGATCACTTTTATACGTCATTAATAATGTGAGTTAACGAGAAATAACAGAAAAAAGCCATACTTAGCCTCTTTTCCTCTCTCTCGTCAAAAAGAGAAGAGAGGGAGACCACCAGCTGTGGGGCGGCATGTGGGATTGCTATCATCTCTCTGTCTCTCGATGCCCTGCCCCCCCTTTTTCTCTCTGTTTTACCTTTTGCGATGAAGTGAAGCTTTATTTTCTTATTTAAAATCAGTGGACACTCACTGGCAGATGATCCATGACGACACCGGAGTCTACTGCTTAGGGGTAGTTTTCGGGCTAAGGACCCTTCTTCAGCTGGAAGAGATTCACTACTAAGGAGTGTCACACTGGAGATTTACTTTCCTATCCTTCCCCAACCTCAACGCCTTGTTGCTAGCTCATACTTTTATATTTATTTCCTTTCCTTTTATATATATAAATTAAAACTAACAGGAGGTAGGAGAAAGAGATAAAGATAAAGAATTCGTTCTTACGGGAACGTTTCGGACCTGTTGGTCCTTCGTCAGCTTTAGAAGCCTGGTGTCCAGAAAACTTCAAACGAATATATATATATGATGTGACGGTCTACTCGTGTGAACGTGACCATGGTACTTCGCGTGATCGGAGTGGATTCGCGTGATAGCGGTTGGGCTGTGGGACGACTCGCGCGGCGGTTAGAGAGCTATTATGGCATTCTATTGTTTGTGTGTTAGATTATGCGCCGGTCGCATTGACCGGCGAGGTAAAGAGGGAGCTCTCGAGTAAGAACGAGGCAGACGGAAGGAGACAGACACGGCTCAAGGCAGACGTAAGGGGACAGATAGACGTGCTTAATTAAGGCAGCCATAAGGTGTGGAGCTTGAGAGGCGGGTCTGCGGAGAAGTCATCGCTTGGGAGGTAAAACATGCAGCGAACCACCCCGCGGCGGAAGAATTATTTCCCCGTTGTCTCTAAGGAGGACGACGAAGATTGGGCCGAGGACCGGCGCCAACACCTTCTCACCCCAGGGCCGGGAAACCCACGCGTCTCCGGGCACGCTCCAAGCACCTCTACAAAGCCTAAGTACTGATCATATCCACCCCCCGACCCAGACCGGCCAACGGTCGAGTAAATCCCGACCCCGCCGTCGACCCGCAGTGAACCGGGGCGAAGACAAGTTTCCCAACATATGAGAAATTGTTTCCGGCGTAACTTGGTGGAAATGTTTAATATGCATGTTGAAAAATCACTTAGTAAATTCCACACTTTATTTACGAATAAACCGACCCAGGTTTCGGCAACTCAGTGCCATTTTCAAGGTAGCTGATCGTGTGGTAACTATTTAGAAATGCAACTGTTCGAATCCTCACATCCTCTGACTAAAAACGTAAATTATTGGTTTAGATACGTGGATGATATTATTTGTATGTGGACGGGCACGAAACGACAGTTAAACGCTTTTTTGGTTGTATTGAATTCGTTACATAAAAATATTAATTTTACCATGGAATTTGGTGGTAGTGAGATCAACTTTTTAGACTTAACCATTAATGTTACAAAAGGCTACCACGAATTTTCTATCTATCGTAAGCCCAGCTTTACTGACGTGATAATTCCTAGTGATTCTCATCATCACCATAGGCACAAGCTAGCTTCTTTTATGGCAATGGCTCATAGACTGGTAAATATACCCATGTCTCGATGTAATTACAACAAAGAACGGTCCATAATTAACATGATCGCCACCAGAAACGGTTATACCCAGGCTTGTGTTGATAATGTGATAAAAAAGGTTGAAAAATCAAAAGCTATACAATTGTTAACTGTCCATCCCCCTGATCGCAGTTTAAAAAAGAGATACCCATTGCCATTTTTCCAACGTGCGGCATATAAACTTGAGTCACTTGTATCGGACGAAACACATGGAGTATCATTTTACAACTCAGGTACTGTGGAGAAAATGCTTTTTAACTCCAAAGACAAATATGTGAGAACAGACAAAAGTGGTGTGTATAAACTGAAGTGCGACGATTGTGACATCTGTTATATTGGTCAAACTGGACGCAAATTCATCGATCGAGTGAAAGAACACAGAAAATGTTTTATAAATGGGAATTGTCATTCAAACTTTGCAGAACATTTAATTTTAAACAACCATTTTAGTAATTTTGAATATGAAATTTTACATACAGTTAACAAAGGCTATAAGCTGGATTTTTTAGAGCAATTTGAAATTGTTAACTGCCAAAGTATTTTATGTAATGACCATATGTTCTCCACCCATTCTCCTCTCCTAAAAATCAGTACCCCCCCCCTTCCCACAACCTCCTACCCTCGTAGTCACCAACAATCGTCCTTCACCCTGTTGTTCTCACTCCTCCACAAAAAGAACCCCAGATTGACTCATCCCTCCCGCTTCTTTCTTTCCAATTTCCCAGGATTAACCTAACCCCCTTACCCTCAACTCCTGGCCTTGCACCTCCATCCCACTCCTTTTACCTCCCTCCCCCTCCCCCCTATGATGTATATATACTCGGCCACCACACGATCAGATACCTTGAAAATGGCACTGAGTTGCCGAAACCTGGGTCGGTTTATTCGTAAATAAAGTGTGGAATTTACTAAGTGATTTTTCAATATGCAAGTTTCCCAACGCCCGTGTCAACTCAACCACGAGACGCCCACGTGAACTTTCGAGAAGCCGAAAAGGGCTCACCTCGCTTTTGATGATCAGTTTGATCTGATTAATTTTGTATAACTCTCTTCTCGTCCAAAAGGTCCGAAGTCATATTTAAAACGAAAGGACAAGGAGCCTGTAAATATTCTTTGAAGGGTTTCATTCAATTTTATGTCCAATTGTTCATTTTTTGTCTCATACATCATTAGTTTTTAGTTAAGTCAGTCATTACTGGGTATTTTTCATTAATGTTCCACAAATCACCAGTTCATTCAACCCTCATTAGTATTTAAGAGTGTATTTTCCTATGTGTTTTCGAATAAATAAGTGTTTTTCCTGTCAGCGCGAGTCGTCTTTTACCCCCGACGCGGTGATCCGCATCCACTTCGGTTTCAAGGGCTCGAAACCAAAGTGGGTCACTCCACTGTGACCCACGTTACATATTGACCAGTTATTGTATATTTGTTTAAATATTTTCAATTGTAGCTACATATATGCCCTAATGTTTTGGTATACTTGTAAACTACACATCAAGTGTGTTGTAAACATGTTAGCAAAATATCAGTTGGTAAACACAAAAAAAGTATACAAATTAACTTCAGTATGTGACCCACATTACTCCAAAAAGACATGCATACATGAAGCTACTTAAAAATATTGTATTTCTCCTTCATACAGCTTAGAGAGTATGTATTACATTCCACTCCTGAGTAATTTAATATTCAAGATGTGATTATAAATAGCAATACTCCCACTTTCAATGCACTGCATGTAATTATAAATTGAACTTAGCGTGACCCACATTACATGGACAATGTGACCCACATTACATATCATGAAACTGACAATGACCCTTATAGTTAATAATTTACGGTGGTTGTAATTTATTATTTATTTGTTCCTTGAAGTAAAATATTTCATCTTCTCGTTTTGGCCATGGACCAGGCTGGAGTCCAGATGACCCCAGCAATTTTTTTATTTACACCATTTATTGCAAAACGTGAAATATAGGAGCGCACCTCAATGTAAATTCCTTTTCACATGTTAAGAAAATACCTCTGTGGATGACGCAGTCATTGACATGCTAGACACAATATAAAAAAATAATAAAAATGGTCTGGGGTCAATTGGACCCCAGTGTGTAGCAAATGGTAGTTTTTTAGGCATTGTTCTGTCTTCAATCTAAAAATTTAGTTGTGAAATTTATACAGAAACATTTCATGTGCAGATGGTGTAGAGTATCAGTATCGTAGTTCTCATACTGGTTTTTCACAATCATATTTATGTCTTACACTTACACGTTCGAAATCCAATGGAGATTATAGATTTTGGAAATTGCAGAGGGGATTTGATGCACATTGTGCAAACCGCAACCCTTTTGGAGTTTGAGCCTGAGTAAGATGGACAATAAACTGACGCCTCGGAGTGTACTAGGGAATTTCCAACGAGAGTCCCGGGAATTTCCAAGGAAACGAGAATCCTCAAAATTCCGTGAAGGAGCGGACACGGGAATTTCTCAGATATAGAGGTTTGCGACTCGCAGCCCATCTACGTGAACTGATGTAAAAAAAAGAGGATAAGGCACTTATTGTTTGTTCTAGCTCGAGGCACATAGTTTACCTGCACACTTCTCTAGTAAATGGGCGCTACATTAGAATTTTTTTCGTCGCGATTCAACATCAGGTGTGATGAAGATATTCGTCAGGCATTATTGGCGTTGGAGGAGGAGGCTGAGCAGGAAGAAATGGGAGGCGATTTGTCAGGCAGTGATGTGGATTCCGTTCAGGAACAATCGGAGACTTATAGTGAGGAAGAAGCCGCTGATGCAGACAGAGAAAGTGAAAGTAACGGAGACACTATTTAAGAAGAAAGTCAAGCAGCCGGAAAACGACCAAGAGGCAGAAAGACAGCCTACGTGCGAGGAAGAGGCAGTTATAGCCGGCGAACTAAAGAGCCCGAAAGAAGTGGTTAATAGTCCTACCTGATGTTGTCCATCCTAACAGCCGTTTTACGGGAGTGAACTTATATCGCAAAAACATTTTTCCGCACATTCAGCATATTGCACAGGTGCCCCTTAAAAATTGGCTTCAAAGACGGCTTTCAAATACCAACAAAAATAGGGTAAATCATTTTCCTGCATCATTTTAAATATTGAGGAGCCTGCAGTGCAGCAACGGGAACTGATTCCAAGGAAGGTTCGATATACCTTTTGCCTCAGGGAAAGGGACAGAAAAACTCGACTCCTAAGCTAAATCGTGCAGCGAGGACGACCATGTGCAACGAGCACAGGAGTACTCTGTGTACTATCTGCAATGGAGTGAATTATTAACTTTATGCAATGTTTAAATTTAAATTGGCCACTATTATGAATTTAGCATAACAATTTCCACATGCTAACGCTACGCTACGTCACGTTTTCTACGCTAACCGGCGTAAAAAATGTTAATGAACCTTGAAAAAGTAAACAGAAAATTTTAACTTTAAAATATCGTTTATTTCAAATGTTGTAATAACTGCTTGTTTGGTGAAAATAAAGCCGTTACATTTTTAAATGAATTTCAAAATGTCAAGCATAATATATTAAAAGTACTTCTCTGTACATTTAAAACATTAGCATCAATAAATAAAATTTAATTTCAGTAATTAACATCAGTTGTGCAATACATTAGAAGTTGCTCATTACTGATCTTCAGACAATGGTTTTTGAGAGGCCTTTCATCGTTGCAGCACGTGAGAATATCCGTTCCAGAGCCAGTGTTGCGTTCCTTTTGTTTATCTCGTCATCATTCATTTTTGCAATAAAGATGGCAGTAGTTTTATTTGCTGCAGCAACAAATGTCTCTGCATTAGTCACAATTGATTTACGTTTTTTACCAGGTCCCAGACTTGCATTTTTACCACAGCACCTGCTCCTTCCCATGTGCTGTGGCAAAATAGTTCCAATTGATCAGGATATCATACTTTTGCTGCAAGGCATTAATGAGTGCAGAATTGAATTTGTTTTTTAATTGGAAAGTTGGACCATCGGACCAAATATTGAGTACTTTTATTGATGACGGCAAGGGTGCTTCAGAAAGTATCTTGTCAAAATAGGCCAACACTGTGTTCTTTGAGTGCATCAGGTTATCTGAGGCTATCACTATAGAATGCTGTTTCTGAGTGTGCTACAATGATGCTGTAAACAGACTAACTTGGTGTTGATGCCAATGGGCATTTTGAATTTTATCTTGTAATATAGCTGTAAACAGACTCAACAACTGTCCCTTCTTCTAAGATTTTTGAACGTTTCCATGTTCCTGATTTTCCCATTTATACCAGCTGGCAACTGAATTGTCTATCTTTTCTGACATAAAGGTGTTGTAGAATCCATTTCCATCCTTGCATATTTTACACTGATTGAGCCAACAGGTTTGAGTTGGATCTTCACACACAACCAAAGAAGGAAATTCATATGAATAACTAGGTAGACTTTTACAAGAATCATGGAGGTTTTCCAAAGCCTCTATTAAGCTTTCAGTAACTTTACAGAGACACACATTGCGAGGAAGCTTACTACTGAGCAAAACTTCTCTTGGACGCAATTGGGAAAACTTGCCTTTCCCTATTTTAATATTTGTTGCTTTTGAAGAAACAGAGCATGCGCATCAATAATAGAAAACATTAAATGTCTTGCTTTAAGTTTTGATTTGCTATTGACATATTTAACTGTTACATCCTTTCTTCCTTATGCCTGCCTGCTTACATCATCTCGTTTATAAAAATGCTGCATTGCTTGTAAATGTTCATCTGGGAGTGTTTTAGCATTGTGTTTATGTGGTGAATCACCAAAACCTGATGATATGATATCACATGATGCAAATTCTGTTATCAATTTCTTCACAACAGCTCTAGAGCGCCTAGGAGTGGGTGGAAGGACACGCTTTACTCTCGAAGTTGCCTTGCCTAAAGCACTCACATTTTTATATGCTGGACTGGCAGGCATTTCTAACGAAGCAACTACTTTGCTGATGGTTTTTCTTCATCTACATTCCGATACGGCTTTCCGTGATTTCTCCCACTTTTCTTTTAAAAGCTTAAGCTTTTCTTTTTTAAGCAGCTTCTGTTCTTCTTCCATACGTTTTTGCCTCTATTTCTTAATGCCATCTCACCTCTTTTTCTTATACTCTTTTCTTACCTCTGTCATATTCTCTATTCTTTTACGTTGTCTCTCTGCAGCAGTAAAAGCCACGATTCAAATATATTACCTGAAACAATAAAGGACGGTCTGTAACGTATATATACACGTAACACATAATCCAACTAGTATGTGCAGCTGAAGAACAAATAGGTTATGTATGAACCAATTACAGTCTACTGTGACCCACTTTACATGTGACCCACATTACAGTTTTTAAATGTGCATAAATGCAGCCAAACTCTTGTAAGATGCAAAACATTGTGGAAGCATCACCAGCATACTAAAGCATATCAGTATACTAAAAAAGACTTTTGCACAATACTTATATTTTATTTCAGACTACTTTTAGTGTATAATTGTGACCCACATTACAATTTTTAACAGGTTTGCTTCCATGGTTCTTGTATCCATACCCATAATATTGCAACCAAGCTATAGATCACTATAATATAACAAAATGAGTTGCTCTTTATTATATTTAGCACTAAAATAATAAACTACCCTTATTTGTTACTCTATGGCCACCTGAACTAAAGGTACATTTGGCAAGTTCAAAGCTCCAAACTGAAAGGTACACTTTCAATGTCATCCTTGGTGTAAAAATTGTTTTTCCAAACAATTTAAGCATTGCCATGTCTAATGCGAGCTAATGCTGTGAGACAGTAGTGACACATAAAGGGCAGCTGTGAATGCTTAATCTCAAAATGAAACATGTATTCCAATGTCTTTTACTCGATCACCTCACCCGTCTGCCAAAATATCTTACGTCACTCACCAGCAGAAACTGTTGCAAACTGTGTTGAGTCTCTTTTCACGACAGGAACTGTTAAAGAGAGGTTTCAGTGATTGAACTTTGGTTATGAAATAACATGACTCTGGCGTTTGTCTTTTTCAGATGCTGTTCATACCGCTCATCATCTACGTGCCCGGATTAGCCTTCGGCCAAGGTGAGAGACAAAACAGACGACATGCGCAATCGCGCACATTGTCAAAACAATTGTTGTTATTTTTGCGCCAATTCAAAACTACCGACTTTTAAACTTTTTTGCTTTTTTCTGTTGCTGTTTCTGTTGGTATTCTTGAAAATAAGTCAGTTGCTCAATTATTCAACTTGCAATGGATAGCAAACTCAGTGTGATTTATGTATGAAATTGATCAATTTTCAGCCAGTGGTGTAAGTCCGCACATGGTCACCCCAGTTGTGTGCCTCATCTGCATATTCTACACATCGCTGGTGAGTTGCCATTTTTGGATCTTTTTTCCGCCACAAGTCAACTCACTTCTTAATGCTGCCGACACCATGACCACCAGCCTCCTCGAAATATATTTTATGCATATCGTTTGCATCCATTCTATTTGCGATGTTATTACTTGATGACGTGTTATTGGAATGCTTCGGGAATTCGGAGAAAATTTGACAAATAAATCATATCCCGGTAATGATAGGGAAAATCAAAAAGGAAAAACGATGGCCTCTGCCAAATTAATAAGCGAGGTCGTCCGGCCCTGAAAGCGCGTTTGAGAGGAGAAGCGGAGGGCCCTCGTTCGATTTCAATTTCATTCGCAGTGTGCGTCGTCAACTCTTACGCTCCTGGCGACATTAATTGTCATGCCCTCCGCTCATGCTCGCCACTGACTCCGAACCCGTGAATGTATTACATATATAGCCCAGAGCAATGGAGAGCGACTTCTTAAAAGAGGAGAGAGTACGTATTATATATGAATACTAGCTGACCCGGCAAACGTTGTTTTGCCACATAAATTATTTCTAGTGAATATTTTGGTAGTCGGATAAAAATTAACTAACTTATTGTGTGTGGGGACGTGGTATACGACTGAAAGAGGAATGGCGCGATTTGAATGATGACGACCTGTATAAATAATAAAACACCAAACATTTTTTAAATTCATTTTACTTTCATTATCTTTATCAATAAATTTCAAACTGCATGTATCACAAATTATGAAAATTAAAAAAATAAACATTGTCACTCTCCTAGTGCAATGGGATGTACGATATTTTTCGTGAGTCCATCTTCAGCCAACACAAACAAACTGGATGGCTTGCCCACGCGAGAACATGCCACATATAATTGTCCGTGTGAAAAACACGGTGTGCCCAAATCTATGCCAGAAACAGACATCGTTTGGCCTTGTGACTTGTTGATTGTCATTGCGAATGCCAATCTAATAGGAAATTGAAGCCGTTTGAATGAAATTGGTACATCTGTTGGAATAATGGGGATTCGCGGTATTAATACATCTTCTCCTTGGAGCTTTCCATTCAAAATGCTGTCTTCGACCACGTTTTTCATCAAGTTTTTAATTACTAATCGCGTGCCATTGCACAGCCGTGGTGGGTTCAAATTGCGAAGCAAAATGGCTGGAGATCCAACCTTTAGTTGTAAATGGTGCGGTGGCATGCCCGGCAAATCTAATGAGTTCAAAAACTGTGCTGGAAAATTTACAGCTTCGTTGGTATCGCAAACTGTATCGATAGATTTGTATGACACCGAGTCCCCTGGCAAAAACTGTTGTATTTTGAAATTCAAGTCGTTGACGGTCTCATTTTTTGCTGCCAAAATTGCTCTTTCTGCCAGCCACTGATGATTCAAGTGATGTATATGTATGTTGGGAAATATCTGGTCAATGAGAGAATTTTGCAAATTAACGATTGTACAGAAATCGGTCGGCAATTTTATGTATCCAGTATTTTCATGTACAGCTACTTTTCCATCGCCGATATCTAACAGTTGTTTTGAGAATGTTTCAGCGGATGGATCTTGAAGCATTTGAACGCGCATATTAACTTTTAGCTGTACTATTACAACATTGCACCAGAGTGGCGATGATTTCAAGCAAGCGTTGATCTCATCAGCGTACGTTGAACGTGGAATGACGGGAAGTGTTTGTCTGAAATCACCTGAAAGGAGTAACAGAGTGCCGCCAAATAGTTTGCCGTTGTTTTTTTATGTATTTCAAGGTCCTGTTCAATGCCTCAATCGAATGTTTGTGTGCCATAGTGCATTCATCCCAGACGATAATTTTACACTGTTTCAGCACTGTGGCCATGGACGATTGTTTTTTTATATTGCACACTGCGTCTGGATTATTCTGAATATTTAGTGGCAGCTTAAATGTTGAATGAGCTGTTTTGCCTCCATCCAATAAAGTTGCTGCAATACCAGATGATGCAACGGCCAATGCGATGCCATTATTTGATCGTATTTTGGCGAGAATCAGCGAAATGAGGCATGTTTTGCCAGTTCCACCTGGAGCATCCAAAAAAAAAGAATCCACCTTGTCCTGCCGAAACTGCGAGCATTATGCGGTCGTAAATGATTCTTTGTTCCTCAGTCAGTAGCGGGACATTGCGAGTAACAATCGCTGCCATTTCTGAAGTATTGTACTGCAGTTCACGATTCATTTCAGTATTCATTAAATCAGATGCACTTCGATTTGGTGAATGCATACCAAAATTGCTGAGTGGTGAATTGGCAATGGCAATGCAAAGATCCCCGATAGCAATCAATGCCTCATTGTACATAGCGTCGCTGAATATTATAGTTAGATCGTTACACCGTGTACGATGTCGATGCAATATATCATCAGTCACTGAATCTTTGTGATTATGCCACAACGTCTCTGCTCGGTCTGGGAAACATGTAGTCAACACTACAGCGAATAGTAGACGAAGTTGTATTGCTGTACAGTTCAATGCTTCTTCAGTAAACAAAAAGTCCCACTGTTTGTCGTCTTCCAGCAAGCCTAGTGCAAGACATGCATCTTTATACGTTGGATACTGTTGTCCATTCACTTGACGTATATTTTGAAATGATAATGAGCCGGTGACATTAACCAACAACAGCCGCAAATAAAAAAATTCAGTCTGCCTTGGATTGACTGTAAATACTCTCCCCAAGGTGTTTGATTTGAATAAACCGGGGCATGCATCAATCGGCGTGCCTTGCTTGCGGGGCATCCACTCTTTTGTTTGAGCCCGTGTGAAATAGCGTGGTACTTCTGAATAGAGTAGTGTTCGTGCAAAGGCACCAAAAGCATCCGCACGATTACACAATTCAAAAAATTCGGTGAGTGTAGTTTTTGGTGGATTTATAGCACGATCAATCGCTGTCTCGTTCGTGAAAAATACACGCTGGCCGTTTTCAAGGTGGACGGCTAAATGAATAACTGCTGGATCCCGGTCATGAATTTGGAAACCAAAGATAGGCCAAACAGCTTCATTGGAGCTGATGTACTGGTCAATCAACGTAAACAATTCTAACGGTCGCCAAGGGGACAGTAAGCCAAAAACGCTGTAATTTCAGCTTTTTTTGGATGTGTTTTTCTAAATTCACCGTAAATCACGTGAAAAACGAAATTCGATTGCAAGAATAAGAATTTGCATTTATTTTTCTTTCCAATGGTATATGTCTCAACTTAATATGACCAATATCACTAATTTAAATATGCAAAAGGAAAAAGGTCTGCAGTCACTAAAAACGAACTTTACATGTATTTCTTATGGAAATGACTCAGGGCCCATTCCAGGGCCTCATGGGCCCTGGAGAAGAATGAAATATAGTTTACAACATATTCTCAGTCCCACAGAACACACACACCAATTTTCATAGGAATTGGTCCAGCCGTTACGGAGTTTGGAAACAAAAAAGCGTGACACGAGAATTTTATATATATACGAGCGGAAGGTACCCGTTGAAATTCAACGGGTGTGAAAAACGTTAAACTTATTTTATAAGAAAACTGCAAACCCTGAAGAAAAACTGTATGCGTGGACATTCGAGGAGTTCGTAACCTATCTTGTATGTTGTGTTCGTTGTAGTAGACACGCTGACCGTTTTCCAGGTGCATGGAGAGATGTGTGACTATTGGTCCACTTTTATGCAAAGGAAACCCAAAAATCGGCCATTCAGACTCATTACTACTTAAATAGCAAAGGTTGATAGATGGTCACCTCGTCCCTACAGTTCTCTTGAGCAGTCTTGTGAGTGAATAACAGCTTGATCGCTTCCCTTGTGTACAATACATATATTTGCATTCAATGAATTATTTCAGTTGCACTATTCAACGTTGATATGTGCGTTGAGTTATTAATTTACTTGAGATTTATTGATTATATTATAATTCCCGCCATCTTAAAACAGATTGAAGGTTCGAAACAGATGGGTCTGTATTTAAACCAGGTTTATAGCTGGTTACCCGTCCGTACGTTGGGTGAGGATGAAATTTGTGCGGATATTAGCGTAACCCGAGAAACACCACGGGGAGATTCTCATGAGATCGCTGGTGGGCATGTCTTTGACCATCCAAGTCTAACCTTTGTCGTTTTTATTTCAAGGGCTCATTTTCTCGCAAATAAGACATTCATTTTGCATTAGAAGATTTTTTCGAAAGGTTACTCTTTTCTATTAGGCATGTTGATGGATATATTTTTAAGTCCAAGGAACGGAAACACAGCGGCAAGTGAGAGTCTAGAATAGGCAACTCGATGATTGAGGGAATGTACCTAAGTTAACTGCACTTTAACACTTTTAAACATATAAATAACTCGTGACGTTAATGATGTGGGAATTGGTCTAAAAAACTGTTCAAAATCGTAATGAGAGGCAGACGGTTTCACTACGTGTAATACATCTGAGTATTAAACGATAATAAACAACGCCGTGTTTGTTGTAGCAACAGAGGCATTATTACCATTGATATTCGCTGCACGTAAATATTCTTGCACATTTAATTAAGTGAGTATCCTATTAATTCCTTTATGTGTAACGTTTACTACATAAGTGCTCTCTCATATACATGCAGGTCTCCTATGAGAGCCACTTTGAGAACAGACGTTGAAGAGTATACTTGTTGTAAATACGTATTGAATCGTATCGATTACCTCCCGAATCAATCTATCATGGGGTCCTTGGGACTCTGGGCCCTCTTTATTCAGATTTGCTTTCTACATGCTATCATGGGCCTGTAAGAAAACGTGATATTTAATAGTTAAGAGGCGTGTATATCCTTTGAAAATCAAATCTATGGTTGTCAAGGAAATATGTTATTGTTGATTTCAGATAAAAATGTGATATTTTTCAACTGAAAACATGAATAGCAGACAAATACGGAGCGTAGAAGAAAATCGATTGATAAAATTAGAAATTATATTTATTCAGCCATCCGATAAAAAAAAATCCAGCCCTATATCTTGAGTGAAAGTACTTTTAAAAAATAAAACATTAAACCACTGCACCGAACCCAATGCTTGCCATTGACCACCAGGGGGGACCTTCAGGGGGCCTTTGGGGACCCTGAGGGCTTTTTGATATAGTATATGTTACAACCAGATATGTCTTCAATCTGCATGCCAAATTTTAGCTCGATCGGTCCAGTAGTTTTTGCGTGATGGAGCAACAGACAGACAGGGACCATTACATTTTTCTACATATTAGTAAGGATCACACCCTTAACCCTGAAAAAATAGGGATTCGGTTAATTGAACCCTACAGTGTTTGTTGTCTATCAGTGACAAACTCGTGTTCCAAATTTCATCGAAATCGGTCCTGTGGTTTAGGAGGAGATGTGGAACATACATACATACATTGACTTTTATATATATAAAGATTAGATAGATTAGATTGAGTGAACCCTCGATTAAGATGAATGAATATGAAGCCTTGAAATCGAGAGTCAAATAAAATCAAAGTGTGAAAAACCATATTTTATCCCAAATGTTAGTGCAAACAGTTTCATCTACATCTACAAAATACCCTGCAAGCCACCTCAGGGGTGTGTGGCAGGGGGTGAGTATTCACCAACATGCATTAAACTATACCCTAAAGTTAGTGTAACTACGACTAATTATGGATTAGCATAAATCGCTAATGCTTGTCACGAGGCAAAGCCTCACAAGCATGCACTAATACACGACAGATTTCATAACAATGGAGAGGGACCGTCAATATACATGCATTCTACAACTACACAGATGGACATGGACTCATGACCCATGTATAAAACATGCTAGGCGTGCTGTTAGTATGTACTAGGAAACAGATAAGGATTCAAGTATTAGGAGTACTACTACTACTAAGAGCTACACTACCTAACGACAAACCTAGATAAAAGTCTCATTGGCAGATGTTATGGTCCCTTATCGTTCGTGGGAAAAATGACATTTTAAATCTGTCCGTTCTGCAGTATAATTCCATAATTTTACTCTCACGATCTGATCTACCGTAGTATGTCGGATTTCGTAAAATATTATCAACGTCGTCAGAGAATAGACCGGTTTGGAACTTACATAATAGATAGAGTCTAAATTTTAATCGACGGTCTGAAAGCTTTTCACATCCCAGTTGCTGCAAAAGGTCAGTAACACTAACGACATTATCATAACGGCCTTTAACATATCTTGCCGATCTTTGCTGCACGCGTTCTAACTCAGTTTCCGAGCCTATCTCATAAGGATCCCAAATACTGGCGGCATATTCCAAGTGGGGTCTAACGAGGGAGAAGTATCTGATTTCCCTAACTTTATCGTCGCACATGTCGTCGTGTTCGTGTATCGTTTCACTGTCGGATTGAATGGTTGAAGTGTGAAATATCGTCAACAAGTGTGATGTCATTTGTTCTTTCGCCCAGGCATCGGGATAGAATAAACCTTCGTTATGCTCTGGGAAATGTCCCAGAGGTCATCTGAGGGACTCATCTAAGGGAAGGGTCTAAGGGACTTTCAGGGGTCCCTTAGAGCAACAATACAATAGAATGAAATAGCAGCGAGGTAATTTACAAATGATTTTTTTTAATCAGAAAATAAATGGAGCTAAGAAAGAACAGAAAAAGAAAGACAGAAATAACTATTCTCAGTGAAAAACAATAAATGTACATGTGATACAATTAAATTCAAGGATAGGTATAGGCATAGAACTACCATGTGATACAGATTAATCTTAAGGAAAAAATCCTTAAGCTTACAATGCGTATGAGATTTAAAAAAAAACATTTTAAACAGTTATAACAAAAAAACATGAATGGACCATGAAAAAAAATGACAATTTTTTATTGACAAATAAAATTTGTAATGAGAACTTTATAGATACTGAGCAGGCTAAACTATTCAGGAAAACATTCTTGAAATAAAATTCCATAATTTAGATTGTAAAATAGCCAACGAACGATGTATCCTCGAATCAATTTCAATGGAATTCCTCGAGTTGTGAGGCGGCCACGACAAATGACTTGTGGAAGGTGTTCGGTTGGGTCGGAAGTAGAAGGTTTTACTAGGTTCTAGTGACCAATGCGTGATTAGTGGTTCTTTTAGGAAACTTAGAATCAATTAGACAGAGGAAGGTTCTTTGGCATCGGGATGCCCGGAATAAAGTCGCGGTGTGTGGCAGGGGGGGGCGAACCAAAATGGAGAGGAATGTTCTTCAACCTCTCCCGAATAAATGACCCACGACTCACACCTGCAAAACAAGTGCATCCGTCTTATGCATGCACGATCGCATGGTGCATTATTATTTTGACACTTTCATTTGTCATCCTTCGATCCCATTGCTCGAACATCTCACCCGAGTCGGCATTTGTGTATATTATGCTTTAAAAGTCATATTTGTTGTAAACATACATTCAATGTACATGTAATGCCTACTTTCCAGCCACTACATTTTAACAATTTTCTTTGCACACTTAAATTCCTTTCCTTGTTTTTTTGTGTACCAAGTAAATTTTGGTTCTCTGCATGTTCTTTTCCGCACATGAGAATTTTTTAGTTAGCCTAATTAGGTACAGGCTTATTGCCTTATACGCTACCCTACTTCCTTGAATGGTAATAATAACTGCATTAATATATGTATGGGAGAATGAATATTATATAATATGTATTTAGTTCTAGGCATTCCATTTTTTGGATCGATTCCCGAACATGCTCCGGACATTTTCTGCAAAATTACGCACAGTTAACTAGAGTAGCACTCGTGTCAAGATTATTAAAAATAATCATAATTTTCTATCGATTTGAATTGCTTACTGAGCTCATCAATTTCTTCTCCTATTTGAATCCTGGAAAATAGAAAATTAAACTTTCCGAGATTCCTATCCATTCCTATAACCATCACTGCATCCATGAATCACTGTTAATCGCTGTGTTTATCAAACATCTAATTGATTGGAACTTTCAGAGGTAGAAAAACTTCATCGGAGCAATGTGATTGGCCAATATCGTCAGCCAGTGAAAATTCATTGGGATAAAGTTGCTAGGCAAAATTTGTCAAGCATCAAAATTATCGAATTTGCCTTTGGGAACCAATACTGGTTGCCTACGAAGGCTTGGCTTTAGCCAGTCGCCCGATTTCATCCAACCTTGCTTCGCATCTCACATAGGCTGAATACGATCTCCTCGTCATCATTGTGCTGGCGACGTTTCGGAGGCATAACATAGCTTCCATCTTGAGGTCAGCAGTGTGCAAGATGGAGACGGAGCACATGCATCTGCAACTCCATCTGCCGCCTCCACGACGCGCGTCAACATAGGAAGACGCATGCGCTCCGCGGTTTCACTGATTTTTGCCAAATAAAATGGGTAATGTAACGCGTCATTGCATATGAATGACTTATTTAAACGCATTTCATGAATGTCAACCCAATTATACACTTAAAACTGCATGTAAAATCATGAACTTACGTCTTTCAATAATTCGCGTTAATTGCAGTTGACCGAATACGCTATAGTAATACGACGAACCAATGGTGTTAAAAACGCAAGCTCTTGAATATTTTCTCCACCAGTAGAAAAACATTATACTTTGCCTATTATTACATGCAAATATGAATTTTACACAAGAATTAGATCCAGTCAAGAGTGTTTACAATCCAACTTCATATCATGGGGGGATATTGCAACCAATGCCTAAAACTACGTCTAATTAACAGATTATGAAACCTTTAATATGGCCGTTTATTTCTGTGTTTAGACTGGAAAGTCTTATCCAGACTCTTCCAATCTATTGCTCTATAGTATTGAAGAGAACAGATTTTTAGACGTAGATGCCGTGATTTTTTTTACAGATTACAGAGACTCACAATCCAAATTTACCGAATAGACGCGATCACAATTTTACGTGAGATCACTGAGATGTTTCCTATTTGCACCACTCAGCCTTCCATTTCCAGACTCGAATAACGCAGCTGATTGAAGCAGCAGAGATGAATGGTTATGTTACATTGTGCAATAGATAGATAGAAATAGGAATAAGAATTTTGGCCACGTAATTGAATTGCTGAAAGCTCTCTTATTTAATGAAATGGACAACACGGGCGATGTGGACTCTTATTCGATTTAAAAGAGTTCAGGTGTGAATGACTATGCGAATGGTGACTTGTGGAAATATCGTCTGATTGCTGCATGTGTCAGGATGTCGTCGTCAATGAGCTTAGCACTATTATTATTATTTTAAATTTGAGCGTCGGCAGTGGATTCGACGGCATTAGTGCAATGGCGAGACCAAATTGCGACTCTCCGCGTGCTTCGTTATCATGTCACGCACTTCGGCAGCACTTGGATGTTCATAACACACTAATGCAATTACAAGTTTTGTTTTACTGATCACTTCGACGGAACTCAATGGGCATTCGTCGTCGCAATTGAACTGACAGAGGCAGGGAGACGGAGTCGAAGCACAATGAAATGGCATCAGCCTTAAAATGGGATCGACTTCCAACAGGAGGAGCAATAGGGTAGTTTCCTTCATCAAAGAAAACAGAATTCATTTATTGCGACAGGTGCCCCAGCATAAACGTATTCATTACACGCAAATTATTTGGATTAAAAAGTCTTAGTTTACAAGTAAATTGAATGTTAATTTTAAGTTCATTTGAAAAGGCTCGGAAATGGCGGAACAGCGGCAGCTCTTATGATGACGTAACAGGTAGATAGTCAACATTGCGAGGTATATGGAATTGTCATCGACTGTACTTACTATAGTATTTCAGAGTCCCTAAAATCTGGTGAACATGTATTAATATACCTCAATTAAAATGCTCAAATTTTGGAAAGTCTCCTCCATTGAGCATGCCATTAAAAGAAGTGTTCTAGGCTCCTACGCTACCTGCTAGTACAGAGCTACCGCGAAGGAGTTCTTCGCGGCAAGCGTCGCATGCGCAGTGAAATGAATAACGAAACTGCGTACCTGTGACTTCGCGTTCTGTGGTGTTCCGGCCTAGATGTTTACGTTTTGATCACTTTCGTTTTGACAAACATTTCCTTTATCTCATCTTCTATTCCTTTCATTTACCATTCCTATCATTCATACCTTGCATATTTCATTAGTTACCTTTCATCATCAGTTCCTTTTGCTGATATACAAAGCCACAAGGTTTCATGATAAGAAGTTCAATGGCTTTACAAACTGGTTTTGTACGGACAATCTACCGTAAGTGGATGTGGCCATGGTGGTGGAGTTCTTTAGAGAAGATGTTCGGTTTAGTGCAGGTGAAATCAGAGGAGTAAAGCAAGGTACTCTCTTCTGACAGCTTTTAACCACAAAATTCTCCTCTTCTCGATTAGTGGAACCGCGACGTAAGCTTTCTTGCTATCGCTAAATGTTGTTGTGTGATACTGCGGCACAAAACAATTTTTATAAAGCAATGTTCTCGGAGGCATGTTACTGGTACTTCTTGGAGAATATGATGCTGATCAGCTGATGCAGTGAATCACGAGTTTCCATCAATGGTCTGTGATCACGGTGAGGGGTGATCAACGCATTTTAGTTGTTTTAGTATTTGCTCATACATGGTTTGCTTCGAGATTTTGCCATCCATTATGCTATTGACGGTAAGCCTTTTTTGCTAATTTCATGTTCTGGCAATGGCACCTCGACAAAGTGGATGAATTAAATTAATGTGTAATCGTATCATAGCTGCGGCGCAGCACCTGCTCTCCGTATAGTTAAAAAGTGACGATTTCGTGCTTGCTTGCGGGAAATATTTCGAAATGAATACGAACAAAATGGTTTATTTTATGCTTTTCATACTAACTTTACCTTAAAAATAGGAACTAGCACTATTAATTTGAGAATATATTATACCACACGATTTTCATTCCCCATACCGTAACCATAAATGTTTCATTATTTTGATGAGGTTTCTCTATGCGACTAGAGCAGCTAAATTAATAAATAAAGCTCATTTCCATTTTACACCAAGTTTACTTTTGTCAATAGTTTTTTTCCCGTCAATAAATTTATTATTATTATTAAAGCTTTCTCGGCGGACGTCGTCTGCAGATAAGCAGCGGCGGCGAACCACCTAGCGGCAGATTGCGGTAGTTGCGTACGTACCTGTGACGTCACACGTAGGATTAACCAGCATGCAATAGTTTGCCGTCGCGTTTTCGCGCCGTTGAATTTTTTCACTTTTTAATTAATAAGGAAAAATACTTAACGCCATTTAAAAATCGAACGGCTTCAAACACGTACTCCAGGGGTTATAAACTTCAGATCTAGGCAATAAAAAAAAATAGGAAACCACCCTATTATATTTCAAAAGTATATCACAACTCAAGTAAATCGGTAGGCTAGGTGTACATACACGTACCGTCAACACTTGGTATGGACAGCACCTGCCTTCAGTAGAATCTCGCGAGATGTGGTCTTCACGCCGCTCTGAAGGAAAGATAGCTCTTTTTCGGCTGACGGAACATTTCGCCCGCCTTGTATAGGGGAAACAGCTGTTCAGCGGAGGGAGGAGTGGGGAGGTGCAGGCTGAGTGTAGATTGGTGGGAACGTGTTCACAACTCGAAAGAGTGGCGAAGAGAGTGGCGCGGACTATAAGCACGGACCGAGTCCGGTAGGTGGCAGTGGCTCCTCCGCGCGAAGGTGCACTTGTCTCTTGCACATCTTGTCACTGACACTCTGCGAGACCGCGACAGTTTCCAGCGGTTATTGAATCTCCGAGGATTTCGAGTCTACGAGGTGTAGATTTTTCTAACACTGACACGCATTATACTATAACACGAAAAATCTTTGCTTTAACGACTGATATGTGTGTCGTCATCTCACCTTCACCGTGTTGCACCGACGGTGAAAATCTCCTTCCAGCGAAATTAAATGAAACCTATCTACATCTACAAAATACCCTGCAAGCCACCTCAGGGGTGTGTGGCAGGGGGTGAGTAATCACCAACATGCATTACACTATACCCTAGAGTTAGTGTAACTACGACTAAATATGCATTTGCATAAATCGCAAATGCTTGTCACGAGGCGAAGCCTCACAAGCATGCGCCACTACACTACAGATGTCATCAAAATGGAGAGTGACCGTCAATATACATGCATTCTACAACTACACAGATGGACAGGGACTCATGACCCATGTAAAAAACATGCTAGGCGTGCTATTAGTATGTACTGGGTAACAGATAAGGATTCAAGTATTAGGAGTACTACTACTACTAAGAGCTACACTACCTAACGACAAACCTAGATAAAAGTCTCATTTGCAGCTATTATGGTCCCTTATCGTTCGTGGGAAAAATGACATCTTAAATCTGTCCGTTCTATCTTCCGACTTCTCCTCATCGCGCACAGAAAAAAGCAAATGGCTGGAGAATGATTGAGTGATTCGGTCTCTCCCTTGTTGGTCCAATGTTGTTGGGCAGCTAATTTTGGTCAACGTTCGCAGCGATGAATCTGTCTTGGTCCGATATTGGCCAAAACCAATGCATATGCCGCCGCTCTTTATTCCTGCATTTCGCAAAATATGTCAATATTCACGTTCATAGAAATCCAGCTTCTCAATGTTTGTTCTAATTTGTCGTGATTTAATTTTTCCCTGCATTACTTGAAATTTCTTACAAGTTAGTTGTGCTCCTCGCTTAGAGTTTTTAAAAGAAAAAGTGTGGGAGCGAAACAACGAGAAGGAGGTGCTGGGACGGAGAGGGGCGGCGCCAGTGTTTGAAGCCATTTTTGTCCTGGACGACGCCGTCATGGCAGAAAACAAAAGAGTCGTGGCATGCGATATTTGGACCAATTATACTCTCAGTTTAAACCCTCTGCTTCTTCGTTAACGTCGAACTAACGTGACTAACTCAACTGCATGAATTTGCTTCTTGCCTTTCTCTGCCATGTTAGTTTCTTTTGACTTCAGCTTGGGGATCACTGTTGTCGGAACGATAGCCCCTCTTATGTTGGCGTGAAATAACTGAAATGTGTTGTTTCTTGATGGCTTTGTTGCATGTGCAGGGGGGATTGAAGGCCGTGATGTGGGCTGACACTCTGCAGACCTTGACGATGTTCGGGTCCATGATTATCATTGTCGTCTTGGGAACGATCTCCGTCGGTGGGCCCAGGAATGTCTGGGATTTGAACGAAGCCGGTGGGCGGATTGAATTTTTTAAGTAAGGTAATATCTAAAATAATCTCTTCTTTTATAATTCCAATAACTCAGTGAACTGCTTCCTTCCCCTCCTCCTCCTCTTCCGAATGCATTGTGCACTCCTGCCATTCATCTCATTCCTTTTTCACTCTACCCTCTCCTCTCTCTCTACTTCCATAATCCCTTATCTCCTCGGTCGACCTCTACCACTTCTTATCCCACTGTTACTGTTTACCTTACCATTACACTTTCCTGTTCATTCTATTCCGATCCTTCCTATTGAGATGTCCACTCGGCCTTTGTTCAATTCTCTCCATATAACTGTTATTAAGGGCTCCTGCTGGAGTTTTTCTCGGATTTTTGTTTTTCTTTCAAAATTCCTTTTGGTTTTATTTCCTATTCCCCTCGTTTTAGAATTTTATTTCTGCTGCCATTATTTTTCTTTTTCTATTCTGGTTGTAATCGGCCAGCTTTCATAGCCATAATAAGTTAGTATAGGCACGTGAATAGATTTTAGTTCTAGTTTTGTATCTTGGTCCATCTCTATTTTTCCTATTATGGCATTCCCCCCCCCCCTTTTTTTTGGCCAAATTCCCCTCTTTGGACAGTTTACCCTCTGCGGACTGTTTATCCTCCGGACTTAGCCGAAGGACTTAGGCCCGGTTTTTCCATCTCTCGATAAAGTTGCCAACAATTGTCCGGTGGAAAAGTCTATCTAACCGACAAAATTAGGGAACTGTTTATGTTACCTTTTTTGTCGGCGGGATACTTATGCTATCGATAAATACCTGACCAATAACAATGCCGCTTACATTGAAAGAGAAATCGCGAACTATGATTGGCTGACAATGCAGTACTCTCGCGAGTGGTAGAACGTAAACATTCTCGTGATAAAACAATAAGTTGTTAGCGAAAAGTGGCTGCATGTTCTGCGGCTAATGCGTTTACTTTGCATTTTATGAGAGGTATTTGTACTAATAGCATTTAAAATATTACCTATGTAATAATGTTGCTTATCAAAAAACGAAAAAAGAAACAGAGAGGTATGTTTTCAGGTTGATTAAGCAAGAATGGAAGTACGAAAGCTGAAGAGAACCGCCAATTAATCACCAGAAGATAGGCGGTTACTTATTCGCTTGGCCCTAAAGTAAAAAAATACTTTAGAAAACAAAGCAAGTTACTTACTAAACAAAACATGAATTACTCTGGTTCGAATCACATAAGGGCGTCTTATATTATTCAGATATTCTACTACTTCTCCATCATCATCATCTTCGAAAAATGCCAGATTATATAAAATACCGTCGATTATCGTAATACCATGTGATGATTGTGAATGCGTATTTTCTTTGTTTGTAAACAGATCACCGTTGCTAAGGCTTATCCTCACGATACCTCATTATCGGACGGTAAAGGCTCCGGATACGTTCTCGGGAAATTTGTCGGCAAAAAAGTCATTGTCGGAAGGTGGAAAACCCGTTTCAAACGAGTTATCCGTCGAATAGCCTTTTCTGTCCGATAACTTATGTTGTCGGGAGATGGAAAAACCGGGCCTTAGCGCGCTAACGACATGTGCGCCAACGACGGCCAAAATGCCTACGACTACAAAATGCAGCGACTACTGCCAGCGACTTCTGCCACGACGTCTGCCACGACGTCTGCCGCGCCGTTCCGCCGCGCCGTTCCCTCACCAGGTCCTGCACCGTTTTTATAGCCAGTAGTGAGGAAGGATACCAAAAATGCGGTCGTCCTGACCAAGGCACAAAGGCTGTGATCCTGTATTCTGCAGCCGATGCCAGAAAACAGTTCCTGGCGCTCCAATTAAAAACTGCCACCCTATCTATCACCCATCCCATTATTTCCTCCCCTCCAAGGCTACCAATCGCCAACCTCCTGACCTTACCCATTCCACCTTCGTCCTTGTCGACAGACCCCCTCCTCAGCTGACTCATGGCTGAGCTCGCCCTCTATTGCTTCCGAGACGGCGACCGGGTAACACCGTGGTGTGAGCCTGCTGACTTAGTCATTTTGTACTTAAGAGAGAAGCTCAACCTCTCGTACTTGTAACTATACTTAAATTATTTTCCGCCTGGAAACTCTCATTACGGTCGCCTGGCACTCGACCTATGGGTAAATTGTTTGTAACTGGGTTGGTTCTATTTGTGATTTGTGAAATATATTGATAAGTTAAGTTACTGATTGATAATACTTGTGTTTCGTTCGTTTTCCTCATTTATCTCACCCGAGCTTGGAAAGAGTTTGTGTTTTTACGAGTGTTATCGGCGAGAAAATCTACTCCCTTCTCCCGATAGCGCTTCACTATGATTGTGTTATGTATCTAGTACTGCAACTGGCTTCTTTTATTCTGAGTTGTATTTCTTGATTTATTTTCCCATTTTTTTGCAAAGATTGCTCCTCTTAAGTATTTATATTCATTCACTGTATCTATTCTTTTGTTTTCTATTATTATGCCATTAATTGTTTGCTCTTTTCTCCCCATATGCACTAGTTTGCTCTTCTTTCATTCCTATTTCTTTAATGCTCTCATTCCATTGGTTTACAATTTGCTGCAACTTTGATTCCTTATCTGATATGATAGCTATATTATCTGCATTGGTTAGAGCTTGTATAATAATAGGTTTAAGGTTCCAGTGTCCTACTAAATTTCTCACACTTATGCACGCATCATTGCACTCTTTTGTTATTTCATTTTAGCATCCGAATGAAGAGCCGCCCTTCGTTTTAAATCCCCTTGTCCCTTAAATCCCTTTCCCCGTTTTAAATATTCTTACATTTATTCCAACTCGTCCTTTTGCTTCCCTGTATAACATATACACTTTATTGAATCTGTTAGTTTTTGCGGCATTCCTTTCTTCCTTTTAAGAATTTCCCATTTCATTCGCCTATTTACATTATCAAAGGCTGCGGTCAAGTCTTTAAAGGCTACCATTACATCTCTGTTGTATTCTTTTGTTTTTTCTATTACTGCTCTTTTTGTATAGATATGGCCTCGTATCTGCGGTCCGGCTCTGAAAGCTCCTTGTTCTTCTTTCATGCTCTATTTTCTACGTCTATTTTCTCAATACCTTTTCTCACATAATTACAGTCACTCAATATTTCCCTCGTACTTCATCGTTTGTTTGTTGCAATTCATTATAGAATTTCTCTCTTTCTAAAATACCTTCTTTCCGTTGGAGCGTACATTATTATTACAGTCATAATCGTTTCCAGTTTGACTGCAAGTACTAAGTGATTATCGTTGGGGATATGCATTACCAGGTTTTCTCCCATTTGCGTTGTAATTACACTCCCTCTCCTTTCTTTGCTCTTCTCATAGTAACCCCTGAATACCCTAAAGTGTATATTTATTATACCTTAGCGTGTACCTTTCAGTTTCTCCGTTTCCCTTTCTTTTCATGACTCTCACTCACCCCCAACTTATTTCATTTAATCTCTACTACTATTTCTTCCTCTTTCGAATTAGGCGTCTTATAACGTCCCGCACTCCAAATCGTATTCAATCATTCCATTGCTTGGGTCTTTCCTTCGAGGCATCCGTCCGTTTCCTGAGGCCTTTTGATTTTCTTTGAATCAGTGGTATGTCCACCATTGTGAGTGAGATACAGCTCAGCGATGGCTTTGCCGACTTTTTCAATGGTTCCCTTAGAAGGGCCATTACCCTTTGCGGTCCTTGGGTTCAAGTCCCCACAGCACTTCGCCACAACTTCGGTCATCTCCCCCTACTACTACTACAAGATGACGACGTTGGGTTGCATTTTGGGGCGCTCTAAAATAATCTCCGGTAATTATATCTAATAGACTGCTTACTCACTTTTAGAAATTCCATTATTATATATTGGTATAACTCAATATACGTATCTGCTCTCATATCTGGTTTCAGTTGGTGTAGAGTTGACCTCTTTTCATTACTGTGAGTGCTTTTCATTCGAGCGATTCGCGTGCCATCTTGAGTTAGCCAGCGTCATCTCGCGTCGACTCCTGCAACTACCGCCAATGGGATGCACTTTGGATTGAATGCGCACTAGCAGCGGTGGGCGTGTGATAATTTGGGCAAGATTCGGGATTAAACAGTGGTCCTTTAAATGAGAGGTTATTATTATGCTCAAGGAAAATAATTAATGCAAAAAATTTTTTTTTAATTTGAAAATATTATTTAAACTAAAATTTTCTAATTATATATTCAATTCCATATCAGATAATAAGGTGGAAAGATTAGAAATATGATGTGAAATTATAGGTGCATTTATTCAAATTTAGATTTTGTAGAGCTATGAATTGATTGTGAATATTATTTTCGTACCACTTTCGGAAAATCTTCGGGACCTTTTAACAGGAGCAGTTTTATTTACCGTCTAAATGGTATTTTCTTGTTGATGAAGTATGCAATAAAAAATATTAGCATTTTATATGGGAAGAACTTCCCTGTCGTGGCTTCAGAAGTGACGAAACCAACGAAGACATATTAGTACTCCATAAAGTGGAATGGATGAGGAAAATGTAGATATGGATAAGAAATTGTCGGTTGCCACGAAATAAATAACAATTATTTCTCAGAGCAATCTTTATAAAATATTGAATCAGTGACCATTCACTGTTTCTTGCAATCTAAATATTGCTGATGCTTCGTGAAATCACTTCTGATTAATTTACAATGTGATGACTGAAAATGAATGAGCGAGGTAAAACTAAACTATTACATGCCCTAAGCCTGGTTTCAAAAGGAAAATGCAATTTTTAACGTGAATTTTTATGGTTAGACGCACCACCATAAAAACGAGTTCACGGAAACATGACGAGGGATAGATTAAAAGATAGAACTTTGTGCTTTGGGAAATTAGTAATATTTAAACCTTAATACACAAAAAATAAAATCTTAAAATAGAAAATAAATAAAATGTTAAATAATCAAGGTGGCTTACAGATACCATGAACCTCGTAAACAAATGTAAAAGCACGAGGTCAATTGAATTTAAGGCTAAATGTGAATAAAGATTTCGTTTCAACTCATTTCATTTCCTGCCAAGAAGAATTCACCTGTCACTATCTCAAAAAAACAGTCGAGGTGGAATCTTTTAATCTCAATATGTGAGCCAAAAAAGATCGTATAAGACTTGTATATTACGGCTTTCCATTTTCTCCAACTCACCTTATCTTGAAAGTAGTCGTGAGTGGACTTGCGTGAGTTCGCGACTCACTGTGGAAGAAAAGCTCTTGAGGCGCCTAGTGTCGACTCAAGTCAACTTGTCTAGAAGAATGGAAAGCATCCAATATGCTAAGTAAGCTGATGATAAGTAAAAATAATGATGATGATGATGACACTCCGCTCAAATTTCTCAGCTGTGATCAAATGAAAATCTGAAGGTGAAGCTATAAGGGTTGAAAGTAACATCAGGTGTACGCCAGGGAAGTGTCATCGGTCCCTTATTATTCCTTTTGTATATTAACAACGTCACTACCATTATTACGAGCAAAATTCGCCTCTTCACAGACGACGCAGTGTTGTACAGGGATCTAGGAAATGAGTCTGTCAAGATTGCGTTACAAAAAGACCTAGATGCTATAAATGAATGGTGCAATACTTGACAGTTAGAATTGAATTTTAAAAAGTGCGTTCCCATGAATTTTTGGAAAAAGTATAACTCGGTCAACGAAACGTACACAACTAATCAAACCAACTTATTAAATGTAGAGTCAGTTAAATACTTAGGTACCCTTACTCAGGACCTGTCTAAATACCCTTACTCAGGACCTGTCTTGGGGGAAACACGTCCGGGAAATCTGCGGACAGGCTAGTCGCAAATTGGGATTTATTAAAAGAATATTAGAAAAATGTGAATAAAAGGTTAAAGAGCGATGTTATTTTTCACTCGTGATACCTCACTTGGAGTTTGCCGCTAGCATATGAGACCCTTACGAAGTAGTTATAATCTCTGAAATAGATGGAATACAACGGAGAGCAGCAAGATTTGTGAAAGGTTTTAACGATAAACTTAGCAGTGTTACCGAATAGTTGAAGGAATTTGGTAACTGATCGAAGGGAGAAATACAGGTTAAATCTTTTGCGCAAGTTTGAAGTAGACAATATTTTGCCGGACGTTCAACATATTTTGCTAGAGCCAAAGTATGTACTATGGTAGAAGCGATCACAGGAATAAGATAGAGAAAATATACTGTAGAACGGGTAGATTTTAAATGTATTTTTTTCTGCGTACAATAAGGTATCATAATAGTTGTGATAGATCAATCATATGAAACGCTCAACTTTACTGGTAGAGTAAACTTTTCACTTGTGGTTAATTAAAACATTAGTAGTACTTCACCCCGCTTGAAATGTCCGGAATTGTTTTGTTTTCAGCATGAAGTAGTATCCTTTAGTATTCATAAATTAATAATATTAACCAGTAGTTGTCTCTTAACCAGTGTACTCTATGTTCATTTACGTAGCACTCTCCCAGTTTCTGGTTTGACTGCGCACTGCTCTCCTGACTGCTTTTTGGTGTCTGCGCCTATAGCGGCCAGAAGGAAGGTGCAACAGGGTTGTAGATTTGAAAACTGGGACGAGTGCTTCATGTCTCCCGTCTATTGGTGGCTTGCACGGTGGATTTAGATATAGATTATGAAACAGCGGAACCAAGCCCCACTTTTACCAAGATATATTCTGATTTCAAGTACCAATTAAAATCCGTATCCGATTTGGACTCAGTAAGAGAAAGAAATGGAACTCTTTATTAGATCCTCGCAAATAATTAATCTTCATCCATCCAAATAATAGCATAATATTTGTATTATAAGTTTTAGGAAAACTTGTATAAAAAGATTCATTACACAAATGAGATTGATATATACGAGTATTGCTTTTGTCATTTCTCTGAAACCGGGGATTATGATTTTCAATTCATTTTTATCAGTGTTATATCCTTGTCTGCGCAAGAAGGAACAATCAACGTTTGATTTTAACTTCAACGGAACGTACCTCCCCGTTTCCTTCTTCTTCTACTCTATGTCTCATAGTATTTCAGTTGTTGGATGTGTTTACCAAGTCATTTTATTTTCATATTCAATTGAGCCAAATATTTGGAGAGGGAGTTCAATCTTTTTTCTGTTCAATCAGGGACCAGTCATCGACATATTTTTAAGTCACTTAACCATTGAAGGATATGCGATAGCAATGCAGAGGTGGCGAAGGTATCTTTTATGTAGACTTTGGATTAGCGAATGTGCACGTCCTGTCTCGACGAGAAGGATATTTTACTGGTGAATAATTTATTAGCAGTAGCTAATATATCTCATGTTCCCTCCCTGTTAAAAATTCCCCATTGAAAATACCCATTGAATGTCCCTATAGGGAATTTGCAATGGGGACTGCTATTTCCTATAGGGACTGCTATTCCCTATAGGGACTGCTATTCCCTATAGGGACTGCTATTCCCTTTAGGAACTGCTATTCCCTATAGGGACTGCTATTCCCTATAGGGACTGCTATTTCCTATAGGGACTGCTATTCCCTATAGGGACTGCTATTCCCTATAGGGACTGCTATTCCCTTTAGGAACTGCTATTCCCTATAGGGACTGCTATTCCCTATAGGGACTGCTTTTTCCTATAGGGACTGCTATTCCCTATAGGGACTGCTATTCCCTATAGGGACTGCTATTCCCTTTAGGAACTGCTATTCCCTTTAGGAACTGTTATTCCCTATAGGGACTGCTATTCCCTTTAGGAACTGCTATTCCCTATAGGGACTGCTATTCCCTATAGGGACTGCTATTCCCTATAGGGACTGTTATTAGTGATAGGGACTGTTATTAGTGATAGGGACTGTTATTAGCGATAGGGACTGATATTCCCCAAAGAGACAACAATATTCAAGCAAAGGGCATAGCTATGGCACTGACTTCACTGCTCTCTCAAAATAAAAAAAAGATAATTTGTCATTAATCACTTTGAATGAGCTCTTATGCCATAGCATGATATAGGACATCATATTATACTACATCGTATCTACATAACATGGTGATGGTACATGTATCGCATGATTACCAAACCTATAACTCTACGAACCTATCCTCGCACTCATTACTGAAGTGTTAGCGTTGAGGAAGAAATATATATCTAGTCACTTCCGTGGATAAATGTGACTTCGAGAACTATAATCATAAAATGATAATTCCGTGATAGTTTGAGGAAATACCATAAAATCTTGAAAAAAGTTACTTGCCATTAATTAATGCCACATAACTGTTATCCTATGTTGCCACATAGTATGAATATAAATGCAATATCACTGCGAATAAACAAGATTTTTCCAATTCCCGCACACCCATAGGGAATATTAATTCCCTATTGAAAACCCATAGATTTTCATTTCCTATTGAGCACCCATAGGGACAATATATTCCCCATTGCAATTTAATGGGGAATATCTTTCCCTATAGGTTTTTTCAATGGGGAACTATGGGTAATTTTTAAAAGGGCTGTAATCGTATGGTTCATCATATAATATTTTATTTCGATAATGAATACTAATTGACAAAACTTCTTCGAAGTGAAATCAATACCAGTAAATATTAAACACCTCAGAGTTATGGATATTATGACAGAGGCTTCTATCTGCATGCGGAATTCAAAACCCACAGCAAATTTATATTCTGGTCCCTCGAAGAACAATGACCGGAGGAAGTGCTCGTTAATTGGAATTGAATCCACCCTCAACTAACGAGTTGCCGTGAATCTATTTACAGTTTTGATCCAGATCCTACGATACGACACAGCTTTTGGACAGTGGCCGTCGGATCAGCTTTCCTTTGGCTTGCAGATGTCTCAGCAAATCAAGGAATGATTCAGCGATTTCTCTCCCTGCCGTCGCTGAGAAAAGCACAGTGGTAAGTCCAAGTGATAACTTCGTCTGTAGAATACTAATGATATCCAGTCATGCAGGGTCGCAATAGCGTTTAAAAGTGTTCATAATAGAGTTCATTGTTTCAGGTGAGGGATGAAGTGATGCAAGTTGTTTTAGAGAAACAATAGATTCGTCGTCACTGTAAAAGGTGAAACAAAGGAGGAGCGAATGCGTTGGTGCCAAATCATCATCACCCGATCGCATTTCACATTCCAGTGTTTGTATCAAGGTTGAGGCTACTGTGAAAACCCGTACGGGTGCTAAATAATGTCCTGGGGGAATGTCGTATGAAGAATGTAGCGACAACGATACTTCTTTATAAAAACAAATGGCGACAGATTAGAGGAAGGAACCCTTTTGTTCGTGGTGTTGATTGGCCGAGAAGAAAGATCCGAATACTGCGTTCCCCTCGTAACTCGCTCTCGCGTCACTTCCTCGGTTAGAGTGGCTCGAAAAAAGTTACATATCTTTACTCCCTTGAAGTTAATTATATTCTATTTTACATCAGAATTATTGAAATGAAATTTTAGAAAAATCTAAAAAGGAGAGCACAGTGATGCAAACGGGTCACACTTCAAATAAATTTTGTCGAATATCTTAATATTTTCACTTAACTCGTAATTAATATTGCAGTTTATTCAAGGTGAGGTTGCAGTGTAACCTTGTATGCACTGTAGGATGTCGTGTGGAATTGCTTCCTGTCTACTGCCACGTCTGCCACTAGATTTTTGCCTAAGACAAGATAGTCGCAGGATAAACATTCCTGCCAACAAAGTAACAAAGTTTCTTTGAGAATAATATGTATCAGTCATTTCACTTGATTGAGAAGCGTCTAAGTATATAAGTGGACTGGCTTAGAATAGCTTAAGGGGAGTGGATTCTTTTCGATCGATCGTCGAGAGCCACTAACATGTGAGCCAAAAAAATTCCGCATTTTCAGCACCCCGATCTACACATACCTCACTACGCGGCAGAAAGTGGAACCACATTTGTAAACACGGTATGCTAATAGTATTTGCTTAGTCACAACAAGTACGCCGAAAGCATGACGTTATAATTTAATAATAATAATATTAGGTGATAAGGAGACGGAAAGTTTTGCATCTCGCGCGATGGCAGGGGTTGGGTGGGGTTCTGGAGATGATAATGGGTTTACTCAGCGGTTTGGTGGTTTTTAGGATGCTGGAGAGGTTGTGGATTCCATAACCCCACCCAACCCCTGCCATCGCACGAGATGCAAAACGTGCCCTATCCTTATCACCGACCCCCTCCCCGCTAAATTCCTCTCCCACCCACTTCCTTCCGTCCCCTCTCGGTCGTACACTTCCCACAACATTGTCTACATCCTCCTGTGCAACCTGGGCGATTCCTATTACATTGGACTCACTTCTAACGCCCTCAGTGTCAGATTTACCGACAAGATTTACATTTGACAAATGCTTCCGAGTAGTCGTATTGGCTTCCCTCCCTCCCTCTGCCTCTCCCCTTCAATTAAGGACCTTAGAGATGTCTTGCATCTGGCTTTATTCTGCTTACAATCCCCCCGGATTAAATCGGGCTCACTGACCCCTCCCTCCCCTTCTACTCTTCTCCCCTTTCCCCTCCTTCAATCCCCTCCCGCCCCTTCCCTTTTCTCCCTTCCACATCCCTTTCTCCTCCTCCGACCCCCTCCCGCCTCTTCCCCTCCTCACCCCTCTCTCCTCCTCTGACCCTCTCCCTCCCCTCCCCTCTTCTTCCCCTTCTTACCCTTCTCTCCTCCTTCTCCTCCCACCTCACCCTACCTCTTGTCCCCTGCCTTTCCATCAGTGTGTATCCTTCCTTCTGTGAGAAAGGTTGCTTATTGCCCTCCCCTCAAGTCCCCTCCCCGCCACCGTCCTTCCCCCGCCACCGTCCTTCCCCTCAAGTCCACATTCTCGCCCCTCTCCCACCATGTCCACCGCTTCCCCTCCGTGGCTGCCACTTTCGCATTCCACCTAATGGGTCATGCTGCGCGTCACACGACGTGACACATTGTCGCGTAACAGCTCGGCCATCCTGATCGCCGAGTCGTCCTCGACTCTGGCATCTTCGTCTTCTTCGGAACTGCTTGGCTCCTCGTCCTCTTCACACCAGGGTTTCATCCGGTCGGCTGCAAACACGGAATGGAACGCCCGTTGAGTCCTCTCTGCTCCCGCAATGTCGCCCCAGAAATACCGGTCATTTCCTAATACTGCCTTCACCTGATACGGGCCCTTGTATTTGGCAGCTAACTTCCGAGTCTGCCCACAGCTAGCTGCTTCTCTAAAAACCAATACCAGATCCCCGACCTTGTATGTCCGAGGTGGTTTATGCCTGCTATCATACCTACGTTTTTGAGCAGGCTGACTCCGTTCTATTTCCGTAAGTGCTTGAAGTCTCCTTTCCTTTAACTGCCCCTCGACTTCGGGATCTCTGTGCGTCTGTATTTCTAAGTTGAGCTTATTTTTATGGGCGGTCCGAGGTTGGAAATCGAACAAAAGCTCATGTGGTGTTCGTTTAGTGGTGTCGCTCTCGAGACTATTGAGCGCCCATTGTATTTCCCTTATTTTCTTGTCCCAATCTTTCCCATCCTCACGTGTCGTCATTGTAGTTACCGCGGTCAGGATCGTACGGTTTACACGTTCAACTTGACCGTTCGCCCTAGGAGTTGCTGTCGCATTTTTAACGTGACGGATGTCATTTTCTTGACACAAATCTTCGAATTTCTTCGCCGAAAAAGCAGTGCCCTGGTCCGTGATCACCCGGGTAGGTGATCCAAAGATGCCTATGATGTCTTCTAGGAATCTACATGCTGGTTTCGTCTCTACCGTCTTTACCGCTCGCAGGACCACATATTTTGTAAAATTATCTACGCATGCAATGATGTACTTGTTCCGCTCCGAACTTTCTGGAAATGGTCCCAAGTGATCCAAATGGATTGTATGGAATGAGATAGGGACCCTAGGTATGTTATGCAGTTCCCCTTGTTCTCTCCCAGCCATTTTCTTGTGATACGCGCACTCCACGCATGCTTTTATGTACTTTTTGACAAATCGAGTCATCCTTGGTAACCAGTAGTGTTGCCTCAGGTGTCTTAGCGTCTTTTCCTCCCCAAAGTGACCCATTTCATCATGGCTTCCCCGCACAACTCTCCATCTAATTGGCTTCGGCAGAACCCACAAAGCCTTCCCATCCACCCGCCGACAAATCCTTTCATTTTTCATCTCATAATCGGTGTGTATTTGCTTTTCTTCTGATGTCTTCGGCGCCCTCTGGAGCAAACCCCGAATGTTCTTCAACTCTTTGTCTTGCATCTGCATCGTAAGCAACCAGTCCTCTTGACTTATCCTTGTCGTCCAGACGCTAAGGGTTGCCACTTCGATTTCTTTTGGTTCTTCTTCGGATCGCCTACTAAGTGCATCCACGTGCTGCATTTGTACGCCGGGTTTGTATTGCAATTCAAAATCAAATTCTTGTAACTTCAACCACCATCGCCCAACCCGCGGGACTATGTCTTTCTTCGTCATGGTTGCCTTTAATGCATTACAATCGGTAAATACTTGGAAATGTTTTCCCAAGAGATAGATCCTGAACCTTTAAACCGACTCCACCACCGCGAGAGCCTCCAACTCATAGCTGTGGTAACGCGACTCTGCATCACTGGTTTGTCTGCTGTAGTATGCTACTGGTTTCCACTCCTTGCATTCTTCTTGAAGCATGATACCTGCCACGCCATGTTTGGTTCAAGCATCAGTGTCCAACTTGTGGTTCTTCTTCGGATCATATAATACCAGGATTGGTCTGGTTGTAAGTTTCCGTTTCATCTCTTCAAATGCCCTCTGTTGGCCTTCTTCCCAAACAAATTTTCGTCTTTGCGCAGAAGCTTTGTTAACGGCTTCGCTAGCGCTTCGAAACCCTCGATGAACTTCCGGAAATATGAGGCCAGCCCACAGAACCACCTAACGTCGTGTACTGTAGTAGGTGTTTCGAAGTTTTCTACGGCAGCTATCTTTGTCTTCCCCGGTCTGATACCCTCCGCTGTGAGCTCATATCGTAGGAAATCCACCCTTCTCTGAAAGAATTGTCACTTCTTTAGCCGTAGAGTCAGACCTGCTTCCCTCAGTATTTGTAGGAACCGTTCTAACTTCTCAAATCCCTCTTCGATTGTTGCACTGGGGATCAAAATGTCGTCCATATATACTGAAATTTTGAATGGCTTCATCTTCCTCTCTATTATCTTCATCATCCTCGAAAATACCGCTGGGGCATTCACTAACCCGAATGGCATTCTGTTGAATTCATAGAGACCGTCGCTAGTCACGAACGCTGTCAGATGTCTCGACTCCTCCGCCACCGGTACTTGATAGTAGCCGCAAGCCAGGTCAAGGGTGGTGAAGTATTCATTCCCGGCGAGTTGATCAAGCTGTTCCTCGATTGGCGATACTATTGCGCGTTCCTTTTTGGTCACGGTGTTGAGACGCCTATAATCTACGCAAAGCCGTTCTTCCTTGGACAAGTTAATTAACATTGTTGCCAACTGGGTTTTTCCTACCTCAAATACACTTTCCGCAAAGCATTCCTTAAAATCCTCAACAAGTCCCTTAAGTCTCTCCAGGTTTTCTCCTACAACACACCCGTCGCATATCACTTCATAGGGGGCCCTGTTGCCCACTTCCTGGATCCTCCTGATATTTCCGCCCAGCCTTTCCGTCTCTTTCCCAGCACTTCCATCGCTCCTAATTTCCAATTTTCCGGAAGTTTTAACTATCGTGATCCCGTCCCGGTCTAGGGTACTCCTTCCAATGATGAGGTCTTCCTCCTGCGCCTCGTCGGGTACGATCAGCACTTCTATGTCGATGTCGACTCCGTCAATCTCAAGATGCGCTTCCTTCGTCCCGGAGGGTCCGCAAAACCCCCTACCAAATCCTTTCAATACCTTCGCCGCCCCGTCCCGCTCATAGCTCATGCCCAATTCTTCCGCCGCCGATTCCGTCATCGTGACGCAATCGCTTCCCAAATCTATGAACCCTGCAACTGTTTTCCCATCGATCTGTACCCTTTTATGGTATTCATCTTTCAGATCGGAATGATCTTGAAGGATTCTTCGAACGTTGCGGCTCTCTTCTCGTCGGGGGGTCACCCTTGGGCACTGCCTCGCCATATGACCCTCTTTACCGCATGAGTAGCATAGAAATTTTGGGGTCTTGGCACATTCTCTGGCCAAATGTCCTTCCTCGTTGCAATTATAGCACTTTATTCCTCTGGGGCTACCCTTTCCTGGTCTTGGCCTATCCCCTCCCGTTACCGAGACCGCCTCTGGTGTAAATCCTCGCGGATGTTGCGGCCTCATCGGTTTATCCACACTAGGTCGGTTTCTCTCGCAAAGATTCTCATATCTCTTTGTGCTACGTAGTAGATGTTCTATCGAAGTGAATTCGACCAATGACAAAAATTTGCCAAGGTCCCTATCTCCGATGCCGCTCAGAATGTATTTTATCAAAGAGCTATCCTCCACTTCCCCTTTCTTCACAATGGTCTTCATAGTGTACACATACATCTCGTACATCTCTTTTCTACCCTTTTGTCTTCTCATCAGCTCTAGGTGCACGTCCGCCTGATCAACAGACGATGGGAACCCACTCACCAACTTATCTTTGATGTCCGTCCAAGTCCTCAAGTCTTCAACAACACTATCGAACCAGAACTTAGCGGCCCCACCAAGTTTCCCGACTGCTTGAGTCAGTAGCATGGCATTACTCCACGAGTACGCGTCCGCGATACCCTCAATTCTTTTAACCCACTGTGTTGCCGTCATCCCATTCCTCTCCGACGGATTATAGATAGGTAACAGCTTCTCCGCCAGTTCCCTACACGACATCGATGACGCCTCATTCCCTTCCCTCCGTGAAATCATCGCCCTCTCACGATTTAGAAGTTCTCTTTCTCTTTGAACTAACTCCCATTCTCTCCTCAACAGCTCTCTTTCTCGCGTATTTTCTCCTTGACTTTCCACCACTTGTCTGTCATCGTCAAAACGCATCTCAGCTACACCCCCAGAAATCAGCCCTAAATCTCTTCCGACTCCATCGATGCCGCCCTCCACCTTCACTTCCTGTAAATCGCCGCCAAAATTCCAGCCCCTATCAGTCCTCTCTCTCTGGTCTGACATTGTCGCGCCGCTCTTCGCCTCGCGTAGAGTCAAGGTCATTCACGCCGCCTGCCGACACCTCGAGTGGCGGGAAACCGCCAGACACGCGTTCTTCGCGGGAACAGAGTTCGACAGACCTCGTAACACCCCAAACTAAGCTTGTCTGTGATGGGTTCACTAGCGTCGTTGGAAACGTACGGTCCCTAAAATGTCACGTTGGATCACCGATAACATTCACGTCCTCGGAATCGCCTTGGAAGGGTACCGTTGATGATTCCCCGAGCCAAGTGTCCTCTCCTTAAGCTTCGGATGTTGTGCAGTCTCAGCCTTGCTTCGTCTCGTCCCGCGTTCTGATCCCACTTCTGATTTGTAACGAGACACAAGAATAACACTCTATATCTTCAATCTTTATTCACTAGCACTTTCTACACCCTTTCTCCACCATGTCACGTCTCACACTGCCTTCCCCTCAAGTCCCCTCCCCGCCACCGTCCTTCCCCTCAAGTCCACATTCTCGCCCCTGTCCCACCATGTCCACCGCTTCCCCTCCGTGGCTGCCACTTTCGCATTCCACCTAATGGGTCATGCTGCGCGTCACATGACGTGACACATTGTCGCGTAACATATATATATATATATATATTATTTATATATATTTATATATTTATATCTTTATATATTTATATATACATATTTATTTATTTATTTGCATGATTATACATATGGGTCTAAATCTTTGGCATCACTGTGCGGGCAGCAGTGTTGTCTAGCTGTCAGCAAAAGATAGGTTGCGCTGCAGTCGGCATGGTTCCGATCCTGTGTGTCAAAAATAGCCGGTTTAATTGGGAGGCCAATTTCGGTACCTTTATTTCCAGTATCTCCATTTGAATAACAGCCTTTCCTTATTAGAACCACCTTCTCTAGAGTGACGGCGCTACAATCTGCTTGGTCCTGATTTTTCGGTGCATGCGGAATGGTGGGCAACAGCCGCTGGGGGCAAGTTAAGGATCCATATGAATATTCATGTATATGTTTATCTTCATGTGCTTTATAAAAGATCTCACTCGTACGTATGACGCTAAAGTGTAGACATTTCACAGTGTTCGACAAGTGTTTTAATTCAAGTGTGAAACCTTATTCAATCCCAGTAATTTTCTATGGCCCAGAGATGTCTATATAGCTGTGAATTGTGAAATTATTTTCGTGGAGATATAGGGCTAAATTTTGCGCGTTGACGAAATGGCTAAATCGAGGGAGTCGATCGCTAAACTTGGATTTGAAGATTACTACGCTTGGTCGTGTAAGGTGCAGTCACTTCTAGATAGTATTAAAGAGGTGAGGCGGTTGATGAAGGCTGGACTGAGGAATAATTAGGAAGTTGGACAGCAGCGCAGAAGAGTGCAAACAAGAAAGACCTGGCATTCATTAAGAGACGCGTGGAGGACATTCATCTTGAAAGTATTGGACAATTAAGGAGTGCTAATGATGCTTGGGATACCTTAAGGACTGTCTTTGTGGTGAGAGTTAAAAACCAACAATCCCTAATGAGAATGGAGAAGGATGACAAAATGCCCGTGAGTGAATATTTTTACTAAGTGGTAGCAACCCATCGCGATGTTTCTGAAACTGGATTAGTTACGTTCTCGGATAGAATTGTCGCTCTCATTATGCTCATGGATCTATCCGAAGAGTACAAAGACTGCGTGAAAAGCCTCACCAGGGACGCCAGGTTATCTGTGAGAAGTCTTATTCCTATACTCCGTGCTGAAGAAACTAAAATAGGATTAGATAGAGAAGACATACAGTTGAAGGACGATCTTAAGTGTGAAGTGACTAGGAAAGTGTTTAACAAGCCCCATCACAATTATCGGATTCAACCTGATTGTGAGTGTCATGCATGTCGTCAAAAGGGACACATTGCCAAAGAGTGTCCCAAAGCGCTTGATGCAAAGGTCCGTGGAACTGTCCTTTGCTATATGTGTGGGACAGAAGGACACACGTCAACGGCGTGCCCATCCACACGTACACAACATTAGAAATAGATGGCAAAGACCAAATATGGGAAACTTTAATGTCATTAAATGGGGTTTCAATGGAAGGCAAAGAGAGAACTTTAAAAAAACGAGAAGTGCATTTAGAAACAAGGACGGAAAATAGCGAGGCTGGGATGAGTTGCGAGTCAAATGAATATGTGAAGCAAATTGGGGATAACCAAGTGAGAGTGACACTCAAGGCGCTGAAGGGAGACGTAAATCAAAGATCACTTTTAAGCGATCCTAATCGTTGGGCTCTAGACAGTCAATGCAATGCTCACTCAACGCCTCACCGTGAACTGATTGAAGATTTTGTTTCTGTCAACGGGACTATGTCAGTGGCCGAGAGGGAGCAAACGTGTGAAGTAAAAGGTGTGGACTCGTGTGAAAATAGTGGATAACTATCAACTGGAGTGGACCCTAGAGCTGAGGAATGTATATTGGGTTCCTGATTCTAGTGAAAATTTAATTTCTCCGAGACAATTAGAGAAAAATAGGGCAGGGTTCACCATTGATAATGGATATTTCAGTGGTTTCGATAAGTGTGACAATCCAGAAATCATCCGCGCACGTGTGGTAGAGGACGACCTCTATGTAGTTGGTGTGGAATAGTACGAGCAGAAGAATCCATTGCAATATTCCAGGTTCGAGAACAAGATCGGATCCAGGGACGTGGCTGGATCTCAATCTGCTTCGGTATCGGTTACAGCAAGGAGAGTGGTGTGGCACCAGAGGTGTGGCCCATGCCAACAATCTTCCAGACTGCGAGGAGATTCCCAAGGGTGTTGTAGAGGATTGTGACACCTGCTTTCAGGGTAAGGCAAAGAAGCTCCCATTCCCAGTGAGAGAAAAGAGATCAACCGGTAAGCTGAACCTAAAATATTCTGATTTGTGCCAAGTTAATCCAGCGTCAAAGAGTGATGCCGGATATTTCGTGACATTTACTGATGATTTTTCAAGGTACAGTGAGTTAGAAGTGCTAAAGAAAAAGTGTGATGCATTTGAAGCTATTGTGGGTTACAAAAACAGAGTCGAGAACATAACTGGTTGCAAAGTGAAACAATTTCAATCTGATGGGGTGGTGAATTCATTGGCGATGAATTTTGTAATTATCTGGGTCAGTGTCCCGTTTTGTCGACTACCGAAAATAGTTTGTCGCAAGCGGAAGGGGGGTTTTCGAAATGACGTCACAGCGCTGCGCGTGGGGGTCTAAATTTGGGCTTGTATGGGCACGGCGCGCGCGTTCAGTTCAGATGTATCTCCGGAACGAGTTGGTCGATTTTAGTCATCGGGGTGTCTACTGAGATCTGAGAACGTGAGTTACACGTCAATAACACAAGAAATGTAAAATTAAAATTGAAAAGCAGAAAATATAAGTTACCATCGACCAATTGTTCATTTGCACTAATGATTTCGATGAATAAATGTTATGTATAGCGTAGTTTTCTTTCTTTCATTTCAATTATCTTTCTGAAATATAAAAAAAAATATCCCAACAACGAGAGTAACGTACATGTAATTTCGCATTCACGAAATTAAGATCCGACTGGAGTATCAAATATTTCTTTTTTTATTCCAGCACTTAATAATCCTGTCTTTGATTTCTAATTTGGAATTTTATCGTACATGAAAAAAATGATGCTTTTAAATGTTTTGTTGACAGGTGCTTGGTTATACTTACGATGGGTTCGGCCACCATTGTCTCCATCAGCTGTTACGCTGGTCTCGTCGTGTACGCCAATTACCACGATTGTGACCTGATCTCTACAAAGGTGATAATTCTTTTACAAATCGCATGAAATGGAAAATATATATTTTTGGGCCTGGTTGATGATGCTTTCACCATATTAAGACACAGATATGTTTCCGTCTTCTTTTTATGAACAGACAGTGAAAAGAAATGACCAGGTCTTGCCGTACTTCGTGATGGATATTGCGGAGTCCGTTCCCGGTCTCCCTGGGATCTTCATGGCCGGTGTGTTCAGCGCTGCACTTAGGTACGTATCCATGGTGAATATTCATCATCATCTAACACTACACTAGTATATCAGTTACATCAGTGTCCTCCGTCACTTGCCATGTTTCTATAATAACAATCAAAACACAATACTTGCGGTAACGCATTCATTTAGAAACAGAAGTCTAACTTAGGTGATCTGCCTGCCAAATAAGTGAGTGTATCGCCACGCACGCATTGACAATCCATGATAGAAATTAAATAACATTCATAATCACTGGTATGCCGCATTATACACAATCTCTTAAACACACTATAATCCTTCGTTTTATTTTCTTCACATAATGTGACATAACTGTTTCTTACATAGGCGAAATTTTGGAATTCCAACTGCAATTGACTGCAGCACCGTACTAGACATGATAAATGTAACTATTATAAAATTAAATAAATCCGTAATCTCTGGCGTGACTTGATGGAATTTGCTTAGCATTGTGAATGAGAAGCAGTGACTTTGTTTATTAGAGCCGACCTAATTTTCGACGTTGCACGTCATCATCAGGTATATACAAATAGCACTGAACACTCAGAATATGTCGCCACGAACATTAATCTTGGGGAACATAGGCCCCCCTCTGCCTATTACTCAAACTCTGAGACATTTGGCTCTAGATTTTTTTTACAGTTTACGTATAACAAGGAATCCCATTCCATTTCCTTTATCAGGATCGATACCAATATCGACTTTTCGCAACATCTCTTGAAAAAATAGCTTCTCGTCGCAGCCTGCAATCAAATTCTGATATTATAACTGCTTCGCAAGGATTCCAAATACTGGATGCGAATTCTAAGGGGGGGGGCTTAATAGAGAAAAATAGCTGAATTTGAAACGATCAACAAATTTGAGGTAAGTTTTAAGTCAAATACCTACAATTAAATATAAGTGTAATAAAATAAAATACAGCGCAACAATGAAACATAAAAATAAACAATGGAACGCAAACATGTCCATACGAGGTTTAAACTTTCAGAACTTCTTACGTTATCTCAACGTCAACCCTAAAATCCATCCGTTCTCCCGCCATAAGTGGTCCCAAAATGTCCCATTCCCGCTTTTTCGAAGGTATTTCGCTCTCATTGATATTTCATGGGTAATACTTACTACTGCAAGGGTGTTGGCTTTGACTTTGATGACACTTATTGTCAGTAGTCTCCTTACACTATAATTTCAAATTTTAATGTTTTACATATCTATTGTTTATGTGCATCGTATGTATTCACTATTAATCGATAACCAGGTTGGCTCCATTCTTATGAAGTTGGCAGATTCATTAAATCCTTCGCCATAAGTAAGGAACTTCTCTACCACGGGTGTAATTTTGGAATGTTATAAGGATTGTTTTTTTTCCCAACCCACAGGTCTGCAAGCTTTTCGGAGTGGGGGGAGGAGGAGAGGAAAAAGGACATATATTAGACGCGAAATTAATACCCGTATCCATCTTATACCTTGGAAAACGTGGCCTCTCCAAAACTGGTGAAAAAATCCACCTAAAATGCCGCTTTTCGAACGGCTGTAACTCTGATTGCGCGGGTAGTAATTATGCATTTCCTAAATGCGCAATTCTTCTTCCTTAACATGAGTTACTTTCATTTTTATAAATTTTATAGATTATCGTGGAAACATGTTTCAGCCTGAGGGATGAAAATTGTATTTTTGGGCAATGGTATCCGGATAACAGTTTGATTAATTACAGGTGAATTGTGTTATGTAATTCCATGACTACGGCATTTCATCTATCATCAGAAGCTTTCTCCTTCCTTCAGTTCCATGTCAACAGGTCTTAACTCTATGTCTGGTGTGATATATAAGGATTTTCTTCAAAACTGGTTCACATCTGAGCCCTCTGAAGCCAAGGCGTCGCTCATCATGAAGTTGACATGTGTCATCATTGGCGCCATTTGCACCACCATGGTCTTGATGGTCGAGAAAATGGGACCCGTTATTCATGTGAGTAGTTGTCTGCCCACTCCCTGCCCCACACACTCCTCAAAATCAGGGAAACATCACTTCTGTCATCATAATTAGATCAATGGTGAGAAAACCTCCTTTGTTATTTCCACAAAAATTCATTACGCTGGCACGACGCGCGTTTAACTACACTGTGGCATACTCATGTGCCACAGTGTGGTGAAACGCGCGTCGTGCCAGCGTAATGAAGTTTTGTGGAAATAACAAAGGTGGTTTTCTCATCATGGATATCTGTAATTCCCGCGAGGTCAGGCCTGACATCATCATTTTTTATAATTAGATAATTTTCATTAATGTAATGCAACACAATTTATAAGCATAATTACATACGTATTGAGAAACCCTAACGCTGACCTGTACTGGGGTTCCCATCATTCAATATCAGTTTATATGTATACATAACTTGTATATTTATGTATTAAAATTTAAAGCAAAGATATAGTAGGTCCAAGGATTTTTTGGTGGAAACATGATAACATTGTTAGCCTTTAAATGTTTACAATTTTTTCATTATTTTGCACATTTTACACACTCACACACACACATACTTATCGATTTACATATTCATGCAAACACACACAAAAATAAATAACCATTTAGTATTTTCTGAAAATTAGTAGTAATTGTGGAAGGAATTTATCATTTGCACCTCCTTCAAGGTCTACTGCTTCACATAAGATTATATTCTCTAATTTACAGTCATTGTACGTCTCATTCACAATTATAGCAACAATAGGTTGTGTGTGAATGTATATCAGATGTACGGCAGGTGTTGTAAATCAGAAGTATAGGTGTTAAAAACATTCACTGGCTATGCAAAACAATTTTCAAAAGTCTCAAACTTCGGTCATAGTAAGATTAAAAAGACAAGCAAGCTTGAATGAGGTTAAAATGATGCCAAGAGAAGTATCTGTAGTGCCCAAATGCACAGTAAATGTATGCAATTGGAATTCCTCCGTTGTTTCCGACTGCCTACCTGTCTTACGGTAGAAATCATGTTCAACATAATTGCTGAGGCTAAGTTTATTTTGAGTGAATTTGGCCGATGATGAGTATTTTGAAGTTGATCACAATGAAGTGTTTCATAATCTATAACTTTCCCTCAGATCACTGGAAGTCTGCTGTCGGTGGCGTTGGGACCACTTCTGGCCATGTTTATCCTCGGCATGATCTTCCCGTGGTCGAATTCAAAGGTACGGCTGATCAAACTACAATCAAGCTTTCTGCGGAGGCTTTTGCTTAACTAACCTACGCATTATCGATATTCATAACTCAGATATGTCTTAATATATTGCTTCGACACCATCACAGAACGAGTGGTGTTATCCTAAAGAAAACGGTGAGACAAAGGGGCACTGGAGGATATGAAAAACTTAAAAAACTTGTTAACGACAACACAGCAACCATTAGAGACGAAGGATTGTAGGCAAACAATGCCCATTAATTCGCGCCAAAGCATAGAATGGGTGCTTTTCACCAAAATGTGCAAAACATTTGTTTTCTAAAAGTCCTAAAACGTTCTCTCGTCCTAGAAAAAATCTCGGCATTTCTAAAATACAAAAATGACCAGAAATGAGTGAAAATTCTTCATTGGAAATCAAAAGAAAATTTGTTTAAAATATTTACACAGCTTCGAAAGTTTCAAGCAAATAAAGCAGTTTCTTGTTTCAGAGTCACGAAAAATTTGAAATCCAAGGTAACCTACTCCGGAATAATTGATTCCTTCGTCTTCCAATGCAGGTGGACATCCACCAATGGATAAACTTGTTCCATCGCGCGCTTCTCTTGTTTCCCGCGGTGTGCGCGCCCAGCGGCTGAACATCAATGCAGCCGCCATTGCTTTATGTTTTACATCCAAGACATCTCCCCTCTTCCTACTCCCCTCTTGCCTTCAGTTATCAACTGCAAACGTTGGTATTCCTCATTTTGTATGCTTATGTCCTAAGACATACCGTTTTCATCTTCTTAATTATGTTGAATAACCCGCGTAAGAACTTTCTCATTTGTCATTCTCACCTTCCACGGTATCTTATAAGGATTCTTCGGCATAACCACTTCTCGGAAGCTTATAATTGTTTTGATAGTGTTCGCTTTCAATGCCCAACCTTCCAGACAATGAAGTAGTCAAGCCTAACAATTAACGAACCTTAGTCTTAGGTCCAACTCAAAATCCGATCATGTAAGGCTCTTTTTTTTTAATTTTAAGATTGCACGTCGAGAATGTTCTTCGCAAAGCCATGTGCCCTATAATACTTGCATTCGCTGACTATTTCTGAGGGTGTTGTATTAAATGTCTTTAGAGTCACTATCAAGTTGACACCATATATTGTGATTTTTATAAAGCCTTTGATAGGTAATATAAATCACTCTATTTTACTTTCCAAATATGAGACTTATGGTTTTATTTGGACAACTATTATCATGGTTAACGAGTTATATTTGAGGAAGAAATCTTGTGATGAAAATTTATGACTCACAATCTTATGCCTTTGTCGCATCCTCAGGTATACCTCAACGATCTCACCTGGGCCCTTTTCTTTTCCTTTTATTTATCATTGATATATTTTCTTACATCCACCCAGTAAAAAGCATCTCGTAGGTTGATGACTTAAAATATTTCCATCCTATTGATTGATCTGAGAATATGAATGAACTACACTGCTGCCTCGATAATTTACTTCATTTTTGCAATACCAAACACGTGATATGCGATATGGATATCGAGATAACATTTTTAAGGAGCCTGAATGCCGGGCAGTTTAACAACTTTAGAAATTCCTCCCGGGCAGTCTATGATGCGGTGGGAATGAGGAAGGTCTACTCACAATCAGTCAGGGAAATTAGGGTAGTACACTTGTTTTTAATCCTGCACGCACTTCACTCATTCATGGAACCGTCAATTAAATATGAACCTCCGCCGCCGTCCTGTCTCTCTTTGCATATGTGCCGAGAGAAGGGGGCGCTGTACGGGGGAGTGATCGGATTGGCCTTCACGTCGTCCCTCGTGTTCGGAGCACAGCACGCCATCGCCTCCGGAAGAATCACGTTCCCCGTGAAACCAGTCTCTTACGTTGGATGCCCTGACAATGTGACCGTTCCAGTTACTCCGTCTCCGACAAGTGAATGGTAAGTGCGTCTACGACCGTCACTTACCATGCATGATGCGACATGCATGTACATATATGTACGACCGTGGATGCATGCAGGCTCCTGGACAGGCCTGCCACATCGCAGGCATTACAAACGTACTCGGCTCCCCCGACTCTTGGCTGTCCAAACGGCTCTTGGCTTGACGGAGAGAGAGAATGTTGTGAGCGTCGGGAAATCCAGGCGATTAAAATTTTAAACCTCCCCACTCGTTGTAAACCCTACCTGCGTTAATCCACAAAAAAATAAACATTTTAATGAATAAAAAATATCAGCATAAAATACATTAATAGTGGTGATTTCTTAATGCAGTGAGGAAGGGGAACCATATACGTGGTTTAAAATCACCACTATTTTGGTCAATCAAGGCACCGTTATATTTCCACAAATCTAAAAAGCGAGACAAGGTTCCTTTATCCTTGTGGTGGTTATTTTCTCGTTCGAATCTTTTGTTTGCGCAGCTCCCAGTTCTTCGCGAATAGTTTATTTCCTGTATATTTGCTTTGAAGAATAGAGTTAGTTCCTTATAGATCGCACTCTTGGTCAGTGTGATGACGTAGTTAGACATCAAAGTGCCTCTTTTATAATTAAAATTCTGTGTGCGAAAACTGATTACAATTGATAAATAAATATTCTCCGGTCGCCGTTTATGGCTTCTAAAGTATTTGCTATCTTAACCCACACGCGTGGCACCCTGGAACATCGAAATTTTAGATAGTACACCACGCATCACCCGCAACACCAGAGCACCATTGAGTGTCCTGACGTAAGCCGGCGTTGCCAAGAAAGGTCCAATCTTTCATTCCTTTTGTATTTCTGCCTCCACGCCTACGTAGGTTGGCCCTTCTATCTTTTCGTCGCAGAAGGCTCCCTTGAAAGGCCTGCAGTGTTTACCTTCTCGTGCACATCGTATTTCGCGGTATATGTCTCTTTGACGAATCGGAAGGTTAACCTGTATAGGCGTAGGTCTTCTTGCAGTTCGGAAGAAGGAGCTAGGTGAGCGCGGATCCTGTTGGAAACGTCCTCTGATGTGTGTGCTCGATTTCTGGGCTAAACAGAGTCCTCATCATTGCGTTCTAGAATTCTTCTGTGTGAGGGCATCTGCGGTACGTTCTTTTTTCCACAAACAGTTCAAAAGGAACTCCCAAACATCTGTAGTATCGCAGATGGTCGTCAGCTATTGTTTTCCACGGGAGGGCGAAAGGCTCTTGCAAAAGCCTCTGAACAAAAGCCATGCGGGAAGCTTAAATCTTGTCTCCTATTGCCACCAAGCCTAGGCGTCCTTTGCGTACTACCAAGGCAGTACCTACATAATCACCTATGCTTTCGTCCAAATGCCTGTAATCATCCCAAACAAAATTATTTAGTTTACTTTTCAGTTTATGTACAACATGTTTGGGAGGAGGGTGACACTGCAGAACGTGCCATAGCCTTGGCGCAATTAACTCACTTGCTGCACTCCCTCTGTCCCTCAACGAGAGAGTGGCTTCCAGGTAGAAATTTCGACGTCTACTTTTTCAATTCGTTGTCAAGTAACGGTTTCCATTTTTCCCTTAGTATCTTTTCCCACCCACACTCATATGCACTTTCTTGGCTTAGTCCTGGCTTGTCCATTGAAATCCTAAAGGGGCACTGCCTGGCCTGTTCGTTTCGGCCTGTTCCTCCAGAACCCACACCATTGCCCATTATTTTTGATGGATTGAGCTGGACCCCAGAAATCTGTGAATACCGCGAGAAGGCTGGGAAGACGGTTTTAAAATCCTCGTCTTTGTCAATTAAAATGTTCACGTCATCCGCATAGGCTACAACCGAGATCCTGGTTGTTGGTAAGGAGGGAAGGCATATGCCATCTAACCTGTCCCTCAGTAGCCTTATTAAGGGTTTGGTTGATATTGCATATAGCTGCCGGACAGAGGACATCCCTGCCTGATACCCTTTCCGAAGGGAAAGTGAGTTGTAAGAGTCTGGACAACTATAACTGTTGATCTATTGCCATGAACTTCCCTTACGTATGACCAAAATGCCTTTGGGTTGTCCTGTAACTGTTTTACTAATGTTTTTCTTTTAAAATCCATGAATATATTCCGAAATGCTTCCTTTAGGGAGAAGAGACAAAGATATATGCGAGTCCTTGTTGTGCACGTTCTCATCAAATGCCCTACATCAGACAGCTACGACGCCTAACAAAGGGGACAACATTCTTGATTTATTGGCAACAAATATACCGCAACAAGTAATTAAGATAAGAACTGTTGAGGGCATTAGTGACCATAGAGTTGTTACCGCAATGTTCTCTTTGAATATAATCAAAAATTTTAAACAAAGAAGAAAGTTCTGCATTTTTAAAAAAGCCGATTTCATTGCGTTCAAGAGTCATCTAAGAAATTCTCTTGCCGACTTCCAAGAATCAAGCGTAAAGTTAGACACGGAGGGTAGTTGCAAAGCTTTTCTTACGATCGTACATTTGGGGATCAGAAAGTATATTCCAAGTAATGTAAAAAAAAGAGGGCAGCGAACCAAGATGGTACAATGCAGAAGTGAGAAAACCGTTAAGACATCAGAGAGTATGCCACGCCAAGATGATAAAACTTCGTAGAGATTTGTCCACTGGTGACAAAAATTTAATAATTGAAAAATAAAAATTGTCTAAAGCCACTACAAAGGAAGCATTTTGGAATGCATTCATGGATTTTAAAAGAAAAACATTAGTAGAATAGTTACAGGATAACCCAAAGGCATTTTGGTCATACGTAAGGGAAGTTCAAGGCAATAGATCAACAGTTATTCCCCTACGAAACGAAAAGGGCGAATTATTAACAAGCAGTTCGGACAAAGCCGACTTGTTAAATTCCTGCTTTCAAAGTGTGTTCACCAACTCATCACAGATTACATCCGTAAAGGTAAATGATCACTTCCAGCAAAAGATGCCGCCTATCGATATTTGCGCTCACGGAATAGAAAACTTGCTAAAATCCTTAACTCAAAATAAAGGCCCAGGTCCTAAAGAAATTCCTGCCCGAGTTTATAGAGAGTTAGCTAGTGAAATAGCACCCTATTTGCAGAATATATTCTGTAAATTCATCAACGAACACAAAGTACCCATGAACTGGAAAATTGCAAATGTCACTCCCATATTCAAAAGCGGTGATAAGGAACAGCCATCGAACTACGGACCGATATCTCTCACATCTATCTCTCGCAAAGTACTTGAACATATAATTGTAAGTTCAGTTATGAGACACCTCGATATGCAGAACTTGTTAACAAAAACGCAACACGGGTTCAGAAAGGGAAGATCTTGCGCAACTCAATTAGCACTGTTTGCCCACGATATCTTAGTCTCGGGTGAACATAACGTTCCAGTTGATGCAATTTTTCTTGACTTTAAAAAGGCATTTGATAAAGTTTCCCACAGTAAACTACTCACGAAATGAAAATCCTACGGTTTAGACGACGACATTGTTTGCGCCGATGCGCGCTCGTTTTTTTCTGTGCATTCGAATCTCCCTCCTCGACATTACTGTCTCGTTTATGAATATTTTTTTTGTAAAGTAATTCACAATTCGATTCCTTTCATTTACAGTTTGCAAGAATGCAGGGTTATAAATCACCATAATGTATACATATTATCATAAAACATTGCTAATCGTGTTGGTCGAATGCATAATATCGTTAACAGATATTGAAATACGCTCTGAAAAGGTTAAATTGCCTTAAATGCAGCCTTTATAGCCAGTATATAAGGTGTAAGTTTAGCGAAACTTGGTGGCACTCGCTTGTGAATAACATGACGCAAAGGAAAGCATGCATGAGATGTGGGAGATGAAGGCGCCGAGCCTTTTTCCCTGATGGACCCTGCAGAGGGAGTCCCATTCGATAATTTTGCCCGCTCATCAACGTTTGATTTACGGTCAGTGTCCACTAATCCTCCGCTGGTGATTGTCACCAAGTTTCTCTATACCTATACTGCGAGCCTCGGAAACAATGAAAAAAATGCCTGGCAACGATAATTCTAAAAGATCAAAATTTTCATTTAGTTTGCGTTTAAACTTCAAATAATGCCGTTTATCGATCGATAGAGAAAAATCGGTAGGAAAAATTAAATTTTTTGATGTTTTGTCCTCATGATGGTCTAAAGATGAAACTTGTATATCAATTATTTCATATTTTAATGAATGAAATAAAATTACTCTGCACGTGAATTAATATTTTTTCTCGTTTACTGCCATTAAAAAACAAAACACTATCTGGGCTCGAAACGAATAAAAAATATTGTAATTTTCGATTTTATTCCTGACTCGACACCAAATTCCAACCCTCCCCTGAAAATTTCAATCTTTTAGCTCGATTAAAAATGACCAGGAATTTGTATCAGTGAGTGACTGCAAAAATATGTATGCAAATTTCTATTCAAATGAAAAAAGTATTGGGTTAAAAAATTGCAAAAAATAGCCAAAATAAATGTCATGCAATGATTTTTCGAATCCGATGTCATATTCGATATCTGGAACTTCAAAAACATATATGTATGAAAATTTTCATTTTAATCGCAAAATATTTTCTTGCCATGGCCACGTCTTGGGGATTCAAGAACCACTGTGCGACGGCCGGGTTTTCTTCCATTTTCCTGCTCTTCCCTCGTTCCTTTCTTTTTATATATTTAATTAATTCTCGTGGGTCACGCGTCACGGCTCTTCCCAGCCCCACGTGTCTAAAGACGTAATTTCCTGGGTTAGAGAATTCTTAAGCAATCGCGTGCAAAGGGTTGTATTAGATGGCGCTATCTCTAATGAAGTAAAAGTCACATCGGGTGTCCCACAGGGAAGTGTCATAGGCCCGCTTCTGTTCCTTTTGTACAGAAACAACATCGGTGAAACAGTTGAGTGTTAGCTTAGATTATTTGCAGACGACGCAGTGGTGTATAGAGAAATTCGTAGCCTTAATGATAAGAAAGCGCTAACTAAGGACCTCGAGGCAATACAAGAGTGGTGCGATGCATGGCAGCTAGAATTAAACCTGAAAAAATGCGTTGTTGTGAATTTTTGAAAACGGAAAAACGCTCCTTGTAACAGCTATTGCATAAACAACAGCAAATTAGAGGCCGTAAAATCGGTAAAATACCTCGGTGTAAAACTGACTAATGATCTCTCGTGGAGTAAACATATTCGAGAAATTACCAGTCAAGCTAATCGTACATAGGGATTTAATAAAAGAGTACTTGGCAAGTTCGACGATAAAGTTAGGGAAATCAGGTAGGGGAACCTGTCCTAAAATGACATACCTTAAATATATATCGCTCTAGGTTCTACAATGTTTTAATTTTTATTATTTGAACTATCATAAAGTCAGTACAACACCATTTTATTTTGATTCTAGCTACAAAATATTAATAATACATTATTTTTGTCATTTTAAAACATGTTTGTTGAAAATGTAGCACTATGTCATTTCACCTGAGTAACTTGGGTAAAATGACATACCCTCACAAAGGCCAAGAAAAGCAACACAAATTATTTACACACATCACATGTGAACAATTTTGCTCTCTTTGATAGACCAGTACACTCAGCATGTGCCCACATAGCACATTTACTACATATTAGCGAAATTTCCTTTGGTTTTGATCGGCTGAATAAGTCATTGCAATAGAGACAAGGCACACTATTATCTCCATCGGAATCAAAATTGAGATTTTCCTCATCCTCATCATCGTTTAAACGAAGCTTCTTCCTGTCCTGTCGCGCACCTCGCCTGGATTCAATCATCTTCTTCTCTCCGACCTTCGACTTCATTTCCGTAAGATATGGGCTACTGGTTAAGATTTGGGCTCCCTCGTGATCCCTTTTTCTTGACTTGTTCAACTCGTTAGATGCAGAAGGTGGCGGTGATATATCAATGGCCTGAACAAATGAAGTAGACGTTACAGAAGATGAAGTAGCAGTAGGTTTGACTGAAACTATTATTGCTGGTGACGTGGAAGTTGATGTTGCAGAAGAAGGCAAATAAGAGTTAGCGTTAGATCTTCCAAATGTTGGACTTTGAGGTATCACCGGCAGAGAAGACGAAGGTGGTGAAATGTTGTGGCAACTGTAGGAATGGACTCGCCTTGAGTGACATTTTCACCTTCAGTCGACTCTTGTTCATAGACTTCCAAGTCTGTTGTTCTTGCAGCACTGAATGCGTGGTCCGGAAAGATGTCAGGATTCAGTGGCCAAATCCCAGTCTGTCTAAATCCACTCATGGCATTGTGGACAGTAGCAGATTTCCCATATGCTACTGAAAACAAACCAGCGATTTGGTATTGGGTGATGACTCTCCCAGGATGAATTTTCAACCATTTGGTTACCTCTTGGTTATAATACGTTTTCAGCGGTCCAAAGAAGGTCACGTCCAAAGGCTGTAGTCTGTGTGTACAATGGGGTGGAAATGGCAGCATTATTATGCCATTTTATTTTCCATAGGTCAGAACGTCTACATTCTTATGGCTAGAAAGGCCATCCACTAACAGCAGCACCTTGTTCTCATGAGATGGGTGAGCATATTCCTTGAAATGCTTCAACCACTGGAGGAACAATTCGCCTGTCATCCATCCGGATTCATTCACAAGACATAAGGTGCCTGTTGGTGCTCCATCAAACAGTTCATTCTTTGTTTTTTTTCTTGCAAAGATCAGGGCAGGTGGGAGAAAGTTCCCCGAAGAGCTCATACAGCACACCACTGCGGCATGTTGACCTCGCTCAGCACTCGTCAATGCCCCTACTTGCTTTTTGCCTTTAGCCGCAAGAATTTTTTGTGGCCTCTGTACGGTCGTCAAGGCAGATTCGTCGGCATTCCAGATTCTAGTGGGACTGATTTTATTTTCAGCGTTCACCGACTGCAGTTCTCAAAGAATTTGTTCACTTGAGGTTTGTTGAAAGCCTGACTTCTTCCAGCAGAAGTTGCTTCTGGGTGCCTCAGCGATAGCCCTGTATTCCTTTTCCTAAATCCACGAAGCCATTCCCAGCGTAAAAATATTAAATAAATAAGTTAACACAACTCATTGATTAATTAACCTGTTTTATAAAAAAAGGTAGATCTAGACCCAAATAATTAAACTACACTCCCCTGCCATTTTTGTTTCTTTGCTGAAGCGATGGTTGAGTCCATTACCTTCAGCCAACTGGTCAAAGGCAATTTCCGATCCAGCGTCAAACCAAAAAGTCGTGCCTCCAAGTCCTTGATGTAATTAACAAGATCGATTTCCATGTCTCTAGGTAAAGTAATTTGGAACCGACCTAATCCTTTCTCAGCTCCAGATACATTTTTGTTCTGGTCCAGTGCTCTTCTTCTTAGAGTGGCCCTAGGGATACCAAAAGTTTTGGACGTTCGCTGCCAACCCAAACGTCCACTCTTAACTGCAGCAATTGCTTGTTCCATACTTTCCTTCTTCCATGATTGGCGTTCAGTTTTTCTGTCGTATGTGTCCCAACCATGCTGTCAGGATAATAACAATAACAATTAATACTAATGTGAATAATATGAATAAGACGAGTAGGATAAGAATAATAATAAGAAGAAGAACAAAAATTAACAATAATAATAAGTAATAATAGGCCTAATAATGGTGATGATGATGGAAACAAAAATTAGGCCTACTTACCAATAAACATATAATAATGGAATAGAATACCAACAACATTAATAATAAATAGTGGAGTAACAACATGATAATATTTTACTCTTATAAAATGACATACTATGTCATTTTACCTTATTTGATGGTATGCCATTTTACCTACAGTCGCTTGCTTTTACATATCGAGGTATCACAGAAACACACGTGGATGAAAGTTTGAAATAAAAAGCAAAAAATATTCAGAATTAATACGTCTACTTACCTAGATGTTTCGTCAAGTTGTAGATCACTTCTAACTGACACAAAATATCACAAATACAAGGAAACACAGAAATTTTGAACCTCGATGTTAAACGTTTTCACCCACAGTACGTAAAGCAACAACAACGAACCTCAACCATTTAGCATGAATGAGTGTTACAAACATATGAACGTGACTACGCATTAAAGCGCTTGATTGGAAAGTACGGTCAACTTTGCGCATTTAGCCATCGTGGGCCTTTGTTCACATGGGAGAGATAGGGACTAAACATGTTTTCACGAGATAAAAATTAATTAACTATATTTCATCGAATTTGAGCCATGATAACTTGTGAATGATTAAATTGCCTATAATACCACATCATTTTCATATCAAGTTTATCCTCCAAAATGCGGGAGTCGGCCTGTTTAATACGAGCCCAGCAGACGCCTCAAACGGCAGCAGACGACGCCGTCTGCAATATGAGTGGAACGTCGCGATATTTTCCCCGCTCGTAACATGACTTCTCGTTGATAACTGGCGGAATGGCATTTTAAAATGTTATAATACTACCTAAATATTATCTTACTTGTCAATTAGGTATCAAAATCGACTAGGTATAGAATATTTCTCTGCAATAGGAGTAAAACGTCATGTCAATTCTTCGACCATGAAGTGAATCCTCATAGAGAACAGACGGTGACCAACCTTGTATTGTCACTGTTATCTTAATCATTCTCAATTAAGGTTAATTTCACGTCCACAACTCCCTTAGATTCCCTGGTACTTCAGATACTGCGAGCGGACATGCTTATCACACGGGCGACAATAATTGTGAGAAAAATGAATTTTGAGATACCTTGGCTTCGTTACTGATCTTATTCCGCACCGGAACGAGACTTTTAACGGCGGATAAATTTAACACGCTACTATCTAATTTATGTTCTGCATTGTTAATGTCAAGTGAGTATTTTGACAGGATTTACACGATCAGCACTCCATGTTTAACTGAGGCACTGACCATGAGGCACATCGTCAGTCAAATAATATGAAATATATGTAATAGAATTATCTAAGATAAAATAATATGATTACGTACCGTGAGATATATATGGCAGCGATTAATCATTCCCGCTTTATCTCCAGAGACACATGTACAGCGGCACTAAATATAAAGGAACAATAGGTACTTGGTAATGACATCAAGTCGAGTAAATGAAAAGATAACTTTTGAGATGATAAAATTTAATGAATTAAGCATAATGAAACAACTTACATTGCATACGTAGAAAAAAAATCATCACCCTATTATTGGACCCCACACTCACAATTTATGATACTATAAAATAACACAATAATCCCTGCCAAGGACAAATTCAATTGCCTATTGCTAATTAGTCATCACCTGCCTTAAACGCATACGGATTAATTATTTCACCAAAATCACATTGGAGACAACAATTCAATGAAATAAAAAGATGACACTTGGGGTGGCAACATTCACTGAATGAAGAATAATAAAACACTACACTGTTTATCCCTTCACTGGGACGTAAACAACCACACTTTCAAGACAAGAGCAATTCGCTAGTCACTAACTTCACTTCAATTCACATAGATTCCACATTTTAATTTTGTCAATAGTAGAAACAATAAACTGATTGCTGTTATGTCTTCTCCAACACTTACTACGCATTTTTCACACTTTTAATACCATTCCATAATGTAATACCATACTAATCAGTAAACACAACAAAAATGAATGTAGGTGAAGAAGGGTTAATGCGGTTAATAGTTTGCACACTTACTAGTTATCGGATGGTCTTTCTTTGAAGATGGTCATTAGCTAGCTCTAATTGCCTTGGTATTAATTTGAGAACCTGAATGGTATCGATGAACATTATCACAGCAACTGGACGAATCAGTCAACATTGCCATAATTTCATTAAGTTTGAGCTTGTTTACAATAGCACTTGATATGTGACGCAATGTAGTGAGGGGCACACAATGTCATCAGCACAGCAAACATGGCACGCAATCCTTTATAGTGAAGCACACAATGTGTTCACAACACAACAAGCACACAAATTTACGGATCTCCCTCTTCAATGACATAAGTTCCCTCCTTAGTTCCTCAATTTCCTCTGTGACATTCTCCTTAGCAGGGGTGGAGTGCATCACCTGGGTCACTGCATCACAGGGATATATCCACTCCTGCTGCAGCTGGTATGCTCGCATCAGCTTGTTCTCCCAGTAACTCCTCTGCAGTTACATCATTGTGAAGATCTAGAGAGGAAACGTTTTAGGAGTTAAACATATATAGCGACTGAGATAAACAAATTATCCTGGAAAAATCAATTTGCACTTAGCTGCATGAAAGCAGCAGTAGACATATGAAAAGAGATGCTTTTGTGGACATGATAAAAAACCCACTCCCCTGATGCCTATTGTAATAGTACAACATCCGTTTATAGACAATCGTTTCTCATTGTCATCTTAATAAAATTAGTTGGCGTTACAGAACTAAGGCTCACGAGGAAATGTGTCAAGGTGTAAGACAATAAAAATAACAATGCTCTGGAAATGTTCAACTCCTGATTCGCACTAAAGAGCCGATTATGTAGGGAATCGTGTGTAATAAGGAGGCATATTTTCGCAAGCACATCAATTTTGAATGGATTGATTACACTCACCACATAGACGACACCTCATAATTAAGCACGCGGTTTGTAAATTCACTTTTATCCACAAATGGTGCATTAATAATAGTAACATTCATTCACTGTATGATTCACGCGTGAGAGAAATAAAGACACACAATTTTATCAATAACTATGCAAAAATAAAACAATACCTATTAATTGCTCACGTGGTTTGCATTTGCACGTTTCTGAAGAAATGATGTTTATCAATAAATCCAAATCACTGCAAGAAAACCATATAAGTTACCTATAAAAAGGCATGAAATTCTAGCGCTTTCGTTCACAATAACATCGTTAACAATTCGGAACTTACCAGTGAGCTCTGGATATCATTTGCAGCCATTTTCTTCTTCTTACTTCATTCCCTGCTCCCGAAGGGATAAGATATAACTTTGTCCCTTTCTTCGCCTGCGTTGAACAACCAACTGCACAACACTGAGGCATATTGACAACCAAATATAAAAAAAACGCTACGCTGCTTCACGAAAAACACAACCACTCCCAATGCTTTCTAACAGGCAACTGACGCCTGACGCTAACAAAACACTCGCGTAGGCCCAAAACGTAGGGAACAACCAATCAGAAGCCTCGATTGTCGGCATTTGCCGAGATCAAACGTTGACCGTACTTTCCAAATACAGAGCTTTACTACGCATTAGGAAGTGCTGCACCAAGCGGCAGAAAGCAGAAATACTAGGTATGTCGTTTTACCTCAGTATGTCATTTTAGGACAGGTTCCCCTCCCACGTTAGGCCCCGTTTCCACTACTGACATCTCTCTACCCGCGTAATGCTAGTAATGGAAACGCTCGAAAACGCCTACCATGGTAGATAGTCCTACTAGCATTGAGTTACCCTCGTAAGATCAGGGAATAGTGGCTACCGTCGTGTCTTTTTGTAATGGAAACGCAATGTTAGTCAAAATCCTGGGGCCCGTTTCTCAAAGCTACAAGTCCACAAATTACAAGTGTGATTTTACAAGTGTTACTTTCGAATAACATGTGAAATTCTGTTTTTCAAACGTACAAGTCTACCAATTACAAGTAACGAGTCCATTTCACAAGTTACAAGTTTTTACTCACAAGTGTTTTCATTGTTACGACACATTCTGTTCCTCAAACAGACTTGTGAGTAACAAGTTCTTGTAACTTATAAGGAAATTTCTACAAGTCCTCCGAGGTGAGTAAATCGCAGTCAATCGCAAAGAACTGGGAAAACAAATGAAAAGCGACTAGCGATCTCTTTTTCTCAAACTGTTATGAAGGCGATAGCGACGAACAAGGTATCAGTAGATAGGATTTTTTTTACCGACTATTGACATAACATGCTCAGTTTACGTTAAAACACATTGTTAGTTTATAATTTAAAGTTAAAAGAAAAGTCTTTTAGACTAAAATGTAATGATACAAGAACACCCCCAAGGAGACTTTGTGAATAAACAACGAAGAAGAAAGATTTATTTCGAACAGGAGACATGAATGTTGCTTTTAATCGTGCTATTTATAAATGATCTCATTTGATAAAGAATAAATTATTTTGGGGATGTGGGAATGGTTGAAAATGCGAAAGCTAAGCGCTAGTTTGCTAGTATTATTTATTACTAATTATCAATATATATACCTACTTTTCATGTCACGTCATTATGTTTATACATTGAGAGGTAAAAATGCAGAGCATAAGTTCCCGTACTTTAATGATAAATCGCTATGAAATATCAAGTCGCGAAAGTTCAATAGAAAACTCCATACGTATTTAAAGTCGACCTTTTTATGTGACATCTCGCAAATGCTACGCTAATGTGCTGTGGTTTTTCCTAATACACCGTAGGCATGTGTCCGATACCCTTGGTGTAACTTGGGGATCAAGAACAAGTGAAATTAAAAATAAATTGTACACAAGTTCTAGAACGAAGTGACATAAATTGGTGGTAAAATATCTCCTTTGCCCATCAAAATGAAAGAGGAAAAGAAATTACCCCGGAGGGGATCGAACCACTGTCCTATGCTTCGTGAATCTCGCACGCTACCACTACACCAACTGGCGTCCTTATGATTATTAATACTCAAAGGGATCCCAAATCCCTTTGAGTATTAATAATGAACATTCAAAATGGCTGAAATAGTCTTCGCTTGTCTGACGATAAAACGCTATTCCGCTATTTATTCGTACCTATGAAAGATAAACACAGCACAAGATGATGTCTTGACATGCTAGAATTGTGAATAACCTTCATTTCGAGTTCGTCTTTCCCTTCCTGCGATGGAATTAACGACTTTTCCTCATTATGTTCAACTTTTGCAGACGATTCCTCCTCGCTTAAGATATTTTAAGGTAAACTGTGAACTAAAAATTCCGTTTATCTTGTGTTCACGCATTTATAGACACCGAGCAACATAGCACTGACTCTTGGTTAAAAAAGATGCAAGAAAATGTACGTCCCGTACGTATCCCATCCTTGCCGTAATATTGTTATTATGTCTTACGAAAGTAGTTTGAAAGATAAACACAGGACAACAATATATCTTGGCGTTCAAGAATTATAAATTACTTTCATTACAAGATAAAATAGCAATTCATACATTGGAATAAACGATTCCAATCGTACGTACCCCATACTTGCCGTACAATATTGTTATTATGTCGTACTTACTAAAGTGGTTTGGAAGATAAACACAGCACAACAATATATCTTGGCGTTCAAGAATTATTAATTACATTCATTACATGATAACAATGCAAATCATACGTTGGAATAACCGATTTTTCCTTATTATGTTCAAGTATTGCCGATGATTCGTCCTCGCTTGGGATATTTTAAGGTGAATTGTACACCAAAAATACCATTTATCATGTATTCACGTATTTATATAAACCGAGCAACGTTGCAGTGACTCTAGGTTATAGTAGATTGCTGGAAAAACTCTCGAAATATATTTAAAGGTTAAAAAAATAGCTAAATACGGACAGGATGACGACCGCCATTTTCACTTGTAAAACATTAGTTACAATGGTTACAATCAAGGTTACAATTGTGGAGCAATCACAAGTCCTCCGTTTTCGTTTGAAACACTTGTTAGTCACTCTTGTAAGTAACACTTTAAAGTCACACTTGTGAGATTCGACTTGTAACTTGTGGACTTGTAGCTTTGAGAAACGGGCCCAGGTAAGAATTATGGGAAAACAGTTGAATCACGGAAAGCGTGGAGGGATCACGGTTTCACCGTCTGCACACACTATTAAAAAGAATAAATATTTATATACGACCGATATGGTTAAAAGTCATTAGACGTTGCCACGCGTAGTTAAAGAGAGGATATATTTTTTTAAGGGTAGGTTACACTATTCAAGTATATCGCTAATAATATGAAATGAAGGAAATTTAGTCTTGTCTACAATACATACCCAGACAGCACACCGGTAACCGTATATATATACTGAAAGTATACCACATGTATACTGTTTCCTTGAGAATCTGTATACTTGTTTTAGATGCTAAGTAAACATAAACAGTATACAAAAGGTATACATAAGCCTTTAGTATACAAAGTGTATACTGTATACAGGAAAAGAAACGTGCTGTAACCTCGATTTATTAATAATATTAATATTATTTATTATTATTAATATTATTAATTATAGTAATATTACCTCGATTTATGGCCCGTAGGCTGTGGGTCTGCAAAGTGCGCCCCTAGCAGCCGCCCGCCTGGCCAGCCCCTAGCTGAAGCTAACGTGCGTGAATTCGAAAAATCTTGTTTATTAGCAGTAATATTGCATTTATATGCATACTATGTGGCAATATTGAATAACAGTTATCTGGCATTAAATAATGGCAAATAACTTATATCAAGATTTTATGGCATTTCCTCAAACTATCACGGATTTATCATTTAATTATTATAGTTCTCAAAGTCACATTTATCCACGGAAGTGACTACATATGTACGTATTTCTCATTTTCTATAATTTAGCAATAGATGCGAGATTGGGAGCGTAGGAACGAAACGTATATAATTGTACGATACAGGTAGCATTACGATAGGTAGATAAGAGGTTATTAAATATGGCTTGTTACATCATGCCTTTGCTCGATAGCAATTTCAAAATGAATGATGACAAGCTATCTTTTTTTTCACTGGACATCCAGTGAATGTCCATCTGATATCCAATATCTACTATATGGATATCCATTGGATGTTTAATGTTTATCCATGGTATGTCGAGAAAGAGGACATTTGGATATCCATTAGATATACATTAGACATCTATGGATGTCCAATGGATATCTTTGTGCTGTGTGGGTATACATCTTGTATACGTATACTGTATATGCATGGTAGGAGGACATTTGCTACATTATATACATCTGGTAGATGGGGGGTAGAAGGTGTTTATACGTATACGGTATACGTGTACCTTCTACTGTATACACATGTTATACACTACATATATGTATATTTAACATATACAGTAGCATGTGTGCTGTCTGGGATACTTTGTTTCCCTGCCTGTCCAAGACTTCGGCCTACGAAGACATTATCAAGGCCTTAATTTTTATTTTACATAAGTATTAATTTTATTTCTAATTTCGCTTGTCAACCAATGTTTCAACTTAAGAAGTCAATGCCTTGAAAATGATAACGCGTTGGGGGATCACCATTAGGTATCCATATATATTTCAATGTCAGCATTCAACATTTATAGCCTATACATATATTTAACTACGACCTATCGTTAATGATTAGACATCGCCTTCATTTTTTTCAACGGGAGGATTTTTTAATATTTGGGATGTGGACCCTTAAATCAAGTATCTATACTTGATCAATAATAATATGAAATTAGGGAAATGTTGAGTATTCCAGAATGGAATTAATTCTTTCACATGCCGAACTAGGTTTCGATTTATGAAGTCATTATCATGGCCTTTATTTCTTATTTACATACTATTATTTATAGTTTTATTTCGCTTGTCGACCGAGATTTCAAATTATTAACTCAATACCAAGCCCTTGAAAATGACTTAACAAGTCGAAACCTTAGTCGGCAGGTGAAATGAAAATTTTTGTGAAATATTCAAAGGAATTCCTTCGTTCCATTGTTTCAGGCTCAACTAGGTGGAAGTTGAATTTCGTAAATGAAATACTAACTTTGTTTCCTTCCACAGATTTATTTTCTTGGTACAACATGTTTCGACACATCGGTGTCATCATCAGGTACATCGGGTACCTGATGATGACACCGATGTGTCGAAACATGTTGTACCAAGAAAATAAAAATTTGTGGAAGGAAACAAAGTTAGTATTTCATTTACAAGGAATTCCTTCATTTCGTATGGACAATGGGGTACCGCAGTCTGAAAACAATGTATATTTCGCTAATGTTTTTGTTCCCGAATGTAGTAGACTAATTATCAATTCGCTAAAATTTAATATGGGCTGCAAATCTGATGAAGAAGAGCAGAAGATTAAGGCGTCCAGGTAAAGCAAGTGTTCAAAAGATGAATTCATATTCTTATAAATCCTTATATTATTTAGCTTGTACTACAATTATTTAAGTTTACCAATAAATCTTAAGGTTGATACTTTACAGGTGCGTGTATAGAACGAGATTAAGCGTTGAAAAACATAATTGTGATGATAATAATGATGCATAATAATGATGCATAATAATGATAAAATATGTTTCTGGTTTAGGCGAGAAGTCGTACGCTTTTAAATTTCGTTCGTCAATTGTCCTTTACACTGGTATTGCTACGTCACAAAACGATGCTTTACCACGGTTAGAAGAAGCTAATTGGAACGCATGTATGTTATGACGGCTGAAATAACCGTGGTAGAATGTTAGTAGTGGAAACGGGGCCTTAGACCACACTTGGAATATTCTGCCAGTATTTGGGATCCTTATGAGATAGGCTTGGAAACTGAGTTAGAACGCGTGCAACGAAGATCGGCAAGATACGTTAAAGGCCGTTATGATAATCTCGTTAGTGTCACTGACCTTTTGCAGTAACTGGGATGGGAAAAGCTTTCAGACCGTCGATTAAAATTTAGACTCAATCTATTATGTAATTTCCAAACCGGTCTATTCTCTGACGACGTTGATAACATTTTACGAAATCCGACATACTACGGTAGATCAGATAATGAGAATAAAATTATGGAATTATACTGCAGAACGTACAGATTTAAAATGTCATTTTTCCCACGAACGATAAGGGACCATAACAGCTGCCAATGATACTTTTATCTAGGTTTGTCGTAAGGGTAGTGTAGCTCTTAGTAGTAGTAGTAGTACTCCCTAATAATTGAATCCTTTTCTGTTACCTAGTACTAACAGCACGCCGTGTATGTTTTCTACATAAGTCTTGAGTCTCTGTCCATGTGTGTAGCTGCATAATACATGCATATTAACGGTCCCTCTAACACTGGTAGCATACCTATAGTGTAGTGCATTTTTGTGAGGTTTCGCCCCCTGATAAGGATTAGCGATTTATGCCTATGCATCAATAGTTGTAGTTCCACTTACTGTAATAATTACATAGATAAATAATTTATTTGCCCTTGGACACTGTCCCGCATTTATAAAAATGCACTGCATAACATTTTGTCAATGTTCCAATATAACAACAACAGAAAATTCAATTTATTTGGCATCAAAACAGTATTTTAACAGTAATTATAAAAAAACATACCAGCTGGCATATTAAATTTGTGTGATACATTTATGTACATGGAGAGAGGAATGGAAACTTATTTGCATATTAACATAATATTATACAAACGGTTTTTAAATTGGTTCAAGGACTGCAGTTCTTTGATTCATTGGGTATGAAGCTCCAGAGTTTGGCACCAGCAACTTGAAATGATTAGTTTTGGAAGGTTATGGTGCGGTGTCCTGCGGTAGTGATACAGATATTGGGATGAGGATCTTGTGAATATTATTAAGAGTAGATGGTGAGACTGGAAAGAGATTTAGGAGGTATTCAGGTTGCTTTTCTTTATTGGAAGAAGAGGGATGGTAGAGGAATGTGCCCAGTAGGTACGTTAGACGGGAATTTGTAGAAATCCATCCAAGCAGCTGTGGAGATACGGCGAGATGATAGGGTGTAGTGTAACTCATGTTGGTGACTACTCACCCCCTGCCACTAACCCTTGAGGAGGCTTGCAAGGTATTTTTTAGATGTGGATGAAATTGGAACGTCCATTCGGGCGAAGACGAATCCACCAAAACGAAACAAAAGCGAAGAGGGAGAGCGTGCCCAGAAGAACACACGTCCGTTGGTGCGAGGGCGTGCGAAACAATACAAAATTAAAAAAAGAGTTCAAATGTTGTCCTCTCACAAACGTCTTTCTCACGGGAAACACACACACACACACTATTTGCATTTTGCTTTCAAGGCTGTCAAGCAATGGCGCTTATTGTCATTTGATAACTCAATACTTTCCGAGCAGAATTTATTAATGTCGTGTTGTGTGTTGATTGACCACAATGACCTAAAATGTTAACATTTAGTTGGCAAATGGCCATTGGAACCAGTATGAAACAGTTGCGCTTACGGCTTAGCCTTCTTTTTTTCAGATTTTAAGAAGAGTCCCTCATATGAATTATTTTATATAAATACTCTGTGTTAATATGGCAAAATACCATATTTTGTACATAAATTCTTGTTTTCTGGTTTAAATTATCTTCTGACAGAGCACAATAATGCATAACACTTTTAAGTGGCAATGAAGTTTGCTAAACTTTGTTCAGGAATACATTTCGTAATCCTTAAAAACACTGGGACTTCGTTTGTTTTTGAACAGATATCACAATGTGTTTTCTCTTTCGCACATTAGGAACACTTCTCCCGGGTCCATCGCCTTGGAAGACGTTGCGCAAAAGGACGATGACGACGTGTTTTACCTGTTCCGAATATCCTATCGATATTACACCCTGATGGGATTCCTGGTCACGACGACCGCCGGCCTCGCCATATCCTTCCTCACTGGACCTCTGGATCCTCACGGCGTCGACCCGATGCTCTTGAGTCCACCCATAAGGGGCGCCTTGCGAGCCCTGAGACGGCGGCGCCAGGGCCGCAGACGCCAGGGAGCGGAGGACGACATGGAGCTCCACGAGGCGGCCGTCAATCACACCGGTGGCGCCGTGGAGAACGACACTCGGCAACCACTCAACGTGAAGCACACGCTCTGAGCACACACACACTAAGGCACTCTCCCTCCGAGGAAGAAAGCTTCCTCTTTCTTGGATGTGAGTCAAGTGGTCGACTACTTCATGTAACAAGGTTCCAGCCCCATAAAGTAGAGCCTAAGACGGTGGATTGAAAAATACATCATCCTATGAAATTGTTCAGTTACTGTATCTCATTCACTCGTATTTAATCAGCTTTGAAGTGGCATTAAGGACAACTTATCCGCGATCCCTGGAACACCCCTCTGTTGTATTTATAAATAAAATTTATAATGAACTCTTTCACATTTAAGTTGTCTTTTTGCCGTATTTTCATATTGAAAATGTTATATGTGGAGCAAATTTGGTAAAGCACCCATGGTCTGAATGCGGGAATGAATGGATCAAAAATATTTTACTCGTTGTGAGCAATGGGAAGTAAATACTCTGGAGAACATCGATCATGGCAAAGTGCCTGAATTAAAATCCTGTAGGCCTGTTGTAATGTCTCATACCACCATACCAATGGATCTGTCTTTCATCGATAGGTTTTCTTCGTTGCCACGGCTACAGAGAGTAATAGCCTAATGTTTACGATGCGTTGCCTATCTCAAACGGAAACAGGTTCCTGCAGGCATATTGCGTTTATCAGATCTTTCTGATTCCTTAATAGCGTGCGTTCGTGTGACGCAAATTGTTTTTATGGTCGCGATATAAAACCAATGAAACGGGGTTTGCCTTCATTCTACTACTCTCCTAAGATTAGCTCCGTTAATCGACGCCCACGATTGCATTAGGGTGGGCGGCAGGTTAAAGAATTCATATTTGGACTACGCTAAGAAGCACCCATTGTTGCTTCCAAAAGGCTCTACATTGAGTAATCTAATCATAGATCATTACCATAGGGCGTATAATCATGCAAGTCTACCACCCCTGTGAATTTGCTTTGTCAAAATTATTGGATTGTATCTGCCATACAAGCAGTCAGGACGCGCATTTATAAGTGCCTTGTGTGTTTCAAGTTGCGAGCGACACCTGCGTACCCGCTAATGGGTGACCTTTCATCTATGAGCTAGTACGACCCAGCGTCCATTTTATCACACGGGTGTAGATTTTGGTGGTCCTTTCTACATCAAAGAATCCATTAGAAAAAATGCCAAAATTTCTAAAGCTTACTTGTGTTTATTCGTTTGCTTTTCCACTATAAGGCTTGTCATCTTGAAGTCGTGTCCAATTTGTCTATTGATGCATTTTTAGCTGCACTTGAAAGATTTATTTCGCGACGTGGACTATGCTTTCACGTATATTAAGACTGTGTAACTAATTTCAAAGGAGCCAGCCTATGGGGGCTTTCCAATTGCCTTGCGCAGATTAGCGCACATCGCAACAGATGGGAACACACGAGCGCACGTTGAAACGGACAATTGGAACGCATCTACGCTGATGTGTTTCCAAGATGGCGGAACAATCACGGTATATTTGAATTGATTATATTAAGTGGGCTTAAAATTACAATTAGATGAAATGAGAGGCATTACTGATGAATGAAAACGTGTAAACAATGTATAAATGGCTGGCAGAACATATAATCATGGTATCTTAAGACAGTCCTGTTTCCACTGCAACATTCATTTCCCCGCCATCACAAGTTTCGTCTGCTAGCGCATATGCAACAGAGGTCCCGATGTGTTTCCATCTGCGCTGCGCTAATGACGTCACAGCGACAATTGGAAAGCCCCAAAACCGAAACAGTTTGCAACAGATCAGCGCAGATGCACAATTGGAAAGCCCCCTATATCTAAAGGGGGTAAACACACAATTTCACATTTTTTCCTCAAGGATTATATTACTGAGGTACTCATAAGCTGACCAATTACTTGGCATTTTAATCCCCCGGCTGCTCCACATTTTGGAGGTTTGTAGGTGGCCAATATCAAAACTGCTAAGAATGTTTTGCGCAGAATATTTGGGGACCGATCGTTGACGTTTGAAGAGCTGTCAACTGTCTTCGCCCGAGTTCAATCCACACTCAACTCGCGCCCTCTTATGGCTCTCGCAAACCATCCAAATGAGCTGGAAGCACTGACTCCAGGCCATTTTTTAATAGGTTTTTTCGCTCCTTAGCACGCTAGTCTGACATAACGGAATTAAACTGCAGTAGGTTATCTCGCTGGCAACTTGTGAGGCAAATAACTCAACACTTCTGGCAGAGGTGGTCTAAAGGAGTATTTACACACGCTACAGACCCGGTCAAAGTGGTTTAAAGATCAGCCGCAATTAGACGTGGGAGATTTAGTGCTGATTCAAAGTCCCCTTCTCAGCAATAGAGATTGAAGAGAGTGCTGAAAACATTTCCAGTTCAGGACGGTCGTGTCCGAGTAGTAAATATTCGCCATACACTAGGCGTTTTAACATGCCATGACCGTTTATCGTGGAGGTTTTTCCTGTGTGTCTGTGTGTATGCTTGTGAGTGCGTGTGCAGTTATGAACAAATAGCCGTCGGGGGATCATCAGACCTTTGAGACACCTCACCGCACCTGCAGTTTTTCAGCGTTTCTATTCCGTAAGTCATGCATTGCTTTTGGCCATACAGTCCGCTTATATATCTTTTTACTGAATTTACCAAACTATCATTTCTCTCATCTTTGGCCAATCGAGTCGAAAAGAGAGGACACCGATCGTCATTTGAAAATGTTGCAGAAAAGACATTTTTCTCTAGTGTCAATCTGTATTCTTCATATAAACCCATGTGATAACTGAAATACAAAATGATGAAATCAAAGAGGAAATTCCGAAATCACAAAACATAATTAAATATCTATAATATGAGATTATCCAGGTGCAGAACATAAATTATTCTTAAAATAGCTTTCATTAGTGCATGTTACAATCTCAAACAAATGAAAAATGGTCAAATCTTGAAATTCGAGGTGACTCTTAACTGTAGCTAAGTGTTTGAAAAAGTTGCACATTTTTTCCGCAAACGAAATTTTAGATTTTATTTGAATCAGCGAAGTAGCGCATGGTGAACATTTGATAATTTTCCTCAGAACATTTCATTTCTCACCAAAATATATGCGAATCAAATGTAATAAATCCAAAATGAAATCGATACTAATCATTTTATAAAAGTATTTTCGCTTGTCTTCATGAAAAATGTTCAACATAACGCAGTTGTTTTCGCAGGGAAACAGCTGATCATATAATATTGACGTTCAAAGTACTAACGTACTCTCAAAACTAAGTGATTTATTATATCTAATCAAAAGATGTGGTAATTATATTAATTTCAACATGAAAACTCGTTTTGAATTCATTATTTATCCCTGTCATATTGAAGTTAATGCATTTTTTTCAACTCAATAAAGAAAAAAATTTTTACCATCAAAGCGTGTTGTGTTGCGATTATTTCTCTCCAAATATTCTATAGCCTAGACGACCTAAAATCTATGTTTCGAAACATAGCAATGGGCAGATGGCAAGAATCGTGGCAGGAGATAAATAATAACAAACTTCGGTCTGTGAAACCGGTAGTAACCGCGTGGCCCTCTTCTGTCAGGAGTACCCGGAGGGAAGAAGTCGCAATCACTCGTCTGAGAATAGGGCATACTGCCCTGACCCACTCACACCTCTTCACAGAAGACTCCACCTCGGTGTGATGATTGCGACTCCTCTCTGAGTGTGCGACACATCCTGACGGAGTGTGATAATTACCGGTCTTCTCGAGAAAGACATAAGATTAACGGGACCTTAGAAACTATCCTAAGCGACTCCCCCGATAGTCTCACCCGACTAATTGCTTTTATAAAAGATATTAACGTTTTTAATAAATTATAAATTTCACTGTTTTAGACTTAAGTGCACATTTTATCACATACAAGTAAGCGAAATTTTTATTTTTTACTCTTAACTTATATTTTGTACTTATAAGGATGAGAGTGGTGCACAATGACCGTCGTAGTCGACGCACCCAAAAATAATAATACTACTACTATATATATTATAGTGAAAAAGCAGGTCAGAATAAATCCGTGGAGACTAATGGCTAGTCGGCCCAATAAATAGAAGCCTAGTTTAATTAAATTCCTTACTCCATGACAATCAGGGTAATGACCGGCGAAAACGCAGGGTGAGAGGTATCAACGGTAAAGTTTTTCGCTAAAATATCGCAAGTTATTTACATTGAGAATTTTTATAAAAATCGTAAAAATGCTCTCACTTGGAATCGAGTGGTATACGAAAGTTCAACGACGCTTTAATATTCTATTTCTCACCATCAGATGCCGAGGAAGTGCTGTGTTCCGGGTCGTAAAACCAATTACAGCTCCACTTCGGAATATGTTTCTGTCTACAAGTTCCCTTCTACAGATATTGAAAGAGAAAATTGGATGCGAAATATTCCTAGGAAGGATTGGGTTCCATCTTCATCCGCAGTTGTTTGCATTAAACATTTTGAAGAGAGATTACCCCCTTTAAAGTGTAATTTCGGCTGGATGTAAATTTCATCCAGCTGCAAAGAAACATCTTTCTCTTTCAGAGAGACGTTCGAAAATAATTCTCAAAAAGTTTCTATTGGAAGCAGATGAAGAAACAGATATATTTAAATTTGAAGTTAGTTGCCGGATTTGCTTTGGGTGGGGTAAAAGCAGAAGGCCATTTTCCCTCAGGATGCAATAACAGTTAAAAGAATGGTGCATTATTAGAAATGAAATCATCATCATATTAACAGAATACCTCTTTTTGGAAAGAGCACTACACTTGATTTGCTCACACATAAACAACAAGTGCTTATCACCTTCTTCCTCCTCACTTAAACCAATACTTTCAAAAATTTCCAATATGAGACCTCAAGAATCTTTTCTAGACCGTTGCGCATTTGATACTGGGGCATTTTTTAAATACCTAATTATTAGATTCTCCAGTTGTGACCAACATTGAAGCTTACAGTTAGATTTTAATACCCAATTTAAATTAGACCTACAGAGTATAAAACCATTTACACATACCTGTACGGTCAATTTTTGGTCAATTTTGATGCTTGCTGTAACCTTTGGTATGTGTTCACAACACATAGAACACCACCAAACTACTCTCACTAGATTTAAACATAAATGTACCATCAACACAAATATTTTCCTGGAAATTAGACACCAGAGCACTAAAATCACAAATGACATCACTTTGAAGCCACTTCTCATGTTCGTCATCCACTCGAGTCGCATAACGCTCTCTCCACGCAGGAGCTTCCCTTGAAACACTGCTTGAAGGTTTGCTCAAATATTTGGGTAGTTCCCCGAACAAACGAGGCACCAGGAAGAATCACAGGTTGGCTTCTATTCCAAGTTTTCAACTCTCCATTCTTATCTTTGAAGGTCTCCACACGCGAAATATCTTTCTCTTCAAAATGTTTAATGCAAACAACTGCGGATGAAGATGGAACCCAATCCTTCCTAGGAATATTTCGCATCCACTTTTCTCTTTCAATATCTGTAGAAGGGAACTTGTAGACAGAAACATATTCCGAAGTGGAGCTGTAATTGGTTTTAATATACCTAATACCAAATTAGAATCCTTATTTTTCCTTAAGCCAATCTATTCACAGTGAATAAATACTTACACGTCTCGCTAGCTGAATATTTTTGGTCTAACATTGAGTATGGCAAAATCTCCCGAGAGGTAAGATCCCTATGCTCGAAACAAATCTCTCGTTTTACCACCAGGATATCAAGTCACATTCTAGGTATGATATTTTGGTGATCCGCGAGTGATACGTATCATCGAAATGTCTTAGGTAGGCCTCTTATTCAAACTCCTAGGGCTCAAAGAAATAATATGCTGTGAAAAACAGTAATGATGCTATAGAAAGAGGGTTTCTCAGTAAGTGGGTGTACGAGCGAAAGTAAATCATTCCGCTCGGTCCGAAAAAAGTATCCAGTTATTTATTTACCGTAGTCTTCTGACGATTATTGTGTTTTGGACATATATTGAGTAGCGTAGCCAGGGGGGAGCAGGGGGGGCGAATGCCCCCCCCCCCCGACCCCTATGTTCTGCAAGGCTGCATTTTGCTAACGCTTACATGAATTTGCCTCAAGCTTTCTGGGACCTCACCAGACCAGAAAACATTTAGGAGTGATTGCAGCGGCCGAATGCACTTATGGCGTCCTCGTAATACACGATAAGTTATCCGTTTGCATATGCTTCCTCTTGAATTAATTTAGGCCTTAATCTGAATTACCTTAATCAACACCTTCGTCTGTTTCTGCTGATATTTCCCTCAATCACAAAGTGCTTAAGTGTTAGACGAATAAAGTTAGTTATTAGTGATAAATGCATAGATGTTTAGCACTTAGATGTGCGTTGGTAAACTGCCACGAAGAGAGGTTAAACTGATGATTGATATTTAAGGCAAATCATTAAAGTTGAAAATTATCCGATCTCATTTAGAGTAATTTTACGCAGCAGAAGACAATAGCTTAGTTTAAAACTGCCAAATTAAGAAATGTATTACATTTTACACACCTAATTAAAATGTAAAATATGATGTTTCTTAATGTATCTTCGATGAATTTTGTCTTAATAGATACGAATCCTGCCATATTTTGAGGAAAAAAACATCTGGGCGTGTTACTGCAAGCTTTTGGGGGGAAATGACCGCTTCTGGTCCTGGACCATTAGTGAGGACGTCGACTCGAATGAACGCGCTGGAGTACGTTAACGTATTAGAAGATAATCTGATACCGTTCTCAAAAGAGGTTGCCCCGGACGGGGAATCGAATTTTGGGCAGGACCACTGTCCTGTCCAAAATACGATTTGAGTTGTTACGACAAGATACGATGTTTGATACATACGGTCAGAGCCGTGGAGGACTTTTCTTTCGAAATAAACAATTAGTGGTGTTACCTTGGTCGGCATGTTCACCAGATTTAAATCCCATCGAAATCCTGTCGGGACTTATCAGCGTCGTAGGGCTAGGGGTCATGATCGCCCCTGGCAAGATTTGAATTTTGCGCCCCCAAGACTTATTTTCTAGGAAGAGAAACAACACTATAACTTTGAAAGTGTAATTTAAGTTTTGCATACATTTAAGCATAAAATTAGTTCTTACTATTATGTAGGACGGGAAATAATAAAAAGAGTTCATTCATTTTGACATTATAAAATCTCTTAAAAGTCTACTTTTCTGGCTGTTTCTGTGGCCAATTTGACAATAATATCGTCTATATTAATGGTTTTTTTTTGCAATTTCATACTCAATCGATAGTATAGCGAGATTACTCAAACGATCCTGAACAATCTGCGATCGTAAATATTTTTTTTATTATTTTTTATTTGCTGAAAGATCTTTCAGAGCTGGCAGAAGTCACAGGTAACGTCAATGCTAGGCAAAGTGCAATCCCTATATTGGGATAACTTGTCACTAAGCCATATTCTTCATGGCAATTAAGACGTGCAATGTAATCTGCATTTTTTAAATCAGGTAAAAATGCAATCAGGCAATTTTGTTTGGTATTTGTACCTTTCAATTTCTAAACACAACTCGTTGGCATTTAAATCATCTTTGTAATTTAATGCGAGATCCACTACGGATTTCTTTAGTTCTTCAGTGGAGGTTTCATGCAGCAAAAGTCCTGTCAGGTGACCAAAATCAGAAGCTACGGCAGCTAAACTTAGAAATCTCCATCCCATTTGCTGAATAAGTGGGTCTAGTGCACAGTAAAGCTGAATTTTATACTTTTGAAGAGGATTCTTTATGGCCGCATTCTTGGCCCTTTCATCGAACCTTTCGTTTATTCTATTTAGAAAGTTATGGTTCTATCGACAACTCGTTTGGTAGATTATTTGCTGAATCAATACACAGCTACCTATTTGGCTTTTTCTGAAATAATTCAAAAATCCACAAGGCCCTGCAAGTGTTTTGATGCAGCCTCAATGGAAACAGTTTATTCAAGTTGAAAATGATATTAACGTCCTCAATACTTCTAAGAGGATATTCCCATACGACCACAATACAAATAAATACGAATTTTATCATTTTAAAAATTATTTTAGCTAAAGATACAGAATCACCTGTATATGTCCTTTCATCAGTTACTTGTGCAATGGTATGTAATGTTTTCATTATTTGCGGTAGTTGAGTATGCAATGCGTGAATTGAATTATAATTTGATGACCATCTCGTTCCAGAATGGCCCTTCAAAGTAAATTTTAGATTTGATAAAACTTGCCAACGTTCAATCGATCCGGAAAAATAATTAAAAATATTTTGCACTGTGTCGAAAAACGTAGTAATTTCTAGTGTTACACAAGACGTATGCACTCCAAACTAACTTTAGTTAGTAAGCTCTACTAGTTTAAAATGTGGCAGGTTCATTCAGTTGTAAGATTCGCGCTTGAACACCTTGATATTTACCCGCCATGTTTTACCCCTTTTAATTAGGGTCTGGTACAAATTTTGTGTGTTATGTTAGTGGCGCCACGCCGTTTCTAATCTGTGTTTCCCCCCCCCGGAGTCGATTAGAAACGACCTGTTGTAATCAAGTGTAAGTTTTTTTATGTGAGGTAAAATCATGTACTAATTTTTTGCGAGTGTGCCCCAGTGTCCCGCAGGCTGTGGGCCTGCAAAGTGCGCCCCCTTGAGGGTTGCGCCCCTGGGAGCCGCCCGCCTGCCCAGCCCCTAGCTACAACGCTGGGACTTATGGTTCAGGAGTGGAAATTGGTTGAAAAAAAATCTGTGGAGGCATTAGAAGCCCATGTCCGGGAGTTATGGGATTCCTTCCGCAGACGGCCTAAAATATGCGAAAACTTGGTCGCATCAGAGAATCGCCGGTTACAGGAAGTGGTATATTCAGGGGGTTGACGAAACAAAATATAAAAAATCTAAATAATTTAATGTGTTTATTTTTCACCCCTTTCCTCGCGGCTGCATTCAGAGACAAAGACGAATCACAGTCCGTTGCAGCTAATAAACAATTGGTAGAATTATGTCAGCGAAAATATTATCACTCATATTTTGCAGATCATATTAATTTCACTAATAACATCCACTCATTTCCGAAGAAATGAAGAAAATATGAACTTTGGAAACTAGTCTGGTAGTCTGACTATTGAATAAATAGTGTTAAAAACAGGAAAGAAGCAAGGATTATTAATTCCCTTTTTAAATTCTCTTATCCTTTCCCAGCCCAGAAATGCATACCTCGCTGAAATTACCCGAGAAAGGGTTAACAGAGAAAGGTGACTCCGGTTTTCGAAAAACTATGCCGCATCCAATGAAATTTTAAAATAATATATCCAGTGGCGTAGCCAGGTTTAGGGTCTAGGGTGCACCGGGGAGAGTTTAGGGGGCTCCAACTAATATATTCAGCAGTTTATTAAACATACTTGCACTGTATTATTTATCTCGTAATATACTATCCACACTTGTACACCTTGTAGAATTTATTGTTGATAATGAAGTTATGAAATTTGACTCACGCACGTATTTGGGACTTTAGGGTGGAAACATTCGCATACTTAGTGTAGCCAGAACATAGGGAACGGGGGGGGGGGGCATTGGCCCCCCCTGCTTCCCCTCTGGCTACGCTACTCAATATATGTCCAGAACACAATAATCGTCAGAAGACTACGGTAAATAAATAACTGGATACTTTTTTCGGACCGAGCGGAATGATTTACTTTCACTCGTACACCCACTTCATGAGAAACCCTCTTTCTATAGCATCAATACCGTTTTTCACAGCATATTATTTCTTTGAGCACTAGGAGTTTGAATAAGAGGCCTACCTAAGACATTTCGATGATACGTATCACTCGCGGATCACCAAAATATCATACCTAGAATGTGACAGGAATTCCTGGTGGTAAAACGAGAGATTTGTTTCGAGCATAGGGATTTTACCTCTCGGGAGATTTTGCCATACTCAATGTTAGACCAAAAATATTCAGCTAGTGAGACGTGTATTTATTCACTGTGAATAGATTGGCTTAAGGAGAAATAAGGATTCAAGGATTCTAATTTGTTATTAGGTTTCCCTGCATCATTATTGAATTCCTGTAATATAATAAACAGTACCGGGTGCGTTGATGTAATGAGACTGTACTCGAGGTTCATTTTCACAGTCATATTGAAATTACTTGAGAGCATAAAAAGTCAACCTCTGAGCGTCTAACCTGGGAATGTTTTAAATACGCCTTTCGAGGCAGTCTTATCCACGCGGCTACGGCGCCGCTTTTACAGAGTGGGTCACTCGTGATCACAAATGTGCATTTCGAGAGCGAAAATCACAAAAGTCGGAGGCCTCATCGTCGCGTCGCAACCGCATGAGCGCGAATAACCTTCGGTGCATTCCGATGGGGTATTCCTCTCCCGTGTTTTACTCCGTCCCCGTCGATTCTTTCGTCGATAACTCATACCCCACCGTCGTCTCACGACAAGTGAAGCTAGCCCAGCAAAAGACGCAGCCCGCAGGTGGTGCCAATTTTCAAAACCTTACCGGCCATGCCCCATTCTACGGTTTGTAGAATGGGGCAAAGTGGATGCACTCAGACTTTTGCACAGGCAACAATAGCTAACGATGAATGTCATCGACCATCGACAGCGATGAGAATCATCGATGCCGATGAATCGATGACTTGATGTGAATCATCGATGTCGATGAGAATCATCGCTGTCGATGAATTGATGTGAATCATTGAAGTCGATGAGAGCCATCGATGAGGATGACCGATGGGCCGATGAAAATTATAGGTCTTGTGTCGCCCGTCCGTTCCGTAGCGCCGCCGGTGACCGCTGTGCCGTTTCCTCCCTCGTCTCCCCCGCCACCTTCGTTGTTCTATTGCGCAACACGTACGTACTGAAAAAAGCCGGCGGCGTCGGTGTCCAGTCCACGGGGGCTGCACAGGGTTTGGACTCTAGCAGACGATATCTCGGGGAAGATTAGGGGAGGGGACGGAGTTTCGGCCCACGAGCACCTTGGCGCTCCACCACTTGGCCGTCATGTTTTCGTCTGCTACTAGAATGTCGCCATTTTATAACATTGAGTGTCGCGACCATAGTCCTTTTATAGGGACCTTGATCGCGACTGTGGTCCAGTCGAGACGTGTTGTAGCTTGTTTCCCAGTGTCAGTCTCCCTACGCTGCATTCAGTTGATCCCGGCTGGGAATATCGCGGTCATGATTTCCGCCAAATCTACGACTGTTTTCATGAAGCACTGCAGAGACATTGGTGGCAACCGTGTGAAATGTAATTATTGTGCCCAGAGTTTGTCACATGCCAAAGGGTGCACTACTAATATTAAGAACCACTTGAAGCATCCGAATGTCTACTTGCAAATAGATAATGGAATAAAGGAGCTTGCTGATGCCGGAGAATCTCGCTCTATGCTCAGAGATAGTGACGAGAGTGTGGTTTATGCTGAGGGGCTTCTTCCCCCTGCTTGAAACGTAAGCCCCTGATGGAAGTAGTAATGCTGGTGTCCCACGACAAGGATCCGGCCAAGAGTTATCCATCTCTTCACTTCCTTCTTCTTCTCCATCGCCGTCATCATCTCGGTCTCCGTCTCCGGCGCCAACATCACCAGGTCTATCTGGTTTACGATACGAGGCTTTGACTCCATGGTGATTCCACGATAACTGAGCTCCCCCTTCCCCTTACATTAGCGTCAACTTCTTAAGTCTAGTTGTATTGTAAACACGCAGCCTGTGGCAAGTTTTTGGGGCCGTGCGTTAATTTTATTACGCTCCTGGTTTGATAAATTGCTTTACCCTCCATAAAGCAGCGCAGCGGCGCAGTTCACAAAGCCTCTCCTATCATTTTTTCCCTGTTTTCCTGTCACTTCAACATCATCAGAGCGGTTCTTCAGCGATGCAGGAAACGTGTTGGACGACCGACATCTACTCACCGATGAAAATGCGGAAATGAGAATTGTATTGTACCACAACAAAGAGTTGTTGCTTAAATTGTAACTTGGAGCTTGTTTCGCTCCTTAATAAATAGACCTTGTCCTTATCAATTAAGTTCGACCCAATTCAATCTTAACTTGAGAGCCACACCAAACTACCAACCGAGACATCTGCACCGATCATCGAGAGTCATAGGTAATCGATAGTCATCGATCATCGTAATTCATCGATCATCGTGTACACTCTATTCGATGATAGCCATCGTCATCGAAGCATTTCGATGAAATTTTTTCATCGAAAATCGATGACCAAAATCGGTCATCGCACAAGCCTAGTTAAGGAGCGTGGGATGATGACCCTCGGGAGAAATGGCTCCAAAATATTCAAAGCGATCAAGAAGCAGGCTGCAAGGGCTCACTCTTTTCCAAATTTTATCCTTTATGTATTAGAATGCCCTAAATGTAATAACTTATGCTTATTAAAGATGAAGAATTATATTTTGCTTTACTCGAAGGAATTTCCCAAGAACGATTTTGCACCGTGCTGACAATGTCCAAAGTAAAAAAGCAAATTTTACCAAATTTGACTCATGATTTCTTCACTTGGAAACCTTGTGGAAGACCCACGCACATGGGAAGGCAAAGATAAAACTTATGTTCACATTTTAATTTGTAAAAACCGCATTGAAGTATCTATAAAGGCGGGAGCATACATTGGAAAATAAAAAGCCTCTGCGTCTTCCCTGGCCGCAATAGAGAGCAATTGGCCCAACCGATTGTATTCTAGCATCTTCCATACAAATCAGTGGTAATACTAGTGTAATGCAGCATCAAACTACCATGAATATTGCAGGGGCGGATTAAGGTCGTTGTTTTGGGGGGGGCGGTTCACTACTTCCCGCGGCGCCTGGGGGGTATGCAATACATCTCAACTAAATGGAGGCCCGAGTGGACTTCCCTCGGAAAATTAAAAAAAAAATGAAGCGCTTGGAACGTAGTTTTGGTGTGGCTATATTACATATAAGAGATTAAATAATTAATTGAGTAAATCTATCTAATCTTATTTGAAAAACGTAAAAAAACGATGTAAAGAATGCCATTCTTGTGAAGAAGTGAAGTGTCTTCCGGGTTTTACACCGTGTTTCCTCGGACGACAGTTTCGGCGGCGTTTCAGTCGGCTTCTTCAGGTCGGTGGAGTGAAGTTGCAGCCATTTGTCGTATTATATATCTCACCCGTTGGAGTCAGGTCTAACGCTTGAGATATATAAGACGACAAATAGCTGCACCTTCATTTCACCGACCAGAAGAAGCCGACTACAACGCCGACGAAACTGTTGTCCAAGGAAACATAGACCAACGCGGTGCAAAAGGCGGAAGACCTTCATCTTCCTATACATCAACCCGCGGCAGCCTACACAAGGATTTCGAACTCCTTGAAATAAATCTTCTTTAATGCCGTACAAAATGAAAATTAGTTGGAATGAAATAAAAATATAAGTACATATTCAGAAAATACTATTTTCTTTAATATTTTTATAATTTTTTATAATACCTAGCAACGAAAACGCAGCAATTCTCGGAAGTTACCGTCATTCGTCAAGGGCTCTTCCAATGATAATGCACCGTCGCGTCGCACAGTGGGGCTTTTTCCGAAAAACCTGGCCAAAATGCGAATTACAAAGTAGTAAAAATCGCTTTGGTGACAATGTAGTCTTTAGAAGATACAAATTACGCTTTCAATACTTCTATTTTCCGAGTCCCAACTTTAACCATTTCGGATTTATGTCAGTTCAAAGTTGGGTGTTATGCGAGTCAGTTTTACGGGAAAATTTTCAACTATTTTTCTCTTCTTTGACTTAAGTTGTTTTGCGAGTGCAACAATCACCTTGAAAAACTGAGTTGAAATGGATTCAATAGATGAAGGTATGTCAAATTGTTATTCATTCTTAAATTTTCTTTCTTTGCATTATTGATTTTTGTTTTGACGTTAATTAACAATGCAAATAACTATTCCTGCAAATTTACCTCATCCACGATTTCAATGGGATATTTAGTTAACTATCGGGTTTGATCGGGCAGAGTGATTTACAGAGCCATATAGTTCCGTATGTTGACTACTAGATTCCGTAATAACTTTTACCACATATTACCACATTTTGGAAAAAAGTTAGTTTGTATCACCACGCGCCACAGGCTTTGTGACGAGGTTGGACAATTTTCCGCTAATCGCATTTCAACATCAATTTTCTTACAGGGTCACGTAAAGGACACATTTCCATTTCTTTGAAAAGGCAGAACCTATTTGATATCATGACCTTGTTCTATTCAAAGAAACTCTCTGATAGGTTCAAAAAGATACAGTAGAGATTAAACTTAAAAATATTACAATTGAAATCGTAAACTTAAAAACGGTCCCGTAAACTGTAAACGGTCCCGTAAACTTAAAAATATTACAATTGAAATCGAAATGGGGAAGAGACGGTGTTCTGGGCAAAGACAATGTAAACAAAAATCTTAGAGCGGTTTCATTCAAGATTCCAGTATTTTTTGTCGTCTTTTGTACCACTTCAATGAAATAGTTGTAATACCGCCTCATCCAACAAAATTGTCTTGTAGCAAACTCGTCGGCCTTTTTCTCCTCGGTTTTGTCGGCCCATTCACGTATCATTCCAGCGTGAGACTTTTGACGTGACTGTCGAGGAAGCAAATCGAGTACCTACAATGTGAAATAAATAGTCTGATGCCAACTTCAGCTACAGTGAATATGAACGTAAACTCTGCTTAAATTTTTCGAATGTTTGCAGCACATTTCCTATCAGTTAAATATTAAAAAATGGCAAGCACGAAGTATCTCTGAAAAAGAGTGAGGGAAAATAAGTTGCGAATACAAGAGCGATTTCGGATTCAAATGGGGTGACTAGTTGACCGCCCAAAACCCGGCTACGGCAGCACAAATGGTGGGAATACTGCCCGCAGATTTTTTAAAAACGCAGGTTGTTTACATAACATAACGGGCATAGATGAAGGCCTTTTCACGCGATTTAGGATGATAATTTTGACCCTGTCGAGTGAATATGAAGTTGATGTTGAAAGATTTGATGCCTATGCATTGAGCTTTGCCAAATTATTTGTGAAGAAGTATCCTTGCTGCAACATGCCCACCACAGTACATAAAATATTGATTCATGTTTCTTCTGGAATTTCTTCGGCAGCATTACCGATTCGAATGCTTTAAGAGGAGGCACAAGAAGCACGCAACAAAGAGATCAAACCTTAACGAGAACACTTTTCAAGAAAATGTTCCAGAGAAAGTAATTTAAAAGATGTTTTTAACAACCTTCTCGTGTCTTCAGATCCTGTTCTATCAAGCGTTAGGGAGCTTCCGAAACTGCTAAAAAAATCTTTCCTCGCTGAAGTCACTGCTATGCTAAAGGCCTCTGAAACGGATAACTCATCAATATCTGATGAATTAGATGTGGAGACCACAACGAACGATGATGAATGCTCCAATTCCGACTCTCAGGAAATTTCCTGCGATTTAAGTTCTAATTTTAGTATTCAATCTTAGGCTGTTTTTTTCGTGCCCACTACATTAACAGTTCAAGTTTGATCCTATATCGACGTACTATTATTAGGATTGTTTTGATTTCAGGAGGACGAGTGACTTCAGGAAAGGCAAAATACATCAATTAATTTGTATAATTAGCAGTTTTTAGAGTGTAGCCATGTTAAAAAAAGCCCCACTATTCAGATGGTTATCAAGGTGATTCAATTATTCTTTGTAAATAAAAACCTCGGAAGCTTACAATTAATAAGTTTCATTAAACTGTACGATTTCATCATTGGCTCATTTCTTTCACCAGATCCAAATTGAATCCATTTAATTTTCGTTATTAGCAACTTCTCCAGGGATAAAAAATGTTTTAAATTATACAAATTACTTATTGTTATGTCCACCATATTGGATTCAATATTCTGTTTACATACATTTGGGGTATGAATTATAATAAAAGGCCATATCATGCCCCAGAAATTAACTGTTTTTTAAATAACCTAGCCACTACTTTCTTATCCCTTGGGCCGCCATTTTGAATCCGCCATTTTGCTTTTTTTACTTGTTCTGATTTCAGATATGTAATCAGCGGCCTAAAAAACCCCTGTGTACCAAATTTAAAATCGGATCAAATGAGGATTAAATCCATTTAATTTCCGTTATTAGCAACTTCTCCAGGGCTAATTTTTTTTACATTATACAACTTACTTATTGGTATGTCCACCATATTGGATTCAATATTCTTCTTCTTCTAATAAACATACATTTGGGGTATGAATCATAATAAAAGGCCATATCATGCCCCAGAAATGCACTGTTTTTTTAAATAACCAAGCTACTACTTTCTTATCCCTTGGGCCGCCATTTTGAATCCGCCATTTTGCTTTTTTTATTTATTCTGATTTCAGATTCGTAATCAGCGGCCTAAAAAACCCCTGGGTACCAAATTTGAAATCGATCAAATAAGGATTTCATATTTTGGCCAGCTTTTCGGGATTTGGCCCCACTGTGCGTCGTCCCGATGACCTCTGAATGGTATGTTCTGACGGCCAAGAAAAATCACATTTTTAAGTATCAGCTTCAGATTTTCTCCATTTTCCTTGATTTTCTCCCTTCTGTAGCCGTCCAGTTGGCTTGTGTTTTGATTTTCAGGTTTTTTGTATTTTCCAGAAAATTCAGGGCCAACTGGGCACTGCACCTTTGTGATAGACTGTGTGTTGGTGGTTTTCCAGATCATCTAGTTTCCCTAGCAGTTTTGAAAACTTTAACGGCTCTGTATCGAGGGATTTTAACTGCAAATTTGTACCGCAAGCTGCCGTTGATTGGGAAAAAAGGGCAATACCTACAAAAAAGTCCATTCATTGAGGGAGAAAACACAAGCCAAGGGTACATTTCAAGATGTTCTATCCTCACGTAACGACGCTCTTCCGCGGTTCCCTTCCTATGAGTGGAAAAGGGAGACTTGTAGTCGCTTGCGGGTGTCCAAGAGCTTTCCAAAAGTTCTGCTTTTTTCCTATCATCAGGTCTTTCCTTTCCTGGTACAATGAAGAGACCTACGTCCCAGTTGAAATTTTCAGCCAAAGGAAGTGAAGAAATTGAAGCTTCAGTCGATGTTTCGTGGCTACGTGGAGGGGATTGTAAAAGGACCATGGACTCAGCCTGAGTCTCATTGTCAGTTGTGCAGCATGAAGGCATGGTGTTAACAAATTGTGTATTTCCTCCTGCTGCTTCTGGCGTCTTTTGTTTTTGTACGCGAGAGAAAAAGCTTCGAAGGTTCGCAGAGGCACTATTAGTTTTCCGCTTTGTACCAGGCCTACTAGAAGAAGACGCCTGTAAACAAAAGTAAACCTTAGCTATTCCTTCTGCGACGAGTTGCAAAGTGAAGAAAAAATTTTAAGCATGTCTTTTTCTCACCCTCTAGCGTAATACTTGAAAATAATTTGGCTTTACTTTGAGAGTCCTCAATTCAACTGCTATCAAAAGGAGAGGGGTCAAAACTACGGTGGGTGGGCCTCTTACAACATTTCGATGGTAACACAATGAAAATGATAGTCCGGTAAATAGGCGGGTGTTCAATTCCTTGATCAGAAAGCAGATACATAGCAATGGAGGCCAATGTGGGCCCGAGCTTGAAGCCGGCCGTCCGACCCTAATGGCGAGCGCGAGAAAGCGTAAATAAGTTATGTCGTTGTAATTAACCGACTGAACTTACCATCTCTGGCTGAAAGGTTGATCTGCACGTCAGGTATATCACAGAAGAAAGGAAAAAGGACGCAGGGTCCTAAACATGTGAAGAACTCTTGAACTTGTTACTCACTACAACTGAAACAATACACTCGCTAGAGCCGGGCAACTGACATGTCGCGACGAGCACGAGAGCAGAGGGTGTCGCATAATAGTAGGCAATGCTGAAGGAGGACGTGGAGACTGTATTCCCCTCTCGCAGACGCACTACGGCTCAACTGCCCAAACTCGCGGCACTGTTCTCTGCATACATATTAAATAGGTGTATATAGGTCTGCATACATAGTATAACATCTTATAACTATTCCGTTACGGCACCAAAGCTTTCACAACACTGTTCATCAAAAGTCCTACCAAAGTACAATTGCGAACATCGAGGATGCTGAGTCTGTTTAGACAAGTGGCTTTTAGATATTTTCCAATTATCTTTCAACATTGTGTATTGATCTGGTGAAATAAAAACTTGGATTGGAGAAACACCTTAATGATAACCATCTTTTCTATTTTCCAGGGAATTACGGGGGGGGGGCGGCCGCCCCCCCCCCTTAATCCGCCCCTGCAGGGCTATTCCCATTATCGTATGGCCGGGCCATAAGTCGAAATCGACCATAACTACGGCCTCGGGACATACGTATGGCTTCGAACGATTCCCATCCGAGCAAAAGGCCATAGGTCGGGCGGTACGTATGGCCCAAAGGCCGTAATATTATGACCTGCCTCGGAGGCCGACATAAGACGGGCCATACGAAAAGAGTTGCCCACCTCGGAGTTATAAATTGATTTTGCGCATCAATTATTGATCTTGTTCTGTTATAAATATACCAGATCATTGACCTAAGTTAGCAAAATGACGAAAAATAAGGTTTCTCTAATTTATAGCCACGCATAGCGAAGTTATCAATTGCAATCTAAGTAACCTTCTTCTTCACATTTACCACGATGCATAATTTGTGCAAATATTCCTGAATTTTGCCCCTTTCTCTAATAAATCTCTTTCGGAACTTTGTTCCGTCTTCCAATACTTTCAACGAGGGCAGTTTTTCGGGGAAGTAATATGCTGCCAGGGACAAGATGTTTCTGTCACAACGCCAAATTGATGACAAGGGAGAATACGACCGTCGGGTGGCCAATCGAGCTCATAATATCTGGTTCTGTAGTTAAAGATTATTAATTCAATATGCCGAAGTGAGACGACACCGTAATTGTTTAAGAAAAAAGCATCTAAAAATCTTAGAAATAGCATGTTGCGATATGTAACTCGTGTGAAGCGACGATCAATGTACAGATCGTGATAGCACAGTGGATAAGGTGCTCGCCTACGGTCGGGGTGATCATGCGATCGGTTCCCGATCGATGACAGTATTTTTGTAGGTTTTTATTCCTTCAATTTTTATTTACTTAGTTCTTATCATGTTGACTTCACTGAAAAATATTCTTAAGGCAATTTAAAAAATAATTAAGGAGTTATTAACAGGGTAGGGATTGGAGCAAGGGCGGTTACATATTTATTTTTTATACTAAAAGATATATTGTTATTTATTGCGATTGTAAATTATCATACCTAGGGATGGGGACAAAATAATGGCATTTGCATAAATGATTGGGGGTGAAATCCACCCTAAACACTTCCATGCTTATGCTTCCATTGGGAATGTAATGCTAGGGATTGGGAACATATAGGATGAAGGGTGGATAGAAACCCGGCATCAGCATTAGCCTAGTCTTTACGAATGGTGCCAAGGGGACCACGATTGAACTGGTTTAACGTCCCATCCGAAGGACGGTGTACTGCACCATGGTGTAATCCACATTACACGAAAGGGTCAGAATGAATTTCGGAATGCTCTGCAATTCGTACACGAGAATAGGACGTGGAAAGCCAGCACACTACCTAACCACTTATGTTACATCTGTATTTATCATTTGCGTGATTCAGGATGATAGTCATCGTAGAAAAAACATCATATACATTGAATCTCGCAAAGCACGTCGTAGAAGCACGCAAAGCACAATGGTTGTCGGCACCTCGAGCAAATGGAGAACGCGTTCTTCGAACACCTTATTAATGGATTTAAATAGCACTAAATGTCATTAAGAAAAAATTAACAACGGGTAACTTACTCCGCTCCTTCCATTTTCAGATATTTTCCGGTCAACAAATATTCCACAACGTTTGTCTAGGTTTGTTTACATAGAGCTCTATGTTTGTTTACCACGATTTTCGCCATTGTGCTTTGCGATCGTCCGGTTTTTTTTCGATATACTTCCAGTAACTGCCGAAAAAATGACATTTTCAGTAGCGCTGGTAGTGATTTCAAAGCATTTCAACGTACTGTACCGCAAAAGATTCTCATACTCACCAGTGAAATCGGCGTTAAGACTTATGGCCGAGCCATACGATATGGCCCCTCGAGATGGGAATCGACGTAGGCCGTAATTTCGGGTCAGGCCATACGAAACTTACGGCCGGCCATACGTATGGCTCCGTAAATCAGAATAGCCCTGCTGGAATATTGTAACCGGTCCCGTTTCGACGCAGTTACAAGGTTGTGAGCAACCGGAGTGAAAAGGATGGTTCTGGTTTTGTTTTGTTCTTCCATTGTTAGATTTTTGTAGCATGTGAGTGAATGTGAGTATTCTCCCCTTTTCCTCAGTCTTTTCCCTCCCCCCCCCTTCATCAACCGGCGAGCAACCCCGGCGTTCAGAGACGGCCGGATGCTAAGTGCTTTTATCCCCCCCCTTCCTCTTTTGCCCCAAAGTCACCGGCGTAAGCTGCGTCGGGACCGGGGTCAAGTGCGCCCGGGACGATTTTGGTTCTAGGCGAAGCTACGTCCCCTCACCTCCCTTATTCCCCCCCCTCCCTCCTCACCCCAACCGGGGTGAGAGTTATATAAATCGGGAACCACGCGCTCTTAATGGGATTCTGACGGCTGATTTTGGAGAGGACACTAGTTGGAAGGTGGCGAGAGCTATACGGCGTGGGAGACGGAGTGATCGGCGAAAACCCTCGGCAAAGAGACGGAAGCGAGCGAGAGAAAGGCGGAGGCTGGAGCGGTAGATCGACGGAAGGGAATGGTGCAGCGACGTAGAAGGATTGGAAGGAAAGAGGTCGCCACCCGGAAATAGTGAAGAGGTTCCGCAGCCTGGTCCTGCAGAAGTGGTCGCTCTTCGCAAAGCGTCTGCCCAGTAGCCGTGCTTCCTCCTACCACGATAAGTACTGCCCAAATTCCCACCAATGTTTAAGCCCGCCACCCATGTTTAAACCAAACCCAGTTCTCCCAATCCTCTCCGAAAGAAGAAAGTGCTCAGTTAATTCCCACTCGTATCATTTTGTCTCACCCCTCCCTTTTCCCGTGTGCTTGCTCGAGTGTAAGGCGACGAAGAAAAGTACAGACCATGGAAGCTGCACTCTTAACCATTTTTGCTGTATTGGGTAAATTTTGTGTGAAGAAAAGGGTGACTAGATCCCGTTAGTAAGACACACATTGCCGTGCTTGAAGATATTAGGGTGCCCATCACAATACTTTTGAGCTGTTTTCATTTTGGGATCAACCTATGTACAACTGAGAGTTTTTGATTTGTGTGTGAGCTCACGGGTAACTAGTGGAATTGTTTTTTTTTATTATTGCTAGGCTGTTTTTTTTGCTTGTTCTCGCGTATTTCGATTGATCTGAATAAATTGTAATATTGCTAATCCTATTCTTGAGAGTTTTCTTGTCAATCGTGCCATCCTTTCCTCATGTCGTCCCGTCCAAAGTAAAAAAAAGGAGACCGTGGAAACGCGTCGTGTTTCGTCTACCCACACGATCGTGATCGCTAATGCCACACACCCACCGAGAACCCACCCCACACCAAGTACTCCGACGAGCTTCGCTGTCATCCTTTTCCCCCCATTTCCCCGTCACTGAACCTCTCCTTCCCCCCCAATTTTCCACCCATCATTACCCTCCCCCCCCTTTCTTTGTCGAACCTCCGAGCTGGCTAAGTGAGGAGGTGACAATATACAATTTGTAATCCCATTGTATTACAATTGTTCGGCCGAAAAGAATAAGAGGCTTTGTGCAATTGGAAAATGACTGTAATACAGTAATATGTATTACCAAATTTGTGCTGTCTGGGGCAAGTAGACATAATTTATGACTGTAAACTAGCCGTGAGACAAGGAGCTTCTAGTCTCCAAAAACCCGAAGTTTGGACTTGAGAAACTTCACAATGGTTTTACCGTACACCTGCCAAAAAAGAACTCTGACCGGCATTTGAAAATGATTCATTAGCCATTCAGAACATTTTCAAAGAATAAAGCAAATACGTCATTTGTGATTCAAGTTTAGAATTAGCTCTTTAGTTGGAATAAGTGATTTGAATGATTTCCACCCGATTTGTATCCAACCCTGTCCACAATAGCAATATATTTCAAAGTCACCAATTGGTATAAGTATAAGTGTTCATGCCTTTGCCTGATCATATTCCGTGGAGTATGAGGTGAGAATTACGGTTTTCCCAAGCATTCCATCCACACGACTGTTAAATGTAAAACGAGATTTAATGCTCACACATGAGCTGAGCAATAAAAAACACAGTATTACATATATAACCTTATTTATGCTCAACAAATACATAATTTACTCATGATCCAGAAGTGTAACAGTGATTGGGCCAGCCAAAATAAACATATAACACAGATATCATACAATATTATTTTTCAAACTGCAAGTATAGAGGACAAAATATTGTGACATCAAATAAAAGCATAAATATGTAGTAAATATGTGTATAAATAGAGGTCATTAAGAATCAATAATTTCATTACGAATGCACCAAATCAGACATAAGAGAAAGAATGACTTTTAAAATTGGCAAACCACTTGCTGAATCAAAGTGTCCTCGCCTGTCATTATTGAGCTGACTAAAATGTTTGAGTCAACTTCACTGATATCACTTCAAAGGAATAATTCACTAAAACCAACAGCTGAGCACGATTTCATCCATTTCCAGCCCTCAGTCATTTGACACTTGAGCTGAATTCTATGGGAAACACAGCCACAGTGATACGCACCGAGCATATCCGACAGCCAACAAAACTATCAAAAGTAGGTACATAGTGGAATACAATCACAGTGTGAGTAATACGTGTGTACCTCTTTCAAATTTCTAACACAACTCCTCTAATAAGGCCGATAAGTTATGCTTTAGGTCCTAGAATGCCTTGCTGCTAAAGACTGCTTCTAAAAAAGTCAGTGCAAGGAAGGCACTTACTTCATCAGTAGAAACTAATACAATATTTGGGTTCATGCACAGAAGAGTTCTCGTAATGAAAATAAATAGGTTTGAAATAAAAGTCTGGGTATTTACATAAGCCAATACGCACTAACAGACTACGAATGGCTCATGAAAAAGTAAACTCAGAAGTTCACAGCTCATGTTGCAGAAGTGCGATGCTAAGAAATATCAGTTCACATAATTGACCCCCACGGTACGCAAAGATGAATGTAGAGGAAAGAAATTCCCCATCAATGGCATAAAATAAATTAACACGAACGGACCATTTTATAAACATTATACTACAATAACCATAACAATGGCATTCCCACACATTATAATAATTTTAGCTTATGCAACGAACCTCTCAAAAATCTGCCTAGGTTATTGCCTTGACAAATAGTGCAGCCCCAATGAGTAAAACTATGAGTGGAAGACACAATACTAAAATGACCACTTTGTTAAGGGGAAAATAAATTACAGCAATTACTTGCTGGACTTGAAGTAATCTAAAAATGTCCATTTTACTCCTCGAACGAAAAATATTTGAACAAAGTCCGCATTCAATATTTTCCGGGAAGGCATGCCATTTTATCTCCATTCGTTATGCTACAAGACAGACATGTGAACAATATGTAACCAATAAAAAAAATGGATAAAATTGATTGAATTTGGGACAGTAGTGCTGTAAAGAAAATAACAATAATGTATTTCAGAGATAAAAGCCGTCTCACATGGATTAGTGTACGTGCACGCAATGGAAAGCCCTCGGCACACGCTGAACCGTAAATGCCAAAGATGCTGGGAACAGAGGTTGGTGAATACAATTTTCAGCCTATTGTCTCCATTTCGAATTCCCTAAAACTAGCACCTTGACGTGGGGACAATGGCTGCTCTGGCCACGTGATACACGCCTCATCCCTCCGACTGACTCACTTCTCTCCCACCTTCAATGGTAACTATGGACACCTTTGGCAAAATTTTGATTGGCACAGAGTCTCTAGAAGCTGCCATTCTCAAACTGCCACCGTTCCCTGATAACTCCTTTTTAAAAAAACCACTAAAAAGGCATTGATTTAGTGGATTTTGTGAGGACTATTGTTTTGAAAATCACACCTGTGGTGGCACTGATGGCACACCCCTGGAGTGAGAAGATACTGACCAGCGCTACACAAATACCCAAATTAAAACAAAGCCTTATTTCTAGTTGGAGATTTGTCATCATCATGAAAGGCTTTTACATCGACAGAGGTTCAGTTATTTATTGAGTGACAAACTAAATATGTCGACCCAAAACATACCGTGTGCATTAAAAATTCAAATTGAAGCTTTCCTATATTTTGTCCAGGGAAATGAGTATTAACTGACCTGCAACATCATCACCATTCCCGACAAATGCATTCACAACCACTCCAGAATGATCTTACGTCCATCACGTCCATGAGCCAAGACCAAATCCTTTTTAACATTTTCCATTTCCACACCTCTTCCACTCAACATCTAGAATTGAAGAATCAATAACCGCACGCACAATGAACCTCAATGACGGAGTGCTACGTTGTCGCGCAACAGGCTTCAGCAGATATGTTTTCACACGAGTGATGGTCGAGGCTGAGTATTTTGTAGACTTCCGTTGTGAATTAAGAAAACTTCAGATAAAAACTTAGTGATACCTCTGAATGCATTATATAATTTAAACTATAGTTCAGAATCTACTGTTAGCAAGATATATTTATATATATAAAACAGGAAACAAGTCCACCTTGGTCATTCATGAAGCAAAACTAGTTGAAATGACAAAAAATACTTTCTGCGATATTACAAAGGTTTTATTTGCAATTTTCTTAATTGACGCATGTTCGCCCACATGCAAACGCATGACTGACGAGATTTTTTAATTCACTCAGCATGCGAGATGTCTCCCTTTCAGCCTCCATTGAGCGCTGCTCACCCAACCTGCAGCCAACAACTTGGTCCACTAATAACGGCTTAACAGAGAGAATGGGGAAAAGCTCATCTCTTCTCGCCCTCCTCATTCAAAGCATGGCGCGTGGAGGGAGAAGAAGAAGGCATTGATTGGCAGGGGCATATTAACGCAGACGGCTGCCCATTTCATGAGAGAGGCTCGTTTGGCGCGCCCAGCAGTGCTCTCCACGAAGAACGCACCGCCACTACCATGTGACCAAGTGTCTGTACTCTTCCTTCACGCTGAAGCGCTTGATGGACTCGTACGCCAGGATGATGGACGAGGAGAACACTGCTGACTGCACGAGTCGCGCCGAGAGGCCCTTGGTGAACATGCGCATCCCCTCCTCTGACCACAGGATGCGAAATGTCTGGTGCATCGAGTCAAGGCGCTGCACCTATTGAATGAGGAAGTCGAGTCATTATTCAAAGTGTCCTATCTCATCTCTTGAGGGTGGGCGCAAAGCCAGTGCCACAATAATTAAAGCAGGAGATGCCTGCATGAATAGGAGAGTGATCCACAAACAAGTGCAAATCATTTGTAGAACATTGAACTTTCTCCGAGAACGTGATATGCATCTGAAAGTTTGCGATCGAAAGACCTAAAGCTGAGTTACCAACAGATATAGAAGCTGCTTGAATTTCTATTCCACCACTTTTGCTAGTGATATTGTTCAAGGTTGGCAAAAACTATTGTGTCTTCTTTAATCATTCCGTGGGGAAAGAACGCAAACAATTTTAACATGAAGTTTTGCCCTGAACAAAGTAGGGAAATGGCACACAAAGGATCTATTTTAATGAAAAACAGATGAATTTTTTAACATGTGTACATTTGAGATATTATCGTTGGGAAGGAGGAAAAGGTCCAGAAGCAACAACTCTCCTTTGAAAGTAACTATAGGCATAAAATGAAATTAACCTGCAGTCGTGCTCGAACAATGTCAATAGGGTTGGTGATGATGGTCGTCGTGAAACCCCCCATCGTGCCCGAGACGCTCTGAATGAACAAATGGGAGACCCAAGGAGGCAGAAGAGAACTCAGCTCATCTGAAAAGAAAGACGCCAACATTGGCAAGCGACACTCACTCATTTTCAGTTTCAATGATAGAATTCCAGTAATCATGCCATAAATATGTACCACATTTGTGTAATTACAGCAGCCCCCCACTGAATAAAGGCAAGCCCTTCATGTCCATCACTCCATCAAGTACCAATTCTAGCCTTAGCTATCAAGATTCAATGCCTTGGTTGGAAATCCACGTGAGGACAAAGCACATTAGAGAATGTTTCACTTGGTGGAAATGCGTTCAACGTGTTGAGTAAGAAAAGAGGCTGTCATTTCCAAACTTTTAAATTTCTAATTAACCATGGTTTCAGCACTATTTACCATTCAAGGAGTATTTGGTACTAGGCATATAAATAAATGAAATTGGATGACGGTTGGTTGGGGTTGCTAATGAGCATGGTTGTGGAAGGGATGGAAGGTCAGGGGGGGAAATGGGAAGAAATAAAGCAACGGTGGTCATGGTTAAGCCACGTCAACACGAGTGATGCGGGGTGAGGCGAACCACAATGCAGGGGTGGATCAAAGAGGAGTGCAGGGGGGGGGGGAATAAAAAAAGCAGGGGGCTCCTGTTAAAAAAAGGAAAAATTGCAATCGTCAACCATTTCATGTGCTGCAGAGAGCCCCGGGGAAAGAGGAAGTCCGCAGTTCCCCAACCCAGGGCCTTAATCCACGCCAGCGTTGAGGGGAGTGTGTGTTGAACGCACAGCCATTACATTTAAGTAATATTCAGTGGGGGTATTAACGATTTCCAATTGCTCTAGGATGTACAACTTCCACCCCACTCGTTCATAAAGTGTAAAAACATTCGATTAAAACTACACCAATGGCGATGGTCACAAATACGCTTGGCCACACCATATGTTTCTTCCCAGTTCATAAAACAAATTCTGTGTTCTATCACCACGGTTGTTTGCAGATCAAAGGTTGTGAAATTCCACAACTTGCCACCATTTCCATTTCACCCTTGGCGGTGAAGAAAATATCCAAAGGGCGAGCGGGAAAGAGAGACCCCATTTCAGCATTTCCCAACAATATGTTGGAGGCAATGAAAAATGACCAAAGCTTTAAGAGACAGATGCCATTGTAAGTGTGCATACATACATAATAGTTCTTTATATGCTTATGTTGAATTAATCGAGGGCATTTCAAGTCTATGTTTACATCGTACCAGTATTAGGGATATCTTCTGCATTCATATCTTTCTCAATTCCACCTCAGTACTGCCAGTCTTTAGCCCTCAAGCGGCGATTTAATATTTAAGTAATTAACTCCTCAGGGGGTATTTAAATTGATGTGTAAGGAAAGTGGATGTACGCTGTATGTCAAAACGCTGCTGGGACAGAAAATAAAACACGTGTACGTCAAAACGGCTTGAAAATTCAGATTTTGAGCGAACATCATGGCACTCGACTATGTGCGCATAAAGAATACATACATTTGTTTGAAGTACTACTGAGTAAGCTTCCTCATTTGATGATATATTTTTTAAGATCGATGCGCATTCACTCACACGTTAATCTCCTCGCTCATCGCAAAAACCTCGATTGATGCTCACTCTTGCAGTGGATTTATCTCCTACGTAATTGATTTAAAACAACAGGTTTTAATTTTTTTCTAAAAATCAGCATGAATTTAAATATATTTCTTTTAAACTTTTGCTTTTACCCGATTTTGTATTGTTTTGCACACATAAACAGAATGTCTAGCAAAACTTTATGCATCAATAAGTTTTAATAATACCTATTTACTCAAATTGTATGTGCTGTGACCCTTAGGGCACTTCACTCTTATTGAGAAAACAATATTGTTATCTGTTACGGGGGGAATTATGGACAGTCAGCAGTGTAAAGTGTTGTCTATGATGGTTATACACATGGACACAATGGTATGATGAACGATGATAATGGTTTCTTTTATATGAAAAAAAAAACATATCATTAATATTTTATACACATTACCTATTCATCGATGAAAATGCTATATGATCCCAGTGTTTTTGTGAGTTTCTACGCAATGCAAACACAAAGTTGTTCTTGATCATAAGATGCGTTTTCTGTGTGCTTAAGTCTTCAGACAGTATCTCCATCAATGTGTCGATGGTGATGGGGTAATTTCATTGGCAATAGTTTGACGGTCGCAGGTTCGTTGTTTGTTTCTCACTGATAACGTGTTTGTCGTTTCGGCTCATTGCACGATTGATTCAAGTGCTATCAAATAAGTTTTCGCTGGCCAAACAAGCAGTATTGGTTCAGTCTAAGGTAGTTAAGTGAGGACATAATTTTGTTTCTAAGTGATTCTTCCCACCCTACTTCCCACACTTTTTCACTCAATCATTGCCATGGATGTTATTTGCCACCTTCTTGACATATTTTGCCACTATTTAGCCTTTAATATATACAAGAATATTCACAGTTCAAAACAGGAAATAAAACAGCGAATGTAAACAAACCTGTGGTGATAGCAGAGAGGATGAAGTCACTCCCTGCCAACGCTCAAATTGTGATTTTTAATTGCTCATTATTTGAGAAGTGGGGAATGTACAACTGTAACATTTTGAATTTAAGGTTTCCGTGCACCAAAGATACATTCTCCATGGTTCCAAAACTGTGTGCAAATACTCTTGATTTATAGTTGGGCCATTTCCTGTCACTGCTTCCCAACAGTACATGACGTTAACTACTCCTTTATTTGGCTCCTACCCTTTGACCTACGTGGCATGGGTGGCCCCAGTCCAGTCCAGCTCTAGGGGTCATAGTAACGTACAAATCCTTACACACCACATCAGGGATCAAGGGAAAAGTTAAAAGCCAACATTTGACCTGCAATGGTGCCCATATCCTGATTCCCATAATTGCTCCCATTATTCCTTTTGTCTCATCCCTCATTCTGGTTACATCATTTCAGCGACATGTAGAAGACACTGTTCCAAATTAGCATAAAGAAACTGCAACTCACTTTCCAAAAAAATCATATATTTCACATAAACATTTCAATGGAAGGAAGTTCTATGGAAATAAAGAAGTAAGACTTGGTTTTAAAGGTTTTTCTTCCATAGGATGGTTCTTCAGTGAATGTGCAGAGGTAAAGAATGGAAATATAGTAAAAGGTTCAAATGTGGAAGACGAGAGGTTGAAGGCACGAGCCAAACAGAGAAGGTTGCAAATACACGTTACCCTGTGGCGTACGCAAGAGCAGAGGAGAGTGCTGAGATGAGTGAAGTGGTTAGATCACTCAACCCTCGTTATTCAACCCAAGTCCCAACTCATAAATCACACATTACACAGTCATAGAAATTTTGAACATAGCGAGTAACAGAGACAAAACTTAATTTTACTTTTGCCCAATTCATGAAGAAATTCATTATTTCCCACGACACATCATCAACCTCTTTCGACCAACCTCCAACGAAATTGATTCACTATTTGATGTTCATTTAGTTCAAATTGAAAATTGCTCTAATATTAGCTCACCTTGGTAGAAATGGTAGAAGGACCACCAGAGCGCAGAGTTAGGAACATAGGTGCACAGCGATGCACCGTATCCCCGATAGAACCCCCTCAGCCCATCCTGAGCATATATCTGCCTCACTATGTCGGCCGTTATTTGAAAGCGCGTCCGCCCCTCCGTTCGGATGGACAGCCCGCCACGCTCCTGGTATGACTTGCGTGCGCTGCGGCTTGCGTCCACACTGCCCCCCCTCCCTCCCCAGTTCTCCTCCGGGGCACCCGTCGAGGAGATGCCGTCAAAGCCACGACCCCCCCCTGAAGAGCCCCCAGGCTGTCCAACCCTCGCCACCCTCCCCCTGCCCCTCGACCACCTCCCCTCCCCACCCCTCACTCCCGAGTAGCTCGAAAGGCTCCTGGTGCCGGGTTGGGGTCGCGAACTCTTCATTGAGCCACCTCCTTGGACGTTGGCAACGTGCGCACTGCTCCCAGCCTTCCTTGTCCGCAACATCATCAGGTGTTGTGAGACGACATCCGATGGCACCACGATGGTTTGTCCGACAAGGGAAGCACAGCCGCCACCCGCCAGTGCCTTTAAACGCCCGTCCTCGACGCCTCCCAAAGACAGAGCGTGGCGAACAGACTCGTACGTTGCAATGTAGCCAACACCTGAAACAATCTGGATGAATGCAATTGAAATAATGATCTCGTTAGATTTGAACGAACACTGTCTAAGGAAGTATTAATTGCTGCACATGCAATAGAGAAGTCCTCTCCAATTTATTACATTGTGAAACACATTTACGATGTAGTAGACGAGTGAAGAGTGAGGAGAAAGTCACGGAAAGCTAATTTAGAGGAGAGCCCATTTCACACTATGTACAGTAGAATCCTGATTTAAGGTTTTTCAGGGGGGACAAAATTTAAAACACTAAATGCGGATAAACACTAAATGAGGACTTGTCATTTTTTTGAGGTTTTAGGGTCTGTAATGACTAGAACAGCTTTCTATGAAAAGAAAATATAATTTCAAGTCACTAAAAGGGGTCACATAAAACAATAAAAAATTTTCATTAGTTTTATATGCTCTTCCCAAAGAAGGTTGGATTCAGTGACAAAATGAAAATAAATGAAAAATGAACCAAAAATGAAAATGCCTTAACAAAAAATACAATGCATTAGCCTTCTGACTACTCAGGAATTCAATATCAATTTTAAAACTTTTAGGAGAGACTAATTATATTTCTGAACAGCTACTTTTTAAGTTCCACAAACGGGGACTTTTTTGAGTGCTTACGACGCTTAGATAAAACACCCAATGCTGTGAATTCTCTTAAAATTGCTTCCCTTTTCATTATGATGTCGTTCAATGTTGTTACTGGCATGAACAGCTTCTTCGCCTAGTCAATTCTCTTTAAGTGAAGATTTTTATCCACCTCCTCAATAATCTTTCTCTATAAACCAATAGCACCCAGGAGACTGGTACTAGTCGATCAGTGGTCTTGTTGAAGAGTTTTTTCTTGTAACACTGCTGACTCGACTGCTGTGGAACATATGATTTTCAAAGAAGTCGCCAACTCTCTTTTCTGAGCCACTTCTCACTGGCCTCAAATGTGGCTATACAATGCATTGTATTTTTTAAATCTGTTACGCAACTAACTTAAACCTTACTACCGACCATCCAACCCTAACTCGTACGTGCTGTAATTTGAACCTTCAGGTAAAACACATTGTAATTCAACCCTCCCGGCCTTTTTTTGTGTGGCCGTAACTTAATAATGGCATGAAGCTAACGTCAGCATTTTTTGGGGTTAAATTTTACTGTCGTCACTGTGGCACCTAAAAGATGTTGGCAATTTTCCTAAGAAAAATGGATTTAAGGAAAATTCCCACTGGGAATGTTAGTGTGGATGGTTATCAACGTTAAAAATTCTATTTTTGCGCATTTCTCAGTGGTCTCGATGCATTTTTACTACCCATTTTATTCTGTAAAAGCGAGACGAACGAAAGATAGACATTTCATTTTGCAAAATATTGATAATTTCCAATTATGAGAATATTAAGGATGGTACGACATAATGAGAATGCCTTATTTAGCTATCAATTTTGATTTGTAGCTCCGAGAAATTAAGCTGCTGTTGCACCTGCAAGTTTCTCACATGGCGTGCAGTTCGACATTCATTTTTTGTACACAGCGCCCGGGTAAATTTCGACGATTTCAACTGCGTAATATGGCATATCATCATTGAGTTAAACTTACTATTGGGGAAAATGCGGTTTTACATTTATGTATGTATTACCAAGAGCATACAATATCTTAGTGTTGGTATGTTCATTATACATTCATTCATTGTACATATACAAGCATCTTAAAGCGAAACCTTAAGGATCGTCGACCTATTGAAAACTAATACTGGTGATAGTCATCACTGATGTATGGATAATCATTTGCATGAATCATCATGAATAAACCTTAAATCGGGTAAAAAATCTTGTGTGGGATAATTTTTTACAACCTAGAATGCGGAAAAACGCAGAATGCGGAGACGCTAAATTAGGACAATTTTTACATTGTTTTTATAGGGAATGAATCGGGACCTCAAAAAATAAACGTTAAATGTGGAAAAACGTTAAATGCGAAGACATTAAATCCGGATCCGACTGTATTCCATTCTTAATAAAGGAACATTACGTAGGTTTTTATTAAAATCTATCATTACATTCACTCCAGAGCTCTAACATAGCACTTTATTTACTTTTTGCCATTGAAATATGTAGAAGAATTTTAATGGCTAGGCAATAAAAATAAAATTAATAGAAATCAACAAAAGTGGTGTTTTATAATTATATGTGTGACACGTCTCCAGAAAAAATCACTTATTCAATTTATTAAAATACTTTTCATAGTATTTGTAATTCAGGCAATAAGGTTTATGGAACATCTGAGACACTTTCCTGCATCAGATTCAAACCGGGAACATAATCTTAGATCTATAAATCATTATTACTTGTTTGCTACAATATTTCACCCAGAGTAACCCGTGATATTCGTTTTTCCTTTTTAACATTAGCATCTGAATTACCCACGGAAGACAGGAGTGGTTCGTGGAGAAAATCTTACACGGCTCACTTAAAACGTGTCTCGCAGCAGAAGTAAAAGTGGCACAATTTGCAAATGAGAAAGGGAATCGTGAAGCTGGCCGAAGGGTGGGGTATAAAGAGGAGAGTGTTGTTTCCATGCACTCTGCACACACAGCGGTGCCATCCCGGCCAGCAGAGGACGAGTGAATTCTCCAGGGGACAAATGAAAATGTTGAATTTTCTTTTTCCCTTACGCCATAATCTCATTCAATATGATGACCTACCACTACGTAATCGCACCTCTCTGCAATCCACCTCTCAATGTGTCTCGCTTCAAATGCAGCATCCAGGTGCTGTGGCACATTCGACACCAGACAATGTACGTCCACTGTGGTGGTTTTTGACGAGTGTTGGAACTTAGGTCCAACAGGCCACACACACACAAGGCCATGTGTGGCTCGATCACTTTTAGTGCCAGAACCCCCTGAGCTTTATGCGTGGGTTGGCAGTCGGGAAGCAATGAGAAAGATTCAAGATTGTGTGTTTGCATGATAGGAGGCATCTTAGGCCATGATAAAAGTTATTTTTCCATTTTCTTACATTTTATCAAACGCTTCTAAATGCTTTTAAACTGAAACCAGCAATCTTTTCTGGTAAATGTTTGCAACGATTCTGATAATACTTTTTAATTCAATGCTTTTTAGAATCTTTGATCTGTAAACAGAAAAAAAATTACGGAAATATTGAGAAAATGCCAAAATTTGTACGTAGTTGTCTTTTAATATGCCCTAATTGTGGGAAAAATTGCAAAAACAAATTATTCCGAAGCCTAGTTGTACATTGTGTGGGAGGAGACAGAGGTGCTTTGCGCCAGAATGGACGAGTGTGAAGGGTTGGTGAGGAAAAGATTATAAAACTGCCTCCCCATTCTACACAACCATGTACATTCCGAGAAGTTGCTGACCTGAAATGCTCCGACCCAAAAACCACGATACAATCCCTTGGCCCCCTCCTCCTTGTGGATCCGGCAGCACGCATCCACCAGGCCCCGGTACTCCTCCGAAGAGCCATTCCTTTTCTGGACCTGGAAGAAGGGTACTATTTGAAATAGGATGTGGTAACAATAATGCATTTCTATGCACTGGTTGGTTAAATACCATGGAGAAAATAAATGCATTCAAAATATAAAATGCAAATCTAAACACTACCATCTCTCTTCATTAAAAATTAGTACTTATTATTTCCAGTCATCAAAATGGGTTTACGCAGAAACCCATTTTGACGACTCCACTTTAATAATTAATTCAACAAACTCCACTTTAATACAAAATGGTGATGATTCCTCTTACAAGGAGACATCGCATGATTGATGTTAGGGATCCAAATGACACAATTATTTTCTGAAACTATAGAGAAAATGCGGGAAAAGTATCACGGCTTTCTTCCATTTGGGCCCGAGTTCGAGAGAGAAACGCAACTAAAGAATGTCCCTACGTATAAATCCTTTACTACGCTGCGGTTTACCAACTGAAGCCGTGGCAGAGTGGTTAGAGGCGCTGGACCAGTAATCCACGTATTGTGGCGCGGATTCGAATCCTTGTCCGGTCAATCGTTTCTCTTTCTTATATTTTACGGAGTCACTGTACATTGTCCAATCCCATATCTAATTGGCATTAACTACAATATTTTTATATTTTCTGGATTTTCAATCAACCCCCTAGGGAGAGTTTCGAGTCTAATTTCAGGATTCTTGTTCGGCCGATAAGAGGTTTCACATGCCGACAGGCCTAATATGTTTAGATTTTGAAAACACAAGGATACTTCCGTGAATAGGATGAGCGTCGATTGGTCATCCCTCTTTCTCAAGGTAGTAAACAATGAACGGATTATTACTTTTTAATATACAGAGATGCATGCACTGCTAATTTCCCAGGAACTGCGTTCGAATAATGACTTTTGTGACTCAAGTTTTCTTTCAATAGTGAACATGATATAAGCAGAAAAGAGATCGTAACTGTTTCCGAGGTTATGTAAAAAATAGTTGCTATGACCTTTGGAGCAACATATTATATTGAAGGGAAATATGAGAAAATATACATAAATGGTCTGGAGTTTGTAAGCAGGATCTGCCTTCGAGCAGATGCAAATGTTCTGGCGACAGAAAACAAATAGGCTTGGTGCAGAAATATTCTTTGCTTTATATGTTTTTACGATAAATATCATCCGAAAGTAAGGAATTCCACGCCATGAATGAAAAGTTAAATTCCTTCAATTGAAATAAATATGAGGTGGGAAAAGAAATAGTTTATCATTATGTGATATTTTTTGTGCTGGAGTCTTACATCTTCCTCCCCCCCATGATACAGGCTTCATTTAATATAAGATGTTGCAGAAAGGTCATAGCAACGATTTATGCGGAGGTAAATTCTTTAGCTGCGTTTTTCTCTCGAACTCGGACCCAAATGGAAGAAAGCCGTGACACTTTTCCCGCATTTTCTCTATAGTTTCAGAAAAAAATTGCGTCATTTGGATCCCTAACATCAATCAAGCGATGTCACCTTGTTAGTGACCTCATATAATGTGTAATACTTAAAAAAAATACAATATGGTAATAATATTTGTTTAGCAATTGCACCAGTCAATACTATGAATGACTTATGGTTCGTCAAAGGCTTTTCATTGAGTCCACACCATGGTACGTATATATTGATAAGAAAGGTACAAAAATATTTAGGCGATATTGTGTGGAAATGAAACATTATAACTGAGAAATCAGAAAAAAATGGGCAAATTCTACAAGTGAAATGCATATTTATGTGATGTTCCACAGAGGAAAAATAATTCGCATTGACCAGGATTCGAACCCGGATCCCTCGACTTTGTGCAGAGCGCTTTAGCCAGTTAAGCTACCGAGGCGTCCTTCTCCCCTGTGGATTATTTGGCGGCTTTATAGGAACAAGGTGTTCTGGACTGCTAGATGTGATATCAATAAGCAGTCCAAAGCATGCGCTACAAATCCAGAGGGGAGGATGCCTCGGTAGCTTAACTGGTTAAAGCACTCGGCATGAAATTGAGGGATCAGATCCCGGTCAAGGCGAATGATTTTTCCTCTGTGGAATATCGCACTTATGTGCACTTGCGGGAGACTCCATATAAGGTATATACCGTGGCTAGTCCCGGTTTCCTCAAAATTGGACATATTTATGTATTACACGCTAGGTTTCCCTTGATGCAACATCATCAGGTTGTGTACGTACATATTGTGTGCGTTTGGTAGCACGTGGTGGGAGTACGTGGGAGTGGAGGAATCATCGGTGGTCCGTGGGCCAAGGCGTGGCTGGGTGATCGAGGGATCTCCATTGCTAAGTAAGCATGATATGTTGAACAAAGAACAATTACCTATTGTGATGAAAGTCTCATTTTTTAGGTGATAAGCTGATTAGGTATGTGATTCACATGTGATATATATATTATACACCACTCTGTGATTCCACTACAGCAATGGTTTTTTTAAACAAATTTAAATCTGATGCCACTTTCAAGCCTTCTCAACGAATTGCGTCATTTAAAGCCCTTCCCCTAGGCAATATATGTATAAGCAGGGAAAGGCACAAACAGGTTAAATAGGCATTCATTGGCAGAAAAAACTTCATTTCTTTTCATCATTTATTGGCCCAAAATGGATTTCTAGCTTCATGAAATGCTTCCATAGTAAGGGAAGAATAGGCTCATTAGGCAATGTCCTCAGCTTAATAATGACCGATAACTTGAATTTAAAACAAACAATTGGTTTGACATTTTCTGTAAAGCAGCCAATAGCATGTATTCGTAGCTATTTTATATTAGTATTTGCTAGCTATACATATTGTAGTCCTTTTCTGTTTGTCATTTGGGTCACTATAAATTGGCATCATGCCATTATGTTGTCTATTTTTCAAAACTTATAACATATCCACCCTAGGTCTGAGCAAACGTCCAGATACAGAAGGGGCTGACCAAGTTTGAGCTCGAGACACAGTGTTCACCAGGCGCCCAAAAAACAGGACGGTCTGTTAAACTCGAATGCAGAGATTAGAAGATCCGAGCGAAGGACATCCGAACCTGAATGCGTGTCTTGACCAGGGTGAGGGGGTAAAGGAGGCAGCGAACGGAGAAGGAGCTGAGCATCGAGAGGGGTATGAAACGGGACTTGTCCATCATGTCCCACTCGATGGTCAGCAGCTGGCTGTGATGCTGAGGCGGTGGCTGGCCCAGCACCAGCATCGTGGCGGCGGTGGCCGCAGCAGCAGCCGTCTTGTCATCGCCGCTTTTATCATCGCGGGCTTTGCCATTGTCCCTTGATTGCATCTTTGCCCGATAGACCACCGATATTGGAGCAATATCACTCTCATGAGGTGCTGCCACGGTCACCGTTCTCCCCTCCGGAGAATGTTGAATAACTTATCCCAGCACCGTACATACTGAAATCAATCCGGGGCACGTAACAATAATACATGTTTCACAATGATACTAAAATATAATCTCAAATACAATCATCATATGATTTCGCACATAAATAATACAGAAGTTACCCGTCCACAGGTTAATGTAGCTTGATCACGGTTTTTAGTAATCGGAAATGCCAGAATATTAATGAATTAACAGGGAATGAATGCAAACAAATCACAAATGAGAATACAACAAAAACAAGGCAACACCACGCTAATGCGGTAAATATTACATACAAACTACAGTAAACAGACAACAGTTACCCCACCTTTATTGTCCAACGTGTCAGGAAGTTTACACGATAATATGAGCTTACTCTAAGGCTTAATGATTAGCCTTGCCCGAAAAAAAAATTGTTTACTCACAATAATGTAACATTGCACCGTATTCGGCAGAAATTCAACGACATAGGAGCTTTGCCATGCAATCCCATCGAGCCATACACTCTTAATAGGAAAACAAGTATCATGCGATAACAGAGCTGCTTAAATTGTTAACTTACTTTCAACACCATTTCATCCTTGAAGATTGACCCATTTCCTATTCGCGATAAAATTACCTAATGTCGCAGTAAATACGGTCCATTCGTCTACCCGTTATTGCACAAACCAAATACAGCCAACATGAACACTTTGTTATCATACGCCGCAGAGAAGCATATAATGAGCATTACCATTAAATTTATAGTTGATGCAAGTTGACAATAATTACATGTCGGTAGCTAATGTTCTACAAAAATTACGAAAAAAAAATTGACTTTCAAGTTCCAACCCTGAAAAAACTGTCATTTAACACTGGTAGGTTATGCAGCTTGTGGGCCTTACGACATTAGGCCAGTTCACGCTGTATTCCAGAGGGTTTCACATGGGCGGAAAACGTCGCGGAAACGCAGAGACGGAAAAGCGGTAAGCCAATCACGAGTTCGCCAAGATAAAAGGGGCGGAGCTAAAACTTGCAGCTGGATTCCAATACCAACGGACGGAAAACGGAAAAGTATATAGCCAATCACAGGTCGCCGGAATGCGAAGGGTCGGATCTTGGGCAGGCGGATTGGGCGGATAGAAATTTTTAATATGTTCCGCGTGCGGTATGTGACGTCAAAACAAATGAACAGCTACATTTGCCCTGGTGGCGGGAAAACAATTCAAAATCTCGGAACGGAACCAAGAAATCTATTTTTAGTTAGTTAGTTAGATTTTATACGAACTTTTTGCATATTATATGCACTTTTAGTGATGTGATTTATAATACAATTTTTATTCATACATAATAACCTTAATTATTCATTACCACGCACGTCTACTCATGTACTTCTCGACCCCGTCTATCGCAGTAATTACACATCGAAGTAAATCAATTAATTGCTCCAATTTATGCATCATGGCATTATAAATTGTTGTCTCTTATCTATCTTTTCAATAGTGCGATGCAAAATGTCAAGTTTTATTGCCAAAGATAAGTATTGAGACTATACGTAACAACAGTTTCCATGAAATTATATTTCTACGTTATTATGAATTGACTTTAATTATTTTAAGCGCATTTAACTGATCCTAAATTTTATTTATCAACATAATATCTTGCTATTTGTGCCTCGAATTAAAGTTTTAAGCCAAAAAGATTTCTTTGTGTTAGGTAATTGGTTGCGTACGTACGTATGTATACGCACGAATGACCTACTATTTTGATGTAAATTTTATTACAGAAAATTATGTATAGTATATAATATTTTTTAATATTTATTTTCAACTTCATCGCTTCAACAAGAATAAACATTTAAATTGAGTTAGTGAAAAAACTTATGTATTATGTGGTGATATTTTTCATTTTCTTTCCTCCTATGCAGTCTCTTAAATTACCAAGCAAATTTATGATTAAAATTTATGAAAGCAGTCTCTGCATTCATAAATTTTAATCATAAAATATACCCTCTATGATAAAGGAGAAAGAGAAGGAGAAAAGGAAAGCAGGTTACCACTGGCGCGAGAATTCAAATTTCTCCTCTGCCTCCACTCGCTAGTGACCATGTAGTTATTAAACTTGATTCAAGATGGCCAAAAGTCTTGAGTTACTACTTCCATCTATTGAGGGAAGGTGGAAAACTATTGGTAAATTTGTTACCCAGCAAGAATCGTAGTCCACGACTCAATCTAAAATGGCGGAGAGGCGGAAATTGTTTGACAGAGACAATCGAGACCGAGAAAGTTATCATGGATCTGATGGAGGAAAATTGTCGAGAGATACTAAATATGACGATCCTCCTAACTCAAGGCTGTTCATTGTTTGCGGGAAAACCGTAACTGAAGAGGATTTTCGGGAATCTTTCGAGAAGTATGGTACCATTGAAGAAATATGGGTTGTCAAAACAAGAACAACAGGAGAACCAAAAGGTATTTTTCGATTGCGAGTGGGCATTTGGAATTTTTTTTCAATGTTTTTAGTTCACTGCCGTTTCTTTTAATTAAACCTGGACTAGGTGTCGCCTACATCAAGTTTTCCAAAACGTCGGAAGCAGCTCTGGCGATGGAAGAAATGAATGGACGGTGTATTGGTTCTCACCCGAGGCCTTTGAAAGTTCTCATTGCTCATAGGTATTATCGTTGTATTGATTCGTGTCTGGATGTCGATTAAAACCTTTTTATATGTTTTTGATGCGATCTTTTCTCATAGTCGTGATCAGGGATCGAGGAGGGACATGAATGAAGAGGAGCGTTTGCTGCGGTTGTTTGTCGTAGTTCCTAAAAGTATGACGGAGAAAGACGTACGTGAACAATTTGCTCAATTTGGAGACATCGACTATGTGTCCATCGTTAAGGATAGAGTGACAAAAGAGAGCAAAGGATTTGCTTACATTAAGTATCACAGGTATTGTTGCCATTTTTATTGGTAAATTTAAGATACTTCCAACGAATAATTTCTGGTGCCTAATTGTCCACACCGGCCAAATATAGTTAAGGTTGTGTGCTTGTATTCGCAATCATTATTGTGAGCTATTAAAGGGCATAGTTTCAGTTTTCATTCGCCAGAATTCTCTCATGTATGAACAATGTTGTCGATTATTGGAACTCAAGTGTTTTGTATGTTTCTCAGGCCTTCTCATGCGGCAAAAGCCTTCGAAGGGTGTGACAGATCATTTAAGCCTGTTTTCGCCGAACCCAAGCCTCAGAAGTCTATAGAAATGAATGAAAGGTTTAATGGCCCGTTGAATCACCCGAAAGGAGCCTCTTCACATGACAACCCATTCCATCATTATGGTGAGGAAGGGTATTTTTCATGTATCATACTCTCTAAATGATTTGAAAGAGAATTCTCTGTTATTCTAAAGAGGAACTGGTGATTTCCATTGTAATTGCATTCTTTTTGATGTAATTATTTTTGTTGGCTCTCAGGTTAAATATGGTTAAGGTTGAAATTATGTTAGAATGGCAAAAACTCAGGGATATTTTCATTTATATAAAGTTAAGTAATGCATGCATTATCATTGATATGAAAATGACTTGAGTTCAGTAGGGTGTATCAATATTCAGGGGATGGAGCGCTCAGCCAAAATTCCAGGAATTTTGGCTGAGCGCTCCATCTGCTCCGAATAATAACCAACTCCGAAAAATAACCAAGAGCTCCGAAAAATAACCATTCCGTTGGAGCGGTCTTATATTCGGCCTGTCGGCATGTAAAGTCTTTTTTGGGTCAAACAAGAATCCCAAAATTAGCTCTTAAAATCTCCCAAGCGGGTTGATTGAAAAACCAGCAAATAGGCTGAAAATTAAAAAATATGGTCGTTACTGCTGTAAATGTATGGGATTGGGTAATTTACAGTGATTCTGTAAAATATTAAAATGAAAAAATTATGACTTGACTGGGACTCGAACCCAGGCCACAACATGACTATTACCGGCTCAGCGCCTCTAACAACTCGGCCACAGCTACTGTTGGTGTGCGAGAGCACTGCAAAGGATTTATACGGAGGAAGATTCTTTAATAGCGTTTTTCTCTCAAACCCAGGCGTATGAGGAAGAAAGCCGAGACACTTTTCCCGCATTCTCTCTATAGTTTCAGAATATAATTGTGTCATTTGGATCCCGAACTTCAGTCACGCGATGTGTCCTTGTGAGCGTTCGGTGACCAGCAGGATTTTTAAAATGCTTTTACTTGGCGTGGTGTCTTCGCCCGACTCATCCTTGCATGCTCAATGCCTAGTCAGGTGCTTGAAAATATGTATTCAGTAAATTATCTTTCTGAATGTGATTCACATTTATCTTCGAATATGATTAATATACCGTAAAACTTTGATTTTACGCAGTTGGAGGGATCAAAGTATGGGCACTGTGTAAAATCAAGAGTTGGTGTTGAGGAAGAGTATAATTAAGAGTATAAAACTTGCATTTCATTTTTAGCAAACTTAGTCATGTACTTTATTTAAGCTCTGATTTATGGGGATTTATAAAAAACAATTTCTTTTTTTATGAAATCACTCATTTTGGGTGAAATAAATCTTTGATTTTACTTTGTTGCAAACCCTTCTCAAATATTTTATTCACAACGGCCTCTAATGCATTAATGTTTTTAATATATGGCCTTCACTAATCTCTGAATGTGCATACTACGGGAAGGATGAACAAGCACTGCATCACTGTCATCCATTACATCACTCTCTTCCTTGAGCTCCAAAGCTGGTGTGTTCAACTTTGAGTTCGACAAGTTCGATCCCCACTCACGGATACTTTTTTTTTACTTTTTTTTTTTTCAAGGTTTTTATTGTGAAAATTTTCATATATTGTTCTCTTATCATCATTACTTCAATGAAAAATATTTTTAAGGCAATTATTTTAAATATTAATGAGTCGCTTACAGGGTAGGGAATGGAGCAATGGCTAAAATAATCTTTTCAAGGGTGGTAATATATATGTATTTGTTATATTTAAAGGTATATTAGGATATTTCGATTATAAATCGTCATATATAGAGCTGGGGACAGAATAATGGCATTGGAGTAAGTAATTGGGGGTGAAATCCACCCTAAAGACTGCTTATGCTTCCATTGGGAATCGGGAATGGATCAGCTAGGGATTTGGAACAGAGGATGGAGGTTGGATAGAAACCCGGTGTCTGCATTTGCCTACTCTTTATGAATGGCGCCAAGGGGACCACGGTTTAACGTCCCATCCGACGGACGGTGTACTGAACCATCGGTTTAATCCACATTACACTCAAGGATGGGATTTCGGAATGCTGTGGAAATTTGTACCCGAGAATAGGATGTGGCCAGTACACTACCTAACCACTCCAGTTGCTTCTTTATTTATCATTTGCACGATTTATAATCGCAATATCCTAATATACCTTTAAATATAACAAATAAATATATATTACCACCCTTGAAAAGGTTATTTTAGCCATTGCTCCATTCCCTACCCTGTAAGCAACTCATTAATATTTAAAATAATTTATTTAATAAAAAAACTCTTTGAGTTTCTCTCCGAGGCAGTCGAGAATCCCTACTTTAACACGTTCCCTGCCACCGATTTTTTGACGAATTCACCCATTGCGCCAAAGTGTTTTTCTTTTTCCTTTCGCAAAAAAATCCGCGTAAAACTCAGAAAGTTTTCATGTGCATTCGGCTACGCACGCCGCATAGGTCACGTCGTATAAGCGGAACCGAAGTAGCTGTGACCAACGGCGTGCTGTAAGAGGCCAAATAACTGACTCATTCTTCGGTCATAATGACCAAAGCGGCGTGATGATAAAGTACACGTTTCGGTCATTATGACCGAAGCGGCAGTGAACGTTGTAATCCTACGGGCAGTAAATAAATAAATAATGCAAGAATGCGTAGTTATGGCGTAAGTAAAGAAAAACAAGGCAACAGAGAGATGGTAACTAGGGACGCAAAGGTGAGGAGTGAGAGCTAGATGGTGGAAGCAGAAAAAGAGTCGGGTTTGTCAAAAGGCAAATAGAAGAAGGAAAAAAGGGCCGGTTTGTCAAACAGTGACGGGAAGTGTTCTAGGGGCAGTTCTAAGGAAGGAAAGCTAAAGGAAGCCGAGAGGAAGGACGATAGCGGAAGGTTCACGACGCACCGGAGAAAGAGACCTCCGAGAGACAGCGATACTTGGACGAGAATAAAGGATCACGATAGGTGCCATTCCAAACATTTTGTCGTCTTGATGGTTTAATTTACAAGATTGAAACAAAAGAGGACAGATTAAAAGCAAAAGCCCTCGAGATTAATAAAGTTGTATCAATCATTTAAGTCTTTAATTAATTATATAAATTGGAAATTTTGAACACTTGTAAATTGGGCCCAAATAATTATTACAAAATTAAAAGTATAAATATTAAGCAGCCATAAATGTTTTTATTGCATGTTGTTTATGCAATAACTATAATAATAATATCCAAGGTAACATTAAAGGAGACGAAGGTGTGGGTTACAACGTGTTAAAAAAGTCAAAGTGATGAGACCATATTTTGCTTTCTGCTGCACTTTCATCTTCACGACTAGTAAATTAGCCTCTTCTCAAGGTGCCAAGCTAAAAGAGTTATCCTCCATGAACTAGATTTTTACTTAAGAATATTAGTCTCGGGAGATAATTTAGAATGATGCCGCAGCAATGCCATCTCGTGACACCGCTTAGTCAATCACACCCACACAACAAAGTGCTGCAGGTGCGCCTGAGACCGCATTATGTGCTGGTCCAGATTAGCTATGGTCTACTGTTATTGGTTCTTCTTGAATAACATCCTAGTTTTATTTCAATTATGGATTTGCGATTCTCCAGTTAGCAGAAATAAGCTGGCATGTGCATTTATTGTTGCAAAATATATTTCCCATCAGCTAAAATGAGTACATGACCCTGCGTTCTCTTTGAGCGTGTCGATATGACTAAGGATGGAAAGAGTAAGGATCGGACGGGTGTGAAATTTTGTTAAAAATTAGGCTCATAGAGAATTGTGTGGACATATAAAAATATCATAATTTCATCTCTAATTTTAACTTGATTTTGCAAAGGAAATTTTTTTTATGGGAAACAAAGTACGCCATAATGAAGAATACATTTTGGAATTATAGATACAGTCATACCTTGTTCGTTTAGCACAACCTCCACTAGCACAAATTCACTATGGTGCAAGTTTGTGTGTCAGTGGAATGCAACCCACCCGAATATCCCTTCACCCCCCTTCCTCCTGGCAAATCAGTCACAAGCAAGGTTCCTCTCACTTGACGCGACATCATTGTCAGCCTCAATGCTTCTTGTTATTTATATTTTCATCGAAAGAAAGAAAAAGTGCTGATAAGTCGATGGGCATAAATTATGACAGATTTTGGATGGCTGATCCAAACGAGGAGTGCAGCAGCACCAACGTCAAGGCTCGGGAAGTTCATCCTGCCGCAAAGAACTAATTGGCCAGATTGACTCACTGCTTAAAGCTGGAATGTTTAATTTTACAAAATCACACCCATTGGCATCGACAAGTGAAGTGAATAATATCACATCTGACACCGATGTTGACAACATTTCCTCCTTTGCCTTTTTATTACATAAAGAGGATGTAATTAATGAAGGGTTTGATTTTCTCTCGGAGAATGGCTGCAGTGAATTCCTCACGGGTTTCTGTCTGGGTTAGTGGCTCCATCTTCTCCTTTATGGACGTTTCCAAGGATGACTTATCCTTCATCATAATCATCAGGACTATTTGTTATGCTTGGTCTACGGCCCTGATGTGATGATGATGAAGGATAATAAGTCATCCTTGGAAACGTCGGCGAAGATGGAGCCACTAATCCGTGAAGAAACCCGTGAGGAATTTACTGCATGTTATTAATGAATTATTCCTTCCTTTTTCATAGAAGTTGTATGCTGGAGAATCTCTTTTTTACTTTCAAAAATGCTGTTTTTGTTCATATCTCGAGGCATAAGTATTTCATTTTTTACTTGGATTATTTTTTGTGGTGGTCATCCTTTTTTTGCTAATGGCATAATATCATCAAAGTCATTTGTAATGATTTGTATCTTTTATGTTTGGTATTTGTGTTCTGTTTGCAATATGTATGCAACATGATATGTTGTTATGATTGATATTTGTTATGATAAATGATTATAACTAGTACTTTCAAGGCTTTTAATTGCAATATGTATGGTTTCTGTTTATTTAGCTATAATTTCTAAGTTGCTGGATTAACGGATCCCTATCTCCCCAATGTTCAAACAAATGCAAATTCAATGAGCGCAAAGACCCCTCTTGGAATGCATCCCCACTCCGCTAAACGAGGCGTGCCTGTATTTCTTGGAGGAAGTGCCCTGGGACTGGTGCTGTTGACGTGGGTAGCTTCAGCTTGTGCTCAGGAAGATGGCCTTCTACAACTCCCTGCTCGTAGCCGATAAAATATTTTAGTTTATCCCTAACAGTGCTATATAATTTTATAGTGCAAATTAGATATTGAAATTTGCTGATCACTGATCTGGTCATTTTGCATTGACCCTTGTAGACGGTGTGCCGGTTTGTGGTGAGGGCAGTTACACCCGCCTGGAAGTCATTGCCTCACCGCAGCTCAATTGGGACCAACTGTGGAGGCTCTTTGACCTCATCCCGGGGCTCGACTATTGCCACCTGCATGATGATCCGAAGAATCGCTTGGTAAGGAAGAATCCATGTGCAATGGAAGCTAGCTTTACGGTGGTAATCCATTGATTTGGAGCAATCGTAATGTGATTTCCATCGTAAAATGAAGCAGTATATTACCAGACGGCAACATAATCGCCGGTGTATTCAGTGACACACAATTCAGTATATGTAGGAAATATGCTGGAATGAAATGATTTAAAATGTTATTTTGTCCAATTTTTAAACTTGAATAAGGTGTTGAAAATTGTTGACACATCGAATATCATTGCATGAATACGCATGATGCGCCTCACCTCGATACTCTCCGTCTAACTGCAAGCCAAATATTTCACCGCATTTTCAAGCAATGGGAAGAAAATGTGGAATAGAAATTATTCAACTCTCATTATATCTCTGCTTACTACTCAGCACCGGCAATTACGCATCTTTCTTTTGGTCTCACGCCATCATCTCGACATCACAATTACCTCAACGATACCTGTAGAAATGCATCCGTAGAGAGAGTGATGTTGCGAACTTATTTTACTAGCTTTAAATAAAAATTGAATTATCATAGATGTGATCCTGACTACGTAAGGAATGTTACGTTATCTCATTGGGGCAGATTACTGGCAGTGTTAATCATCACAACATCTGCTCAATTTGCTCAAATCACACAAACAGCTCATAATAAATAACACGTATCATTAAATATGTAAATGTTGCAATGATAAAAAATGCAGTCTCTTAACAAATAAGGCTTAGAATACTGAATGAATAATAAATTATGGGTGCAAAAAATTGTTGAAATGGGAAATTTTAATGTGCGCAGGATCAGTGCTCTTTAGCAATTCCTAGCAGATATCGTAAAGTGAATCGATTGGAAAGTGAGCCCATCGTTAAGTGGGGTCCAATGTATTTCAGTGAACTCCCACTTTCAATGCCTCCATGATTGGTGGAACAAATGTATAGCAACTTATGGAACCAGGTGCTACGGATGTACCTAGATTTCAGCTTGTTTTTCTTCTTATTTTTTCTCAAAATCATGACCTTTTAATTTAACTGTCCTAATTTTCCTGTTTCCTTGATTACTTGATCGGGGCAAACAAAAGAATCTGGGGAAGCACGCGAAGCAAGATGGGAGGAGTGGCCACCTAACGATGAAAGTGCTCATGCAGGAAAAATGGTTCAAGGATATTGCACCATCTGAAAAATACTACTCCACCATGCCTGGCGATCCTACAGTCATCAGTCGAGGAGGGGAGGCTCGGAAGGAAGAGAGGGGAAGGTATTAGTCATGGTGCGAAAGCCCCGAAAAAAAGCTATGGGACGGAGTGGCCGAGATGTCTTTATGTACTCGACGGATATTTGATTGGGGATGAACAGCTGCTGGCACGCGGCACACCATAGGCGTAAGCAAATGCTCTAAATGGCAACACTTAAAAGTGACTTATTCTCAAGAAAGCGAGACCAAAATCACAATGACTTTAAAATAAGCACTACTCTCGGTGCAAAAAAGGTAGAGCGCTGAACTTTAAGATTGTGTATGAAATTCCACCGGTGCTCCATAGAGTCGCGTAATATATCGTTTTACTCCTTGTTTGTTTGATTACAAAATGTATTCATTGAAAATTGTTTAAATGTAAACGTTTAGCGTCTACGGTCGCAAGAGTGAAGAAAAACATGCGAATAACTAGGAGAATGGCAAAACCGTTGTCCTCTTTTCGTCATGGCCAAAATATTTGATTGGTGCATTTCATTATTTTTTTATGAAGAAAACGACATCTCCGTGTTACAAATATACTTTTAAAACTAAATTTTACCCATTCTTTGATTTTTTAAATTGCTGAAAGCTAGATTACAATTTCCAAGATGTAGAAAAGTATATCAATATTGAATTTTCATATTCTTTATGGAAAAAAATATTGCAAAACTTTTCATGTAAGGAAATGCTGATATTCTTTCTCTTACTTAAAAATCAAAGAATAGGTAATACTTAATTTGAATATAATATTTATAATGCAGAGATGTCGTTCTCTTCATAAATAAATAATGAAGTGCACCAATCAAATATTTTGGCCGTGACGAGACGACCGTTTCACTGTTCTCCTAGTTTTTCACGTGTTTTGCTTCACTCTTTCGACTGGAGAAGCTAAACGTTTCATTTAATCACTTTTCAATGAATGTTTTTTGTAGTCATATAAAGAAGGAGTAAAACTATATACCGTATAAACGCGTGTAAGAGGCGCACCCCTCTTTTTATGTGTCGCAGTTGAAGAAAAAATTTTGAGTTTTTTTTCTTCTATTGCGAGGTTTTGCGGGCCTAACTGCGAACTTTCGGCCATTTTCAAAGCCTTCCGCTTGCGATATTCTCTTATAATTTACGCGGCATTTTTCATAGGCATATATAGACCCCGGAGGTAAGTATTCACTTGGATCTGAGGTTTCCGCGGCGTTTCTCCATATTGGTAACGGCTTTCGGGCGTTCCTCTACAAGACAACGCGGAGGAACGCCCGAAAGCCGTTACCAATATATAGTATTCACTTGTAGCATAGGCATACAATGCTTACATTGTTTATTGCCCTTTGGAATGAGTGGAGTAATTGATATTCATTAAAAGAAAACATCCGATCTCGCTACAATTCCTGTTTAGTTGATAAGTGCGGACAATCGCACCTCTCCCTTTCTCTTCCGTGCATGCTCCTGGCAGTTGAACGCGCTCTTTTTCCAAAATAAATGTTAATCGATATTGATTAACCAACGAATTCCTTTAAGATTTTATAAGTGGATTCATGATGATGAACTCGAGAGCTTGAAGAAGGTCCAAACGGCGGTTTTCAGGGATGCGTGGAACGGAAAATAACGGATCCGTGCATTTGCATCTATAACTAAAATAATAATGCATTAAATAATATGAAACTTCGTATAGCGTAAGATATATAAGATCTTTGCTATAATATTTGTAAAGGAAATTTCGATATCTTGATCTGTGTTGTTATTACGAAGCCGTAAATGCGATGCATCCGTCCGGTACCCGGAAAAATGCGCTAAAATTCTGTTTTTAAGCACACACTGAAATCGATATAAACGGTAAAGTGTTTTGTACACCATCAATGAACGCAGAAATAAACAAGCTTTAATTTGATGTACTTCATTTTAAAATCGATTGAGCCATCTCTGAGATATTAGTCTTCAAACTCGGGTGACGGAATTTTGCAACGGACAGATTCGTGTAAGAGGCGCACCCTCATTTTCGGCTGCAATTTCTGGGAAAAAAGGTGCGCCTCTTACACGAGTTTATACTAACACGACTCTATGGAGCTCCGGTGGAATTTCATACAAATGATTCAACTTAAGCGTTTATCTTTTTTTTGCACCGATAGTAACTAACCATCGAAGTGCGCTGCCCCGGTGAATCATTTCTAAATAAATGGTAGGTTGGGGTGTCATGGGACGGAAATCGACTTGGAATTACATATTAAGCATATTTTGAATTATCCGTACCATTAAGTACGCAATTTCCTATTCTGTTTGCCGGGGACTGCTCACAACTTCGAATTGAACGATATTTTGAATTAATAGGGTTCGAACTAACGGGGGTTTACTGTATTTGTTTGGGTAATGATTCACTTGGTCAGTGTTCCATCTCAAACCTTTGTGGTTGTTTATCTTTACAGTACAAAGGACACGCAACAGTGGTGTACAACACTCCACAGGCTGCAACGTATGCGAAGGAGAAACTTCATGGATTTGAGTATCCCCCTGGCCAGCGGCTCATCGTGAAACCAGATTATTCTCGGCAGAATGAAATTGCTTCGTAAGTTTTAAAACTCCTCTGTTTTCAAGGTTGGATGATTTTTCCTTTTTTTTATGAGTAAGATAATATCATTGTCACCATTGGAAAGTGAAATATAGGCAAAGGAATGTGGTTTTTGTCTCTCTGTGGGGAACAAAGCTGAGAACCATGACTCATCAGCGATTCGGGGCAATCTGGGGAAGCGTGAGATGGGAGGAGCGGCTACCAATTGATGAAAGTGTTAACGCAGGGAAAATGGGTCAAGGATATCACACCATCCGGAAAATACAGCTTGGCGATCATACAGTCATCACTCGTGGATGGGAGGCTCGGAAGGAGGAGAGGGGAAGGCATCAGTCATGGCGCTAAAGCCCCGAAAAAAAGTTTGGGACGGAGCCTCCGAGATGTGTACATATGTACATGAGGGATATTTGGTTGGGGGTAAACAGCTGCTGGTGCCCAGAACACCATAGGCATAAGCAAATGTTCAAAATAGCTTGGCAACACTTAATAGGTAACTTTTGCTCAAGAAAGCTCACAATAATGACTTTGAAATTAGCACTAACTAACCATCAATGTGCACTGCCCCGGTGAATCGTTTCGAAATAAACGATACATTGGGGCGTCACGGTATAAGTCAATTTTATGACAAATGTGCTTGTAATTGAAAGCATGAGACTGATAATCATCATCGGCTAAAATAAATATATGCAATCTTTCCATACAGCAGCTCTATGGGAAGTCGTATAATTGAGGTACTTCCTGTCATGGGACCAGAAAAATACGTTTCATAACGGAGTTCGTCGTATAAATGAAGTTTCATAAGGGAGGTTGGAAATACGTGAGGTCTTGTGGGGTTATTCACGGGACCAAAAAAAATCGGTGTATAAGTGAGGTTGTCGTATATACAAGGGTCGTATATCCGAGGTTCTACTGTATTTAGTGTTGCTTTTGGCCGACAGATGGCACCATTAGCGGCAACAGCTGATTGCCCCATCCTCCATGGTCACATCTAAAGACGCCCATAAAATGGTATGCTAAAGTTGAAATCTTTTTGAAGTTAATGGGAATTAACAAAGTTTTTTCTTTTCAATCTTGAAATCTTTTATTGAATCACTTAATTCCGTTGAGACTCTGGTTTGTAAATGCCATCTGTAATATTAAAATTAATTATTGAAGAACAAACTTCTCACTGCTCTCTTTAGGAGAACTAGTCCCGTCTGCTCAATTATGAAATTATGACGTCTGGTGGTGCCTTGATTGCTGTACTTTGCATAACGTTGCATGAAATTTGGCGCTACATCCAGGTATTAACACATGCGGACATAAGTTATTTGTCAGTTCCCTCCATTGATTGATGTAATATCAAATTTTATTTTACATTAAGGCATGTTGTAACAAGGTCGTCTGCTCTACAAAACATCCACTCGTCTCATTTCTATTTCACTTATCCACTCATGTCCACATAATCACCTCGCACATTTCAAGTACCGATTGTCCAACCACAATCGCCATGTCCCATTATTGTTGTGCCAAACTTATGTGTACAGCTTCCGCCGGCCATCATGGCTATGGCTGTCTGAGGCTACTAATTGACATTTTTAAGTTAGTTGGAATGGAGTATGTAAGGCCTTGGCAGTACCTGCACCAGAAATGGCGTTCCCTACTAATGGATTCGGTGCTGTACTGGTCAGTTGGGCGCTTTTTCACCTGCATAGCACCAGAGGAACCAAACCTAGTACATAGTACTCTAGGCCTGCTTTCACTGTTGCTCTCAAGCTAGGATCTCTTTTTGAAGGGACTTCCTCGATAGATTGCAAACCATTGCTTTGTAACTCTAGGAGGTAGTATATGTGGTACACTGACATACCTACCAGGGTGTCTTTCAAATAAAATTATTGCAATCTGAACAATTTTTGTGAAAAGGATTTCATTGGTGTGCGACACACATTCTTATAGCACTGCAGATATTCATTCGTTCATATTTTTTAATGGAAAAGGCAAAGTATGGGCACACTTTAACTTCATGATGCATTATTTTAATTGACGTTGAAAGCAGACATACAGATCATACAATGCTCACTTAGCCAAGGTTGGTTAGTGAGCTGTTAATTCGTCATCATGATCAATTACAGTAGAACCTCACTTATGAAACTTTCAGCGGACCAGCAAAAAAAATTTCATAAGTGAGAAAGTTTCACAACAGAAATTTCATAATAAGGGAACAAGAAACCCTTTTAAACTTTTTGGATGTTTGGATACAGGCAAATGAAACAATAATTTATCGTACTTACACATAACTCTACAAATGTAAGTATGTTCATGTTACCAAGAAAGAAACAATGTGCATTTGCATTCCTGAAATTTGGTAAGATATACAGTAAAACCTCTACTAAGCGAAATTCAAGGGACCGATAATTTTCCAGTTCGTTAATCGGGAGTTCGTTTGTCGGAGGTGCTTTTCCCGTTGCATCACTCCAGGGGCAATGTAAATAATCCACTTCTTGTACCTTGAATTTCAGGGAATGTTGTATGAAGAACTCAATTAAAGGTAAAATATCCACAGAGGATAGCATACTTTTATCCTTACTGCTCCCTTGCCTCATAAAAAACTGGAATAGCAACGAGCGGGTATTTCAGCAAGTCCTGCTAATTATACCATTTACTGCGATTTCTAAAGGCCGATTTATAGTTGGCACGGACGTCAAACTTTAACCATGAATTGTTTTCGCGTTGATGCCATCCTGCTACGATCGCCGACAACTAGAATGTGCGTCGGTAACCATTGGTCACTTTCATTCATGTTTGCTTGGATGCAGATGTTTACATGCAGCCGATCGCCAACATGTGTTGATTTGTTTACTATCTACAAAAGAGCGAGAACATGGACGAGTACGAGTATTATCAACTCGTAATTGCTGTGATAATTGTAGTAGTGGGTTGGAACCTGTGTATTCAGCTCGAGGGTGAAGTACGCGTTGACGCCAATCGTAAACTGGCCTTATCGTCCCGCCCAATGCATCACAAACTCGCTAGAATTAAATATAGTAGTTTCTTATGCCGCCACTTTCAAGAACTCTAACTTAACACGGTCACATCCGCGGTGCATTCAAGGTTTTTGAGAACTGCTCCGTAAATACAGCACAATATATTTTGGTTTTCGTTCCGCCAGCTACTTTTTTTTGAGAATTATTTTCAAGATGACGGCGAGCGAAAAAAACAATTATCACATTTGAAACGTTCGAATTCAAAAAAATAATGTCATTACAGCAATAAAAATATTTAGGAATGTGCACAACATAAATGACCACTGAACGGGATTTCATTGCATTAGATATGTTTCAAGTATGCTAAAGAAATTTTAGAGCCCGCGATATGAAAGTCAACATTTGACATTTTATAAATCAAGCATGGATAATAATTTTTGCAAAAGCGTGGAGAATAAATTACGAACTTACCTTGCAAATAAGTAGATAAATTACCAGACATAATAATTGCCACTCAAGGCAAAACCAGGCTTCACGCGCAAAGATTTAAATTATTCATTTAAGTATTCTACCAGCTGATTGGTATGTTCTTGGTGTTGAGGTCCGTAGTTTTAGCGAAAGAAAAGGAACGTCCGGTTAACTTTAACGATGTTTTATTCACGTGACGAGGTCATTTTGGTACAACACTTTTGTCACAAATTCAAATTACAATCCAGTTCACAAAAAAAAGAGATGAAAATCACTTAGCGTGACTTGCGCTGCCAACCTATAAGTTCCATTCTTTTCATTACCAACCAAAAATATTTTTAACACTTGGACAGTCCCAATTCTGCATCCCAATCTCACGAAATTGAACCGCAGTAACACTCGAGAGCAACCAGTTTTCACTCGAAAAGATTGAAATTATAAACTCACGATAATGAACCGCAGTAAATTTCAAGAACGCCGACCAAAACACTAACCACGCCGCTAACACCGGAAATGCAATTAACTGGAAAACAACAAGGACATTTCTGATTGGCTTGTTTGTACGGAGTCTCTGATTGTTCCTAGTCACTTTCAAATCAGCAAAAACGGCAAGAAACTCACAACGTATTCAAAATTAGCCTTTTTTTTTAAATACGTTATGAAGAGGTAAATATTATAATACAGGGCTAATCTTTCATTTCGTTTATCGGGAGTTTTCGTAGAGCAGGAGTTCGTTCATTAGAGGTATTTACCAATGCATTTAAATAGGAATTTGGCGGGACCAATAGCATTAGTTCGTTCATCGGAGTTCTTCGTTTATCGGGAGTTCGTTAGGTAGAGGTTTCACTGTATTACCAAAGTTAAATTTCATGGTCTAATAGTTAGCATTCTTGGCACTTGACCAGCAGGGCTTACAATTAGTTTCAATTAATTCTTGGCACGTTTTGTATTGATTTTTATTGCCAGTTCATGTTCTGCAAGCAAGCACCAACTAATGTAGGAATATTGCTTACTAAAACATCTGATGTGATGAATAGGTAATTTTTCCCTTAACCAACCAGTTTTCTTCTAGACATGAATATCACTAGACATGAACAGAGATCTAACTGAAAATAGTTTTGAGATTCTATTAAATATCAGAAAGCAATTGGTATTACAAGTTATGTACATATTGTATTCATTCAGCCATTTTGAAATTATGAACATTATTTTTACCCTGATTTTTCATCATCCTAAACCCCCAAAACCCCCAAACCCCCAAAAAATGATTTTAAATTGTGGATTTTTGACTTTTCGAAAAAGTGACCTCCGGTTCCCATGCCATAATTTTTTAACGGTGCGTCCGATTTGAAATCTGACGAAAAATTCAGAGTGGCTAATTGAATGTTCTACAAGATGCCACCTACCCCATCTTTCTATGCCTCATAGTTTCCTCACCAGAGGGCCTCAAACTCTAAATTTAGTGACAAATTTCCAGTTTTTCGTGGTTTTTCGACTCTAGCTCCTAAACTAAGAGTTCGATCTCAATTTTGACCATCAGAGATTTTCAGCCCTTCATGAGGTCTACAACTTCCCACTTTCCGTTTTTTTCTAACCCTCATAGTTCTCTGGCAAAATGGCACAAAAGTTGGCTTTTTGTAAGATTCTCAAATGTTTCATTCCCTCACATCTCCACTAATGGAGATATGACATAAAAAGTTGACACGCGTATGGACTATGAAATGCACTTCTGGAATAAGTAGTGAAAACCCAGACTTTTTATCCTAAAACAACTGAAAAAAATTTAAAATGGTGGATTTTTCGTCTGGTGCCGGTTGCAGGCCTGTGGTTTTCCATCGCGAAAACGCATTTTTTTTTAAAAAACCACCGAAAAAAAAATTAAAAATGGCCGATTTTTCGTCCAGTGGTCGCGCAGGCCTCTGGTTTTCCATCCGTTGCTTCTGAATGGTCAGTTCTTTTTCCATTCTGACGAATTCCTTTTGCTACCATTAAAATTGCCTAAAGATTGATATCTTTCGCATTTTCCTTACTCTCACGATAAACTCAAAACAATCCCTCAAAGCCAGATTTTATGAAGCTACGTAGGTGAGTCAACTCACTGATAAGTCATACAAGTGAGGAATTTCCTGCCATGGGACCGGAAAAAACAGTTTTTAATGGAGTTCGTCGTATAGATGAAAAGTTTCATAAGGGAGGTTGGAAATACATGGGGTCTTATGGGGTTATTTACCAGACCAAAAAAAAAATAGTGTAAAAATGAGGTCGTCGTATATAAGAGGGTCATATATCCAAGGTTCTACTGTAATGCAAGTCTGTTAGTTTTTCTGTGACCTACAGTAGCTTTTGAAAACCATCATTTAAACATGTTTGCTTCGTTTGTTTTGTTTTTTAGCTGATAAGTTGACTTTGCAGCAGGTAGATGTTCAAGATTTGCTTTGCACTGAATAAACTGTGTTTTTTCTAAACCTGCTACATAGGTCTTATGATATGAATACAGTCATTGATTGATATCCTTTCTGGGCCTTATAGCATTGTCGTCGTCCTCCTCACTCTCCCCGTTGTGCTGTTTCGGACACTCGCTCGTATTGTGGGGCCAGTCTGTAACTTTTGTCGCCTGCCAAAAACAATTTTCTCCCCTGTTGTGACCTGGTAATTGGCAATTTGAGTTTCCATCTCTTTTAAATGGTCTTTGCTGTTTTTCACTATTCTTCTGTTTGTTCATAGCTTGTTGTCTTCATATATATTTCTGCTCTGTTATTTGGCAGTACCCAGAATTGCCAGACCAGGAGAGTGACCTTTCACTTTCGTTGATGTCCATACTTGTCTGTTCCCGCTCCCACCCCATCCATTGTAATCTTGCCGCAAACATTTTCGTTTTAATCTTCACATTAAATTGGCACTTTTATAGATGCAAATGGTCACTCGTTCCATAGTCCGTCACTTACAGACAGTCATTCCATGGTCATTCGCAGACAGGATACTTTGACTGACAGTCGGTCAATCATGTAGCCATAGCGGGAGTCCCTGCCACTGTGCCATCCATCACTGCCTTCACCTGCAACGTCACTCCTTCCCAAGACATGGAATTATTCCTAAATGGCTATTCAAGATGCACATTTTGGTTCTTTTAATTAGTCAATTGAATATGTGATTGCAGAAAACACTCATGCTCCTTTCAAACCCTCTATGTGATTATTCGTGTCCTGGCACCAACGGCGAGGACTCACTCCTTGTGAAGTGTACCACGTGTCCGCACATGGCTGTCAGCGTGTCGTCATCGCTGCGTGCAACATTTCTGGTGTACACGCTGACGATGACTATACCTATTGACTGGTGAAAAAGTTGCCAAGTAGAAGAAAGGCACTGCTACTGATGCCAATTGTGGATCAGCTTATTAAGAAATTTATTATGTATTTTTTTTTCTTCTTTCAGAAGCACTCATCTTTCTGGTCATGAAAAGGAATCATCATGGAATTAATTGTTTTAAAAAAGCAGGATAGCTTAATAGTTTTACATGTGTTCTATCCCTTTTGGGTGTATTGATTATTACAGATGATAAAATTGTGGTAGCTCTTCTGGGCTGTCTGTGAATTGAACTGGCTGAATGTCACTAAGTGTTAACATGTTTTTCATTTAAATTCCTAAATTATTTAAATTTATTTTTATTAATGTTGTTTGCTCCTTTATCATTACTTCTTGTCTCTGTTTTCTGTGTTTAAGTCTGGCGAAACCATTTCAGGACCTTTCGACACGGTAGCATGCACACACAGTCAACACCATTCCCGAGAATACCACCAAGTGCCTCAATGCACCCTCCTTCCCTCTCGTCTGGTGCCCAGGGCATGGCGCCAAGTGGTGAGATGGGCATGAGTGGCATGTCCTTGGTGCCCCCTCATCATCAACTCTCAAATAATGCCTCCTCCCTCGTCGGCTCCCGAGCTAACAACCTCCAAACAGACCTCGTGGCTCTCGTCGAGACCATAGCTCAAGCCACCTCATTAATACAGGCAGCTGGACTCACGGGAGTCATCAACAAAGCTGGCCTTGCAGCAGCAGCACAGGGTAAGTGCTTGAAATACAGCGAGAGAGAGCACACTTAGCTCATCCTTTGGCCATTCCATTCCTCCAGGGCTGCCAACCTCGCCATGCTCACTCTCCCGGAGTTGTCCCCTCTCTCCACACAGGAGGACAGTCCAGCAGAAATGTTGGCATGTCTCGAGTTCCAGCTGTTGAAATTTGAAACCTTATTGTTGCTATAAATGGGTTACTGCAGTAATGGAATTGGTTGCAATGGGCTACTTGTGATGATTGTATGATAGGAACACACAGACTGTCCAGGTATCCTCTAGTTTGCAATTCAGAGTCCTGCCTCCTCGTGGTGCTTGGCTGTGGCATCTATCATGGCCTCCAGATCTTTTGACGGACCCTTCACTGCAATTCAGCGTCAGTTGTTGATGCGCACTTTAGAAATAAAAATTTACAACTCTTTGGAAACCTGTGCACCAAACAAGCTGCGAAGAAACATGAAGAGAAGTGTAGTGATGAGGATTATTCATTAGGAAGAGAGAGAGAGAGGGCATCCTTTGAAGTCCCCATTTATTCTGCTAAATGCCCTCATTTTCACCAAAAGACCCGATGACAGCCCTAGGCGTACAATTTCAAATTATTCATGTGCTAATGTTCTCCTTATCGACTCTTGATGAACAAAATCTGAGGTTTCAGGCGTGATGGAGTGGAACCGGAACATCACTGCAGTTAATGAAACAAGAGCAATTTCCACAAGTATGACATTTAATGCACTAACTCTTGATGATGTCTAGATTAAATTTGACCAGTATAATGCAGTAGAATGTTGCTCGTGCTCTTTCAAAGTAATTAATTTGTTCTTACATGAAATTGGGTATTGTGTTGCATTGAACTTTCAAGATACAAGAAGTTGACGCAATGTTTTTGAAATGTAAAAGATTGGATATTTGTCTCAAATAATGTGTTTTTGTCTGGTAACCATCATGGAAATGACTGCAAGTTGATAAATCTTGGCTTCTTATCCTAATACTGTCTTGAATGGACTTGTGAATGACATGCAATAACCTTGTATCTTGCTTGAAAGACATACTGTCAAATGTGAGTCTTGGCAAAAGCTACCGTATTTACTCGTGTAAGCATCCCCCCCCTCGTGTATCCCGCGCACCCCCATTTTCGGGAAGGCTCGTGAGGAAAAAATTTTTTTTTTCAAAAAATCAATTTTTTCCCTTGAGCTTGCATCATTTTGTCATAACATGATTGCACGTTCTTTAATAGAAATTCTGTGCCAAAGTTAAGTGTTGAAGTACATCTTTCTCATGAATTTAATGCGTTATTTTTTAATATCGTCACGATACACAGCCCGTTTTATGGTGCATATTTTTTTCCTAACATCACACAATAATCACAGTTGTATACAATCACATCATTCAGCTCTAAAAATGGAATCTGTTCGAAATGAAATGATCATTCGATTACGGAAATCCATCAGCGAATCATCAAATAAAAGCAGAATGCCGTCCGTAACTGATAGATGCCTGAAATGTGATACGTTTGGTTCGTCGTCATAGCTGATAAGTGACTCCCAGCGGGCGACGCCCCCCCCCCCCCTCCCCCTACTTTTGGAAGCCACTTGCGAAGTTAGAGCGTGGGAAAGCGATGAGTGAAATGTGATACTTTGGATGAAATGTGATGCTGACTCGAGAAAAAATATCGCTTTACTCCGACCCCCTAACTATGAGTGCCGAGGCGAGGGTGGGGGGAGAGAGAGAGAGAGTGGTGGAGGGGAGAGGAAGAGGCGGGCCAAGGACGCGTAGCCGTTCGCTGGACTGCCGAAAGTGCCAGCGCTCGGCGTGAAGGCCTGTGGAAAAAAAGCGCTGGACATCCTCTTTACTTTACACGACTATAGTAATTGTATTAAACTTACGTACTAACTTGAGGAGTATCCGCATTGAAAGATACACGATGCAGCTAGAACTTATATCAAAGCTCATTTTCGTATCACTTCTCATAGTCGAGTAGCATTTCCGCGAAATGATCGATTTTAGGCAAGTTAACTAATTTTTTCTCCGATGTGGTTGATATCAAGTACGCACAAGTATGTATCAAGCCCTATGAAATAAGTTCTAGCAACATCCTTCCTGCGCCAAACGGTGAAAACAGAATTTCTTTATCTATTAGCATGGCGATGTAAAAGTCAACGGTCTGAAAATGGATTTCCTGGCGTGGTATCCACTTCCATAAGTAAATGATGCTTCCTATAAAAGGAAGTAAAAACAAATTAGAGTTCCGATTATCTCTTTGCATGCGCCGATGCACTACATTATTTATCCCATTGATGTGGCGATGCGTTTCAAAGCTCACTCGGGCGCTACGCAACATAATTTCAGGTTGTGGAAAAATCATGAAGGAGTGCGAAGTCAACCTCACAGCTACCACCGGGGTAAGGGTACAATTTGAATCGACCGAAATAACGGCTCCCTCGTTCGAGCATTGGCCGTATCAATCTAGTGTTGGCTGCCGAGGCCCCTGAAAGGAGGTCCAACCCCTCCCCCACTAGTGAAAGCCACCTGGGTAAAAGCGAAACTGGGCGAGGGTAGATACTAACAGATAAGGTGAAGGAGTGATCCTCTCGGGTTACCACCTTTTCTTTCTCGCTGAATGAGTCCCTCGCAGATGAATGTCGTCGCGCCCAGAAATAAGGAACGAAGAACTTTTTTCTTGAGGGATCTTCTGGGAAAAACCTGTTTGGACACGCCAATTGTTCAGATCTGACTGAGGTATCACCCTAAAATCTGACAGCTTTATTGTTTCCGTCTGAGTGATTGAGAGGGATAGCTGGATGGAAGGACTGCCTGTAAGGCAATTTCCACAAACCCTGGGAAGGATATTTTACCATTCATCACGATAACCTGAATAGAGCCTCGTATTGCAGGTAATAATTATTATCACAAAACGATTGAATGAATGGAATCATGCCTCTATTTGATGCGAAGGCAGCTTGACACATGGAAGTCGATTTCCATTGAAATGTAAAGAGTAGCAATATCTCCAAATATCAGGGCATCTTTTGGCTTTCGTCTTACTTTCGAATCATCCGTAAAAATTTATGACGCAAGTAAACAATTAACAATGCAAATTGATATATCGAGATAATATTGGTAAAATTCGTCACGGCAAAGAGGGGTAGTACCAATCCGCGCATTGCTGCACGCCACACCGCCAGCTGCAACGGCAAAATAACTTATCCGGTGGCGTCAAATTTGACATTACTTCACACGTTTGAATTTTTTGATTGGATATGTATGTTCGTAAGTCAGATGATCGTAAGGCGAGGACTAACTGTATTCAAATTGGAGAAACTAACGGCAGGAACTTGAGGTAAAATGGTGTGCGGCTTACATGAAAATCTAGAGGATTCGTGTAAGCCGCGCACCCCCATTTTTTCACTGGCATTTTCGGAAAAAAGGCGTGGCTTACACGAGTAAATACGGTATTTCCCTCCTTTAGGGTTTGCGCAAGTATTCCTTTGAGAAGCAGCAAACGATGAGCATACGTATCAAAATGGCAAGTCCATGTGTCCTCAAGGAAATACTCAGTTGTATTTGTGTTTAAAAGAGATTTGGGTTCTTCGTGAATTCTTAAACCTTGATATGAGTCTTGTTGAACTATCTCTATTGGCACATCACTGATGGTCAATTCACTGAGAATGTATGATACAGTAGAACCTTGTTTTAACGTTACTTGATGTAACGTAAAATTTGATTTAATGTCAGCCAGAGGAAAGAACCAATGAAACCCCTGTTTGCCAATGTAAAAATCTTGATGTAACGTAAAATTTGATATAACGTTATAACGTAAAGCCATCGAGGCACCACCAGACTTCGTTATTACGCATACAGGATTAGTTCCCGCATTGAGTGTAGATGGTGCTGAAGTAGTGAGACGTGGGGAATACCACCCGATTCAAATATGTGTACGAGTATTTCTTTAATTGAATTTCGGACGAATAGAGAACACTGAACCCATTTAATGCGATAAATGTTTTTAAAATAACTTATCCAGGGGTAACTGTGACAAGTGGAACACATTTTAGAGGTTAACTCAATTTATCACATAAACAAGAACACTTGTGTGGTAAAGAAAGTAGCACAATGGAGCATTAGTGCCCTAGGTCCTCCTTAGAGGAACTCCACTAACAACTAATCTATGGTAAAGAAAGACTCATTTTCAAACAAAACACTGATGGAGGGAAATACCATGGGGTCTTTCTCTCTCTAGAAGCTATCAATGCGGTAGCTTCAAATAAGCTACAGGAATTGTCTACCAACCGTATTCTCTTACTCGATGGAATTTTCTCAAGAACGTAACAGAAAGTTGTGAGAGGGTTGGCGAAAGGCGGGTACGATAATATTCTTAAAGCAAATTAACGGAAACTCCATTTCTGGTGACGTCATTCTTAGAACCATTAGATCTATTCGAATAGCTCGCGTAAATGTTTTTTCCGTGGATAAAACTGGCGAAACCTGTTTTAAGGCCGTTTTAGACAGTGAAGATGTTCGTGCATTGCGTTTAGTGAAATATTCCACGCATTAAAAATCATGCGAGCAAAATTAGAACATATTCTATTTTTGCTCACATAATCTCGTGAACATTGGAATGCACGACCTCCATCTTGGCTGTTTTGGTTCATTGAAATAAGGTTGTTCGAAATTATATTCGGGAATTTGGATTCATGTCAATGACATGATTTGTGCTATTTGTTCTCGTCAATTACCCGTGGCTTCAATTCATTTAAATAATATATGAAGATGACGGTTTCAGAAGAAATGCTAAGGTGATACTTACGTAACCACGGCCCCAAAGTATCCCATTATTGGCTAGAATCAGGCTACCTTACGAAGATAAAGAAGGTAAATCTTGCTTTCCGTCAATCTAGCTAATACTCTTTTTGTTAAAAACTCCCGTAAGTGGTGAAAATGACAAAGTAACCCAATGAAAGTGCAAGGAATGCGCATTTAAGAAACATACCTCTGTGTTAGATAGTTATAGTGAGAGATAAGCATTAAAAAATGACCAAAATTTATGCAGGGTATTCGGAGGGCGGTCTTCGTGAGGCTACTGTGGTAGCGTGTTGGGGCTCTGGAAGTACCTTCGTGACAGTTACAGTATACAGGTAGGAGCCTAATAAGCTACCACGGTAGCTTTCTGCTAGCTCTCTTTCTTTCCAGTAGCTGCCGTGATAGAGAATACCGATCGGAGCAATTAGCTTATTGAAGCATCTTTTCGCCAGAAAGCTCCGTAGCTTCGAGTTATAGAGAATAGACTCCCATGAAGCCGTTAAGCTAGACAAAATTACCCCATGCACAAGGCATATTGCCAGTACAGATATGCATTAACAATGCCCTAGGAGAAGTGATTTTTGTTTCATGATGATGGAAGCTTCGTAAATAATAACTTTTATATTCAAAGTATTACCGACTCAAAAGCCATAACAAATCTTTTAGGCGCAGCACATTCTAATACTTCGAGAAAACCTCACTAAATAATAGGTAGGCAAATACTCCGACTGCCAATCTTTGCCATCATGGATGTTTCGCAGCTATTGCGGGCGAACGTGAAGAAATGAACTCAAAGCGGCAATTCAGCATGCAAATTCTGTCGCGCATATAGATAAGCCGTTTAATTTAATGTAATTTACCGAGTAAAAATTATGATGAAATTTTGTTATTTCATAATTTGTTATAGTGTAAAGGTACTTTTCATACCCCCTCGCCTTTACATTATAACAAGTTTCTACTGTACATATTGCCTTTACATTTACATATGCCTTTCATGCTGTATCTGAAATACACTCAGTATTGAGCACATTTCAGGTGCAGATTGCTGAGGTGTTATAGGCATAAAATATGCAGTAGAACCACTTTAAACATGATGAAACTAAAAAAAGGAGGCCCAAAAAGTAGTAAATTTGTAATAGTGAAATTTATTGTTAAGGAACTATGCATAAAATAGCTAGCTTTAGTATTCTGAAGATGACTGTGCAGTAAATCTTATTACAGCGGACTCTCGTTAGCACGTTCTTGAAGGGACCCGGGATTCTGAACGTGGTAAGCGGGAAAACGTGCAAAACAGAGTAGGCATTCCATGGAAAGTCAAATACGTATTAGTAGGTTGCATAGCCTTCAGGGGAATGTTATCCTGCCGCTCATTTTTGCTCATGCCGTAGATAACTGGTGATCATTTATTGTAAAAATAGTTTATTTTCCACCTATTCCACCTCCCAGGAAAATACATACGACACTTAACGCTGATGCGTACTCAATTATTAATGATGACGACAATTGTCATTATTAATAACCAAACAGCACGTTTAGTTCACAGATGCTGCTTTCACAAAGTTCAGCGGCAAAGTTAGCGAAGCCACCTAGCGATATTTTTCTCTTCGCTCTTCCAACGAAATAATTAGGTCGAAGGACATGAATCCGCGGCGCGAATGCCCACTTCTCACTTAATAGCGCTTTATGTTTATATTGCTTCTAGTAAATTACAATGATTTCACCGAAAATGCTATATTTGTGTTTACCATGATGAACATTTTATTTTCATGAGCAAGTATTATAGCATTATAAGGATTGTCAGAACTCCTTGGAAATATAAATTGAGCTCCCGGCCCAAAAACATCGTCTTTCTCATGAGTAATGGCATAAACTTGATTGCTTGTAACAAAACAGAAATGGAACTTCCTGCGTGTTCTCCACAAATATTGCAAACAAAATTGCATAATTTAATGAAAATACATATAAATTTATGGGGGCTGGAAGAATCTGTCCAAGGTGCTTTGTTTTTTTTTTTTTTAATTTTGGGCCCTAGTTCTTCGAAAGTGCAGTCCATTTTTATTTAAGTATTCATCACACTTTCATCAACTTCGTGACTGCTGATGAACTGTCACCATCGCTTCCACTGTTTTAGCGAATGTTGGAGGATATTCAGGCTCTGCTTCGTCTTTCCCGGTGTCTTCTTCTTCCTTCCTGTTCATAGACGTCATCTATTGACATCAATCTACTGATAACAATACATGATAATGAGATTCACCGACTTTTTCAATTACATTTAGGAATATGAAAGATTATGTTTGGAATAGTTATTATTCATTTGTTAGGTAATTATCTCCATTAATAAAGCTTCATTTTTAGTAGTCACACGTTCCAACAACCAACCTGCAGACTTTGATATCGGCATCACAGGCGACGCACTCGTCAAAGGTCATACCCTCCCCTTCTCCGAACAGCTGATCCCAGCCCTCAAACGGTGTGCTCATGTGATGCCTCATTGCTCAGCGACGCGAAATCGTCCTCGTTTGTGCTGCGATGAAATCCAGAGGTTCGAAAGCTATTTCTTATGCTCTTGGCTTCGACGGAGTCGCAGGCATGCTTCAAAAAATGCATCGCTTTCAGAATATTTGCTTTTCTTCCTGACTCAAGGAGGCTGGCCAACCTCTCATTGACAAGTAGTTTCCTGTACTTATGCTTCATACTACGTGTCATGCCTTGATCGAGGGGCTGAAGAACACTCGTGCAATTTGGAGGAAAAAACACTACTTTATCATTTCTTAAAAATGCAGTGTCTTGGATGTGCTGCGCAGTTATCAATAAGATATAAAATTTTACGATTTTATCCACCCACCTTGGCATCCAGTGCTCGCAGGAACTTTTCAAAAATTGTGGCGGTCATGGAGGCATGAGAGTTGCAATCATGCGTCCAAGGTAATGTTTGAACATGGTTGAAGCATCTGGGACGTAACTATTTACCAATCACTAACGGAATCAGTTTTTCTTTTCGAATTTTGTTGCAACATAGGACAGTCGGCCTCTCCTTACTCGTTACACTTCCATGGAACTTCCATCTCCTTTAAATGCCAGTGTTTTATCAAGAAGCAAATTAAAAAATACACCCTTCTCATAGACTTCAAAAATGTTATTCAGGCTGTAGTTTTTGATGATGACATAATTATGATCACATGCGCTGTTGCTCATGCAGTTTTGATTCCATAGGTGACAACGGCGACAGCCGCGACAGCGATAAAACAAACAAAAGGCAATAAAATGCGCTGCTTGTGTGGACCTTGCCAAGCGTTGAATAGGTGATTCTAATGTTTGAGATTGCTTTTTTCTTACTTCATAAACATTTTTCAAAACCATAATATGACTATCAAAATAGTATTTTAAGCTATAATGATCTTTTTTTATGTGAGAAGTAAACCTCTTGAGATTTATCCATCGTCTGATTAACCTATGAGGCGGTTATTTCCCTAGGACAAATTTGGCTTGGTCCTCCTCCAAACCTGCTAAAGAAACGTGCTAGCCAGATGCCAGACGTCTGCGTCTCGACTGCTTTGAGAGCAGTCGAGACGCAGGGACGGAGCAAGCAGAAAAATCACCGAAAATTGGGACTGCCTAGTCAGGCAGTCCCAATTTTCGGTGATTTTTCTGCTCTCCTCTCTCCGTATTTTATATTACGCGTCCTTTCCAGCACTTTTTTGTAAAACTAAATTGTCACCATCCATTTCAGCTTAAAATCAACTCACTCTCAGGAAACACAAAGCGATGACAAATTCGTAATTAAACTAAATCCACATTCTCCCACATCGCCCAGCCGCGGAAACGGGATGTAGTTGCCTGAATGAAACCACCCGGTCGCGTCGTCCAGCCGCGACGTCCAGACACGGCAGCTGGACGTGCCCACTGGACGCCCCAGTGAAACCAGACCTTAAGGACGAATTTGAATCGTAGGCATCGTAGCACATAAAATATGGAACCAATTGGACAAAATATGCATTCGGCTTTGTTACCATGAGTCCACAGAGTTGCCAATGAGTAAAAAAATGTAAATTAATGGTGTACGGATGTATTTGCCCATGAGAGACTAATTGCTACCACCAGCGTTTTCCTCTCATGATCCCTGGCATTTTTTGCTACCGGTTTTCCCAAGCATTAATCCATGATGAATATTCATGGTACGGCATTCGTTTGCTGCGCGTGTGTGCTCAAAAACTATGACATGTATCGAAGGTGGTGCTATATTGTTCGAGCGGTAGATTCAGTCGTGAATATAACCCAAGGAAGTTTTTTTTCGCACTATTTCAGACTGATTACACTCAACCTTGCTCCACGGCATAATTATTCCAGCTGGCAATAGCTATCATCGAAAGAATCAGGTTTAATTTCCCGCCCTAATTGAGCATTTTGATGTAGACTCTGAGCAAGGTATTGCCCTTCCCTTCTTCCGTTGCCAACAGCCAAGAAAACCAGAAAAAATACGAGTTTGCTTGGTTTGTACGATCAGTTACTTTTACCCACATTAATTCTAAAGTATGACCAGTGCTGGGCGCATGCATAATCAAAAGGAAAAAACGCTCCAGCACCCATACATATTTGCATCGGAAAATGGTGTAGGTACCTTTCTCCCCTCTCGCTTCAACCCAGTGATTGAAAAAATATCCTAAATGAGAGCTCAGCTGCGTTCCTGCAGATTGATTGAGAACTAAATAAGGGTTTTGCAGCTTAATCCTTATTAGAGATATAAACAAGAAGAGGATAAGTGGAACCATCCTATGAGATGCCGAAAGTCACGCTGTCGGAGAGAGAGCATAAAACCTCGTCAGCATCGTGGCCCAATTGGAAGCACTTGCATCTACCTCCTCGGGAGGACATCGGGGGTGGGAGTTACCTACCTGTGTGGAAGCAGGACACCGGAGGATTGCACAGAATCTTAGGGGCGTTGAGGCATTACTTATCACGAGTTTGCAGTTTATTGGCTCTAACCCCTAGCAATTTAAATCGATAGATCACGATCTTGTAAAGAAACGAACTTGAGGCTTGTAATGAAAATGACCAAGTTCTGATTTCTCCTAATAAGAATAAAATTTTTCTAACTTGGGATACATTACATCGATTCCAAATTGCTAATGACGTCAACACCCAGTTCAGTTTGCATTTATCCAAATGAGAGGCCATGGTGGGAGCGACGATGGAGCGAAGCAAAGCGCAATAATAAATAATTTTTTTTTGTTAAATGAGCGATTCTCTTAACAGAAGAGCTGAAGTATTTTTTATAGTATACATTCATTCGTTTGTCGTATTTCTTCTTCAATTCTTATTCACTGATTCCCTTTTATAAGACTGCCCGAATGGACCGGAAATTAAGGAAATGTGAAATAGAAATGTCCGCACATTCCCATATTGTTTTTTCACCCACCCGGCGATCCCCACCGGGAAAATTCACCCTGCTTTCCATCTCTGTTGATCCAAAACGGCGGCCTACTCTTCTCCATCACCTTTCTCACTTCCAGCGAACCTATCAAATGCTTCCCTTCTCTCCCATACTGGTCATATTTCCCCTCAAGTCTCTGTGTCCCCCCCCTCCACGTTCTTCAAGGTTGACACGAGCCATCACCTTCACACCGAAGCCCCCGTTCTGGCCCTCCAGGAGATCAGGCCCCTTCTAGTACCCCCTCCGTCCCACTCAACTCAACACTAGGGCAGGATGCAATGTCCCACGCTGACTCTGCCGGCCCCCATATCCCCTCTAAGTAAAAGCCCCCCACTCTCCAAAGGCATGTCCTCCCTCTCCGCAGACGCAGCCGGTTGATGCAAGGGAGGAGGAAGATACGATGTGACTATTCGGCGTAAAGCTGATGATTCATTCGATGCGTATTCCTCGTGCGCATCCCATGGCCTTGACTCCCAGGTAGATCAACGTCTCAAGTGACGCATGATACTCCTAGACCATGGGTCGCATAGCTGTTTTAGTGAGAGGGTGAATGGTGGAGGGTGAGTAACCCCCGCAATGATGGGGAAAGGAGGAACAGGCAGCTGATTCTGGCCTGGTGCGTGGTCTGACCTGGAGCTGCAATGCTCGGACGAAATCTCCTTGCTTGATCGAAAGCAAAGGGAAAACAATAACAAAAAATATCCCAAATTTTAGTTCAATATCGAATCTTTGAATGGATCCTGAGATTTAATGAATGAAGAGCAGGCGACCTAATCTGAAAAGAGGCACAAATGAAGCTTTCGTATAGTAGAGTGGAAAACGAAAATAATTGATTTGTAGTGATATCATCGTTAGTAGCCGATGAAGTGTAAAAGGAGTTATATCGCCTCCGCCGGTGAAGTGTGTGGCTTGTATGTACAATCTACTTTTGAAAGGAGGTACATATTTAGTTGGACTCCTCTATAAGCTCCATCGTATCGGAAATAACCACGCACAAATAAGATGAATTCAAGGGAGAATAACGATTGTTATTTCGCGAGATAAACGGGCATATCAGTATTTTTACAAAATACATAACATGCATCCATCGCATAGCATCCGCGAGAGAATCTTATTTTCACTGTCTTCAATTTCCTTTGCAAATGATTGTGCTAGTCGCACACTTCCTTAGTGTATGCATAAATCAATATTATTGATGATTATACATCGCTCATGCTAAATTTAAGAGTTCTTCAGTTAGGAAATAATATTGAAAAATTCGCTAAGAAGCTTCATAGCCTTAGTCCACGCTGCACGAAAATTGTGAAAAAACGCTTCATTGCCTAATCATTCATTGGAAAAAAGAAAGACAAATTAGTTGTCGTGATGTTAATTTCGGCGGGGCTTGGAAGGAGGTTGAGTCCTCCTTTTTTTTTGGATTTCCACCGCGGCGAAGTTATAATTCATGAAAGTATATTTAAATGTGTATTCATGCCAACAGGGTGCACTCATTGTCGGTTGAACACAACTTATTTGTCGGAGTTTGATTATTCCGATTTTTGGGATTTCCGCTGCGGTGTGCACCCTGTGGGCATGAATACACATTTAAATATGCTTTCATGAATTATAACTTCGTAAATCATGCCAAGTACGTCACAAGAGTACATCTTAATCCAAGGAAACAAAAAGAGAGCTTCATCGCGATGTTTTTGAAAGATATAATATTTGATATTACGAAGTGCCGATTTTTCCGGTCCCGTCGACTTCGTAATTTCGAGTTTCTACTGTATTTATCAAGAGAAGGTTAGAGGCACACTATTGGACCATTTTTTCAACTGATAGGTTTGAATTATAAACAAGATCTCTCTTTAACTGGCAGATTTGAGCAAGCAGGATATGTCATCTGCATATAACACATATTCTAGGAGTTAGATGAATGGGGAGACTGTTTACAAAGATTATGAATAATAGTGGCCCCAAGATAGATGCGTGTGGTACTCCATTTGTCACTGCATGCATGTTGGATGTAGCAGTTAAATAACTGTTCGACAAGATCTTAGTGTAGCGGACTGCCTGCTGTCTGTTACTTAGGAAAGACTTTAACCAATTAAGGACATTCCCCTTTACTCCAGATTTGGACAATGTATTCCCGAGTATATCATGATTTAGGGCATCGAAAGCTTTTTTCAAATCATAAAATAAACCAGTTGTGTATTGGTTTTCATCTAATGATTGGTAAATATCATTGATGAATTGAAATAGCGCAGATGATGTGGAACGAGTTTTCCTGAAGCCATGCTGAGAGTCATGAAGCACCCTTGATGATTCCATGAAATGTATCAGGTGGTCGTAAAAAGCTTTTTCAAAGACCTTTGAGAAGGCAGAAAGAATTTATATGTGTTGGTAGTTGCTTGAATCAGCACTGTTCCCTTTTTTTTAGGACATGTGTAACTCGAGCATACTTTAACCCTTTCACTGCCAGCCCATTTCGGGTAGGATGTGCGAAGAATGTCAAGGCTCTCTTCAGGTTTTTATAGGAAGGCCATTATATTCAGGTATTTAAAGTTGGGCCGACAAATCGGCCCGTGGCAGTTTTTGCACATCCAACGCGGGCCGATATATCGGCCCGCTGGCACTAATAGGCTTAAATTGCTGGGAAAACTACCCTCAGCAAAGGACATATTAATAATATCAGCCAAAGGGGTTGCAATAAATTGGATGGAAGCTTTTACAATTGGCATTGGTATATCATCGACTCCAGAAGAATATTTGTTATTAAATGAGTTCACTATTTTTCTTATTTCATAAGGATCTGTTGGCACTAAAAAGAATGTTTGGGGATTTGATGGGGATAAACATGTACTCGATAAAAAATGTACTCGAAACGAAGGTTATTCACAATTCTTGCATGTCAAGACATCATCTTGTGCAGTGTTTATCTTTCATAGATACGAATGAATAGCAGAATAGTGTTTTATTGTCAGACAAGCAAAGACTATGTGGTCAGCCATTTTGAATGTTGATTATTAATACCCGAAGGGAACATCTATTCTATAATGAAGTATGTTGGTCTAGTGGTAGTGTGTGAGATTGAGATGCCAAAGGATACAAGTTTGGTCCCCATAGCGGATATGTATTTTTCTCTTTCGTTTTGATGGGCTAAGGAGAGATTTTACCTCCGATTTATGTAACTTTGTATAAGAACTTCAGCACAATTTTTTTTTTTCATTTCACTTTTCCCAGAACTCCAGTTTAGATAACAGGACGGTAGATAGCTTCACTTAAAAGGTGATGGATTGCTTATTTTATAGTATGTCAATCCTGAATATACTCTCCTATCTAACAGACAACAACACGAGTGACATGAAGAGTAGACATATTGTTAAATATTTATCATTAATTCTGGTAAACTTGTGCATAACTTTCGGATAAACAACCATTCCCACCTCCTCAAAATGATTAATTCTTTATCAAATGAGATCATTTATTAATTGCACGATTAAAAGCAACATACATGTCTCCTGCCGGAAATAAATCTTCATCTTCGTTGTTTATTCACAAAGTCTCCGTGGGGGTGATCTTGGCTCATTAAGTTTTAGTCTAAAAGACTTTTCTTTTAACTTTAAATTATAAGTAAAAAATGTGTTTTAACGTAAACTGAGCAAGTTATGTCAAAAATCGGTAAAAAGTCCTATCTACTGATACCTTATTTGTCGCGTTCGTCACTATCGCCTTCGTATCAATTGAGAAAAGGAGATCGGAAGTCACTTTTCAATTGTTTTTCCAGTTATTCTTTCCAATTTACTGCAATTTACTCACCTCAGAGGACTAGTAGAAATTTCCTTACAAGTTACAAGGACTTGTAATTTACAAGTCCTTTTGAGAAACAGAATGTACCGGTACCATGAAAACACTTGTGAGTAAACACTTGTGAAATGGACTTGTAACTTGTGACCTTGTAATTATGTAGTAGGTTTGTACGTTTGAGAAACAGAGTTTCACAAGTTACAAGTGAATAGACTTGTATCTTGTAGCTTTGAGAAACAGGCCCCTGCTCAAATCTATATTACCATTGTTTTGATTTCTGTGTATGTATTTGCCGTGATTACTAATGCTCTCTCCAATGACATAGTCTCTCTGCTCTTGACCACAGGAGATGTGCATGGCATGCAGCCAAAGTGCTCAGGCGAGACTTACGACCCAGCGTACTGCTCCGCCAAACTCCCCCCTCCACAGCCCCTGGCACCCATCGACTCTGAAGTGGCACTTCGGTAAGCATTGTTTATATCTGGCGTGGAATATGTCATCACTTTTGAATGTCTGTCAGCAAATAAGTGTGCGGAGATACAGCCACGAGAAAAAATCGGCATTATTTACTTAAATAACTTTAAAAATTTATTGTTATAATCTTATTACAGCAGAAGACTCACATTCAATTTCAATAGACCGACCTTATTTCTTAAATTCTTTTCAGATTGTTTAATGCCAGCATCCAATCTCCCTACTACCCCTGACCATTCCCTCACATCTAGCTGTGCGCACTGTCTATCCCGCATAGAGACCGATCCACAGGAGGTATTTCAGTATCTTTCCAAAATTCCTCTCCACCGTTCCCCAGGTCCTGATGGTCTCAGTCCTATCTTTGTCCGTACTGCGCCTCCTCCATCGCAATTCCACTGAGTCTCCTGCTGAATCGCTGTTTCACACTCTGCGTCTTTCCGCTCCAATGGAAAATGGCAAACATTATTCCTATTCATAAAACTGGACCTAAATGTGAAGTTGCTAACTATCGCCTGATTTCATTGCTACCAATCCTATCCTCTGTCTCAGAGAGGATTATCCTCAACAGATTATACTACTTTACATCTCCTCTCCTGTTGAATAATCAACACGGCTTCCTTCCAAGATGCTCATGTCTGACTAACCTAGCTGTCTTTCAGCACCACGCTGTCAACTCAATAGCAAAAAATACGCAACTTGATGCCATCTTTCTAGATTTCTCTAAAGCTTTTGATTCCCTCGACCATACCCTCCTCTTTCACAAGCTTAGTCAACGATTCAACGTGCACGGAAGTTTTCTTAATCTCATCAAATCCTTTCTTACCGATAGAACTCAGCGGGTTATACTTTCAGGCACCTCTTCTCAATGGTCCCCGGTAACATCTGGTGTTCCTCAGGGTAGTGTCTTGGGGCCATATCTATTTAACCTCTTCATTGACGACCTTTCCTCCCTTGTTTCTCCCTCTCAAGCTAATACTCTACTTTATGCTGATGGCTGCAAAATTTTTAAGCAAATTCACGCTACCTCGGACTGCCAAGACCTTCAGAATGCCCAAGATTTGACTGCTAAATGGTGCAATGCCTGGAAGCTCAACTAGAATTCCAGGAAATGCAATTCTATTTCTATCTCTCTCAAAAAATCCCCCATCAAATTTGACTATTCCATTAATTCTGAGCCTCTTCGACATGTTTCGGCTGTGAAGGATTTAGGTGTCTTAACAGACAGTAAACTTAACTTCTCGGACCAAATTAATTCAGTCAAAAGCAAAGCCATGTCTCTCTTAGGCCTCCTCTACCGCTATACGGAAATAACTGATCCCCAAGGTCTGAAATCATACTTCACAGCATTTGTCCTTCCAATCACTGGATATTGCTCTCCTATATGGTCCGTCGCAGCTCCAACTAATCTCGCATGTCTTAACAGTATCACTAGCTTCTTCACCAGAATTGTAAAACACAGGGTTGCAAAATTCCGCAACATGCCTACTTGTTCAATCCTATCTTCTCTCTCAATCCCTGATCTCTCCCATCAAAGAATTAAAACCGATTTAAAATTTATTTACAATATTGTAAACTCATTCATTGATTGTCCTGAATTGCTTTCCTCCATAAACTTCAGAGTCCCTTGTCGATCCACACGTACGCATTCCTTTACTCCATATGTGCCTATCCCCAGGCTATCCCTTGTCAAGCACTCACTTCACTACCACCTCTCCTCCCTATACTGAATTCTTTGCCTAATAATATAGATCCATTTTTTCTCCCTTCGGACTCATTTATCAATCTCGCCATGTCCCATTTTCCCATGAATAAATAACACCTCTCCCATTTACCTCCCTTCCTACCTACGTTTTATTTGTATTTTTTATTAATTTCACCGTATACCAATTGTTTTCATTGATTGTTATTGTTTTTATTTAAAGTCTGTTACTGTGTCACTTTAAATTGGCAGAAATGCTGTATGTAGCAATTAAATAAATAAATAAATATGCTCAGCCATAGTATTATCGTAAGTCATTTAATAGAAAATGTGGAATATATTGCTTCGAGTTTGAAAGTTAAAAGTTATACAGTAGAAACTCGAAAATACGAACTTCGAAATTACGAAATTTTGATTTTACGAAGCAAAATCTTCGGTCCCGACCAAAAGGGTATCTTAGTGTATGTAACAGTACGCGATATTACGAAATAACGAAGTTTTAAAATTACGAACCTCGGATCTTGGTCCCGACGTGAAAAAGTTACTCGTTTATACGAATAGTGATGGATCACAGTAACGTTTTCCGGCTCTCCTTGTCAGAGTTAAACATCTAATTAATCATCGTCGCCGAATACAGTATGCACTGAATGTATTACCTGAGCGATATCTCATTTTTCAATGCTACAATAGTAAAGGTGTGGTTTCAGTGGGGCATCCTGCGGCCGCGTGCGGCGTCCGAGTCCAGCAGCCGGAAGTCACTGCCGTACTCATCCAATCTATATCGAATGGGTTCGGTTTCACTGATACGTCTCGGCCGTCGAGTTCAACGGCTGATGCCCGACGTCTGCGTCTCGATTGTTTCGATAACAGTCGAGACGCGGACGCCTAGTTGGGCAGTCCCCATTTTCGGTGATTTTTCTGCTCTCCTCTCTCCGCATTTTATATTACTCGTCCTTTCAAGCTCTTTTTTGCAAAACTACTTGCAACATTGGTCGTCCTTTTCTTCGTCTTCCAACAAAACTAAATCTTCACCATCCATTTCAGCTTAAAATCAACTCACTCAGAGGAAACACAAAGCGATAACAAATTCGCAATTAAACTAAATCCATGTTCTCCCACATCGCCCAGCCGCGGAAACGGGATGTAGTTGCCTGAATGAAACCACCCGGCAGCATCGTCCAGCCGCGACGTCCAGACGCGGCGGCTGGACAAGGCCGCTGGACGCCCCAGTGAAACCAGACCTTAAGGACGACTTTGAATCGTAAGCATCGTAGCACATAAAATATGGAACCAATCGGACAAAAAATGCGTTCAGCTTTGTTACCACGAGTTCACAGAGTTGCCAAGGAGTAAAAAAATGTAAATTAGTCGTGTACGGATACACTCGCCCGCGAGAAACTAATTGCTACAACCAGCATTTTCCTCTCATGATCCCTGGCATTTTTTGCTACCGATTTCGCAAGCATTAATCCATGATGAACATTCGTTTGCTGCGCGTGTGTGCTCAAAAACTATGACATGTATCGGAGATGATGCTGTATTGTTCGAGCGGTAGATTCAGTCGTGAATATAACCCAAGGAAGCTTTTTTTCGCACTTTTTCAGACTCTTTACTTTTAGACTCTTTTTCAGACTCTTTACTCAGACTTTTTACACACAACCTTGCTCCAAGGTATAATTATTCCGGCTGGCAATAGCTATCATCAAAAGAATCAGGTTTAATTTCCCGCCCTAATTGAGTGTTTTGATATAGACTTCGAGCAAGGCATTGCCCTTCCTTTCTTTCGTCGCCAACAGCTAAGAAAACAAGAGAAAAACGAGTTCGCTTGGTTCGTACGACCAATTACTTTTACGCACATTAATTCTAAAGTATGGCCAGCGCTGGGCGCAAGCATAATCAAAGGGAAAAAACGCTCAAGCACCCATACATATTTGTATTGGAAAATGGTGTAGGTACCTTTCTCCCCTTTCGCTTCAACCCAGTTAATGAAACCCCCGATGAACTCACCCCCGATGTTCCCCCCTCGGGAGGACATCGGGGGTGGGAGTTACCTACAAGTGCAGAAGCAGGACACCGAATTGGCCAGGATCCTAGGGTAGGTGCGTTGAGGCAATACTTATCACAAGTTGGCAGTTTATTGGCTGTAACCCCCAACAATTTAAATCGATAGATCACGATCTTGCAAAGAAACGAACTTGAGGCTTTTAATGAAAATGACCAAGTCCTGATTTCTTCTAATAAGAATGAAATTTTTCTAACTCGGGATGCATTACAACGATTCCAAATTGCTAATCACATCAACTCCCAGTTCAGTTTGCATTTATCCAAATGAGTGGCCATGGTGGGAGCGACGATGGAACGAAGCTAAGCGCAAAAATAAATAACTTTTTTTTTGTTAATTGAGTGATTCTCTCGACAGAAGAGCTGAAGTATTTTTATAATATACATTCATTCGTTTTGCGTATTTCTTCTTCAATTCTTATTCACTGATTCCCTTCTATAAGACTGCCCGAATGGACCGGAAATTAAGGAAATGCGAAAGAGAAATGCCCGCACATTCCTATATCGTTTCCCCTCACCTGGCATTTCCCACCAGGAAAATTCACCCTGCTTTCCATCTCTGTTGCTCTAAAACGGCGGCTTACTCTTCTCCATCACCTTTCTCACTTCCGGTGAAACTATCAAACGCTTCTCTTCTCTCCCATGCTGGTCATATTTCCCCTCAAGTCTCTGTGTCCCCCCCTCCCCGCTCTTCAAGGTTGGCACGAGCCATCACCTTCACACCGAAGCCCCCGTTCCGACCCTCCAGGAGATCAGGCCCCTTCTAGTACCCCCTCCGTCCCACTCAACTCAACACTAGGTCAGGATGCGATGTCCCACGCTACCTCTGCCAGCCCCCCATGGCCCCTCTAAGTAAAAGCCCCCCACTCTCCAAAGGCATGCCCTCCCTCTCAGCGGACGCTGCCCGTTGAGGCAAGGGAGGAGGAAGATAAGATGTGACAGTTCGGCGTAAAGCCAATGAAAAATTCGATGTTTATTCCTCGCGCGCATCCCTTGGCCTTGGCTGTCAGGTACATCAACGTCTCAAGTGACCCATGATACTCCGAGACCATGGGTCGCGTAGCTGTTTTTGTGAGAGGGAGAATGGTGGAGGGTGAGTTACCCATAGAGCTTAGAGCATAGAGTGAGCTCTATGGAGTAACCTCCGCAATGACGGGGAAAGGAGGGGGAGACAGCTGATTCCGGCCTGGTGCGTGGCCTGACCTGGAGCTGCAATGCTCGGACGAAAATCTCCTTGTTTCATCGAAAGCAGAGGAAAAACAACAACAAAAAATATCCCAAATTTTACTTCAATATTGATTCTTTAAATGGTTCCTGAGATTAAATGAATGAAGAGCAGGCGACCTAATCTGAATAGAGCCACAAATGAAGCTTTCGCATAGTATAGTGGAAAACGAAAATTATTGATTTGTAGTGGTGGCATCGTTATTAGCCGATGAAGTGTAAAAGGAGTTACTGTTGAAGTGCGTGGCTTGTATGTACAATCTACTTTTGAAAGGAGGTACATATTTAGCTGGACTTCTCTATAAGCTCCATCGTATCGGAAATAACCACGCACAAATAAGATGAATTCAAGGGAGAATAACGATTGTTATTTCGCGAGATTAACGAGCTTATCAGTATTGGTACAAAATGCATAACATGCATCCATCACAAGGGATCTGCGAGAGAATCTTATTTTCACTGTCTTCAATATCCGGTGCAAATGATCGCGCAAGTCGCTCACTTCCTTAATGTATTTATAAATCAATATTATTGATGAAAATACATCGCTAACGCTTAAGTTACGAGTTCTCCAGTTACGAAATAATATAGAAAAATGCGCTAAGAAGCTTCATAGGCTTAGTCCAAACTGCACGAAAATTGTGCAAAGACGCTTCATTGCCTAATCATTCATCGGAAAAAGAACGAAAAGTTAGTTGTCGTGATGTAAATTTCGGCTGGCCTTGGAAGGAGTTTGATTCTTCTGATTTTCGGGATTTCCGCCGCGAAAAGCTAGAAACGACTCGGTGGAAATCCCGAAAATAGGAAGAATCAAACTCCGACAAATAAGTTGTGTTCAACCAGTGGCGGATACAGAAAAAACTCAAGGGTTATCGCGACGATTGTAGCTTTCAAACTGACCTCATGGCAGCGACTCTGCTTCCCTTATATATGTAGCTCGGTTTTTTCGAGAACATTCGGTGCCAGAATGTTCGCTTCCAGACTTTTAAGGAGTGTGAACAAATACAAACAGTAGAATATTCGCGACTTTTCTCGAACAAATGCCAGACGGAATAACGTATCGAGATCACTAGAATGGCCGCGACTTTTCTCGTAGGTTAGCTATGTATGTGAGAGACAGAAACATATAAAATGAGATGACGCGGACGCGCGCGCATGCTACATAAGAAAGTACAACTACTCGATAACTCGACTCAGAGTCGACTGACGAAAGAAACGAACGAATAGCGTGCGGGCTGACTGGCGGGGGCGGCGCGAGCGGCAACGTGGGCGGCCCCGCAAGGGGGGGCGCGCGCCCCCCATATGTATCCGCCACTGTGTTCAACTGACAATGAGTGCACCCTGTGGGCATGGATACACATTTAAATATACTTTCATGAATTATACCTTCGTAAATCATGCAAGTAGGTCGCGAGAGTACATCGTAATCTAAGGAAACAAAAAAAGAGCTTCATCTAGATGTTTTTGAAAGATACTCGTTCATACGAAATTTGATATTACGAAGTGCCGATTTTTCCGGTCCCTTCGACTTCGTAATTTCGAGTTTCTACTGTAGGTTATAATTAGGGATAGGAAAATTTCGCGATCGCGAATTTCACGAATTTAGGCAAAAATGTCCTAGGAGTGGTAGTTAGTTATAACATTCTCCATACTGACTGGGGAAATGACTTTTGAGCTCGCGAAATGTCGCGAATTGTGCCCCAAAACGCAAATTTTCATTTTTATGAGAAAATGGTTGGAAGTACATTTCAAACCCAAGAAAAACATAAAAATTGCAAGCAAATGTTCTCCATTCGATTTAAACGAACTCGTGTGCAAATATTCCTGAGGTATGCGGAAGTTTGCAGTTCATCGTAGCATAACCGGTGTTACGATAACAATCGTGGGAGGATGACATCGGGTGCTTTCGATTTACGGCGCTAACCGGCAATACACTGCTCACTCCGCGGTGCTTTCTATTTACAATTAGTGGAATAACCATATATCGGCATCTATGATCGGTGGCTCTCCGCTCCAAGGTGAGTCGAACAAAGGAAAAGCAATATGCGCATTTATTCTAAGTAATCTGCATGAATATGGATTTAAAACTTTCTCTAACGTCTGTTGCCTGACCCTCCATAAACAAACAGATATCACTACCCGCACGCTTGCAGAGCCGCCACCTGGCCGCCGCAGGTGGTACTAATAATACAATCGCCGATAATGACTGGTAACATGAAATAAATGACCAAATGTATAACAAATCACCCTCCATCAACTTCATCAGATGTGAATTACTTATTACGGTCGAAATAATTATATTTCCCGGCGATTGTATTCACGTTTGAATCGCCGCCTGTCCGTATTAGTACCACCTTCTCGCAGGTAGCGGCGATGCAACCGTGCGGGTCGTGATATCTTCTGTTTGTTTACAAAAGGTCAGGCAACAGCCGTTGGAGAAAGTTTGAAATCCATATTCATGGTAATCTGCTACAGCAGGGTTTCCCAAACTTTTCCTGCGATGGAACACTTCGTAAATTCTGAAATTTTAACGGAATACCTTGTGGACTTAACATCTATAAAACCATTGCGTTTAGGTAGCAGCATATAAAGGCATTATAGGTTACTCTGAACACCCATTAGCCTTCCGCGGAACATAGTTTGGGAATCCCTGTGCTACAGATTTGAAGACGAGACGGACTGCGCATGTGTGAATAGCCGCTTTGAGTTGTTTCATTTCAATGGGATTGTTCACAAAGAGATTTTTAATGCCAATTATAGTTTGAAAACCAAAGAGACACGTATTTTTCCATTTTTTTATTTTGGGTCTGCTTTGTTCATAATAGTCTACTACGGATTTGAAGATCAGACGGACTGCGCATGCGTGAATAGCCGCTTTGAGTTGTTTCATTTCAATGGGCTTGTTCGCCGAGAATTTTTTAAATGCCAATTCTGATAGAGTTTGAAAAATAAAGGGACTTATTTTTCCGTTTTTTGATCCGTCGCCTGCTTTTCGAATTATTGGCGGCGACAAATCTGGGTTCTTAACCCTTTCGCATAAAAGAACCAACATGAAAAGTTTTGAAGTCACTCGTTGCTCCGTCCAATCACGCTGGGCGCTTTGCAGCACTCCCCTTCCCTCGCTTTCCAGTGAGCGAATTACAAACTGAACCGGATATCTGATGTTGTTTCGAACTTTTTGAGTGGGTGGCAAGTTTCACGAATTTTTGTTTTTGATTTAAGAGTGAGTGGCTGAATATAGAAGAATTTTGTCTCCACCGAAAATCGATTTTCCTAGACCTACCGAATTCGAGAATTAAATTACAATTTCGCATCATAGTGAACGACCTTATTGCAATGGGGTTGTTCCATTGCAATGGTTGCATAGCTAGCTTTAAAGCACCAATCAAGGACAACTACGACATCAGTATAATTGTCGATATATTTATTTATTGCGTGGCACCAAGATTGATTTTATTGTTTGAATCTCTAGTTTTTGGCCATTTCCGTCAAATGACTGTTTGTTTTCCAGTAACAACTGTTAAGTATCCTAGATTTTTTTCCTGGTTTCTGTGCTTTCAAGTGATTTGACAAGTTATTGAGATGCCAAATGCAAAATTAAGCGCAAGAGACCGGGCTTTCCAGTATCAAAAAGATGGATTTTAATGTATCAATAAAGGTTCGGTACATATTCTACAACTGTCAGGTTGCTTGGGAAAGACTCAATTGGAAAAATTTTAAATCTTCGAAGCACGTAACTGCAGCAAACTTTCACAAGGATGGAAATTCTCTAAAGTTACATGTCAAGACACGAAATGTATTAAATTTTATTTTTAAATTTAGTGCCACTTTTCCAGGTTCCGCCACAGAGGTGATTGTCTTCAGTCATAACATGGCTAGAAGGGGAAGTGTTGCATAATAACCCAGATCATATTGGGTTAAACTATAGTATAAGTGACCCTTTTCTAGACTTTGAAATAATCGGTATTTTATGTGTATATATATACATTTGTGATCACTGTGAAAACACCGAAATGTCTTGTTGAAAGTACCGAATTCCTAATTTCAAAGTACTACTTTTCTCCCTCTCAAACCACCGAAAAATTCCTATCCCTACTTATAATACATAAAAAGTATTATATATTTATAATTTTATCTATTTAAGAGATAAAATAGTTCATAGATTATATGAGGGAGTGAACATTTCATCGAGGCTAGAACGTCAGCTTGTTTCTCATTGGCTGCTGAAATTTCAAATTACAATCATCACAAAGCCTAGTTTACCCGAGCTATTTATTGCCCGGTTCGATTCAGAATATGGTCTTTAGCTATAATGAGGTGTGGAATAGCGCGTCCTCGATTCAGAATATGCCTCCACGTAGCCGCATATAGAAAGACGATAACCTTCCCTTATCATGCGTTGGCTTCCTTCCTTTCCGATATACGTCAAACATGAGTCAAAACTAAAGTTTTTTTTAACTCTTCTAGCCATTTACCTCACGTTATCCCCACGAGGCTATCCATGTAATTACAAGTTACTGTTACCAGCCTGTTGATACCAGTAAACAGTGAGGGCTCGCGATGTTTCCCACAAATCGAACAGTGCCAACTACAGCATGAAAAAGAAAGTTCTATGCTCCACCCACTTCCAGTCGTCCATTAGGTACATTTTATTTTCAATGTGTTACATTGCCGCCAAGTAATTTCTATTTAAATAACTTTGTCACTTGTAGCGGAATGTGCCTGTAAATTATGCTACTTTGATGACATAAACAAAAAATCGTACTCGTTACGGCAATACGAGAGAAATTAACTCTCACTACAACCGTCCAACTTCATATGTTATTACCATGAGACCAACCATTGGTAAAAAATCAATTGCTACAGCCAGATTCTCGCTATATACCACACTCGTAATGACGGAATTCTACTGAAATTCAATTTGTCCATAGATCTTCAAAAGCGTGCATTACTTAGTGCTAATGCTTTTCATTGCAGGTTGTTCATCGTCTGTCAACCGACTCCCCCTCCCATGTATGCATTGAAAGACGTCTTTGGTCGATTTGGAAATCTTATTGATGTCTACATTTTGTCATGGAAAAGCTGTGGCTACGCCAAGTATGCCTCCAAGGAATCTGCAGAGAATGCCATTGCGGTGAGTGAGAGTAATTGGTACAAAGTTTATCATTTAGTATGAAGAAGTGTTTTAGAATGTTTTTATGTTTTCTGGAATTTTCCGATTTGAAAACGAAATACAATGTGGTGTTTTGCATTTTTCTTCTGTTTTCTAAATTTGGTGACCCAAATTTTCATGTGGTCCCATGAAAACAAAAGAGTCGCTAACGCACTGTAGGATGAGCATAGAAAGCATTTGAGATACTATTGATGTATTTTGAATAAATTAGATTGTTGCACGCACAGTATTCGGCTGTGACTATGTATTTTGAATCTGCAGAATGCTCTTCGTACCATCATCAGCTTATCAAGCGTTTCGCTCATACACGTCTCATCATGTGCGCTGAACACTTCTGTTTTGTGCCGTCTTCATTGAGTTAAACTGAAAGTTCCTGTAATATACTAACACCACTCTGTTTTGCCATTTATATGTTCCCTTCCCGCAGTCACTTCTTCTTAGAATGCCTACATCATACTAATTTAACTGAATAATCCATTTATACACCACCATATTTTCTGTGTTTTCGGTTATCCGTGCTTTGCGATTATCTGTACATCGCCATGTATCCATTAGCAAGGATAATCGAGATATTACTGTAAAAGTGAATTATGTAACCTCCTGGGAGGATCAGTGAAGCTTGGTACATGTTTGGAAACCACATAGATATGAATTTGGACCGCAGGAAGGTGAATTCGGGGAATTTTCAGTGTATTCAAGCCTATTAAGCTTGTAATATTATTTATGATTAATAATTAAAGAATAGTTTAAACAATTTTCTAGGAATGATTCACTCAATTGTGCAATTTATTGTCTTATTTTGACTACATAGTTATAATTCAGGGAAAAACTTATATTAATTAGGATTGTGGATTTTTATTGATAATTAATACTTTTGAATTTCATGGTTCTCATTGGTCGTTAATGGGTTAACGAGCAGCCTCTTCATTGTATTGATTTTCAGACACTGCATGGCCAGGAGATATGCGGCTCGAGGATGAAGGTAATGCCCGCAGAACCAAATGAGAAGGCAGATTCCTCCAGGAAAAGAATTAAAGTCAGCGTAGATGATGAGTGAGCTCTTTAAGAGGTAGGTTTAAAACTCTTTGAGTCAATTACTCCAAGTGTCATTATTGCTCAATTTCCGTTTGGGTCACCATCGTGGTCAGAAGAATCAAAAAACAACCGATCAGAAGAGTGGTCTGATGACAATGGGTGTAAAATGAAGCAATGCATTCTTGTTCACAGACTGTGATCTAATGCCGTGAAGTTGGATACCATTTTCATTCAGACATTTAATCCGCAGTAAAACCTCTCCTTTACTCTTTGGAGGGTGATGAAGGAAAAAAGTGTCAAATGTGGGGTAATGTAAATCAAGGGAAATCTTAACTTTTACGAAGTGGAAGCAAAATCATAAGCAAATGTTTCATAATTTTATTTGATTTGGATGAATTATACCTAAATCTAGTGGATGCTGCTGGCTGGTGCAATTGTCTGGGAAAAATTCTAATTTAATTTTCCTTAAATTTCAAGTTGACTGGCTGTGCAGGGTACTGCTCCGATAACATAACAATTTTTTTAACCCCAATCTTTGGAGCAAGGGCATGCATTTGTCCTTCAAAAATACCTAATTTTTCTTCTTAAAGCAAATGGCTGCAGTCTCTCACCGCCGGCGTCTGCAATAAACAGGGAGGTGAGAGCTTTTGTGTTTTTTGCCCCAATGGCAAGGATCTCCTTTGAAATCTACGGTCTTGCGTGACTTGGGTCTTCTTTCTGTACTTCTATGGAATTCCACTATTATTGTGTTCAACATTCAAATTGGCAAATCAAGTCCTCTAGCCAGGGACACATGAGTGCCCATGTATGTAATATGTTGTCAACTCTTTGCAAAATATTCATTTTTTTCTTCCAATTACAATTTTTTGACTCGCTTGTTTGCCATTTTGAAATAGGTTTCCTCACAATTGCCATAAGTAATTCTACATACATGTAGTAAAGCAAATGGTGAATTTAGTGAAAGGGTGTGATGAAAGGAAATACTATTGGTTATAAGAAATTAAAAAGGAAGATTGCAGTGAAGTATGAGCGTGGGAGTTAACATCAATTTTAACCTTTTCGCCATTACGACAGCGAAGTAGTTGTCCTAGTTCGTCAGTGTGGTAGTTTGTAGTATCATCGGGAGAAAGAGAGTATGAGAAGAAGAAGAAGATGAGTGATACGAAACAAAGGAATTTGCTGCGAGCAATGGCACAGAAGAATTAGAGATAGGATTTTAACGAGATGGAATGACTAAGTTAGCTGCCTTATACGTGAAGCAATCACCTCCAGTTGAAAAGGATAAGGAATTGCGTCGTTCATCTGTAGAGTTTGAAATGATGCACTTTAGTACAAAGGCGATTACCCTCATGCACTTTCCCGATGTTAATGGGGCATCTTGCTGCCTCGTAGGGTAATTCTATCGCTGCAATTACTCTCCCTAGGATTGATTCCATTGAGTTTTTTGGTAATTTAATACCATGGCAGGCATTTTATGTCGTCTACCTATGTGTGGTGCATGAGAACTCAGCCTTTAGTGGCGTGCATAAGTTTTTGTATCTTAAATCGATTTTAAAAGGGGAAGCACAGCAAAAAGGTTTCGTCCCTACCAGTTTCATCAGGGAATAATTTGGTTGTGTGTGATTGTTTGAAAGCATGGTATAATGACTATGAATGGGTTGGCGAATGCCTTCCTGGAGGCTCTTGTTTGAAATGACGCCTATAGGTAGGGAGGCTCAAGCCATCCACTTGAGCAGATGATCATTTTGTACGCCAATTACGGAGTATGTGGGTGCTTTGAGCACTGTGGGGCACAACGTGGAAGGTTGGTCATCCCGATGCTTTTTTTGTTGAGGGGAGATCCTTACTGCGATGGTAGAAGATTTTGTTGGAAGTTGTCTTTACAAAATCATGTCAATTTTTTTGAATGAGGTAGCCTAAATTGTGGAAGTGGTGGTGGTGCAGGTGGAAAATGGGTCGCAGAAAAGGTTTCACAGGTGAACATAAGCTTTTAGAAAAAACCACTACGTAGTATGGCCATCCACTCGGACAGTTAAAGGGTCCATGAATCATGTCCGAATTGTTTGTTGCTTCGTTCTTTGGAGAAGTGTAAGAAATTTTTTTAAATTACCCGTGGGTTCCCGACTGAGAGTATGAGTGAAATCAAAGGGGTGCTGTCTAGTCGGAATCTAAGTTGCTCAAAGTTTGGTGATGCTCTCTCACTAATGTGTTGCGAAAGATGTAGGAATGTGTCGAATTTCCAAAAAGAAATTTATTTAGCCTGGAAAATGAAGCTTACTAACAACACTACAAAAATGTCATTGTTTTGGACGGGAATCAGTATGTTGTCCAGTTGCCTTTCGTAGCAATTCATCCCAAACTTGGGAAAAATTACGGTTTTACCTTTTGAAGGTTTTACATGCTAGAGAAATGACTGAAGAGAAAGAATCTGCTGTACCCATTAAGCATCATGAATTTATGGAGGATTAGGTATTACCTTGACCCATTATTCCCCAGCTTGTATATATATATATATTGTAACCTCCTACTCTTCTGTTCGGAGGTGCACAAAGAATGGGGGGGGGGTAATGGTGGGAGGAGAGCTGGGGGGAGAAAGAGAAATTCAGTGACGGGGAAATGGGGAAGGGAAGGATGCCAGCTAAGCTCGTCGGAGCATTTGGGGTGGGGTGGTTTCTCGATGGGCACGCGACCATGATTATGAGGGTGGGTGAAATACGACGCGGGTTCACGATCTCCCTTTTTACCTTGGGCAGGATGATGTGGCGGAGAGGTAGCACGATTTGACAAGTAAATCTTGAACACAGAATTAACACTTTTACAATTTATTTGTTTACGAAAGGCACAAAAGAAACCAGTGATCAATTGTAGATAACACTAAGGGGGGGGGGGGGAAGGGGGTGCTAATCCTAGAACAAGAGATAGCAAATGTTAGGAAAAAAACACAGAAAATAGACATAACTGACACAAAATAATTCGCCTTTGGGCGGTGGGAAAAACATGAAACTCCCTTTTTGATTGAATTAATAATTAAGACAATTTTGTTTGAGTGCAGCTTCTAATTGTCTGTACTCCTCGTATTCTCTTCATTTAGTTGCACTAACATTTATCTCAATTTACACATTCACACTCACTCAGGTACGGGATAGGGAAAAGGGTGTATAAGCAAATGATACGATTAACGGGGTTTCACTTGGTATCTTCTTCTATTTTGGGATCTTCTTAGGGGAATGGTGATCCGTTCTAGGGAGAATGGCGGGCTCTTATAGGTTGGGGAATGGCGATTTGTTCTATGAAGAATGGCGGGCTCTTCTATGTTGGGGAATGGTCACAAATTTGGACAGTACTTATCGGCTTTGTCGGCACCAACTCTCCTAGGCAGCTTTCCCGACGATTTCGCTTCCTGCAGCTCTCTCGACCAGGATGCCGGCTCGGGATACGGAACCTCTTTCTTTGTTGGCCGCGACGCTTTTCCGTCTATTCACTTATGCCGCGGTCCCTTCCGTAGATCCTCAGGTCCAGCCTTCTCCTCTTGCAGGGGATCGCCCTCTGTGCGTCGTCTGCCTGTTCGCCGCTAGCCTTTTCATATGTCCTCGCCTCGCAAGAATCAGCCTCAAGACGTCCTCTCCAGAATCAGCCGTCGGAATTTATTCGCCCCGAGAGTGTGTGGCTCCCAACTTTTATAACTCTCGCCCCGATTGGGGTGAGAAAGGGGGGGGCAATAAGGGAGGTGAGGGGAAGTAGCTTCACCCAGGAATCAAAGGTGTACCGGGCGCACTTGACCCCGGTCCTGACGCAGCTTATGCCAGTGACTTCGGGGGCAGAAGGGAATGGGGGGGGGGGGGTAAAAGCACTTAGCCAGCCTTCTCCAAACGCCGGGGCTGCTCGTCAGTTGATGAAGGGGGGGAGGGAAAAAAAACTGAGGAAAGGGGGGGGAAGAAGGTCACTATTACGAGTCTCGTCTTCCGGATAACAGAAGGTGGATTGGGGGGGGATAGAGGATGAATGGGGGGGGGAAGGATGGGAATATCACTCACACTCACATGACATCGCATTCACCCCATTAAACATCTATCTAAATCTAACACAAGCAAAAACAAACAAGAACAAAAACGATCTTTTCCGATCGCATTTCTTTGCATGTAACGGGACTGGTTACAATATATATTAAAAAGGTTAGAAGTGCAGTTTTTTCTTATTTATATTGGCCTAATTAAGATTAGCTTTTAGTAAAAAAATTATAGTGATCATCATAATTGATTTACATTATGTTGTGTATGTACACGCAACGCTGGGAAAATTCAGGTACATATATAAATTATAATATTCGTAGTTTTTTACACTTATGTTAGATCATTTATTTTTCACTACCACTTCTGATGAAATGTATGAAAACATTCTGTGTGAAGATAAACATTGCACTTGACACACATGTAAATTGTCTGAGATTTGTACACTCAATATCTTCTTCGTGAGTTTTCAGTATTCCTTTTGATGAAATTCTGTCTTGAGGAATGCACTGAGGTATGTCATTTCTCTTAGGGTGTCCCACATGTGCACACTGAATTTGTTGCTCTATATCATCAATCTTAGTATTAGAAACTACTTCTTGTTTATGTAAAATTCTTACGATTTCAGACCGGAAGTCTAACGGAGGAATAATTTTGCCTAAGACGGGAAAATTCTAAAAGCAGGTTGTCTTAACTCCCAGGGGCGGAAACGAATACGTAAAAATTGAAATATAAACGGTGAAATATTCTATAAATAATAAAATAATAAGTGATTTCAACATTTCTTGGGTTGCATCCACGTCAGTTGTCATTCAGCACAACAGTTTCGCCAGCTATCCTGCTGGTGTCCTCAGGTGAAGGATGGCGAGAAGGTTTGGTCCGTCCTTATATTGGCCAAGTTAGGCGCCAAAAAGCGATCAATGCTCCGGCCAATCATGGAGCAGCGTCGTGTTTGTGCAGGAAACTTACTACTCTCTTCCAAGCGCTGTGCAATGGGTATCCATTTTCTCTGTTAAAATTCTTTGGTGTTTTTATGATTTCTATAGCCTCTCTTATTATTCTCGGGAAGTACCTGTTTTCTTTGGTTATTATTTTTGCTTCTTCAAAGTGTATGGTGTGTCCAGGTTCACTCCATGCGTGCTCTGAGATGGCAGATGCTTTGAATTGTCTATTTATTGTCGCTCTCTGGTGTTCCTTCGAGTGCCCCAGGCTCTGCAGGTTTCGCCTATGTATGACTTCCCACAGGAGCACGGCACTTGGTAAACGCCTTCGGAGAGGGTTGATGGAACTCTGTCCTTGGGCCCGGGAAGAATGTCGGCTATCTTGGTGACACAGTTAAACCTCGTGACCACGTCATGCTTCCATAAGACCCTAGCGATTTTTTCCGAGGTCCCGGCGATGAAAGGGATGGTTACATAGGCCTTTGGGTCCAGTCTGTGATGTTCCTTTCCTTCAGGTGCGGTCGTCGATAGGCCTCGCCTTTCTTCTCTCTTGGTCCTTTTCAGGACCATTTCCCTCCTGTATCCATTCCTCTGTAATGCTGTCATCGGGGTTTTTTTACGCTGGGCAGTGAATCCGAGAAACCTACCAGTGCGGTCTTCTGGCTAGGATGGTGATGTGATGCAGCATTCAGGTAGCGATCGGTGTGTGTAGGCTTCCTGTGTACGGAATGTCCAAGTCTCCCGTTTGATTTTTTCTTCACCAATACGTCGAGGAAAGGCAGCTGATTCTCCTTTTCCACTTCCATCGTGAACTGGATGGTATGATGCTGGGAGTTTAGGTGTTGCAGGAATTTGTCCAATTCTTTCTCGCCGTGTGGCCAAATGATGAAGGTGTCGTCTATGTATCTTAGCCACAGGGATGGTTGTTTGTCGCAGGTCTCCAGTGCTTTCTTCTCGAAGTGCTCCATATATAGGTTGGCTACTACTGGGGATAGTGGTGAGCCCATAGCTGCGCCTTCCGTCTGCTCGTAGTGGCATCCATTCCATTGGAAAAAGGAATTTCGAAGACAATGCTCCACCAATACAGGGAAGTCTTCAGGGATGCCACGCGATGTAAGTCCTTGGATAATCTCCAGTGTTTCTTGGATAGGAACGTTAGTGAAAAGCGAGGTTACGTCGAAGCTGACCAGAAGATTGTTGTCATTAATGGAGACATTTTTTATGATGTCAATGAAGTGTGTAGAATTCTTAACGGAGGACGGTGTCTGCCCAACGTATTGCTGCAGAGACAGCACCAGGTACTTGGCGAGTCTATAAGTCAGGGTGTCAATTTGGCTCACAATAGGTCTGAGAGGTTTGTCCTTTTTGTGCGTTTTAGGCAGGCCATACAGCCTTGGTGGTTTGGCTGCAGTCGGGAGTAGACGTCGTTGCTCTTCTCTGGGAATTGACGATTGCTTGATGATCTCCGACACTGTTTTTGAAAACATTTCAAGTGCAGAGCGTTAAAAAAATGTCTTAAAAAAAAGAAAAAAAATATTACTCCTGTGGGGCGCGAACTGGCATACATCGTGCCCGGAGTCGAGGGCACTAGCCGCTAGTCTACGATGCCACTTGTAACATAGAGAAATATGGCATTTTATATCCTCAAGAATGCGTGCCCACGGCATGGCATTACATGCTTGCCTCCGATTTGAGTTATTTTAGGCGCATATGGTTCTTCATGTTTCCAAGGGTTTTATTGACACGCAAAAACTATCACTGTTTACGTATATCAAGTCGGACTTCATAATTTGGGGGAATCTGGCACAAAAATCGTAAATTATGATACATATTTGGAACGTGTTACAGTGTCCTCTTCGCCTGGGGCGTTTTGTGAGGGAAATTTGTACATTAAGTTCTTATTATGCGAATAAATGACATTAGATAAATATGAAGCATGGTATCAATGATTTAATGGAATGCTTTTTTTATCAATGTACGCCAAAATACCCTATTGAAAGTTATTCATAAAGAACGAAGTGAGGGATTTCCCTTGTTTACCTTTCGTCACTAGAAATATTTTATCGTTAATTTGACCACAATATGCCTCGTACAGCCTACAAACGCATTTCTCAATTTGAAGCTAAATGGTACTAATACCTTGAGAGGTGAAATTGCAACAATAAACAATTATATATTTATATATACCTTAAAAAATTATATATACCTTACGAGGTGCTACCGCACGAATTCTGACGCTGACATGAAAACAGGGTAATTGTTTGCTGCACAATGCACTGTCGCAATGACGGCCACATGAAAACATAGCTTAACTTCCTGGTCCGGCCCCTCTATATGGCAAAAACTAATAGAGATAGTCTTTTGATGATGCCAGGCACCACGGTTTATAACCAAGCCTTATCAGTTTCCCTCGGATGAATATTGTAGCCAAATGCCGCCCATAATATGAAACCATTTGCTCATCAATGAACAACTTGTCTGAAAATATCCCAAATTGAATGAGACGTTTGTTCATTGAGAAAAGGCCTAACTTTCAAAAATTTGTCATTTTTGTCTGGCTGAGAATACGTATTTTTGAATTTCATCAACTCTATTTTGTGTCTTTCTTTGCCTCACGATTGGGACTGCCCCTCTGCCTTGGGAAAGGATATCTCTTGGCTAGTCCAGTACAACTTAGTGCGCAGTAACGTATGGTACCCTGGCAGTATTAGGATCGCAATGAATTTTTTTAAATCTTCCATACTCAAAGTGAAAATATGATCGTTATTGTCCTCATCATGCTTATTCGAATATTTTTTTAAACTAATTCAAGTAATTCTTCACTGAGAAATAAGTAAAAGATCACCATTGGTGAATGACTTCCATAATGAGCACCAAGTGCTTCTATTGCTTTTTTCTCACAGACATTTTGGGTTAGAACTGAAGTAGCCTCTATTTTTTTCCATTTACGTGAAACCCTATGCTTCTTTCAGAGGGCCACTCTCAAAATTACCTCGGTAATTTTCGTAAATTACCGTGGAATTTTTCGTAATTTACCACGCCCCTTGAAAATTACCGTGATTTTATAGATAATTCACCCATGTTTGAGACAATTATTCATACAGATAAATTCCCAACACGTTCTTTTAGCCTAAGTTCACATTTTGTACATGTTTAATAATAAGTTGAGGCATGTACAACTCATTTTTGGAATATTTTACTTAAATGATTACATTATAAGAGTAATGCATTAGAATATTCTTCTTGAAAATTTCTCATACTTAGACAAAAGAAAGCCAGATTGGGTATTGCTGCCGTAGTTCTTTTTACAATTTAAAAAATTTCTAATAGATTAATATGTTGCATTAGGTATGGTTTGAACATCGTTATTCCCTCCCTATTGCTATTGGCTTTCTTATTTAACCATACGTTTACTGTTAAATGCTTAAAACTAAAAAATACTGGAAAATTACGGGTAATTTTCGAAAATTACCCGTAATGTACCACGTGGTGGTAATTTACCTCGGATGAAAATTGCGGTAATTTTCAAACCATCCCTATAGTCTTGCATCTTTTCCCTTTGTGCTCACCCTGGATGAATTATTTTGAGACGTTACGTGGATGTACTCTGACTGGCCTTGTAGTGCATTTGAATGTATCTCTAAAAGGTCCCTGAAATGTCCGAGGGCAGTGGAGTACCGCCGTTATTTATGACCGTCTCCCCATGATCGATGTTTTCCTCGTCAGTAAGTTCGATGACATTTGGGGGCAATATCACCTCATCAACTTCACTATTTTCCTCGCTAAGTTCTTCCAGTGCATCCAGTATTTCATCAGCTGTATTATATCTCCTGAAATCATCCATCTCTGAAATATTTAAGAAAGAATCAATCCACATTGTAGTCCCCAAGTTTAGAATACCTTATACTCTACCTTGCTCGTTATGTAACATTTAACGTTACATCCTCAATGCACCTTCCAAAATATACTTCTATGGCGAAGAAATATATGTAATGTATAAATGCCTCACTTTTCATTGGGATAAAATTGCTATGCGAGAATTCTCGCAATAAGTTGAGCACCAAATATTGATGTAAATTTCTTCAAATTACCGGAAAAAGATCAATAAAAAGAAAGTTCAGGGGACTGTTAAAATTCAAAGAACTGCGGAACTGGCCGCGCAGTAACTTTAACGGAGTTACCCGCTAGTATTCACACAATTGTGCGACTGTTAAAATGATTCACACCTTATTAACACGTTCGCCACGGAGGCAAAAATTGATGAACGTCTTCAGGAACGTAATTTCCTGGAGCCTCTTGTGCCACTCGAAAGTTCAGTTCTGTGACATCACGTCCTCCCCGAAGGCTTGCCTAAGCATTTTTAGCGTATCCGCGCCATTTTTACAGAATTTAACGCAAAATTTAATGCTGCTCCAAATTCTGCACCATTGTTTTTCTGATGAGGTTATGGTAACACACTTTGCACGATCTAACCACTGCCTGCAGGCGATTGTGGAAGGGCGGTGGCATTCAACACCCCCACCACTTTTTCCATCAGGAGCAGATCAAACGTAGGTGGCCGGCTGTGGAAATTCATTAGCGGAACTTTAGGGACAGAGCCTAACATTAAGTGCCTTTTTGAAACAACTTATCCAACTTAAACAACTGACGCTAGTTGATATTGGATGTTGTGAAATCTTTGATTCCCAAAATGTTTTCAATGGGTTTGTTTCAACGGTAAAGGGAACTCCATCTGAACTAATTCTGGGTACAATTTGTCGGACTCAGTAATTGAGTAAGGACTGAGGAATACATAACTGGATGTTAGCAGTGGCATTGAAGATCAATTTTTTCATATAGTGAAGAAACTAATTTAAGAGCATGGTAAACCTTGGCGGTGAAGTAATATTAAAAATGCTTGAGAATAATTTTTTTTTACCTTTTGATCTTTCCTGGGAATGTGGCCATGTCCAGTAATACATGAAGAGTGAATCGGGTACCACAAAGGGCAAAGCAACTTAGGCTTCAGCCTAAATTTGAATCTGCGTTTAGGGGACCCATGTTTGGCAAAGTTTCACTCCAGATACTTATATCACTCTTCAAGTTTGCAAACTACTTTGTCTATGTTCTAAATATTTTTTAAGCCAAGTTACTTCCATTCACTTCCAATTCTCTAGCGTTTTGTATTGGGCTAATTTTATTGCAAATACATTATTTGATGATTGTCTTACCCCAGAGCGGAAAATGTAAACTTACCGTGGTTAATGTGAGCGCCAGCGTATGGGCAAAATACTGCTTGGAAAGAAAGGTAGTGGTGTGCGTGTGGCATTTAAATGTGACGGCGCAGCATCATTGCCGGGTCCCTCGTTTCTAACGTCTCCTGGCATGGTAATGTGGTCCTGAAGGGAGTATATCTGCACGAAAAAATATCTCTTGCAATTAGACAGTCCCTTATTCCTCTTCATATGACTTCCTTCGTGCTGTCTTGAGGCTTGGTTGGCTGACTAGAAAACATGAATTCCAGTGGGTGGGTTTTTACTGTAGATTTTCTGTTCTTTCTTTATGTTCTTATCATATATATGTGTTTTTAGATACTTTCCTGGGAGTATTTATTCTAAAGTATAGAGGGAGAAATGTGATGAAAGTTTTAGTATTACAATTATGTGAAATGTTGAGCACATTATTTTGGAGCCCATTTCACCTCTCAATTATTGAAATGCTAAGTCGGCGACCTTCCATTGACTGTCGTGTGTTTTCTACCCTGCAGCATAATGTTGAGGGGCTGACTGAGTGAAGATTCATGATGACAACTTCTCTACAACAGTGACGCCCTGTACGATTATGGACATGTGAGACGACTTATTCATACTGGCACGAGTGAAAACAAATGAAACACCTTTGGAACAAATGGATGTCTTTGTGTCGACTGATGGACTTTACTCAAATCATCTCACTGCGTGCAACAATGAATGATGCTGTGACTATTGTTGATTGTTCAATCGTGACTTTATTTATGTGTCACTTCCGACCCCTTCAGTATGCTGTTGACTATTTGACTATGATTTTCAATTCATGAAACTTCAATTGACTTAAAAAATTGACGCTAAAGTTGTTATACCCATCTAATGGTTGTTTGTAGTCATGGAGTTATAGAAACCCCCCCTCATTCACCCGAGTGATTTTTATCTTGTTGTGATTTATGAAAGAGCATTGTTACTATTTCTTTTAAAGTTGGCATATGCACATATTTATGTTGTGGTTTATTTTGGTGTTGCTTTATTATAAAATATTATTTGACATAAATAATAATTCATGTTAAATCTTGTATTGTTTTGTAGTTTTCAATACATAACCAACAGTTCTATGTAAAAAAATTTTCATGGTTGTAATTTTGTGCTGCAAATTTCACTTTTGTGTGACGTTGTCAATTCCCCATTCGACACACGGACTGACGGACCATCTAATGACCAGGTAAGACTGAGGCTTATGGCTTACGAGGGCTTGGGACAATCTAACTGGAGACCACAATGGAGGAGCTCGAGGCATTAGAGGTGTTTTGAAGAATCAAAGAGTTGTAACTATGATTGAAAATTTTCCCCTCTTTTATGAAAATTCTTGTTCATTCAAAAGATTGTGTGGCACGAATCAAAGACTTGCCAGCAGAACAGCAGTTAAAGAAGTGAGACACGAGGTATTTCTTTTGTGGCACGCCAGAACGTATTGCCCCAAGGCTCTTGATTACCCAGAATTAATAAAAAATGGTTGAGTTGGAAAATTTTGTTTTTGGAATGCATGCCTTGATTGGTGATGGATAACACATTATTTATGTGGTCTAAGGTATTACAGTAAACTCTTGAGTATCCGTGCTAATGGATGCATGATGAAGCACAATGAATCGAAAAACTTGGATAACCAAAAAACACGGAAAACGTCATTCATTCACTTATGTTTTTCTGCTCCAGATGGCAGGCTTCCTCATGGGCTCTTCCTCCACTCCACTCTTCTCTCAGCCATGTGCTTTGTGTCATCCGCGTACCTTCCACCTATTTTAAGGCTAACTAGCATTTACTTCCTTTTCGTACCCCTTCCCCACTTTCCTTCTTTTCCCATCGTCAGCAGACACATTTTCTCAGGGAATGTCCAATCAAATTCCTCTTTCTCCTTCTAATCGTTTCCCTCTGAGTCCTTTTCTCAGCCACTCTCCTCAGTACCTCCTCGTTTCTCACTTTATCCTTCCAGCTCGCTACTTCCTCTACATCTCCAGGGCCTCCTGTCTTTTTTCATCCACCTATATTATGGGAGCTCACCATTCAACACGTTGAAGTTGGCACAGATTGAAACATATCAGCAAAATTGAGCTCACACCAACGGCGATGAATGGAGCGATGTGCACTGGCAAAACGCTCTATAACCTGCCAATAGTTAGCATTCCGTAGGTTCAAAATAGTATGGCCAAATGTGCAATATATTGGCTCAACGTGTCCACAGGCTGCCGTGCCCCATGCATTTTTATATTTGGCATGGCCCCTTAATATGGTAGGCAACATGAACGAGATCCGTTGGCTATTTCCACTCTCCAATAATCCCTATGAGGGTTGGGATGCAGTGAGACAATCGTGAAAGCACACCTCACAGTCAATATCTCACCTCATTGGACAACCATGGTATCACTGATAGTAAAAGAAATAATGTAAGTTGGCTGTGAAAGTTTATCGCTCAACACTTAAAACGCTGGACTTGCATATGCCAGTTTTAACGCTATCTTCATACATTTCGGTAACTAGCTGAACGATAATTCTTGTAACTGAGGTAAGCGACCAATTGAAATGTGCTTTCACGGTTGCCCCACTGCATCCCAACCCTCATAGGGATTATTGGAGAGTGCAAATAGCCAACGGATCTCGTTCATGTTGCCTACCATATTAAGGGGCCATATATGTTAAAATGCATGTGGCACATTGAGCCAATATATCGCACAAGGCATCAGATTGGGGGGCAGCGTGAAACTTATGAAGACTTATGATTTTTTTGGACAACCGTGCACACGTGGGACCTGAGATGGTTATTCCACGTGCTTGTTCATTTTCAAATCTGCCTCAGATGCGAGGCAGAATATAAATTCTGGAAAGTTGATAATTTCATGGTTTGCGGGACCAAGACTGTGGTCTGAAATTGAAGCCGACTACATGAGTTTTTTTTGTTATATCTCAAAGTGTTTGCATTCCAACTTCACATTCTTTTGCCTATCTGTGCATAGACTCCATTTTCATTCCTCTTTTGATCAATGCAAGTTTGTAGCAATGGAAAGCACAGTTTTCTTCCTTAGTGATGAGGGTAGAATTACACAGCACGGGTGACAAGTGTATAGCGAGATGTAGAGTCAGAGCTCCAAACAAATCATTTAGCAGTGGAGAGCCAGGGGAATAACAACTGAATGGGGAAGGAGGGGTATTGGCAAAGGATCGCTGATACTGATTTGTATTCCAATACAGATAAAATTAATGCTGAGTAGGTTATTAGTAACTTATTTTGTGCATAATGAAACTTAAGTTGTTTACATTACCTATGTAAATATTTGCTTATCCTATACGAGGTAGAATATGGAATTGTCAGGGCTAGTGGATGTGGGAGAAATAATATTAGGAAAATATGGATTGTAAAAAAATGTTTACATTAAATCAGAAGTACCTTTGGCAACTTTCAAAGAAATACAAACTTATTAAAAAACAAATGATGGTGCCAATCGTTGTGCATAGTTGGGTACCATACAAAAAATCAACAAATAGACCTTGATTCATACAAGCTATGAGGGTGAGCTTGCAAAGTAGTAAGGCCACTAAGCATTCAATAAGTTAAAGATACTGTTTGCAATAATTTCCTTGATTGTGTGATCAATATTGTGAGGTGTAGGAATGAGAGAGGAGCACGAATAATCCGCTAGCCAGATAATCGGAACCTGGATAATCAAGAGTTTACTGTACTGTTGCTGAGATAGGTTTGCTGGGATTCAATCAATTCATATACACCCATGAGAATAATTGTTCGTAATGTGCACCCCAACCTTTGCTAATAACTTGCTCAGCTATTGCTTCCAGTGTTATTCTTAAAGCAGAGTGCAAAGAATGCATTTTTTTATATTTCCTTGAATAAATTGACCTCTATTCTGATGTACAGCTCCTATGTTTGCAATTTGGCATTTTCTGGCTAATATCTACGCACACTGCTTTGTCGTGATCAACAGATTGATTGTACCTATTCTCACTGGATAAAAGATGGCTGGATAGTCAATACCTCATTACCTTGAATTGTTTTTCCTCCAGTTATGCAAGGTCGAGTCGATATACAATATCTCTTGGAAATCTTAATTCATTTGTAGGATATCGCATATTTTTTGTGCAAGTAAATGGTTACTGAGAGGATGGAATTCCCAACTACTGAGAGGATGGAATTCCCAACTGTCACAAACAGTCTTAATTGTGTGGTAAGGCTCTCATCCCATGATTTGCTAATATCCTTTCATAAGTTGTACATTGTTATATTCATTCATGATACTTTGAGACGTTGCAAAATCTTGACGACTGATTTAAGTGACACACTTGACACAACTCCGCTTGTCACCTTGATTGTCTCACTGTATTTGTACTTTAGTTCATTATTTTCATATCCCTATAATACCAGAGAGGGAGATGTTGTCATGAGGGCAGACGTTTGATTAGAGCCCATCTCTCCGTGCAGCATCTCACACTCATTTTATTGTTGGGAAAACTCAAAAGTGGCGACTGTCTTCACGTAGGTTTCAGACAACTGAGGTTTATATCATTCGGAACACACTTCACTCATATCGGTCCCTCTTATTTCCTAGATTATGGCTGGCTTTAATCTTTTAACTCTTCAAATGTCAACCTTAATGTGGAAACCCTAGGATTTTCTGTAGCACACACTCATATTTCCATACTTGGGGTCTGTGAATTATTTTTTTTAATAACCTGACTTTTGAGGGGAGATCCAATTGAGTGGCCCAGAGTGAATCAAATTGCCCTCTCACTGTTTTGGTCTTGGTGATCATTTGTGTAATTCTGTGTGTTGGGGCATTTCAGTAAACACCTCGGTTGCCTTTTGCATGGCAGCACATCTTCCTGAGAAGTGTATGACGTTTTAAAGGGTTCATTTTTTAAGGTTTCTTGAACATTTTAAATTTTGTGTTAAGCAAATGAAGTCATTCAAACTTCATACTGAAATTCCAGCTTTGGTTTTACTTTTCAGGGGGCAAGTTGATGAGGAAAGATATTGAGATCGTCTTTGAGTCGAGAGCAGCTTCTTGCTCTAACTTATTGCTGCCTAGCACATAATCACATTTAATCCTATGGGTGAGTATAAATATTCATGTTAGATTTTCAGTTGTATTCTCCATCCAAGGCTTCTGATTTTAAGAACATGTGGGTACCTATATTATCAGCTGTCAAGTGTAATGGCAAGCCGGGAGCTCTTGGTGGATAAGGTAATGGTGCACTGCTGCAAGGGTTCTGATGTAACGTGTTCATAGGTAGCTGAGTTTTTAGAGGAGAGAAATAAGTATCCCAATAATCAAGGATTAGAAAATGAATCAAGGTGAAGCTGATTAGTTTTCCGGTGTGATTATTGACATTAAGGACTTCTAGGCTGAGGGACGTTTCCTGAGAAAGTTTATCGTAGTTTGAGGTTTTGATCCATTGCAAGGTAGTGGAGTCATTGCCTTGCCTTTGATTCATATGTTAGGCATTGTATCTCTCCGTGAGAAAGACAAATGATTACCTAAGTTGCAGCAGTGAGTGGAGAACATAGTGCAGGTGTCATTGCTCACAAGCGTTCAAACTCATCCCATGCGTTCGAACTAGAGAGGCCTTGGAATAAAAACTGGAATACTTTTTTTCTTCAGATATTTTTCCAGCCTTGGAAAAAATGGAAATTTTTATTTATACAGTAGAAACTCGATAATATGAAGCATGATAACTAGAAGTTTCGATTATACGAAGTAAAACTGTCGGTCCTGACCAAAAGCCTATACTAAATACATGGCGCTATTCGACAATACAAAGTTTCAAAAATACGAAATTTAGGATGTTATGAACCTCGGCCCCGGTCCCCAGGAAAAAATGTAATTTGTTTTTACGAACCATGGCAAAAAACTGCATCAGCAAAACTTTTTGCAGATGCAGACACCTAGCAAATCAACGTGGATGAATGTGATGTATCAAACGTGTGAAATGTGTTAATGATAGTGCATTCTTCTCTCCAGCACTCTTTTAACTGTTGGCAATATTTCCATAATGTAAACAATTCCCTTTGGTTAAAACTCACAAGCACCACATGTTATACTCGCTGCCCAAGGTCCATAAAGAACAGGTCATGACACGATCTTGTCTAATGTAATCTGCCATCTTGAGTCTGTCGCGGGGGGAATTCAAATTTTTCGTGCAAATAAATGGAGAACATAGATACAAAGAATCCAGATTTACTTTCTTATTTAGCGATTTAGAGCTATGAAATTTTAGGTACTCATAGGCAATACAATGGTAATTGATTACAAGGTTGGACTTTAAGTCTACGGTCTGCAGTTTGACTCTGGAAAAATTGTCAATCCAGCAATGGCTCAAAACTTTGCACTTGAGCGCATCGCATGCATAGACACAAAGAACCACACTTTACTTTCTTATTTAATGATGTAAAGCTATGAAAGTTTAGGTATGCTTAAACAATACAATGGTGTTTAATAAAATGGTTGGACTTTAAGTCTACGGTCCTCGGTTCGACTTTGGAAAAGTTGTCAATCCAGCATTTGCTCGAAACATTGTACTGAAGTGTATCTCGTGGATAGACACAAAAAACCACATTTCAATTTCTTATTTAGTGATGAAGAACTGTGAAATTTTAGGCATAGGTACATAAACAATACAATGGTGATTGATGACATGGTTACGGACCATGGTCCTTTATGGACCTTGTCACTGCCGTGTGCTTGGATTAGCGGCAGTTCAAATTCTTATACTGCTCAGGGACAGAAAAATGACGCAATAAAATAATGGGAAATAGGAAAGGGATACCTATTGTAGCCACTGTTCAAAAAAAATAGTCACTTCCCTAAAATCTTGGTACCAAGTGTTCTCTTTGCATCATTAATAATTTCCACGGAGTCACCCCTGAACTCACCGAGTTGGTTATCCATATTGATTTTATTTGCTACGAATCGCGTTTTGTCTCATCGTGACATCTTCAGGTGAAATGTTGGGCCAACTTGAGTAAATTCCACAAAGTTACGCCTCAAAATGTTAACCTTATTTTATTTTCATGTTACATACTTCACTGTGTTGACAATTATACAAGACCACATTGAGATAGAGGGAGAATACTTTCATAGTTTTACCACGAAGTCGTGCCGTCATCGGAAAATTAGTAGTATGCCAGAGCAGGGAAAGAAAATAACTAATTAATCAAATTAAAAACATCAGATCTGGAACATTTCGGCAATGTCCATTTGAGATGAAGTTTCTATTTCACACTGCTGGATAAAAAGTTCCCAAAATCATGTAGTGATTCGATAATCACATTTCAACTACGATGTCATTATTGGAAAATTGGAAGTGTCAGGTTAAGTATTTGACTTCGACTTATAACCTTTCCGATAATATCAAAAAAATTTAATAGGCCAAAAATTGAAAGGAAAGACTTTGAAATGGCTCCATTCCAAACCAGAATACATTCAAATTAGTGCTGACGATTTACTTGATGCCTTAAGAAAAATGTTTTCCCATAGGCCTATCAAAATCGAACTTTGTAGAAAATTTGAACTACAGGTTTGGCTGAGAAATGAAAACTTAAGCAAATACTTGCACGATAAAATTATTTTGGGAAATAAAGTCCCTATAGATGAGGATGAACTTATTGATTTTGTGATTGATGGAATTCCAGATAAATATTTGAGAGATCAAGCTCGAATGCAGTGTTTTGAAACAACTGAATCATTATTATACGCTTTTGGTAAAATTTCCGTCAGCAATAGAAAGTTTCCAATGGATCATTCTATAGAGTCGAATTTCAAATTCGGATCCAATAATACCACAGAAGGATCTGAAAATTCCTCACAAAAACAGAAAGATGTAAATAACTGTTTGGACTCAAATAAAAAAGTCACTATATACTATAATGATTGTGGGACTCCTGGACACGTGTCTTTTGAGTGCAAAAAGCCAAAACATGAAGGCATTGTCTGTTTCAATTGTTCACGACCACATCACACAATCAAAGAGTGTCCTCAAAATAAGTCATTCTTAAATTTCAAATATTACTTACAATCTTCCTGAAGATAATTATCATCACTCCGTTGAGTTCAAGTTTCTTGATACAAAGATAGTTCTTTAAAATTAATTGCATTACTTGAGACTGGTAGTCCAATAATCTTTATCAAAGCAAGATTTGTTAACTTATCATTAGCCAAACCAGTCGAGGAATCATCTTTGAAATACCGCGGTATCAATGAATCAAAAGTTTTACGCATCTTAGTAGTCAAATGTATTTTTGAAAATGTAGACAGACCTCTATTGTTACACGTTGTACCTAATACACAACTATGGACTCACGTGTTGTTTTGGGTGGAGAGATTTTCTTGAAGCTTTTCAATTGAAAATTACTGGAGTTACGGACAGTAACTTTTCCAATGATACATAAGAAATTTTGAATTTAGTTATTCCAATTGTTGAAACGACAACGGACAATGTGACTATAAATGACAAAATTCCTTTAGAAAAACAACTCGAATTGAAAGACATTTGTAAATCATTCTACTTGGAACCGGAAAGACAAGACAAACCAAAAATTCAAACCGAACTCAAAATCAAATTGAAATCTCATCAACCATTCTATTTCAAACCTCGGAGATTATTGTTTGTGGAAAAACAAGAATACCAACAATAACTGATGATCTATTGAAATGTGGTATTATAAGACCAAGTGAATCAGAATACTGTTCTCCAATTGTAATGACAAAACGAAAGAATGGTCAAACCCGTATGTGTGTAGATTATAGATCATTGAAAAAAATTATTGAAAAAACAACTATCCTTTACCTTTGATTGAAGATCACATTGATGTATTGAAAGGAAAAAAAAATATTTCAGCTTGATTGATTTGAAACATGGGTTTGAAACCACATTAGATTAGCTAAGGACATTCCGTTAAGTACTCCTCATTCATTACTCCATTGGGACAATTTGAGTTTCAATTTATGCCATTTGGTATCAAAACAGGACCGGCAGTTTATCAAAAATATGTAATCGATATTTTCAAAGAATTGATTCGATCCGGCGATGTTGTAATTTATACGAATGACATCTTAGTAGCTTCTGAAACAATTGAATATCATTTGCTTATCCTCAGAAAGTTATTCAAATTGATGGTTGAAAATAAGCTAGAAATGAAACTGTCAAAATGTTCCTTCCTTTTTGAAAAGATTGAATACCTAGGTTATCTTATATCTGAAAATGGAGTTAGTCCTAACAAGAAAAGAATTGAATCAGTTATGAATTTCCCTGTTCCAAAAATATTAATGATGTTCACAGATTTATTGGTCTATGTTCCTATTTCTGTACATTCATTGAAAATTTTTCAATAATCGCCAAACCTCTATACGATTTGACTCGAAAAGGCGTTACTTTCCATTTCGGAACTAAAGAACTGCAATCAATGGAAACCTTGAAAGAAGCTTTGATTAATTCTCCAATTTTGGCAATTTACGAGGTACAAACAGAAACTGAACTTCATTGTGATGCAAGTTCTTACCGTTTTGGTGCTGTTTTGATGCAAAAGGGTAAAGATCTCAAATTTCATCCAGTGTATTATTTTTCAAAGCGTACTACTAATGTTGAAAGTCAATATCTTGGTTTTGAATTGGAAATGTTAGCAGTAGTTTATGCCTTGAAACGATTCCATATTTATTTGCACGGTATTAAATTTAAATTAATCACTGATTGTAATTCCTTGGCACTGTCATTGAAAAGAAAGATATACATCCTCAAATTTCCAAATGGGTAATGGAAATTCAAAACTTTGATTTCGAAACAGAACACACAGAGGGTAAACGAATGGCTCACGTTGATTGTTTGAGCAGGATTCATTGTACATATTTCAGTTATCAAAAGTATTTAATTTGAGAAAAATGTATTGGTTACTCAAAATAAAGATGAGGATATTGCTAATATTAGAAAAATGTTGGAAAAATAACTAGATAAATTTTTTGAAATGCACAATGGCATAATTTACCAAAAACACAATTATTCTCTTCTTTTTTATGTACCTAAAGAAATGGAAAATAGTATTATGTTTAAGTATCATGATGAATTTGGACATTTAGGGACAGAAAAAAGCTACAATATTATTAAGAGGAGCTACTGGTTTCCTAACATGAAAAGTAAAATTCCTAGCCATTTACAAAATTGTTGTAAATGGATTGCTTTCAACCCACCATCAGGGAAAGTGGAAGGATTTGTTCATAAGATTCCGAAAGGTGATAAGCCTTTTCAAACCATTCATGTTGATATGTTACTGTCTCTGACTAGAGAGTTAAATCAAAGAACCATATTCTAGTAGTTGTAGATGCTTTTTCAAAATTTACTACCTAAATTATTTTCTTCTAAATCTACCACTTCAAAGGAAGCAATCACATACTTGAAAACTTATTTCAATAACAAAAGTAAACCTGGTTGTATTGTGTCGGATAGAGGAACTTGCTTTCGTTCTGACGAATTTCTAAATTTTATAAAAGAATATGATGTAAGACACATTTTGAATGCAACAGCATCACCTCAAGCCAACGGACAGGTCGAAAGACTGAATAGAGCTCTTGGCCCTATGTTAGCTAAATTATCTGATCATGAAATTGGCATAAAATAGCCAAGTATCATTCCAGAAGTAGAATTTGCATTGAATAACAATGTTCATAAGTCAATAGGTGTAACTCCCAGTATGCTTTTATTCAGAGTATATCAAAGAGGAAAAGTTAATGATAATATTAGAGAATTTTTAGAAATGACTGTACACGATAAACCTCGGAATTTAGATGACATTAGAGAAAAGGCCAAGAAAAAGAATTTGAATTCGCAAGAAGCTTATGTTAAAAAAGCGGACAAGAAGAGGAAAGAACCCCATATTTATAAGGAAAGTGATTATGTTATGGTTAAGAACTAAATAAGTTGCTACCCATATTTAAAGGACCATATGAAGTAGCATGCGTTTTTAGAAATAATCGCTATGCAATTATGGATATTGAAGGCCATCAAATCACTCGAAGATAGTATGAAGGTGTTTGGGAAGCAGGTAATATGAAATTGTGGAGTAAGAATATATACATTTTATTTTCCTCAGTTGTCCGGGGTCGGACAAATGTCAGGATGGTCGAATCTGTAAGATATGAACTACAGGTTACACTCTGAATATGGTTAGATGCATTTGTTTATCTTTTGTTGGTTTTCGTTCATTTCGTTATTCCTTGTTTGCTGGTTGCTGTGTACATGTCATTCATTCTTGGAATAACACCATTGAAAACGAATCCTGACATTTGAGTGCTTATAATGGGATTTTAAGTTATGAGAGTCTATTTATACACTCCATGGTTTAAGCTCTTTAAGTGAAGTTTGTAAATAAGGATGTCAGTAGATGAAATGATGTTCAACTTATCTCCCAACACCCACAACGCGAAATGGTGGCGAAAAGATTAGGCAAAGAAAGATAAAAAATAATAATTTTATTTCATACTCAAGTAATTATTTGCTGAATAGAACTCTTAAGCACAAATCATCAAAGTGAAAAGAGACTAGGAATTTGTTAATGATTCGTTCATGTACTTCAATGACCGATGAAAAATTGCTATGAACTGGTTAGGGGAATTGCCATCATTGAAAGCAAAGGTATTTCCTGGGAGGGAAATTGTCGTCCTCATAAACTAAAGGATTGATATTGATAACCGTTAACGGCGGTAATATTTTTTTCGGTGTCATTCTCCACGACCTCCACATTATTACTCCACCTGACAAAAAAATCTTGCTCTTTAGAACATCACGAACTGACGGCGATGTGGAAAATATGCCGAATAACGCCCCATTCGTTGTAAATCAATTACCCAGAGCCCCCTGAATCACTGCTCTGTGTTCTCGCGACTTGGGCTTCCGTGGGTGTTTTATATTTGCCAAGTTTTCTTTAGTAATACAACTGGTTGAAAATAATAATAATAGGTTTATTTTACGGGCTTAAGCCCAATATCAAAAGAATTACAATACCAGATTTAACAAAGTAAAATTACAATGTAAGATTTATAGATGGTAATAAGAAGACAAAAGGCACATATGATTAATTTACCATTGTAAAATAGTAAAATTAATTTATAATTATATAAAATATCATTTAAAGAATAATAAATAATTTCAATTAATGTTTGATTCATAAAAGCAAAAATTAGTGTTGATGTTTAGTTACACTTTTATGGCAAACCTCTTGAAAGCAGTTAGGGAAGAATTAAAAGAAAGAAAGAATTAATGCAATGCTCATTGCAGTCCATCACTGTTCTATAAATGAACAGGTTTCTCGTGTAATGGTGGATGAGAGGTGTGGTTCATGGAAGAGGGTAGCATTTCTTCTGTTAACTTGAGGGACCCTGATAGTAATGAGAGAAAGTAGGTCAGGGGATTTTGTATGAATTTGTAATGTTCCAAATAAAAATGAAATTCCAATATGTGTTCTGGGACTAGAAAGAAATGGTAAGTTGATGGATTGACTTGAAATATTCTGAGTAATATTCCTTCTATTATTAAGTTTGTAATTGAGTAGTTTCAAAAATTTATTCTGGATTTTTTCAAGGGTGCAAATATGTATATCATAATAAGGGTTCCAAATCACTGACCCATATTCCAGGATAGGCCTTACCAAGGCAGTATATAATAATAAAATACAATTTGGATTCAAGAAGTCTTGACAAATACGGTTTATAAAACCCAACATTTTATAGGCAGTAATAGCAGTTTGTTCAATGTGCATATTAAAGCATAGATTTTTATTATTATTATTTTTTTGAAATAGAATGCCTAGATCTGAAATATGATCGACTCTTTTAAGAGAAGTACTAGACATATGATAGTCATACAGAAATGGGACATTGTTCTTGCAAAAAGTTACAACATTGCACTTGCTTAAGTTCAATTGCATATACATAATTGGTATTGCACCATTCAAGTATTATTATTGAGGCAGAAGTTCATTAATGTTATCAAAGCAATCAATTGGGTGAAAGATTTTTAGGTCATCAACATATAAAAGGCTTTTTACTGGATGGATATAGGAGCATACCTAATTAATAAATAATAGAAAAAGTATGGGGCCTAGGTGAGATCCTTGAGGAAGGAATAAAGGAATAGGATAGTGAGTTACAGATTTTTACTATAAGATTTCTTCCCGAAATATAACTTTTTAGCCACGATAATAAGTCTCCAAAGATGCCTTAAGCCTCCAATTTGGAAAGTAGTATTGAATGATTTACCTCATCAAAAATCACAATAGATGGAATCAACTTGGTAGTGATACTGAAGAAATGTGGCAACATCATGCTGAAACAGAGTTAAATTAGTTGTAATCAACCGACCCTTCCTAAATCCATGCTGTTCATTGGATAATACATTATCCACAAAGGGGTCCAATTTATCAGTAACAAGGCTTTCAAGAACTTTAAGCTATCCAGATTGGATAATAATGGGTCTGTTGTTACATCGTGTTTCTCTCCACTTTTATAAACATGGGCCACATATGCTGTTATAAATTTTTCTAGGAAAATACCCTTTACCATGAGATATTAAAGAGAATATACAAAGGGTACAGAAGAGGGTTACAAAATTTTTTTAATAGAATTGGAGGAATATTATCCAGGCCCATGCTTTTAAATGTATCTAGCTGTTTTAACTTAATAAGATTCTCATTGGTGGAAAATTTTATATTTGATAAACTGAAAGTGTGAGGAAATTGAAAATTAGGTATGTTACTAGGGATTTCAGAAGAGTAAACTTTTGAAAAATGAGTAGCAAATAAGTTGCTTATATTTATTGGGTTTTTACAGTTCACCTTGGGCCCGATTCTAATCTTCCACCAGTCAATGACTGCTGGAAAGTTCCACCATTCGTTCATTGAACGACTCTTGAAATGAACGGCTCAATGACCCCCTCTGGAGAGCTGATCGTCACAAACTTTAGATTAGTTCAGAAATTCAGGTACATTAGTTTTGGTAACATATTTGATTTCTTAAGGTTATTTACGTGTGACCAGAAATATTTCACATTTCCAAATATGTTATTTTTAATAGAATCAGTATAGTTTGCATAACATAAGTTAGTTAAATTTTTGCGAAGACTAGCAAATTTTAGGTAGTCCCCATGATCACCATTTCCACCATGAAAATATCCAATTCTTCAAAAAAAATAGAAAGCGAGTCGTGTTAGACATTTTGGAGAATTTGAAGATTATTGAAAGGGCATCCAAGGGAGACTCAGTGGCTAATAGAGCGGTGGGCTCTGGCGTTGGCATCTCCACAGTGCGCAATATAATGAAAAAACCAAGCCATGTTATTGGACTATGCTTAAAAATCAGAAGAATTCATTGGTAAGCAGACCACTGCAAGTGCAGAGGAGGTAAGCATCATCTGTTCGGGCATTGTGGTGGTCGGTGACCTTGCCTCGTTTTCTTCGAGAGAGGGCTGAGTAAGCAGGGAGATAGGGCACTCGGGAACTACCGAGGGGTGACCATAGACACGTGATGAGTTGGTGTACTATTGCTTGGGGTGGAGGGATCGGACTCAGAGACATGCAGGCAGTTGGAAAACCTGGACGACTCCAGCCCGTGTGTTTATTGCACATGCCCGTGTTCGCGACCACCCAAGTGGCAGAGATGCCCGTACATGCCTGTTCACGTGGTCACCCCTCCTACAGCTGGGCGCCCGCCTCGCGAGCTGAACTTGCAAGAGAAGGAAGGGATATCCTTCGGAAAAAGGTCCGAGTAGTTGGTCTCAGGAAAACAGTGGTTTCTGTGATTTGGAAGAAGGTCGCTCGTCCACCCACTGGAGGATCGGCTCAAGGGCGGTGTGCGCCCCTTCCCCTTTTGCCCTTTCCACCGCTTGGAAGGGGGAGAGGGAAGAGAGTGTCTCTCGCACACAGCCAGGCGAGGGTAGTTCGTATTTGCCAACCACCTGCAGGTCTCTACCGACTCCCAGGAGTATTCCTCGTACAAGTGTGCGTCTGCTACCTTGACGTGAGTGTCAGAAGTTAAATTACCTGATTTGGTCGATCTCAGATTCTTCACAATGAGTGTAACACGTTGCGATCATATTTTTAAATTTTTACTTGCTGACTTAAAATATTCGCAGGGAGAAACTATGAGGTGATATGTAGTTATTTTACAATCTTTTATGAGTTGAAGTTTATGATATAAAGGCATTGTTTTAAGAACTTTGACGAATAAGGACCAAATATGGTTTTAAAACGTTGCCAAAGACCAATAAGGTTCGGGGGGAAATAACAATTTTTTGGCGATTTCTTTAAAACGTTCGATGTTATGAAACTCAATAATACGAAGTGTCGATTTTTCGGTTCCACTGACTACGTATTATCAAGTTTCTACTGTAGTTCTAAAACCTACATTTTCACTAATATAGGTTGGAATATTCAATTTTAATTAACCATTATCACATTTTGAACTGCTACTAATAGGCATAGACCCAAATGATCATTCTAGTAATAATTTTAGAAGAGGTCACTCAAAATAAAATTTCAGAGTTACGATCGGATTTCAAGATCAGTCAGCAATTTTGACAAAAATCTATGATGGCCTGTTTTATAGATTAGTGAGTTCACTCAATACTATCAGTGCTTTAAGCGATGTAATTTTAGTGATCAAATTCACCCATGCACCCAGTTTAGAAGTGAGCTCATTAAAACACTTCTAAAAGGGGAAGGGTGAACTGCAATGGGTCAAATCCTAAGATATACAAATTAATAGCATTCATACTTCTTCACTGAAAGGTATTATAAATTATTGCAAAAACGTTTTTGAACGTATTAACAAACTGCTGGGGCATACAGATGACAAGGTAAACGAATATTTTAACACGTTATCATAATAATTGTGCTTGCACTTGTTATTTTTCCTTTCCAATTAGAGGCCATTCAATCCAGTGCTTCGGATTGGATCGAAATACAAGGGAGTCTGCTCCTGTGATATGACCAAATTTACATATTTCAAGGCAAGATTTCAAGGCCTCTCTCTTGTCCCTCACTTGATGGTGATGCTGCAGTTCTCCTCGTGCAGACTTCTATGAAAGGGTTGATTGCCTCCCTGGTGAGGGAAATGATCTGCCGGGAATGGTGCCGTCAGTTAAGCAATACAAAAAGGTTGGGTCACATGTAATTTTAGATTGCGAAGTGCATTGTTAGCACAATGACATTGAGCAGGTTGTGGCATTTTTCATACACCCCCCCACCCCTTTTTTTGGCCAAATTCCCCTCTTTGGACAGTTTCCCCTCTGCGGACTGTTTACCCTCCAGACTTAGCCGAAGGACTTCCCCGAGGTGTGCCCCATCATGTGCAACGACATGTGCGCCAACGATGTCCAAAATGCCTACGACTACAAAATGAAGTGACTCCTGCCAGCAACTTCCGCCACGTCTTCTGCCAGGCCTTTCGCCGCACCTTTCCCTCACGAGGGGGTGTTTCTGACACTCATTGGATTGACGGAGACGGAAACCTTTTCTTTCCGAATCTAATGGGAATTATTTGGTTTATACTTATCGTTTCACCAATTTAATTTGAATTATACCAAGATTAAGGTTTATCAAAGAAATTAAATATGTAGCAATGTCCATATATTCTAACGTATGTATATTCTAAATTATTTCCATTCACTTACTATTATATTCGCAGAAAACAAATGTGCTTTCTTAAAAGAATATATTAGTATGTCACTGTTGTGACTAAACAACCTAATAACAATGGAATAATATCTATATCCATTGGAAGAGCACGCACGGAAAGGCTTCCCGATGCCACAGTAGCCGTTGACAGTTTCCCCGATCGGAAAGTCTCTCATGTTTTGATCGGCAACTGTCAGAAACGCCCGAATTGCTTTTCTGATCGTAAATGACGTAGAATCCTATCGCACCTTTCCGTTCCAATCGAAATGGGTAACTCAGAAATACCCTCCAGGTCCTGCATCGTTTATATAGCCCCTAAAGTGAGGAAGGATTCCAAAAATGCGGTCATTCTGACCAAAGCACAAAGGATGTGATCCTGTATTCTGCGGCCGAAGCCAGAAAACAGTCCCTGGCACTCCAATTGAAAACTGCCACCCCATCTATCTATCACTCATCCCATTATTTCCTCCCCTCCAAGGCTACCAATCTCCAACATCCTGACCTTACCCATTCCACCTCATCCCTGCCGACAGACCCCCTCCTCACCTGACTCATCTCGGAGCTCGCCCTCTTTTGCAGTCGAGACGGCGACCGAGCAACACCGTTGTGACAACCTACTGACTTTCAGTCATTTTTGTACTTGGAGAGAAGCTCAACCTCTCGTACTTGTATATTTTAATTATTTTCCGAATGAAAAACTCTCATTACGGTCGCCTGGCACTCGACCTATGGGTAAATTGTTTGTAACTTGGTTGGTTCTATGTGTGAAATATATTGATAGTTAAGTTATTGATTGATCATACTTGTGTTTCGTTCAATTTTCCTCATTTGTCTCACCCGAGCTTGGAAAGAGTTTGTTTTTTTAACGGGTGTTATCGGCGATAAAAAGTATTCCCTTCTCCTGATAGCACTCCAAGGTGCTGGACTCACCTTGAGCAAAGTCAGCTGGGCAAACTGGTCGTGGCAAGGGGGGGAACGTGTCCAAGGTGGAGTATGTGTGAGAAAAAATGGGTCGTGGGTGCATGTACGTGCATGATGCCACCCGAGAGAAGAATATTAACGTGAGTGGCTGCAAATGCCATCCAAGTCCATTTTGTAGAGGAATAATGAGCCAGGCTTGTTGAGTACAGTGAACAAACCCTGGGTGGAATCAATAAAAAAACGAGATAAAATGATGCCTTACGTGGACATTTTTATTTTCATAAAAAGATGTATAAATAATTTTGCCTTTGTATAGAGAAAGTACAAGTTGTGACTGTGTACGAGTAGAGGCGACAAGTAATGGTATTTTGGAAAAATGAATTTCAAAAACCCTTATTTAAATAGTGCTCATCTTTTTGCAAATCAGCATAATAAGTTAAAGTAGAGTGCATTTCTTCTGCCTCTTCCTTGGCACTCTGTGTTTCAGTGCAGCTGTGATTGCCAGGTCAAACACCTTCTTCACACCTGTCTGCAAGAATAAATTCATTCCATCTCTCTTATATTAGGTTTCCTCAAAGTGAACATAACATATATTTTGGGAAAAGTCTTACTCTTAGTCTTACCTGAGTCAAAGCAGAGCACTCGGAGTAGGCTTCCAAGTTCAGCTCCTTTGCAACCTTTTCACCTGTTTGCTTTGCTATAGTTCTTATGGCTTTGCCGCGGAGATCTATCTTGTTCCCTACGAGAATAATTGGCACCCATGTGGAATGTAATCTTAGCTCTGGCACCCACTGTGGACAAAAAAAAAATCTCTCAAGGTCACTGCTTCAGGAGGAGGAGGGAATATAAAGTTGGCAGTGTAAGCTAGACAGCACTAAGGAGGAGCACTTACTTCTCTGTCATTAGTGTGCGTTTTGCCTTGATGTGAAAAAACAAGTTACCAAGTAACTATGTAACTGCATAACACTGGGGCACCTGTTTTCAACATACAGTAAAACCTCGATTTCATGCACCTTGATTCTACGCACCTTTCAATTTTGCGTGGCTACGTATTAATGTCCGGCTGGGAAGCGTAGGGTAGTTCAATGGTAAACTCTTGATTTTACATACTTTCTCAATTTTACATTGTTTTTTGTTTTTATGCAGTCATACTCTCAGTCCCTACGTTCAAGTTTTCCTGATTTTTACATAGTTCTAGGACACTTTTCTCATTGCGAGCAAAAGCTATTGAATTTGTCAGCCAACCCCTACAAGTTAACAAGCATGTCTAACTATGTACATACCCCATTTTCCTGCAACATGCGTAGAAATTGCAGCACTAAATGCTTGGTCATCCAATATACATTATTTTTACAGGTATTGCAAGTGTGTCACAATTTGTGTCAGAATGATATGCCTTACATTTGGAGGCTGTTTTGCTAGTTTTGTCTTGTTTTACCATAGTTAGGAGCATGGTATTGCAATGTCTTACATGGCAACAGTATGACGTTCGATATGCCATGCAGGACCCTCTCATTTTTGCCAAATGTCGGCACTCAAAAGGGGGAACGGGAGCTGTTTTGGAAAGAGAAGGCCACTCAGAAATTCCGTGGCTAATGGTCCAAAAGAACAGAGAAAAATAGGTAATAATACAATAATATAACCCACATCAGTAAAAAAACGAATCATCTTTTGAATAATGGGTGAATAGTTTTTTATCAATTAATCTTTCTTCATGTTGATGTTGCTTTGGTGCTACAGCTGTATGGCAACTCAGTAATATGCGACACGCAATGAATATGTGGTGTTGTAAATATTTTTCCACTTGAACTGAGATACCTGACATAAATAGAGAAGCAACTGTGCTCTCATATACTCAATAGTAATTCCAAGAGTTGAGAAAATAATTTAAAGCCTCATTTATTTTCCATCGTAATGATGTTTCTCGTGACCCACAATGTTAAATGCATTAAAGTTCATATATGCAACCAGCGATATGATTGAGTCAAATATTTTTCCTCTCTCAGCTGATATGCTGAAAAAAAGACCAACATTATTTTTTACTCAAGTTAGATTAATAGAAAGGAAATTAGTTGTCTGATAGTAAATGTGGGTAGATATTAGGAACCCACTTCCAAAAAAAAGATGAAAAGTTGGAGGGTGGGGGGAGGCTCATATTCGGACAAACACGGTGTGTATCGAGCTTAGTACTGTTCGTAACAATAATTCTTGAGAAAGGACTGGGTAGTACAGACCATCTGGGGTAAGGTTTGTCCTCGGTAGAGAGTGTCGGGAATGACTTAATCCTGTGTGTGGAGTGTACTTCGTATATAAGATATGGGGGGATTTTCTAGTGTTTATTTTGGGGAAAAAGGGTGTCTCTTACATGTCATCAAATGCGTTATTTAAAATGAAATTTACAAATTTATATGACTCAAGACTTGATTTTAAATACAATGAAGTTATCTGAAAAATGTGACATAATACATCATGCATTTGTATCAACCTTTGATTTTACGCACTTTGATTCTAGAGACTGCCCCGTTATTGGGTTTCTCCAGCTAAGTAAAATTGAGGTTTCGCTGTATGGTGTTACTATTAATAGAAAAATATTAAAATATAACTTCCATTTTTGTTGGAAATAACTATAGATGGGCCACTCTGAGAATTACATGGGTAATTTTTGTAAATTACCGTGGTATTTTTCGTAATTTACCACGGCCCTTGTAAATTACAGTAATTTTCTAGATAATTTTTCATACAGATAAATTCCCAACATATTCTTTTAAGCCAACTTCACATTTCCTACGTGTTTAATAATAAATTGAGACATACAAGACTCATTTTTGGAATATTTTACTTAAATTATAACATTATAAGAGTAAAGCATTAGAATATTCTTCTTGAAAATTTCTCATACTTTAACAAAAAAAGTCAGATTGCGTGTTGCTGCCGTAGTTCTTTTTACAATTTTCAAAATTTATAATACACTAATGTTGTATAATGTATGGTTTAAACATGGTTCTTCCCTTCCTATTGCTGTTGGGTTTCTTATTGAACCATACATTTGCTGTTTAATACTTTAAACTAAAAAACAGAGGAAAATCATGGTAATTTTCGTAAATTACCCGTCATTTACGACGTGGTGGTGGTAATTGACCTCGGATGAAAATTGCGGTGATTTTCAAACCATCACTCTAGAAGTAATCCATAATACTTCCCCAGAATAGTTGAGTGCGTGCTCATAAAACAAGGCAATTGCCAATGTGCACCCGGTGGACTAGAGCGACACATTTTTCACACGGAGGACCTTTCCATTTGGCTTTACGGATTCCACTGTAAACTGCCAATATAAAATGTCTACCATTCTCAAAATTTAAATTTATGTACCTAAAAATTTTCTCTATAACATGAGATATCCAAGCATAAAAGACCATTGGCGTCTTCTGAAAAGCTTCATTTTGAAACGTCGGCCAGAATGAAGAACTGAGTCCGGTGGGAAGCCCAAGGAGAGAGTTGAGCGTGCGTAGTTACACTAAAGAAAAACTGTATAATGCAACGGCAACATTATACTTTTCCACTGGAAAACAATTGAAAATTTCTACTATAATTGTGAATTTTCAGTTTCTGTGAGCTTCCCGATGGATAAGATGGCCTTCTCCACGACCCGAAAAAGAGTACAAGGAGGAAATACTATTAGTCAACCCTCTCTTGCACGTCTTTGCATTCATGTGTATGCTCTAGTTTGCTCCATTTGACTGGAAGTGAATATCCTCAATAAATTCCCATGTGCTGAACTCAATAGTATTTCACTTGAAACTCTGAACAAAATGGGAAGTTTAATATTAGTTTTTAAACTTTCAGTCACAAAATACTTAGGAAAATAATTTTTTTTCTGAGAGGAATTCTTTCTTTTTAGGCTCACGATCATTGCATCCATGTATCGGCTGTTTTGTAAACTTGACGTGTCTTTTCCATCATTGAATGCCACTGTGAATGAATCCCTCTTCGTGATGGGGCTAAGAAACCATTGAAATGCACACACATCTCCTTTTGTATTTCGATTGGTAGGGGAGTGGTGCATTGCTAGAGTGGTGCTGCCCTATTTGCTCCCTCTCTATCTCGCTCACCTTGCCTTGCACCCAACACCACAAAAGGTGCACTCCCGTTTGCTGGCTGACAGAACGAGTGGCACCATTGGAATCAAAGTGGGGCTTGGATGCCAGATCAACTGTGTCATCTCAAAGTTACTCTAAACTAGGCTTTAGTTTGCAATTAGAGTCCTCGGGACTAGATTAGAATTTGAGGAAACAAAGACAACAAGAGATATAAACTAACTTCTCAAGTTCACTTCCGAAGAGGTTCATATTTGGAGATTACCAACATTTGTTTGCAGAGCGTAAGGCACTCATTTGGAAATGGAGGCAGCCCCACAGGCCTTCTCTGCCTCCCTCTAGGAAACCCACCTCGATATTCATGTCCGTGTGATTTCTTGCTAGCCATACCTTGTGTCGTACATTCTCCAATGACATGGGATTATCAATTGAGAAGCACAAAATGAAAACATCGGATCCTGGGTAACTTAGTGACCTCAAGCTGTCGTATCCATCTTGGCCTGCAATGGACCCAAAAAGTCCTCATGAGTGTAACAAGTGAGTGTGCATGGAAGATGTTCAATAAACAATAGAGGAATGCCACTGCACTCAAATGCACTGTCTGGGTTCATTCCTGCCGTGCACTTGATGCAAACTCCAATTAAATCTATGGGGGTGGGATGACGGTGCATCCGTGCAAACAAACTAGGATGAGGGATGAGTCGTGTGGCGAGGAGGAGAGAGTGGAGGCATTCTCCATTTTAAACAAGTTGAAAACAAACAATGGAAAGTTAATGCCAATGCATAAGGTTTAAAAAATATAGCTGCCAGCATCAATTAAAGAAGTATTGGAATACACATTTGGGGCACAGGGGAATACGGAAGCCATCAAAGTGGGCAAACAGCCATATTGATTGGATCAGTGGAGCAGAAAGTACCCATTTTAATAAGTTATATAAAAGAAGAGATAGGATCATTAGTGATATACCAGTGTACATCAGTTGTTGTAGCCATACAACAACCCTATACATATTAAAGATATTTAATCACTGACTACATAAATACCTGATAATACTGTTAACAGAAGATATTTTTTATATTTATACATAATACTGCATTCTTGCATTTGCCATGTGCATTTTACTTTTTAGTTAGTTTTAGTTAAGCCCTAATGTCATATACGATATAAATAGCATGTCCTAGAACTCTGCTCTCTAAGTTTCATTTCTCAATGGCTTTCAGGGTTTGATGGACTTATCCAATGCCTTTCATGGAAATGTTTGTTGTGCCTAAGAGGACATTGTTTTGCAGCCCCTCTGGTTGCAGTCTGAAATTTGGATAGGTGTTTCATAATACCAAGGCCATCAATGTCTGCTGTAATTAAACTTTTAGAGGTGAGATAATGGAAAAAGAGTAATGTAAAGCAGGGTGGCGATCGTCAGGGAAAACCGGGAAAACCTGGAATTGTCAGGGAATTTTGAATTTCTGGAAAAGTCAGGGAAATGTCAGGGAATTTTCGTAACAGTCGGGGAGAAACTGGGGTAGGAAATTCTCATTATTTTTCTACCATTACGTTTATCGGCCAGTCTTTCCCACCCTTTATTTCACCAAAACATTTCACCAACTAAAACTAATGTCCGTCGCTGACGTTCATGGAATAAGCCCCATCAATTCGTGGCTCATTCAGTTGTGAATCTTAGTTATTTAGTAGTGAATCAGACGTACAATGTATCCCTTTTGCATATCCTTATTGCGGTATTTGCCTAGTAATGTCAAAATTCATCACAATGTATCACGCTAATCACAAGGAATCCGAGGCTATGCTGTTCGGAAAATTTTACCTCGCATTTTTTTTTTTAACTTCCGAGACTTTGCTTGAGAGGTGGCTGGAGCATACTAGCTCGTAGTAAATACATGCTTACAGTTGTAAAAATACGAGACAATGATTATTAAAATGGTAATACAAGTACGTGTAAACAAAATCTTACGCAAGATCATCTTCGATTCCCATATCACCCTTCGCAAAACAGTAAGAAGAGCCCTCCTCCTCTCTCCTCCTTTCGCGCTCGACGTAATTGTTGAATAGCCCCCATAGCTCCCTCTCGAAGCAATTTAGTCAGGTCAAAAACCACCTCAAACATGATATTCCTGAATATGATGCTGCCGTTGCCAATTGCCTCCTGTCTTCGCTCGCAGTGGCACGCTTACGTTTTGTTTGTTTATCCAAATAGTTTTACATCGCAATTGATTTGCAATACTCTTGCAATCAAGGGGTTATAACCACGTTAATCAAATTGTTATTCGCTTCTGAAAGTAACTCGCGCTATCCGATTTTGATCCAGTCCAACAACTTGGCTTACCCTAGTGATACATTTGCCGGAGTCCGACAGGAACTTGGCCATTGACTTTTCCTTCGATGCCTTTTCACTAATTCTCAGCTTCCCAGAACTACCTAGACGCGACTATAATTTGGATGAGAGTTTAACTTATGAAGATTTAATATATTTTTTTCATTAGGATGTAGGTACATGTAGCTTTTAATGTAGTGATTTAAGCTTTTAACATTTTCTGAGTTTTGACGAAAATTTAATTCAGCAGAAATAAAATTTTCCAATAATAGGTGACCTTTTGGAGATTGGTCAGGGAAATTGGTAAATCCATCAGGGAATAGTCAGGGAAAAGTCAGGGAATTTAAAAATTGGATATCAGTAGCCACCCTGTAAAGTGAAAAGGTATTTAATCAATAACTAGATAAATTATTTTTACCTGATAATACTGTTTACAGAAGATATTTTTTTATTTAAAATGAGTGCCATACAGCTTTTTTTCAGGGAAATATGAGGAAATGCTTATCAGGTTTATTTTAAATAAGAAAATACTCAACTTTCTTTTCAGTGCATGGTAATTTCACACTAATTGTTGGGACAATACTTTTGGTGGCTGGACTAAATAATGCCAGAGATAATGTTCCTACAATGAATGTGGGAGCTGCAGTATTGGTAAGTATCAGTTGAACAGAAAACAATATAAATTTATTTAATATTATCATGACAGCATTATAAATGAGATGATTTCACTTCCCCCTGAAACGTACAAGAGCTTGAGGACCCCCCCCCCCCCAACCCATGCTACGCCTCGTTAACTCTTTCCCCCTCCCCCTTCCCCCCTTGCCGCCCCACCCTCTTTGTATTCTTGTGTGTGTGTGTATACACGATGAATCGCACCCAATTATTTACCTGATGACGGTGTAATATGTACATCAAAAGCTAGGTTGCTTTAAATCTTTATCCAGTGCAAAATTGCAACTCAATCTTCATCATTTTTCTTTGGTGTTTTTACCGTAACTTCATCAGTTGCGATACTGTTTATACGGAATATGCGAGAAATTTCAAAAATAATTCTCACTACTGAATTCAATAGTTCAATATCGATATTTTCAGACCTTGTTGGTGAAACAGGCGAAGTGAGTCAGCTCGCTTCTGAACTTTCAGATCGATCTGAGATCGATTTGTAAATATAGTGATTTACGTGAGTGAAGTACCAGTCAAAATAACTACATTACAGGCTAATGGTAGAAAAAGTAAACAAAAATATGGTAAATTACGATAAATGCTATGTGTTCATCTTTTCATGCACACCATTTTCTTTTGTTTAGGCCATGGAATGGAATTCAGAAATTGAATATGAGCCACCTCACTGATCTGAATTTAAAAAACACATCCAACCATGTACATAAGGAGAAGAGGGTGAGGAGATGTGAACAATTGGAGAATAATTACCCTTCCTGCTTGTGCTTTAAAAATATTTACGAGAATTGCACAAAATAGAAGCATTTTTGGATGAAGATCAAGAAGTAAATGGTTTCAGTTTAAGTAGGTGGACGAGAGGAGTAATTCTAATTCTTTATGCTGTCCTTTGAGAATAGGATATGCCAAAAGACCAGCCCACGTACATAGGCTTCATCAACCTGGAAAAAGCATTTGAAAATGTGAATTGGAATTGAATGCTGAATATCTTACAAAGTATGGTCATTTGATGACTGGACAAGATATGCAGGCTGTATGAAGAGCAGAATGGAGTGATAAAATGTGATTCAAGAAGAAACAAGTACTGAAGTGTGTACTAAGTAACCCACATACTTTAATCTTCGAGTTGAAAGAGCAATGAATAAACTTTAAAAAGGGATTCCTTGTGCATGGAGAGAAATCGTGAAGAAACTTGCATAATGAATGTAAATGAACCTTAAAATACTGATTTGTTGAACAATCAAGAAAACTGACTAGTCCTGGAACTGATTGTGAGTGGCAAAACTTATATATATGTAGAAGATAAATTTTGTTCTTGGGGAGTTGCCAAAGAGATGTGGTGAGCAGATTAGGCGAAAAGCAAAAGAGACATACTGCTGTCTCTTATAGAGAGTTAAATATCATCTGATAACACAAGCTTATAAATATGTCATGTAACAGGACTTGAGCATGATATTAGTTGACAGAGAAGCTTTTATGGTGCCAGTAGCAGAAGAGAGAAGTCACGTTACGTAATGGAAACATCAAAGAGTCAAAAAGAAATTGTGGAGGTCAAGTGGATGAGGAGGGCCACCAACAAAGAAGTTGAAAGCTGGGAATAAAAGATGTAAAGTGGAAACCTCTTTGAATTCAAAGTGATGAACATGCTTGGGCCCTTCCTTAGACATAATAGTCCATTGCAAACAACACTAATGGAAGGAAATATGGCTGGGAATGGTTACTGGTGGAAACCAAGGATGATTCTAGGTACATACTAAACTATATAAGGGACGTTAAAATGAAGAGGACTTGTGAAGGATTGAAACTGAAAGGGGGAGTGGTGGTGAGCTGCAGCAAACAAATTCTTGGATCAATGGAATAATGAAAGTTATCTTCACTCAATTGTCTCATTTCCATTAATGGCAGTCATACTACTATGGTTACTCTCTACCCACATAATGCTTATAGTAATGGAAATACACGAAAACGTCTACTGGTAACGAAATGAGTGAGTGTGGGTGAAACGTTGTTAATTGGAACACAGGTTCTGAGATGAAGGATAACCATTGTAGAATGTTAGGGATGAAAACGGATTGGTGGACTAAAAATGGTGATGATCCCAAAATAGCATGTGGCCCCTGTGTGGATGGTGGGGATGTTAATGTCATCAGGATGGTGTTTATTGTCACCGCTGCCATTCCTATGTTACCTAATGGACGACGTTAATTGAGACCGTATACTTATAGGAAAATATAAACAAGTCCTTATATCTGTCTTAGCATGTGTCTGCAGTAGCTGAACAATGTGGTGGACGAGGAATAGTTTTTCGGGCATAGTCAAATGATAATTCCAGATCAGATACTGAACATACTTCTGGACTGCATCTGGGCAAGGATTGGAACTAGGGAAATGGAAGCGGCCACTGTCGACATTTGATTTGACGTGGAAGAAGGCTTTGAGGTGAGAGCACCACTTAAGAAAAGGCAATTTTGAGGCCCCTGGGATTTTCAAATGCTTGAAGGTAAAACCTCGCATAAAATAGACCATTTTCAGAAGAGCAGTGCTCGCTAATGGGGAGTGATACGAAAATCATTTACCAATGTACACGTCATAAGCAATGCAGAGCCTTTCTTCACCTTTCAAATCAGTAATTTCTCATTAGTGTAGGTTAAATAAGCATGCTAATAAATCTCCTATAAGACATTTGTAGGACCCCTGACTTTCCTATTAGACCCTTGACTTTCCTATGCAATTCTATTGGCCTAGTGAGAAAATTCCACGAGACCTTGTAGTATAGAGGGAATTTTCGAAAGGCTCTCGCATGTCGTGCAACCAGAGATATCAGGCCAGAGAACTTCGTAAACAGAACGAGGTTCGTTCGCACTTACCTGCAGTATCGAAAAGTCCGATCTTGTATGTCTCTCCGTCAATGTCGATGTCGGCCGTGTAGTTGTCGAATATCTAAAACGGAAACAGTTCATTCATATGGTAGCTCTCACAACACCTCGAGAATATAGAGATCATAATAAACGAAATCGCACTGACCGTTGGCACGTAGTCGGTGGGGAATTTCTTCTCCGTGTAGGAGATGAGGAGGCAGGTTTTCCCCACGGTTCCATCCCCAACCACGACGCATTTGATGGACGACTCGTCCTTCTAAAAAAAAATTCAGGTATTTTCATCTTATCATGCTATTTACGCTTAAAATATTTCCAAGTACAAAATGCTCTTCAGTGAACAGGAATCAAGCGAGTATCTAAAACCCATTGTCAGGAAAAAAAATTCCTTCGTCGGAGCTCATGGAAGCAAAACTATTGTGAACTCTCTGCTCGCGCACATATGTTCTACGAAAGTCGTCCTCAGAACTACCTACTTCCCGCTAGTTCCCGCGGCCATGACAATCGGTTCCTAGATCACACTCTGACAATCACTTAATCGGAAATCTTCGGGCACCTGTTTCAAGTGAGCGCGAATTCCTAAATTACAGGCATTCAGGAGAAAAGCATTTCAGATTCAACAAGATGATACTATATGGTGACGTTTCACTCCAAAACTTGTAAGGTATTGAAACCAGTTGTAAGGTATAAAACCAGTTGAAAAAAAGCCTCCCTTACCATTATCGTGCTTGGAATATAAGAACGCTACTTTTTGGCCGATTTTTAATGCTTTTCCAATGAATAATACTGTATCAACTTAATAATGGAGGCAACAGAGGAACGAATGTAATCTTTCGACGCATCGATAACAGCTAAATAACCAGGCGGAGTTAGATGGAAGTGTGTCAACATTTCGAGATAAGAACGGGGGAGAGGCATAAGATATGTAGGTACCGGCGGCCGGTGTGCCCGCGCGGGGGCGCCGCCTCCTCAGAGTGACGAGTTCTCTCGGTGTCTGTGCGGGGATCGGCCATTGCGCGGCAGCACGGTCACTTGATACGCTCACGGCGTTTTAATCACGAATAATACTCTGCACTAAATTATTGTTATGCTTTTATTGGAACATTCATCAGTTTCCTCATTTCCGCATTCGTAACATGGGGTATACATGCATATTCACGTTCGTAACCAAGAGGTTCATGTTCGTAACATTTCCGCGAGTAAGTTGCGTCTTCATTGAAATGTAAACAAACGTGTGACAATTGGAAAACATCTTGTTTATTCTCATCATTATTGACTTTATATTCATTATATGTGGCAACATAGGTTTCAATTAATTAATGCCTGAAAACCGTTATCGTGATTGGATGGTACGTTTCCATAAACTATCATGGCATTGACATTTAAAAGTTAGTTCTCGCAAACACATTTACGCGCGGGAATGGCCGTATATATACAATTTTCTAGGTAGGCATTTGTTAGTAGCGAGTTGGATAGGACGTAGGTCGTTGCTCGAAAGACGTAATACCGTTGATAGACGTTATGTTTAGGTACAGACGCCGCATATAGTCATCATCAAAAGCGTCGCATCAAAAGCATCATGCAAGACTACGATTTTGTGTGGCCCAAAAGTGAGGGGAGGGGAGATAGAGAGGAGGGGTGTGGGAGAGAGGTGAGAAAATAGTCAGAGTATTAGTGAATAGGAATCTTATCTTAGGGGCTAGTGAATTAAGGGCAATAAGTTGCTGATGTCGCCAAACTTTATGCGGCGAATGTACATACCGTTAGTAGATGCGTAAATGAAGCCATGGGCCATGAGTCTATGCAGTCCGGAGAGTGGTAATAATAAATTATCCATGACTATTGATATCCATATGATGACATAGTCATTGATTATCATATCCATGGTGACATAATTCTCATCATTATGATCAATAGTGGGTGATAGGTGATCAATAGTGGGTGACAATAGGTAGATGATGATCATTATCCATGACTTTTGATAACTATTTTTTACAGTTTGAAGCGATCGTGACACGCTTGTGCAGCGCTGATGATACCCGTTTGCAGTGCATCCGACATTCAAAAAAGGGAAGTTTAGGAGTGTTAGACGTGCTGCAGCAGAGCCTTCGCGGTAGCTGCAGCGCTACTGCGCAGCGCATCAAATGCGCATCTGCAGCATTTTGTGTTTACTGGGTAATGTCATGTTTACACTATATCGATCTTACCCTTGGAGGAAATGCCGGGTTACCAACCAGCGTCCCAAGTAAATGGCGTATTATAGAGAAGTTACTCGTAAGTAAGTTGTGGAACTAAAGGATGCAGAGAGACAAGTATTTTTGCTGGTGTTTAAAAAAGTAAGGAAGCTTTCTCCGTGTCCAGTTCGCCAGTACAGGGAAGATTAATGGGGCGAAGAAAGCACCGGAGATAAATTTCGCAAATACTGAAATGATATGAGTGACACGGGAAAATTACGAAAATCTGTGATGGTGGGCTTTTAGGAGACTTTTCGATGAGTTGACCTATTCTTCCAATTACAGTGTGACGAATGTATGTCTTGTTTTGTTGGGCAAACTGGAAGAGGAGTGTCAACACGTATCAAGGACGCATGAACGCTCCCTCAAAAATGCAGATGGCCATTCCTTAGTCTCAATAGAATCAATTAAGAATGCAACCACAAGAGTGCTTTCAAACCTCTAATTTGACAAATGCTGTCGAAAGACCTAAAAATTAACGCTTTGGAACATTTAGAAATTTGTTTGCTAGCGAAAAACCAAAATGTTAATCTGTGTAATGACCATGTATTTATACATTCCTCTCCATTGTTTTCAATATTTCCATGTTTGCAAAAGTAACTGTCACTCCCCCACATCCTATCCCCTCTCCGGCCCTTCCACTCCCCTTCTTCTCTCTCTCCCCACTTATGGCTGCTAGGTGCGCCCTTCCAAACCCCTCCCCTCACAACCCTCCGTCCTTGGTCCATTCATTAACCCACCCAAGGTTTCCTCTGGGGTCCTTTCTTTGCAGCTCCTCACTTCGCGGCCTTTTTTGAATCATTGTTTCGGCAGATCTTAGCCTACTTGCCTTGCCCTTCAGTCGCAGATGTTTGGGCTGGGACTTTTAAACAATCTTCCTTTTTAAAAAATAGAAAACAGTATAAATTGGTGACCTTCTACTCCTCCCACTGTCTTCCCCCGATTCACTTTCCTCTCGTAAGGGGTCGGTGTACTTCAAATCTTTGCCCAACTCCCAATAGCTCTCGGCCTCAGCCTTCCTATGTGCATAAGTAAATGGTCTTCCTCCCTGTTTTGTCCTCACTCTGCCATGCCCTAACCACCCTGCCCCCCTCTCCTCCATCGCTAACCAACCCCCGCCAATTTTTGAAACTTTCTCTGTGCATATATAGAATGCTCATAGCTTCAGAATTTGCCAGAAGATGCCTTATTAAGGTAAAACCAGTCGCAGTTTTTAAATCAAGTGTGGTAAAGTTTTTTATTTGAAATGGATACCCAGCTAGCACAAAGCTGACCGTTAACTTGAAATTGGTGGCAATATGCCATCAATGGGAAGGCAACAGCCTCAGACGTTGATGACAACGTTACAGCAACATGGGTGCAACAGCGCAAGTCAAAATCACAATAAAACGGTGCCAAATTAAGGCCAACCGGTGCTCTAACCTACTAGAGTGACATCTACAGGCACTTTGGAGAAATAGATAAAAATAGAAAAAATATGGTAACAGCGGGATATGAACCTGTACCATTTGAGCATCTCAGGTTTGCAATCCAACATGTTACCCCTAGGCTATAGGTAACTGTGGGAATAACTTCATTCCTTAAAGCTGACTACAATTTGAGATGTAATTTAAGACAGCAAATTGCTCACCATAGGTCACAACTCAGAAGCCCTCCCGTTAATAATGAATCTCTTGGAAAGGCTGTTCTAAACTTCTAGATAAATGTCATTGTAATAGCTCTTTCATTCGAAGTTGGAAGGATAGGGTCTGCGGCTCTCTTGGATTTAATATATCCTCATTAATCTCTGGATACACTGTTGTTCTATGATGTCATTCTTCAACTAAGCTGTTTTTTTATTGCTGTAAGTTATGACCATGGGATTGCATCATGTTTAAAGTCTGAAGTTGTGACTACACATTGTTCCTTTTCTTGCTTTTAACTTAGTGGCAAGTTTTGATTATTTCGAGGTATTACGTTAAAATTTTGCTGTAATAATTCTCGGTGTTCTTTTTTTACTTTTACCATTGTGGCAAATTTTGATCATTGCAGGTCAATACACCTAAATTTTGAAGTAATAATTCTCGGTGTTCTAATAAAAACTTAGAAGATGCAATTTTCCACAGATAAACATTTATTCGACCCGGGTTTTGATGCACTGCATCATCATCAGGTGCAGTGCATCGAAACCCGGGTTGAGTACATTTTTATCTGTTGGAAAATTGCATCTTCTAAGTTTTTATTTTGTTCATATTCCACAACGTCTCGCCTGATACCTCCCATTTCTCCGTGTTCTTTTATTAACCTTTATCCTTTGAGGCAAATGTTGAACATTGCAGGTTAATACGCTTGCATTTTGATGACCTCCACAATATTCATTTTTAATTATCTTTAAGGCAAGTGTTGATCTTACAGTATTACCTACCTGTATCATGCTTAAATTGTTAGGATCTCACAGTGTTCTTAGTATTACTTTCATCTCAGTATTTGTTTTTAACATTCCAGAGTGTATTGTGTGTACATTTTTAAATTCTCATTTTAAATTATTCTTTTTTTATTTCTTTTGGCTGATTTTGTACATTGCGGAGTAATATGTTGTGTATTATGTGTTGGCATGAGTTTCTGTTTAAAGTGCAACAATAAAGAAGCAATTGTGGTCTTCCGCATATGCGTGTGTATTTCATTTCCATGATACCCGCCTAGCACGTCAGTCTAAACAAAGTACATAGTAGTTTAGACTTTGCCCCTAGTATCCCCACTGGAACGCAACACGCACGACAACAAGAGGTTAGAGTGGGATGGGGACTGGAGGGGAAAGTAAAGGGATGGGGGAAGTAGGGGAAGGGCGAGAGATTCGCACACACTACCACCTAAAGCGCTGACCTCGCTGCTAGTCGTCGTCTGCTTGGATGTCGTCACTCGCCACCACTGTTATTTGTACAAGAAAGTTATGGTCATGAAATCTAATATAATTATATCCATGATAATGAATGCGCAGGTTGTGCTTCAGAGCTCGTCGTATGAAGCTGGATGCAGTCATTCGTACAACATTTTCTTTCACAGTTGTTAATCATAAACGTATCGTAAGCTAAAGGCTCCTCGGCCTGTAACATTGATATCATAAACCTGTCGTAATAACATATATAAATTGTGAAGGTTTCAGTGAATCATAGACACATTTGCCGTATTTGATATTTCCTTTGTAACTGTATGTGGATAGGTTTCCTCTGGGAAAATATTTTTCCTTGTGATATGTATGAATTTAGGGTCCGAAGGTCATGTGCGTCATATATGTATCAAACTAGTCATACTTTGCACCCATGGGAATTCCATGTCGCATGTGTTGGAATGTGCAATGATGAAGAATTCCCCTCATCAAATTTATGCCGATTATTTTATCCTTTCCCAAATGAGTTCGCTTTTGTTAAGTTTTCTTTTCTGATTGAGAAGTGTAGAACTCAACCGTGCATTAACTAGTGGTGTACTTTCATGTCTATCTTTTAACACCTTGAATCGAATGTGTTCTTATCAGAGGATTGGTTGAACCGTTATTTCTCGTGAGTGTATAACTACGGTTACCACGTAGGAAATAGTCAACGCGTGGCCGAAAAACTCGCGAACGAAGAACACCGTTGTGGTTCTGCACGTTTTCATGGCCAAGAGTGCTAATCGTGCTAATTCATGCTCGTTGTTATTCCCCACAGCGAGCCGTACCCAGCCACACTGTTATCATCAGCGGCCTCGCTTATTTGTGTTGTAGGTCATAGGCAAAGTGAATCGTGTGGGTACCTACTTAAGGTTTGCCTCACGTGCTGTCGCTCTACACTAAAAGCATCTATTATTCAAAATGGTTTCAGAAAACATAGTGATTGAAGTCATCGCTTCGGCTTGTAAATCTGCTGGAATACACTGTTCTGAGAAAGATGTGGTGGTTTTTGAAAATGATGAGTTTATCGTACTTCTAGTCAACTCGGTCCGAACTCTGAAAGATGCTCTGAAGGTAATGCGAGAAGGATTCTATCCCCATGAGAGCATTTGCAACGGCGTGAAGCTCGGAGAAGACCTACAGGAATCAGATGTACAGCGGAAGTGCAACGAGAGGCAGGTTTGTGCAAATTCGGTCCATATTTTTAATCGTTAGTGTTATATATAACACTAACGATTATAAGGCACAATGTGGGCCTTAAAGTAATCTGAATTGCCTAATTACTTCATATGTGATCCCTTCACTTTTTGAAGCATGAGAAAGTACTCTTATGTAATTCTTTATTGATTGCTCGTGGGGGTGTTGAGTTGAAAAACAATCGCGTATTCCAAAAAGTTATACACCATAGTAGTTTTTACACATATAAACCTATCTGCGACGACTAAGTACATATTTGTAATGTCACCTTCATATATTGAGGATCAATGCAAATTAAATTCACCTTACCCTTTTCACATCTTGGGTTTCAGGTGATTTGTTTGTTCAAGACACATGTTCATTCATTCTGTCTATGTTGGTCAGTCTATGCTTGCCTGTCAATCCTTAGCTGTTAGTTCATAGTTAGTTAGTTGGGCATGGCTGTTGGTACCTACTGTTTGTAATTATTCTGGTTGAATGTAGTTGAGGACCAGCCAGATGGTCATACTTGTGCCTTGGAATTGGATATAAAATCATTGCCATTGCAGAGAGCATTCTGCGTCATCCTGGGCTTTTAAGTCTATTATTTAATCTTTTCTCGATCTCTCTCGTCCAAATAGCAATGAAAAGAATGCAATTTCAAAATTTTTTTCATGCTCTCATAGTATCTCATCCTTTTCTTGAGACGCACATGTACGCCACCATTTCACTTGGACTACTACCTTGACATGGTGGAAGAGCTTGTACATTCTAATGACCCCTAGAGCTGGAATGGCAGAAGTGCTCCCCATGCCACATAGGTCAAAGGGTAGGAGCCAGACTAAAGGTATAGTATCTAAGTCTTTCGCGGCGAATGCTTAGGATGAATTGATCTCAGGTTTCCAGCCGGGTAATGGTGTTAAACTGCACCAATGTTTCAATGGCATAGTTTGCCATCATCTTCAGGGTGAATTATTTTTGCCAGAATTGTCACATAATCATAGGGTCACATTCACAACTGACGAATCAGGGAAAACCTGTCAAAAAATGTGACCGTATAAATATGTTCGACAATTCTGGCCAAAATCATTCACCCTGAAAACAATGGCAGACTACGCCATTGAAACGTCGGTGCAGTTAAACACCATTACCCGCTGCTGGAAACCCGAGATCAATTCATCCCAGACTAAAAGGTAGTTCACTTGATGTTGTCACATATCTCCCTGGGGAGCCGTGATGGGGAAGCCCACAACTATCGAGTACCTGAACATGAAAGTCAATTACAGATAATAGAATCCTGGCAACTACGGTATGCCACCCACTATAAGGCAGGTGTCGTACCCAGCAGCCTCCCCTGCTGCCGGGTATGACACCTGTGGCTGTCATGACATAAAACTCCTTATGCAACTACATCATCAGAAGGTACCAGGAATAAGAAGAAGGGGGTAGAAAGCAGCAGTGGGCATAGGAATGTGGAACTTGAGGATGGTGAAGAGGGCTAGGAGGAATGAAACAGGCATTGGGAAGTGGGAAAATAGAGGCTTTGGGGACGTGGAGAGGTAAGATGGAGGGAAAGTGGGCGGTGATATCTATGGTGGAGGAGAAGAGAGTCAACGTGGGGTGGCTGTGGTATTGAATGCAAAACTGGGGAAGGGAGTAGTATACTTCGAACAGGTGAGCGACTGGATTTTATTGGTCGAAATAAAGGCAGTTTGGCATTGGTACAGGTGTATGTGCCTATGAGTGACTATATGGAGGAGGAAGAGGTGGATGGGGGACACGAACAACCAGGAGAGACAATATGACAATTCCCAGGCAAGGAAAACCTGATAATGATGGGTGATTGGAATGCAGTGGTGGTGCTGATGTGTGAAAAAGTGAATTATGGCCTCGGAACAATGACTGTGGGGGGAATGCAGTTGAATTTTGTAGGAGAAATAAGTGATTGGCAATAAACACTTAGTTCAAACATCCTCTCTGGCGTAGATACGTACATGGAAAATGCTGGGGATACAGGGAGATATCAAATTGATTATATCTTGGTTAGGCAGAGGTTTAGGAACAGGGTCAAAAACTCATGCAGCTTTGTGGGGGTGGATGTGGACTCGGACCATAATTTAGTGGTGATGAAATGTGATGTAAGATTCAAAAGGCTCCGAAGAAGTAGTATGGGGAATGAAGAGGTGGAACAGCATTGAAAGGGTTGAAAAGGATGATGTGCCAGGAGCAGCTAGTGGTGAAGAACATAGTGAAGCAAAGCGGATGGGAGCAATCAAGAGAAGATGGGAGATCCTTAAAACAGGCGTAGTAAGAGCAGCAGAGAAAACAATATAGGAACAGTGGAAATGAAAAGAAGAAAGAAGATATGGGTTACCAAAGGAATGATTTAGAAAATTAAGGAGAGAAGGACGTGGAAAAACATTGATGCTGACCGAGGCAAGAGGAGGAATAAGGAATTAAATGATGAACTTTGATGAGTATCCGTGGGCAAAGGTAGACTGTTGCAGAGGACAATGCAAGGAAATGGGAAAGTTGAAGGAAGTGGGTGTGCTCTATGTGCTAGAGTGGAAATGTTAATGGGTGGTACGAGAGTTGAAATGATACCAAAGGTTATGGACAAAATGGGGATGATATTAAACTGGAAGATGTCCAGGATAGGTGGAGAAAATATGTGGAAGATACGTATGACTGCAGCAATAGACCTGTAAACCTAGAGAGAAAGAATGAGAGATCAATAGATATGGATTTAAAAAAATGAATATGTATTATCTAATACCTTTATATTTATTTTTTAAGTTACCTGACCATAGGGTTGACTTGTAACTGTATTATCTATGTTAATAATAACCCCGGACTGAAGATACTCAACAGCCAAAAAGATAAAGCAATATGAGGGAAAGAAAATCTAAGGGGGTAGATAACATACCTTTGAAGTTGGTGAAGAGTTGAGGTAATAAGGGAATTCTACCTTCTTTTTTTAACTTCTTCTCAGGATCAAGGAGGACGGAGTTTGGCTACAGGACTTTGTAAAAAGTCTTAATACCTATCCAGAAGAAGCAGAAAGCTGCGAGGAGTATAGAACAATTAGTTTAATTTCACATGCAGCAAATGTTTTACTGAGGATAATTGACAAAAGTATGGAGAGAGGGGCAAATTACCATTTGGGCGATACCTGGTTAAGGTTCAGGAAGGGGAGGGTAGGTTAATGGGATATGGTTGCTGTAATGAGAACACAATTAAAGGAAGGAACATAGAGTATAATCAGGATGCTTTTGCTTGCTTTATGGATTTCAAAAAGGTGTTTGACTGAGTTAATTGGGGAAACTAACACAGATACTCGGGAAAATTGGGATAGACTGGCGAGATAGGAGATTTGTCCGAAATTTATAGATGGCCCATAGGGTAAAGGTGAGGGTGGCTGATAGAGAATCAAGATGGGGTTGTAGGTCATGGGATAAGGCAAGGGTGCCCTTTGTGGCCTCTGCTTTTAACATTTATGCCAAGGAAATGATTAGAGAGGAGGCCAGCTGATTCTGTTAGATTCTCAGATGACCAGACGTTGGTTAGTCGATCATTGAAGGGATTACAAGCTCTAGTAGAGATGCATTGGAAAAGCAGTGCGGGAGATTAGTAGCGTAGTATGCAGGATTGACTTCTGAGGGGGGTTTTGACTTCTGGGGGGGAGGGGGGTTTCATTAATATTTATGTGCATCGTCATAAAATGATATTTAGATTATTATTCACTAAAACAATAAAGTAACTATCTCCCCCATCCGTACGCTACTGCGGGAGATTCAGAATGAAGACAAATCATAATAAAATCAAAACAATGAGATTCTCTAGGATAAAGAAAGTGAGGCTGGTCATGAAAGTAGGAGGGCACAAAATGGAGCTTGTAGAGTTTTTAAAAATTACTTGGGTAGTAGGCTAGAAGAAACAGGACATAGTAGCAAAGACATTAGGAAGAGAATAGCGCTAGCGAAGGAAGTGTTCAATAATAGAAGGGAGCTGATGACGGGAACTTAAAGTAAGGATGTAATAGAAAGGGGCTGGTATGGAAGAGCTTGATGTGGAGTGTGGCGTTGTGTATGGGGCAGAAAAACGTGGAGATTGAGAAAGGAAGACGAAAGTAGGCTGAAGGCTTTTGAGATGTGGGTGTGGAGGAGGATGGAGAAGGTGCGTTGGACGGAAAGGAAGACAAATGTGGGAGTGGTTGACATGGTGGGCGAGGAGAGGAGAGTTGTGGATGAGATTAGGGGAAGACAGGGCAGGTGGCTGGAAGGGGTAATGAGGGAAGGCCGTGATGGGAGGCACAGGAGGGGACGAAGGAAGATAATATGTATTATAGACAGCATTAAGAAGGGTGGGGTATGCTGAGAAAGAAATATTATTGGTAGATAGGGCCCTGCACTTGTAAAATCTAAAGGATTTGTACTCGATTCCATTTACATCTACCTCAACTGGTAGATTACCCATTAATTTTATATTTACCATATTTTCATACGTACCTCCTTCCCTTCAAACTTCCTCCCAAAGCCACACTCCATTCGTATATATATTAGTGTTCTACCTGTTTTCCATGTTCCTTTGTTAATCTCCTTTATGTAAAGTTTATTGCATTTTATCTGCTTGCCTTGTTTCACCTAATTTTCCATCATCACTCAGTAAGCCATCAAAATGTAAAAGCATTTGCATGTCATCATTAATACCGATTGATGCTCTTGTCATTTTTCAACAACATGATATTCCTTGAGGACTTAATTTTGTGTGTTGAACTCTTTGAGTAAAAATATTTATTTAATCTAAAACAGCTACAGTACAACAACAATATCTCACTATGCTGGATGAGCATGGATGACACTTGTCACTCAGCTTGGTTTTTTACTTTGGCACTGGTTAGGTCATGGCGGACAAGCATCACCCGAGTCAGTTTTTCACATTTTTCTATTTGAGTCTGAAACGTTAGTGCATAACTATGTGGTGACATAGTATTGAAGCACGAAATACACAGGGCAGCCATCGACTAGAATGACCCTTGGAAAATCCAAACCTAGTTAATGAATGAAAATGACTCTGTGAAATACTTGTCTCGCTCATGCCTAACGAAAAGTTCGAATACAGTGGTGTGCCCCACTGCCAGTAAACACAGTTTGCTTTGCATGGTGCAGGTATCTGGAGAGCAAGGGGTGGCTGAATTGGAGATGCTAACCCTAGAGACGGCTAAGGACGGCATTTCTTTAGTTGCTGTGGAGAAAGCTACGCACCTGTTGGCTGGAGCTGCATTCAATAAAATCCAGAGGCCGTGTCTACCGGGAGAAAAGGGGTTCTTTGAATCATTCAGAGACGACCACTGCCAGAGTATATCTGCCATTGCATTGATTGACAGCATGATAGATGTAAGAATCATGAGTATTGATATGTGTGCATATAATTTACTCTTTCGCATAGCTGTTTAAAGGTAAAAAATATAATATGGTAAATCAGGAAGATGTAGAGAGAGGAAGGGAAAACATAAAATGGATTTAACGCAGCAGTGGTGTGAACGATGGCTAATTTGAAGCAAAAGAAAAAGTTGGCCTGGGCCTCGAATGTGAAATTGGATGATTGCGAGTCCTGGTCCCGTTGAACTTTGCATCTTCACCTCTCACTCCGCACCCTCCTCCTGACGTCTCCCCTCACCCTCCTCTCACGTCACCCGTAATGTTGTCCACCGTTTACAATCTAGTTAGGCTTCCTATGCGGGTGAATCCTCCAATCCCCTCAACATTAGCATCACCACTCTTCCTGCGAGACCCCTCGCAATCAGTCACTCTTCCCGGAGCAATAGTCACATCCCTTCTCAAGAAATCTTTTTGTATCCACTGCATTCTATCCTCCCCCTCACAGACTTTTTTTCCCACTCAAACTCAAAGCAATGAAATTAGCGTGCATCTGGCTTAACAAAGATTTTACTCCTCCCAAATCGATGCATTCCACTTGCCTGCCTGCCCCTCCATCCGTTTCTCCTCCCTTGACTTAAGTATTTCTTTTTTGAGGATTTTGGTACCATTAATTTATCAAGTTGCCATTGCAAACATTTCAATTAAATTCCAAATCATCATCAGGGCTGACTTGGAGAAGCAAGCATACTTGTACGAGCTTCTAAATCAAAACTAAAAACAACAAAAGCCGTGGATAGTATATTTATATTTTTGTTGCAAGTTACTGACATTTACAAAATATATTGGTAACTTTTTTAAGTACAAACAAACTTTCATTACATAGCAGTATTTTTACAACATCATGGGAAAGATAATCATCCGTTCGTCATACATCTTGGTGTCATTGATGTAGTATCACTTTTTACTAAACATTCCTGTGATCATAGACTGTAGAATGGTGGAAGATAGTTGATTGGCATCTTCTGTCTGAACACACGACCGTAGAAAAAACACTTCTCTTAGATATCTTAAAGACTTGTGTGAATGCAGGCTATTTCCAACTCCATGGCAAATATTTCAATATTCTGGATGGAGTAGCCCTCCTTGCTCCTTTCCTTGCGGACAACAACAACAACCGATTACGATTACGTGAACAACCGATTACGTGATGATGTCACCAAAATACTTTACTTCAAAATTTCATGTGAAGATGGAAAGTGAAAAATGTTCACCTTATTCTGGATTCTTTGTCATGCAGCAGAAACAAAGGGTAGCATCAGAGTATCTTACATGATGTGGCGAGGAGCGATCGTAATTTTACCAAACTTTTTCCGCAAGGGAAGGCAACAAGTGAACAACTTAACTGTGTGACTGAGATTTATCAAGATAGTTTAATCAGCAGAGGGAAAAGTGTTTTGCCATAAAATTTGACGAATGAATTCAGGGGCCATGTCTCATCAACACACAGCTACTTAACCTCACCATCTCAGATTTGAATGAACTACAGAGGTAGAGCAACTCTACATAGGTTAAGCAAAATGTGGAACTTGATTGAATTACATCATCCCGTTTTGAAAATATGGCTATGTAAATTTTACAATAATTATCCGAAATAGCATGACTGTCAATTATTAAAATATTAATTAACCTTTCTTAATATTATTAAATATTAAGAAAGGTGAATTTATAAAATTCCAACAATGCATGTAGCATAATCCAGGGAGAAGATGGCAAAATGTATGATATGTCATGTTTTGCAAATTTTACAGGAGGCCAGTTTTAAAGTTAAGTAGGCTCTGAAAAATCAGAATCTCAAAGTTTAGGTGCTACCTTTTCATAATAGATGTAAAAAAGGGTTGTTTTCATATTTTTTTAACTTTCGAAATCCAACGGTACCTACTATCCACTATGAATCCAATGGTATGCATAACTCAAGTTTGCAAAAAATGGATGTATAATATTTATCCATCAATTACCACCAAATTTAAATCATTCTTTTCTAGCTTTTATGTCTGTATAGAAATTGAGTCACCATATAATCCAACCACTTCCAGTGAACTTTGTCCACACTATAATCTCAAGTGTGTCCAATGTCTCAATCTTAAGTGCTATAGTCCCTATTACTTATTTCTATTTTAAGGTGCTTTTAATTTGTTAAGTATGTGATACATTTACTATTGCGTAGGGACTGGTATAATGCACAGGCGCACATATAAGTCACCAATGCATTGTGGGTAGAATCTGGTAAAGAGACTCGCTCTTCTGAAACATGTAGCCGTAGGAAGTTGCATTATCAAGCAAGATCATCTGTTTGCATTGCATTAGCAAGATGTATCTGCTTGGGATTGCACGTTATTATAGGCAATTAAAGCTTAAGTTGATGCAATGGAGAGACTGGAACTTTGATTTATTTTCCACACCTCAACATTATTGACAACAATGTTTTTGCTCAAACTTTTGCTATGTGCTCATATCCCAAGTTTAAATGAAAAAAATTGGTTTTGAATTCGTTTAGCAATTTAATGTGACTAACATTTGTACACTTATATTTCATGTAAAAAGCTTTCATATGTTTTTTTAAATTTTCTCAATTTCTATACAGACATAAAAGCTAGAAAAGAATGATTTAAATTCGGTGGTAATTGATGGCTTAATATGATTCGTCCATTTTTTGCAAACTTGAGTTATGCATACCATTGGATTCATAGTGGATAGTGGGTACCGTTGGATTTCGAAAGTTAAAAAAATGGAAGGGCCCAGAGTCCCAAGGGCCCCATGATAGATTGCTTCGGGGGGTAATCGATAAATTCAATGCATATTTACAGGTATACTCCTCAATGTCTATTCTCCAAGTAGCTCTCATGAGGGAACTGCATACGAGAGAACACTTATGTATAAAACGATACACATAAAGGAATTAAACGTGGAAGAATATTTACGTGCAGCGAATAATAATGTTAATAATGCCTCCGTTGCTACAACAAATACGGCGTCGTTTATTATTTTTTAATACTCAGATGAATTACACGTAGTGGAACCGTCTGCCTCTCATTACGATTGCGAACTGTTTTATAGACCAATTCCCACATAAACTTTACGAGTTATTTATATATACTTAAACGTGTTAAAATGCAGTTTACTTACATTGACTCAATCATCGAGTTGCCTATTCGAGTCTCACACTTGCCTCTGTGTTTCCCCTCCTTGGACTTAAAAATATATCTATAAACATGCCTTATAGAATAAAGCATGGTCCTTATAGGGACCTTGGAATAAAGGGTAACCTTTTGAAAAAACTTTCTTAAGCATGAGGAATGTGTTCTTTGCGAGAAAATGAGTCCTTGCATGAAAAACGACAATGGTTAGCCTTGGATGCTCAAAGACATGCCTAACAGAAATCTCATGATCATCACCCCGTGGTGTTTCTCGGATTACACTAAGGACCGCACAAATTTCATCCTAACCAAACCTACTGACGGGTAACCAGCTAAAAATCTGGTTCAAATATTGAGCCATTTGTTTCGAAACTTCAATCTGTTTTAAGATGGCGAAATTATAATTGCGTCACTACATGCTTCTTACCCATATGAAGAACGGATATTCTGCGCAATGGACGTCATTGGTGCATGAAAATTGGCAAGTGCACTAAGACTGATCACCATAGATTTTTAATTTTGTAACCAATGATTATGATTTAGGAAACAATGAATATAGTCACCCTTTATGCCAAAGGCATAGTCCGGGTATTGAAGGATTCATAGGACAAATAAACATCGCTGCTATTGACAATGCTCCTTTTGACGTTGTCAACCGCTGGATTATACTCTACTCTCCTATCCTGATTAAGATACTCAACGCATATGCCAACGTTGAATGGCGGGACGCAATTAAGTCATTGAATGCAAATATATTTATGTACACAAGGGAAGTGCTCAAGCTGTTATTCAACCAGAAGACGGCTCAAGAGAACTAGAGGGACGAGGTCACCATCTATCAACCTAAGTGCTATTTATTAAGTAGTAATGAGTCTTCATGGGCCATTATTGCGTTTTCCCGTGCATTAAAGAGGACAAACAATCACTCAACTCTCCGTGCACGAAAGGGAAAACGAACGAATCACAACAAACAAGATAGGTTACGATCACCTCAAATGATCACGCTGACAGTATTCTTCAGGTTTTGTGGTTTTCTTATAAAATAAGTTCAATGTTTTTCTCATCCGTTGAAGTTCAACGGGTACCTTCAGCTAGTATATCATATATTTCGCCATCTTCTCCCAGGATTAGGCTACCATTGTTGTAATTTTAGAAACCACCTTTCTTTCAAATTATCTTAACCATGAACCCATTGCCCTCCCATTTTCAAACTTTGGAAAACATTTAACAATTATATAACCTAATTCCTAGATTAAAATTTAAAAAATTGGAGATGCGCTTTCTAAAAATTTCAAATTAAAATGTTATTCTGGAAATTGAAAAAACATTTCCTCACAACCCATATTGTTTCAGATATATGTAATAGGAAAGGGCATAAAAATAGCTATAAATTGACAGATCTTCCATCTCTTTACCTTAATTAGGAGATAAGAAATTAATATTTTAATAATTGACAGTCATGCTATTTCGGATAATTATTGTAAAATTTACATAGCCATATTTTCAAAACGGGATGATGTAATTCAATCAAGTTCCACATTTTGCTTAACCTATGTAGAGTTGCTCTACCTCTGTAGTTCATTCAAATCTGAGATGGTGAGGTTAAGTAGCTGTGTGTTGATGAGACATGGCCCCTGAATTCATTCATCGTCAAATTTTATGGCAAAACACTTTTCCCTCTGCTGATTAAACTATCTTGATTAATCTCAGTCACACAGTTAACAAGATGTTCACTTGTTGCCTTCCCTTTTGGAAAAAGTTCGGTAAAATTACGATCGCTCCTCGCCACACTCTTAGCACAGTCATGTAAGATACTCTTAAATGAATGATTTAAATAGTATGCTATTTTCAATGTAATTATACGTATAAATACCTATGTAGATTTTTATCCCTCTTAGGGGAATCTATAGCTCTGAAACCACCTCACTCATCGAATATATGTTCTGTATTTGCACAAATCTAAGACAAGCCCGATTCTAAGGCGTAACTTCACAAGGGGATAAAATTTAATTATGAATAATAATAATGATAATTGTGGCGGAATGCATCAACCGTTCCTCACGGTTGCGCGCACTGTCTCAAGTCCTTACTATATTGTAAAACTATGGAAAGATCAGCGAGATAGAATATAAAATTAAAATTTGTAATGAAAATACTTTCTCTAGGTGACTTCATTTACATACTCAAAATAATTCACTTTAAAAATAATCACTTTAATTACATTCACTGCCACTTTCGTCATTTCCACTTTAATGTTAACCACTGCTCTGCCAATGTTCGTCGTCCTCACTTCCATCCATGACGTGAGTGATATCACATTTCTTAAATGCTTTAATAATGACTTCTTCGTCTGTCACTCCTTCCCATGCAGCTAGCACTATCCAATGCAGCTAGAATGAGATGCACGAGCCCTCATTATGCGTCCAGATGGTCCTGTTCTTCAGGTGCAAAAGTCTAATTGCATTCAGATTTAAAAATTCTGTCACCCAAGTTTGAAGCATAATATTTCGAGAATGGTTGAAGGGATTTAATACCAAAGTACATCAAATTAAAGCGTGTTAATTTATGCATTCTATAATAGTATGCATATTTTTTATTATTTTATAAAAGGACATTGTCTCCAAGAATGGAAAATTGACGCATTTTTTTGTAGCAGGAGGATTGGCGCATTGGTGCTTTGAAACTATGATAAGGAGAAAGCTTTCAAAATATCCTTTTTAGATCGCTTAGCTAAGGGCTTTCTTAGTAGCCATACAGAGTTTCAGATCATTCGCTTCATCCATTTTTCTGTTATTAATGAAATTGTTAAACTCTTGTTGTGAACGCCTGCAAAAATCCTCGTTTACACTCTTTCCTTGCTCTTAAGCTCAACATCATGAATCCATGAAAGATTTCTCAATGGAATAGGGAGGATACACTATACAAAGGAAACGGTTGTAGGACCTGGAGATGACACCAAGTGTTGAAACCCGGGTCGTGGTAATTAATAATTAGTGGAGTTAACAAAGTTATTATAATTATTCCGTAAGGATACTTAATATTGATTTATATTTGTGTCAGGAAAACTGTGCTTAAAAGAGTCCAGAGTACGTTGAAAAGAGAAAGGGAGTCGCGTGCGCTGTTGCCCAGTCAGAGGGTGGGAGTGCACAAGAAATTGTCTTCTCTTTGGAGGAAAACCAGTTAATGGGTTATCGGTGTGCATTAGTCATTGGTACTTGTGGAAGTAATGTTGGAAAGGGTCGTTTGTAAGAATGCATTACTCAGTGTCACTTTAAGGTCTGCGTGGAAGCATACCTTCACTATGGCTCCTCACGCAAAAGTTTTGATGGCGGAGGTGAAGATGATTTTGAGCACTATTTATTTCTTTCGTCAAAAAGTGACTATGAATCAGAAACATATCCCGGACAATCTAACAGGCAGAACATCTTCACTGAAAGGAGCAAACTTCATCGCAGAGGCTGCAAAACGATTCATCTCAATCTACATATGTATGTACTATGTACTTCGCAAGTCACCTCAAGGGTGTGTAGCAGGGGAATTGAGGTCGATCATTTTACTATTGGAGTGATTCATTGGATTATTCTTTACTTTTTCATAAGGAAGGTTTTTCCAATGGTGGAGAATTTTTCTCTGTAATTTGTCCGTTTTATTGGGCGCAGCACAAGTGTTGACAACTTGTCAACACAGAGCAGCTTTTCCTTATTCTCTCTGGGTTGCACGGGCCATGTCGTGGAGCTAGATTTATAGAGTAAATAAAGTTGCAAGCGCATGCAATTCCTTCACACTGTAAGGTTACTATATCTGTGCTAAGTTTTAAAAGAGGAAAAGTAAGATTAAAGCAAAATTTTTTCTGACTTCCGCAAGTAGAGGTAGCTCTTAGTTTTTAAATGCATCATAACTTAATTATCTTCAGAGTGAACCACTTCAAATTTACCTTGATAAACTATAATCATCTGTTCCACAACATTTTGTAATAAGACTTCCATGACCTTTATAGTTTTTATTTAATTTGGTTTCAAATTCGAACTTTCTTCTTGGAGCTCAAAAAACAAGCCTTTTTTTTTTCTCTGCGATAAAAACGCAGAAGTAATAAAAACAAAAAATAATGTTTTCCCGAATAAAACACTCTTTATAATGATGTGATGGTAAAACTCAGGTAATGGAATTTGGAAACTGATAGTAGATTATGCAATCCAATTGAAGTTGAGAATTTTGCTCCCGATTGTGAGACGAACCCACTTCCATTGCGGGAGTCCAGAAGGGAAAAAACATCGTCATAGATTTGTGCAAATATCATGAGGAAAAAATTATAAAAGCAGTCTCATTTCCATCCATGTACATCTTTGCGCTAAAAATGTGGTTTTTGAAGTTATAGTGAGGTGCAGTTTTTGTTGCTAGTTTAAGCAATTTTTTCATTAATTAGCTGAAACATACCTTTTACAAAAATATGGTTTCTTTCTTGCTAAATGCAATATTTTTTTATTATTTTGTTATCTTCGAAATTTAAAAAAGTTATTAGGTTTTCCATAAAACATTTTTTTTTAATATATGCGATGCTCATTTAAAATGGCTGGCTGCTAAAGAATGTAAGGAGTTAAAATGTTTCCACGTCTCATTTTGGACTCCCAGCATGCTGAAGGTGAGAAACAATTTTGCAGTTTTCCGCAAGAAATAAGTTCATTGCACGACTAATTTTGATGAATGACTACAGTACCTACTTAATAAACTAATTTCTTGTGGAAAACTGCTGCAGCTGGTTTTGCCTTCATCATGGAGCAGTTCCACCACTTCATCACTGAATATTTATCTTATTTATTTATATTTATTTATATTTATCAGTACCTACCTAACATGCTGATGAACAATGTAACTGGCAAAAATCAGGAAAATTAAAAACGTGGAGCTGCTTTTAACTTTTGGAAGATTTCACTTAGATTGGCCGTTGAGTAATTTGCAAATAAGTCAATGTGGTTTCTCTGTGACCTCTCTCCCTGAGTTTTTCACCTGTTCTTCCAAGGAAACCTTTGTCACTATGTATGTTTAGTTTTACACAGCTTCTGTATTGTCATCAAATGTTTTGCTTAAAAGTTTCATATCTTGCATATTAGTATGGCATAGTTTTATTTGAGTAAATTTATTTGCCTCATCTCGGAAGTAAAATGGTGAAACATCACTTTCTGAATAGAAATTAATCCTTCAGTAATTAGAGTATCTTATCCCTCTTCTGATTTCAATGTGAGATCCAATAACTTATGTTGTATTTGTGTAACAGTAACTAGGCTTCCCTCAGACTGATTGAAGCAAGTTTTTTATGTCTACATTTTGGTTTTCCATTCGCACCAGATTTTTATCGCTTGGATCGATATTTACGCATCAACACTAAAGTCGTGACTGGAGGGAATTGCTGCCTCTGTTAGGAAGTTGGCGACCAGCAGAGTTAAGAGTAGGAGTTATGCACGTACAAGTTGATTGGCTGTACAGTGATACCAAACCCAATTTACCCAACCGGATCCAAACAAAAGGAAATATGGGCTCAAATATATTGTTGCACGTGGTGAATTCATTGTGCATATTTTCTTGCGGTAGTTATGCCTTGTCCACACTGGATCCCAGAAAAATTATGGCCGACACTTGCCACGTAGCAAAGTATTTTTGTACTGTCAGCATTTTGACATTAATTTAAGAAAAATTAAAGTTGATTTATGCAATTATTAAAAATTCATTTAAATTGTAATGAACATAGCTAATCCAATGCTTATACATACATACTCTCCAAGATTGTTAAATAGTAGGTCTATTTTATAAGTACATATGTATCTTATAACATTTAAAAACTCAATATCTTGGTCTTAACACATTCAATGCAGGTCGCGAGATCAAGGGAGACACTAGAAACGAACCCATTTTTTTAAGGTCCTAAAGTTAAAAGACCACGTCTATTGACGTGGTCCCGTAGATCGGCATAGATGGGACCACGTCAATAGACATGCTCCACGCTGAATGTGTTAAGATCTAAGGAAACTGAGGATCCCACTCTATCGGTGCGGGATTTTCAGGGTCTCTTGTGTCTTCTTCTGAGTCTGAATAAACCTCTGAATAATTTTGAGGTCTGCATTTTTTCAGATCGAATACTGTGTATTATTATCAAGAAAATATATTTTTCTTTTATGGAAACAAAGAATAGGCCTAACATAGATAAATTTAAAAAAAATTTAATAAGGAGAGTGTCCGAACTAAAAATACATTTTCTTTTGAGAAAAAAAAAGAGAAATAGGTTTGAATTTTGAATCTTGAAAATACATAACTTACAATAACACTGGGTCACATTGGTAATTTTGCCTGATCATGAAATTTCTAAAACATAGAAATATTTTATGAATGATAAATTCAATGTCCAACTATCGAATTTCTTCACTAAGGTCTTTAGCTTTCCAAGAGAGCACACTAGAATTGTGCATTTGATAATATTATTGTTTATATCTTAAAAAGCTGAAGAACTTTCCAGGAAATAAAATTTAATGATAGGAGTGCAGCAAAATTTTACTCCTGGACGTTCGCCTCTGTCGCAGCCAACCTTAGATTTAACCATCTTGGTCCCCCCCCCCCCCCCGCACATACATATATACCCTTGTGCCATGGGCAGAAAGAAAACAGGTTACCTGCTTACGGGATCCAATCGGTGCTTGAAGTCCAATCGGGTAGGTGCTCACAAAGAAAGCTGGTTGATGCAGGTACTATGACGCAGGAAGGCATATCACCCAGCCAAAATGATTTAACCATTAATATACGTATTTCTTCTTAGTTGAGTCATTTAATGTCGGCATGACAAATTCCAATTTGCTTCTTATGATTGTCAGCTGGTCGACAGTGAATGAAAGAAAGTGAAAGAATGAATCGAGGTAGCCCTCATTCTAAAGATATTTTGCTGACAAAAACGTTCATTCTCTCAGCCATGCTTGATAAGGGAAGAAATATTTGTAAACAGATGCATATGCACTAAGAAAAGGAATGAATGACAAGCCACCTCATTACATATTTTCATGGAAGGCATACATGGTGAGTTCAGATGTGGATCTAATGAGATCAAATGGGAACTCTGGGTGGAGCCCAGAAGAAAAACACAAGATTGCGTACACCCTACTAGTGCGAAAGCACAAATAGTGCATGAACTTGCATGAGTTTCTTCAGAGGATTCCTTCATGACAACTTCCTTGTCATAAAAACGTTTGCTCATCTAATGCAATCAGGCAAAATTACTGAAAACTAAATATTTGGAAACACTTATAGTAATTTTCAATTGCACTGAAAATCCTCCTAATTACAGGCTTTTGATTTTTAAGTTAATCCATCTTTTACATGGTGTAATATTAAAAAACCATTATCTCCATTAGTGCATGTCATGTCCTTGGAGATAAGTAGTAGTCCATATGCAGATGATATCCATGGATGGACGTTTTTCAACTAAGTTACTCCTTATTAGCTTATGAGTCAAATGAATTTATTTTGTATTGAGAATAAATCCTAAGTGCCCATGAAATGCAAAAGGAAATGAACTCACATGCTAACATTTCAGTCATGTTAGGTGACCACCTATAGACAAGAGAGGCGAATTTCTTTTGGGACGCAGCACTCAAGAACACGTGTTTTTGCAGAGAGCTAGACTCTAAATGTGCATACTGAGACTTGTTCAGAGGTGGAGTTGTGACATCAATTTTCCCATCAAAAGTTGTTGGAAGAGGTGCAGCCATGAGGCTCCGTGTATCTGAGGCTGCTACCTTCCTGTTTCTCTTTGAATTTTCTCAAACTTATGGAAATGAGTAGTGTTTGGGAAAATGGTCTTTCCTGCCATGTTGAAAGTTTACCTCTAATGACCCCTATTTCATTGTTCATCATATTTCTTTGATGCAGGTGTATGTATTGTCTTTCGACTAGTTCATTTCCCTGTGCTTTTCATTGGCTATCAGGGTTTATCATCAGTTATTTCATAGGAAGAAGTGCTGATATTTGTGGTTTGGCAGGTGGATTCTCGTTTTGATGTGTTTGACCACTACCAAGTGTCATCAGTGCTGGAAGTTATGTTCCTGGCCACACTTCCAAGTTTCCGAAGGCGTGGGATTGGGGCGCTGCTGATGAGAGCATCGTTTGAGGCAGCTGGTCATCGGCAAGTGCCCGTGGTCGTGGCCCTGATGACCTCTGTATACACTCAACGCATTGCTGTTGCAGTGGGCATGGAGTTGTTGAGTGAAGTGAATCATGATGAGCTCACCTTCCTTGGGGAACCTATTTCAAAGCGTACTGGTATCCACAAGTCAACTGTTTTGGCTGCCAAGAAGATTGAGAGTGCTTGATGCATTAAAGTCAATAAAGTGAGTTCACTAGCATGTGGATTTTCAATCTTGCATTGTAAAGATTTACTTATTGGAAATATTAAAAGAATATTTTATGACATGAAAGATTTTATCCTGGAGTTCCCAAACATATACTACAAAAACTTCCTGTTATAAACCCTTCTCCGTATGTAATGTTGTGAATGTATAACTAGAAATCACTCCGTTACTGGAAGACAAACAATGAGGGAAAGTGATTCAAGTAAATAAGAATTTAATATCCACCTACACTCGGGAAGAGTTCCTGTGAGTTGCAAATTTTGTACATTGTATCATTTTCAATTGTCTCACTTCTCTGGAAACAATATAGGATTTCTTATGTCACTATGGGTTCCAAAAGTGTTTTGAAATCACAGTGGGAACTTTTTAAAAGCTTTCCATTTGCTTTCTTTATGAGACTTATGATAAACTACATAGTGAAGGTCTTGTCTTATAAAATATGATGAAGGAATTCAGCCGTTAAACTCTCTGAACTGCAAAGTCAGTGTCATTGCTTCAAGGTATGTATTTCAATGCACTTTGAGGTACATATGTGCATGTTGGACATGTTTGGTAATACCCCTTCTCTCCACTGAAATAAGTTCGTAGCAACTTTGGCATTCAATAATAAGGAAGCACGAAGCTACTGTATCCTCTCCTGAGAAGGGCCATAAAAATGCTAAAGCAGTGTGTAATGGTTAAAGTTCTGCCTAATGTAGTCCGTATAATGTAGCACATATGGTAAAAGTTCATATGCATGATCTTCAGTTTTCATGTTGGGAATGTAATAGGAGTAGGGTACGGACCGCCAACCTCCTCGTAATATAAATCCCTCATCGTAACGTACCTGGTAGCTGATTTTTCTGGCTAATGGTGGATGTCTGCATGTGGGATTAACCACCCCACATGCAGTAAAATTGGTTCCAAAGAAACAAACCAGGAAAGACACCCACTACAAAGACCACCCAAGTGCCTCCTCAAATGCCATCTCAGTTTGGACATTTTCACTTTTCCTCCACTTGGAAAGAACTCTCTTCGCCCGAATAGGTGTCCTTGTTGTTATTTTCGTAACTAGCTTAGCTGCTGCAGTATCTCCCTCCTTCCTCCAACTCATAGATGCTTTTATAGCAAGCTCAGCAATAGTGAAAGAAGTTTTTAAGGTTTGAATTTTTCTTCTTCGTAATCTATCACTTGAAGTGTGAAATTCTTTTTCTGGCCGCCCGGGAGTGCCTGGTAAATTAATTATGAAATTTTGTCACACAAGGCTAAAGGTTGGACAATTATTGAGCTAAACTAATGGGAAAGGATTCATTTATACAAAAATAAAAACTGCCCAGTAAACACACATGGCTGCAGCAGCGCTTCACAAGGATGTCAGCGCTGCATTAAGTGCAGCACATGTCAACTTAAGCGCGTCAGCAGCGTCTCAGCAGCGCTCTCATAGACCGAATTATCGAGAAACGCATCTAATGCGCATTCGCTGCTCGTGTTTGAAGTGCAGCAGCCGCAAGTTGCAGATGCACTGCCACAGCGCTGCAGGTAGTCTTTTGAATAAGGGGAGATGGTGAAAGTCTCAATTGAAAGATAAAGATATAAATATACTCATTCTTTAAGTATTAACTATGTGTATCCTTTGTTTTGTTATTTAATGAAATAAATCCTTGATATATAGGAACATTTAGCCTGTGGTTCATTCTTAGACCGAAAATTTGGCATAAATGGGAAAGCTTTGACACGAATCGGAGAGACTTGGGTTTTGCCAGTAACAACACTTCATTGATAGCTTCGTGTAATTAATTTCCTTTGTACACTAAATTATTGTTATGCTTTTATTGGTACATTCATCAGTTTAAATTTGTTGCTTGGTGATTTTTAATATTTTTACCATACAATTGTATGGTATTCATTATAAAGTAAACATTTGGTATATAGTTATGGAATGACCAAGTTTAATATATGGGTAAGTTTCTTTGAATTCCCAAATATTCTTTGTATTGTGAGGCCTGCATTTACATTTTAGCTTAAGTTTACTATACCAAATGTTTACTTTATAATGAATAACTTGTAAAATGAGGTGAAAAACAGATTAATGGGAAATGATTATGCTTTTAAAGGCATCAAGCATTACTTAATAGCAGGGGCGGATTAAGGTCGTTGTTTTGGGGGGGCGGTTCACTACTTCACGCGGCGCCTGGGGGGTATGCAATACATCTCAACTAAATAGGGGTCCGGGTGGACTTCCCTCGGAAAATTAAAAGAAATGTAGCGCTTGGAACGTAGTTTTGGTGTGGCTATATTATATACAAGAGATGTGATAAATTATTGAGTAAATCTATCTGATCAAATTTGAAAAACGTAAAAAAATGATTTAAAGAATGCCATTCTTGTGAAGAAGTGAAGTGTCTTCCGGGTTTTACACCGTGTTTCCTCGGACGACAGTTTCGGCGACGTTTCAGTCGGCTTCTTCAGGTCGGTGGAGTGAAGTTGCAGCCATTTGTCGTATTATATATCTCACCCGTTGGAGTCAGGTCTAACGCTTGAGATATATAAGACGACAAATAGCTGCACCTTCACTTCACCGACCAGAAGAAGCCGACTACAACTCCGACGAAACTGTTGTCCAAGGAAACATAGACCAACGCGGTGCAAAAGGCGGAAGACCATCATCTTCCTATACATCAACCCGCGGCAGCCTACACAAGGATTTCGAACTCCTTGAAATAAATCTTCTTTAATGCCGTACAAAATGAAAATTAGTTGGAATGAAATAGAAATATAAGTACATATTCAGAAAATACTATTTTCTTTAGTATTTTTATAATACCTAGCAACGAAAACGCAGTAATGCTCGGAAGTTACCGTCATTCGTCAAGGGCTCTTCCAATGATAATGCACCGTCGCGTCGTCCCGATGACCTCTGAATTGTATGTTCTGACGGCCAAGAAAAATCACATTTTTAAGTATCAGCTTCAGATTTTCTCCATTTTCCTTTATTTTCTCCCTTCTGTAGCCGTCCAGGGGGGTCATTCTGTAACTCCAAACCGATCGGTACGGTAGGCTTTTCGTCGGGTGGGACGTCACACCGACGAAGAGAGAGCAGCCGTGCGATTCTGTACGCACCCGATCGGTGCCCCGGCGAGCTCCAGTCGGTGGATCGCACCGACACGCAAAAGCTGTCGGTGCGGCTGAGAATCAGTCGGTTTGCTTGAGAAACACCGAAGCAAATGGGTAATAAATGAGAGTTTTTAGCCCGAATGGGATAATTTGATACTTGTAATAATGAGTATACATATACTCATGATTTTAATAGCGACGTAATTTGTTCTTAAGAGAGTTAATGCAAAAGTCGATGAAGTTAAGGACATAAAGGTGAAGGAAAAAACGCACTTCTCAGGTTTGAAAGTTTCCCATTCCTAAAATAGTCGATGCATTGTTGTGTTGAAAGTATTTTACAAATGCGCGAGGTTTGCTTAATAAGTGATGTGAATTTGGTTCCGATATCTCTATTGTAAGTGGGTGAAATTCGCGAAAACGCTGGCGGGACGAAAGCTCACCTTTACCGAGAAACTTATACACAACTAGAATTCCATAGTATTGCATTGCATTCTCTAGGCTGTTAAAAATGTTTTACTATTTGGCACTAACAAGTACGTATATAGCTCCATATTTAGGCTATTCAGCATACTGTCACCGGAATATTTTATCATAATAAAATTGCCAAAAATCGTCCGCGGTGAATGCCTATCATTGCGGTTTAGCTATTCTTAAATGGATGATTCCCATTGAAAGTTTTCAATTATAATCAAATATCGCTTATGCAGTCACTCAACTAGATTACATACGAAAGTAGCTTCTGATTTCAGAAAATAGGCGATTTCGCACACATGTATCGTATTTTGATAGCGTTATGTTAGTCCCCGATTTTGGGCCAGGGTAACGAAAGTACGTATTTATACTGATGTTTGTTTGCTTCCGGCCTCTATTTTCGTAGTTGAGGAGATATATTTTAAGAATCTTTTGCATTGAACTGTCAATCATCACTCTATCCTAATAAAATTCGGATTAATCATCAAATAATGCCAAAACAATGTGTTGGACAACACTACTTGCAAGTAGGTACACGTACAATAACCAAGAGTGCTAATAGCAAATTTACTTATTTCTCCACTCAACTTCTTTCATCATATTTATTTGTCACTCATTAAATTCATTTTACATTCAACTTTGCTCCACGAAATTATATAATACACGTAAATAATATTGTTTCATGACACGAGCGCGCAGTAATTTCACTGTCCTAAAACCATGAACATAGAATAATATACCAACAATAATATTTCAATACTATACCTACAATATAAAATACATACACGGATATTCTATTTTCTAGATCACGCCACTTTTCAATTTATTCCAACGAACAATTCTAGCAATCTTTCGAAGATTAAATACTATATAGGTACACGCAGGCCTTTTCTGCGACTAAAAATTCTAAATACAAAACGCTGTTAAATGTCAGATCTCAATCACACGAGTTAATACATATAATCAATCAATATACAGGTAAAATTAAAAATTTGAAGGTTATTGCTGGATTCAAACAATCACAACTGATTAACATTCTCACTCCGCACACTTCATTTAATCTCGTAGCACTCAACATCTTTTATTAATGCTTCACATTCTCACGGACGCTATTAAATATGTGCTTTAAATATAAAGCACTTATTTTATTTATCAAATACACATTGTTACGCTCAAAATTCACATAACTTAGTACATCATCATTCTCCCTTCGACATCGTTGATTTCTGTTGTTGTTGTCAACCCCGAGAGTGCCCGAGAGCACAAGGCGGCTTCCTATAGTCATTTGTTTTTTCTATCGTCTTCCATTGGTGGGAATACAGCATGTGACCCTCAGCTTCGGAAACACTCGGAAAAATTGGGAGGGGGGGAACATTGAGTGGGAGGAGTTACCCAACCGACTGGAATGGCACCGACTTGCATACAGAATCGCTGAAATCGGCTTCGTCGGTGCGGGAAACCTAGTCGGTACGGAATCTCAACCAGTCGATGGGTTAGGAAGCGCAACCGATCGGTACGGAACCGACGAATTACAGAATGACCCCCCAGTTGGCTTGTGTTTTGATTTTCAGGTTTTTTGTATTTTCCAGAAAATTCACCGCCTCCGAAGCGAAATGAAACGTAAAAAGATACAAGAAAGTGTTCACGAGCCGGAATCCTAATGTATGGAAGTGTTCCCGAGCCGGAAACCTAGCGGACGAAAGCGTTAACGAGCCGTCCACAAAACGGTTGACAGTATCATGCATGCAAAAAATAGTTCTCTGTGGAAGTACACTTTTACAGAGGAGCTATACAGTTAAGAAGAGGATGAGCAAACATCCCCAATGAAAATTTTGTATACAATTTGTACACAATGTACACAGGACACAATGTACACAATTTTATACAATGTACACATTGTGTAACATTGCATAAATTGTACACAAACTCATGTGGTAATTAACAACATACAACTAATATGAATGAAACTGAATTGAATTTATTAGCATGAAAAGACTAGTTAAGCCATTACACTCAGAACGTAGCTTCCCGACAACACCACCACACATCCGCTGAATGCCATATGCGGCGACAGAAATAACATCATAAAATCACACACTTGTCTGAATCACTGAATCAAGTCACACTTCGCTATTAACTCTTTGGTGAAGAATTACGAGCGAACTCCTGGAAACTACACAATTTTATAATGTTCCTATTTATGTTCTAATTTTTCTTGACGCTTCCAAGGCACAATCACTGATTCATACAGTACTCCCTGATGAAACAAAGGCCAAAGATCACCCATCGTTGCGTGGTTGCAATGAAAATCAGGTTTTATAAATCATCTCTATGGATGCTGATTCCCATTTCCTTGCGAAGTGCCTGAAAATACATGTTGACAAAGATCTTAAGTTAGTAAACATTTCTTAAGTTCCAACGAGTGTGTTAAATACTTACGTTTTTCTTTCGATGGCAGAAGAAGAATAGTCCGGAAATATGACAACCGAAGAGATTAGCTAATCTTTCCTCCTAATATTACGTTTTATAAACTCGCTGACCTTAATCAAAACACGTAAGATCACTTCCACGAATAATACACTACAGGATTATTGAGTCGGCTGCTAGACGCGCTGTCACCCACCGAGCATCTTATTGAGTTTACGAAAGTCGCCACTCACGGCGCTGACTGCAAACCGATCCTAAAGCGCTTGATTGGAAAGTACGGTCAACTTTGCGCATCTAGCCATCGTTGGCCTTTCATTATATGGGAGAGATAGGGACTAAACATGTTTTCACGAGATAAAAATTAATTAACTATATTTCATCGAATTTGAGCCATGATAACTTGTGAATGATTAAATTGCCTATAATACCACATCATTTTCATATCAAGTTTATCCTCCAAAATGCGGGAGTCGGCCTGTTTAATACGAGCCCAGCAGACGACTCAAACGGCAGCAGACAGCGTCGTCTGCAATACAAGTGGAACGTCGCGATATTTTCCTAGCTCGTTAAGTGACTTCTCGTTGATAACTGGCGGAATGGCATTTTAAAATGTTATAATACTAAATAAATATTAGCTTACTTGTCCATTAGGTATCAAAATCGACTAGGTATAGAATATTTCTGAGCAATTGGAGTAAAACGTCGTCAATTCCTCGACCATGAAGTGAATCCTCATTGAGAACTGACGGTGACCAACCTTGTATTGTCACTGTAATCTTAATCATTCTCAATTAAGGTTAATTTCACGTCCACAACTCCCTTAGATTCCCCGGCACTTCAGGTACTGCGAGCGGACATGCTTATCACACGGGCGACAATAATTGAGAGAGAAATAAATTTTGAGATACCTTGGCTTCGTTACGGATCGTACTCCGCACCGGAATGAGACTGTTAACGGCGGATAAATTTAACATGCTACTATCTAATTTGCGTTCTGCATTGTCAAGTCAAGTGAGCATTTTGACATGATTTACACGATCAGCACTCCATGTTTAACTGAAGCACTGACCATGAGGCACATCGTCAGTACAAATAATATGAAATATATGTAATATAATTATCTAAGATAAAATAATATGATTACGTACCGTGAGATATATATGGCAGCGATTAATCATCTCCAGAGACACATGTACAGCGGCACTAAATATAAAGGAACAATAGGTACTTGGTAATGACATCAAGTCGAGTAAATGAAAATATAACTTTTGAGGTGATAAAATTTAATGAATGAAGCATAATAAAACAACTTACATGGCATAAGTAGAAAAAAAATCATCACCCTTTCACTTGGACTCCACACTCACAATTTACGATACTATAAAATAACACAATAATCCCTGCCAAGGACAAATTCAATTGCCTATTGCTAATTAGTCATCACCTGCCTTAAATGCATACGGATTAATTATTTCAACAAAATCACATTGGACACAACAATTCAATGAAATAAAAAGATGACGCTTGGGGTGGCAAAATTCACTGAATGAAGAATAATAAAACACTACACTGTTTATCCCTTCACTGGGACGTAAACAACCACACTTTCAAGACAAGAGCAATTCATTAGTCACTAAATTCACTTCAATTCACATATATTCCACATTTTAATTTTGTCAATAGTAGAAACTATGAACTGATTGCTGTTATGTCTTCTCCAACACTTACTACGCATTTTTCACACTTTTAATGCCATTCCATAATTTACTACCATAATAATCAGTAAACACAACAAAAATGAATGTAGGTGAAGAAGGGTTAATGCGGTTAATAGTTTGCACACTTACTATAGTTATCGGATGGTCTTTCTTTGAAGATGGTCATTAGCTAGCTCTAATTGCCTTGGTATTAATTTGAGAACCTGAATGGTATCGATGAACATTATCACAGCATCTGGACGAATCAGTCAACATAGCTATAATTTCATTAAGTTTGAGCTTGTTTTCAATAGCACTTGATATGTGACGCAATGTAGTGAGGGGCACACAATGTCATCAGCACAGCAAACATGGCACGCAATCCTTTATAGTGAAGCACACAAATTTACGATCTCCCTCTTCAATGACATAAGTTCCCTCCTTAGTTCCTCAATTTCCTCTGTGACATTCTCCTTAGCAGGGGTGGAGTGCATCACCGGGTCACTGCATCACAGGGATATATCCACTCCTGCTGCAGCTGGTATGCTCGCATCAGCTTGTTCTCCCAGTAACTCCTCTGCAGTTACATCATTGTGAAGATCTAGAGAGGAAACGTTTTGGGAGTTAAACATATATAGCGACTGAGATAAACAAATTATCCAGGAAAAATCAATTTGCACTTGCATGAAAGCAGCAGTAGACAGATATGAAAAGAGATGCTTTTGTGGACATGATAAAAAACCCACCCCCCTGATGCCTATTGTAATAGTACAACATCCATTCATAGACAATCGTTTCTCATTGTGATCTTAATAAGATTAGTTGGCGTTACAGAACTAAGGCTATCACGAGGAAATATGTCAAGGACAATAAAAATAACAATGCTCTGGAAATGTTCAACTCCTGGTTCGCACTAAAGAACCGATTATGTAGGAATTCGTGTGTAATAAGGAGGCATATTTTCGCAAGCAAATCAATTTTGAATGGATTGATTACATTCACCACATAGACGATACCTCATAATTAAGCACGCGGTTTGTTAATTCACTTTTATCCACAAATGGTGTGTATTAATAATGGTAACATTCATTCACTGTATGATTCACGCGTGAGAGAAATAAAGGCACACCATTCTATCAACAACTATACAAAAATAAAACAATACCTATTAATTGCTCACGTGGTTTGCATTTGCACGTTTATGAAGAAATTATGTTTATCAATAAATCCAAATCACTGCACGAAAAACATATAAGCTATAAAAAGGCATGAAATTCTAGCGCTTTCGTTCACAATAACATCGTTAACAATTCGGAACTTACCTCACGGGCAACCTTTGGAATCCAGTGAGCTCCGGATATCATTTGCAGCCATTTTCTTCTTCTTACTTCATTCCCTGCTCCCGAAGGGATAAGATATAACTTCGTCCCTTTCTTCGCCTGCGTTGAACAACCAACTGCACAACACTGAGGCATATTGACAACCAAATATCAAAAAAACGCTACGCTGCTTCACGAATGACACAACCACTCCAATGCTTTCTAACGGGCAACTGACTAACAAAACACTCGCGTGACTCGCGTAGGCCGAAAAATATAGAGAGCAACCAATCAGAAGCCTCGATTGTCGGCATTTGCCGAGATCAAACGTTGACCGTACTTTCCTAATACAGAGCTTTAACCGATCCGCATTTCACGGGGAAAAACATGACAATAGTGGGAAATAGAACTGATGTATTGCCGAAATCAGACATATACTGCATGTGCTACTATTGTCAACAATGCAGGAACACTTTAAGCTTTACTGCCATCAACCAGAATGCAATTTCACAACTGAATCTCAAAGAGGAATCATTAATCAGCGATATATTGGGACGTATACACTGCTAATGCACTCGCAAGCAATACACACGTAATACGCAAGTAACTGACGTCTTCACCACGTCCAAAGAACTGTTTTGTCGTCCTAACCAAGGGCGGTTTAAAGCGTTTGATCTTAAAGTACGGTAAACCTTGCGCATATAGCCATGGTAGGCCTTTTTTAAATGGGAGAGATAGGGACTAAACATGTTTTCACGAGATAAAAATTAATCCACTATATTTCATCGAATTTGAGCCATGATAACTTGTGAATGATAAAATTTCCTATAATACTTCATCATTTTCAAATCAAGTTTATCCTCCTAAATGCGGAAGTCGGCCTGTATAATACGAGCCCAGCAGACACCTCAAACGGCAGCAGACGACGCCGTCTGCAATATGAGTGGAACGTCGCGATATTTTCCCCGCTCGTAAAGTGACTTATCGTTGATAACAGGCGGAATGGCATTTTAAAATGTTATAATACTACATAAATATTAGCTTACTTGTCAATTAGGTATCAAAATCGACTAGGTATAGAATATTTCTCTGCAATAGGAGTAAAATGTCAAGTCAATTCCTCGACCATGAAGTGAATCCTCATAGAGAACAGAAGGTGGCCAACCTTGTATTGTCACTGGAATCTTAATCATTCTCAATTAAGGTGGTTTGAGCGAGATAGTTCCCAAGTGAAAATAAAGTCTATATTTGAATATCAATTTAAAAGAAAAGCAGTTGTAAGAGACATTTAGTGTTTTTGTGAATATTTATGACACAAATTGTTTGTTTTTATCTTTAAAAACTTCAGTAATTAACTAAACGAACGTATTTTAGGCTTTAACTTGACTTGTTATTGATATCACCAACCGTAATTTCACAAGTAATTATTTCACATTTGCGTAATAATTTTTGTACTTATTGCAAACTTTTGGTGCGATATCCTTGAATTGAAAAGACAATACACCAAACTGTAAGGAATACACAATCTAGGGAACAATATTTTAACATATTTTCAACATTAAAAAATCTGTACCTGAGGCACTTCACCTGGCAACAGTGTTAATTTTCTTGGGTTGGTAATTGGACTATGGAAATTGTGGTAAATTAATGAGTTCTTGGGATGGTTGACAAGATAAAGCAAATTTGATGGAAGATAGCTACTTGGGGAAAGATTGAATGATTAATAAAATAAGTACAATAGCTATACTAGTAATGTGATTTACTATTACTCAGTTGAAATTATAATTAGATTACTGAGTGACAGGATTGGTTAATGTAATCAAGAATATTTGACAAAAGGTATTTAGTTACTTGAGGTAAGGTTGGATTATTATTCATATGGGAAGTACAGCACTTGTGTGAATTTTAGCTTATGAGATGCAGTTACATGATACTATAAGGGTAGGGTATATGAATTTGCAGTGGAGCACATTTTTTTTAAACTGACAAACTTGTTCCATCATTTTTAAATTGCAGTTCGTATGTTTCTGAGATGCTGGAATGGGTAACGAGATTTTTGGCAGCTTTAATGTACTTGGGTGAAAATGTAATAGATTTAGTTCCACAATAATATGGGAAGATAAGTTATCTGAAATCGCCTAGAAGGAAATTAATTATGGCATTTATACATTCTAAACTTATGATTAAAGGCAAGGGCAACGATTTCGTACTCCGAGGTTGCTGTGGATAGTTCGTTATTATACGTACCTTTCCATACAATACGGCCATTAATTCATGTTAATTTTGGGCGTCACTAGCATTGCAATATATTTAAAGTAATAGTTTTGAAAGACAGTGACGATATCCTACGGGTTTTATTCACTACTTTGAAGGAAAGTGGGAATATAGCTGCGTGTATATTCATTTCCGATTGCAAGGATATTACGGAAGCATGTTTTTAAAAAGAAATAGGATATTTTTGAAATCGTTTTAAGGCTGCTGCCTTTAAATAACAGCATGTGTGTTCATATTTAGGCAAATCCAACCAAAAACCTAGCAGTCGACGTCCAGAGCGACCTAGACAAACTTAGCAGTAAAGTTGCTGCGAATCCCATTTATTTATGATCGTCGTCCGCTCTTACATTACAGTGTGTTCTGTGTACTTAGTATTTACATAGGAAAAAATTAACGTCAGCAATGCTAAACCTTTACATTATATAATATCTCCTTAGAGATGCAAAGTTTTACTTGTGATCAGACGGTTTGTTTACAAATAATTCCGTGCTACGTTGCCAAACTGAATCGAGTGATTTCCGGTCGTCTGCACAAAATTCCTTCACAACAGAAAGTTTTTCTGCGATTTTATCATTATCATTATGGTGAGTAGTACATGTATTTGTTGGAATAATTAATAAATCACATAAACTACACACCGTTAGTTTTTTGACTAAATCTAGGTGTTCCAAATACAATTTTTAATTTATTTTCTTCCTCTGAAGCGCATGGCCGTAATCTTTCCCATGTTAAATTACTCATATTCTAAGGCAAATTGCTCGAAAATTAGTGTGGCAAGGGGTATATATTTTTATATCATTGGATAGATGGAATTTATTTCTTTAAAATGAGATCAAATTCGTCAAATTCTAGGTGAAGTGATTTTTCGCTCAAACCACCTTAAGGTTAATTTCACGTCCAAAACTCCCTTAGATTCCCTGGCACTTCATCTACAGCGAGCGGACATACTTATCACACGGGTGACAATAATTGTGAGAGAAATAAATTTTGAGATACCTCGGCTTAGTTACGGATCGTACTCCGTACCGGAACGAGACTGTTAACGGCGGCTAAATTCAACACGCTACTATCTAATTTACGTTCTTCATTGTCAAGTCAAGTGAGCACTTTGACAGGATTTACACGATCAGCACTCCATGTTTAACTGAGGCTCTGACCATGAGGCACATCAGGTCAGGGCAGTACAAATAATATAAGATATATGTAATACAATTATCTAATATAAAATAATACGATAACGTACCGTGAGATATATACGGCAGCGATTAATTATTTCCACTTTATCTCCAGAGACACAAGTACAGCGGCACTAAATATAAAGGAACAATACTTGGTAATGACATCAAGTCGAGTAAATGAAAAGATAACTTTTTAGATGGTAAAATTTAATGAATGAAGCATAATGAAACAATTTACATTGCATAAGTAGAAAAAAATCCTCACCCTTTCACTTTGACTACACACTCACAATTTATGATACTATAAAATAACACAATAATCCCCGCCAAGGACAAATTCAATTGCCTATTGCTAATTAGTCACTACCTGCCTTAAACGCAAACGGATTAATTATTTCAACAAAATCACATTGGATACAACAATTCAATGAAATAAAAATACACTTGGGGTGGCAACATTCACTGAATGAGGAATAATAAAACACTAACCTGTTTATCCCTTCACTGGGACATAAACAACCACACTTTCAAGACAAGAGCAATACACTAGTCACTAACTTAACTTCAATTCACATAGATTCCACATTTCAATGTTGTCAATAGTAGAAACAATGAACTGATTGCTGTTATGTCTTCTCCAACACATACTACGCATTTTTCACACTTTTAATACCAGTCCATAATTTAATACCACACTAATCAGTAAACACAACAAAAATAAATGTAAGTGAAGAAGGGTTAATGCTCGGTTAATAGTTTGCACACTTACTAGTTATCGGATGGTCTTTCTTTGAAGATGGTCATTAGCTAGCTCTAATTGCCTTGGTATTAATTTGAGAACCTGAATGGTATCGATGAACATTATCACAGCATCTGGACGAATCAGTCAACATTGCCATAATTTCATTATGTTTGAGCTTGTTTTCAATAGCACTTGATATGTGACGCAATGTAGTGTGGGACTAACAATATCATCAGCACAGCAAACATGGCACGCAATCCTTTATAGTGAAGCACACAAACACAGCACAACTAGCACACAAATTTACGGATCTCCCTCTTCAATGACATAAGTTCCCTCCTTAGTTCCTCAATTTCCTCTGTGACATTCTCCTTAGCAGGGGTGGAGTGCATCACCTAGTCACTGCATCCACACGCATTACATCAACAGTTCAATCTATCAGGGGCAAATAGTTGCATTGTGAAGTACTTGTATCAACACTGAAAATCCACGGATCTGAAACCAGAGAACAAGAATCATGATAGGTGAATTACATCCAACAGTATTCCATCAGGAAAAATAAATCTAAATAAACCTACGTCTAAATCAAATGCACACAATGAATCAAGGAGCCTAATGTAATATTCGTGCAATGAATAATTCCCACGCCCCATGAATTACTCAAAAAGACAAGGCGGACACGTGGGTCGTAACTGGAGAACACATTTTAATAGACTTGATTACACCGAAATATAATTTTATGAGGAAAATCATTTGATTTACTACCATTTGAAATTGATATTTTAATATTAATACCACGAGGATCATCGCAACCATCTCACTGTTTACACACACAATACCTTTACAACCCACACAACGCGTTACTTTCACTGGCGATAGCTAACCAGTACAATCATCTAATGACCTCATACTATTCACCTTGCGTAGAGTAATAAATATATGATACAATTTAAGCAATTTCACCTTATCATACTTCACATGAAGGGACTTACTTACCTTCGCCTTGAACAGGCTTCCGTTCCGTAAGCCCAACTCCTTATTCCGCTTTTTGGCACTTTCGTACCCAGCGTCGCACCAAGGAACACAACAACGGCGGTTAGTCCTCATCTTAAAATTCTTGCAAGAAGACTTAAACAGTTTTCACCGGCAAAAACACTTCGTAAACACGATTTCGGCCGAGCAAAACATAAACACTTGCACTACCGCTAATGGAGGAAGTCGGAAAGGACCGGATCGGTCGATACAATCAGCGCCGCTATGCGGCCGATTTTGGCGAACGAGAAAAACGCGCGGTAAGGCGGTAAGTGACAGCAGAAATACGCTTTCCCGTTCCCGTTCTGCAGCCTCCTTATGTAGGCTCCTTGATCACTTCACTTGGGGTGCGTTCCGAATCACGCATGCTGCGCATCAAGGCGCTTCGGGTCGTTCCGAATCGCGCTTTGGAGCGCTTCAAAGCGGCCCCGAAACGAGCATTTCCGGCAAACTGAAGCGCGCATCAAGGCATCAGAAATTTCTGATGCAGTTGATGCGTAGACCCCGTAGCCCGCGAAAGTTGAAAGCATATTTGGTTGAAAGTGACCGGTGGTGGACGGCTATGAGACGGCTATCCAATTTTTTTTAATGAAAAATTCTTTTAAAATTATTTCCAATAACTTTAAAATCAAAATGTCATAAGATGGCTAAACTCATGACTTTTTCAAGATTTTAGAATAATGTACGAGGTAAGTTCTTTTAAAGTTCCGTTTCCTGTCATCTTTTTTGTTGATTTTATCAATGAGTCATATCAAAATGTTAAAATATATCAGTATAATAATTCTCGGAGCTCCAAATAGTGTGAGGTGACCGACAGCTGTAATTTTGCATAAAATAACCGATAAAATCGGATTTGAATTTTTTTTTGCAGTGAATTATATTTTGCATATTTTTAAAATACCGTGAAGACAACTGATATCTCGGGCAAAACGCTCCAAAGCGATATAATAATTTAGTTGATAATAATGAAGTTATTCAATTTCGGTTCACAACCGGTATCGGTATACTAGCCGGTATATCGGCAGCGACTCTCGATATTTAGAAGTTTGGTTGCGATAAAGCTTTCGTAAATCGTGAAACATATTACGCGGAAAATGTTTCTAGTAGAGATCCGGCTTCAGAATAAGCTGAATGGATAGGGGTTGAAACATTTAGTCAGAAAAACCTATTGTGAACAACTGGTCATGCAGTCTAAAACAATAAAAAAACCAGAGTAATCCACATTATCAAAGACTAAGTACACGCCGATTAAAAATTACCTCGAGAGTTATAACGATTACAAAAATGTAACGATTTCTCCTGGAGTAAAATACGAGTAAAATTACAATTGGAGAAAAGTAACGATTAGTAGTAGAAGTAAATCAGATGTAATCGTTACCATTACTCGGATACTTGCAATCAATTACTTCCCATCACTGTCCATTATCGTACAGCTATGGGTGAAATTTACACGGAATTAAAATCAGCCTTCAAAAGCACTAGGCTATCACTATTTAGTAGGTGCAAAGGAAATTACTTTTTATATGTGGTTCATAACCAAGTTCCATTATTATAATTGCCAACGAATTAAGTATGTACCCGGTATGTTTCGCCCGTGGTTTATCCTTCGCTCGAAATGTTGGCAAAAATGGGAAACTTGCAAATGAATCGGAGAGGCTTTAATTCAGTCATTAAACACTTCATTGAGATTTTTGCGTAATTAATTTCCGTTATACATATATAATTCTGTGTTTATTGGTTCAGCAATTTTCTGCTTTCAACATTTTCGCAAGTCAGTTACTACGTCTTGATTGCAACGTGAGGGAATTGGAAAAAAATCTTGTTTATTCTCAGTAACATTGCAGTTGCATTGCATGAATGTCAGTGGAGAGGGCAAGGGAGTTTCAGGAGAGTGGACTAGGAAATTTCAGATTTTTACCTCAGATTTGTAAGTTGTTTGAATTTCATAATTATAATCCGGGAAAATGTTTAATAATAAAAACATCAATGTATGCAACGTTCTTGCATGTGAAGCATATTAGTTGTACATGTACACACGTTCTTTTACATACATACTAATATTTTCCTTTTTATCGTGATTTCAATATGTATCTACGCTTTTAAAAATTCACCAGAGAGACATTTTAATCAAGGGCACGGATAATCGCATGCTATACCGCAGATCAGTCAGTCCTCCACCCGCTTCTACCTCACTCACATTTGAAAATGACTATTTTGGCGCTATATTCGCATCAAGACCGTTCCGATTCGCGCACAAGCATCAAGCGCTTCAAAGCGCGTCAGCAATTCGGAACGACTGCTGCAGCGCTCCAACTTGATGCGCAGCATGCGTGATTCGGAACGCACCCTTGTACTCTTAGAGTATATAGTTCAATAACTCTATGCTTGTACTCCATGAACCTCTTAAGACGCCATTTTAAAAACCGATTGATCGCTTGCAGGAAATATCGATTGTATCGATCTCTCTGGTCGAAGGCAAGACCGCGAATTATGAAAGTAAAACTCGTACCTGGCGTTACTGAAAGTCATAGAAAATAATAACAAAAGAGGTTTTATACTAATATAGAACTATTTATCAAACGCCAATTTGAATTATGATTTCAATAATATAAAACGCAAGTTCAACGTTTTCGTCATTTGAAGTTTATCACTTATCATTAGTTTCATATCATTATAATAGATTCAGATAAGTGTGTGATTTTATGATATGTTATTTCTGTCACCGCATATGGCATTCAGCGGATGTGTGGTGGTGTTGTCGGGAAGCTACGTTCTGAGTGTAATGGCTTAACTAGTCTTTTCATTATTATAGTTTAAAGTCGAAAGTTGAGATAGGAAGACGAAAATAGGCTGAAGGCTTTCGAGTTGTGGGTGTGGAGGAGGATGGGGAAGGTGCGTTGGACGGAAAGGAAGACAAATGAGGAAGTGCTTGACATGGTAGGCGAGAGGAGGAAACTTATGGACAAAATTAGGGCGATTCATGAACTTTGGAAGCGATTAAACTCTTGATTTTGGAACATTTTTTTGGGTCCCTTTACCCAGATGATTTTTCGGACTTAGTTTTTGGCGCCTTCGTTGAAAATATTACAAGTTGAATTGAATGACAAACGTCGATGCATCTCCAGAAATGTTGTTTAAAACGCGATTCGTGAACTTTGGAAGCGATTAAACTCTTGATTTTGGAACATTTTTTTGGGTCCCTTTACCCAGATGATTTTTCGGACTTAGTTTTTGGCGCCTTCGTTGAAAATATTAAATGGGTTTTAACCCTCCGTTCCCGGCGGATTTTTAAAGTCTAGTTTTTGAACATGCATTGCTTCAGTAAAATTGTCATAACTTTCTTAAAAATTAAAATTTTTTAATGGAACTTTGAACGTAATACTCACAAATAATTTTAGTATTTCTTCTTTGTGTGATACTCCATGAAACATTTTCCTTTGTGGAGTGGAACACCGCAAGATGAGCACACATATCTCGTCTCCTTCCTAATTTTCCTTGAAGCACATACTTTGCATCTTCTTGTGTGGTATTTTTTCTTCCCCTTACCCACGATAGGAACGAGATGATGTTTACTAAGGTCTCTCGAGAGACGATGTGGGTGATCCCTTGACGAAACACGCTGCGTCGGCTTATCACCACCGTCGGCCTCCAAAGATGACTCATCTGGCTCCTCTCTACTCGCTGCCCACTCTTTGGCGGTCTGGAGCAGAAAGCCTTTGAATCGAATGGTGTTTGATTCATTTAGGGTTTTAAAAACTCTAAAAGCATTAAATAGAGCACAATTTATAAGCCACAGAACTACTTTCTTTGACCATTTCATTGTTTTTCTCATGATCGTATAATACGATAAATACATATCCGCCCTGTCTACGCCTTTCATGAACTTATTGTATTGCAAAATGCAGATAGGTTTTTTGATTGGCAGTCCTGTAATCCTATCTGTTAGTTGTGTATTACCCATCCTAGCGCTGTGAATAGTACTAATCATCCTCACTTCCCTTTTGTCTTTCCAAATCACCAGAAGCACTTCACCTTTACGAGCAAACGTGTACTGTCCCTTTTTCAATTTTTTCGCCTCACTCTTCAATGTGGCAGGGAGCCCTCTATTTGGCCTGATGGTTCCACAAACTCTTACTTTATTTTCAAAGAGCAGTTCTGCTATTTTTACGCTGTTATAATAATTATCTTGATAGACATGATGCCAAAGATTGAGATGAGGCTGCAGAAGCGAAAGGATGGTTTGTTCTAATTTTTTTCCCTCGGCCGAATATATTTCTAAATTACTAATGTAGCCAGAATCACTTTCACAAACCATACGAACTAGTAACCCATACTTTATGATTTTGGCTGGATTATAGGTCTTGATTTTTAATCTTCCTCTCCATGGAATCATCGCTTCATCAAGTGATAGCTCCTGCTTTGGTTTGTATATTTTTTGAAATTTTTCTATGAAGTATTTCAGTACGGGTCTTATTTTATATAGCCTGTCCGTCGCAACCAACATTTCCTCGTTATCACTGAAATGCCATGCTTTCCAAATCTGTTCAAATCTATTTCTCGTCACTAATTCTCCAAATATATTCGTTGCAATAAAAGGATCAGTGCTCCAGTACTCCTTCAGTGAATCTTTTCTCACTTGCCCCATGATAATCAAAATCGCGAAGAATTTTTTCATTTCAGCAATGGTTACGTCTGACCACTTCCCTGTTTTTGGTGATTGTTTGTATTTATGTTGGTTTTGATGGTAATACAGATTGGATTGAATGCACATCATTTCGAAAAAGTCATCGGCAACAAACAGTGAGACTACATCAAGGATACTGGAAGAATTGTCTGGTACACGTTTTACTCCAGGTTGACCCAAAAATTGTTCTAAATCCCTCTCAGAATCTATTTTTTTCCATGTAGTAGAGATTCCTGGTGAAGTATTGTCTTCATTGGCACTCATATCGGAGTCACTTTCACTTATGAAGAGAGGAGCGGATTTTCTATTTCTGACCCTCACTACAATATCGGAATCACTTCCGCTCTCGTCGCTCTCTTCGTCATGCTCTAATGGCACATCTGACAAATCATCGGCGCACAGATCTAATAAAATTTCTTCCTCGCGCAAAGCACTCTCTTTCCTATGTGATGCCATTACATGGAATATTCCTTTAAATATTTCGAAAAACACGGATTGAGAAAACTATCTCGCAAGACAAACACAACACCAAAATCACAATTCACTGGGACTCAAGAAAACGAACTGTTCAAGACACATTGAGAGAAGGAACTAACCAGAGCCGTAAAAGAACTACGGACGATTCGTTATTGCCCCCCCCTCATTCTTTTCATAATGAATGTTTACATTGGAGCAGTGCTGAGAGTGCATTCCATTTGCCGGGAGTGGAATTGAAGGCGAGGCAGATATGGCCCTCAAGGCGATACAGATAAGGTTCCTTGCCGACGCGACGGCTCAGCTAGGGCCATGTGGATAAACACTAGAGAAATAATGAGGAAAGGAGTTGGGGTACCCGCGAGGAAGAGATGAAAGAAGTATTACCTCCGGAATGAAGAGGGGCGACGAATAAGTTTCAAGCTGTTGAAATTGAGATTGCCTGCCATTACAGAAAACCGATGTGGGATTTAAATACTGTTAAATGGCTAATATCGTCAAAATTAATTAACGAAAACAAATATTATGCTGCGACTATTCTTATGTATTAACAAAAGGCAAATGAAAAAGTTACCACAAAAAACGTAAATAATGTAATTTAATAGTTTAAAATGGTGCTCCCAAATGACGAGAATTCTCGTCATCCGTCCGCAACGGTTGGGATTTAAATGACGAGAATTCTCGCCATCGGTACGCAACGTGTTAAATACCCCGGTACGCAATGTGTTAAAAGTTGAATTGAATGACAAACTTCGATGCATCTCCAGAAATGTTGTTTAAAACGCGATTCGTGAACTTTGGAAGCGATTAAACTCTTGATTTTGGAACATTTTTTTGGGTCCCTTTACCCAGATGATTTTTCGGACTTAGTTTTTGGCGCCTTCGTTGAAAATATTAAGTTGATTTGAATGACGAACGTCGATGCATCTCCAGAAATGTTGTTTAAAACGCGATTCCTGAACTTTGGAAGCGATTAAACTCTTGATTTTGGAACATTTTTTTTGGGTCCCTTTACCCAGATGATTTTCGGACTTAGTGCTATTTAAACAATTGAAAAGCAGATAGCACCGCTTCCGAACGTTTCGCGTACGCTACTTCAACAGTCAAAGAACCGTAAAAGAAGGGGCAGGAAGCGGAAGCGGAGAGCACCGCTTCCGTACGTTTCATGTACGCTACTTCAATAGTTAATGAACCGTTCACCAAAGGTTGATTCGCTTCCTTAAGCGAATCACCGCTTCGTGCACCCTTCGTGACCGGTCGAGGAAGCGGAACATTTTCTCCAGGGTCTTCCGCGGTTCCCTTCCTATGAGTTGAAAAGGGATACTTGTAGTCGCTTGTGGATGTCCAAGGGCCTTCCAAAAGTTCTGCTTTTTTCCTATCATCAGGTCTTTCCTTTCCTGGTACAATGAAGAGACCTATGTCACAGTTGAAATTTTTCAGCCAAAGGAAGTGAATAACGCTAACAACACCGGATATCTTACGGATATCCGATTCATGTCCGCCATATCCTATCCAGGTCCGCTGGCTTTCAGGATATCCGTCGGATGTCCCACGGATATCCGATGTCAGATGATCCCAAAAACGTCCGAATGGGATGTCCATGGATATACTGTTACAGAACTACATTACATTAATGTATTATAATAATTAATAATGCAATAATTATAATTATAATTATTGCATTCAAATTTGCCAAATAACAATGCAGTTACGCCTTCCATTAATAAAAGCTGCGACTGAATGTAAATACCAATTCTGACAGCTGAAATTATTGAAATAGGCATTGGAAATTTTTCCTGCAAGTTACTCATTGTAACACGTGTTATCTGTCGAATGCAAGTACCTATGATGTAGCATTGGTAATTATATCATTTAAAATTTTCCTCTACAATAATAATTATGCTCTTTTCCTTTCCAAGTAGAATGAATAATTTATCATTTTAACCTAAAGGAAATCATAAGTTATATACATGCATTTGGGATCCTGTTCCATCTACAATTATAATTAATCTATTATACCTATGAACTCCATCATAATTGAATGCATATAGCGTTTTTGGGTAGCAGAAAACTACCCAAGTAGCAGAAAATGTTGTATGGATATCCATAAATGGTTACCAATATCCAAAAGACGTTAGGTCCAACCTGTAACATTATGTGGACATTCTATGGATATTACGTCGAAATATCCATACGAAAATATCTATGGAATGTTTGAAATAATATTTCCTATTTTTTTCCTAAATTGAGACGTGAAAAATAAATTTAGCATTATGATCGCACGAATTACATTCTTTACTCTTTGCATTTAGCATGATTTTCACGAATTATAAACTTATTTGCTCTTTGAACGAATTGATGTAGTTAAATTGACCTGTGACTTTGGTAAGTTATCGCAGAGATTTCCGGTTAACTCTCCTTGCGGTTAGTTTCCACCCAGTTTCTTTCTATTTATTTTCCTCTGGACTTATATTTATTTCACAAAAATTAACATGAATGAGTTTCCAATGGGAATGGATACTATTCATTCGAATAATTGTGGCTCTATACTTAATTCAAAATTCAAGAGAGATTCAAAATCTATGCTGGGAACCGAGAGAAAACTGACGAGAACGAAGAACTGGGTGTTTTGAAAAATGCGGGTTTTAAATACCAAGAGGCGCTGCGCTGAACAAAAGAAGAGCGGTATTTGATTACGCATAGGAGCCAAAGGACAAAATGTGACAAAATAATTGCTACCAGGGAATATACATTCTCTAAGTATAGTGGATATATTACCTGGCACAACGCTTTAAAATCCATCGTCAATTTTGCCGTTTCTGTGACTCGAGCTTGGACGTGCAATGCTTTTATCCTGAAGTGCCCTTCGCAATTTACTCTAGTTGGATCGTACATACATACATACATCGCCAAGCTTTACTGAAGCAAGGTAAGTTTTGGTTGATTAAGTTTTCATTAATTTGCTGAACCTGAAAATTGTTCTATTATCATCGCGGTTTAAGAAACTATCTACTAAAAGTTCACTTCTTATTTCACATTAGGTTATTTCGTGTACATAAAAATGGCGTCATTTCAGGATGTGAAAAAGATGCCATGAAAACATTACTTTTCATCAAACGGGCAGTCATTGGGCTTGATATGTGTCTGCGAGGGGTAGAGGAAGATATGGAGAAGGGTTCATGCTAAAAAAAGATGGGATGAAGAGGATAAAGAATCTGATCCTGGTATTTTGGTTAGCTTTCCCATCAAAACTTGACAGGAATTGGAGGTCGTAGAGGAAAATTTGAGTGATGCCTCTCAAAGAAAACAGTTGGTATGTCACTCATTTGTGTGTTTTATGTGACCAAATATTGTATTGTATTGACACTGGAGTTTAAAATATTTTCCCAATTTCACAGGTGCGTGAGCTTGGTCTTATTGGGGTTAGCTCAGCAAAAGAGTTTGTTGTGCGAATTTTGCGAGCAGCAGTAACGGTTGAAGTGGCGTCAGACTTCAGCTGGCTGGTTAACAATCTTCCCTATTAAATCCATGAGGAAGAAGAGGGTTTTTGTGGATCTAGAGATGAAGGATATTATATTTGGTAAGCATTTTAAAATTAAACAAGAAGGCAATGAATGACTCCTAGCCATGCATTAAATAGTCTGGTGATTCTTCGCATTCTTGAAAGTAATCCCCTTGGCTGGAATTTTCAAGCAGCCTTATTCAAAGTTTTGTGGTATTTTATAAGTAAAAAAATACTACTTCTAGTCTCAAACTTGATGTTTCGTCTTACAATAGATGTAATAGTCATTTAACTATTTTTTTGTGACTTCGAATTGTGGATATTTTGATGATTTATGAGCAGGCCCGAATTTAGGACCTCTGACGCCCCTGGGCAAAAAAACATTTGCTGCCCCCCCAACTTGCAATACATTCATTACAGTTATCTACCGGTTAGAGGTAGGTTGTGATGAAAGTCAGAGAATATCCAACGAACTCTTACACGTGCTGTGCCCTTTCTACCTCTTGTATTTCTTTCTTCATCTCAGCATAAGTCCTACCTTTCTTCATCCCGTCCATAAAACCGATTCTCTTCCGTCCCCTTCCCCGCTTACCCAACATCCTTCCCTCTATCACGGCCTTCAGCAAACCATCGTCCCTCATTACCCCTTCCAGCCACCTACCCTGTCTTCCCCTAATCTCATCTATAAGTTTCCTATCCTCGCCCACCATGTCAAGCACTTCCTCGTTTGTCTTCCTTTCCGTCCAACGCACCTTCTCCATCCTCCTCCACACCCACATCTCAAAAGCCTTCAGCCTATTTTCGTCTTCCTTTCTCAAGGTCCACGTTTCCGCCCCATACAAGGCCACACTCCATATCAAGCTCTTTACTAGCCTCTTTTTTACATCCTTACTTAAGGTCCCCGTCATCAGCTCCCTTCTATTATTGAACGCTTACTTCGCTAGTGCTATTCTCCTCCTAATGTCTTTGCTACTTTGTCCTCTTTCTTCTAGCGTACTACCCAAGTAATTAAATTGTTCTACTTGCTCCAGTTTGTGACCTCCTACTCTTATCACCAGCTTCGCTTTCTTTGTCCTACAGAATCTCATTAATTTTGTTTTCCTATTATTTATCTTCATTCCGTATTTCTCACACTGCTTTTCCAGTGCATCTACTAAAGTTTGAAGTCCTTTCGATGACCGACTCAACAACGCCTGGTCGTCAGCGAATCTAACCGACTTTATCCACTGGCCTCCTACTTTCATTCCCACATCTAGCTCATCCCATGCCTCTCTTACCATTTCCTCAGCATAGATGTTAAAAAGTAAAGGTGACAACGGGCACCCTTGCCGCACCCCGCGACCTATAACTGCCCACCCTGATTCACCATCCGCTACCCTTACCTGAGCCCTCTGCCCCATATATAAGTTTCGGATGAGTCTCCTATCACGCCAATCTATTCCTATTTTCGCCAGTATCTGCATTAGTTTCTCCCAGTTTACTCTGTCAAACGCCTTTTCGAAATCTACAAAACAAGCGAAAGCATCCTGATTATGCTCTATGTTTCTATCTATAAGTGTCCTCATTACCGCAATCGCATCTCTGGTTCCCCTCCCCTTCCTAAACCCAAATTGGTCATCGCCTAAATAGCACTTTGCTCTGCTCTCCAACCTTCTATTTAGTATTATAAGCAACACTTTTGCTGCGTGCGAAATTAAACTGATTGTTCTATACTCCTCGCATTCTGACGCTTTCTTCTTCTTCGGGATAGGTATTAATACTGTTTTCACGAAATCCTCTGGCCATTCTCCTTCCTCGTAGATCCTGCGAATAAGTTCGAAAAACGATTTTCTCCCCCTACTACCTAGATTCTTCAGTAGCTCCGAAGGTAGGTTATCGGTTCCCACGGCTTTTCTACCCTTCATCTCTCCTAATGCCCTTTCTATTTCACTCTCAAGTAACTCTGGTCCGAGGTTATCCTTATCTATTGTTCCTTCATCCTCTAGATCTAGGCTAAGGGGTCTATTCTCGCTGTCATATAGCTCCTCTACGTATTCTCTCCACCTTTCTTGGATATCTTCCTGTTCGATTAATATCTTTCCTGTTTTGTCCTTAACCTTTGGTATCGCTTGACCTCTCTTACCACCCGATAACATTTTCACCTTGGCGTACAAAGCGCCCACTTCCCCCTCCTCCTGCATCTTTTCCATTTCCTCACATTGTCCCTTCCACCAGTTTTCTTTTGCCCGATTGGTCACTCGCCTGAGTTTATTATTCAATTCCTTGTACTTCCTCTTCCCTAAGTCGGTGTTCACGTTTTTCCATATTCTTCTCTCCTCCATTTTCTTTATCATTTCTTCTGTAACCCACTGCTTCTTAACCCTCTTCTTTTCCACCGTTCCTATAGTTTTCTCTGCCGCTCCTGCGATGCCTGTTTTTATAACCTCCCATCTCTTCTCTATGGTTCCCATCCGCTTCTCTTCACCTATGTTCTTTTCTACTAGCTCTTGGTATTCCTTCCTTTTCAACCCTTTTAATGCTTCAAGGTTCCACCTCTTTATCTTCCTACCTTTACAAAGCCTTTTGAATCTAACTTCACACTTCATCATCACCAAGTTATGATCCGAGTCCGCATCCGCCCCTGGATAGCTACGAGAGTTTTTTACACTGTTCCTAAATCTCTGCATCACCATTATATAATCAATTTGGTATCTCCCAGTATCACCCGGCATTTTCCATGTGTACCTACGCCTGGGGTGATGTTTAAACCAAGTGTTTGTCACTACTAATTTATTTCTTCTACAAAATTCAACTGCCTTTTCCCCGCGATAATTTCTTCTTCCTAGCCCAAACCCTCCTACTTCTAATCCGTCCCTCCCTTCTCCCACCACTGCATTCCAGTCACCCATCACTATCAGGTTTTTCTTCCCCGGCACTTTTCTAATTATTTCTTCTACTTGCTCGTACACCTCTTCCACCTCTTCCTCCCTATGGTTGCTCGTAGGCATGTATACCTGGACCAGTACGAAATTCGTCGGCCGTGCTTTTATTTCTACCACTAGTATCCTGTCGTTCACCTGTTCAATGTTTACCACCCTCAGTCCCAACCTTGTGTTCAGTACCATGCCTACCCCCCGTTGACTCTCATCTCCCCCACTATAGATCACCCTGTAGTTATCACTCCAATAGTCCCCGCTATCCTTCCATCTAACCTCGCACAATCCCAAAGCATCTATTTTTCCTTTTTCCATTTCCTGCTTAATATTTTCAAGCTTCCCGGCCCTCATCATGGTCCTTACGTTCCAAGTTCCTATTTTTACCACTGTTTTCCTCCTCCTCTTCCTCTTTTTCTTCTTCTTCTCCCTCCTTTCCCTTGTATCTTCTGATGATGATTCTGTGCAAGGATTTCGTGTGATGACGACCGCGGAGGCCTTGCCTCCCCCGCTGCCGGGCACGACACCCGCCCTAGTGGGCGGCGTCCCGTAGTTGCCAGGAATCAGATCTCTTCGAATGACTCATGTTCTGGGAAGTGATAGTTGAGAGGTATCCCACGCGACTCAACGGTATTTTTAACGTGACACCATCACGGAACTACCTTTCGTCTGGCTCCTACCCTTCGACCTATCTGGCATGGGTGGCCCTACCAGGAGCAATGTACTTGCTCCTGCCAGTCCAGCTCTAGGGGTCAATGGAACGCACAAGCCCTTCCACCACGTCAAGGTCGTAGTTCAAATATTACTTACATTTTTTTGTGCAACTTTCCAGTAATTTTGCCGCCCCCTAAAATGTGCCGCCCTGGGCAGTTGCCCGGTTTGCCCTGCCGTAAATACGGCCCTGTTTATGAGCATTACATTTTGGACTTAATTATCCATATTATCTTTTGGTTATGCACAAGTGACACTTAGTCTCTTTTTTCCCAAAAAATCTATTTTGTGCCCTGAGAGTTATTTTCCAGGGTTCATCAATGTCATTATAGTTGGTAGAAAACACTAATTTAAAAAAATAGGTGGACTACACAGAAGGTAAAAACATAATGAGCATTTTCTTCATTAATGTTTTTACAAGAATACAGGGTGGCCAGTGACTGGGGGAACTGGGAAAAATCGGGGAAAGGACAGGATTGTTTTTGAGGGCTCTTGCAAAATTTGTTGGAAGCAGGAAATTCATTAAATGGTAATTTAGTATTTTATCAATAACTCCTCTCTTGCCTTCATTGTCACATAACCGAGAAATAGTTTTTTTATGTGACATTTAATTTTTTCTACTTAGTTTTTAAATGTAAAATAAAGGACCTAGATACCCTTGTGAAGACTTCAGCAGCGTACTTAGTTCATTTGAAAAAGCCGGTGTTGCTGTCTGTGTCTTCAGGCCAAATGAAATTAAGAATTCTTGCATCAACCACTAGAGAGGTGCACCGTTATATTTGGTTGAAACCTCGTAGTTGACAAGATGTATCCAAATGTTTGATAGCATAGCAATCTTCTCTGTTCAAATTATTATGATTTTTATTTATTTAAACCGCTTTTATCAGACGAGGGAAGTAAGCGTTTAATCTCGTGATTAATTTTGCCGCATCAAAGTTTATGTTGCGCTTGGGCCCTGGCCAGATACGGTTGTTTGTGAAGGAATACCCAGACGAATGGTTATTTCAAAGGTAGCTAAATGTTTATCAGAATTGCAGTGCAAGAATTCTTTAGTATTTTAAATACATTACTGCATGTACAATAGTTTTTAAAGAACGAATTTATTGGGACTGGCTTTTTACTTAAGAGGCAAACACGAGAAACACAATGCACATACCTCTACACAGCACTCGGCTGGTACTTTGGTATCACAAAGAGCTTCAGTCACCTTATTGGCTATAGTGGTTTCTGTATCATCAGGTATTAAGAAAATTATATTAATATGTGAAAAAAATTTGTTTCAGAGACTGTAAGAAAATACAAGTGGAGTTATATAGCTCTTTTTACTGTGTCTACCTTAAAAAAGGAATTGCATCAGGGTCAAATAACTCTGTGACTGCTTTTTTATAATATTTCCTTTTACTTCTATATTGTAGGGGCCAGGAAAATAACCAGTTGCAGTGAGGAAGCCCTTGGCTGTAAGGCAGAAAACTTTGTAGAAATATCGTTCGACTTTGTAATAGACGGAAAATAAAATCATTTTTTTGCAGTGTAATTTTGTTTTTTTTATAATCAGCAGTCACTCGTTTATGCATTCATTGATCAATGGTTACTACTCCCACCAGTTCATCTATAGGTGCCATCTGTACGTTCCACCTTGTAAAGGTTTTATTTCATGTGAAGGAATCTTTTTGGTATATATTTTTGCAACAATATGCATGAAAGAATATTAACATCTGATGCGGACATTTTATGGATATCCGTCGGATATCGGATTTTGGGACATATGGATATCCTACGGACATCCGTGGGATATCGCCGGATGTCCATCGGACATCCGTGGGACATCCATAACGTCCGCCTCGGATGTCCGTCGGACATCCGTCGGATGTCGATGTGTTGTTTGGGAAATTGAAGCTTCAGACGATTTTTCGTGGCTACGTGGATGGGATTATAAAAGGACCATTGACTCAGCTTGAGTCTTATTGTCAGTTGTGCAGCATGAAGGCATGATGTTAACAAATTATGCATTTCCTCTTGCTGCTTCTGGCGTCTTTTGTTTTTGGACGCGAGAGAAAAAGCTTCGAAGTTCCGCAGAGGCACTATTAGTTTTCCGCTTTGTACCAGGCCTACTAGAAGAAGACGCCTGTAAACAAAAGTAAACCTTAACTATTCCTTCTGCGACGAGTTGCAAAAAACATTATAAGCATCTTTTTCTCACCCTGTAGCGTAATACTTGAAAATTATTTTGCTTAGAGAGTCCTCAATTTTACTGCTATCAAAAGGAGAGGGGACAAAACTACGGTGGGTGGACCTCTGACAGCATTTCTATGATAACACAATGAAGATGAAAGTCCAATAGGTGGGTGTTCAATTCCTTGATCAAAAAGCAGATAAATAGCAATGGAGGCTAATGTGGGCCCGAGCTTGAAGCCGGCCGTCCGACCCTAATGGCGAGCGCGAGAAAGCGCAAATAAATTATGTCTTTGTAATTAACCGACTGAAATTACCATCTCTGGCAGAAAGGTTGATCTGCACGTCAGGTATATCACAGAATAAAGGAAAAAGGACGCTTGGTCCTAAATATGTGAAGAACTCTTGAACTTGTTACTCACTACAACTGAAACAATACACTCGCTAGAGCCGGGAAACTGACATGTCGCGAGGAGCACGAGAGCAGAGGGTGTCGCATAATAATAGGCAATGCTGTAGGAGGGCGTGGAGACTGTATTCCCCTCTCGCAGACTCACTACGGCTCAACTGCCCAAACTCGCGGCACTGTTCTCTGCATACATATTAAAAAGGTCTGCATACATAGTATAATAGCTTATAACTATTCCGTTACGGCACCAAAGCTTTCACAACACTGTTCATCAAAAGGCCTACTAAAGTACAATTGCGAACAACGAGGATACTGTGTCTTCTGTTTAGACAAGTGGCTTTTAGATATTTTCCAATTATCTTTAAACATTGTGTATTGAGCTGGTGAAATAAAAACTTGCATCGGAGAACCACCTTGATGATTACCATTTTTCTATTTTCCCGGGAATTATGGGGGGAGGGGGGGCGGTACCCCCCCCCCCGCCCTCCCCCCCTTAACCCGCCCCTGCTTAAGAGGGTACTAAATGGTGCCGTGTTGATGTCGACTTCGTCGATATTTTGGTACTTTTCAATGTTTAATATATTTATAAATAGTTGAGTGCACTAAACAAAATTTTTACTGGTTATTCCTCATCTAAAGGACTGTAAATGGGCCAAATTTCAAATTTTTATTTTTATGCCCAACAAAACTTTGGAAAATTTGAAAAATCAAGAAATTAAAAAAAATTTAATAAAAAAACCACTGAAGTCCACAGCTTAAAATTCTGCAAACTTAAAGCATGGCTTTATACCTTTCAAATAAAAAAATTACAAACATTAAGTATCCTGCCTTCCTATGTAAAAAATTGATTTTTTTGTTAAGTGATGAAAACTTTGAAGCAATATTTGGACCCTAGACTTAATTTTAGGTCGATACATCACCCGACCTTTACTTAAGTTCCATTATTTACTGAATCGATTGGTTTTTGTTTGATTGTTGTAGGATACACAGAATTGGAGATATTCGCTATTCCAGTAGAACACTGAAATCACCTAAAATCGGTGTTTCGTTAGCATAAAAATGGCCACTATCAGGAAAAAAATAAAATAATGACATATTTGTATTCACAATAAATAGTAGTTTGTATGGTAAAAATATAAAAAAATATTAAAAATCATCAAGCAACCACCTCTGGACCACTATATATGGATTGACCCGTATACATGCATATTCACGTTCGTAACATTTGCGCGAGTAAGTTACGTCTTCATTGAAATGTAAAGAAACGTGTGCATTTGGAAAACATCTTGTTTATTCTTATTAATATTGGCTTTATTTTCATTTAATGTGGCAACATAGGTTTCAGTTAATTAATGCCTGAAAACTGATATCGTGATTGGATGGTACGTTTCCATAAACTATCACGGCATTGATATTTAAAAGTTAGTTCTCGCAAACACATTTACGCACGGGAATGGCCGTATATATACAACTTTCAAGAAACTAATCTAGCAGTTGATAGTTGGATATGGCGTAGGTAGTTGCGTGATAAGCTTAACGTAAATAGATGTGAGGTTGACCGTAGGTAGATGCGAAAATGAAGTTGAGTCTATGCAGTCCGGAGATACCATCTACTTTCGGTCCTTGAGTAAACTATTTTTTACAGGTTGAAGCGATCGTGACACGCTTGTGCAGCGCTTATGCAGCGCTCCTGACACCCGTTAGCAGCGCATTCGACATTAAAAAAAGGGAAGTTTAGGAGTGCTAGGCGCGCTGCAGAAGCGCCTTCGTGATAGCTGCAGCGCTACCGCGCAGCGCATCAGATGCGCATCTGCAGCATTTTGTGTTTACTGGGTGGCGCTTGAAGAAGTACCGGTCAAGTGCTAAATAAAAAATCCTCCCGTGTCTTCAATATAGACTCCTTGGGGATCGGTGCCCACAAGCACAGCTGAAAATACGGTGAATGCTGAGCGTTAAAATCCACATCACTTCAATAACCTTACCGCGTCGCGGCAAATCCAGCTCCCGGCGCGCGGAGCAGAGCCCCGACGCGCGATCGAAAAATGAAATTTATTTCCGGCGTTGCAAACTTTTTTCAAAGTTAACTGCATATAAACCTTAAGAAGTCTTAAAATAATGCTCTGATGTAAGTGACTTTGCCAAAAACCCATTTGAATCTCCTACGCAATGTAAAATTTGGTCTAAAAACAGCGTCCGCCATTTTGTAACGACACAGCAAGATTGTATCGAAGCTATTCTTTAAAACTACGGCATTGTAAAGCAAAAATACCATGCTAACAGATAATATCGTTTTTTATTCCATGAAACTCCTCCTTAAACTTCACCATCAACTTAAGTCGGAAGTTTTTCCGAGAAAACTGAAGACGGGCATTTTTCTGGAAATTTGCTCATGTTTGAGCCTCTGTATCTCAGAAACGGGTAAGAATTATGCCAAATGAAGTGCTATTCCAGATGAATCGTTTTTGAGTTTTCATGCGAAGTTTCAAGTTCATATCTCAAAAAACGTCATTTTGGACTTTTTGCAAGCTTTTTCCAGACCACTGTGCACTAGGGCGGATTGTAGGGCGATTTTTCGCGGAGAAACTTGGCCTTCTGGAAACAGTTGTCAAAGTGACTCAAAATAAGGCCAGAAAAATTTGGGTTCTCTAGGTGGTTAACCTAGAGAACCCAAATTTTTCTAGACCCTAGACCCTCGCGCCGTGGCCATTTATGGCGAGGGGGGCTGAAAATGGAAAAAGTCACGTTTTTATAGCGGTTCCCCATGGATTTTGCCGAGTTGCGATTCATATGGACAAAAATTTCGTCTATTCGGACGTATCTGCAGCCGTTAAGCCACAAAATGTCTATTTTGAGTGCACGGCCGCGCGTAATTATGCAACGCCCACGCAGCGTCGCGACGCGTCGCAGCGCAACGGTCAGCAGGCCGCACGCGCCTCCTTCCGGCTCGCGTCTGCTGCCCGCTCGCCGCGAATGCAGCAAAACTCATCATGCCTGCGTCATCCGTCGTTGGTCTAACTAATATTAGATAATTAAGCATAACGTTCATGGAATAAGAATTACGGAAGAATTATTTGAAATTAATATGATACACCGTCATTATTCAGGAATTAGATAAAAAATCCCTGATTGTGCAGGATTTAGCCTACTTTTACAATTCTTTTTCAACATGGAGAAAGAATCCATAAATAGTTACCAGAGCTCACCACGTCAAGGTACCTGAACTATGACCTTCCCCGCCTGCCCACCCACTCAAATAAAATTGAGTGACGCATTTACTTTATCACATTAGATGCTATCTGAAAAATAAGCAAGTGGTCATTTTGTAGACCAATTGTGTGTACGTCCCTATTGAAAATGCCCTATAGGAATTTTTTCCCCACAGTAATTTGACAATGGGAATTCAACACTTTCCTATAGGATGGCAAATCAGCCGGCCGATAGAGAGCAGCACTGAAAAGTGTCATGGCGGATATAGAGGGGATTGATGTCAGTACGACATACGAACGTAGTCGCCTTGAATTACTCTTAGTCCAGTCAATGAAGGAGTTGTAGAGGACATGGAAGAGGACAGAGACCAAACTTAAGAGATTTGTTTAGATTTGATTGGTGGTAAACGTGGTATACATACTAAAAGTTCCCGGACCTAGGAGGTGTGCGGGAGGGAAGGGGAGGCGCAGAATGTCACTTTTTTGTTTTTTTACTCATATCTTGAAACGGTGCGTGGTAGCGAAAATATTACTGAATTAAAAATTAAAGCTATTTAAATGTACTACAAAATATCTTCTTATACATTTATTTATTTTCCTCATAGTTATCGAGATATTTGCTAGCGAAAATTGTAAATATTTGACAAACGCTCAATTTCCTCCCGTTTTTTGACAAACATTTCCTTCTAGCGGCTCAGCCTTTACTTTTACAGCAAAGTCTTCAGGAGCATAGTTGTAGAGAATTACATTATCTTTAGAATAAGGCATAATGTAATATGTTATCTTCAACTGGTCAATAGTTACAATAATGTTAAATGTAAGGGAAAATTCCGGACTCTGGTAAGAAAACTGCACATCGCAATTTCTCGTTTTATAGGGTTGTATATTGTTAATATACCTAGGCTAGGCTAGTACGGTGATCATTGTACTACTCATAGTAATATGTGGAACACCATTTCATAGTTTACCTTCAACTGGTCAAAAGTTACAGCAATTGAAAATTTCTGGGAAAATTCCGAAATTTCGCAAGGAAACCGCACATCACTCTATCCCGTTCGTCTATGTTTATATCTTATTTTTAAAGCTATCGTGAGTGTCGGAAGAAGAAATTACAGAGGGGTACATTTATTGGCGGATCGTGGCAAACAAAAAGGGTGTTTCACAAGCGTTAGTCCGCTTCCAACAATACCACTACCCATAGAGTGGAAAGTATTCAATGGTACTTAACATTAATATCAGAATTGTCAAAAACAAATTAATTTAATGATCATGTTTTCAAGACTGGTTGAGCATGGATCATAAATTTCTAAATCTTGGACTTCGTAGTAAGATGAACAAAATCCCAAACTTGCGAGAATGTTAACTAAGTTTTTAGATGCAAATCTTCTGTGAAGTAGTAGGGAGAGGCTACTCAATATTGAGGACAGGAACGTCCGCGGCCGAAGCACAGAGGTAATTGCGGGTGCAATCGTGGTACATTTCTTTGTGTGATACAGGTGGGTATGTGTTAGTATCGAACACTTAACTCTGGATGTTCTGCCTAATGATATTTTTTCCCAGTCACTGCGGCCATTAATTCGTCCATGGAAAACTGGCAATTACTGATCTCTTCCATGCAGGAATAAATTTCTTCCATTCCTCTGTAAATGTAGTTATCACCGTGGTGAAAATGAACCGTTCACTAAACTGTTCTTTGACTGTGCACAAGCTGTGCAAAAGCTTGACAAATTTCCTGGGCCGTTCTGCAGATTTTTTTTATTTATTTATAGTCAGGTCTAATAAAATTCACACGGAATGTATCATCGTAAATACTTCCTCGGCGACTAAATCATTTATGGAGGACTGCCGACCAATAACTTTTTCACTCTTGTCATTCCTCGCAAGACCATGGTTGACCAGACATGGCTGCAGCCTCCATACACATTTGTTGTCTATAGTAGCTAATTTTCGCGTGTCATACACCACTTTCCGCCTTTAAAAAGCCTACTTTTTCTCGTTCTCTAAAGGGTCTGCTCAGAGAAAGCAGTGACTCTTGAAATTGAATTCTGTTAGTGAAGACCTCGAACTCACCATTTCAGTTGATTCAGATAATGTTGATGCAGCCTGCCTCTTCAAATCCACCTTGATGCATTGTGCTCTGTTTTTTTTGCACTGTGGAACTGAGCATATTTTGCAAGACTTATAAACGTCCAACGAATATCCAAAACAATCCCAACCCCCACTCCCATAAGAATTCGCCTGCCGAAGAACCCGGGAAGTGTTTTCGGCTGGGACTTTCTTGTGGGAGGACTTCGGCCGGTATTTCTTTTGGGAGAAAGAAGGCGATAATTTCCCCTACTCTCCTTATGACATGGGTCGTCCTGGCAAGAATCATTAGCCCTGCGCAAAGGGGACAGATAGTAGCCTCGTTTGCATGCAGGAAAACTAGTAATTTATAAAGTTATAGTAAATACGTTGCCAAAATCCACTGTTGCAAAATCAGCTCGGAAACCTTTCCCGACAATGAGAAAAGAAAGATAATGTTAAGAGATCAGAATTTTTATTTCGCACGTAATAAAAATAGCTGTTAAAATGAAATCGGGGAAAGGGCGGAAGACTTCCTTGGTGAAGACCAGTATGGGTTAATAAAGGAAAGAGAGCGGGACGCGAAACGCATTTCTGGTGATGAGTATTCTAACATTTATTTATAGATAATAGCCACTATGTCTCTATTTGCTTCTTAGACTGGTGGAAGACTTTTGACAGAGTACATTGGACGAGAATAATAAATATTACTGCATAAATAGGGAGTACTCTGGGAGTTTAGGCGCATAATTATAAAACCTCACGGGGATGAAGCGGTATACGGGTAATGAATGACGAATCGGAATGGGTATATGTTGGAAGAGGATTCAGGCCGGGCCATTTCTTATTAACATTGATTTTCGATTGTTCGCTAACAATTTGGAAATGTATGGAAAGGGATAAAATTGCGAATGAAAGTAGCAAGTAACTGTTAATTTTGGTAGATTTGCAGATGGCAAAGATTTATTTAGCCTGTCAGCCACGGGACTCGATGTTTATTTCGCAGGTGAAAAGGTGCGTGATATGTGGAATGTGAATTCATCATATAAAGCGCAGGTAATGAAGTTTATAAAGTAGTAATAGTCCAAAATGAAGGAAAATGAGGAAAATTCTGAGCTGGGGAAACGGGTTACCTTTCCGGGAAGTATAACTACGTCATTCAGTAAAGGATAAATTAATGTATGGAGATTGGTGTTACAGAGGATTTAAAGAATTGTGTTTGAATAGGAATTTCACTGTTTTCAAGTAAGATGGAGAGAAAAATAAACGAAAAGTCGATAGGAGATATACGAGAGACAGCACAAATAAAACGTGGTGTTGCCTAAGGTGCTATAGATGGGATATGACTCAACGACGGGAAAGGGGATATTACGGCAAAGATCTATATTAGTTGCACATTTATCATCACCACGTGTGTTTCACACGTGGTGATGATAAATGTGCAACTCTATCTCCATAATTGCAAAGTAAAATTAAAACGATATTGCACAGCAAATTAAAACGATACCTTTGAGTAAAGTTTAAGAACAAAATAACTGATATAGCCTTCAAACTTATATAATTAATTAGTGTATCTGAACGAAAATTTGGAGGTTTTGGAAAGCCTCCAGCACACACTTTAATTATTGATGCAACGATTTTCCATTTTTGAACTGTAGCAAAATATATTGCTTGGATACACAGACCGTTGAGAATTTCATAAACACCGATAAGGGAAAAATTAATGCCGAGTATTCACCTGGGATGAGTAACTGATGGGAGTCCGATCGTTCTCTTGCAATCGGGAGTTGAGATTTATTCAATATTCACTCCGAATTTCCCTCAAGGTAATGACTAGTGATCGGTCACTACTTAATTAATTTTTGAAAATAATCTGGGCATAATGAAAGGAAACAATCCAAGCCTGGAAACGTTAACTCTAAGCCTATTATTTGTGCCACGAAAATATCACAACTTTTTTGTGACCGAAGTCAAGTGCACTGAATTTGGCATAGAGCTTTTAAGTACTCTCACAATGAGGCACACAATGTTTTTCACAGTATGGCATTGCTTTTACGAGAATGTATTCAAACTGAATTTATTAACTGATTGCCTTGCGATTGGATATATTGATTTATCAAACCAATCTATTTATGCTAAAGGATTGACAGATTTAACATGTTTAGAGCCCCTGATATCTCCTCAGCAGCTCATTTTTCGTCAGTGCGCGTGAAAGTGTAGGTTGTGCGCTGTGCAGTGAAACAATCTCGTCCAAATGAGCGTAAAAATAGCTACCTAATTAAAATTACGTCGTGCGTTTGATACCTTGGATTTCAAAAAAATTTCTTTAGCTAGCATCCCCAATTGCGTGACTGATAGATTCCATAGTCAGAGAGGTCAGTGGAGTTTTACGACATCTCCACAATATATTGCCACCATAGTGAACATAGCTTCTAGAAATTAGAGGTTTGTTCAGGAACGGAGTCTTTTTGTTATGTATTAACTTCCTAAACACAGTTGTAGTGCATTTAACAGACCAATAAAAACAATGTAAGACGAATGACAGACTATAGAGTAAAATTAACATTGAAACATGCCTCGGTGTAACGCCGCTCGAAGCTGATTTCTAAATACGCAAACCGAAGTCATACCTATTTCATCCAACGCATATCATTACTGAAAATTATACTTTACGATATTACCTAAAAAAGGATAAAACCCTAAGTAGGATAAAATAAATGCAAAAATATGGTGAATGAAGCTACAAAAAGTGAATTATAATTTATCAGAAATGAATGCGGTCATTTTTGAATGAGTTTTCCTTCAGTGGAGATATAACTTAATTGATATCTCGCTCTCAGAGAAGACATGTACTCCATTTAAAAATGCCTGCGATGAAAAACTGCTCATATATAAAAGATAAGATTTTAAAATAAGCAACATGAAAAACTTTCTCGTTATTTAGAATAGATTCCAACGACATAGAAGTTGTGGTTTAAACTTAAAGTTGGCGTTCATTTTGCAGCGAAAATTAATGGGAATGAGTCAAGATTTGATAAGGTTAGGAAGAAAAGTGTACTAGATAATTTGGGATAGTCATTTTCAGTATATTATCTAAGGTAACATAAATCTTCAATAAACAATAAACAAAATGTTCATTCATCAGAGAACAACTTCAATATTTTGTAATATCGCCATTATTTTCAGTTGCAGATCGTAATCGTGACTGCATAGACCCAACCAAATGTTCTATTACACGGGGACGTTGGTTTAAAGAATGCCAAACATCCCGTATGTAGACTTATAAAGTTTTACTCGGTTCTTTCTCCGTCGTAATGCCACTCATTCACAATGTTACCCTACGCATTCTCAATAGGAGAAAGGTCCGGGGAGTTAGCTGTCCAGGGTAAAACGCAAAGTCGAGAATTATCCTAAAAAAATTGCTTTGTGGTGGTCGGTTCGTCGATCTATTTCCTCGATTTATCAAGAATACATGCCCGCTACTCGTAAGAGTGAAAAACACCTAACGCCTTTCACTTTTGCATTCTCCGCCTGCCGTTTCCTACCACTTGGAGTCGGGGGAGTTGGCTGGTCAGCGATAGCGGGAGAAGGTCATGCGAGGGTCTCCATAGTTGAGTGGAAATGAGTCAAGTTGGCCCTTAGTAGTCGCTGAATGCATAAGCAATACCCGAAGTTCGGATTCAGCGAAATGCGAAGTTGGCCGCGCTCGCCGCGTGGACCGACTTTTGAAAGTGATCGTGCATTCGTGTGTACAAAATCTTTCATCGTACAAAACGGCCTTTAAGCCGTGTTTACACGATGCATTTACCCGCGCGGGTAGATGCGTGAACACAATCACCATCAAAATTTCACCGTGTAAACACTCAAAATTGCGCAAATGCGTGAATGCGTGGACATAAAATAGCCCCTGTTCTAATTTGGTGAATGTGTTCACGCATCTGTCCAGCCACGTACTTGCGCGGGTCAATGCATCGTGTAAACACGGCTTTAGAGTAGCTGTAAATGCACAACTTGCACGTCCTCGCCATCCCCTCTCGAAAGCCTACGAACTTGACCACCAGATGTCAGCCACTTCGGGCGGAAGAGCGAATAATTTTCCTGTAGGAAATTTCCTATAGGAAATAATTTTCCCATAGGAAAATAGTCTCATATACATGACAATAAAAAAACACGCCACCGCAAGGATTAGATCTGGAGTCATTTTGTTCGTGAGTCGCCGACTCTGACCATTACACCAACTGACTTTGTTGAATGGAGAGGGATCTCACAAGTATAAATTTGGCATGCTAAGCGTGACGCAGAAAAAAAGTGCGGTACAGTATTTGACGGGAATTACTGGACGCTACAGTCCAAGCACCGTGAATTTGCCCAAATAATCAATATATATATATTACTTGAATCAATTTCAGGGGTAGTGTATTTTGTGATAAAAGACCTCAAATGAACTCAAAGTTGAGAGAGAGAAAGAGGATATGCTGCACACCTACAGAGTCATAAGGCCGTTTTACTCGGGGCACGAAATTGCATAACTTCAAACTGCATTTTTTCTCAATCGGGCATGCAATCATTTTCGAATTAGAGCAGAAGCTATTTTGCCACCTCGCGTGCATGCATTCACGCATGCGTTCTTGCAATTCACGGCTTTACCATGCAATTTGAAATGCACGTTCGTACGTACATCAGATTGTACGTGCCCCGTGTAAAACGCCGGACTATGGCAAAGGGAGAAGAACTCCATGTGTTATGCCAGATATAGTTTGCGTTACACTGTAATTGGAATGGAACTTGGCAACGGAACCTACTATGTGAGTTCCACACCGGTGAACCATTTTTTAATGAATTTCTAACTTTTTCTTAAAAAATTCTTTTGACAATAATGTTTTAATTATAAATGAAATATTGTAAAAACTTGTCATGAATGGTGATGTATGCATTATATTTGTGAGAATGCTGATCCATTAATAAAATGAAATGTTTTCTTTTTTAATTTCGAATTAATTAGAATTTTTCGCACTATGGGAAACATTCTTAATGTAGGTACCTATAGTAAATATTTGTGCTATAGAAATATTGCTAATTCCTATAGGAAACCTTTTTCCATTGTCAAATATTCATGCTATAGGAAAATTTCTCATAACTATAGGAAAATTTCTCGTTCCTATAGGAAATGTCTCGTTCCTATAGGAAAATATTCGTCCAATAGGAATATTTCTCGTTCCTATAGGAAAATATTCGTCCTATAGGAAAATTTCTCATTCCTATAGGAAAATTTCTCGTTCCTATAGGAAATTTCTCGTTTCTATAGGGAAATATAGTCGTCCTATAGGAAAATTTCTCGTTCCTATAGGAAATTTCTCGTTCCTATAGGAAAATATTCGTCCTATAGGAAAATTTATCATTCCTATAGGAAAATTTCTCGTTCCTATAGGAAACTTTCTTGTACCTATAGGAAATTTATTGTTCCTATAGGAAGCTTCATCGTTCCTGTAGGAAATTGTAATTCCTATAGGAATTTACATAATTCCTATAGGAAACCAATGGGGCATTTTCAATAGGGGTATTCGTCTTTAAAAATTATTTTCATTGAACACTTAAGATCATTATCGATTTATTTATTTTTGAAGTCAAGCAGATAAATGTAAAACTTACTCACCCTATCACAGCATGAACTGAGACTTGGTTTCGAAGGTCGGCATTTTTGTTCTGCTTTCTAGTCTTTTCAGCATTTCTAATTGTCTTTCCTCGTCTTTTGCGGATGTCAATGAAGCTTGTGTTACCTCTTTCACCAATCTTTCCACTGCTTGTGTGTGGTAGGGAAAATTGAGTTCCAAAGTTGAGCATTGCTCAAGTTATTCTCGAATTTCTTCAGCCGTATGCGATAGGTCGGTGCTCTCGTCTCATTTGATCAGCAGCGTGCAGTCTTCTGCGTCAATATTAAAAACTGGTAGTAATTCAAAAGTTCTGGAATTTTCGGTCGCACGCGTATTTCTTCGCGCCTCTAATATGTTTTCCACGCATCTCTTCGCACTTCCTCTCGATGGTCAGAAATCATTGAGAGGAGTAAATTTTCTGGGTGCCCGAAAAACCTGTTTCTCTGAATAACAGGATCAAAAATGACTTTTTTATGACCTATCGGTAGATATCTCGACCAATTTATTAGTTTCCATAAATTTCCAGCACCGTCGTGTATACAATGGTTTCGCTTCACTGACAACGAGACAGGTGCGCATACTTATTGAATGAATGACACCAGATTTTGCACTTGGATTTTCGGTGGACACGTATAGCCACTGTAGTCGGTTGGCCGTAGTGAGCCAGCGATAATGAACCACTTTCCCTGGAGTTTTTCTGGCCAAATTTTCCGAGTAAAATCCTTTCGACACTGCATTGGAAATTTCCAAAAGTTACTGCTGGTCGGTGCTCAGTAATGTCAAGTCTACTTCGTAGGATAAATTTTGTTGGAATTGGCTCGAATTATATGATATCAAGAGTCTGGCAGTCTTGACGGGTGGAGCCAATAGGTTCTGCAAACAAATTTGGACCCTTAGTTTGCCCGTCTAATTTTTCTACCAAATGCCGCAGCGTTAAGCCAATCAAGTGTAATTGGCAAATAGACCACTGTAAGGGACGTCGGAGCTGTGCTTCTAGTAAACGTATGATGCCTCCTTTCTGACTTGTATTCACTTAGGTGCCGTCGCATCTAATCACTTTTAAATTTGAAAGTTCAATGTTTTATTTCGCACAAAAATCAAGAATTGTAGATTTGATGTTTCTTGCAGATTCTCCTGTGGGGGAGACACACCCCAAATAGTGGGAGCCTGGCTATTCGACTAACACGACATGTTCCTCCCAAACCTTAGATTGATTAGTTCTCTTGCCTATATTCTCCAGTTTAATTGTTTCATCCTTTCTTCCATCAAAATACAACCCTTCAATTGCACTTTTTGATTATTCTCACTTTGCTTATACTGACTCTAACATATTCTTTTTCTGTCTTCCTAAGTAATTCCGTTTCACTACCTTTGATGTGTCTTCCGGAGTTATGAGCTTTGCGTCGGCTAAAGTTGCGCCGACGTTCATTGCTGCTGCGCTGAGGGACATGCCGGTTCTTGCACATACCTCCGCCACAGTTGACAATTGAAGACACATTAGCCCCGAAGAAGGTCAAGGTTGATTTTCATCCCTAATCGTATGAGGAACGTTGAGGTTGAAGTCGGCTGATTCCTCGTTGGTTGAATTTTATCGGGATTTTGAGGAAGAAAATTCTTGATGCTCACTTTTTTCCTCTTCAAGAATGAATGATTTTGACTCGACGCTCTCCGACGATCCTCTTCTAAGTTTTTTCTTTAATCACCGAGTTTCTGAAGCATACAATCCACCGAATATCATCTTTCGTTTTGTCCTTTGATCCCTAAAAAATGCCTCTTAATTTAGGGGAACTTTATTCTCCTTCTTACATTTACACTCGTTGATTCTTTTGCACTTCCACGCACAAATATCACATAGTTTTTCAGATATAATTAAAAATTTATTAATTTTTTTGTCAATTTGACACCTTTCGTAGACTTGCTTGCACTTATTCTTAAGCCGTAGTAAGTCTTATGGTACCGTAAAATCATTTTAATCACACCACGTTCCTGAATGATTGGAATAGAGGCACATTTCCTAAGTTCGGACACTTTATTCGCCACTAGACTAGCTACTTGATTAACTGCAGGCTCCCTGCCTGCGTTTTCAGATCTCAATATGACGCAAACATAAAAAAATATTTACTACTTCTTTAAAAGTTGGTAATGTTGACGAGACACCAAAAAAGGGATATTTTTCCTCACTACGCATCCTTTTTTTTTGGCATTTTCAAAGTCCAAATTATCGCACAGTTAAAATATTCAAATCACTAAAGGATTTGACTTTAAGAGCAGCAAAGTGCAATTTCCAAATTCTCACCAAAAATGACTACCACAGCACTGACCAAAAGGGAGAAGGCGTAGAGAAAAGCACAACTTCACTGAATGCCTAGTAGAGAACTGCACTGTATATGCTCACTGAAATAACAAGGTGCAATTTTCCACTTAATGAAATGGTGCAAAGCGCTGACAATATATACATATTTTGGAGGCGGTAGGGGAAGGAAGGGAGAAAGGAGAGGCGATGAGAGGGAGGAGAAGGGGTGGAAATCGAGGGTATTGGGGTTTTACCAGGGTTGACAAACTCAGCCAAGAAAATATGCATACATTGTCAGCACCGAATACACGCCAAAAGCCACCTGAGGCAATTTAAAAAGGTTATATTGATTTCTAATAATTCTTCCGTAATGGTTATTCCCTGGACATTATGCTTAATTATCTAATAAGTTAGACCAACGACGGATGACGCAGGCATGATGAGTTTTGCTGCATTCGCGGCGAGCGGGCAGCAGACGCGAGCCGGAAGGAGGCGCGTGCGGCCTGCTGACCGTTGCGCTGCGACGCGACGCGACGCTGCGTGGGCGTTGCATAATTACGCGCGGCCGCGAACTCAAAATAGACATTTTGTGGCTTAACGGCTGCAGATACGTCCGAATGGACGAAATTTTTGTCCGTAGGAATCGCAACTCGGCAAAATCTATGGGGAACCGCTATAAAAACGTGACTTTTTCCATTTTCAGCCCCTCTCGCCATAAATGGCCACGGCGCGAGGGTCTAGGGTTAACCTAGAGGTCCCAAATTTTTCTGGCCTTATTTTGAGTCACTTTGACAACTGTTTCCAGAAGGCCAAGTTTCTCCGCGAAAAATCGATTTTTACGATCCGCCCTACTGTATACCGTGGCGGTTTTCCAAGGCGACAGCTTGAGCCCCTTAGTGTTCTGTATTTACCTCCTACTTCTGCCCCTAAGGCTGCGAAGAGGTAGAGGAAACATGTGCGGTGTTCCAGGTGACAGGAAGCATAAGGTCATCCATTTATTTTATACGGATGACCTGAAGCTTTATGCTTCTAATGCGAAAGACCTTCGCACTGCCCTGGACACCGTACTGGAATACAGTGAGGCTATAGGGATGGAGTTCGGATTGGACAAGTGTGCATCCATCCACTTGGCGAGAGGAAGATTTTCAGAGATCAAGGAAGACGTGCAACTTGTTGACAGGAGCGTCATTTGTCACCTCGATGACGATGACAGCAATGAATATCTCGGCGTACCCCAGCGCCGAATGCAGGAGGTTGCAGCTGTGAAGGAAAGGCTCACCGCTAAATACAGACAGACTCTCAGGAACATCTGGAGTTCTGAGCTGTCTGGCAAGAACAAGGGTCATACCTCGAACATGTTCGCGTTTCCTAAACTGCTGTATACCTTTGGATTCATGAAATGGAACGTCAACAAGTTGCAGAATCTCGATAGGGGAACGAGGAAGATGATGACCATCTACAGAAGTCTACATACAAAATCTTACGTAACCAGATTGTACCTACCTCGCAATGTAGGTGGTAGAGGACTATTGAGTCTGGAGTGTCTCCACAATCGAGTTTTTCTGAATACAGCTTGCCGAGTGTTGAAAAGCACAGACCTTCTCAGTCTCATGAGAGTGCAGGAGTAGGGGCGTTTCTCTTCCAGGCGGTAAAGAGGGCTGCGGACGAAACTGATCTTGACTTCGACCCGTTATCCGACGGAAGCGACAATGACACCACCATATCTTGTCATCGAAGGCAGACGTCCTCAAGCTCGAAATAAAAATAACCGAGCAGAAGGTCTTGCTCAAGGTGCATACCGATAAACCCATGCATGGATGTTTCTATCGAAACATCGAAAAGCATGGGTTATCGAAGGAGCTGACGTTTGCCTTCCTACGCTCCATCGCACAGTGGGCTGAAATGGAAAAAAGCTGGCCAAAAGTCAAAAAGTGATTTTTTTTCAAGCCAAGAAGCTGAAACTTTGCATAAATATTCTCAAAAGAACTTTGCATGCGATGACGCAAAATATTTTCCTTAGTACTCTACAATTAACAATTTGCGTGAGGTCAAAGTTGCACAAATTTCGCAAAAATGGTCTACACTCAATTTTCTCACGAAATCTTAAAAATAAAGCCCCTTGCTAAACCTTTATGGGTAAAGAATTGGAATAAAAAGTGACGCAGTTAGATGAAACTTGTTTTCCAACTTTGTTTTAATCTAGCCTACTTTTTGTCATTATTTACCAATAATATTAAATAAAATGGCGGGCCCTCATTTTTGGTCATTTTTTAATACATGTAGAGAAATAGCTATTTGCATCGCCGAGCGTCGCGAAATAAATTATATTGGGAACTGTACAAAGCTCTGCCGCAACCCAACTGCAGTGCAGGGGGCGGGGGAGTTGCAGCCGTGCGACACCTGCTATGGGTTGGTGGCCTCGAAGAGACAATATTCCATGCTATCTCCGTTAAAAGTGTACCTATTCGTCAGTAGGCTATGTCAAGTTGCTAAACAGAGAAACGCCGGCGGTGCACCCGAAGAAAGCAGTCTATCAGTACCTCCTAAACCTTTACCCCATGTGACAAAATGCGTAATTTTTTCCGCGATTTCTCCAAAATATAATAATATGGAGGCTCTTTTCAACGTTTGTACCTCGAAAACCTCCATAGCGGAGTAGATGCGGCTTTAATCCATTCCACACACTTGCCGCACCACCTTACAGGCGGGTTGCACCAGACTCGCCCGCGCAATCGAAAAACTGATGTGAAATTCGGCATTGCAAGCGGTCGCAGCATAACTCATCGGATTCGCACTGTGGAAGCTTTGTAGAGTTTCCCCCTGTAAGTTACTTGGCGATTCAAGTAACTATTTCTCTACTTGTATTAAAAAAATGACCAAAAATGATGGTCCGCCATTTTGTTTAATATAGTTGGTAAATAATGACAAAAAAGTAAGTAGACTACATTAAAAAAAGATAAAAAACTGTTTCATCTAACTCCGTCACTTTTTATACCAATTATTTATCCATAAAGGCTTAGCAAGGGCTTGATTTTGAAGATTTCGAAGATGAGAAAATTGAGTGTAGACTATTTTTGCGAAATTTGTGCAACTTTGACCTCGCGCAAATTGTTAATTGTAGAGTACTAAGGAAAATACTTTGCGTCATCGCATGCAAAGGTCTTTTGAGAATATTTATGCAAAGTTTCAGCTTCCTGGTTTGAAAAAAATCACGTTTTTTTTTATGGCCAGCTTTTGTCGATTTCAGCCCACTGTGCGCCGGTCTGAAGTCCGAGACTGAGGGTTTCGTTCTCTCGTGCCAGGATGGTGTCATAAACACAGTTCCAGTTATGAGTAATCCTTAAGTGCTGCCACGGGAGGAAGCCCTCTTCAGCTGTTGAGTATGGTTTATTTATAGTATAAGCGAGAGGGAGGAAAATTTAGGATGGTGTCATAAACACACTCGTGTACCGCCGCATTATATTCAAGGCGGAGGTCGCGGACACGAGATGCAGAGCCTGCCGAGCCCAGCCGGAGACTTTGAGTCACCTTCTCTCCGGCTGCAGTTATTACGGCAATTCAGCATATTTATCTCAGCACAACAAAATTTCAGCTCAATATGTTCAGTAGTGTTTGCGTGATTGAGCAAAAGACAGACAGACAGACACCATTCAATTTTTATATATTAGTATGATACTAGCTGAAGGTACCCGTTGAACTTCAACGAATGTGAAAAACATTGAACTTATAAGAAAACCACAAAACCTGAAGAATACTGTCAGCGTGATCATTTGAGGTGTTCATATCCTATCTTGTTTGTTGTGATTCGTTCGTTTTCCCTTTCGTGCACGGAGAATTGAGTGATTGTTTGTCCTCTTTAATACACGGGAAAACGCAATAATGGCCCATGAAGACTCATTACTACTTAATAAATAGCACTTAGGTTGATAGATGGTGACCTCGTCCCTCTAGTTCTCTTGAGCCGTCTTCTGAGTGAATAACAGCTTGAGCACTTCCCTTGTGTACATAAATATATTTGCATTCAATGACTTAATTGCGTCCCGCCATTCAACGTTGGCATATGCGTTGAGTATCTTAATCAGGATAGGAGAGTAGAGTATAATCCAGCGGTTGACAACGTCAAAAGGAGCATTGTCAATAGCAGCGATGTTTATTTGTCCTATGAATCCTTCAATACCCGGACTATGCCTTTGGCATAAAGGGTGGCTATATTCATTGTTTCCTAAATCATAATCATTGGTTACAAAATTAAAAATCTATGGTGATCAGTCTTAGTGCACTTGCAAATTTTCATGCACCGATGACGTCCATTGCGCAGAATATCCGTTCTTCTTATGGGTAAGAAGCATGTAGTGACGCAATTATAATTTCCGCCACCTTAAAACAGATTGAAGTTTCAAAACAAATGGCTCAATATTTGAACCAGATTTTTAGCTGGTTACCCGTCAGTAGGTTTGGTTAGGATGAAATTTGTGCGGTTCTTATCGTAATCCGAGAAACTTAGGGAAGTGACATCAATAGTGGCCATTAAGATATCACAGTCAAAGGGGAGTGGAGTAGAATGGAGGCGTTCAAGAAAATGATAATTGTCTTTTATATAGGAGGGCAGGGAGTGGACAATGGGTTGTAGGTAGTAGTCAACAAATGCGGGCATGCGTTCGGTGGGTGAGTTATAAGAGGAGACAATGGGGCGGCCAGGTTTGTCAGGTTTGTGGATTTTGGGTAGAATATAGAAGTTTGGGGTGCGTGGGTGTGACGGAGAAAGAAGGGTGATATCTTGTTTAGACAGCCTTCATCAGGGCCTTTGATTTGAAGGAATGAGATTATTTCATCCAAAAATTCAGGATTAGGGTCATGGGACAAAGGCTGATATGAGGAAGTGTCAGAAAGTTGCCGGTTGGCTTCATAGACGTAGTCAGAAGAGTTGAGGATGACTACTGTGGAGCCCTTATCAGAAGGAGTGATGGCATTATCTGGATTTAGAGTAAGTTTTCTGAGGGCCGAGATTTCAGAAGAAGATAGATTGGGTTTTGGTTTAAGGGAGTTGAAAAAAGAAGGCTCAGAGAGTTTTGATAGGAGACACCAAACCCTGTGTTCGTCATTTTATGTGTTCCTATCCATTTCCATTTCCTATGAATGTATGAATTATATATATATATATATATATATATATATATATATATATATATATATATATATATATGCATAAATAAAACAGTGATACACTAAACAAACACAGAAACACGCAAAAAGGACACTCACAAAATAAAACTTGTACGTTTCGGCGTCAGGACGCCATCGTCAGCGGTAGAGGAATCTACCTCTACCGCCGATGATTCCTCTACCGCTGACGATGGCGTCCTGACGCCGAAACGTACAAGTTTTATTTTGTGAGTGTCCTTTTTGCGTGTTTCTGTGTTTGTTTAGAGTATCACTGTTTTATTTATGCATGTGCATCGTCGCCGAGAGCGATTTTCTACCAAGACATTATATATATATATATATATATATATATATATATATATATATATATATATAAAACTTCCAGGAGAATCACTCGGGTGATAAATATACAAAATGCCAAGAGGGTGGCCGATAAAAAATATACACACGGAAAAAAGAACACTTACACATAAAAACTTCCGATATTTCGGTGAAGATCAGCTCCACCTTTCTCAAGGTTGTGATTCCTACTTTAAACCTTGAGAAAGGTGGAGCTGATCTTCACCGAAATATCGGAAGTTTTTATGTGTAAGTGTTCTTTTTTCCGTGTGTATATTTTTTATCGGCCACCCTCTTAGCATTTTGTATATATATATATATATATATATATATATAATGTCTTGGTAGAAAATCGCTCTCGGCGACGATGCACATGCATAAATAAAACAGTGATACACTAAACAAACACAGAAACACGCAAAAAGGACACTCACAAAAGAAAACTTGTACGTTTCGACGTCAGGACGCCATCGTCAGCGGTAGAAGAATGATGAGTCCGCTCTGTTCCCTTGGGAAGAAAAGGGCAGAGAGGAAGGAGGGGGGGTAGGTGCGAATGGATGGTGGTGGGGAGAGAGAGGTGGCTATTGGGCTTTTAATTCAATGGGCTAGGTTTAGCCCGGGCTTTTCGAATGCCCTTGTCACCCAAATATGGGCGTATTCACGAATTTTCACGTCAACATTGCCGGCGGATTCAGGAAGGGCATCTATGATCTCTAGGGAGAAACAATCGTCAAAATTTTGAGAGTGGGAGGCGGTATGTTTGGGAATGGGATCAAGAAAAGGTGGAGTTTTGGTGGCATGGCGGTGATTGTTCATACGGATATTGAGGGGGGTGGTACATTTTCCCACATAGAAGGCAGGGCAGAAATTTCAGGAAAGGCGGTAGATGATGTTGCTGGTGGTACAATTGGCCGTAGAGGAAGATCTTTTGAGGGAGGGGGTGGCGGAGGGGCGGAGGAGAGAGCAGCATTTGCACCTCGGGCGTCCGCATGTTGAGGAAAGTGGCGGAGGGTTGCAGGGAGGGTCTAGTGGATTTTAAAATGTCCCGCAGATTTGAGGGACGCTTATAGGAAACTTTGGGACATGAAGGTAGGAGGAGGGAAGTAGAGGTATTGTTTTTTAAGATTGGATACAGGTCTTTCAATATGTGTTTGATCCTGTGTGCACCAGGGAAGAATGTGGTGACAAGGTTAAGTTGGTCAGGTTGGTGGGTCCGAGGGGTATATTTTGCAGTAGGAGACAGGATTTTATTTAAAAGCAACTTCTCTGTGTACTCTCGTTCTCTGAGGGAGTGATGGAGAGTTTCGATATATTCTTTTAGAGAGGGGGCATTGCTGCAGATCCGGTGGCCGCGGATAGAAAGGGAATAGGGGATTGAGCGTTTGGTGTGAGAAGGATGACAGCTGTTAAAATGGAGGTATTGGTCGTGGTTAGTGGGTTTTTTGTGGACGGAGGTGATGAATTTACTGTCCTTAATTTGGATATTAATATCCAGGAACGTAATTAAGGAGTCAGAAATGGAAGATGTGAAGGAAACTGAGAATGAAGAGGTTCAGTGTGGAAATGAAAGAAGATAAAGAATCACGGCCGTGAGGCCAGAGGACGAATATGTCGTCCATGTAGCGGGCCCAGAAGAGAGGTTTATGTGTTTGATTTTTTAAGAAAGTGGTTTCGAGATGGCCCATGAACAGGTGCCATGCGAGTATCCATGTTTGAAGAAAAATTTTATTATTAAAGGAGAAAGCATTTTTTGTTAAAACCATTTCGGCTAGGCGGATGATGAAATTTGTGGAGGGAAAGTGTGGTTTTGGGCGTTGGGATAAATAAAACTTTAATGAATTTATGCCTTCATCGTGAGGGATGGACGTATAAAGGGAGGTAACGTCTATAGTGGCCATGAGTAAAGTAGCATTAGGGGGGATAGAGACGTTAAAGACGAATTCATTAAAGTTTTATGACGACATATTCGTCCTCTGGCCTCACGGCCGTGATTCTTTATCTTCTTTCATTTCCACACTGAACCTCTTCATTCTCAGTTTCCTTCACATCTTCCATTTCTGACTCCTTAATTACGTTCCTGGATATTAATATCCAAATTAAGGACAGTAAATTCATCACCTCCGTCCACAAAAAACCCACTAACCACGACCAATACCTCCATTTTAACAGCTGTCATCCTTCTCACACCAAACGCTCAATCCCCTATTCCCTTTCTATCCGCGGCCACCGGATCTGCAGCAATGCCCCCTCTCTAAAAGAATATATCGAAACTCTCCATCACTCCCTCAGAGAACGAGAGTACACAGAGAAGTTGCTTTTAAATAAAATCCTGTCTCCTACTGCAAAATATACCCCTCGGACCCACCAACCTGACCAACTTAACCTTGTCACCACATTCTTCCCTGGTGCACACAGGATCAAACACATATTGAAAGACCTGTATCCAATCTTAAAAAACAATACCTCTACTTCCCTCCTCCTACCTTCATGTCCCAAAGTTTCCTATAAGCGTCCCTCAAATCTGCGGGACATTTTAAAATCCACTAGACCCTCCCTGCAACCCTCCGCCACTTTCCTCAACATGCGGACGCCCGAGGTGCAAATGCTGCTCTCTCCTCCGCCCCTCCGCCACCCCCTCCCTCAAAAGATCTTCCTCTACGGCCAATTGTACCACCAGCAACATCATCTACCGCCTTTCCTGCAATTTCTGCCCTGCCTTCTATGTGGGAAAATGTACCACCCCCCTCAATATCCGTATGAACAATCACCGCCATGCCACCAAAACTCCACCTTTTCTTGATCCCATTCCCAAACATACCGCCTCCCACTCTCAAAATTTTGACGATTGTTTCTCCCTAGAGATCATAGATGCCCTTCCTGAATCCGCCGGCAATGTTGACGTGAAAATTCGTGAATACGCCCATATTTGGGTGACAAGGGCATTCGAAAAGCCCGGGCTAAACCTAGCCCATTGAATTAAAAGCCCAATAGCCACCTCTCTCTCCCCACCACCATCCATTCGCACCTACCCCCCCTCCTTCCTCTCTGCCCTTTTCTTCCCAAGGGAACAGAGCGGACTCATCATTCTTCTACCGCTGACGATGGCGTCCTGACGTCGAAACGTACAAGTTTTCTTTTGTGAGTGTCCTTTTTGCGTGTTTCTGTGTTTGTTTAGTGTATCACTGTTTTATTTATGCATATATATAAACTATGCCACAGGTGGGGCGGAATTAAATATAGACACATAAAAAAAAGAACACTCACACTATACGTTGATATTTCGGTTACTATAGAACCTTTCTCAAAGATAGAAGGATACATACTGATGGAAAGGCAGGGGACAAGAGGTAGGGTGAGGTGGGAGGAGAGAGGGGTAGGAAAGGGGAGAAGAGGGGAGGGGCGGGAGGGGGTCAGAGGAAGAGAGAGGGGCAAGGAGGGGAAGAGGCGGGAGGGGGTCAGAAGAGGAGAAAGGGATGTGGAATGGAGAAAAGGGGAGGGGCCGGAGGGGATCGAAGGAGGGGAAAGGGAAGAAGGGGCGGGAGAGGTCAGTGAGCGCGATTTAATCCGGGCGGATTATGAGCGGAATAAAGCCAGATGCTGGCCATTTCTAGCGTACGCAATTGAATGGGAGCGGCAGAGGGAGGGAGGGAAGCCAAAACGCCTACACGGAAGCATTGATCAGAAATGAGATTGTGGGAGGAAGCATGGATTGGGACGGGGAAGGAGGCATTGGGCGAGGACGGCTTGCAACTGGCACGGTGGCCGGTTAATCTAACACTGGTTAGTAGATATCGATTTCTGCCTCCTGGCGCAATTAGGTCAAGGTTAATTACGCCGTTATTAAGCAACATTGCGAATGATGCAACACACCATTGGAAAGTGGAAACCGTCCCGCACGTGCTCATCGAATCACGAATGGTCCCCTCCCAAAACTGCGCCCCCTACATCAATAATAAGACACCAGTGCATCCTCGGAAATGCAGTGAAATTAATAATGAAAGTGAAAGCTGACCCAATGCTACATAAGTCGTTTAACGTAATTGCACTGATTTTCACCCAATTTCCCTCAAGCAATATCACCTTATCTTAATACCCCCACAATCGATGTTTGCACTCGTCTATTTATTTCCGGCTTCCACTCACCAGCATTATTCGTTCTTTGAGCGGTAATGAATCTAACCATTGCATATTGGTACAGAGCAACGTCAGAAATTTAATTCATAACGATTATAAGAGGGGAATATTTGTTACAATGAGTTGTTGGAATTCTTCAAAAATCGAATATATATTCGCTCATGCTAAACACAACTTCTGGAGGTAGGTGAATAATTACAAACAGTTAATGAAAAATCACTCAATTTTTATTAGATTGTCCTTGACACATACAAATACACGCTCATCATTATAATTGTAAAATAACAATTCTTTAGTGGAAAATTGAAAAAAACGTGGAAGGAAGATCTTTCTATTAATATCACATAATTTTATTGTGGCAACCACAGCTTGCCCAAATTTAGTATTCAATTGCTCCATCTTCAACACCTCGTACTTAACCCCCTCCGCCAATTCTTCCTTCTTGACAAACTCATTCTTCAGTTGCATATCAAGCATATTCTGGCGTATCTGTAAAAAAAGAGAAAATATACATTGAAGAAACGAGTTAAAAAACTCTTAAGACTTCCAATATGATAAAATACATACCGAATAACGAGCGGAAGAGGTAGAAGCCAAGGGAGCTACTGATGGTGAAATGTCGACTGCTTGTCTAATTGGAAAAAAGAAAAAATGTATAGTAAAAAACTAAATATTAACCGCTCATCGCACCTCCAAATTCAGTGATTCATTTGTTGTAACATCAACCAAATTATAGAACTCATCGCCAGTAAATGTTCAAAACACGAAAATCAATTGAAAATTTTAAAAGTAAAATCTAGGACTTTTTTTCTAACTTTGTAATAGCACCTATGTTATAATCAATATGTGCAGATACAGTTTCATTATTCTTATTGTGTCACATATGATCATGTATGTATGCACGCACATGTTTGTATTTTTTCTCATAAGGGCCTGGTACCCAGAGCGATTAATAAATTATTTACTTAATTACTTACTTACTTACTACCGAGCCCAGTGCGCCTGGAGGTAGGCTCTATTGTTCGCAGATTTTAGATAGGCATAGAGAATATTGTTATGGCCTATAAATACATATATAGAGCTGAAAGACGCGACAAAACGAGAGAGATATCGCACGCGTAAGGTAATTCAGCACACATTTCATTTTTCGCCCTATCCCTCCCCCAATGACATTCTCCCTGTTTCCTCCCTTCTTCGTGGATGGTGTCCTATCACCCCATGCCACACGTCCTATTGGCGGCTCCCAGAGTAGTATGTACGCTTAGATTCCGTATTCACGTAGCAGTTTTTAAAAAAATATGTAAATACTATATCGTGCTTCATTATTTCGGATACGTAGGCCCTTCGTTTGATTACCGGTAGCAACCTTTTTTTCTTCTCCAATTTTCAACTTATCCTCTTCTCTTTTTGCCGTGGTTACGTGGATAACCTGCGACGCGTTGAATCACTGAGCCCTCCTCAGCTTAATTCTATTCTCTCCTAAACGTCCATTGTGTGACGTCCTCCATCTCGCCATTCAGAGCCTCCGCTTTTTCTTAGCCACTTAGAATGGATATATATATTAAATAGTAAATTACCTGCCTCACCCTTTGGCTCTGCAATCTTGCTTGGCTCATTGAGCGGGATGGAGGCAATGCGAAGCGTTGCGAATTTCAAACGGTAGTTGCAGTTTTGACCTACTCTCGTCAATTGATTTAGCTTCGTGTTGCTCTAAAATTAGGAAATAAACTCCCTTCTTTTGCCAGATTTAAGAGTGGCTGGAAGAATGATTAGAGTCTGTAACTGCTGTAACCAGACTGTTAAAAAGCCAACTTGGCCTCCCTAAGTTAGTGGGTTTGGATCCCGCCTTAGGTATTGAAGCTTTTATCTTATAATTATGGTCTTAAGTTGTGTGGTGCGATGAAACTTTTGATGTGTGCTCCCAAGTATATGACGGATTTGACATATTTTTCAACTTTGAAGCTTAAGTCTCAAACTTACATAATCGTTACCTTAATGTATATATCCATCTATATGAAATATGTATTCGTTTTCGTTATTAAAACTGGTTAATTCATGGGAAAAACCCAAAATATACTTTAGTCAAAGACATGCAGTTTAACTAAATGCTAGTACTGCTATAATACTATTACTGAAAGTTTTGCAGTGCGAAGAAATTATTGATATTGTCATTTCTTAAATGGATTCTAACTAGGGATGGGCGATTATTAAAAAATAATCGATACTTTGTAAATCGATTAATCGCAAGCAGCCGATTAATCGCGCCCGATTAATTGCTTTTACTAATCGATACATCGATTAATCGATTCGATTATGACAACATCCAAAACATACCTTGCAAGGTTTTGGTCCCTCCATAAATAAAGAAAATAGTTTCATTTACATTATATAAGGTTAATGTTATCATAAGTACAAATTCTAAAATTAAGGTAAACTTCCAGGAGGCGTGTCAGGGAACAGAGTTGTGAAAAATGTCTCAATTCAATTTAAATTTTGGACGGTTGCCAAATGTTTACGGGAGCTGAAGCTGAAAAATTGCAAGATAAATGGGTACTGGTAAGGTGGCTTCTCAGATCAGATTGTATTAGACTCATCTCGGAAAAGTCTCTCCCTGACGGAACTGATGTTGCTACTCCTGGCTCTGGATATCCTTTTCAGTAATTTTCTTCTTCTTATTTCATGCCCTGCTTCCGAAGGGATAACATGAAACTTCGTCCCTTTCTTCGCCTGCGTTGAACAACCAACTTCACAACACTGAGGCATATTGACAACCAAATATTAAAAAAACGCTACGCTGCTTCAGGAAAAACACAACTACTCCAATGCTTTCTAACAGGCAACTGACGCCAACAAAACACTCGCGTAGGCCAAACATGTAGGGAACCAATCAGAAGCCTCGATTGTCGGCATATGTCGAGATCAAACGTTGATCGTACTCTCCTATCAAGAGCTTTATGCTCGCCATGCCCAGTGTGACAAGATTGGGCGGTTTTCCACCATATGGGCTGATCGTAAAGCTCAGTACGCAGCACAAAGTAACGTTTTGCGGGAAGCCGCCAACAGTGTAGAAAAAATATTTCCTTGTAGCGACCTTTGTAAAAGCATTTTTGATAGCATGGAGAGGATACCAATAAACACATTCTAACCGATAAAAAGAAATAAATCCTCATTGTAACCAATTTTATTATCGAAATAACAAGCGAACGTAAGACAAGGCTGTGCAACATCTGACATAAAGACAACAAGCGAACATAGGTCTAGCAACATCTGACACAAGACACGTGAGTGCCCGGCCAAATGTGGTGCGCGTAGTGTTACGTGGTTACTTCATGCGCATTCTATTTTGATACCTCTACGGCGTCATTGCGCAGAGTTCAGCCACAGTCAAATTTTCGAATTGAAGACGAATATGAACCGCTCTATCCATCACAGTTCACAAGACACAAGATTGCGTAATAATCGGTAATCGGTCAAATTAATCGGGTATACATAATCGATATCATCGATATCGGCTGTTGCATTAATCGATTCAAAAATTTCGATTAATTGGCAAAAATAATCGATTATTCTATTAATCGATATCGTAATCGCCCATCCCTAATTCTAACCCTTCCTCGAGTGTACCCTACATCATGAAAACAAGATTTCATATTCGGTACGTTGTGGTATTGTTAAATGTTGGCATTGAAAGGATTTAGCTTTGTCTTTCGTCTGTGGATTGCTGAATGACTTCTAGTTTGACTGATTCCATTTAGATACCTAACTTTGTATTAGGTGTCCGTTTTCCACTGAATAAACTTATCTCAATGTCACTTTCTCACCTTGTCTCCACAAGACTAATTGTAATGCCTTTGAGGAAGAGGGGTATTACGGAAGCGTGTCTACTTCCGCCCCTCTTGTCTTTGCTTCTCCCTATTCGTACTTTTCAAACCCATTGGTGATGGCCATGTTGACCAAGGAAGAAAACTCAGCCCTAGCAATACCCCAAGTCGCTTGCTTTGCCTCTTCTTTTCTCTGCCCTGAGCTATAAATGGACGCTGCGTTTCATCACGTCCGCCGACGGAATTTTGGCGATGTCGAGGCTCGTGTGACACCGAGGATGGAGGGAGTTGTGCCGAGAATGCTCTCCGACGATTCCAGCAATGTGGCGAAAGGTTCAGTGTGACGAGGCTTCCCGTTTTCCGTTTTAGCGTGTGCAGTCATGCGGGCGTTGAATGTCAATTGACTCATTATGCAGTTGACGAACGTAAGATTTCTATTAGGAGGCTGTGAGCATTGTGTGAAGTTGAGTTGATGATATGGCAATATCTCCTCGGGTGCTTCGCAGCGTGTGGAATCAGGATAAGGATTGAAATCGCTGGCGGACCGAAGTCTGCATCGTAATCAAATCGTCTCAAGAGAGCAAATGAAGTATTCAATGGAGCATACGCTGACCTATTATGTGTGTAAATATTGTTACAGACAGTTCTTTGTTTCTCAAATTACCCAATTTCTTGATGCAAGAACATTTTTAATAAAAATCTATTGCACGAGAATGACGTGCTAAGTAATGCCTCAATGGCAATATAAGATGAGATAGATAGGTTGCCAAAAGGACAGGTTTATGAGGTCTACTTAGCACTTTCCGTTAAAGAATGCAACTTTTACCCAGTGAACGCCTGTCTTAGACCAGATTTCATCGCCTGTATCCATTATTGCGTGAATTATATCATGAATAACTTTCTTGTCTCCCGCGTCCTACAGTTTATTGTTACAATTCTGTGATTCAGTGTATGCGTAATTTTGTACAGCGAATTTCACCGTTTGGATCTGAAAATCATGTAATTTTATTCAAATGCCTAACCTTAAATAGCCGATCTTTTAACTACTTGCGCAGGAATTAGCTTCTACCAAGGGCTCTGATATAAATATTATCAAGTCCCTGGAAGTTCTGCAATTGTTTTTTAGATATTAGTTGCAATGATTTTCGTGTTTAAAGCAAATCCATTCAGCACATTTGTTTATTCATCATACCACGAGTAGTATTTATTAGGTAATTGAAGGCTTTTTTACATAAAAATATGTTCTTTTTGCTGTGAAAATTTGCGCTTACCGCGAAAGGTTTCCTGAAGGAGTGCTCTGGTAAATTGGGACTGAATTGTACATCACTGCAATTTTTCTCCGTATTTGTAATGGATTGGCGTTTAGAGTGATAATAAATTTAAGTTACTAAGTAATACAATGAGAAAAAACTAAGCTCTGATTTGAAAGATATGCGGCCATTTTTTAGTTATCCAATTGGAAACAAATTTGATTATCCTCGCAGAAACCCATACTTGAGATCGCGTTGGATGATCAATGCCTTTGTAGCTAATCAAGCGTAAAACGTTCATTGATAATCGTTTTATTCCGTGATCGCATTGTTTGTGGAGCAACTCAGTCTGACAGTTTTATATAAGGGAAAGGAGGAAATCGTAGAGACAAGACGGTAAACGAGACATTAGTGGACATGGTTTAAAATCTTTAGAATGAGTGGGAACGTGAAACAGTTTGCATATTCATTAATCTTTGCGCTGACATTGGCTATTAGTGCTCTCCTGGGCGGGTAGTTGTGCAAAAGGCCCTCTTAATGTCTTAGATTTATGCACAAGGAAATTCTGTTGTTTGCCGGCAGGAACATCAACAACTTCCAAGAGCCTACGAGAGAAACGGTTTTAGGCATAATTTGGTGGAATTTATCCATTACGGAAGAATTAAAATAACTTCGTTAACTCCACTAGTATTTATTATCACGACCCGGGTGCCAAAAAACACGAAAGTTTCGGAATCGAATCGTAATAGCGCGGAAAAGTTGTTACTCGTCACCCTGATCACAACGAAAGAAAAATTTTCGAAATCGCACCGTGTCTACCAGCCGCACATCTCGTTCGAAGTTTTGAAAAATCGTAAAAAATGCGACTTTTTTTTATGGATTTTTAAAATAAGTTACAGTGATTGCATTACGTTCAAAATCGGTATGTTGCCTCTTCTTAAGAACCTCTGTCTTAAAAAAATATGTAACACAACTTATCTCCTTCTTTTAGGGGGAGGGGGAGTCGCTCATCACGTTCAAATTATCGAAAAATCGTAAAAAACATGACTTTTTTCGGAATTTTCTCTTTATGAGTTACAGTGATCGCATTGCGTTCAAAATTGGTATGTGGCCTCTTGTAAAGATCCTTTGTCTTTTAATTAATGTTGACTTTTTGATGTCAGGTAGGGACTTCCGGTAGGAATCTACGGATATGAGCAAGTCTTGAAAGGCGTCCTCTTTTTGTGTTATTGTTCTGTTGAAATCGGACATAAGTTTTACGCCTCGCCCCGCATGATCATTAACCACTCTAAGGTAAGTAGCTATTTGCTTTCCCATTTTGTAATCCTCTCTTTCAGCCCATTCAGTCGCAGGGTACTCTTAAAAACTCTGGACTAAATCATAGTATTTGGAAAAATCTGACGGAGCTTGTTGTGGCTAAGTCACCAAGTGTTATATTGGGAACATCCCTCAACTACACCTGTCTCTTCTTCAGCGGCTCCTCTTAACCTACATTATTGAGAATACCGGTGGCAACATGCGTTTTGTCTTCTTCAGTGAGTTTCAAATTAATTTTTCCTCACTGCCCTCCTCTGATCATCCTTCTTCATCTTTAAATGTACACCCCCGATAACTCCTAACCTCGGTCCGCGTTGATCACACAAGAAAAGTATTTATTCCTTCCAAGCCTTTTTTCTGCTTCTTTAGTTGCATCATTTGCCTTTTTTCCAGCTGTTCCATTGTATCATTTTTGCTCAAGTCAAACAGAGTCTAGCGTATGAAATCAACGGGCCCGGGAATGATGGGTGCTTCCAATCCACGCCTATTGATCAGAGCCCCCCAAGTGTTTCTCCTTCAGCCCGCCATTACGCAGATGAAGGCGCTGCGGCCAACTCCACCCCAGCAATCCCTGATCACTGCGGAATGAATTTCACCAATCGCATGCTCTTTTGTTTTAATCGCAGGGGGTAAAGGGGTAGGGAGACTGCAGTTATCGGCCCCTGACGGGGAATGACTTTTACTTTGCGCGGCTTCTTTACTTCCCGAGCGCCACTAAAGGGCCAGTCCGAGGAACACTTTAGCGGTCCTTCCGATAGTGTTTACATTTTAACCCAAAAAACCTCATTGATAATCCCCTTGTATCCCGAATTCACTCTTTTTTTGACTCTCCATAAAATGACAGAAAAGTAGAGTGCTTGAATATATGGTACCGGAACTCCACACTTACAAATTTGTTTACTTTGAAGAATAAATTCGCGGTCACTGCAGTTACCGATCATATTAACTTGTTGGAATCAGTAGGAATAGTTCTGACCTTTGGCATTGTTTTTTATATCATGGGCACGCAAATAAATTTATCACGTAAAGCAAAGTTTTCTTTTGTACTGGTACAATCCAATTTGCAGTAGATATAATCTTTTGAACTATCATTTTTTCAATCGTAAGTTCAATTCGATACTCTTTTTCCGGGAATTTTGCAAATGGCTGGATGTAAATAATTTTTTTCGACGCTTACGCCTGCATTGTATGGCGTAATTATCAATCGTAATAGCAACCAGAACCCATGTCAGCTACTCAATTATCCCCAAAGAACTTATACTAAAGGAGCACATTACTTTTTACTTTATGTTCGTACTTTAACTTTGGAAAAAATATTTTGGAGCATTCGTCTAAATCTCTACCTAATGCTCTACGTGATTTTCAGTTATTTCATTGTCTTGTGAAACTACCTTGCTATGCATGCTCCGAGATGGCAAGAACAAGAATTTTCAAGTTAAAAGTGTATTATACCCTCATGTGACCCTGGAGTTGCACTTCAAGCAGCACTTCATAATTGAGACTTCCTTCTGCACTTGAGCGTCAAAATTTCGGTTCGATTCAGTGACCTAGGGAGGGATAACATGTGCCAACGAAGAGGATAGGATGAATAGAGATGAGGGGGAAGCAATGCGGAGGGCGAAGAACGGCACCGGAGTAAAAGATACGAGGCAGATCCGGCGATGAAAGCAGGAAAGCCATTCGTGTTCCATCGATCCAGTCATCATCTCATATCAGATTCCCGCGTTAGGAAAAGGAACGTTGGAAACAATTCCTTCCCCCCACCCCTCTGCACCGAACCACGCCAACCCACCCCCACTCCTTCCAGGAAATAAAACCAATGGGAGCGCAGTATTCAAGTGACCGGAAACGCTTCCAGACCTCTGGGTAGCAAATCGTATTTCCTCCGTCTTCGGAGAGCGCCCGTCTCGCGTCCGGATGGCTGTGTTTTATCGGCATCGTCCCAGAAATGGTTAGTAAGTAATTAACGTAAGTGAAGAGAGGCGTAAGTAGTATTTGGAGAGAGGGGACAATTTTCTTGGGCGCTTGGAATTCAATGGAACGGGTCATTGCGATAAAAAAATGTCAAATGCCCCGTTTTTTCCCTTGGGGGGCACGACGAGGAAATGGCGAACATGAGCGTGATGGTGGGGATGCAATGAGGAACTTAAGCGGGAGTTTGGGTTCTTAAGAGCTGCACGGTTTACACGAGGCACTCCATGGCACAGTTTGACGCACAGAAATTGCGAGGACATGGGTGGGGATGCGAGAGCAGGGGCTTTTTCCGTGTATTTCGTTCAAGCTTTCGTGCAGTCATTCTGGCAAGTCCCCGCTTTACGCGACGCAATATTCACCGCACATCCATCCATTCATCCGACTGCGCAGTAAATGTCCTCGTGCAAAACGGCCTTACGTCACGTTATCCCAACTGTATCACGTGCGAGATGAAGTCTTCACCACAAACTGAAAACAAAAAGCAAGGTTAAACCAGATATGAATGTATTAAATATTATTCATGGCCCTCAACTGATTTTTAGCACCACTGCTAGGTTATTAATTTCCAAATATTAATATTTTATTTGCTTGCAACTGCAGTAGTTGCTGGGGAGCGTGAATTAAATTCGGGGACATGTGTGAAAATTAGCATTGTTGGGCATGTTATTAAGGGTAGGATTATATAGGGAGTGGAAGAAGGATGATAGTTAACCCAGCGTCGGTATTAGCCGACTCATCACGAAAGGGAGCTAGGGATGAACTCTTTAACGCTCAATCCGATGGAATTCTAGTCCGAATCTAGTCCATTGGGTTGGGAAGCCTGTATACCAGCCACCAAGTCAAATGGATCCCCATGCTCTTGCCGATGTAGGCATAGGTTTTTTTCTAAGAATACTTTTTCCATAACGGCATCCATCATTCCCTTTATAGTACTTTCTTGCAAGTCTTTCTCGCCTCCAAAAATGCCACAGAGTTGTAGATATTTTCTTTAAAGAATAAGCAAGAGAAACACCATACATCGGAAAAAGAAATTCCTTTATAGGAAATGTATACCTGTTTGACAGCAGTAAGTGCATTTACGTAGAGATATAAAGACCAGGTGCTTCCCCGACGCGTCAGTAATACAAAGTCTTTTCGGGTTTTCCACGTGCCAAGGGCTACATTTTGGCCAAAGTTTCAGCATTCTTCGCAAACATCATTTTAAGCTTGATGAGTTTCCTTTTGTACGTATGAGTTTTTATATTTATATCGAACAATTAGTTAACTTAGAATGATAGAATCAGATACATTAGAATATCGACCCATCAGGGATACATTAGAATGCTCAAACTATAGAGGAATATCCCTACTTAACTTTACATATAAAATTTTATCTGAAGTTATATTAAATAGATTGAGAGTGTATGGAGAAGAAATAAATGGTGAGCACCAAGCAGGATTTATGAGTGGGAAATCAACCACTGACCAAATATTTGTTATGAAAGAGCTGGCCTCGATGTACTGGGAATACAATAAAGATTTATACATATTATTTTATTGATTTTAAAAAAGCTTATGATAGTTTAATTAGATCAAAGGTATGGGATGTACTTAGACAGAACAACATTTCAGAAAAGATAATAAGACTTGTAAAAATAGGTGTTGAAGGTTCGAAAGGAAAAGTCATAATAATAAAAAAAAATACGCAGACACTTTCAATGTGACCACATTTCAGTCCACTTTCACTTCCGGGAACCTCTTGCGTACATAGACGAGACTCGAGCCAAAAGCAGATGGAAGGGCGACAGACGTGACTCGAGTTTTATTACCTCCAACCTCTGGATGACGACCAGTCCATTTCACATCCCACAGCTGCATACGCTTGCAACAGCGCGATATGAAATCCTTTCTTAGATACCCCCACCCTCATATCCATCCTATCAGACGGTATAAAAGCGCGCTAAATCGCAGTGGGGTATAATCACTGACAAATATTCGGCACGTGGGGATGTCTACCTTACTCTCCGTGAAAGCTGAACTTGGTGGGAAGCATCAACTCGTCGTTCGCAAATTTAAGGATAAAGTGAGCAGCATATATGAAGTGCTCCTCCCATTACCACTACTGGGCAACAACGAAGAGAATGATCTTAATCTCAGCATAGAATTCCAGGAAAAATGCTATGCAATCTTCAAACATATGGACAAAACCAAGACTCGTGGGAAAAAGTGTAATATTCTCAGGATTTGATAATCCTGAAACAGACGAAGTGGAGCGTTTGAACATCTCCACGATCAAGCAGCTGAAACTGGAGGGGGATAAGCTGGAGAAGGCCGAGAGACAAGACCCATCCATCACGTGCCACGTCTACGATATAAAGAAGAAGAACATCGTAAAGGGAAAATCCATGTTTATTTCAAAATGTGGTCCATCATCAACAGATTTTGACCAATCCGATTTCGCTCCACCGGTAACATTCACTACTGGAGAAAAGTCACGAATCAACTACCGTACAGTTTACTGTGAACGAGGGGAGCATCTGGAAACGTATACTTTTATACTGAATGTTGTACCAGCTGATTATGCTTTGTTCTAAATAAAATCAAATCAAACCTTCTCATCTACTTATCATTTCTCAATTCCTTATCCTTAATATTAAGAGGAAGGGTTTTTTCAATAATTAAAACACATAGCGTATAGGTTTTACAAATTTATTTTCATTATTTAACATATTTTATTCTGTATACACCAATCTGCCAGCTTGTAACAATTTTTTCTCGCACATTGCATATTATTTTGAGAATGCGACTCGATTAAAAATCCTTTATATGTCACTAATTTCTTAAGTGAAGGACAACCATACATTTCCAAGTTACCCACACATATTCCTTTGGGAAGTAGACTGGTTAAGAAGGATGCCTTTTGAGCACCTTTTGTGAATAAAAACTTATATTCCTTTGTATATTCAAATAATATGCTCTCCAGTTCCAAATAATCTACGTCCCCAGGGTATTAATTCAAGCCATGATAGTTGTTCTTTAGCCAAGTCGAGTCTCTAGCGTACAGCAATCTCGCTGGTGATTTGAAAAGCCACGTATTACAGCATTTTGTTTGCATGTTAATGATAGCCAATTCCTTGACTATGTATCCTCCACAAGTTGAGGTGAATCCTTGACATTCGATAATGGCACTCATGGTGTAATATCTCAAACTTGCAAGGCTTTACACCCAATGCCAGCGGTTCAAGATATTACAAGAGCAAGAATTCCTTTGCAGCGGTGGGGGTGGGGATTGCACTCCTCTCCACAGATTTCTAAAGTGTGCTAATGCGGGGCTCCGCCTGTTGATGCGGACCTCGCCCTCTGATATTGGCAGAGTGCATCTTGTTGGCAGAGTGCGAAAATAAGAGGAGGAGAAAAATTAGGGAGTGCACGATGCACTCTGCAGAGAGAGAGAATTTCCAAACTCCACCCTCCTTGACATCGTGTCTAGTGCAAGGACCTTACGATAGGTCCCACCCACAGGCTTTCCGGTTTCCCCAGACAGCATGAAGCTCTGTAGAAGAACTCCTGTATATAAACCCTGTTTTTTTGGGAGAGTCTCCATCAGTCAGCTGCAGCAGTAACCCGCAACAGTAATCAGCAAGCCGTTATTCTTCAACTCCGAAAAGCTATAATGGACACCCCCGCTGCCACCTCTGTCGCCGATGTCTCAGCCTCTACCTCCATGGGGTAAATATTTTTTATATATATTAGATTATTAGGTGCTCTAGATTATTTGAGGGTGAAAAAATTCTTTTTTTTTCTCTAGAATATCCATCACCATCGAAAAGCTACATTCACTCGCTGTCATTCCTCATGCCTCCTACACGTGTCCTGCTGGATACGATTTAACTGCCATTCTAGAGGACATTATCCCGAAGAGAGGTCGGGGTCTAATTAGGACCGGGCTCTCTGCTGAGATACCAAAAGGCCTATATGGTCGCCTAGCACCTCGTTCTGGTTTGGCGCTCAATTTTGGGATCGATGTTGGGGCGGGTGTGATAGACTGCGATTTTAGAGGGGAAATTAAAGTTCTTCTTCTAAATCATGGTGATGCAGATTTTCCCATTTCCCCTGGCGATCGGATCTGCCAAATTATATTTGAAAAGATCGCCACAGATATTAATTTTTCTGTGGTTGATGAGGCTCTGTCCGAGATCCCCCGAGGTAGAGGGGGGTTCGGCAGTTCTTGCTAGGTAATCGCTAATTTTTTTAAAACTATGCATGTCTAGGTATATATTTAGTTTTTTACTATACATTTTTTCTTTTTTCCAATTAGACAAGCAGTCGACATTTCACCATCAGTAGCTCCCTTGGCTTCTACCTTTTCCGCTCGTTATTCGGTATGTATTTTATCATATTGGAAGTCTTAAGAGTTTTTTAACTCGTTTCTTCAATGTATATTTTCTCTTTTTTTTACAGATACGCCAGAATATGCTTGATATGCAACTGAAGAATGAGTTTGTCAAGAAGGAAGAATTGGCGGAGGGGGTTAAGTACGAGGTGTTGAAGATGGAGCAATTGAATACTAAATTTGGGCAAGCTGTGGTTGCCACAATAAAATTATGTGATATTAATAGAAAGATCTTCCTTCCACGTTTTTTTCAATTTTCCACTAAAGAATTGTTATTTTACAATTATAATGATGAGCGTGTATTTGTATGTGTCAAGGAAAATCTAATAAAAATTGAGTGATTTTTCATTAACTGTTTGTAATTATTCACCTACCTCCAGAAGTTGTGTTTAGCATCAGCGAATATATATTCGATTTTTGAAGAATTCCAACAACTCATTGTAACAAATATTCCCCTCTTATAATCGTTATGAATTAAATTTCTGACGTTGCTCTTTACCAATATGCAATGGTTAGATTCATTACCGCTCAAAGAACGAATAATGCTGGTGAGTGGAAGCCGGAAATAAATAGACGAGTGCAAACATCGATTGTGGGGGTATTAAGATAAGGTGATATTGCTTGAGGGAAATTGGGTGAAAATCAGTGTAATTACGTGGATGGTGGTGGGGAGAGAGAGGTGGCTATTGGGCTTTTAATTCAATGGGCTAGGTTTAGCCCGGGCTTTTCGAATGCCCTTGTCACCCAAATATGGGCGTATTCACGAATTTTCACGTCAACATTGCCGGCGGATTCAGGAAGGGCATCTATGATCTCTAGGGAGAAACAATCGTCAAAATTTTGAGAGTGGGAGGCGGTATGTTTGGGAATGGGATCAAGAAAAGGTGGAGTTTTGGTGGCATGGCGGTGATTGTTCATACGGATATTGAGGGGGGTGGTACATTTTCCCACATAGAAGGCAGGGCAGAAATTGCAGGAAAGGCGGTAGATGATGTTGCTGGTGGTACAATTGGCCGTAGAGGAAGATCTTTTGAGGGAGGGGGTGGCGGAGGGGCGGAGGAGAGAGCAGCATTTGCACCTCGGGCGTCCGCATGTTGAGGAAAGTGGCGGAGGGTTGCAGGGATGGTCTAGTGGATTTTAAAATGCCCCGCAGATTTGAGGGACGCTTATAGGAAACTTTGGGACATGAAGGTAGGAGGAGGGAAGTAGAGGTATTGTTTTTTAAGATTGGATACAGGTCTTTCAATATGTGTTTGATCCTGTGTGCACCAGGGAAGAATGTGGTGACAAGGTTAAGTTGGTCAGGTTGGTGGGTCCGAGGGGTATATTTTGCAGTAGGAGACAGGATTTTATTTAAAAGCAACTTCTCTGTGTACTCTCGTTCTCTGAGGGAGTGATGGAGAGTTTCGATATATTCTTTTAGAGAGGGGGCATTGCTGCAGATCCGGTGGCCGCGGATAGAAAGGGAAAAGGGGATTGAGCGTTTGGTGTGAGAAGGATGACAGCTGTTAAAATGGAGGTATTGGTCGTGGTTAGTGGGTTTTTTGTGGACGGAGGTGATGAATTTACTGTCCTTAATTTGGATATTAATATCCAGGAACGTAATTAAGGAGTCAGAAATGGAAGATGTGAAGGAAACTGAGAATGAAGAGGTTCAGTGTGGAAATGAAAGAAGATAAAGAATCACGGCCGTGAGGCCAGAGGACGAATATGTCGTCCATGTAGCGGGCCCAGAAGAGAGGTTTATGTGTTTGATTTTTTAAGAAAGTGGTTTCGAGATGGCCCATGAACAGGTGCCATGCGAGTATCCATGTTTGAAGAAAAATTTTATTATTAAAGGAGAAAGCATTTTTTGTTAAAACCATTTCGGCTAGGCGGATGATGAAATTTGTGGAGGGAAAGTGTGGTTTTGGGCGTTGGGATAAATAAAACTTTAATGAATTTATGCCTTCATCGTGAGGGATGGACGTATAAAGGGAGGTAACGTCTATAGTGGCCATGAGTAAAGTAGCATTAGGGGGGATAGAGACGGCGTGGAGAAGGTCGAGGAAGTGGTAAGAATCTTTGATGAAGGAGGGAAGAGATATGACTAGGGGTTTGAGGTAATGGTCAACAAGTGCATTGGTCTTATGGCTCACATTCTTCGCTTTTTTTCGTGATCGTCGTCTCATCTGCTCCTGATCTACTGTGGAGACTCAAGCTAAGTGTTCTGTTCCCTTTTTCCTACCGCTGTTATCTTTTTCACATCTCCATTTCTATTTTTTCCTTCCCAATGAATCCTCAAAACCCCCTTCAAGTATGGTTAAGGTTAGCTCGTAGACACGCGCACAAAGTTGCCCAATATGGTGCCCACAGCGAGTTTCTCACTTCATGTCTATCCTTAGGGATCATACCTAATGGTCTGACTATCAAGATACCTCTTACCGGCATTCCACCCTGTCTTCATCCTCAGCTTCGCGTATTCATTTATCGTCAATCAATAGATTTCACCCGCATCATCCTTTCCCAATATCAGTCTCTCTTCAAGAAACATCTATGTGATCTTACCTCACTTACAAACATCATATCCCTTTCATTCCCAAAATCAATCACTCTCTTAAACCAAATATTTTCTTCTGCGCTCCGAAACCTTGTTCGCCGACGGACCATCCTTTTAAGAAAACTTTCCTCACTCTCCACTTCCTTCCTTCAAATTGGCATTCCTTTACCATTCACGAAGCTCACACCCCCACCCCTTTTTCTTTACAAACCCGACCTTGCTTCCCTTCTTAACCTCCCCCGCCCTCCAAGCGACCGCCCGGTTTTCCCACAGCGTCTGTCTCCGACGCGGAAAGACCTACCCCGCTCCCTGGCCACCGCCGCCGACCGAGAGGTAATAAACCTCTCGTCCGTTTCACTGGGCGAAAACGAGCGTGCAGTTCTGCAAAAAGGCTTATCTTTCTCACCCACCAAATTCCCTAAATGTCCCTCTCTCGTCCCCCCCCAACCTCTCCAGAATCCTAAAAACCACCAAACCGCTGACTAAACCTATTATCAGCTCCAAAACCCCACCCAACCCCTGCCATCGCGCGAGATGCAAAACGTGCCCTATCCTTATCACCGACCCCCTCCCCGCTAAATTCCTGTCCCACCCACTTCCTTCCGTCCCCTCTCGGTCATGCACTTCCCACAACGTTGTTTACATCCTCCTGTGCAACCTGTGCGATTCATATTACATTGGTCTTACTACTAACCAGTGTTAGAATAACCGGTCACCGTGCCAGCTGCAAGCCGTCCTCGCCCAATGCCTCCTTCCCCGGCCCGATCCATGCTTCCTCCCACAATCTCATTTTTGATAAATGCTTCCGTGTAGGCGTATTGGTTTCCCTCCCTCCCTCTGCCTCTCCCCTTCAATTGCGTACGCTAGAAATGGCCAGCATCTGGCTTTATTCCGCTCATAATCCGCCCGGATTAAATCGCGCTCACTGACCTCTCCCGCCCCTTCTTCCCTTTCCCCTCCTTCAATCCCCTCCCGCCCCTCCCCTTTTCTCCATTCCATATCCCTTTCTCCTCCTCTGACCCTCTCCCGCCTCTTCCCCTCCTTGCCCCTCTCTCTTCCTCTGACCCCCTCCCGCCCCTCCCCTCTTCTCCCCTTTCCTACCCCTCTCTCCTCCTTCTCCTCCCACCTCACCCTACCTCTTGTCCCCTGCCTTTCCATCAGTATGTATCCTTCTGTGTTTGAGAAAGGTTCTATAGTAACCGAAATATCAACGTATAGTGTGAGTGTTCTTTTTTTATGTGTTTATATTTAATTCCGCCCCACCTGTGGCATAGTTTATTTATATTATCGCGTGTGTGATTTTCCACGAACTTGTATGTATAGTAAATATAGTATGAAAATTATTATTTAAAGCCATTTAAAAACTACAATCATCTTAAACTGTTTCAGGCTTTCCCGCTGGTCCATGGGGGCCATAGTAATGGGGTCCATGGTAATGGGGACCATGACCATGTCATGGCGTCAATCATCCGTTTGGAAACCCGAGAAGCCTTCATCCATACTATCATCGTATTTTTATGAAACTACCAACTACATTATTTTCCTCCCTAATTTTATAAAGGGCTCAGGCATAAGCTTTATGCTTCTCAGCAGTAGTAAGTAATTAGCTTATGATTGAAAAAGTATAATTTTAAGTAAGTATTAGTTCAATTTAGCTGAAAATGTTCCTTAAATTGAAGATTTTTGTCATATTTACTATACATGCTACGTTTAATATATATTATTACTTACATTAAACGGTGGATTAACTTTAATCATGTGACCTCGAGAAAATTAATAAATCGATTTGAAAGTAATCGATACATCCCTTGGTCTTTGGGCAATTAAAAACTATTATTATTGTTATTACGATTACGTGAAATAAAAAATGAAAAACTCACTGAAAATCTTAGCTTAGGTTTGAAGAAATAAATATTTATTCACAGATCCAATTAGTATAAAGATAAACAACATAAACTATTAAAATTAGATTTTTCTTGCTTTCATATTTGCAAACTCTTTGATTTTTGAATTTGTGTACATTTCATTGAGCCAATCATTCTAAATGGTCATTGTTACCGATCCACTCAAATGCTCTAGGGACCTAGTTGATCTTAAATTAGTTGTTATCAGTTTTGACTTTGAAATACTTCTTTCGCCACTAGCCACTGAAACAGGGTGGAGCGTTGGGATAATTTTTAATGCAACAAAAATATATAGAAATGTGTCCATATGACCATTTTCTGTAATGAATGACAAGGCTTTAGCATTGCTTATCATACCATAGCAAGCTTCCAGAGGGTAGAATTGGAGCAAATATTTGTAGCTCGTCGAACAGTTCAACTCCATTTATGTCACATTCTTCTCCATCACTTAAAACACTGTAAAGATGCATACAGGCATCATTCAACTCATTCCTTTCCCACGTCAGTTGATTGTTGATGTCATAAATAAATCTGAAATTCTTGCTGTGATTCTCCATGGGTTCAAATCTCTCAGTAAGCGAGGAAGTCAAGAACAACGTAGAATAAGTTAACTTTGAACGACACAGCTTGAAGCGTATCGTGGATTTGGTTAAATGAGAAAGAGAGAGATGGTTTGGTGTTTTTTTGTTTAGCCTTTTTCACTTGACACATTGTAAGGCATCGGGGAGTAGTTGCTAAGAATAATCACTCACGGTGACTCCAAGGAGGCTCCGAGCTCTGTCCCCCCACGGCTCGCAGCTCCGTCGATGGGGCACGGAAGAAGGGAAAAATGGTGGGAGTGGGGCCAAGGAGGGTGGTCGGAATTACGACCCGCTGCTCTTGAGGATGTGGGGAAGGAGAACGCCGTCTGCTCCAAGATCTCATCACAAGGCATCTCGTAGGGTCAACGCGAAGGTGATGTCGCGGTCGTTGCTCCCTCTGTGGCCAAGAGGGGCATTCGGGCATTGTTTCATCTGCATGGATATAGTCATCCTCGGGGATGTCCATGCAGATCCATGGATGACGTTCGCTAGTGGGTTTCAGAGAAACACAGGTTCATCTTCACTCTCGTGGTAGAATTGTCTTTTTACATTTAGTTTACGGACTTGGGGTTTCTTTTTCAAACCCTGTAGCAATTACACCGATTTGTCCTGCAAGTTCTTCTGCATCAGTGATTGCATTATTGAGGCCTCCTTCGGATCTCATCTTTTCTAGAAAAATCTGCACACTTCTTATAAGATCCATTGAGCATTGGAGGTCGGATGTGACTTCTTACAAGGCCTTAGTACTCACCATGTTTATTTTAAAGGGGAACTCATGCCAAGTTAACACACAATACAGCTACTTGAAACTTTGCAATTTTTATTGCGATTCCTAAAGCAGTGATCCTTCCAAATGCATTAAGTTTCTCTTATCATCATCATCGGTATACGTAAACAGAGAACCTCGAAATCTCGAGAAATTTCTAGAAAAATCTCGAAAAGACAGTCAACAGCCCTGGTGACGATGTTCGAGTCGGGCATCGTAAATGTCGTCGGGCGTTGTGGGTGGAGAACCCGAAATGGATTCCCACGCCCTACGAAAGTACAAATATTACATTTTTATTATTTCAATCATCACTGTTCAATGTTATCGGAAAAATAATTGGATGTAAAGTGCAAATGGTTGCCGCACTCCATTCTCCACCTTTTGTGGTTTTCTCGGCGTTGCAACTGTACTAAGTATATATCACTGCCAGATGTCATTCATGCAGAATTCATATTAGGTATTATTTTATCAGTATATGGCACAGTCTGTTCAAATTCGCATCGTCGAATTCTTTGTTTATGTCGATGAAGGAAATGCAGGCAAACCGGTCTCTTTTCTTCGCCATTAGTGAACTAGAGGTCCAGCGCGCTAAAATATCTCCTCTCGTTACATTTCCTGAAAGCATTTCGATCTCCATTTCCATCTTCTATTCCATCTTCCTGTAAATAATTTTGGCAAGAATTTCAGACAATTCTGCCGTCTGTTCCAAAGCATTTCCATCTCTCAGCTCTTTTAATTTAAAGGACAAGGACTTTTACATTTATTTTAAAGTGAAATGGAATTTGCACCGCGGAGTAAATGTCTCAGGCTAATCTACATACTAATTATTTAGGGTCCTTACACCTCAGTTTACTCCATCAACTCGGAAGGAATTTCATCTTGGCGCCTGGCGCCTCTCTCTCTCTCTGAAGACCTTTACTCAATCAAATCAAATTCTAATCTTAATTAATATCTCAAAGCCTCCTTCCCCTTGTATCCTGCTTTTTCTTCTTACTTTCTCTACAGCAGTTTGAAATATTCCTTTTGATGTTTTTCCACGTATGTTCAATGGTTTTATCTTTTCGACAATTCTCTCATCAACATCGTTAAAAATCCTTTGGCATGCCACTTTTGCTTCCGTTCCCATTTTGAAATTTCCATCTGCAGGCGATGTGTCATCGATCTTTTCAACTTCTGAAAATGTATTTGGCATTTTTTAGTGATCAAATGGTGATCACTATAGTACATCGTTGTATACGTATATGCGTCGGTGTAGTTCTGGAAAACTTTTTCCTTGATTTATACGTCACTGTTTCAGCGGAATATATTCGATTTGTAGAATTTTTTTCTTCCTCCTGGCATTCTCCACGGATATTTTCTTCGCGGTTGGCTCTGTCAATCACTCCTAAAAACCACAAACCATTCTTGCGCGCCAATCTCGAGCTGTCAACCCCTCTCTTTTAAAGTCTTTGCGCTTTGTGTGCCAAATCATATTTCCCACACACTACGTCAACCTCAGGAGACCTCTCCTGCGAGACCGCGTTTCAGTTTCAGTTGAGTTCTTATTCTCTTCACAGAGTTTTGAAAGTGACTTAATGAGCGCTGACAACCACGACACGCGAATCTATTACATCTCGAATGAATCGCTCGACCACAACGTCCCAGCCGATATGTCATTTTAGCGTTTTTTTTAAATACCCTATATTCGTAAAAACAGAAGTAGTCTCAATTTTTTGAAGTCGTTGCTCCACCGAACACTAATCAATAAAATTCGGGAGTGATCTGGAGGTTCTGAATTTCGCGATCCATTGACAGCGATCGCTTTAAAGAGAGCGAACGATACGAACGCAGCGCCGCCACCCGACTACTCGAGGGAACGACATGTCTCCGGTCGAAACAAGTCGAGAGCGGGTGAACAGTCGCCTCGAGAGGGCGCTTTGAATTCGATGGAAATGGCTAAGTGTAATTGGGAGGGAGGGGAATGGGGGGGAGGGTGGGCAGGGGGAAATATGGAGGGTCGGAAAGGGTATGAGGTCGTGGCGCCGTGTCACAGGGTCAAGGGGTCACGAGGGAGGGAGTGCCAACGTGCGAAAATAATGGAGAAGGCGTTGCCTTAGCGACATAGCAATATATATATGTATGTGTGGAAAATATCAATACAAGAGTTAGCATATGTAATAAACACAGGCTCACGAAAATAAAAAGAAAGGACATCAAATGCTTTCGACGGGTGTCAAGTCGTCTTCGTTGGCGGGATGCTGTATATTGATGCTCTGTTTCCATTGGATGGGGGAAAAGAGGGGGGGGGTGCGTGCTCTTAAATTGTTTGTTTTGCTCTCAAGGTTACGGAGTACTTGACCTTCCATATCATCGATCATCCACTATCGGGCATCACATGCTTCTGATCTTTTGTCTCGACTACTTTCAACCTCAGGCCAAACTACCGTGTGATTTCCATTGGCATTTTGATTTATTTACATTACACGCGTTTATAAAAATTGTAATGCTAAAGAATTACGAATGAAAAGATCGTTACATCCACAGATCAGAGGTGGCTATACGTCGTTCCGCGGTGGAAATCTTGTGAGTCCGGAACCAGGTCCAAATATGTTATATTTATTATAAAACTATGGAAAGGTACGAAGTATTTTATTTTAATAATGAATACAGCCGATTCTTCCAAGAAGTGAAGCAAATTACATTATACCTAATAGCAAAAGGGCATTTATAGACTTTAAACTTTAAGAAAGAGCCTCCTACCGCGGAATAGATATCGGTTTCAAGGAAAGCACGCCTCGTCATTTCCTCGACCGCCTTCGATCGCCTCGCGAATCTCGGGTTACAAAAGAAGAACGATGGCGTCATAATTCCTACCGGAATGCGCGGGCAACAATAGAAGTCGAATAGAATTGACGAAGGATTTGACAAAGAGTGGGGAGGAGAATGACGTGCTCCCCATTTGTCCACCATTTTGTCTCTTTAAGGTTCCCTCGACGCCGAAGAAAAATATGGAGAAGCGAAGAATAATTCTTGTCTTTCATTTATGTTTCTCTTTTTTCTTCGTTTTCCACGTTTATCGATCATCTTCCACCTCCAACTTCAAAACCGCCTTCCCCTCCTAGCCCCAAAACAAAAGAGAGAGAGAGGAGAAGCGTGGAAGAATCCTGAACACCCCTTTTCCCCCTTAAACCCACCACCCCTTCCCTCCCTTCCAACAGTCACTGGAGAGAGATAAAGAGAAAAAAAGAAAAGGAGAGCAAGAGAGATGAAACCTGTGGATCCCCCCGCGATATTCGCACCATCTTTTATTTGAGAGTGTAGACGCATTTCCATATCGCGGTTCTCGGCGGAGACGCCTTTGACTCACCTATTTTGTTTCGCATTTCGACGCGCATTTGAAAAACGCTTTCGTCGCAAAATCTCTAGTGGTGTACTGTGGCATTCCAAATTATTATTTCTGTTTCGTTGATCTGATGATCTTTTTATTACTTAAACGTTTTTTTTTTAAATTTCAGTTTCAATAGCAATTATTGACCAGAGAACCAGATCTGGTAATTATTGTGACGACGGGGGCCCGTTTCAGGTCCCTCAACTATTTATGTTTTTTTCCTTTATGCTAATAGCTTCCTCGTTTAGGTTGCTATGTGTTGCTACGCACAGAATGTGGAAGTAAATATAATATTTACATACTAATTAAGATTACTCGATAAATCGATTGTTTTTTCCGCTCTTACCTTTTCTAAATTAACGCAGATAATTTTAATTATACGCAGACAATTAATAGGTACTAATGGTCTTGAAGGTCAAATATTTTGATACAACGAATTAATTCCTCATTTTTTCATTAAACCGATGCATTCAAAACGCACCCGCATCGAAAGCTACAGCACATCGCTTTCATTTTATATATCAAATTCGTATGTTATACCTGAAACCGCATTCACTTCTTAAATGCCATGGTTTTGCTCTTTACATGGCATCACATATGGCATGGCTTCGCATAAGATAACACACATTGTATGCGCTAACGGGTCTGCACAATAACTTCCAAGAAATCGTGATATCGCACGATGCTCGATGATACTAAATATCGTCGGAATTCAATATCTCCGGAATGACGCTTTCCGATGATCTGTGATCGTATTCCCGTCGATATCCTCATTAGGCAGGGAGGTGGGCGATATATAGCAGAGAAGGGTGATTCTATAGGCGGGCGTCCACTGCTGCGTCTGAAATCGGAAAGACATTTAAAGGGGAACTAAGAACATTAACTAATGTCACTGCAAACAGAGCAGTGTTACCTTACGCCGTGATCGCCATTATGCGATTAAGAGTTGACACAGGATATCGTGTAAAACGCATCGATAATCGTATTCGGAAGTTAACTGTTGAATCGGTGTTCTCGGTCTTTTGGTGAAGTCCAAAGGCCCCGAGACTATAGGCGACGCCCGATACCCTCTGTTAAACTTTGGAGCTACGCTTCTCTGAACCTAAAGAACCCACTGAAATAGAGCGCAACATTTTAGGCTTCATCATAAATAGGTCATCGCGATGGATGCAGAGATCTCTTATCTTTATTACTCTCTCTCTCTCTACACCAACTTCACTACGATTCAACTGTTGTTCACTCTGATTATCATTCATAGCTCTCGCCAGATGGCATTCCATTCTTGGCCTTCACACTCTTTTCTCCTTTTCAATATTGTTTTCATTAAAAGCTGCCGTGTCGCAAAATGTGTCCGATAAGTCAGTCTCTCCTTTTTCTCGCAGTTTTCGTCGTAATTCTTTTGCCTACAATCTTCGCAGGGTTTCTTCGTCAGTGAGTATCTTCGTCTATTTGATCTTCATCGTTCTTCGGTATCTCTTCAGCTCTGCAGCTGTGTCATTGTGTCCAGAGTTCACTTCCATATATAACACTCTTAATAGACGTTTCAGTAAATTGCTGCCTTACTACTCCGGTTCGTGTTGTCAGCACACTTCTCGTCTTCTGGCTGGAATGCCTTCTTTGTCTGGGCTACTCTGCTCACGAGACGTGTTTCTTGCTTTCTTCCATCCCTCTGGTCATCCTGCTTCCCAGCTAGCGAAATTCTTCCATTTTCGAAAGTTTTTACTCACCAAATTTCATGGCGACCCTGTCTTATTGATTTCTTCCACGAACCATAATTTGGGCAACGTTCACAATAATATTCAAGTTTGATTTCTTCATACTTTTGTTCATAGAGCTCAGTTGTTTTTCCAGATCTTCCTTCTCCTCTGCAATCATCTGAAATGCATTACAAGCTGATTTTTTCCTCCATGAACACGGTTTCCCGCTTTCAATTTTTCCTCAATTTCAATTATGGCTTTTTCAATTTACATACTATGTATTAGGTCAAGGGTGACAGCGTGCATCCTTGTCGTACTCTTCACTTCCGCATCCTCCGCATCAACCCCATGTTCAAATGACGCTCTGACATTAATCTCCAGTAAAATTAGCATTCTCTTCCAATTTCAACATTGATTTCAAATACTTTCTCCAGGTCGTATTTCAGAATCATTCTCTCCATGATGAGTTCCAGGGATAAAATACCTCCTCCCTTTCCCCAACTTTTCCTGAAATCGAATACGCCTTCAGCCAGAAATTATTCCATTTTTCGTAACATTCTTCTGTTGATGATGCTAGTCAGAATTTCGACGGACTTGCTGTAAATGGAATTGCTCCACAGACTCCGCATCTCTCAGCTCGCAGACAGGTGTACATCTCAGCACCGCAAATTCGACTTAAGAAGATGTCAGCACCATGGATGTAATATGTCATTACGCTTTATTGATTCTTCAACATCGGCAAGGATAAGAGGCTGGAAATTTCGCGGATAAATTCAAATTAGCTTATCAATGAAAATTTCGGTCCCAAACGGGTGGATACGTCTTCGCAAGATTTAATGCACGGAATCAGCTGATAGGGAATAAGTTATCAATTTGATACAATAAAAGGTTACGGAGTTTATTTAGATAATAATATATGGGTCATTCCACCTCAATTCAACAAACGTTTGTCCCTTAGGGTCCCAGATTTTGATAAAAATTGGTGTATGGGTACAATATTAACTAAAACTGAATACCCTCAAACCGTTTTGTGAAAAAAGTTTTTTGAGTGAATTATGCATATTTTAATTTTTTCGCATTTTTAGCAAAAATCCGAGCCTTAAATCATTTTATCACTTATATCTCCGCTTGTAATTGTCATACAAAAATGATTAATAGCTTTTATTAAAGTTAAATCTTTATTGAATGCAAATATATCAATAAAAAATTATTTACTTCTATACCCTATTGTTGTAAATTACTAATGTTTAAAAAATTGTTAATAAACTTTTCTCAAACACCTACTCCATCTCAGAATCGGCCGAAAATCTTTTTCCGTAATCTAAACATATCCAGCTAACTATTAAAAAAATAAAATTTAGTGGCAATTCATAAATGCGTTTTTTATAAATATTTAAACATTTACAATTTTCTCTCGCGCGGCCCGTCAGCTCCCCATTTGGAATACATGCAGCAGACACGCGATGCAAGCCTAAACATTTCCCTAATTGCTCAAGGTCGTGGCTATATGAGATAAAAATATATTATAAACTATGAATGTTAACAACAATTGTTAACAACTTCAGCCACATGAATAAATTGCTAAAAATCAATTTGATTTTCTTAGAAATGTAAAGCATAACATCCAAGTGGGGTAGGTTCTCGTCATTGCAGATTTTTCAGAAAATTACGCTTTCGTTTTACAGGACAGCATGCAAGGTATGCACTGGAATAACGACCAAGTAACAGTTCATCTTTTTGCTTGCTATTACAGCCCTAAAGTCCAGGATAATGTAATCCCATTGAACTTCGTAATCATATCAGACAGCCTGAAGAATATAACATCAACTGTACATTTTTTTCAAAAACTTCTCCTTAAATTCTTGAAATTGAAAGTTCCAAAGCTTCAAACAGAAAAATATTATTCAGATAGAGCAGCTGCTCATTATAAAAACAAGTATAACATTCAGAACTTATCTCTTCACAGGAAAGATTTCACAGTCTCTGCAGAATGGCAATTCTTTGCTACATCGCATGGTAAAGGGCCAAGTAACGGACTGGGAGGAAATTTGAAAAGACTAGCAGCAAAAGCAAGTCTTCAGCTTCCATACGAAAAACAAATACGTACACCTATAGAACTCTTTAAACGGGCAAAACATCATATTTCAGGAGTGGATCTTGGCTACGCAAAGAAAGAAGAAATTGGAAAACATTCCGATGTACTTGCGAAAAGATTTCGTCAGGCAGTAGGTATACCAGGCATTAGAGATTTTCATGCAGCAATACCCAAATCAAATGGAGTGGTTTTAATGAAGAGACTCTCTTCGTCCAGCAAGGGACGAGGATTCAGCTGTAGTTGCAGGCAGGAGTAACAGGATCCTCAAATAAAATATTTCCGAGAGGACTCCTTCCTACAAGGTAGGACATCATATGTTTACGGAAAGCATGCTAACTTAGCCATTTTACTTTTTTTATAAATACAAGGATTTTGCTTTCTCGTTAGTTTTCAATCGATTGTGTCGGAGTAGTAAGAAACATTTTCGCGCAGAGAAAGTAGGGCTCAATGGTTAATTTCTCTGCAAACATCCATTTAACAGAACAAATAACAATTGTTGTTAACATTCATAGTTTATAATATATTTTTATCTCATATAGCCACGACCTTGAGCAATTAGGGAAATGTTTAGGCTTGCATCGCGTGTCTGCTGCATGTATTCCAAATGGGGGAGCCGACGGGCCGCGCGAGAGAAAATTGTAAATGTTTAAACATTTATAAATAACGTATTCATGAATTGCTACTAAATTTTATTTCTGGAATAGTTAGCTGGATATGTTAAGATTACGGAAAAAAATTGTCTGCCGATTCTGAGATGGAGTAGGTATTTGAGAAAAGTTTATTAACAATTTTTTAAACATTAGTAATTTACAACAATATGTTATAGAAGTAAATAATTTTTTATTGATATATTTGCATTCAATAAAGATTTAACTTTAATAAAAGCTATTAATAATTGTTGTATGACAATTACAAGTGGAGATACAAGTGTTAATATGATTTAAGGCTCGGATTTTTGCTAAAAATGCGAAAAAATTAAAATATGCATAATTCACTCAAAAAACTTTTTTCACAAAACGGTTTGAGGATATTCAGTTTGAGTTAATATTGTACCCATACACCAATTTTTATCAAAATCTGAGACCCTAAGGGACAAACGTTTGTTGAATTGAGGTGGAATGACCCATATGTGTGCATATCCCGGTGTAAATAATAATATATTATTGATAATATCACTCTGCGTAAAAATGGCGAAAATAGTAAAACTCCGGTGCGTGAGTTTAAGCGTTAAGCCACGTCCCGAAGTACATTTTTCATAATTGTATAATCTCAATTGAATCTGGACGAATTTGTCACCAAAATTCGACACATTGTGATTATCGAATACCTTCATGAAAGCCGGAGGATATTGGGCGTTTGAAATGTATTAAATGCTTAAAGAACTCAACTAAATATCCATTTACAAGAAGAGTTAGGCAGAAGACTGGCTGATGACCGGAAAAAAACATATATGAATTCTAATATTTTATCACTTCCTATGAATCGAATAGTACTTTTCATATTACTACACTTCCATTTTTCAGATAATGAATATTTTATGGAATATTTGCGTGTGGACTTAGTTAAACTTCCTCAATTAAACCATCTATGTAAGGAACTGGCCAAAATAACAAAATAATGTTGAAAAGTTATTTTAAAATCATTTCAAATAATTCTAAAATCAAAATGTCATATGATGGCTAAACTCATGACTTTTTCAAGATTTTAAAATAATGTATGAATTATTTTTAATTTAAAGTCCCGTATCCTGGCTTCTCATATTGTTGATCACATATAATATGCATATGTAGGAAGTTCTGAGACATGTTTTGCATGAAAATGTTTTTAAAACTATCATAGTAAAATAACGTTATTTTAAACGAATTTAAAATTATTTTGGTTTAATTAATCCTAAATGAGAATAACGAGAGGAAAAATACATTTAGAAATCCCAAATGAAAGAATTTGTTTGGGGGAAATTGAGAAAGTATTCGGAGGAAGGGACTAGAGTATAGGGTGGTCCATATCCGCAAAGTGGGTAATAAATGTGAGGGGCGGACTCGTCAAAAGTTTCGTTTTTACATACAGATTCTAAAATGCAAAACCGGAAGTCCGTGCAATGATTTTTATGGGTCGCGCAGGGTGCGGGAAGTTTGAAATACTGAATTTGCCCAAAATGGCACCTTTTTGCACTTCCAAGCTATGTTATTGACCGTACAAAAAAATCACAATGAACGAAAGTGACATCGTTTGATGTCAGTTGTCACCTGGAACAATTCTGGGACACGCAATTGCAATTTTAGAACATTCGGTTGCCTACCTTGCAGGAGAAAAGATGTGCAAAGCCAAAATTCCATTGTGGTTGGTGGTGGTTTGTGTTAAATGCCTTTTGGCGATCAATCGAGAGAGAGAGAGAGTACACTCTGCCACGCTCGCTGGGACTGGACTGCGACTGGAATTGCGATAGCTTTTTTTGCGAGTTACGCGCGCTTTTAGTGAATTGTTAATGTTTCGTATGGTGTGAGGTGTTTCGTCATGGCTGCGTCATCAACACGCACTAAGACGGATATTTGGCTCATCGGCCAGCCATTGCCATCTCTGGCATGCAGCAAGTTGCCCACAACTGGACAGATTTTACGACGCTTTTTTATCACCATAGTGAACAGTGTCCACTATGGTGTTCACTGAACGCCATAGAGGACAGAAGACTGTGCGCGTCTGGCAATCGAAGAAGAACGCCTTTTGGGAAAAATGTGGCATCGAACAGATGAAGGATAATGTCACTGATAATCTACTCACTCTTTACACTGAATGACTGAAACTGAAGAAGAGCAAATGCCGAACAGGAGATTCTTACAAACAGGTGAGGAATCAATTCACAGCAAACCTAGAGAATACGTATGGTCTTCCTCATGTCAATGCAGCCGAAATCCTGATAGATAAAATAAACAAGTTTAGGAATGAGAAAGAGAAGGCTGCTATATTGGAAACTTTCAATTTTATAAATTGCAAATGGAGAGTAGAGTTGGGGTTTACGTTAGCCAAAGACATGAAAGTGGTGAAGTTATGTAAAAAACTGCAGAGGGTTGAAGAAGGAAAACAAGAGCTAAAGAGACGATACGAAAAGGAACAAGCAAGTACTTGGGCGGAATTTCAGACGGTTGGCTCATGGGATACTGTGAAAACAGAAGATTTGAGTGATTATGTGGAGGACTTGAAGAGAGATGAAAAAGAATTCGACGCAGAGAAAAACCAAAGGAGAGAAAGAAGAAAACTGACGTTGTGACGCCTGATCTCTCACTGACCGAAATTGTCTGACTGATCCGCGGCGTGCCAATCGCGCCATCGAGGATACAGCCAAGGCTCGTTTGGGTCACGATCCGTCAAATTTGAATCTCTTCCGGAGCACACTCCGTCGGAAGCGGCAGGATCGTTGGATGGAAGTACAGACAAATTTTACCGATTGCTGTGGTCCAAAAGGGCCGATTATCGTTTTCAATGGGACTCAAACGTCATGCAAAGCGAGGAGAAAGATCAGTGTTCTTTTATCTCACGTGTCTATTTGGTATCAACATTATTTGTACTAACCATGACTATTTTATTCGCAGGGAAGAAAGTTGACCGCTTGCTAGTGGTGGTAAAGGAGTTGGAGACCGGGGAGGAGCAACTACTTGGGGTCGCAACCAGTGGCGGATACAGAAAAAACTCAAGGGGGGGGGGCGCAAGTTATCGCGACGATTGTAGCTTTCAAACTGACCTCATGGCAGCGACTCTGCTTCCCTTTATATATGTAGCTCGGTTTTTTCGAGAACATTCGGTGCCAGAATGTTCGCTTCCAGACTTTTAAGGAGTGTGAACAAATACAAACAGTAGAATATTCGCGACTTTTCTCGAACAAATGCCAGACGGAATAACGTATCGAGATCACTAGAATGGCCGCGACTTTTCTCGTAGGTTAGCTATGTATGTGAGAGACAGAAACGTATAAAATACGATGACGCGGACGCGCGCGCGTGCTACATAAGAAAGTATAACTACTCGATAACTCGACTCAGAGTCGACTGACGAAAGACACGAACGAATAGCGTGCGGGCTGACTGGCGGAGGCGGCGCGGGCGGCATTGCGGGCGGCCCCGCAAGGGGGGGGGGCGCGCGCCCCCCGCGCCCCCCATATGTATCCGCCACTGGTCGCAACCCTCAAGGATGGAACTGGGAGGGGCCAGGCAGATGCTGTTGAAGATCTTGCACTCATGGCAGAAATCTGTGGCATGGCATTTGACACCACTCGTCCAATACTGGTCCAAATATCGGCGCTTGCGTGTAAATGGAGTCAGAATTGGAGCGAACGCTCCTTCGCCTCGCTTATCCTCACCACGTGCTGGATCCACAAGTGAAAGGAGCTTTCGAAGCTATTATGCCGGCTTCAACCTCTCCTACTGTTCCCCCTATTCAGAGATTTGCAAATCATATCTTTTAATAGAGGATATGACATAACGTGCGGGCTGACTGGCGGGGGCGGCAATGCGGGCGGCCCCGCAAGGGTGGTGGGGCGCAAGGGGGGGGGGGGCGCCCCCCGCGCCCCCCATATGTATCCGCCACTGTTAATGGACCACCCTATGGCTACAGTAAGGTGACAGAAGATATTTTACATTCTAAAATGAGGAATCTAAAGAAAATCGTCGAGCGTCTCACAGTGAGAACATTCCTCATTTCTCTGCCTGCTTCAAATGATAATTAAAATTTTAAAAACGTGTTAAACATGAAATCATCGTCACCTGCGGCAAAAATTGCCAACGCCTCTATTCCCGCCATTTTTAGCAATGAGAACGAAAACGAGGGACTACTCACAGCGGGGACAAAAGCATTACTTTCACTTTTGATGCTTAATCCTCAGGAAATAATTAATTCGGTGTTCGAAAAACGTTAAAAATTAAACACTAACATCATTATAAGTGACAATGAAACACTTCATTCTTATCAGTCAATCAAGGATAGCAATACAACGGGATTAGTACCAGCGGTTGTGAATTACATATGTGTTCAGACCACGCCATCTCATTTTTACTTCTATCGCATATTTGATAATAATATATTCAGGATTTCAGCGTAATGGAAAATCAAAAATAATGAGATAACTTAGAGTTTTACAAAACACAAAATACCAAATTAAGAGAGAGCAACGGGTCGTGTCACATGCAATTGTCATTTCATATAGCTTAAAAATACGAATACCAAAGAAACGCTCATTTCAATTACTTCAATCGATTCATCGGCCTTTTAGCTCATAATTTCATCAATAATATAGGCGAATTTACCGTAAACATTTCTCTGAATAACAAATTAGGAATCTCCTCCCGTTCAGTTCAATGCTTTTCTATGGCAGAATGAACTAACAATGGCGTCCAGTGCATTCCAATCAGAGGGATTCTTGGGTAAAAAGAGCTAAGCCAATAGAAAATGGTGCGAAACTTGGCCGACCTCTCCTAATAGAGGGCCTCTAGCCTCATGTGAACCCGGCCTAATAATGCCTCTGTTGCACGCCCAGGAGGTTAGAAAAGAAATGGAGGCGACATACCACCACTTGATTCTTGAAGCCAATTCCGCCATTGCTGTCGGAACAGTTTAGACCTTCCTCTGGCTTACGTGTCCGGCGGTCGCGTTCGATTTTCGTCAAATCTAAGTTAAAAACCACAGGCATGGCGATGTTTTGTGACTGGTTTGGCCGTACACCTACTCGGCACAAAATCCTTCCCAAGCACCCCTCTGTTCTTGGTTCACTTTCGCCCATGAGCGTTCATGGTCATGCCTCCTCCATTTCATTTTAACCTCCTTGGTTGCTACAGCAAACACAGCGTTGTTTATTATCGTTTAATACTCAGACATATAACACGTAGTGGAACCGCTGCCACTCATTACGATTGCGAACTGTTTTAGACCAATTCCCTCACCATAAACGTTACGAAATAATTATTTGTTTAAAAGTTTTAAACCGCAGTTTACTTACATTCACTCAATCATCGAGTTGCCAATTCAAGACTCTCACTCGCCGCTATGTTTCTCCTCCTTGGACTTAAAAATATAGCCATAAACATGCCTAATAGAAAAAAGTAACCTTTCGAAAAAGTATTCTAAAGCAAGAGGAATGTCTTCTTTGAGAGAAGATGAGAAAAACGACAAAGGTTAGACTTGGATGCTCAAAGACATGCTCACCAGCGACATGCCAACCTACGGACGGGTAACCAGCTATAAATCTGGTTCAAATATAGACCCATCTGTATTGAAACTTCAATCTGTTTTAAGATGGCGGAATTTATGATGACATCACTACATGCTTCTTAACCGAAAGAAGAACGGAAATTCTGCGCAATGAACGACATCCGAGCATGAAAAACGGCAAGTGCACTAAGAATCACCAGAAAATTTTTATTTATCAATCGTAACCAATGATTATGGCTACTCTTTATGCCGAAGGCGCAGTCCGGGTGATGGTGGATTGATAGGTCAAATAAACATGGTTTCTGCTGAAAATGCTCCTTTTGACGCTGTTAACCGCTGGATTGTACCCTACTCTCCGATCCTGATTGAGATACTCGAAGCACATATCAAAGTTGTATATTTAAAATCAATTAAGTCATAGAATGCAAATATATTTACGTACACAAGGGAAGCGATCGAGCTGTTAATCACTCAGAAGACGGCTCAAGAGAACCGGAGGGACGAGGTGACCATTTATCAATCTGGGCGCTATTTAAGTAGTAATGAGTCTGCGTGGCCCATTTTTGGGTTTCCCGTGCATGAAAGAAGACCAACAATCACTAATCTCTCCGTGCACCTGGAAAACGGTCAGCGTGTCTATTACAACGAACACAACATACAAGATTGGTTACAAACTCCTCAAATAACCACTCTGTCACTATTTTTCAGGATTTGTGGTTTTCTTATAAAATGTTTTTTCACACCCGCTGAATGTCCACGGTTACCTCCCGAATTCCTCTACGTTTTGGTTTAATTATAAACCATCATCTATGCATTATAAGCCAGAACCATAATTCAGTTTTCGATTTTTAACTTTTTGATATAAATATAAATGCGATTTCCTTATGTTTTTCTACTCCAAATCATTTCATTTTTGCATAAACAGCACTACTACATTATTTTCAAGTTTTTTCTCTCCCGTAGAGAATCAACGGGTATTTTTGCTAGTTTTTTATAACTTTTAATGAGGAAATAATCACATAAAATTCATTTGCGTCACATAAATAGGTTCAAAAACCTCATACTTTTTGAAATGCGAATAATACCATAGAGTAATTAATTATATTTATTGTCCTCCAGAGAAAAGAAAACAGTCTGCTCCCATGCACGTATGTACAAAGATGTCATACACATTGCAACGCGGACCTACAAGACAGCCCTTAGCCAGGTGAGCCTTGTATCTAAAAAAATCTAATTGCTTTTCCATGAAAAACATGGAACGGTTAAGGATATGAAGTCTGTCGCAGTTTCGGGGACCGGGTCGCTTAAGTATTTCAGAGTATTGGTTTCTCACCCGAGAGGTGCGGGTTCGAACCTCAGCAAAAGTGGGTGCATTTCGTTGGTAACTCGGTCCCTACTTCGGTTCTTTGGGCACTTCAAACACAGTGCTCCGAGCGTAAAGTCCGATAGAGAAGACCATAGCAAGCGGGCCAACACGCGGGGTCGACTCGGAATGACTAGTCGAGTGACTACACTACACTAGCCACCGCTGCCGCGCGGATTTCATATTCCCCTTTCGTCGAAATTTCCCCTCCCCTCCTCCCACAGCACTCTCTCTCTCTCATCGATCGCCCTCCCCCTCTTCAACCCATCTCTGCCTCCTCCGTGTCGCACACCCCCAGTGTGCGTGCGATGTGCGAAATTCAGTCTCGTAGTCGTAGTAGGAGGAGGAGCGAGAGGCGGAAGCCATCGCGCGATATCCATTCGACCCAAGGCGCCATCGGCAACAAAACAGCCCTGTGATGACACGACGACAGGAACGCCTCCTGTCGGTCGGAATGGAGCGCCTCGCCGCCTGGTGGCAGGGCCGAGAAGAATTCACCCGGAATCAACAATGGATGGAGTTTTAATTAGTTTTCCAAAACTTCGCCTACGAAGTTTTGGAAAACTAATTTAAAAAAAAGATACACAATGAAACATTCACGTCGGAAAAGCACGAACGCAATGTTTGATCACTTCGTATCAACAAATTGATTGATGCGATGGAGTGGATTTCAATGAACTAAAGACTGCGCACTCAACTGAGAACTAAAATTTAAATCGGAATCTAGAACCGATTGTAACGATGGACATCGGAAGGCAAAAACACTTATACCGTAGAAAAGGATGAATATTTGGCACGGTATCTTAAACGATGCATCTTTCTGAATTCCTCAAGAAAAAAAATATGCATCGACGATGACGGCTTGACCGTCGAAACGTCCAAGTTTTCTTTTGTAAGTGTCCTTTTTGCGTGTTTATGTGTTTTTTTAGTGTATCGCTATTTTATTTATGCATGTGCCTAGTCGCCAAGAGCGATTTTCTACCAAGACAATATATGTACATTTATATATATATATATATATATATATATATATATATATATATATATATATATATATATATATATATATATTAGGGTGGGCCGACAAACACGAAAGTGTCCGAATCGAATCGTAATAGCGCGGAAAAGTTGCTACTCGTCACCTTAATCACCTGCGGAGCTCTACAATCAGCGAATTACTGTAAAGACGTTTGTCTGGCATCAAAATCCGCTTATTCTAGTGCACCTGCACTTTGACCCCTTAGACACGGCTATGGGTAGTCAACCAGTCTGAAATGTATTTGTTTTCTCACCAAAACAACTATTTTGAAGGGACGAATTCAAAAGAAAAACCAATTTTCAAAAATAAGCGTACTCCTACCGTAAGGTCTCTCATTTTTACGATAAATGCCCCTCCCCCATAAAAGAAGGGGGAAACGGGAATTATATCTTTCTTAAAAGACAAAGAACCTTTTTACAAGAGGCCACATACCGATTTTGAACGCAATCCGATCACTGTAACTCATAAAGAGAAAATTCCGAAAAAAGTCATGTTTTTTACGATTTTTCGATAATTTGAACGGGATGAGCGACTCCCCCTCCCCCTACAAGAAGAAGATAAGGGGTGTTACATATTTTTTTAAGACAGAGGTTCTTAAGAAGAGGCCACATGCCTATTTTGAACGTAATCCAATCACTGTAACTCATTTTAAAAAAACCCTAAAAAAGTCATATTTTTTACGATTTTTCAAAACTTCGAACGAGATGCGCGACCGGAAGACATGGTCCGATTTCAAAAATGTTTCTTTCTTTGTGATTAAAGTGACGAGTAGCAACTTTTCCGCGCTATTACGATTCGATTCGGACAATTTCGTGTTTTTCGGCCCACCCTAATATATATACCATTGTGTTGTCCAATTTTATGTTTCCTATCCTCTTTCTTTCACCACCTGTTTGAACGAAATATATGTGTATATATATATATATATATATATATATATATATGCATAAATAAAACAGTGATAAACTAAACAAACACAGAAACACGCAAAAAGGACACTCACAAAAGAAAACTTGTACGTTTCGGCGTCAGGACGCCATCGTCAGCGGTAGAAGAATGATGAGTCCGCTCTGTTCCCTTGGGAAGAAAAGGGCAGAGAGGAAGGAGGGGGGGTAAGTGCGAATGGATGGTGGTGGGGAGAGAGAGGTGGCTATTGGGCTTTTAATTCAATGGGCTAGGTTTAGCCCGGGCTTTTCGAATGCCCTTGTCACCCAAATATGGGCGTATTCACGAATTTTCACGTCAACATTGCCGGCGGATTCAGGAAGGGCTTCTATGATCTCTAGGGAGAAACAATCGTCAAAATTTTGAGAGTGGGAGGCGGTATGTTTGGGAATGGGATCAAGAAAAGGTGGAGTTTTGGTGGCATGGCGGTGATTGTTCATACGGATATTGAGAGGGGTGGTACATTTTCCCACATAGAAGGCAGGGCAGAAATTGCAGGAAAGGCGGTAGATGATGTTGCTGGTGGTACAATTGGCCGTAGAGGAAGATCTTTTAAGGGAGGGGGTGGACGAGGGGCGGAGGAGAGAGCAGCATTTGCACCTAGGTAAAAAAAAATATATATATATATATTTATTTATTTGACCGCGTCTTGCCCGCCAGACGCGGTCAAATGACTTTTTCATAGGATTTCACCGTTGGCATAGGAAGTTATCCGCAGCGAGCTCAACATGCCCGGAGATGAGAGCAAAGGTGATTACTTATATCAATGGTAGACGAGTTAACTTGAGGGAAATTCATCTTAATAAAAATAAATAGAATTTAGCAATATTCCTCCAATCCACTCCATCGCATCAATCAATTTGTTGATAGAAAGTGAACAAATTACTGAGTTCTCTTTATTTTTATTGAGGGTGATTACGTCGGAAATCCATTGGAGCCACCGAAATCAGTCCTTTCGATACAACAAAATAAATAGGCATATAAAATAATAAGGCAAGAGCGCATAATACTCTTGAAACAGTTTTCCCGAGTGTGAAGAAAACTGACGGCACAGTATGAGTTGAGATCTGTGAGTTGAGGTGGTAGGAAGGTTTGGAGATCAAGATGATGTCAGCGTGTTGTCGAGTGAAGTGGGAATGGGAGTGGAAGAAGCGTTGGGTTGTAAATGAAGGGCTCGGTGGTGGTGGAGGGGTGTGAGATAAGGATTTCCTGACGAGGGAAAGGACGTAGTTTCAGATGTGAGAGCAGGGTTTATAATTCAGAGCTATTGAGGAGAGGTAGGTCAGAAGGAGATGTCAATGCGGTGTAGGACTGAGGTATCTATATCTAGAAGAGATATGGAAGAGAGAACTCTTGGAAAGTGGATGGCCGTGGTGTGAGTTGGGTCTTTCCTCGTCCGATATATCACTAGGCGAACATCAGCCGTGAATATCGCAAGAATGTTTAAAGAGCGTCTTCTCGTGTTATTATCGAAAGGTTGGTTGAAGGGTGGTGGCTTTGGAGTCCTCAGCTGGCTCGGTGGCGTCCGTTCGTATGTAGCGTGGGCGACGATAGCCTTGGTCGAGAACGCTGGTAAGAGCGTCTTGCAGGGCTTCTTTCACGAATGGGGAATAAAACTGAACTAGGTACTACATATATATATTGTGTGGTATTTGGAGGTAGGTTTGGTAATTGTGGCTGGGTCGAGGAGGATGAGGCGCCATGAAAGATGGAGTGGGCCTCATTCCAATCAATGTGGTCGGGGCAGCTTACGTGGATTGAATGGAGGAGTTGCAGTTGTGCCTCCGTGAGGTTGGAGGAAAGAGTGGAGGAATTGAGGCGCAGCGAGGCATAAGGGTTTGAGGCAAAGATGATAAGTGAGTAGTCGGAGACAGTCGTCTAGGACGAATACGTTACGAAGACTAAGGATGAAATACCAATGTTTCAAGATTGCTGTTGCGTCTAGGGTAGTTTTGGCGGAGATGGTAGGATTAAGGGGTCAAATTAAGGTTACTTGAGACGTAGAGCCAATCGAGTCGATATTCTGTTATATTAGTTGAGTGACAGCCTCAGCTTTGTTTTTAGAATAGAAGTCGATGGTTAAGATAGTCGATTTGGCCTTAAAAAGCATCTCGGAGAATTTTGAGTCACCATACTAAATAATAAACTTTTTAATTTTCCACAGAATTCATAACTAACTTTAATATGGCAGTGTAATACATTCAAATACGACCATTGATGCATTAGCATAAATCGCTAATGCTTGTCAGGAGGCGAAGCCTCACGAGCTTGCTCTACACTATAGGCATGCTACCAATGTCACCACGACCGTTAGTATTTTGCAGTTACATTAATGGAGAGAGATACAGAGCGCATGCACGGCGTGCTGTTAGTACTATGTGGCAGATAAGCATACCATTCGGGAGTAAATAAACTAACTAGCTAGCTACACTATCTATCGACAAACCTAGTGAAAAGTCTCCCTGGCAGCTGTTATGGTCTCTTATCTTTCGCGGGAAAAAATACATTATATATCTGTCTGTTCTGCAGTCTAGTTCCCTAATTTTACTATCAAGATCTGGTCTACCGTAGTATTTCTATGAGGCTTTTAACTTGGTTTGTAGATTGATAGTGTAGCTCTTAGTAGTAGTAGTTATCCCTAATACTTGTATCCTTATCTGCTACCTAGTACTTACAGCACGCCGTACATGTTTTCAGCATAACTCTTGAGTCTCTGTCCATTTAAATATTTGCAAAATACATATATACTAACGGTCCCTCAACCATTGGGAGCATGTCTGTAGTGTAGTGCATGCTTGTGAGGCTTCGCCTTTTGAAAAGTATTAGCGATTTATGCTAATGCATCAATAGTCGTCGTTACACTAACTTTAATAGCGTATGGTATATTGCATATTGTTGGCCATTCACCCCCTGCCACACACCCTTGAGGTGGCTTGCAGGGTATTTTGTAGATGACGGATTACGTCAAATGTTATTAACCTGGTCAGATAACAAATCGCTTAGTAAATAACGTATTAGATTAAGTCTAAATTTTAATCTATAGTCTGAAAGCGATTCCCATCCCGGTTGCTACAAAATGTCAGTAACACTAACGAGACTTACATAACGGCCTTTAAAGTATCTAGCCGATGTTCGCTGCACTCTCATAAGGAACCCAAATACTGGCAGCGTATTCCAAGCGAGGTATAACAAGGGAGAAGTAGCAGATTTCCCTAACTTTATCGTCGCACTTGCCAAGTACTCTTTTAAAAAATCCCAATTTACGATTAGCTTGACCGGTAATTTCTCGAATATGTTTGCTCCACGAGAGATCATTAATCAGTTTAACTCCGAGGTATTTTACCGATTCTACTGTCTCTAATTGGCTGTTCTGTATGCAATAGCTTTAACAAGGAGAGTTTTTCCGTTTCTACAAACTCATAACAACGCATTTTTTCATATTTAATTCTCGCTACCACGCATCGCACCACTCCTGTTAGCGCTTGGTTATAATGAAATCTCCAGATTTTCCTATACACTACTTCGTCGTCTGCAAATAATCGAAACTTACTGTCAACTGTTTCATCGATATCGTTTATGAACAAAAGTGGGCATATGACACTCCACTGTGGGACAGTTGATGTGACTTTTACTTCATTAGAGATAGCGCCGTCTACTGCAACCCTTTGCAAGCGATTGCTTAAGAATTCTCTTATCCAGGAAATTACGTTGTCGTCTAACACGTGGGATTTTAATTTCTTGAGTAACATTCTAGAGGACAATTTATTAAATGCCTTTTTAAAGTCAAGAAAAATTGCATCAACTTGAACTTTCAAGATTAAAGTTCATTAAATATTAAATAAAATTAAAATTAAAAGGCGAGATTAAAATATCGTGGGCAAAAAGTGCTGATTGAGTTGGGCATTATCTTCCCTTTCTGAATCCATGTTGTGTTTATAATTAACAAGTTCTTCATATCGAGGTGTCTCATAACAGAACTTACAATTTTATGTTCTAGGACTTTGCAAGAAATAGATGAGGGATATCGGTCGGTAGATCGACGGCTGTTCCTTATCACCGCTTTTGAATATGGGAGTGACATTTGCTATTTTTCAGTCCTAGGGTACTGTAGAATAGAATAGAATTTATTTCTAAAACCTAGTCCTTCGGGCTCTAGGTTCAGATAGATTACAATGCATGGAATAAATGCACTCTCCCAGTTACATTTCAATACACTACAGAAAAACCATTTCAAAAATAATGGATGACATGTACAGAATGATAAAAAAACAGTTACACTCTCTCTGATACTGCGTTAAAGAGAAATACAAAAATATAACCGGCAACATATATAAACAATTTAAAAATACTTTGAATATTTTTTACCCTCCAATTATCATATGATGATTGGGGAAGGAAGCTGTTAATGAATTTGTCGGCTGATTCCGGACACGAAATCCGATAAGCCATTTCGAGCGATCGTGCAACCTGCCGGCCGGGAGTTGGTGCCATCCATGTCAGCTGCTCCTCTCTCACGTCAATTCATCTGGTGTTCCCACGTAAGCCGACAGCGACTTTCCATACGAGGCCTTCGTGGGAAAACCACTTCAATTACTGGAATAATTAGGTGTTGTGAGACTTTTGAGGCAACCCTAAGATCCTCCACCCAAAATTCAATTATTTGTGTGATGCCTTCAAATCATAATTTGAAAATCGCTGCCTACCGCGGTTTGTGCTCGAAGCATTGTTTCATTTTAACTCCCTAGCTGTATCTCTTGCGATACGGGATCTTGTTGTATTTAATCATAGTGTAATTTTTCAAGTGTATGTCCATTACCTGTCATTTACGGTATCGCCTTCATCCATATCACCTTTGTGTCATCCCATTAATCATTCATGATCATCAGTGTAATTATTATGTTTTTGCTTGGTCATTTCCTTTTCTTGTTTCATTTTTTGAACGCCGTGTGCGCCATTTGTGTTTTTGCGCATGAACCGTAAATTTTGCCAAGTTCTGTGTCAGTCATTAAGTGCATTAAAATTGTGTCAAAAAAGAAACAGTTTTGTGGTTCGTCCCAGTTCCTGGGAAGGTTTATCATTCCCTTGTCTAGATATTTGGATATCGAACGCCTTCTTTAATCTTCATTGTCGGATTTCGCGGAGTATGCCTCACGTTGGGTTAAAATGCGGATCTCTATGTGTGCGGCTGTTCTCCATAGTATTGCCGGTTGGGAGGGTTGGTCCGTTACAATATATATTTAATATTTTTTTATTAAAGTGCCTTTAAGTCATATACATACAAGGTCCTTCTAAGCCACATGGCTTGTCAGTAGGTTCCTTATTTACTTACAGAGCGGCAAGTTACAAATATTTTAATTCAGACATTTATTACAAAGAATCGTACATGTTGTAGTATTAGAATACTAGTATTTTACTATCATACTTTATAATTTTCTTTACAAGGATCTTTCTACCTTTAAATTTATACATTTGTATTATTATAATATTATCAGATAATTTAACTTAGTTATTAAAACATCAATTGACAGATCTCTCCAATGGGTGTTTTTTTATTTTATTTACCCCTTTAATTCTCCAATCGATTCTTTTTAAGTTATTGGGTAAACCATTGAGAATCATTGCTACCTTAACGTTCATTATATTTTTTCCATAGTTATTAAAATATCTAGGTACGTAGTAATTTGTGAATTTTCTCTTTTGCACAGTCTTTATAATTATTATGGATCTTAAGTTCCATGTTAAAATAATTATTTAACACCAACACATATTTATAAAGGTCAGTTACTTTTATTATTCTTGATTTTGCATACATATAGATCTTTTGAGATCAGTGCAATCCTTTGTTCCCATAAGTAACATCCCTCAACCCTTACCATTTAGTTCTAAGTCATATTCTGTGTTAATTATTTTCAGTATTTTTTCTGTGTTGACTGTAGAACTGCCTTATAACACTTTGCGGCACTTCCCCAGATTGTTATTCCATAATAACGTAATACTAATTCTTTCCTGGATACCTTCCTTAGATTGGCGTGATAGGAGACTCATCCGAAACTTATATATGGGGCAGAGAGCTCAGGTAAGGGTAGCTGACGGTGAATCAGGGTGAGCAGTTATAGGTCACAGGGTGCGGCAAGGGTGCCCGTTGTCGCCATTACTTTTGAACATCTATGCTGAGGAAATGGTAAGAGAGGCATGGGATGAGCTAGACGTGGGAATGAAAGTAGGAGGCCAGTGGATAAAGTCGGTTAGATTCGCAGACGACCAGGCGTTGGTCAGTCGGTCATCGAAACGATTGCAAACGTTAGTAGATGCATTGGAAATGCAGTGCGAGAAATACGGGATGAAGATTAATAATAAGAAAACAAAAGTAATGAGATTCTCTCGGACAAAGAAAGTGAAGCTGGTGATAAGAGTAGGAAGTCACAAACTGGAGCAAGTAGAACAATTTAATTACTTGGGTAGTAGGCTAGAAGAAACAGGACATAGTAACAAAGACATTAGGAGGAGAATAGTGCTAGCGAAGGAAGTGTTCAATAATAGAAGGGAGCTGATGACGGGGACCTTAAGTAAGGATGTAAAAAAAAAGGCTAGTAAAGAGCTTGATATGGAGTGTGGCTTGGCACTTGAGAAAGGAAGACGAAAATAGGCTGAAGGCTTTCGAGATGTGGGTGTGGAGGAGGATGGAGGTGCGAAAGGAAGACAAATGAGGAAGTGCTTGACATGGTGGGCGAGGAGAGGAAACTTATAGATGAGATTAGGGGAAGACAGGGTAGGTGGCTGGAAGGGGTAATGAGGGACGATGGTTTGCTAAAGGCCGTGATAGAGGGAAGGATGTTGGGTAAGCGGGGAAGAGGAAGGAAGAGAATCGGTTTTATGGACGGGATGAAGAAAGGTAGGACTTATGCTGAGATGAAGAAAGAAATACTAGAAGTAGAAAGGGCACGGCACGTGTAAGAGTTCGTTGGATATTCTCTGCATTTCATCACAACCTACCTCTAACCGGTAGATTACTGTAATGAATGAATGAATGAATACTAATTCTACCAATGCACAATATGTGAACACCTTTGTATCAGTTGGAACTAGTGTATTAATTTGATATAATTGGTAGCTAACTTTCCTTAGTTTACTATTTACTTTAACTATATCGAGGTAGTTGATCTCTACGGCCTCTATAGGTTAACCAGATAAGAAATTTCTCCAATGACCGTAAAATATATCGATATGAAATCGATATAAAATCTCCTCCTATATTTTACGGCCATTGGAGAAATTTCTTATTTGGTTAATTTAACTATATGTTTATCAAATTTAAAACACTGATCAATGGTTATTCCTAGATATGTATAATGTGAAACTTGTTCCAGAGGCGTACATTTACAAGTGATAGTATTACAATTATTACGTAGGAAATTATGTTCATGCAGATATAATTTCATGGGAGTGATCTTAATGCCTCTTTTTTAAAATTTGCGTTAAATTAGATTTTTTAGAGTTAATTATTAGGTCATGATCATGTGACCAAATTGCTATATTATTTAAGTCTTCTTGCATCTAATTTACTGCCTCGGTTATATTTTTGTGAGTTGCTATTAATACAACATCATCTGCATACAGTAAAACATTACAATGCTTAGTGGATTTGAAGACTCCAAAAATGTATATGGTGAATAATATAGGTCCAAAATGCTATATATGTTTAAAAGTGTTAAAGTGCAGTTGACTTACATTCACTCAATCATCGAGTTGCATATTAAAGACTCTCACTCGCCGCTGTGTTTCCCCTCCTTGGACTTAAAAATATATCCATCAACATGCCTAATAGAAAAAAGAGTAACCTTTCGAAAAAAAATTCTAATTCAAGAGGAACGTCTTCTTTGCGGGAATATGAGTCCTTGCAAGAAAAACGACAAAGGTTAGACTTGGATGCTCAAAGACATGCCAACCAGCGATCTCATGAGCATCTCCCCGTGGTGTTTCTCGGGTTACGCTAAGAACCGCACAAATTTCATCCTTACCCAACCTACGGATGGGTAACCAGCTATAAATCTGGTTCAAATATAGACCCATCTGTATCGAAACTTCAATCTGTTTTAAGATGGCGAAAATTATAATGACGTGACTACATGCTTCTTGCCCGAAAGAAGAACGGAAATTCTGCGCAATGATCGTGCATGAAAATCGGCAAGTGCACTAAGAGTCACCAGAGAATTTTTATTTAGCAATCGTAACCAATAATTATGGCTACCCTTTATACCGAAGGCGCAGTCCAGGTGATTGGGGATTCATAGGACAAATGAACATAGCTGCTGCTGCAGATGCTTCTTTTGACGTTGTCAACCGCTGGATTGTACCTTAATCTCCAATCCTGATTAAGATACTAAATGAACATATCAACGTTGAATTGCGGAACTCAATTAAGTCATTGAATGCACAAGGGAAGCAATTTATGTACACAAGGGAAGCCATCAAGTTATTGATCACTCAGAAGACGGCTCAAGAGAACCGAAGGGACAAGGTGACCATCTATCAACCTCGGTGCTATTTAAGAAGAAATGAGTCTGCGTGGCCCATTTATGGGTTTCGTATGCATGAAAGAGGACCAACAGTCACTATCTCTCCGTGCACCTGTAAAACTGTCAGCGTGTCTACCAGAACGAACACAACATACAAGATAGGACACAAACTCCTCAAATGACCACGCTGACAGTATTCTTCAGGTTTGGTGGTTTTCTTATCAAATAACTTCAATGTTTTTCAACCCGTTGAATTTCAACGGGTACCTTCCGCTAGTAATCAATAAAATATAACATTCATTGTTTACGTTCATAATATTGATGAAACCACAGATATGAATATGATATGATGTATGGATATATGATGATATGGATCCAACACATAAAAGTCTGTCGTTTGTTTGCGTTCACACTGTTCATTTGTTATTTATTTAATGTTTTCCATGGATACTAAAATTTCAAAAAGTGAGGTCAGTACATTTTATTTATAATGAATTTAAAGTATACCCTAGTGAAATTTTTTGAGAGATTATAACGATGAAGTATCCTTTAATAAAGCTCTCAGAAATAGCTATTAGAAATTGAAGATGCTTCGAATGTTAATAATTTGTCATGTCAAGAACTTGGTTTACCAGTTCCCACGTATTCGCAGAGAACAGACAAAGGAAATGCTATTGGTCAAATAGAACAAGAGTTTCTGTTTCATGAGCATTATGAAACTACGAATATTGAAGAGCGAAATCTAATTGCTCGTGTGATTTGTGAAGTTTTGCGTCACGATACTGGATCTGATGTTTTTTGTTAAACCGCTCACGCAGGTTGAGGAAAAACATTCACAAAAACAACAATCATTCACAATTTATATTCGCTTTATCTTCGTTGTATTGCATCAGCGTTCAATGGCATAGCTTCAACTCTATTACTTGAAGGGAGAATTTTACACAACTTTTTGAAGTGTAAACTTCTTTTGGCCCGTTGGGCACTTTTGGCATGGGGGAAAAAGAGCAAACTCGCGTCACGTACCGTCAGATTCTTCTTTCCGGGGCCTCGCTTAGCATGCCGAATGTAAACTCATGAGAACGCTCGATCAGTAAGAGAGTAAAATGGCATAGTGGCTAGAATACTTGTCCCTCGTACCGAATGTCTCAGGATCAATTCTTACTGCTGGAGTCTTTTTTTTGTGAGAATGTTTTTGGGAACAATTCTTGACAATTTCTTTCAGATTTTGTTCAGATCTTCTCAAAATGTTTTTTTTTTCGACAAATTTGTGGGGAAAATGGTTTTTCATAAAAAATGGGTGTAATATTCTAGGAGCTATTGCCAAAAGAAAAGAAAATGTTTTGCCTCATGCGGAATTTTGTACAGCTATGCGAATGGCTAATGAAAAGCAACAAGCTATTTTGCTACATGTGATTCACCATTTACTGTCTGATCAAGAAAGTCCTTTACAGATATTTTTAACGGGGCCCGCCGGATGTGGAAAAACATTCGTAATTAAACTGATAATGGGAATCTATAATAGCTTTTCAGAAAGCGACAGATACTGTAATGCCTATAATACTTGTGCTTCGACTGGAAAAGCTGCTGTTGCGATCGACGGAACTACTGTTCATACAGCGCTAAAAATATCTCTGTCGAAGTTGTTACCGTTGGTTATAGATTTCGCATATCAGTACAGGGCATTATTCAAATATGTCAAAGTGATTATAATAGACGAAGTTAGTATGATAGGAGCAGAGCTGTTAGAACGAATCGATAAGCGACTAAAACAAATTACTGGAAAATTCATTGAAAATTTTGGCGGTCTAGATATGATATTAATTGGAGATTTGTTTCAGTTACCACCTGTTAAAGCAACACCCATATTCAAACAAATTAAGAAGAAAATGACTGGGGCTACATTATGGCATGGGTTGAAATTTTACGAATTAACTTAAGTGATGAGACAAGCAAATGTTATGTTCTCATTAGCAACTACTAAATTCGGAAATGGGGAAAAATTAACAAAAGATGAACTTTCCCTAATTGAATCTCGTTTTTTTACAAAAGAAGATGCCGACAGATTATGCCCTAATGGAACACGGCTGTTCCTAAATAACACATTTGTACATAACTATAACAATTTGATCCTAAATAACATGCATGGAAAAAGCATTTCCATTGCCAAAGACATTTTCAATGGATGTCACAATGCGGAACAAGAGGATTACGTTAAGCAAAAATTGCATAAAAAGTTCACGATCGATACTGGAGGATTACCTTATGAGATAATCTTTGTAACAGGAAAATATTACATCCTAACTACAAATATAGATGTAACAGATGGGCTGGCAAATGGCGCCGTTGGAAAGTTATGTCATATTGATGTAGATGAAAACACGGATATTTCTAAAGTTTGGTTGATATTTCCGAAGAAAGTTGGACGGAAACTACAGAAGAAATGGGCACGACATATTGCACAACATAATATCGATCGAGAAGATATACCAACATTCAGAAGAACAAAATAATAGCAATACCCCTAAATAACAATAAAACCATTATTGCTCGAAGGAATCATTTTCCACTAGTTTCAGCCTGTGCAATCACAATTCACAAATCACAAGGTGGCACTTTTGATGAAGTGGTATATATGAATATGACCGATCACACTGCATACAGTTAGTGTACGTCGCCTTATCCAGAGTGACAAGTATTAAAGGTCTATATATCACCACAAAAGACAATAGCCAAATTGTTTATCATGGCCGGACAAACTCTACATCTATGATGGATTTACAACTGGAATTCAAGAGGCTATCACTTAATAAACAAACAGCAATTAGTCAAATGATGTCTGACTTTATTAACAACGGGACAGGAATAGCTTTCTTTTCAATCAATTGTCAAAGCATCATTGCACTCCATCTCAATGACAGTATTTTGAAAAAAAATCAAATGTAATTATTCTGTCGGAAACACGTATATGAAAGATGGAGAAATCATAGATAGTCCGAATTTATATTGCGTTACAAAATATATACGACCTGGAGTTTCTGCCGGTGGAGTGGCAATTTATCATACTGCTGGTGACAGTGCGAATATGGTGACCTCACATGTGGATGGATTCATTCAAACAGATCAGCTGGCCTTGGAGTGTTTCATTCGGGAATCGGAGAACTTCGTTTAAGTAGATGTGTCACAGAAACTGGTCAGGGTATCATAATTATTGCTGTCTATATTTCTCCAGGGTAAAATATACAGGAGATCATTTCATCAAAATTTCATTTTTTGAGATTTTTCATCAAAATTTATTAATATATACTAAAGACGGTTCTGCGTTGCTTGAAGAAAACTTTCATGAAATTCCAATGATTATTATCAGTGGCGATTTCAATATTAATTTTGTCGATGAAAAGACACAACCACTAATCGATTTTCTCAAACAAAAGCTAGACTTAATCACGTCGAATGATAATGACAATCAGAGCACGACGAGATGTGGAACAACAATTGATGCTGTATTTGCGAGATTTTTGGACAATTTCAAATAAAAAAAAATATTAGTTACTTTAGTTGTCATAAGCCAATAGTTTCTTTCCTACAATTCTGTAGAAATAGTAATGAAATTAGTCAAATTATTCACGATGAGAATAATGAAAATAAAATGCGATAAAATGATGAAAATGAGGAAATGGTGATTGAAGATGTAACCAATGATGATGATTAGAATTGTTAATTATAATAATTAGATTAGAATTATAATTAACATAAGTGAAATAAATGAGTGTTATATTATTCAGACGCATGTACAGTACCTATTTTTCAGATAAATGCCTATTTTGTCAACAAATAAAATTTTCATAAATGGAATACCTACACATTTTTAAAAATTATTGTACCTTATTTTTGTACCTTTTTCATTCAGATTTATTTGGCAAAATATAAATCGGTCAAAGAAGTTTACACTTCTCCCGTGTGGTCTTATGCACACCCAATTGTTTTCAATTGCCTACACCCATTTTGGAAAATTCTGTAGCGAATATTACCGCAAATAGTAGCTATGGACGTTTCATAAATATATCATCATTGATAATTATCGATGAAATATCTATGTGCCCACTGCAAGTGTTGAAAATCATAGATAGATTACTGCAGGATCTATGCAATGAAAACGATACACATAAACCATTTGGAGGGAAAACGTCACTTCTGCGCGGTGATGGCAAATCTTACCAGTTGCCCATGGACCATGGATCACGTGCAACTTAATTGTAAATTGTGTCACGAGTTGGCATAAGTTTGTTTATTTTCATAAAGTAACGTTTACTCAAAATATGAGAGCCTTACCAAGTGAAATGGAATCTGTCGGCTTCTTGAGAAAATTTGATATTGATGAAGTCCCACAATTCCATCAATTTGGTGAAATTATTATTGAAATACCTCATCAATTAATAAGTGATGAAAATAATACATATAATTAATGAGGTGTATGGAAATATTTCCGAAAACATACTCTCAAATAACCTAAAAATGATGGATAGTACTTTTATTAATGCTGATATACTTAATCGAATACCAGGTGAACATAAAACATTTTATAGCTATGGTAAAATAATTTGTGATGATAACAATGAAATCAATAACTATCCAGTAAAGTTTTTTAATTCTTTGACAATTTATGGTTTGCCACCAAATAAGTTGGAATTGAAACTTAATTGCATCATTTTACTGATCAGAAACTTAAATACAAAGGAAGCATTAGTCAATGGAATAAGAATGCGCATCAAGTGCATATTTGGAGGTAATATTGGAAATAAATTGGAAATTTGGAAATAATATTGACTGCGAAGTTTTTTCTCTGAAACTGCACGCAATCAGAGAATTTTGATTCCACGTACCTATAAATATAACATATTCCGGTATTACTTTTCCATTCAACATTCAAAGAAATAAATTACCTATTGCATATATCTGCATTTGCGATGACAATAAATAAGTCTCTAGGACAAACATTCGAAAAAATTGGAATTTTATTGAGGCAGCCATTTTTTACGCATGGCGCACAATTGTACGTCGTAGCAAGAAGTAGAGTTCGGTCATTCAATGGTTTGAGATTATACATTTCCAAATATAATGGCCGAGGGCATTTAGCAAATGATGAAAGAGGTTTTACAAAGAAAAACATCGTATACGGAGAAGTTATGAATCATTAAATTCAGTTTCAAACTATTTCTTCAAAGGTCAATGGACAGCATTTATTTTTCCAACCGCCCAGTTTTTTTGATTTATTGAAAAATGTCTGAAAAATGCGAGGCAGGTATTATGAATGGAGATATAAGATGACTTCTATGGATGTGAAGTCTCATTTTTATTTGCGTTAATTTGATTCAATAACAATATGTAATAATTAAAATTATCAATGAATTGCATTAAAAATAAATGCAAATGCAAGCTGTAATTGCGTTTTTTTTTCAACTGTTACTCATTAATGTTTTATAAATTTCATACGTATTGAAGGGAATTAAGGCAAACGAAGAGGCGCTAATAACGCATTTGTACACACGCTTGCAGCTGACGTCATAGAACTAAATTTAAAAAAATGAAATGCAATGATTATAGAGGTATATTCTTTGACAAAAGAACCTCAATAACGTTAAAACTTAAAAATGTAATGAATTACGGTCGATTTTCGACCACTGGATCCAGTATAATAATGACAAATGGTCAATCAAATCTCAGTCAATACAGTAATGTAGTGCAGATATCAGTGAATATCACTCAAGACCCCAATCAATTAACCCAAGCAGTGATTGTCACCCCAGTGCCAGTGTATACACGCAGGAGAGAATTAGAGAGCACTGGCAGGCCATCGACAGGGAGAGAGAGTTTGAAGAGACGACGCACAGTGGGCCAAACTGAAAAAAAAGCTGGCCAAAATTAATAACTCTAATAATTCCCAGTCCATATGCAACATGAAGTGCATTTCTAAGGTATTTTGGGATAATAAACATGATTTTATCATTATTTTTTCAATATATTTTACGGATACAGCGCTATCAATTGTATAAACATTAAATATGTAATGACAAAGCTTAATTTCGATGGTCGAGTGGTCTAGTTAAAACTCAACATTTCGTGTGATAATTATCAAAATACTGTAATCAATAATGCTAGGAGCTATAAAATCCGTAAAAAAATTGTCCAAGTATAATTTTAATGCATAATACATTTTTTAAAATTATGACTACTGCAACGGAATGGGAGGAATTGAAAATATGTTTCTCGATGAAAATGAACTTGCATCAAGTTAAAATGTTAAATAAATAAAATGTTAAAGCTATAGCTTACGTAGATTACATTTTCACAAAAAAATAAATATTTAATTCATAATTGGCTATATTCCAGTCAATTTCATTTTGCTATTCTTTTGTCGCACTACTGGGATCAGGATTCATCATAAATGTAAGCCAGAGGCAGAGATCATGATAATTTATTATTTAAATTTTAATATTAAACAAATATTTTTCAATAATATTATTATCAAAAAAATGAATAAATATTTTGAATAATAATATTGATAAAAAGTGTCACTCATCCTCTGATGACTCGTCATCACTCTCATCTTCACATTCGTCATTCCCATAGTCAATTAGTTTTTTCCCTTCTGGATCTAAATCTTCCTTCGATTTACTATTTTGAAATGAAATTGAAGTTATCAGGGGATCACAGGTGAACAGCAATCTCTGAAATATATATTTATTAGTTGCTTCTCTTGATATCCTCTGCGTATTGTGATGCCGGAATTTCCTAATTTCCTTAATCCTTGATTCAAAGGCATCTTCTGGAAGCTGCCCGATGGGCAGAATTGCTTTTTTGGATATATCTGGACCATGAATCAGAAGCTTGTGCACCGTTGGTGGCATATAATACCAAGGGTATGGCTTCACGTATAATTTCGCTGTAGCTAGACAATATTTTCTGAACTCATTGTGATTGAGTGATCGATGGCTTGAAATTACTTTCAAAATATTTTCAAACCTTGAAATCAGTTGTTCATGAAGCCCTGAAAAAAATTAAACTAAAAATCTCACTAAACTTCAACAGCGATATTTTCTTTAATTTGAAATAGTTGTCAGTTTCTTTTACCGGTAATATTTGCTGATAATTTAGGGTCCGAAAAACAGCGTCTGTGTTACCATCGTTTGTGGTGCCATATCCTGGTTTTGGTACATCTATTATCAGGCCAATGTTCTATTAGCCATTTATTATTATTAACTCTGAAGTAGCTCTCCCTTCGCTGCACCTTGCTCCATTTCTCAAAATATCTAGTGAAAAAACATTTTTGTAGGCACTTCGTCAAAATACCTTTCGCATCGGTATCTCCATTCAATTGAAATTTTTCAATCAAAAAAACTATCACATTTTTTCTCACGTGCCGTAATTTTTTTTTTCTACAACTTTTCATGAACCTGCAACCCTGTCACTTCTCTACTCTCCATGGCATCTCACAAATTTAGTATAAAACACTACAAAACGAAATAAAATATAGCAGGTAATCACTTCCATCGACAGCCTTACAATCATCATTCTTACATGGGTAGCAAAAAACCAATTCCTGACTCCAACTCGTAATCCATTTAAAAAATTAAAATTTTGCTTACCAAACTGCTTCTCATATGATTGGAAAGCAATATTTTCCTCAATGGATGCGACGCACAGTGGTCCCAAATCGAAAAAAGCTGGCCAAAATTAATAACGTCGTTATTTTACCCAAACTAGCAACAAAAATGGCTATTTCCTATTGATTTTGATATCCTAAATCTTATTTTAAAATTATTTTTACGCCATTTCTTCATTTTAACATTTTTTTGAGCTGTTATTATTTTAACAATTTTTAGAAAACCTCGATATAGAAGTCCAAGCGATTGGCGATAACTTGTTATGTATGGAGAACTTAAAACAGTATAATTTTAAGGTAAAAGATATATAAATTGTAGTCAAAAGCCATGATAGAAGTTACGACATGAAATTGACGGGATTCGAACACGCGACCATCAGCATAGTCGGCGAGCTACCCAAATCGGAAAGACTACAACACATTTGCTGAAATTTTGGCTTCCTTGTATTTGGTGAGTTACATTAAATTAAATAAATTGACTGAGATTTAGGGTATTGAGGATAATAAATATTAGATTTAAATAAAATCACTTTTATTTTATCACAAAAAATATCAATTCAAAGAGAATCGTCGTCCGATGTCACCACATCTTACTCATTGTCACTCTGAGAATCACTTAAAATTACCAGGTTTTTCACATCACCTGGTAGGCTGACCTCTTTTTTTTTGGAACTCCCGATATAATTGAGATATATGGGTCAGACGTTAAAAGGAGTCGCCGAAAGATATCTTCATTATTTGAAATTCTTGAGGATTTCCTTGCGTGGTGCTCTCGGAATCTCCTCATGTTCCTGGCCTCCAATGCTTCCTCCGATAGTGCTCCAATTGGAAGAAGGGATTCTTTAGCAATTGCTGCTCCGTGTATCAGTAGTTTATGCTCCGTAGGTGGCATGTAATACCAACCATAAAGCTCGACGTACAGCCCAGCTGTTTCCATGCAATAATGGCTGAAGGCTTCATTATTAATCTCGTAGCCGCTGGATAGTGATTTTAAAATCACGGAAAATCGATCAATAAGTCTTTCATCGATACCTGTATTGAAAAGTGAAAATCATGAGAATAATTACATTTCATACATAAAAAGCATCTGTTCGTTAATTTTTTCAAAATTATGGAAACAGCTCTAACATTTAGTTAAATGCCAATGAGGTGAAAAATGTTTTACTTATTTATCATAATTTTATATTTACCAGTAATTTCAGCTGATGACTTGCTATCTGCGAAAAAACGCCGAGCCGTGTTCCCATCATTAGAATTTCCAGAGCCTTGCTTTGGCACGTCAATTACTAGTCCCATCTTTGATCTAAACTTGCTCTGTATGTCCTTCTTCTTTTTCTTCAACACCTCCTTGCTCCCATCATTATTTCTTATCTGAAATGAAATCCCAAATTAAAATTCCTATTTCACTGTTGAAAGTATAATGATTGAGATTAACTAATGATTATTTTTACTCACTGACCTTCCATTTCTTAATTTCCAAACGATAACTAATGTGCAAAAGACACTCAAAACTCTTAATGTAGCAATGGAGGAGGGATAAGCCGAACAAATACGTGGATTCATCCGCTGGCCTGATTTTTTATGTGCTCCAAATTATTCATATCAGATATTTTAGCACCACAGACGTAGCACGTCATGGCACTGGTTTCTCTTAAAGCGTTACACACCTGTAAGATAATCCATAATTGAATTATAACAGGCGCAATTGGAAACAGTAAAAACCATTTAAAAAATAAATGTGAAAGACCTACCTTTCCATTCACCATTGTGAGCATCATATGCATTTTCACCGTGATATTTCCAATATCAACTACCTGAAGCTTGTTGACTTCCTCCGATAAATTCCTCTCTTCGTTCTTTGCTACAGATTTGGTTTCTTGCACCCACTGGAAAGGAATAGGCAGACAAAAACGGTTCGACGAAGGCCGAGGGTTTGACCACAAAAAAATTTCCCTGCAATGAAGTAACTGCTTATTTACTTCCCAGAATGTATTGAGTTAATGGATACTGTATTACGTAAATATCAATCCTTACCTGAGTCATTATCTAACAATCGTAGGGGTACCAAAAAACTTGCAAAGACATACGTATCTGTCACATCTTCTTGTTTCCATATTTGTTTATACTGGGAGTGCCCAGAACTCCCGTCGAAGCCGTACTTGCAATATAAAGTACATTGAAGTTTTCCTCCATATTCTGCAGTGTTGATACGCATGACACTATGCGCTTAGCTGTGTGCGCTAGAAGAGCTTGCAGACTGACCTCGCACCTCTCCTCGGAAACACAAATACCTTCTGGGTAAGCTGCATGTTTAGCTTTCAAGATTGCCTGGTAGCTAGGATATATGGTGTGCCCATGCTTAATTGACGTCTTGCGAAGCAGCACATATTGATATTTAGTCAAATTTCCAGACAAAATCAAAGACACCGCTTCTTCTGGAGTTAATGTGGTTTGTTGGGCCTCCTGCGCTCTCCATTTTGTTAAAACGCGTTTCGCTCTGGTAGGTGTTGTTGTTGTCACTTCCTTGATTAGCTTTGCAGCCGCCTCATCGCCTCTGCTGCGGTAGCCCATTGATGCAGCGTAGGATAACTCAGCCGGAGATGCGCTGGATCTAAGCTTTTCCGTCTTCCTTCTCTTAGCTCTGTCGCTGGACTCTTCAAATTTTCTTTTTGGTCGTCCTACGTCAGCATGCTCTAGCGGGAAGAGAAGAATTACATTATCAAATTCATTTATCGCTGTTATGTACATATATTCGCTAACTGCGCAAGCATAGTAATTGTTAGTACTCACCAGGTGTGGGAGGAATTTTAATTTCTGCTGCATCCAGCTTTTGAAAGTCTTTTTGAAATGTTCATCTGTCCTTGAGCTTTGGTCCCACTTTCTCAGGTATTTCGGAAAAAAGTTTTGCGCATAAAGCGCGTCAGAATATTTTTGGCACATTTTGCTTTCATTCAGTCGAAATCTTGTTGTCAAATATTCCACGACATATTCCTTCTTCTTCGCCAATGAATATTCTTTTCTTTCTGTAAATTTATTGTGCACGTCAAGGTGCGTAACATTGGCGACATCCATAATTCTAATTTAACAGTTTTCTTTTAGGCTGAAACGATGAATGTGAATTCAAAAAATATGTCTATTATTTAACCCATTTAAAAAAAATCGGAGATTATGAGTTGAAATTGAAAAAAAAGATTAACATAAGCTTACCTCTGAGTTTCCAGCGTATCCTGAATGTTGGATGCCGGGCAAACCAAGTGCTTCAGTCCTCTGCACCGGAGAATCTTCTCCAGTTAGCAGAGTTAACACAGCTCGGAGCACAGCACTTGTTCACTAAGCAAATCACTAAAGAAAACTGAGCGGGGAGTATTCACTACACCCATGCAGTGGTCTACGGCAGTGGTCATAGTGAGGGAGGCCGTCATCCTCATTCCGTTATTTTCTAAGAAAAATAATGCACGTGCAAGAGACACGTACCCTTGGTGACCTTAGACGAATTCGTCCCTCCTCATCCCATCCTATCTACGTCTACGGGCTGTTGAAAGGATCCTTGGAACAATCGTTGGCGGCATAGAGGCGGCAAGGGGATTAGGGAACATTTATTGCCCCTAGCGCCAGGACCTTTTTTCGGAATAGCGTAGTGAAAATGCTGACCCACTTGTAAGGAATCTTCGCTCTATAGAAATATGAGGAAAGTTTTGTAGAGGAAAATATACAGCGGTTACTGTCAATTGCTCGCATAATTACTTATTTAGTCGTTTTAGATCACGCATAATGTGTCTTACTAAGAGCATGAAAACCGGCCCTCATTGGTTTAATGAATATTTGAAGTAGATTGTTCAACACACAAGAAATGTGAAAAACTTGATGCATGAAATCTCACAGTATGGAAAATTATGTAAAGGATATACCACGTGAGTTCAACCACCGATATAGGAATATTCGAGCGATAAAGCCATTCGGTCTTCCGCCGGCCAACCGCCCTCGGCGGCGCGGTGCACCGCTCTGCTTAAAACCTTCTAGATGTCGGATAGGCAAGTATAGGCAAGATTTTTTTTCTCCATCTTGTTGTATATACTCTTCCGAAGGATTCTGCATAGGAATCTTCGAGGAGCACCGAGGAGCACAAAACCATATCGATACATTTTACTAAAAAAAAGCTCAAAAATAGTTAAAATTATAAATAATTTAAAATTGTTGTAAACAATATTAAACCGACCAATGATTAGGGGATATATTACAAAAAGGTGCAAACTTACCTTGTAAAAATTATTAAATGAATCCCATGAAATTAAAGCAGTCATATTCTAAGTTGAATTTCCCTAAAATCGACTATTTCTACGCATCGGGTGTTTTGCCCTCAACATGACCATGTTTGACGGGTTACACAGGTCAACACAATAATTACACAGACCTATCAGATACGAAATATTGTAGGCCATATCCTGTAGAATCCGAATACACCACTCAAAACTTCCTTGCAAAAAGTCGAAAAAATGACTTTTGGCCAAGTTTTTTCGATTTGGGACCACTGTGACCACGTCGCGACGTTTCGCCCACCACGAACGTTTGGCGCTATAGAGAATGGGGGCTACTGTCTCGAGAGGGCGTCACGCGCCATACGGCGTGTCTCTCTCTCCTGTGTGTCTGTCTCTCTGTGAATACACTCTCGAGCCATGCACTCAACATGGCGTGGTGTTCTAGTAATACTTGGTTCTCTCTCGCTATGTTAGCGTGGCGCACACCTGTTGGACCCTTCTCTTTGGCGAGAGGGGATTTAGAGGCTGCGTCCGATTGATGGGGTCGCGGGTGGGGGGGAGGGGTAAAGCAACTATCCGGGGAGAGATACAGGTTGGCGCGAAATCGTTAAAGGGGCGATATCCTTTTTAAAGGGGTGCGAGTTGGAGGAGAGTCTCCGAATCCGACGCTAGGTGCCTCCACCGCGCCACCGTGACACCTGAGGATATGCCTGGGTCCTTCCCCCCTTCTTCCCCTCTCTCTCTTTCTCTCGTCTAACACGGACGCTCTCTCTGGCCCGGGGAGCGGCAGCAGTGGAGAGGCAAGGGCGCGGCCGATCCTGCTCCACGTCCTCTGCCTCCGCGCTCCTCGCGACCGGTCTCCTCTCGATCGAAGAAGAGTGTGTGTGTTTTCCAAATGAGCGCTCCTCCTCCGTGGAGAACATGACTGGACTCAGGGCGTCGTTCCACCGCTGGCCGTGCGCCACCACCACTCAACACCACCACTCGGCACCACCAACACCACTCCGCACCACCGCCGCCGCCTTGATCACCTGTTGTGGAGCCATGGACGACTCAGTTGTCGCTCGACGCGATCGACGTGGTCTGCAGTGTTGTGTTGTTGTGGACGGCGCGTGAGATTAGAAGATTGGCGAGCATCATCACGAGGGAGAGACACTTATGACATATATACAGGGTAAACCATCGTCGAAGAAATGGCCAACGGGATGAAAGTTATCGATCAGTTGATTTTTTTATACGAATTGAAATGAGGTGATCGGGGCAATGTTTGGCCTGTCACAGAATCTGGTTAATCGTTTTTCGACTCGACTTTATCAAGGGTGTGAGGGTAATGTGCGGACTGATTTAATTTGTGTATTATTTCGATAAATGTAGCAAAACGGGTATGTAAGCCGTCAGCGGTGAATCAATTGCAATGACAATCCAAATATTCCGGCCTGTGCCACGCGGCCACTTTGTAAATTAATCTCCGCAGGAAATGTTACTAAAAAGGTATTTTCGGGAGATCTTTCGAGCTCAAAAGCGTTTGGTTCCACGGTAGTGTCTCTGGAACGATCTGTTTGGCTGTTATATACATGTGGATAGTTTAAGCTATAATCTAAAACTGCAAAAGCAATACATAATACGAATATATAGTTTTAATAATAATAATAGATAGTGAACTCGTCTATTTTAAAAATAACGACATCACGTGATCGTTTATAAATCAAACAGCGAAAACTTAAAAGTCTGACATTTTTTCTGTCAAAGCGTTTCGATTCGTTTTCGGAATGTTTTGATTTTTCCGACCACGAGGAAATGGACTTGTTACCAAATATCACTCTGGATTAAATTTCAAGGTAATCTTCCCGGATATAAAATTTACTTTTATGGGATAAACAGAAAATTTACGGTTACTCTCACGCAATCGAACCAAGAAAATATAAAAGAATTGCTGAGGGAAACGTATTATTTTCCCTGTTCTCTTTTGAGCGGCAAAAGCCAGCAGCAATAATCGCACTTCGTGGGCAAAGTACGTGGCCAACGAAAGGAGTCAGTTTAGAATCATTAAAAATAGTCATTATTATTTTCGAAACGCAATTCCGCTCTTCCATCATTATTTTAATTTGGTGTTTTTGAAATGGAGGTGGAGTTGGAGATTCGAGTGAGATTTCAGAGGCAATAAAATCAAGTGTTAATGGACCACATTTTATCTCGAATGCAACGGAATGAACGCAGGAAAATGCTTTTTTTACGCCAGCCAACAATTTGAGACGAATTAGGCTAACAGCAAACGCCTCCTTTTATCCATTACGTCGTCGGAAACATTTCTATTTTTCTAGGAAAAGCCATAAATTTGACTCTGAATGAAATTATTTCGACGAAAGTGGATTTGAAGCTGGTTCAAAGTAGCGTGTAAGAGGCGAGGCGGCGGCCATCCATGTCTCTCCATCTTCCTGTTCAACGCGGACGACCACACTCTTAAAGGGATTAGAACATCTGTCATCCGCAGCGAAAACAATTGCCGTCTGTCGTGGCCCAGCTTGATAGCACACGGCGAAGGCGGTGGCGAGACTCCGAGACTCGGTTTGTTTCGTTCGAATGTTGGACGAAGAGTGGACGGCTCGGGAGCATTGTTGACTGGGTGGTGGTGTGGTTAGGGGCGTGGTGAGAAGCAGCGAGGGAAACAGTGTAGTCGAGCAGCTGCTGCCAATTAGTGCGGTGCTACTATTAGTGGTGGGCAGTGGAGAGATGCCGCGGGGCGGGGATAGCAGCAGCGGTGGATCGCCGGTGGGTGTGGTGTCGGAACATCAGGTGTCGCCCGGTTCGCGGGGGCGGGGGGGTGCGTCCCCGGCGTCCAGGGGCGGCGCCTCGCAGGCGTCGTCCTCGCCGGTGGCCGCCGGGGGCACGCCGTCCCGCCAGCAGCCCCGCGGCCCCCCGGCTCCGTGGCCGGCGAGGCCAGGGGGCCGCGCCGCCGCCGCCACGGCCGACTTCCCACGCTTCCCCGTGTCGCGGCAGTCGTCCACGACGCGGTCTTGCGGCTTCGCGGACGGGGGCGGCTCCAAGGGCGCGGAGGGGCAGCACAGGGGCGTCTCGAGGACGCAGTCTTCGTCGGGGGTGTCGGCGGGGGGCGGCGGGGGCTGCTGCCTGAGCAACGGGGGGCAGCGCGGCATTCCGAGGACGAAGATGACCACGAGGTGTCTGTGGAACGCTTGCAAGGCGCTCTCCATCGGACTGGTGCTGCTGGCGCTGGGCTGCGCCATGGCCACGCTCGGTGAGTCTCCGCGAATCGAACGCGAGCCTCCGTGGAACCACATTATGGTGCGTGCGTGCGACAAGGCACTTGTTACCGTTAAAACATGAGTTAGTCCGTCCAAGAGAAGAAGGTCCTGTGGAAATAAGAAGAGGGCGAGAGTGAAGATAGGCAGGAGAAGGTTTCACAGACGCGTCTAAGTTTGCTTCCACACCCCCGTGTGTTACACGTATCCCTCCCTTGGCTATTCTCTTGGTCCATTTGATCGTTATCATGAGCACCATGGCTTCTTCAATCTTCCTTGTTTCCATGGCTCCACTTGATTCAATGACCAACTGTTGAAAAGAAAAAAATAAAAGCTTAAAATCGATCCCCAGTGTACGCTGGTGCCTCACTCCAATTTACCGTAAATTACGATTCATGAAAACAATTAGAAGAATTTCGCAGTCACTTGTTCGAATGCTTTGGCGAGGAGAGGGCAAGACACTCGAGTCTCTCAAGACGCATCATCGGTTCCAAAGAGCGGAATTTCAAAGAGAGATTCGAGAAAAATAATTTCAAATCAGGAAATCTTTTACGCTGGGAGATGTTCTTGGTCGTGTAATGCATTGCATATTTTTGTGAATATCAGTATTTAGCAAGTTTATAGTTTTATTTACGATTTTTAAGTTTAATTTACTTCCAAGTAAGTAGTAGTTTATCCGTTGAGTTTGGGCCTAGGTTCTTATTAAGTATCATTACTGTCACCGTAACTATTTACTAACTATGTAGCAAATTCAAAAAGTGAAGAAATTATCGAGCAGTAACCGCGTATAACGGGTATTACATGGAGTTAGAAAAAAGTTTGGCGACACTCAATTTTTTAAACTTTTTCATTCAGTTTTGCTGAATTAAAATGCTTTCAGAGGAAATAAAAGAGATAAACCATAAAAGACCATCGTTTTAGCATGCATTCGTAAACATTACGGATTGATAGGGAGAATTGAATCAAATTTTACCCGTTGTAAATTTTACCAGCTAACGTCGAGAATCAGTCGTCAGCGGTAGAATCGCTTTCCTCGTCATCTTGAGAGACTCATTCCAAGATTTCTCGGATTAATGGTGAGGCGCATCTGAAAAGATATACGTATATTTCCCAAAATAAAAGGCTCTAGATGTTTGATTTGCTGAATGGTATATTGTTCCTCGGCTTTTGAAATTTCATCTTTCTCCGAAATCCATTGAAACCTCACAGGCAATCAGAAACAGGGAGATGATGGTCGAGGATTTTTCCAGATGAAGTATTTTTTGGCTGCATGCACCAGGCGCATCGCAACAATTAAAATGGCAAAGAGACTTTGATCTCTTGCTTCTGTTTCTGACCACTTCTCTTTACACATGGATTGCCCAGAGCTCCCATCATAAATCCCCACTTAAATATCAAGTAATAATTTTGATCTTCATCATAGAAAGATTGGAGCTGTGAAACGTATACAAGTCGTATGCATGTTTGGTGAAGAACTGACTTCTGACTTACTTCGCACTTACTTTTTTCAGTTATTGATACTCCAAACATTTTGAGTAAGCTTCTTTCTTGGCTACAGCAATGAAATTGTAAGAGTAATGTTTACGCATATGCATGTTAACACGATGATGCATTTAGCCCAGGCCATGCATTAGGACAAAAAAGTTATGTCCGAGCTTCTTTGTACCTTTTCGAGTAGAGAGGTATTGTCTTTTCGACAAGTTGCTGTTAATAATTAAGAATAAAGCCTCTTCAGCTGTATATTGCCTCGGATGACTTGTTTTAGCTCTTCCAATGGGATATAATTTTACTTGCGCAACCTAGTGAAGTTTTTGTTATTTCTGTCAATAGTTTTGCTGCGGCTTCATTACCGTATGACCCCAAATTCATGGTATAGTGGCTCAAGTAAGTTTTTCCTCTTCAAAAGAGGTTCTAATGTTTTTTTCGCTCTTCTCCGTTTGGAACTCTTACTACTTTCTGCAAATAATTTTCTTGGCCGTCCACGCATAATGTCTAATAGCGACATGAAAAGAAGAGAACATACATACATGAGAAGAAAAGAAATTCATATCCTTATTCGTAATGGACTTAAATAAGTGCACTCACATTGACCCAACGGTTCACATTTTTCTCTCTCATGTTTCAATATTTATTGTCTCACAAATACGATCTCCTCACGTCTAATATGTCTTCTCTTGAGATAATATCAAATAGTTGTTTCAATGTGACCTTTATGAATCAATGATTTATAAGAGGCATTGTCTTCCTTTTATTTCAAACACGGTTTTCACTAGCTTTCGTCGGAAATCCATACCATCCGTCGCGAATTTCTTTTCCAGAAAATAGAAACCTGGGAGAAACGGCTCCAACAATGACAAACGTGTTTAAAACAACAGATAAATGTATTTGCATAAAATAAATAGGTAAACCGTTTGCCTCATAAAACCCCTTCATATTTGATCTTTATAATGTTGGTATTTTGTTAAAACAGTACGTTTGGCGAGGTATCTCTAGAACAATTCAAGATACGTTTATGAGTGCGCCCGACTGAGTAACCATTGAAATACGGTAGTGGGTCTAATATTCTCTATAGAAATTCCAAAATGTTGACGTTATTACACTGCGTGCTACGTGTAGTAGCATCTGGTAGTTGGAAGAATATGATGCACTTCAACTAGTCCTCATACTTCTTAAAAAACACTTCTTATTTTCGATGGCACTCCTCCAACTTCCTCCTCAAATGGCCACAATGTCTGCGTACAAATGCAATGATGACCTTCTTGATGACTTCCTCCTTAGGTAAATTCAATGCGTTTTCAGCAAATGAGCATACTAACCGAAATCTTGCGGACCAATTAATCCTAGGGTTCGACATTAACAACTTAAAAAACGCTCTATACGCTTGATAGTAAACATCGTTGCACTTTGTGAATAAGGCTTCGCAGCACAAGACTTCAAGATCAACTTTGCCGCACAAATACTGAGAAGTAACTGATTGTGAGGCAATGAAGAAGCAAAGCTTTCATGAAATTAGATTCTGTAAACATTTCCAGCAAACACTGACCAGCCGCGCCTTGATAATGAAAACCTTCTTGAGGCCATATAACACAAACGCGGCGGTCGGGCGCACTAGAAGGGGCCGGCTCGGGCTCTCTGGAAGAAAATAAACAACATCTCGTGGGTCCGCAAGTATCCGCAAATGAATTTTGGTGGCCTCATAAATAACATCGCAACTCACTACATTGCATTGATAATACCCCTGCTTCTAACAGGTTTTTTTTGCAGCTCTAAAACAATTAGCGTAATTATTGAAAACTGTACTCTCCATAATAATCTTTGTACAGCGCAAAATATATTTAACATTTATGTGTGGTAACTTCATGCAGAGTTGCTGCAACTTTCATAGATGTATTTACAATTAAAATATTTATGGATTTTCTGTAGTAATTCCGCCACGTTAACACGTAACGTCCCGACTCTTCATTCGCCATTATATTCTATCCTCTCATCTTACGGCTGAAATTATCAATTATAAATTCAAAGTAAAAAGTATGCTCATGGACATTTAACTTAAGCCATTTCAAACTGTTGTCAGGAAAAAAAGTTTTTATGGTTTATGGCCAGGTTTTCCACTGTGCGCTTTGAAGCTTTGCTCCGACCCACCGAGTTGAACCCCGCTGTTTAGCTTTCTTGAACTGTGAAGGAGGGAAAGAAACGACGGGTCTCTGTAAGTGCAATGTGTCTCTATGGTTACTGGTGATATTAAAATGCATTAATTAAAAAGAAAGAATAGTGTCATCTTTTTTTGCCGCAAGATAAATTAAACATTAAAAACGTAAACCACGACGAAGGTAAAGGTAACATTGGGAATATAAAAATTTGCTACTTTATGAGTCTACGAGATCTTTCAAAATCAAAAAATTTAGTTTGTTTGGCATGGTGAAATTCGAGAAAAATGCCATTAAAATACTTTTTTGCTGTGTATTATAGGTATGAAATGGGTGTTCCCGTGAGGCTGGAGAGTTTTTCGTATCGACTGGAGTATCGTTTCAATTTATAGACGAGACCTCGGACGGAAATAAGAGACGAGACCGCTGTTTATCGAGACGAGACGATGATAATCACCAAGTCGAACTCTTTACGTCTCGTGAAACTATGCCAAAGAAGCGTGGCTAATTCCATCGTCATTAATGAGACGAATTTACGACGGTGACTGAGAGTAAATTATCATCGACGTGGAGTGGATTTCCAGTTCAAACAAGGTTTTGGGGCATTTAGTCAAGATTCTTGTATCCAAACGTGAGTTCAGGTTCTTGCCAGAAGACTAATTCTGAGAATACGGAAATGACTGCTCGAGCTGACGAAGTGATTTCTAGTGAGAAGGTCATTTCTTGCTTCCAGCAACAATTGGTTCATCTCATTCACGCAAGGGTGCAGCATCTAATGGCGTTGGCCGTTCGCCTCTTGTGGGTTGGTGATGCGACATTCGCGTCAGCTTAGCTTTTGGGAATGTTCTCGGTCGAAAATCCATCTTTCACATTAAAGCGTAAGAAATAAAACATTTGGCAACAGTGAAAGATTTGGCAACATGTTAACTGAATTTACCACCACCTCAAGCAATTAATGCCAATTATACAATCTAAAAAAATGTGAATTTTGGCCATTAGTGACTTTGGACTGGGACCCCGATAAAATTTTTTCACAATGATTGGAATTTTTAATTTCTTAGAGTAACATTTTAAAGATCTGTTGTCTCATCAAAACGTGCGACCACTTTACGTATGATTACTTTGGCTAAATTAAAGATACATTTCCTCTTCTTTAATTGTACTTGCTATGAGAAAAAACAGCCTTGTTTGCTACTCTCAAAACTTTGATCCATCCAAGATTCTTCGAATCGTTTGTAATTAATTCAAGATATTCTGCTCCTGTTTTTAAATTAAATTATGTATTTTGCATAAGTTTTTTTTACGATTATTTATAAATAAATAAAGATAAAAAAACACAGGATTACGAAAATAAATAGAAGGACACTTACAAAAAAATATTAGGACGTTTCGGTGGTAATGCCGCCATCGCCGGCAATAAGGGACTAACAAACTACAGTTGTGCCGGCAAGAGATGTCCGATGACAGGCAGAAGGGTCTAGTTAGGGGTTAGGGGGCAGGGTTGCCAGGTCAGAAAGGGAAACGCCCACGCCAGAGGTAAACAAAAGCCTTCCGTGAGGAAAGGAGTCTGGAAAGGCGACGGGAGGGAAGGGCGAACGGAAGGAAAGCGGTCTTCATTACCTTTTTACAATTCTTTCCTGCGTCTCTATCCTCTCTGAAAAAATTGCGAATTGCTGTCCAATGAACCGGTTATTGAAGCAAATATACAAGTATGCTCCTCATTTAAATGCCAGAGGAGGAAGAAAAACATTGGGAAAATCATAGAAATGACTCCGGTTAACCAATTGCTGTTTCTGATTTGATATTTATTTTTTCAAATAATTTAACTTTTAGCTTTTCTATCTCTTTTTTCAAAACAACATAAGGGTAACTCATAAACAACATAAAATTTTCTTGTGGGATATTTTCCTTGACTCCTTGATTCATATTGAATGAGAAGCAGTAACTTTGTGATTCCACATTTATTTCTTGTAAACGACCCGGGTTTCGACGTAGCACGTCATCATCAGGTTATGATGACGTGCCTGATGATGACCTGATGATGACGTGCTGATTGATGACCTGATGGTGACGTGCTACGTCGAAACCCGGGTCGTTTACAACAAATAAATGTGGAATCACAAAGTTACTGCTTCTCATTCAATATGCTAAGCAAATTCCATAAAGTTACGCCTGAGACAACGGAGTTTTCCTTGATTCAGTTACTCCGACGCAAGCAACATTCAATCACAGTAAAGGAAATACGCCGTCGAGTTCCGTTGGTGTGGACCTTCTCGCTGATATGGAATGGAAAGTGGAAAATCAGTCAGTTAGTGTTGATGTGGGTGAAAAATAAACAACTGCATTAGATAAAGAAAAAGTTATACCTTTTCGTGGCGAAGCTATATCTGAATCAGCTGACGAGCTAGAATCGTCGCCCGTGTTCTCACTTTCGGAGCTGCTACCACTGCCACCTTTCAGAATGATGATTAGTCTCTCCACGCTTGTTTCCACAATGCCGTCGGTATTGATAGCCTCTTCAATCACCCGCGAAATATTGAGGACCACTTTTTTCCACCTCTAAACATTCACCTCAGAAATAGCCTCTTGAGTCATTACATCACTAATTTTAAATGTTTTATTTTGTTCTGCGACGTATCCTTTCACCTGATCCCAAATCAGTTCAATTGCGTTGAAATGGCAATGATATGGGGGGATCTCACAAGCAACTTATGCACTGCCTCGGTAGCACTTTGCTTCTGTAACCACTCTATTGTGTCTTTCTTTTTTTAGCCACTTGCACGTGGGAGATCCTTATATGCTGTGATAAGGGGGGCGTTGTCCATCACAATACAACTCTGCGGTTTAATGTTGGACAACAGTTGGTTGACGAACCAATTTTTGAAGGTCTCACTTGTCATTTCACTATGGTAATCCCCAGTATGTAATAGTGATCTGTTGCCACGGGGGGGGGGGAGGGAATGGCAGGAGGGGGGGGGAAGAAAAGGAGAAGGGAAGGGGACTGGTGGGCGGCGAGAGGTGGCTATTGGTCAGTGGGCCAAATTTAGCCCTGGCGATTCAAATGCTCTTAAAATCCAAATGAATGCCGTATCGCGAGTCCTCAATTCGATATTAGTTTCTGATTCAGGGAGGTCTTCTAATATAGAGAGAGATAAACATTTATTGAAGGTTTTGGTATTGTGGGAAGCGGTATGTTTTGGAATGAGATCAATGAAGGGAGGACATTTGGTGGAGTGGCGGTTCCCATTCATTCGTATGGAAAGCGGGGTAGTACACTCGCCAACGTAAAATACCGGGTAGAAATTGCACGAGAGACGGTAGACGATATTTGTGGAAGTACAGTTGGCTGCTGAGGAAGATTTATTGGAAGAGGGCGTAGCAGAAGAGCGTAGGAGGGAGCAACATTTGCATCTAGGACGGTTGCAAGTTAAGGAAAGTGGTGGAGAGGGGGCGGTCGGTTGAAGGGTGGGCTTCGTAGACTTTAAGGTATCTCGCAGGTTTGCGGGACGCTTAAAAGATATTGTGGGACATGAGGGTAATAGGAGGGCTGTGGAATTATTATTCTTTAAAATTGGGTATATTCTCCATAAATATTGTATTTGCTTTTATTTCTTGAGGACACCATAGTTCACAATGTTTAAACAATTACAACAGTATATTATTTGTGCACAAAAATCATTTAGCTATAATCGAAATATAATATCGAAAGTCCGAGTCGCTTTTCACTATAGTCGAGCTAATTCTATAAATGTGAAATATACATTTTTTTCCACTCATAAATGTAAGCACAAACTCGTAGAGTAAGCACAAACAGCAGAGAGTAAACATATACTGGCATAGAGTATGCACAGTAAGTATATGCTTACTCCATGATACGCTGTAGTTAATTAATGTCTCTTCATATATCTGAACAAATGATAATAAAATGAATAAAATAAGAAATCCCTTCAATACGTATTGCTTTTCACTGGCGTTATATCAAACGATTGGCTTCCGAGCCCTTTCCACCCTCGCACGATGTTATGTTGTCATATACCGGCAGTAAGTTTGCAATCATTGAAAGGTACGTGCTTGTATTTATTTGTTTATGCTTTTTATTTGATCCGTATTTTTATGGACTATCGATTTTTAATGAAGCTAAAATGAAACTGACCTAAACGAAGTGGTCTACTCCTGGTCCAGCGATTTCGACGAGTTCGAATCTTGACTGCTGGGGTTCAAGCTGGCGGCAAGAATGGTCGGAAGCTGCTTCCAATTTTTCGACTCCCTTGGGGTAACTCCCCAAGTTAGAATTAAACATGGGGAATAGAATAGCTGCATCGAGACATCTCTTGAACTCGAAGTTCCTTTTGACCTTTGGATCGAATTTCAACGGTACTTTCTTCAAATCTTCTGCCTACTTCAAAACTTTTTTCAAAAGTGTAACCGTTAACTTGGACTTTTCAGGCTCCGAGTCACTATCTTCATTTTCATACTCACTCGAAGACACTGCTATTATATTCAATTTATCAACGGTTATTTCCTCTTCATTAGACTGTATAGGTGTAGCGAAACTTGGTAGCACTCGCTTGTGAAAAGCATGACGCTGGGAAGAGGAAAGCATGTAAGGGACGTGGGATGAAGAGGCCGAGGGTTCATTCAGAGGCCCAAACAGGAGCCCTGTGGTAACTCTAACCTGCTCATCGACGCGTCATTCACCTTCACTGACACTCCGCTTTCGAATGCCACCAAGGTTCGCTATGCCTATAGCGATCCATCTGCCGCACTTTCTTCCGTGTCTTGAAATTGATGGCACCCTATTTTTCTGCCTATATTAATGATTTCCGGTAAGTCTTCTAAGGAAAGCCTCAGAAGTCGCGTTAAATATCAGGCTTTTTAAATGACAATTCACCGATTAAATGGCTATGCATCTGAAGAACTTAACTTCTTATAATAGAAAGGGGAGATATCACAGAGGACCTCTTCCGATTTATTTCTACCAGGTCTACATATTTTGAGGGTACTTAATATATAGCCCCACCTTTTGGTGCAATTTCCCTTCCTTATAATTTCCTCCTCAAGTCATCAGCAGCACATTCAGCTGGTCTTTCTGGGATCTTGTCTAGAAATGAGGACTCGTGACACCCGTCGTGTCACAAGAGAGAATACAAAAGCCGCACCGCAGTACAATGATTCCTCTTCAACATAATAAGCCATCCACTCCCAGCAGAGCAAGAATCAGAGCAGAGAGAATCGTGCTCGCAATTCGCTTTTCTCTTTCAGGATAGGTGGTGGTGGTGGGTACGCAGTAGGGGTGGTGGAGATTGCGCTCACTTCCTGTGTGTCCCGAACAGTACCACGCCGAAACAAACACATCTCCTCCCTAGGTGACACAAACTGACCTTCCAGCGTACATCTTGTCAACCGTTCTTTTCTCAGAATGCGGGTCGCGGTAGAACCGGGATCCCTTTTTGGAATATTAAATAGGGTAAGAAGAATAGATGTGTATCTGGGGAAAGTCTGTGCTTACTCGGAATTAATTGAGTGATAATAGTAGGCAAAAACAAAATGAATCTTGGCAGGTGCAGACGCATGTCATCTCATAAATGATGATTTTGGCCACCTCATTTGCTGACATTTTCGTGACGTCGTCGCACAGTGAGTGGGCTGAAATCGAAAAAACAAAATTGGCCAAAATTCCAAAAGTATTTTTTTTCAGCCTGCAAGTTGGAGCTTTGCATGGCCACTCTCAATTGACTGTTGCATGTGATGTAACGTTTCATTTTCCATAGTTTTTACTTGTTAACAATTAGCAGTGGCTCGATATTCAACATTTTTCGTGAAAAACTCCCGTCTTTGATTTTCTATGAAATCTTCCGATTTCAAACTATTACGGAAACCCTGGAAATTAACATATAGAATAAAAATTTATGAAGAAATATGTGAAGGAATTAAATCTCTCCAGGGCGCCCAAAACCACACCTTCCCTCCACAAACCCTAAGTGTTAGCCTAGCAGAATTAGTGTTAACAAATTACGCCTTCTCCTTCAACAATCAAGTTCTACAATGTAATTTTGAAGTGTTTTTTTAGATTTAATTCTGATTTCCCACTCAGTTGCAGACGGCGGTTTTAAATTAAGGTTTATACGTAATATATGTTTCAGTATAATCCATCGTTTATCTGATGAAATTTATCGTTTTCAAATGAAATCTTGACTCGGACATTGATTGCCAAATTTAATGATTGGGAAGGACTTGAAATGAATAATGCTCCCATGATTTATCTCCTCTCAATATAACATTTGGTCGAAGCCTATCATTTCAGCTCCTCGTTGCACCATTATCATAAGCTTGCCCTCGTTAATCCAAAATATTAATATGCATTCATTTTTGACGGTTAATGATGAACTCGAATAACCCTTGATCGATTGTATCGAACACAGACTGAAAGCCATTAAAATGATCACGAGTTTCTGCAATATTTTATTATTTATTGTGATAAACAAATCTAATTACGTCAGTTGACTCTTCTCTATGGCTAAAGTTTTAATTAGTATCAAGAAATAACGAATACTATTTGTTAAATATTATTACAACCATTCATTTTTTCTTTTATAGCTTCATAAATAATGTGAATGATTTCATTTTAAATTTCGTCATGTTAATGAGTGACACTCCTTTTTCGTGATTTATTTACACGCGATGTAAATTTTCTACCGTTATAAAATGAAATATAGCAATTGCTTCTAATAATTTCTAAACATTTCCGTTAACATTCTCAAGAAGATTTATGAAGAACCCCTGCAGGCTAAACTCTGTATAATATAAATATTGCATCGCATAGATTAACCGTTCCACAACAGAATTACTGCTTTGCAAGCTGTGTATTTAAATCTATAGACAATCTTCAATATTAGCAAAAACCTGAATTTCTCTATTCAGATTGGAGAAAATAACTCCAAGAAATTTGTTCATCAATTGAGTACATAACGATAGAAATAGGATTCTGAAAACCTGCGAGTCCAGACTTGCCATTGGGAAAGTCCTTCATAATTATTACCTGGCTAATAGAATTTTCAACTTAAGGATCTCTAGTTTTAATCCTCTTAACTTTTGGCTTATTGCCAATCACAATGAAAGCAATATAAAATCGAAAGTTTGAATGTTTCTTTCTCTGTCGGAGTACCTAACAACTTCAACTTCAGGGGATGCTGATTTCTTTTCTTCAGTTCCGATTCGCACATTGTTGTTGCAACATCTGTTCTTCACTGTTTTCTATTGAAGCATAATAACAGGTGCTATGCTTACTATAAATTATCCTTCTTTTGTTCCTTTATTCTTTCATCCCTGGTGAGTACACTTCTTCAATGACCTCTCCAATTTAAGTACAACCGGTTCTCGTCGTAATCGTCTTTTTATCTTTCGATCTTCACATAACTTCCTTTTTTTTGTTTTTGTCTGACATCTAAGGGTTTAAATTGAAATTATGTATGCTAAAGAGAAAATTAAACATATTATTTTTATTTCTGTCCTCTGACGATTCTTGTGGTCCCCTTGTATGCCCCTGTGATTCCTCGATAAGCCGTTGGCTTGTCATCAGGTTTCTCAGTGGCTGAACCACCAGAACTTGACTGAAACACCCCATGCCCTGGGCAGGCGAGGAACCGACCCAGGCGGGACTCGATCCCGCGATTAGCAGGTGAGAGGACCCCACGCGCCGCCACTCTGGTCGGCGGGGTTAACATTAAACTAATTAAGAACTTAAAACTTTCATACCTACACTCTTAACTCAGTGACATTTCTTCAGTCAATAGCACATATCGGATTTTTTTTTTAACTTTTAAAGTTCTGCCAGAAAAAAGATTTTGTTAATCCTGTATGTGGCATATTTTTTAGTCGCTGACCAACGTTCATGCAACTAAATACAAAAGAAATTCTCTTACATATGTATACAAAAGAAAATAGATCACTTTACTCGGCTAGAGCTACAGTAGGTATTAAAGAAACTCGGGAATGGGGATTGATGACAAGCTTAAAGGTTCCGCTTATTACAGGAGATGTGTTAACGCGTAGTCGTTCATGTCAATCATATGTTCCGTGGGCAGTCGAAAACGTCGCATGAAGTTATATAGTGTAAAATGCAGACTTTCGGTGAATTTGAGAGGCGAGGGACCCGAAATTCAAATAATGAGAATGAAAAACTCCCAACAGTACTCTACCAGTTGTGGTTAGAGAATAACTGTAGAATCTTATTAAGTGTGTCGTGGGGTTACAGAGGGGGAGAGAGGTGGGTGACAGCGGGTGTGGATCCCAGAATGCCATTGGCAGAGTGCAAGAGGAAGCCTGGAAGAACGAGGGGAGGAAGAAAGAATGAAGAGAAAATTACGGCGAGAACGATAAGAGTTCAACGAGAGTCGCTTCAATTGCACAGGCAAGGTCATCTGGTATTTTGCCTTCGCTTGGAAGCACGAATGACGCTCAAGGACACTTCGACGATGAGTCCACCTCACTCAGCTCGTATGTTTCCCTTTTTATACGTTGCCGAGACCCTAGGAATAATATAAAAGGCAGAAGAGGGGAAGCCGAATTTTCTCTGTTGAGTAGCGATGGTGATATGACCGCCATGAACTAGGCCCTTTGATACGCGGAGCTGCTTTCGTAGAGCGTCGAACCATTAGACTTTAAGGGAACGATCGAAATATTTTCTCATCTCGAACACGCGGCTGTAATTCCTCAATCGTTTATAGATGTGTTGGTCATTTTCGTAACTCTTCCACCTTTTTTTACATGCTTTTTTTTAACTCGCTTTTCCATGGATCGATGGTTATCACTTCATTTTACTTTACATGGTTACCCCATCATTTCTTTACTGTGATTCGATTTGGAATAGTGGTAAAGAATCCGACTCTCGTCTCGAGGAACAATCGGAGGATTTGATAATCGCATTAATTCAGGTGGCGATTGCATTCTGGCGGTTGTTTTCTAGTATACACTCCTGGTTTTTTTAAGGCTAGTTAATAAAATGTTTATGAAACAACGTGTTGTTATATTTTTTTATATTTTTTTACTTATGCATTTATAAACATTTTGCCACTAGAGTTGTTTTATAAACATTTAATTAACCAGGAATGCAAAGTTAAAAATAGAAAAAAGAAAAAAATTAAATCACACGTTTCTAAAAACGATAATTTTATTAAAAATTAAAAAAAAAATATCTTAACGTCGTACTAAGAAAGAAAATATTAATATTTTCTCAGGTGAATGAAAGTTTGGCCTAGCACTGGAAATATTTAAATTCAGTTCAAAGAAATCAGCATAAACAAAATGACAAGACCACAACGAAAAGCATTTAGGGTGCGACCTCATTTACATTTCGCACCTTAACTTTAGTTCATTTGAAGAAATTGTACAAACTGCAGTACTTATATTGAAGCTTTCAATATTCCATTGAATACCTAAATCATCATATTTTTATTAATTTATGCAATGCTTTTCGTTGTGGTCTTGTCATTGTGTTAATGCTAATTTCCTTGAATTGAATTTTAATTATTTCCAGTTCTAGGATAAACTTTCATTCACTCGAGAAAATATTTTTTTTTCCTTTTTAGTACGATGTTAAGATATTTATTTTTTAAATATTTTAATAAATTTTTTTTTTTTAGAAAAGCATGCATAATTCTTTTTTCAGTTTTTTATTAACCTTGTCTCTCTCTGGGGTATCATTTGGGGATGGTGTCGTTTTGGTGGTGTTCTTTATGGTGCTGATGGTGAAATCGTTGACTCCCCGGAGTGGGCTCGTTGTGGAAATCAGCGTGTCTGGCCTCGATATTATCAGGTATCGTCGTTCCAAAGACCGCGACAGCGGGTACGATATAGCCCATTGCTATTCACTAGCCTCCTCCAATATCGTCGCTGCCCGTAAAGTTAAGGGGAACCTCTCCTCCCCAACAGAGGAAGGAGAAGATTGACAACACCACTTTCATCGGCTTTAACTCCGAAGGATCTTCATGTACCATTTGATGCGCAACAATTTCTTTCTGGCATATCACACCCGAAGGTGGTTTGAAGTACTCAAAGCAGACAAAATCCACAACGACAGGATACGACCAAATTTCAATGGTCTTTGTTCTTAAAGTCACCCATGTCCTGATACCATATATCCTCGAAAATTTTAATTATTCTTTATCTTACGCTCAATATACAGCTGCCAGGAAAAAGGGTCTTATCATTCCCTTCAACAAGCCCGAAACATCCTCTGACTTCAGAGCCATCTCTATTCTCCGTGACTTATCTAAAACACTGGGGAGGATTGATCACTCTCAAGTACACTGAATACCTTTTATCGTCCTTTGTAAACTTGATCATTACCAATCTGGCTTTCGTAAGGGATTCAGTACCCAGACTGCTTTGCTCAAAGTTACAAATTATATTCGTCTATCTATTGTCAAAAAATGGTCACTGTTATGATCTTATTTGATTTTAGCCATTTGATCGAGTCAACCATTCTTTACTCTCACGAAATCTAAAATCCCTATTTTTCCAGTTCCACCTTAAACTGGTTTAATTCCTACTTGACAGGTAGAACTCAAGCAGTTAAGGGTTCCGGTGACGAGTTATTCTCTTGGTTCCCGGTTTCATGTGGTGTCCCACAAGGCTCTGTTATTGGACCCCTCCTGTTTTCCTTATACACTCTCAATCTGGCTAAGAGCATCAAACATTCCAAGTATATGCGTTATGCAGCCGACCTGCAACTCTATATTCACTCCACTGTAGATGAAATTCCATATTTTATGGAAGTAATTAACGCAGATATTTGTTTTGTCAGCGATTGGGCTAAACTTAACTGCCTCTAGTTAAATCCGTTCAAAATGCAAGCAATTATTTTTGGTAATACAAGGCTCTTAAACAGCATTGATTATGATCACCTTCCGTCTGTACGTGTTATTACTACTATTTTTCAGATCAAAAATACTGTTCGGTACCTTGGACTCACTCGTTCATGCGATTTGTCGTGGGATCAGCACGCCCTGTAAATGTGTAACGAGGGAAATAATATTCTCTATCTACTCAAATTGCAAAATAAAAATCTCCCTGTTTCTACCAGAGTTGTGCTTGTAACTTCTCTTATATTTCCGATTTAGGATCATTGTATACTAGTTTATAGTGACTTAACTTATAAATTGTTGTGTTAGATTTATATTTGATCTTCGCAGAGATGATCGTGTGTCCAAGTGTTACGTTTATCTAAAGTGGTTACCTCTCGCTTCCCGAAGGAAATACTTCTTGGGTTTTTTTCTTTTCTCTCTCTTACTTATTCGGAATCCCTCCATCACCTATTTGATCTATTATAATCTCAGAAGAAGTTTTTCCTAAAGATTAACCCTATATGAACTTTTTTTGTAGATTTTCGCAGCTCATGTTAATGGTATTAAGGTTTCTGGCTCTGCGATTAAATTATTTAATATTATGCGACAGTTACGCCGTGCTATGCTGCCGGCTTCGTCGGGCTTTTAAGAACAACAATGGTCTTTTTCAAAAAGTAAATAAACAATTTTTTTTAACGTAGACGCTATATATTTCGAACCAGATACATTTAGAACCTTTTTTGGCCTTTTTCCTTATTTTTTTAGTTTTCAACGAAAGATTAAAAGGTGGACGACAAAGGTGGTGACGATCGAGAACGAGAAACGGGATGTCGATCCGTTGAAGAAGACGCCGATGAAGAGAGCGGCGAGGTCTCTCCTTCCTTTCGCACTCTCTGTCGAAGCATTTTCAGCAAGCAGCACGATCACAGCAAGGCCTCCAAAACGACGGCTCCACGATTCATCCCGACAACGGTTTCAGGGAACGCATTCCTCTTTAAATCTATCCTGTGAGTGTCAGTTTATTACGATACGCTGGATTAAATAATGAAATGGAATGAAAAATTCAATTAAAATGATTCCGTTCTGTATTTGCGTGCAGAAGAGTGACTCGGGAAATGCTGACCGAACGACTCCCATCTTTCAACCACTCCTCTTCCTTCTCTTAAAATTTCAACAGGTTGTTTTTGTTGGCTGAACAAATCTTTTCAGTGGAGAACATTTTTTTGCGCAGTACGACCGCAACTTTCACTGGAATTAATTTTAAATCTTAATCTTCAGTCTTGATTGCAACCGGCGAGAGCCCAAGGGGAAAGGGGGGGCGAGGGGAGGGGTGGAGGGGGGGGGGTGGAGGGGGGCGGAGAGCAAAAAGAAATTAGTTCGCCATGGGGGAGAGAGAGGGCACTATCTGCGACAAAGTCTAAATTGGACCGAGACTACGGAGACCACACTGAAACTTCTCAGAGCTACGGAATCGCGAAAAAACAAAAGCGCACGAACGGCCACAGAAAGCATATTCAAAGTAAACATCTACATCTACATCTACGATGTACCGTGCAAGCCACCACTAGGGTGTGTGGCACGGGGTGATTCCACACCAGGCATGCAGCACTCGTCCCAGAACAAATCCGAACCTCGCACGCTCCCCCTGGCTCTAGGCGCAGGCCAAAGGTAGTCAGGAGAACAGTGCGCAGTCCAACCGGAAACTGGGAGAGTGATACGTAAAAGAACATACAAACATGCAGAAAAATGCTATAGACACATTTAGTGGTTAATATTACTGATACTGTTAATTTATGAACACTACGAGATGCTACCTCATGCAAAGAACAAAATAAAATAATGCCGGACTAATCGACCGTTGTGAAGAGTTAGTTATTATGTGGTGTTATTAAGCACAAGTGAAAATTCTACTCTACCTATTGAGGGTGGGAGTTTCAAGTGATTGATCTATCGCAACTATTATGATCCCTTATTGTACGTGGGAAAAATGACATTTTAAATCTATCGGTTCTGCAGTCAATTTCCTTTATTTTATTCCTGTGATCGCTTCTACCGTAGTACGTTGGCTCTAGCAGTATGTGTTGAACGTCCGGCAAAAAACTGTCTGCTCCGAGTTTGCGCAAAAGATTTAATCTGTATTTCTCCCTTCGATCAGTTAAAGATTCCCACCCTAATTCCTTCAACAATTCGGTAACACTGCTAAGTTTATCGTAACAACCTTGCACAAATCTTGCTGCTCTCCGTTGTATTCTATCTATTTCAGAGATTAGTCCTACTTCGTAAGGGTCCCATATGCTAGCGGCGTACTCCAAGTGGGGTCTCACGAGTGAAAAATAACATCGCTCTTTAACTTTCTCGTCGCATTTTCCTAATATTCTTTTGATAAATCCCAATTTGCGACTAGCCTGTCCGCAGATTTCCCGAACGTGTTTCCCCCAAGACAGGTCCTGAGTAAGGGTCACACCTAAGTATTTAACAGACTCTACATATTAAGTCATTCTGAATTTGAAAAAAGCTCTCATTCCTACCAATATTTACGGTGAACCCTTTACTTAATAACCCACTACATGATCTACTCTCTGCCCTACTCTCTACCCTAAAAAAGGCCTGCAGTGCTCTATAATACTACCAGCTACACACTTAGCTGCCTCGGCCGTGTAATGGACACCAGACCGGTTCAGAGGGCTCCGACACGATCGGATTGCCGGCCGAAGGTCAACGAAGGGGCCAACGATGCTTTATTGCGTTCGGAAAGTGGCGTCGCGGCAAAAATCCACCCGCGTAACTTTCGAATGGCAATGGCCATTGTGGTATATATATCAACAACCATTGGCGAACGCAAATAGACACGCAACCTTGACTCTTATTTCAGCGGAAAGTTTTGGAAGTGGATTCTCTAGCGTCGAGAGCGAAAGACGGAGAATTCACTACCCACGAAGCTAATTCACCACTTCAGGACACCATTGCTGACAATCGACCGTGATGGTACATGCATACAATGAAGACGCTGTTGACTTGACCGCGTGCCGAGCGCATTGAACTGAAACGAAGCGACTCTTTCGTTTTGGAGAGGCTTGGAAAGCTTGGTAGAACATCGATAGCTATGTCTAACTTGATAGAAACACTGTTTATATAATGTCCACCATAAAAGCTACAAATTGAAAATTTTTCGATCTTTTGACGAGTATCCAGTCGTTGCGGTCTTGCGCTCGGCCGAGCCAACACAGGGAGACACTCTCGCAGCTGCATCTGCAGACAGACAGACAGAGAGAGAGAGTGATCGCAAAATCATTGAATCAAAGTCGAATCGTTTTCTTTTCATTCACTTTGGTGTATAATTTCTAATTTTATTATGCTCCTTCATTTGAAACTTTTTTAAAAATCTATTTAACTTCTGTTTATTCATTAGTATCATCTAATTATTGTTAAATGGTATAAAATTTAACATTTTTTCAATGCGTCAATAGTAAACTTTTTTAAACTATTTAATTGTGTTTAACAGAATCATTTTTTTTATTTTTGCATCAGGAGGGAAAATTGCCACTTGAGTCCCTGACCAAGTTTCTCTTAAGTCGTTTAAGCATTTGAAATGACGTATATTTTGTTAAAATCCACCTTGTTGTAACTGCAGTGTTGTCTCCACACACTCTAATAAAGTCAACTGCTAGTTCAAACTGAAACTTGTCTGAGTTTTCGCGATTCTTAATTTCATCACTCGACATTACAAGGAATACATTTTTTAGTCTCCTCTCATGTGGGGTCTCTTTGCCCCGCCTCCAAGACGACGAAAACAACGAAATACAATTGAAAATACTACATCTTCCTTTTTTTACAATGTTAGGAATAAAAATTGTTCACATCTACTACAGTACAATAAAACTTTTAAACATTTCTCCCAAACAGCCTTGGATAGTTAGGACATCTCCGTTCAGTTAACATAGTCTAATGATAATTCTGATAATTTTTTGTCTTAGGAAACATGGAAATATCACTTTGTACCCATGATATACTATCTTCTACATGGATGTTATCTTTAGTAGGACAGAAATGTACGTTCCAGCGCGTGGCCTTGAACGACTCCCACAGCCTAATTACGCCACCCAGCAACCCAACCCATGCATCAATGAATACCGATCACCCAACTCAAGGCTATCAACTCGGAAATCTCAAAAAATTAATGACTGTAGAGAAAATGTCAAGGCCACGGACAAGTCCAGAGAGTTTCAGCGCGTATCTTTCATCTGATATTGCAACTTAATTGCATCACCAATCCAACACATGCATCAATAATTACCGATCACCCAACCCAAGGCTATCAACTCGGATATCTCAGTAACCAATAACCGTAGAGAAAAACAAATGACGCCACATGAAAGAGAAGACAATTCCTCATAAGATAGATACCCTACAATGATATCTTTATAAAGACAAATATATAGTTAACAACAATTTATCGCTAAACAATAACTTTAATGACAAAACAGTGGCGGAATTCGAAAGAAAAGGTGATTTTACATAAACAATGTCCTCATCGCTTTTCTGATTATTCCCATAGCAAGGGAGATATATGTATTGGGTGTTCTAGCGCAGCCATGACCTACTTTTGATATCATTAAATAACTCACTTAATATTGATCGTAGGAAGGAGAGATTGGTATCAAATTAAAGGTAATCAATTAGCAAAGAAAATTGCTATCTCAAAATTTTCCATTAGTTGTAAATTACCGAGCTATAAACAAAAAGTTAAATTATTATTAAATAACTCACTTAATATTGATTGTAGGAAGTGGTGATTGGTATCAAATGAAAGGTCATCACTTAGCAAAGAAAGTTGGTATCTCACAAATGTTTCATATCAATGGTAAATAGTGTGAATACAATTTTAAAAGAGGAGGTTGCGCGGAGGGGAGGAGGATGCAGCTAGCAGACATACATATCATCAACTTGGCTCGTAAGAGTTTTAGCGCATGTAAGAGTTCAAGCGCGTATTGCATCACCAACCCAAGGCTATCAACTCAGATATCTCAGTAACCAATGACCGTAGAGAAAAACAAATGACGCCACGTGAAAGAGGAGACGATTCTGCATAATATAGACACCCTAAAATGATGTCTTTATATGAACCAATATATAGTTAACAACAATTATCTCGTTAAATAATAACTTTGATGACAAAAAAGTGGCCGAATTCGAAAGAGGAGGTGATTTTACATAAACAATGTCCATATCGCTTTTCCGATTTGTCCCATAGCAAGGGTGTTAAAAGCATATATGTTTAAAAATTTGAATTCCCCGCCCTGCGTCCTCCCGAATCATTATTTTCGTTTCACTGTACGAAATAACTTCGAAACGAAAAAATAACAACTCGCTTAATATTGATCGTAGGAAAGAGAGATTGGTATCAAATTAAAGCTTATCATTTGAAAAAGACAATTAATCGTACATGTTTTCTGTAAGTTGTAAATTAACCGAATAATAAACAAAAATTGGTTTATTACTAAAAATATTTCTTATTTTGATCGTAGGAAAAAGATATTGGTATCAAATTAAAGGTTATCATTTGAAAAAGATAATTGGTGTCCTACATATGTTTCCATAAGTTGTAAATTAACTGAGTTAAAAAAGCAAACATAGTTTAATAGTTTAATAAATATACTCGCTTATTATTGAGTGTAGGAAAAAGAGAGTGATATCAAAGTAAAGGTAATTATTTAGCAAAAAAATGATACCTTACAAATTTTCCATAAAATGTATATCAACGGAAAAATAAACAAAACAAAGTTTATTACTAACCGTAGTCGCTTAAAATTGACCGTAGGAATAAGAAATAGGTATCAAATTCAAGGTTATCATCTAGTGAAGAAAATTAGTATCATACAAATTCTCCATAACTTGTAAATTAACCAAGTTACAAACAAAAAGTTAAATTATTATTAAATTACTCACTTAATATTGATTGAAGGAAAGAGATATTGGTATAAAATTAAAGGTGATCATTTAGCGAAGAAAACTGCTATCTCACAAATCCTCCTCCATAAGGTATATTCGTTTCAGCGCAGCAATGATCTACTTTTGATATTATTAAACAACTCGCTTAATATTGATCGTAGTAAAGAAAGATTGGTATCAATTAAAAGGTAAACCTAATTACATCACCAACCCAACCCATGCATCAATAATTACCCAACCCAAGGCTATCAACTCGGATATCTCAAAAGTTACCTCCCCTTCGATAATAACCCTACCCTTCCAGCAATGTATATAAGCCCTCGCAGACGATAGTGAGTGCGATACTCCCCCTTTATCCAACTCCTAGCTTGAATGATGAAACATCAAGTATACGTTGCAACACTCTCCAGGTGTGCATGAGTTATAAAAACATTAGTTTTGCGTCAGACTACCACTCTCCCAGGTTGACTTCCCTCTCCACAGCTCCCATTCCCTTGCAACAGTGAGATATTAAATCCTTCCTTACGTAATATACCCCTCATATCCATCCTCTCAGACAGTATAAAAGCGCGTTAAATCGAAGCATCATATAATCGCTGACAAATATTCGACACGTTGGTATGTCTACCTTACTCTCCGTGAAAGCTGAGCTCGGTGGGAAGTATCAACTCGTCGTTCGCAAATTAAAGGATAAAGTGAGCAGCATATATGAAGTGCTCCTCCCATTACCACTACTGGGTAACAACGAAGAGAATGATCTTAATCTCAGCATAGAATTCCAGGAAAAATGCTATACAATCTTCAAACATATGGACAAAACCATAAGACTCGTGGGGAAAAGTGTAGTGTTCTCAGGATTTGATAATCTTGAAACAGACGAAGTAGAGCGTTTCAACGTCTCCACCATCAAGCAGCTGAAACTCGAGGGGGATAAGCTGGAGAAGGCCGAGAGACAAGATCCATCCATCACGTGTCACGTCTACGATATAAAGAAGAAGAACATCGTAAAGGGAAAATCCAAGTTTATTTCAAAAGGTGGCGCAGCATCAACAGATGGTGACCAATCCGATTTTGCTCCACCGGTAACATTCACTACTGGAGAAAAGTCACGAATCAACTACCGTACAGTTTACTGTGAACGAGGAGAGCATTTGGAAACGTATACTTTTATACTGAATGTTGTACCAACTGATTATGCTTTGTTCTAAATAAAAGAAAATCAAATCTTCTCATCTAGTCATCATTTCTCAATACCTTATCCTTAATATTAAGAGGAAGTGTTGATCAATAAATAAAACACAAAGCATATAGGTTTTACAAATTTATTTAATTTTTTATCATATTTTATTTTGTGTACACCAATCTGTCAGCTTATGTAAAATTCTCTCGCACGTTACAGATTATTTTGAGAATGCGACTCGATTAAACAACCTTTATATATGTCACTAATTTTTTAAGTGAAGGATAACCGTACATTTCCAAGTTACGCACACATATTCCTTTGGGAAGGAGACTGGTTAAGAACGATACCTTTTGAGCACCTTATTCTGACGCAGTTAATTTATGCAAGGTAATTAAAAAAGCCATATTTAATTTCTAATTAATTGACAGCCGTAATTAATTACTAATTAATTATCCCTATAATTTATGTTTTCTCTACGCAAAGACTTGCTCAATAATAAACCCAGCGATAATCAATTAGAATCAATGGAAAGAGGAGTTAATTCTACGTAAAAAAGGTCCTTATAAGCTTCATCCCCAGCCTGATAGAAAGGCTTCGTTTATTAAAAAAAAACATATTTTTTTGTCAATATTAGCAATTTTATCCGTTATTAACAAACTCAGCGAAAAACCCCAATGGTACCACGTGAAAGCGGGGTTAATTTAGCATATAAATGATACCATAGTCCATACATCGCAAGAGTAAATTACCTACAATTAGTGGTTATATAATAACAACAATTACTCGGAAACTATGATTTATTGCGTACCCAAATTTTCGACGTATAAATTCTTAGATGCTCCTTCATCACCATGCTAAAGTTCAACTGTATCGTACTATAAACAAAGGATTTAAAAAATCAAGTACAACCATTTTTTATGAAATAGTAGCAACAAATTTGAACTTTTTTTCTGCCAATTCGTATTCTCCGGAAATGTTTTAGCATATTTTATTTTATGTACACCAATCTGTCAGCTTATGATAATTTTCTCTCGCGACATATATACATTTGATATGTTTCATCACGAATATAGACGAGGGAAGTTCAGAAAACTCTTTAACAAAAGGCATGCGTTGTGGTCATATTGACGGCTAACTCTCCCAGCACAGAACTTGAAATCATTGTTTCTTGAGAAATCGCACAGCTCATTAAACATGTGAAACTGAGAAAAACTACGTAGGTATTGTGTATGAATTCCAAATTCTGCACTGAAGCTACATTAATGAACTTATTATTTCATCAATGGAAATTTAATTGTACATTACTCGGCAACAGGAAAGCGCGACTAAAAATAACTGTAGTCTTCCTCAATAGATTTGATCATGAAGAAGAAATTATATGGTGTTTTGGCATCTACTTATTTTCATACAAACAGAAGACCATGTCAAATGATACTCTGACAGCAGGAATTCATGCTTGAGAAATAAATAAACTCATAAACTTCCTCTACGCGTGCAATTCATAGTAGAATACAGAAGTTTTATATTTAACAACGATAGAAATATAACACTTAAAGATACTCATGGTACGCTCCTCACTGACTCAAATAGATCTACCTTGATTCCTAACACCTCTTGCGTAAGCAAGAATGTGCTGTTATTTTACTATCGGCATCTTAACATATCGTATTGCAGAATTAAACAAATCGTTGAAAGTGGGGTTGAATTTTACAATTGAAACGATTAATGCTGAGAGAATCTGTTGATATAATGAGGATCTTTGTGTTGCTTTTAGTGCATGTCAAATGGTCAGCGCCACTTTTTTGTATAAAATGCTTTTGTATAAAGTACATTAAAATGTACGCTCTGATGCTAGTCTAGCAGCGAAAGATAGGGAATTCTCAGGGATAAAGCGTGAAACTCTGAAGAACGATTTGGTGCAACTCTTAACATGTTGAGACATTACCATGAGTGGAGACAAAAGAACTCAACTGGCAATAGGAAAAGGAAATTTTAGTCGTTGTAGCACATGATGACCTGCCCGTAATAGCACTTTCTATTCCTCGCGAAATCTCACTCTCAGGACGTACGCTTTTTCTAATCAGTCAAAGAGAAATCGGGATATCTTGTAGAAAGAAGCAATTTTGTGCAGCTCTAAGATAAGAAAAAACAGCTTCCACGGTAACAAGAAGAATAAAGACGGAAATGCTCCAAAGCAGATGAAGAAACAAGCAGTAAAACTCCTCGATATTCAGTAATATAAATCTTGAGTGTCACTATAGATCATTTTTGGCAGTAAGTGGAAATAAAAAACATCCATAAAAATAGGTGCGTTAAATGTGTTGAATTATAATCGAAATTCCCTATACTATAAAGGATAAATAAAGATAGAAATGTAGTATTAATAGTTTAGGAGCAAAGTTTTCAGTAAAACATCATTAAACCGACCAAATAATTCAAATCTAAGGCTATTGCATTTCTAATTGCTTTAAATTTAACTAACAAACATGCATAATTTGCTGAAAGGCTGGATGCGGTATTTAAAATCTATCGATATGATGACGAGTGCTTGTAAACCTTCGTGCAGTTCCTGTGATAACTTGATAAATCCTTAGGATAAGTTTATTCCTTGCGAGTATTGCTCGCATATTTATCACCCCAAATGCACGGGCCTCAATGATTTATCATTAAAAGCCCTCCTTGACGCTCGTGACATTTTTTTTTTGGAAGTGTATTTCGTGCCAGACTTGCCAGTTTCGTTAGTAAACATGAAGCATTATCTTACTCTGATACTCCGAAGTCTGTCACTGGTAGTACCGAAGATAACGTGAGTGGAAAAAAAACAGGACAACTCAGCAATTGGACGATCTAAAGCTGCTACAACTGTAATACCGAAGCCTGAAGTTACAATTCAAACGGAGTCGAAGAAGCAACCTGATCAGGAGTCAAACGAGGGTTTCACTGTGTACCATCATAAGAAAGGGAATCGGAGAAGATCTCGCATCATAGGCCAAGGGGAAACTAGTGAGAACGATCTCAGTGATCAAGTTGTTACGCATGTGAAAAATAAATTTAACATAATTTGCGACTCATGTGTAGGAGTCGAAGGAAAAGGAAGCGTCCATGCGGCTTGTAAAATTGGAGTAAAAAAATACGCTGTGCAATAAACTAAGGAACCTCGTCCTCTGACCACGCGGTGTCGAAGTCTCCAAATTCATTATAACTAAAAGTGATCATCAAAGTGAAAATAATAATGTGTCCAACAGCAACGGTGTTGAACCTAAAACGGCTGTAGTCAATAAATCGAGACAAATCCAATACTCCAATCCAATCCAATACTCGTGCTAAATCGAAAAAAATGTATCTGACAACCCTTTGTGACTCATCGACATTAACGTGGACAATCATACTAAGATGAACGTAAACAGTAGTAATAACTCCAAATGTGAAAGTTTCATATCAAGGTTACGGAAATCAAATAATAACTCTTTTACAGATTCTGCATCTGATTGTGCAATCCATACGAAACAAAATCAATACCATAAACTTTGAAGTAATAATGATTCACCTTTTTCTTTTCATGCGTAATTTGATATGCCCACAATACGATTACGAAGGTGCGAAATGGTTGCCATGGTGCCATCATTTAACGTAAGCTATTGGCGACGACGGTAACGAATTAGGGTGCAACCAGCGAACAAACAACCTCCCTCCCTCCCCAGGGAAGATTGCGCGGATGGGGAGAGTGAGGAAGGTGTGCCACGGAGGTTGTTTGTTCGCTGGTTGCACCCTAATTCGTTACCGTCGTCGCCAATAGCTTACGTTAAATGATGGCACCATGGCAACCATTTCGCACCTTCGTAATCGTATTGTGGGCATATAAAATTACGCATGAAAAGAAAAAGGTGAATCATTATTACTTCAAAGTTTATGGTATTGATTTTGTTTCGTATGGATTGCACAATCAGATGCAGAATCTGTAAAAGAGTTATTATTTGATTTCCGTAACCTTGATATGAAACTTTCACATTTGGAGTTATTACTACTGTTTACGTTCATCTTAGTATGATTGTCCACGTTAATGTCGATGAGTCACAAAGGGTTGTCAGATACATTTTTTTCGATTTAGCACGAGTATTGGATTGGATTGGAGTATTGGATTTGTCTCGATTTATTGACTACAGCCGTTTTAGGTTCAACACCGTTGCTGTTGGACACATTATTATTTTCACTTTGATGATCACTTTTAGTTATAATGAATTTGGAGACTTCGACACCGCGTGGTCAGAGGACGAGGTTCCTTAGTTTATTGCACAGCGTATTTTTTTACTCCAATTTTACAAGCCGCATGGACGCTTCCTTTTCCTTCGACTCCTACACATGAGTCGCAAATTATGTTAAATTTATTTTTCACATGCGTAACAACTTGATCACTGAGATCGTTCTCACTAGTTTCCCCTTGGCCTATGATGCGAGATCTTCTCCGATTCCCTTTCTTATGATGGTACACAGTGAAACCCTCGTTTGACTCCTGATCAGGTTGCTTCTTCGACTCCGTTTGAATTGTAACTTCAGGCTTCGGTATTACAGTTGTAGCAGCTTTAGATCGTCCAATTGCTGAGTTGTCCTGTTTTTTTTCCACTCACGTTATCTTCGGTACTACCAGTGACAGACTTCGGAGTATCAGAGTAAGATAATGCTTCATGTTTACTAACGAAACTGGCAAGTCTGGCACGAAATACACTTCCAAAAAAAAAATGTCACGAGCGTCAAGGAGGGCTTTTAATGATAAATCATTGAGGCCCGTGCATTTGGGGTGATAAATATGCGAGCAATACTCGCAAGGAATAAACTTATCCTAAGGATTTATCAAGTTATCACAGGAACTGCACGAAGGTTTACAAGCACTCGTCATCATATCGATAGATTTTAAATACCGCATCCAGCCTTTCAGCAAATTATGCATGTTTGTTAGTTAAATTTAAAGCAATTAGAAATGCAATAGCCTTAGATTTGAATTATTTGGTCGGTTTAATGATGTTTTACTGAAAACTTTGCTCCTAAACTATTAATACTACATTTCTATCTTTATTTATCCTTTATAGTATAGGGAATTTCGATTATAATTCAACACATTTAACGCACCTATTTTTATGGATGTTTTTTATTTCCACTTACTGCCAAAAATGATCTATAGTGACACTCAAGATTTATATTACTGAATATCGAGGAGTTTTACTGCTTGTTTCTTCATCTGCTTTGGAGCATTTCCGTCTTTATTCTTCTTGTTACCGTGGAAGCTGTTTTTTCTTATCTTAGAGCTGCACAAAATTGCTTCTTTCTACAAGATATCCCGATTTCTCTTTGACTGATTAGAAAAAGCGTACGTCCTGAGAGTGAGATTTCGCGAGGAATAGAAAGTGCTATTACGGGCAGGTCATCATGTGCTACAACGACTAAAATTTCCTTTTCCTATTGCCAGTTGAGTTCTTTTGTCTCCACTCATGGTAATGTCTCAACATGTTAAGAGTTGCACCAAATCGTTCTTCAGAGTTTCACGCTTTATCCCTGAGAATTCCCTATCTTTCGCTGCTAGACTAGCATCAGAGCGTACATTTTAATGTACTTTATACAAAAGCATTTTATACAAAAAAGTGGCGCTGACCATTTGACATGCACTAAAAGCAACACAAAGATCCTCATTATATCAACAGATTCTCTCAGCATTAATCGTTTCAATTGTAAAATTCAACCCCACTTTCAACGATTTGTTTAATTCTGCAATACGATATGTTAAGATGCCGATAGTAAAATAACAGCACATTCTTGCTTACGCAAGAGGTGTTAGGAATCAAGGTAGATCTATTTGAGTCAGTGAGGAGCGTACCATGAGTATCTTTAAGTGTTATATTTCTATCGTTGTTAAATATAAAACTTCTGTATTCTACTATGAATTGCACGCGTAGAGGAAGTTTATGAGTTTATTTATTTCTCAAGCATGAATTCCTGCTGTCAGAGTATCATTTGACATGGTCTTCTGTTTGTATGAAAATAAGTAGATGCCAAAACACCATATAATTTCTTCTTCATGATCAAATCTATTGAGGAAGACTACAGTTATTTTTAGTCGCGCTTTCCTGTTGCCGAGTAATGTACAATTAAATTTCCATTGATGAAATAATAAGTTCATTAATGTAGCTTCAGTGCAGAATTTGGAATTCATACACAATACCTACGTAGTTTTTCTCAGTTTCACATGTTTAATGAGCTGTGCGATTTCTCAAGAAACAATGATTTCAAGTTCTGTGCTGGGAGAGTTAGCCGTCAATATGACCACAACGCATGCCTTTTGTTAAAGAGTTTTCTGAACTTCCCTCGTCTATATTCGTGATGAAACATATCAAATGTATATATGTCGCGAGAGAAAATTATCATAAGCTGACAGATTGGTGTACATAAAATAAAATATGCTAAAACATTTCCGGAGAATACGAATTGGCAGAAAAAAAGTTCAAATTTGTTGCTACTATTTCATAAAAAATGGTTGTACTTGATTTTTTAAATCCTTTGTTTATAGTACGATACAGTTGAACTTTAGCATGGTGATGAAGGAGCATCTAAGAATTTATACGTCGAAAATTTGGGTACGCAATAAATCATAGTTTCCGAGTAATTGTTGTTATTATATAACCACTAATTGTAGGTAATTTACTCTTGCGATGTATGGACTATGGTATCATTTATATGCTAAATTAACCCCGCTTTCACGTGGTACCATTGGGGTTTTTCGCTGAGTTTGTTAATAACGGATAAAATTGCTAATATTGACAAAAAAATATGTTTTTTTTTAATAAACGAAGCCTTTCTATCAGGCTGGGGATGAAGCTTATAAGGACCTTTTTTACGTAGAATTAACTCCTCTTTCCATTGATTCTAATTGATTATCGCTGGGTTTATTATTGAGCAAGTCTTTGCGTAGAGAAAACATAAATTATAGGGATAATTAATTAGTAATTAATTACGGCTGTCAATTAATTAGAAATTAAATATGGCTTTTTTAATTACCTTGCATAAATTAACTGCGTCAGAATAAGGTGCTCAAAAGGTATCGTTCTTAACCAGTCTCCTTCCCAAAGGAATATGTGTGCGTAACTTGGAAATGTACGGTTATCCTTCACTTAAAAAATTAGTGACATATATAAAGGTTGTTTAATCGAGTCGCATTCTCAAAATAATCTGTAACGTGCGAGAGAATTTTACATAAGCTGACAGATTGGTGTACACAAAATAAAATATGATAAAAAATTAAATAAATTTGTAAAACCTATATGCTTTGTGTTTTATTTATTGATCAACACTTCCTCTTAATATTAAGGATAAGGTATTGAGAAATGATGACTAGATGAGAAGATTTGATTTTCTTTTATTTAGAACAAAGCATAATCAGTTGGTACAACATTCAGTATAAAAGTATACGTTTCCAAATGCTCTCCTCGTTCACAGTAAACTGTACGGTAGTTGATTCGTGACTTTTCTCCAGTAGTGAATGTTACCGGTGGAGCAAAATCGGATTGGTCACCATCTGTTGATGCTGCGCCACCTTTTGAAATAAACTTGGATTTTCCCTTTACGATGTTCTTCTTCTTTATATCGTAGACGTGACACGTGATGGATGGATCTTGTCTCTCGGCCTTCTCCAGCTTATCCCCCTCGAGTTTCAGCTGCTTGATGGTGGAGACGTTGAAACGCTCTACTTCGTCTGTTTCAAGATTATCAAATCCTGAGAACACTACACTTTTCCCCACGAGTCTTATGGTTTTGTCCATATGTTTGAAGATTGTATAGCATTTTTCCTGGAATTCTATGCTGAGATTAAGATCATTCTCTTCGTTGTTACCCAGTAGTGGTAATGGGAGGAGCACTTCATATATGCTGCTCACTTTATCCTTTAATTTGCGAACGACGAGTTGATACTTCCCACCGAGCTCAGCTTTCACGGAGAGTAAGGTAGACATACCAACGTGTCGAATATTTGTCAGCGATTATATGATGCTTCGATTTAACGCGCTTTTATACTGTCTGAGAGGATGGATATGAGGGGTATATTACGTAAGGAAGGATTTAATATCTCACTGTTGCAAGGGAATGGGAGCTGTGGAGAGGGAAGTCAACCTGGGAGAGTGGTAGTCTGACGCAAAACTAATGTTTTTATAACTCATGCACACCTGGAGAGTGTTGCAACGTATACTTGATGTTTCATCATTCAAGCTAGGAGTTGGATAAAGGGGGAGTATCGCACTCACTATCGTCTGCGAGGGCTTATATACATTGCTGGAAGGGTAGGGTTATTATCGAAGGGGAGGTAACTTTTGAGATATCCGAGTTGATAGCCTTGGGTTGGGTAATTATTGATGCATGGGTTGGGTTGGTGATGTAATTAGGTTTACCTTTTAATTGATACCAATCTTTCTTTACTACGATCAATATTAAGCGAGTTGTTTAATAATATCAAAAGTAGATCATTGCTGCGCTGAAACGAATATACCTTATGGAGGAGGATTTGTGAGATAGCAGTTTTCTTCGCTAAATGATCACCTTTAATTTTATACCAATATCTCTTTCCTTCAATCAATATTAAGTGAGTAATTTAATAATAATTTAACTTTTTGTTTGTAACTTGGTTAATTTACAAGTTATGGAGAATTTGTATGATACTAATTTTCTTCACTAGATGATAACCTTGAATTTGATACCTATTTCTTATTCCTACGGTCAATTTTAAGCGACTACGGTTAGTAATAAACTTTGTTTTGTTTATTTTTCCGTTGATATACATTTTATGGAAAATTTGTAAGGTATCATTTTTTTGCTAAATAATTACCTTTACTTTGATATCACTCTCTTTTTCCTACACTCAATAATAAGCGAGTATATTTATTAAACTATTAAACTATGTTTGCTTTTTTAACTCAGTTAATTTACAACTTATGGAAACATATGTAGGACACCAATTATCTTTTTCAAATGATAACCTTTAATTTGATACCAATATCTTTTTCCTACGATCAAAATAAGAAATATTTTTAGTAATAAACCAATTTTTGTTTATTATTCGGTTAATTTACAACTTACAGAAAACATGTACGATTAATTGTCTTTTTCAAATGATAAGCTTTAATTTGATACCAATCTCTCTTTCCTACGATCAATATTAAGCGAGTTGTTATTTTTTCGTTTCGAAGTTATTTCGTACAGTGAAACGAAAATAATGATTCGGGAGGACGCAGGGCGGGGAATTCAAATTTTTAAACATATATGCTTTTAACACCCTTGCTATGGGACAAATCGGAAAAGCGATATGGACATTGTTTATGTAAAATCACCTCCTCTTTCGAATTCGGCCACTTTTTTGTCATCAAAGTTATTATTTAACGAGATAATTGTTGTTAACTATATATTGGTTCATATAAAGACATCATTTTAGGGTGTCTATATTATGCAGAATCGTCTCCTCTTTCACGTGGCGTCATTTGTTTTTCTCTACGGTCATTGGTTACTGAGATATCTGAGTTGATAGCCTTGGGTTGGTGATGCAATACGCGCTTGAACTCTTACATGCGCTAAAACTCTTACGAGCCAAGTTGATGATATGTATGTCTGCTAGCTGCATCCTCCTCCCCTCCGCGCAACCTCCTCTTTTAAAATTGTATTCACACTATTTACCATTGATATGAAACATTTGTGAGATACCAACTTTCTTTGCTAAGTGATGACCTTTCATTTGATACCAATCACCACTTCCTACAATCAATATTAAGTGAGTTATTTAATAATAATTTAACTTTTTGTTTATAGCTCGGTAATTTACAACTAATGGAAAATTTTGAGATAGCAATTTTCTTTGCTAATTGATTACCTTTAATTTGATACCAATCTCTCCTTCCTACGATCAATATTAAGTGAGTTATTTAATGATATCAAAAGTAGGTCATGGCTGCGCTAGAACACCCAATACATATATCTCCCTTGCTATGGGAATAATCAGAAAAGCGATGAGGACATTGTTTATGTAAAATCACCTTTTCTTTCGAATTCCGCCACTGTTTTGTCATTAAAGTTATTGTTTAGCGATAAATTGTTGTTAACTATATATTTGTCTTTATAAAGATATCATTGTAGGGTATTTATCTTATGAGGAATTGTCTTCTCTTTCATGTGGCGTCATTTGTTTTTCTCTACGGTTATTGGTTACTGAGATATCCGAGTTGATAGCCTTGGGTTGGGTGATCGGTAATTATTGATGCATGTGTTGGATTGGTGATGCAATTAAGTTGCAATATCAGATGAAAGATACGCGCTGAAACTCTCTGGACTTGTCCGTGGCCTTGACATTTTCTCTACAGTCATTAATTTTTTGAGATTTCCGAGTTGATAGCCTTGAGTTGGGTGATCGGTATTCATTGATGCATGGGTTGGGTTGCTGGGTGGCGTAATTAGGCTGTGGGAGTCGTTCAAGGCCACGCGCTGGAACGTACATTTCTGTCCTACTATCTTTAAACTAAAAATAAAATTTAATCTTATCTGGAACTTTTGTTTTTAATTTGGGCCAGCAACTTTAGTACGTACATTGCAGCTAATTCTTTTGACACGACATTATTATGTGTCTCTTTTTTAAATTGTGTCTTTGTTTCTAAATGTCTTTCATTTCATCTGACATATTAATAGAATGCACAGCATAATTTAGGCAACTTTCTTCCACTGTCTATCACCTTAAGATGAAGCTTGGCTAATAACATCAGCAATCAACATTTAAAAAAGCCTGGAACATACAGAACATCTAAATCATATCTTGAAAGTTTTAGTTTAATTCTTTCCAATATGGTCGATGGTATTTTTCATTAAAGAAACCAACCGCTGATGATCTGACTGCACTACCGTTTTCTTACCATAAATATAATGATGGAAGTTTTGATCGGAAAATAAAATTGCTAAAAATTCTTTTTCAATATGCCCATAATTTACCTTAAATGAGTTTAAACTAGAGATATGCGGTATATAAATATAAATATATATATATATATATATATATATATATAACCATTCATTCATTCACTCAAACCGCTCACAGGCGTAAATAATAAATATTTCGTTCAAACAGGTGGTGAAAGAAAGAGTATAGGAAACACATAAAATGTGATGACACAATGGTGATGTGAAGATGGAATGATGGCCGATTCCAAGTGAAAAAAATTCGTCTAGACCGGGAATTGAACCACGGACCTTCCGATTTCGCGCCGGCTGCTCTGACCACTAAGCTATCTAGACTACTAAAGAAACACTGGAATCGGCGGGGGGTTTATATGAATCAAACACCCCCAAGATTAGTCCGTAAAAGTCGCCGAGAGATGGCGCTGGACATTTTCACTCACCGGCAGAGAAGAAATTACGCACACAGAAGAGGAAAGCAAAGTTTGAATCAGGCACACAGACAGTGGTAAAGATACAGAACAGGCGTTTCGGGGCACGCAGAGCCCAAGAAGTAGAAATGAGCCATTCCGGCCATACAACCATTCATAGTACAGTAGAAACTAGATAGTAGAGCCTGTAACTTCTCTCGGTGTTTCAATATCTGGCATAGAGCATCGTACAAAGAATTCCACCTGGTAACACCAGGGTAACTCAGTTTCTGTCCTAGAACAGAGAATATCTTCTCAGCGGAGTGTGGTCGCCCAGAGGCTTTCCATAAAAATGTACATTTACCCATAGCCGTATGATGCACCCGTGATGGCGATTTTTTTATTATGTTGGTTGTATCGGTTGTAGCTAACAAATTTAGTGTGTGAGAAGCACATCTAACATGAAGTGGTATCCTGGACTCCTCCATCTCCTCCTCCACGTCATCAGAAACAAACAAAACAGAAGAATGTTCATCACTCTCCTCATCAACATCACTTTCATCATCAGAACATGGTACTTTTAGATCAACCCCAAATATTTTAAATGCTTTAGAAAAATTGGAACCATTGTCAGTAACTGTAGACAATCTTTCCAGCAGCAAACCAAATGAAAGATTTATCCATGATAGAACAACAACTTGGTTTTAATCTTCACAATTTATTTCAGACGACCCGGGTTTCAGCAACTTACACTTCGTGCCATCATCGGGTTACAAATTTCACAGGTGGCCGGGTATGTATAAATATGGTTGAAGGTGGGGGTGGTGGGGAACTATGTCCGGCCACCCGATATTTAATGGACAGTTCCACCCACCTTCCCCACCACCCCCACCTTCAACCATATTTATATATACCCGGCCACCTGTGAAATTTGTTACCCGATGATGGCACGAAATGTAAGTTGCTGAAACCCGGGTCGTCTGAAATAAATTGTGAAGATTAAAACCAAGTTGTTTTCTATCATGGATGTTACCAACTACCACAAAGTTAAGCCTGAAACAATTACTTATGAAAGATTTATATCTTCAAGCATTTCTACAATCTTGTCATGAGTATGTGGACCACAAAACCTCTTGCATGCCAAAGCAGCTGAATGCCTCTTCAGTGTTTGTTCATTAATCTAAAATACAAAATATCATATTATTAGTAATTTGTTAATAATCATTACTCTCCATATTTTCAAAGGTTTAATTTTTAATATAGTCTGATATTGCTATCTTCCCCTGCAGCTTAGTTCTAGGCACAATCACATGAAACAACATCTATTTTAAGCACTGATTAAAGTTACAATGACCAACTCATTTCAATCAAATATCCAAAGGTTTGACCACTTACCCAATGAGCTGTGACCCCCAAAAAACTCCTGGTCTTTGTAGACCATATGCTGTCTGCTGTACTAGAAAAATATGACGCTGCCTTTAGCTCTTCATTTATTTTTGCAATCACCCTTGCCTTTTGATCGTTAATTCTTCGACCCAAACTTCTTCTGTCTATTCCTTCCTTCCTTCACCCCAAAGTCCATTCCTAGGAGATACAAAAGGGAACATATATGCAAATAATGCTTAGTAAAGGCACCTTATTTGTCACTCAGGTGGATTCTCAAAACAAGTTGAAGTCGGATGCGACCTTATACGTTTTTCTGCTATTTGTCATTAATTTTAATATAACAAACTGAAAGTGCATTACCTTCAAATATATTTATAAAATAAGGATCATCCACAATTGAGAGGGGTCTTATTCCACTAACTACAAATTTTGTAATTAATCCGTCAAATTTGGCCTGCGAACATCCTTTCTTTGTCATCGGAAATTGCAATTGGAGTTGCCTTGCAGCTGTTGTGCCATTACTAGGATTCCCTTCCGGAGCTTCCCTCTGCAATCTTCTTTCAAACCTTTCACATTCCTCACCCATTCCACTTTATACAACTCGAAGGCGCTAACATCTCCAGGGTGTTTTCTCTGAAAAAATTCAGGTAAATCAGCATTAATCTTTCTTTTGTCACACCCTTAAACTGCGTGCAAATAATGGTAGTGGTAAACATGTTTAAGGAAAGATAACAATGATACCTTTAACTACAAGGATATATTAAGCCTAATCTAAAGTAAGATTATATTCATAAGTGTATGTGGCATTATGATAACATATGTTTCAAGTAGAAAAACTTGATGAAATGAAGTTATGATGGAGTGCTATCAGAAATGTTAAGGTTAAGGTGGTATTATGGGCACCAATTTTTTTTTTACAGTAAAAATTATAATACATTTTCTGCTAACCTGATAATTATAAAAAAAACAACTGTGACACTTATTTAATCCATTAGATTGATATTCATATCATTGGCCTGCTAGTAGTGCTAAGTTCACAGAAAGTCACTGGAAGTCATAGTTTGGAAAGGAAAATTTTGAAAAAGTGTCCCTGTCAGCCGAAAATTTACCCCAATTTTTATATATTATAATGAGAGAAAAACTCATACACTGAAAAAACTCGTTTCCCAATTGAAACCAGTGGAAACATTCTCGAGCGCAAGAAATATAAATATGAACGGATCGGAAAATAACTTCATCAAAACCTATATTTCTGGATGTTATATTAAAGACCCTGCAAAGTTTGGCTGGGATAGATTTATGCAGTCGCAGGTGCAGCGGATATATCTTGTTGATGATAACATACATACACACTTACATTCTTCTTTATTATATAGATCACTACAAGTTCCGGTTATTTCCACTAGATATGCTTCTTATTCAGATATTAAGGGTGTCCATTATACCACCTTTGCCTCTACTAAAATCAGTGGAAGGACGTGCAGTAAACCAAATACATTGCCAGTACTTAGATAAAATTCTTAAATGTATACACCTAAACATTCTAAGGTTCACTTACCTTTAAATGAGTCTTGAAATTCGTGGTGGCTGCGTACGATCCACTTATGACCGTTACTGTGCCTGGTTCACACAGCTCGCACTGTGCTTTAACTTTTCCTTCCGATTCATAAACAACACTGAAGTATTTCCCATCTAATATTGCACATTTTGATTCCTCGTCGACAGACATCGCTCTCTCCTGTACCTTTTGGAACAGCGTCAATTTCTACAGGTCCACTCCACAAACCACTCAACGCGCAACCACGTTTCGCAAACTACTCCACACGCGACTGCGTTTCGCAAGTATTCAAGAGTCTACTGGGCTACAGAAGTAAAGTAAGGGGCAATTTATTGTTCCATAGATGGCAGGCTAACACCGATTCATTCCGGATCCCTGCCATCTCCGTTGCGCGCTCTTTCGAATTATGCACAAAAACATTAAATTTATTTTGATTTTGTTTGTATTTTAAAAATACAAACTACTCTCTAGATGTATTTTCGTTGCAAAATACTTTTTTTAAATGTATTTCCGATACAAATTACAAACTACAAAAGTATCGAAAATACGTATTTCAAATACAAGTATTTTCGATACTGCCCATCTCTGAATATATCGGTATATCGACTTTTAAAAATATACTGGTATATATCGATATATCGAGAAAAAAATATCGGATATACCGGTATATCGATATATACCGCACATCCCGAGTTTAAACATTTACTTGCATAGCATAATGGTCTGCCCTGTTGCAATAGTACACAGCCAATTCCATCACTGCTATTGTCCGTTTGAATAATAACATCTCCTTCTGGATCAAAATTTTTAAGTACTGGAGCTTGTGTTTGCATGGATTTCAATTTGTTGAAACATTTGCCATGAATGTTGCCATGAATGAATCAATGCATTGAAACTCGAAATTTTTTTAGTAACTCACGTAATGGTTAAGAAACGTCTGCCATTTGGGGAATGACATTTCTGAAATAATTAACCTTTGAAGGGTTTTCTTATCAGATGGAACATCATATTCATGGAATGACCTGACCTTTCCTGCATATGCCAGAACTTAACCCTCTGTAAAAACATGTCCTAGATACTTTTCATTATTTAACTGATATTGAAACTTTTTACATTAACTTTACATATATTGTATTGCCTTGTCCACTGAAGGACTTATGCAACATTTATTGAAGTTTTTCTATAGACTTTGCATGGATCAGTATATCATCAACATAAATGAAAACTCCATCAATGTCACCAAAATATTGTGTGTTGTATCTTTGAAACATGTCTGCTGAAACTCATAGTCCAAAAGGTAATCTATTGAAGGAGTAACACCCATATATTGTTCAAAACGCACAATATTAGCTACTCTGTTTATCCATTTGGTTTTCTATTTTAGAAATTATTTGCAATTAACATAACCTGTCCAATTCAGTTCTCAGTTTATTCTTAATGTTGATTGGCACTCTATGCTGCACTAGGTCTAGATACTAATGCTACACCATTAAATAACTTTAAAGAATACTTTTGGGGAAATAACCCAATGCCAGTGAAAATATCTTTTTTTACATTCCCACAGTACTTGCTTTCGATTCCTGCACAAATAAACTTTTGATCACATTCTTTCATAGAATACCAAGTTTAATACAGGTTTCTAAACCTAATATTCTCCTTCTTTTATAACTTATATTTTATGCCTTGTCGCTGCGATCAAATGGTCCTGTTTTCTACAGATCTCTTGAACTACCATTAGTTCTCAGTCCCCACCAGTTCTTTTGCCCTGTTCAGATCATACTGTATCATTCTTGGTCTTCCTTTCTTCGCGAGTACCTTCCCCTCCATCACAATGACAAAAGATCTATTATGTCTCGTGAGATGTCCTATTTATATTCCTTTCTTCCATGGTGTTGACTAAGGTTCTCTTTTCATTCATTTCCTTTATTTATTATAACCTCTTACTTAATTTTTCTCGCCGTCCAGCTTATCTTAAGATGCATCCTTTTCTCCAAATCCGCATTTACGCTGCTTCTAATTTCCTCTTTTTTCTATCGTCTCTCTCGCTTTCGTTTGAGCATCGGCCGTGTGCTCCTGATGAATGTTTTTTGCAAACGTTTTACGAGTTTCGATGTTCACATGTCATGTCTGTGAGAAGGTTCCTCTTATTATAAAAGGCCTGTGTTTTGCTATTGCTCATCTCTGCACAACATCTCTTATCCTCTGTGTGCATACAGCCTAATCGTTTCACTTGTTCTATTCCCTCCTTTCCTATTATAATTTTAGGCCCTCTTACAATCATAATCTGAGGTTTCAGGCGTGATGGAGTGGAAGCGGAACATAACTCTGAAATTAATAAAAATGAGCAATTTCCTCTGAGAATGTTGCTCTTAGTCACTATACCATCAATTTCGTTTCCTTGGCATTTATTTTTAATTTCTGTTTCTCAAGCGATGTGGACAGAACATTTACCATTTTATTTTTTTCTTTAGCAGAGTCCCCTATCATCATCACAACATCATCAGCAAATCTAATGCTGTGTATGTTCACGCCGTTTATTTTTACTTTGCTTGTTTTTTTGCTTCATTTCCTCTATACTTTCTTCAATGAATAAGTTGAATGAAAATGGCGAAAGCGGACACCCTTGCCGAACTCCTTTCCTTATTTTTGCCCTTCCTTCAACTTCATTTATATTGATGCTCGTCTCTTGGTTTTCGTACCGTTTCAATATTCATTTCGTATCACTCCAATCTAATTCTATTGTTTCCAAGGATTTAAACAGTAATTTCCAATCAACGGTGTCAAAAGCCTTTTCCAAGTCTATAAATACCAGATATAATTAAGTCTGTTCATTTCTAAGAATCTTTCCATTATTGCACGTAGTACTAGCATTGCATCCCTAGTGCCTTTCCCATCCCTAGTGCCTTCACCGACAAGCTCTTCTATTTTTCCCTCTTAACCTGTTTTTCAGTCCATTGATTAGTATTTTAGAAGCTTGGGATAAAAGAGATATTGTTCTGTGATTAATGCATTCTGTCCCTTTACCTTTCTTTGGTATGGCTACAGTCATGCTTCTGGTACAATCTTCCGTCAATCTACCTTCGTCATAACATTTACTAACAATGTTGAAAAGTCCCTTCTTAGTTCTTGAGCAGTTCTGCCGGTATCTCGTCCACCCCTTTCTGCCTTTCCCCTAACAAGACTGTGACAGGGCATACTAACACTCACTAATGTTTATTGATGGACCCAATTCATCCTCTCGTATTGTCTTCTCATTTACAATAAGGTGGTCTTCATTTTATAGCTTTTTTTCCCCTGAACAGTTCTTCTTTGCACTCTTTCCACTACTTTTTCATTCTCAATCAATAATATTCCCTCCTTATTCCTAATTATATTAGATTTTGTTCTTGGTTTGTGAAGAAATATTTCGATCTTTGAGTACACTCCTTCCTGCCTCCCTCTTCTTTCATCCTCTGGAATCTCCTCCGCCAATAGTTTGGTCCATTTCTCTTTTCTGCACAGATCTGTAATTTTGTTCTTGACTTTTTTGTATGCTTCAACATCTCCATTTTTCCTTAACTTAATCCTTTCACCGATTAATTCTTTTGTATCTCTTTTGTAATCCACTTCTTTATTCCAAAGGCATTTGCTTCTCCTTCTTCCTAGAATTTCTTATGCGGCACTCACGATTCCTTCTTTAAATTGTTTTCCCAATTTTTTCTTTCATTCGTCTTCCTATTTGTCTATTCACTACTACTTGGTATCTTCCAGGAATTAATGAATCCTTGAGCTTATCAAGATTCCAGTGTTTCTTGATTAATCTCTTATGTTTCTTTAATTTCAAACTGCACTTTGCCATGACTAGTTTGTGGTCACAACCCACATCACAGCCAGGGTAGCCATGATTGGATTTAATTTGATTCTCGTATCTCTGCTTAACTAATATAAAATGTATTTAGAATCTTCTATTATTTGGTGCCTCCCAGGTACACCTTCTTCTCGTGGGTACTTCAAGAAATGTATTTGTAATAACCAACTCGTTTCGCTCTCGCAGAATTCCACTAGTCTCTTTCATTCCACTCCACTCTTTCCTCCGCTTATCCAGGCCCAGGGGGGGTGGGGATTATTACGGAGAGATTATTACGTATGCTCTCGCGAAGCGGCTGATTGAGATTTTCCAAAAACTGCGATTTCTCCGGCGTATTTTGAGCCGTTATCCTGGATTACTTCCGGATGTGACTTAGATGATACTCTGTCGCTGCTAGCACAGACCTTCCTACAAGTGCTTAAAGATCCCGAGAAACCATTTTGGCGCGAAAATCGTGATTAAATCGAGATCGTGAAATAAAACCATTCGCATCGAGCTATTTCTCTGTTGCTCGGGATCAAGAGGGAAATGTCTCTCTCCTGGTACTGATATCTAAAGTGTATACTTTCCTCCTTTGTTTGGAAATTGACTCATTCCTGAATGAGCCAGAGGAAATCGTCCAATCCTTTGAAAATGAAAAAAATAGATTGCCATAGAGAAAAAGAACGTTCCCGGGAGAGATTCGCCTCCGAAAATTTCTGCAAAAACGCCTTTGGGGGGTTTATGTACAAACTAATGGCGGAAAAGTTAAAAACACCCCCAGTCCACTTTTAATAGGAACGACACCATAATGTTGGTTGAAGAACTGGCCAAAACTATCCCTCAAATAATGTTACCGGACGACGAGGAATGTGAACCAATGCACTTGGAAACCAGATACCTCTCCCAAGCCACATGCCAAGGCCAAGAAGCCATTATGGAAATAAAGGGAAGAAGAAGTATGGGGAGAAATAGTGGAAATTTGATCAAAAAAGGCCCCTGGCATAGATCAAATTCATGGTGAAGTAATTAAAACCCCAGCCCTTCCACTAATGAACACTTAAATACCTCTTTTAAATGACTGTATACTGCTAGGGTACTTCCCGAAAATATGGAAAATTGGTCTAATGAGAATTATAGTTAAATCAAAAAAATGAAGAACCGGCTGAACCAAATTCATATCTATAAAATTCTCTATAAAATTGCTGACAGAATTTGGAAAACTTCTAGAAATAATAATAATACGAGGGATTGAGAAATCAGTTGGACCGGATAATCTTTCTCACCCCCATCAGTATGGATTCCGAAAGGATCACAAGTCAACCGATGCAATAAAACACGTCCTTCAACTTGTGAGAACAGGCAACGAGAAATATTCAGTCGTGATTTCAATAGATATAAAAAGGGCATTTGACACGGTCTGATGGCCTTCGGTTATTAAAGAAATGAAACAGCTACGAGTTCTTGAAAGCCTGGTAAATCTAATAAAAAACTAATTTGAAAACAGAAACGTTATCTATGAAACTAATACCTGCAATATCGAGAAAACCGTGACTAGACGACGCCCACAGGGTTCGGTTATTGGTCCCATACTCTGGAATTTGATCATGAACCAGAGCTTAAGGAAACAACTACCATAAAGAAGTAGCTCAGTAGCCTATGCAGACGATACAGCTTATTATATTAAAGGGAAACATCCGAAACCAAATTGAAAACGGAGCAAAAACTTGCATACAGGCTAACGAAGACTGGGAAGGAGAAGACAAACTCACCCTATCGCAAGAAAAAGTGAATTTATGATCTTCGGGGGGAAAAAGTGAAGAGAAACCCAGGGATCAAAATAAACGGGAAGCAACTGAAAATAAGTAAAAGCTTCAAATATCTTGGGATCTTTCTTCTTGGTGAAAAACTGAACTTACAGCAACACGTAAACCACGCGGTAAAAAAAATCAAGAATACATTTCAACCAATTAAGAGACTGGCCAGGATTGATGACGTACGGAGGTTCGTATGATTTCCGGAGGCCCCACCTTCCTGCTGCAAAGCCCCTCGAACCATTCCGAGCCCACGCGAAGGGCCAGTCAAAAAGATATTTGAAAAGGATAATAGAACCCCTGGGCAAAGGGGTCTTCGGTCTCCAGCTGCGTTAGCCTCCTCCAGGCGTTGTCCATCCCCCACCACGAGACAGGTGGTGCATTTGGATATTTCCCACCCTCAAATAAGGGACCTTCAGGCATTACCCTTATTCGAGGGTACTTAGGGGGATAAAACCTTATATCATCATCATCAAGGTAGATCTGTCCTGAGACAGGTTCCAACTGAACTCCTCCAAACTTCTCTCTTTTGTGCTCACATTTTCATCTCTTGATAACTCTTATTCTCCCTCAAATCCGTCAACATGTATCAAATTTTCTTCTTCCGTTTTCCTTTCGCCATTATCTTACTCAGGTGACAGTCATGCCTCATTGATGTGCCCTAACCAGATTTGCCTTCCTTCTTTTTATTGCATTCATGATTGACCTTTTCTCGTCAATCCTCTCCAAAACTTGGCCATTCCTCAACCTTCTCTGTCCTCCTCACTATCATCATTCTTCTCCATTATTACATTTCATAACTCTCAAGATATTGCACTTATTTATTTCTATTGGTCCAAGTTTCTGATCCATACAGGACCACACTCCATACAAAGCATTTGGAAAATCTCTTCCTTAGGGTAATATGTATTTTTTTGGCAGTTAACAGAGCCTTTGTTTTTTCAAAGCTTTCTTTCCCATGGATATTCTAATCTTGATATCCTGAGTAAAGTTGCCATCTTTATTTATCAGACTACCGAAGGTATCTGAAAGATTCTACCTGCCATAGCACCTTATATAGGCTGAGCATTTTGTTCTGTCACCAGAAACTTTTCACAAAAACTATTTTCCCTTACTTCTAACTTCAAAAAGATATACCTCAACACTTTTATCCGTGACCCATTATAAGCTTCCAAGATAACATTTGCATCATGCAATATCAACCCTCCTTTGACATTTTTATACAGTTTTACCAGAAAACTATGAATGATATTCACATCTAGTTTAAATGAGTCGTTTAATTTATATCATAACATTTTATAGTAAAATCATTTCAGTCCATTTCACAGAATGTACTCTATGAGTAACATCAACAACTGATTTACAATAATACTCCTCCAATTCCGTGTTACAGCCCATTTATTCATCTTTTTCATAAACAGCTTGTACAAATCTACTAGGATGTGTTGTTCTACGTACCTTGGCAAAGTGATTCCTTTTGCCTCATTTTGCGCAGACTGAGACCTTGAGAAAGGCACATACTTTGATTTTTTAGGTGGAGATAACTTTTGCACTTGATATTGATGGTCTGAGCGGCAGGTACAGCTGGTCCCCCGGTATACTACTGTCTTGGATCATATTTGAAGGCTTCCTGATCAATCCTGCTGTTGCCGTCAGCCATGATTTCTTTTGCCTGTCTCCTCGTGACTTCTGCAAGTCTAAACTTCATCATTGTGTCTTGTAGATTTATGGAGCCGTTTTTTCATCATAACCTCTTTTATTTCATTATCAGATGACCCAAAAACTAACTTTTCTCTCAATAATTCATCTGGGTTTGAAAATTCACAATCTCGGCATAACCTCTGCACTTCGTTGTAAAAAATATCGAAAGGCTCGCCTTCCTTTTGTTTTCTCTCGTAAAATAAAAATCGGCAGTGTACCAAGTTCTTTCCATGGGTTTCAATAACACTCAAACTTAGTTAATATTTTACTTAAAGTTCGTATCTCGCCTTTGCCGAATTTGAACTCGTTATATTCTCGTATATGCACTATATGAACTGGAGGGAACAGGGCGTAAGCCGATATTGGATCCCCGAGAAAGTTCAAAAATACCTCCACTTTGCGATCTTCTTCCGCATTCTGCAAATCACGTGTATGTAAAAAATATATTTTCAACTCCTGTTTCAAACGTCTCCAATGTTCACTTATCTTTCCCGTTTGAATATCCAATACCTTTGGATGTTGAAACATCAACGACGTCACTCTGCCTGATTATTTTCATTATATAAAATGCAAATTAAAAGTTGTTAATGACGTTCAGTGAATAACCGACTGCGCCATGTAGTGTTGTCCCACACACTATAATAACACTGCTAGTTCAAATATGGGGAGCGTGGTGGCAGTGGTAGTGGGTAGAGCGCTTGGCCACTGAATGAAGGGTCCCGGGTTCAAATCCAGGTGAAGCCTTTGAACGCCCCCGAACAAAAATCGCCCTCGGAGTGCGAGGTGGCCCAGGGAAAGGAACTGCCGCCCCCCTACCCAGAATGTGTGAATTTCACACGCCTGTGGCTTAGTCCTGGATGAGCTCTACCATCAACTATCCCAACCAACCTTCACTAGTTGAATCACTGAGTGAGAGAGTTCAAACTACGTTCAACTTGTTGGAATTTTCAAGATTATTCATTCCATCACTCGACATTATACGAAATACATTTTTTAATTATCCTTTCATGTGTATGTGTGCTGCACCGCCATTTCCAAGACGACGCAAACAACAACAAACAATGAACAATACTAAACAGTAACTGATCCATTTCTTTGTCACCATAGCGTGTGGCGTATCCTCCGCAGTTAACTGGTCGTTAGGAATTTGAGTGGTTGTCGCAGAATGCTCAACTTTAAGCGTGTCAAGTGTTCTTTTACTACTTAGCGTGAGTTATCTCTGGTTAAACTTCAGCATTACCATTAGTATCAGAGAAATAAAGATAAACAGGGACATAAGACGTTCGTTTCAAGCTCACGTTAGGACTTGTTCGAATTGGGGAAGAGAGATAGAGATAGGGAGAGAGAGGCGTTGTGAAGGGGGGACGAGGGGGAGAGAGCAACAAGTGTGTCGCGGGGGGGGGCGGAGGAACGGTGAGAGGGGAAGGGGGAGAGAGGGATGACGTCACCTCTGTCTGGCGTCGCTACCGTCACGTGGCGCGCGTGTCGCCGCGGAGCTGACCACAATTGTAACGATGGCTGAGGAAGACTCCTTTACTGAAGTAGCGCCATATTATCTCTTGGCGCGTGCTATCGAATGTAACTCTACTATTCGAAATCACTAATTACTAACGGGCAGTTGTAATTAAGTTGAAACGCGATAAAAGCCTTATATATTTGGATATTTGACGAGTTTTGTCATCAATTGGAACAATAGCATCTTACGACACAACTGCAGTGGTTTTACCAATTGATGTCCATCATCAGTGAAAGGAATATATCCGTCTGTTCTATCATGTATTTTTTTTAATTCGAATAGTCAAACTGGTAAGTGATCGCTTTCGTCCCGACAGCCCAAAAACGTTTTGCGAGGAAAAAAAGGTACCGTGTTAAGTAATGAAAGTAGCAGCAGCTGAGAGAAGAATGTTTGCCCATTTAAGCAATGTAAAAATGTCCCGGGTACGCCTCGTAATTTTAGAAAAATATGCTAATAGGAAAAGCAACAATCTTGGTAATATTTGGACAGGTTTAGACGCTACAATGAGAGGTTCAACAACCCGTTTTTATGTCAACAACAACCTAACAACCAAAATCTTTTAACAGTCAATCAAATATTTTCACACTAAAATAAATGAAAACATTTAAATAAAATGTATTGTAAAATGTATTTATTCTCCAACCAACATTTTTAAACAATTGAAAAAATATATTTAAGCACCTAACATACGACTATAAATATCAACAATCAACCCTCAAACAGTTGACATAAATATTTGTATATATATATATATATATATATATATGTCCAAGAAGTTTTATATATATATATACAATATGCCAAGAGGGTGGCCGATAAAAATATACAAACGGAAAAAAGAACACTTACAAATAAAAACTTCCGATATTTCGGTGAAGATATTAGCTCCACCTTTCTCTAGGAGAAGAGTAGGAATGAGGAAAAGGATAGAGGTTGAGGTATGGGAGGGGAAAGAGGGGGAAGACGAAGATGTTACAAGGGGAAGGAGGGGAAAGAGAGGGGAGAGGAAGGAGGGGAAAGACGAAGAGCTGGGAGAGGGCGGGCGGGGAGAGGGCGAGCGGAGGGGAGAGAGGAAAAAAGGGGAGCAAAAGGAAGAGGAGTGGAGGAAGCAGGGAGAGATGAGATGAGGGGGAGGGAGAAACTAGTGTGATTTATTGAGTCCGGGGGGCGAGAAAGCCTGGTGGACCAGAATACAAGAAGATTCAAGATCTTTGAGCTGAAGGGGAGAGGAAGAAGGGGGAAGGGAAGCAAGAAGACCAACTTTAAAAGTGTTATTGAAAGTGGAGTTGTGGGAGGAGACGTGAATGGCGACAGGGAGAGAAACAGAGAAGGAGGGGCAATCGTTACAAGACGAGCGGTGCCCATTCATTCTAATATTGAGAGGAGTGGTGGATAATCCAATATAGAAAGAAGGGCAGTATTGGCAGAGGAGGATGTAGACAATGTTAGGCGTGGTTCAGGAGGGTGAGAGGACAGAAGGGAGGGGAAAAGCGAGGAACTGTCCGGCAAGGGCTGGGTTATGAGGATGGCGCAAGTTTTACATCGCGGGCGGTTGCAAGGGGTGGGAAGGGATTTGGTGGGTTTGAGTGATTTGGACAGGGGTTTGGTGATATTGAAAATGGCGGATAGATTGGGGGGGCGTCTGAAGCTGAGAGAGGGACATTGGGGGAATATTTTAGAAGTGGTTAGGTTGTCTGACAGGATAGGGTAGAGGTTTTTAATAATACGCCTAATAGAGTCCACACCTGGGAAGTAGGTGGTACAGAGGGAGATATTGTGTTGGGAAATGCTATTAGTAGGAGGCCGTTTGGGGGAGTGTGGTTTTTTGAGGATTTTTTTTATTTAGAAGTTGCTCTGGATAGCCTCTGCGAAGAAGAGATTGATGGAGGTTAGTAAGGAATTTATCAAGGGAGTCAGGGTTGTTGCAGAGTCGGTGGCCACGAATAGAAAGGGAGTAGGGAAGGGAACGTTTAGTATGGGAGGGGTGGCAGCTGTTATAATGGAGGTATTGTTGTTGGTTGGTGGGCTTGATATGCACGGAAGTGCTAAAATTGCGGTCAGAGAGGAAGACGTTTACGTCTAGAAAGACGACGTTGGAGGCAGAGATGTTAGAAGTAAAGGAGAGGGGAGAGGAGGCGTTGAGGGAGGAAATAAAAGAGTTGAGAGAATGAATACCATGTGGCCATAGAAGGAAGATGTCGTCAATGTAACGAAGCCAGAGAAGAGGTTTTAGTGAGCATGAAGATAGAAAAGATTGTTCAAAAAGTCCAAGGAAAAGGTTGTCGTAGGAAGGACTGAAGCGACTACCCATAGCGCATCCTTTAATTTGAAGAAAGAATTTGTTATTGATAGAGAAAGCGTTGTGGGTTAGGATGAAATTGGAAAGATCAAGAAGGAACTCAGAGCTGGGAATTTGAGGAGCAGGGCGTTTAGTGATGAAATGGCGGATGGCAGAAAGTCCTTCAGAATGAGGAATGTTGGTGTATAGGGAAGTGACATCAATAGTGGCCATTAAGATATCACAGTTAGAGGGGAGTGGAGTAGAATGGAGGCGTTCAAGAAAATGATAAGTGTCTTTGATATAGGAGGGCAGGGAGTGGACAATGGGTTGTAGGTAGTAGTCAACAAATGCGGGCATGCGTTCTGTGGGTGAGTTATAAGAGGAGACAATGGGGCGGCCAGGGTTGTCAGGTTTGTGGATTTTGGGTAGAATATAGAAGTTTGGGGTGCGTGGGTGTGACGGAGAAAGAAGGGTGATATCTTGTTTAGACAGGCCTTCATCAGGGCCTTTGATTTGAAGGAAGGAGATTATTTCATCCAAAAATTCAGGATTAGGGTCATGGGACAAAGGCTGATATGAGGAAGTGTCAGAAGTTGCCGGTTGGCTTCATCGAGGTAGTCAGAAGAGTTGAGGATGACTACTGTGGAGCCTTTGTCAGAAGGAGTGATGGCAATATCTGGATTTAGAGTAAATCTCGGCCCTGAGAAAACTTACTCTAAATCCAGATATTGGGCTATCCAGAGGCTATCCAGAGCACCTTCGCAATAAAAAAATCCTCAAAAAACCACACTCCCCCAAACTGCCTCCTACTAATAGCATTTCCCAACACAATATCTCCCTCTGTACCACCTACTTCCCAGGTGTGGACTCTATTAGGCGTATTATTAAAAACCTCTACCCTATCCTGTCAGACAACCTAACCACTTCCAAAATATTCCCCCAATGTCCCTCTCTCAGCTTCAGAAGCCCCCCCCAATCTATCCGCCATTTTTAATATCACCAAACCCCTGTCCAAATCACTCAAACCCACCAAATCCCTTCCCACCCCGTGCAACCGCCCGCGATGTAAATTTGCGCCATCCTCATCACCCAGCCCTTGCCGGACAAGTTCCTCGCATTTCCCTCCCTTCTGTCCTCTCACCCTCCTGCACCACGCCTAACATTGTCTACATCTGAGCTGCACCCGGCCGGGCAGGGGGGCTACTTAAATAATCAAGCAAAAACGTTGGCAGAAAATCCGTCGAGTTGACGGAGATTTAATTGAATACAGAAAGGATTACAACCATAGGCGTGGTGGTGGTGGTGCGTGATACTGGTAGACCGGTAGGTGGGAGAGGATAAAAGGGGGATCAAACACAGCGAGCGCTCGACGGGCTGGCAACCAGGAAATCGGCGGCAGCAGCTGGACACCATACGCCCGAATCAGAAGTTGGAAAGCCGTGCCGCGCTGAAGTGCGCGACCCTTATATACCCCGGGCCGGCCCACTTAGACCTCCAGCCCTGGCTACCCGAAGCACGGCCTCCAGTGCGAACAGGCGGCTGGGCCCCTTTTGATGGGGTTGCCACGGCTCATCCTCCCCCACTATCCCCGCGGCGTAATTCCAGTGCAGCCTTCATATCGGTCCCCCAGAATGGCTTCCTTCGCTGTGGAGTACTCCTGAGCTCTTTCCTGAGCTTTCCCGTGTCACGCTTGCGTCTCGGCGAGTGGGAGCATGGTTGTGGCAAGGAGGGGAGGGGTTTGAAAATAGGGATATTGTACGGAATAGGTAATAGGTTACGTATCTGCATCACCACTTTCACCAAATGCCTGCATTAAAACAATAGAAGGAACAATAATTTTGTTCAATGGAGACAATAAAGAAATAATGTTCAACCACAGCACAATGTGGCGTAGTCAGTAAACAAAAATATAAATGAATAATAACATTTTAGAACCCTTTTGAAAAATAGGCTCTAATGGTACTATTTGCCCCAAGTATTACGGGCATTCCCGAATAGAGAATTACATAGTACCTAATGAAATTTCATCGATTCCAAACTATTATTATATGACTAAGTACGTACAAATTAAACAGCGTAACACGAATTCCCTGATTCCTTATTATGACAAAAAAATCACACCGAGGAAAACTCGTCCGCCCGTCATCAAACTAGTGAATGGTTGTTCAAGCCACTCCAAAATGCATCAGACTGCATTACATAGCAAATTGGATTTAACAAGGAATTTTCTCCCCCCGGGTAAGAAATTCTTTCAGAATTTTTCAATCAATTTCGAGGCATCCTTGTATTTTAAAGTCACTGCTTCCGCGAGGTGTAGCAGCTCCAACCTAAAGAAAAGGGAAGGAAAACATGACCCCAACAGACAACTGTCCTATGGGGTCTGGACGGCTTCCAAGAAGAAAATATAATCCCAAAAAGGCCACGCGGCGTGGAAAAAGGAAAGGTCTAGGGGAGACAAAACGCCCCGAAAACCGAACCGCGACCAACTCAAAATACCTTACCGTTTCCCTGAGGCCGCCCGTCGAGCGCCTGTTTTGTTAGGAGGAGGTAAGAAGGGGTCGAGAGCAGGAGAAGGAGGGGTTGGGTGGTCCTCAGATTGATTCCGTGGACTTCCGTCACCCCCAGGTAGCTGATAAGGTTTTATTTGGGAAACATGACACCGCCGTCTCAGTTCCCCCGTCTTTGGGTCGCTAAGCTCAACGGTGACCGGACTCACGAATGCCGTAATGACGCATGGGTCAGACCATCTCGGTAATAATTTCCCCGATATTTTATCGGGGGCGGAGCTCATTGGGTGGAGTCTATGAACCACATATTGGTCTACCCCATATGGTTGCTTGCCCCGGGTCAAATTGTATTTCGCCGCAACGGCTCTATTGGCCTTCCTCAACCTCATCAACGCTTCTGCCCAGTTTTCCGAGAGACCCTTATCCTCGGTTTCTTTCCCCAGCCTAAGGTCGACGTTCCATTGCATTCCCAAGGGATGGTTCAACTCCCGCCCGAAAAATATACTGGCCGGGGAGCAGCCTGTAGATTCGTGCGCGGCGGAGTTGAAGGCAATCATTAGCAACGGGCAACCTTCGTCCCATCTATCCCGAGAACTGTGATGGTATATTGCTAAAGCTGACTTTAGATTCCTATTAAATCTTTCGACCAACGACGCCTGAGGGTAGTAAGGTGACGTGGTTACATGTTTTATCCCGTAGGCAAAACACATTTGCTTGAATTTGGCGGAGAGGAATGTAGGGGCGTTATCGGAGACCAATATTTTGGGAAAGGCGAAATATGTAAAAACTCCCTTAGTTAAATTCTGCACCGTGCTTTCGGCGGTCATATTCCTAACGGGTAGTATCATTACGTACTTGGTAAAGCCATCAACAATTACCATTAGAGACGTGTTTCCTGAACGTGTTCGCGTTAGAGGTCCGACAAAGTCAACATATATTCTCTCCCAAGTGCAAACCCACTCTAGTATTTAGTGCGGGTTTCATCTTCTGGCATAATTCACATTCCCTCACGTATCTTAAAACCTCGTCGCGCAAATTAGGCCAGTAAAACTCCCGCTCGATTCTATTTTTCGTCTTATGGAATCCTAAATGCGCGCCCATCATTGAATCGTGGAAGTAGGACATCACCATCGACCGCACGCACCTAGGTACATATATCCGATTGCGCTTACTTCGCCCTGAGCTGTACACCAATAAGTCTCGAATGATTTTCAAATTTCCTTTATAGCATCCTTCGCGTATCTTCGCCCTTAATGCGCAACATTCAGGATCGCTTTGTTGGTGGTCCCTCAGGGACGTAAATGATGACGGGGAATCTTGCAAAACGCAAACGTTGGGCTCGGAAGAACCCGTATCTTCCGGACACCCTCCGTTAAACACTCTTGATAGGTAGTCAGCTACGATGTTTTCGCTACCCCGAACGTGATTTACCTTGAATTTAAAGGGCGATAATCTAAGTATCCATCTCCCAATTCTTCCGAGTTGTTTGGGGTGTCGGAACATCCATGATAGGGCCTCATTGTCCGTGAATAATTCGAATTCCCGTCCTTGTAAGTACTTTTCGAACTTTTCCACGCCATGCACGACCGCCAAACACTCAGCCTCGTAAACGGAGTATTTCCTCTCCGATTCGGTCAACGTGCGGCTAGCGAAAGCCACAGGCGCGAGGTGACCCCCTCTCAACTGCGAGAGTACGGCCGCAACGGCGTTACTTGAGGCGTCAGTATGTAGTGTAAACCCTTGAAAAAAGTCGGGAATTTGCAGCACGGGTGGTGAGGAAATTCTCTCCTTCAGTTGACGGAAAGACTTCTCTTGTTCCGCCCCCCATTTGAAGTGGCAATTTTTTCTTTTTAAATTGTTAATAGGTGCCGCGATTTCGGAGAATGAAGGAATGAACCTAGAATAGAAACTGCACATACCCAAAAACCGGCGCGCTCCCTTCAAATCCGTGGGCGGGGGAAAATCCCTTACCACTCTGGCCCTTTCCGGATCGATTTTGACTCCCCCAGAAGACATAACATGTCCTAAAAACCTTATTTCTCCGAGCGCAACGGACATCTTTTTGGGGTTGACCGTCAAGCCAGCCTTCTTCAGACGATGAAGAACTTCTCGAATATTTTCAATATGCTCTCCGAAGCTGTCACTATATATAACTAAGTCATCCAAATAATTGTACGCGAATTTCATTTTTATACCCTTCAACACGCGCTCCATCAGCCGCTATAGGATTTGTGCTCCGGTACATACGCCAAAAGGAAGTTTTTGATATTCATAGAGCCCAAAGGGTGTATTAAAGGCAGTGGCCTTTTTGGATTTATTCGTTAACGGAACTTGATGGTAAGCCGAATTCAGATCCAGAATGGTGAAATATTGAGCGCTCCTAAAATGCGAAAACGCGTTTTCGACTGTGGGTAAGGGAAAGGCATCAAAGATTATTTTATTGTTTAGCCGTCGGTAGTCAACGACCAGGCGTGACTCGCCATCCTTCTTTGGGACGAGAAAGGCGGGACTGGCATAAGAAGAGTCTGATTCTTTTATGACACCTTTGTTTAAAAGGTCCCTGATATGTCTCTCCATTTGGATCAATTTCGGCGGGGTACATTGAAACGGGGGAGACCTCACCGGTACGGAATCAGATAGCGTCAGACCATATGTCATTAAATTAGTACAAGCTAACCTGTCCGTGATTACGTCCTGGAATTCAGTGAAAAGATCCCTTATCCTCCTCCTTTTATCTTCCGGTAGGTGACTTAGGTCAGATCTATCGCTGGCCTCCTCTTCCCTACCCCCTTCGCCGCATAATGCGCCCATGACATTCGGCCGGAAATTAAAAGAATACGTGCATTCTACAAAGTCTAACTTCATTCCCGATCTTTTCATGAACTCCACCCCTAGAATAACGGGAAACGGGGGATCATCCATAACTAAAAAATGGTGCTCCCAAGTCAGACCGTCTATTTTTAAACGCAGAGATACTTGTTTCGTGGCGAGCAATTGCTCCAACTGAAATCCGCGACACTGTATCGATACTGCCTTAATTTTACTGGGGTTTACTTCGAGACGAGCGAGTAAGGACGCCGCTACGCAAGAGCAAAAGGCTCCGGAATCCAAAAGGGCCGTCGTGCCAATTCCATTCATTTCGACGGGTATTGTTGGGATACCTCGAAACTTGGGTCGTTCTGGCCGACCAGACAAGGCCATAATACGCCCACTTCGGCCTCGTGGCCTCAACGCCTTGCGGGCTTTTCGTTTCCCTGATTGTAGTGACATTTCTTTTGCACATGCCCTACCTGACCACACCCCCAACACCTGGCGGGCCTCTGAGCCTCTGATCGGTTTTGCCACGAATAATTACGCGAACCCTCCCAGCTAGTTGATTGAGGCTTTCCGGAGTATTGTCCCGGGTAATCAAATTCCGAATCTACCATTGCTCGAGCATGTTCAGGGGAAGTATAAGATACCGTCAAATGATTCCTCGCTTCAAAACCACGACCCCATTCCAATAACTCGCTAAACGTACGCGGGGAAGACGATAGTTGTCTTAGGTAGTTGGGATTCAAGTTACTACATATTATATTTAGTAACTCTCGTTCCTCGAAGGGATCTACTAGTCTGGCGTTCATTCTTTTTACCAAGGTAACATATTCACCGATTTTTTCCGATGGCCCTTGCGTTCGATTGAGTATATCCCTTTTTAGACGAAACTGATAATTTGGGGGGGGCGAAGGCTAACCGAAACTCTGCGGAAAACGAGCCGAAGTCCGAAAAATCGTTTGACCAAAACCACTCTCTCGCCCGTCCCACCAAAAGTTCAGGAATTATTCTTAAGCGAAACCCCTCACCCAAATTATAATGCTCAATTAGTTTTTCGAACCTCTCAAGAAATCCCATGGCGCTTTCACCGGCACTACCACCGAACTTGAGCTCCCAGCGGAGAGCTGCTGCCACGGCGATGTCCCACCTCGCGCTTAACCCCGAGATGTTCTCTGTGTCGTCATGAGCGTCCCCGTTGTCGCCTACCGCGCCTGGAGCCCCTTCACTTACCGAACGAACGTATTGCCGGATCCTCCTACGGAGTTCGTCCAGTGATCCTTCTGCGCTCAAACCGAATCTGCTGCACATGATGGACGCTTCCCTTTTGGGCATCCGGTTGATCCAACTACTACCCGTGGGCAACTCAGAAGCTGTAATTGCGGAACCCGCTGCAACCGGAGGAACACCCTCCTCCGTAGCTAAATCGGGAGTGGCCATATCCCAGCACCACCAACACCAAACACCAACCACGCTCTGCTACCATCTGAGCTGCACCCGGCCGGGCAGGGGGCTACTTAAATAATCAAGCAAAATCGTTGGCAGAAAATCCGTCGAGTTGACGGAGATTTAATTGAATACAGAAAGGATTACAACCATAGGCGTGGTGGTGGTGGTGCGTGATACTGGTAGACCGGTAGGTGGGAGAGGATAAAAGGGGGATTAAACACAGCGGGCGCTCGACGGGCTGGCAACCAGGAAATCGGCGCCATCAGCTGGACACCATACGCAAGAATCAGAAGTTGGAAAGCCGTGCCGCGCTGAAGTGCGCGACCCATATATACCCCGGGCTGGTTCCAGGGAGCGAGGGGGGGGTAGTCTGTGGTCGGCAGACGTCGGGTCTAATGCCGGGCCGGCCCTTTTAGACCTCCGGCCCTGGCTACCCGAAGCACGGCCTCCAGTGCGAACAGGCGGCTGGGCCTCTTTTGATGGGGTTGCCACGGCTCACATCATTCTCTGCCAAAACTGCCCTTCTTTCTATATTGGCTTATCCACCACTCCTCTCAATATTAGAATGAATGGGCACCGCTCCTCTTGTAACGATTGCCCCTCCTTCTCTGTTTCTCTCCCTGTCGCCATTCACGTCTCCTCCCACAACTCCACTTTCAATAACACTTTTAAAGTTGGTCTTCTTGCTTCCCTTCCCCCTTCTTCCTCTCCCCTTCAGCTCAAAGATCTTGAATCTTCTTGTATTCTGGTCCACCAGGCTTTCTCGCCCCCCGGACTCAATAAATCACACTAGTTTCTCCCTCCCCCTCATCTCATCTCTCCCTGCTTCCTCCACTCCTCTTCCTTTTGCTCCCCTTTTTTCCTCTCTCCCCTCCGCTCGCCTTCTCCCCGCCCGCCCTCTCCCAGCTCTTCGTCTTTCCCCTCCTTCCTCTCCCCTCTCTTTCCCCTCCTTCCCCTTGTAACACCTTCGTCTTCCCCCTCTTTCCCCTCCCATACCTCAACCTCTATCCTTTTCCTCATTCCTACTCTTCTCCTAGAGAAAGGTGGAGCTAATATCTTCACCGAAATATCGGAAGTTTTTATTTGTAAGTGTTCTTTTTTCCGTGTGTATATTTTTATCGGCCACCCTCTTGGCATATTGTATATATATAACTTACAGGAGGTAGGAGAAAGAGATAAAGATAAAGAATTTGTTCTTACGTGAACGTTTCGGACCGGTTGGTCCTTCCTTAGCTTTAGAAGTGAGCAGTTAGTACTGCCCTGGGGAAGGGGAAGGTAGGGGAGGAAATGAAGGAGGGGAGGGGAATTAGGAGGGGAGGGGAACTAAGAGGGAACAATGTTGCACCTGGCTGTTTTCTGATGGGAGAAGTTTCAAGCAGGGAGAATTATAACAATGTAGCAATACTGAGGGCACTAAATATTGAGGGTCAGTGACGAAGGGAGGGGAGAAATGGAGTGTGGGGAGGGGAACTGGAAGGGGTATTCAGTGCGACAATGTTGCGTCAGGCTATCAAAGGAAAATTTTGAAGTAGGGAGGAGTTCTTGAAGAGTGAGAAATGCTACAGTGTTGCAAGGTAGAGGAAAATTATAATTGTGACAATAGGGGGCAGAGGTATTGCATGGGATTAATGCAATACATTGATTCCGGGTGGGGAAAAAGCTTTACAAAACCAGATCACGGACATCTCAGTATTTCTCAGCTGTGTGTTCTAAGTATTGGCGGGAAGGGCATTGAGGACGGAAAGAGTGCATGAGTCGAATTGGAGACCATGTTTTGAGGCGTGCCTAGGGAAGGGAAGTTCGGTGGCCGTTCATACGGATATATAGGGGTGTGGATGTTTCACCTATGTAGAAGGGGGGGCACTTATTACACTGCAAAAGGTATACTACATTGGAGGATATGCCGCCGCCATGGGAGGAAATGGGAAACGGGATTGGGGTATTGGGACTTTGGAACTGAAATATTTCGAATTAATGGGCAAGTTTTGCACCTGGGTCTATGGCAGGGAAATGAACTGGGATCTTTGGGAGGAATCATAGTGGGAGTGGGTTTGGAGGGACGTAGAATACATTTTAGGTTTGCTGGTCTTTTGAAAGTGATAGTGGGACATTTGGGAATTAAGTCAGCAGTAAGGGGACTGTCGCGCAGAATGGGGAAAAGCGACTTAAGGACAAGGTTAACCTTATGAAGTCCTGGATATAAGGTACATAGTGCATAGGTTCAAGGGCGATTTAGTCGTAGTTTTAGGGGGTGGAGCGTAGGGCGTGATGGAAGGTAAGATGTGTCGCTCAAGGAGAGAGGAGGGATAGCCACGTTTAACGAGGGCAGTGTTAATATTGGCAAGGTGATGGTCAAGGGAGTTTTGGGAGTTACAGATGCGGTGCACGCGAATAGACAGGGAAAATGGAATGGCACTTTTAGTATGATCGGGATGGCAGCTGTCAAAATGGAGATATTGTTGATTATTGGTTGGTTTAATGTGCAAGGACGTCAAAAACTTGTTGTTAGACATGGAAATTTCAGTATCTAGGAAAGTTATGAGAGTTATGTGGGTGGGTGGGTGGGTGGGTAGGAGGAGGTAGAAGTGAAAGAAATAGAGGATGTGGAATTTAGGTCTGAAATGAAGGAAGAGAGGGATTCGGGTCCGTGAGTCCAAATTAGGAAGATATCATCAATGAATCGGACGCAGAATATCGGTTTGAGGGGTTGTGAGGAGATAAATCTTTCCTCCAACAAATTGGCGTATGAAGGAGCCATTCTTGTGCCCATAGCTGTACCCTGGATTTGCAAACAGATTTGATCTCTGAAGGAGAAGGCATTTTTTTCAAGGACAAGTCGGGAAATATTTGTGAGGAAATCCGTAGAGGGGGCATGGAACGGAGGGAGAGGAAATGTTGCAATGCACTGAGGCCTTCACAGTGCGGAATTGAGGTATAAAGGGAGGTGACATCAATAGTGACCATTAAAATATTACTTTGCGGGGGGATCTGGAGGGAAATGCGGGGGGATCTAAAAAGTGATAGCTGTCACGGATGAAAGATGGAAGTGACGAGACAATGGGTTGCAGTGATCTGGTTTTGTAAAGCTTTTTCCCCACCAGGAATCGATGTATTGCATTAATCCCATGCAATACCTCTGCCCCCTATGGTCACAATTACAATTTTCCTCTGCATTGCAACACTGTCGCATTTCTCACTCTTCAACAACTCCTCCCTACTTCAAAATTTTCCTTTGATAACGTGACACAACATTGTAACACTGAATACCCCTTCCAGTTCCCCTCCCCACACTCCATTTCTCCCCTCCCTTCGTCACTGACCCTCAATATTTAGTGCCCTCAGTATTGCTACATTGTTATAATTCTCCCTACTTGAAACTTCTCCCATCCGAAAGCAGCCAGGTGCAGCATGGTTCCCTCTTAGTTCCCCTCCCCTCCCAGTTCCCCTCCCCACCTTCATTTCCTCCCCTACCTTCCCCTTCCCCAGGGCAGTATGTATAAAGATTAATACCCTTCTGCACAACTTGGACTCTGTAGTCTTGGGTTCACGCCCATTTGTCCTACTTAACGTCGCCTCTAGCTGCTAACGCCCCCCGGTTAACGGTGAGAGACGTCACTCTCTCGCGTCTCTCTCGGGGGTCAATCAAAATGGCCACGGCAGCAACCGTCACCCTGCGCGCGGAACCACCCTTGATATCTCTCGCCTCTATAGCAGAGCTTCCAGCGGCAACCAAGCAAAATCGACAACTCCGTGGAGCACACAACCTCCCGCGACAACTCAGTAATTTTGACTGCCACTGCGAACTCACGCCTTTACCTCCCACCCTCTCCTGTCGGCATTGTTGCTTTCAAAACTCTTGTTCGCCAATATGGCGGATGCTCGCCTATTACAGTAGATATGACAATTTAAACCAAAATCAAAACAAGAACTGAAGTAAATTTCAAACGTTATACGCTCTACATTGAATATTTTTCGGATGACTATGTGTGGTGGTGACTCTGGGGTGTCGGTCCTCTGTGACTTCCTCCAAAGTCCTTCCTTCTCCTCTCACCAAAGGTTCTTCTCCTCAACTCCTAACTTGTTATTGAACTATACCTTTGAACCAATACCGGGCTGTCCCTCCTCCTCATGTCCTCTGTAAGTCCTCTGTAAGTCTAAATACAGGTGCAGGTACTGCTCTCGTAGGCATAATTCATTATTATGTGAAACGGGAATTCTGCTCAAGGTTTAAAGTCGAATTCTGAAGAAGTTAACCAAGCACCGAATCTTTCATGTACCAACAGGGCTTCGAAAGACGTCTCTGAGGAAGCTACTCTCTCTTTCAAATCAACTAATCCAGTATTGAACTCAATGTCTTTCATGGCGGAGTCAGAATATAAGCATCCTTCTGTTCTATTAGGCACTGCTTTGGCATTAGTCAAGACATATCATAGAACCTCAGAGCGTATTAGATTGATAATTGATCCCGCATGACAGGTTAGATTTATAACCATCGAGTGCCAACAGACATTAGGGCTGCTTCGGAAAAAGATGAGCCTTAACTGTGTAGGTTTATCAGGTACTCTTGTGTGTACTACCCAAGGTTTTACGTCATTTGTAATGAAGCCACGTAATAGAGACAAGGAATTACGGGTATCTGCTATCGTCATTCCCAAAATAACCTCCAATCAGCCTTGCTTTACAATCCCTGTCTCTGTTCGTGAAACATTTTCCTCGTTTGATTTAGCGGATCCTAAATTTTACAATCCAGGGCCTATTAATTTCTTGCTTGGTGCTGACTTATATTCAGAAATTATGACTGAGGGTCACATACTGCGTGAAAAGGGTCTGCCAAGTGTCACAAGCCTTCAGTTTTCGGTTATATTCTTTAAGATCCACTAGCATCAAGATAAACGAATCAAAGTTCAAATGTGATCTGTTGCTTCACCTCTGTCGAATATGACCTGAGTGAATCCATACAGAATTTTTGGAGAAATGAGGGATTGCCTACACTTCCTAATATCTCACTTGAAGGTCGACTCGCTGAAGAGAAATTCAGAACGTTACATTATCGAAATCCTGATGGAAGTTATTTGGGACCGTTGCTACTAAAAGACTATGATCTCTCTCTGTCCCTGGGGGACTCACAAATGCAAGCTATCAGGTGATTTGCGAACTTAGAGCGTAAATTCAAAAAGCATGGTGAACTACATGCTGAATAAACAGCCTTCTTGGAGGAATACTTGTATCTTGAACATATGTCACCTACAAAATGGGGATCGGGGAAGTATTACATCCCCCACCATGCAGTGGTGAAACCTTTCAGTACTACCACGAAGGTGCGAGTAGTCTTTGATGGGTCATCAACATCCAGTTCACGAAAGTCATTAAAATGATTTTCTTTTTAAAGGGCCAAAGTTACAACAGGAGATATCAGAATCAATTAATAGGTTTCGATTACATCCGGTGGCACTTGTGGTCGATATCTGTAAAATGTATAGAATGATTCATTTACTTCCTTAACATAGAGAGTATCAAAATATCATTCGGCGATCATCTGCGAAGGAATCCTTTCATGAGTATAGATTGAATACAGTTACATATGTGGTCACTTCATCCCCTTATCTTGCAATCCGTACCCTTAAGCAGTTATCTGATGACGATGCTGACAGCTATCCGAAAGCGGCGTCAATCCTATCACGATAATATTTTTGTTGTTGATTTGTTGACAGGGGCATCTAGTGAATCAGAAGCGATTGAACTAATCTAACAGCTACAAGGGTTATTGCGGTCCGGTGGATTTCAACTTAGAAAATGGTCAGCGAATCAATCTCAATTGTTCCAAGAACTGCCTATTGGTTAGAGTCAATCTGATATATATTCTAGGTAGGAAGGTGACCAAATGATGAAGGTTTTAGGTATTAATTGGGAACCTCGTTCAGATACATTCTCTTATCATATAAATATCTCTAAATATTCTTCAACCCAGAGAAGTATTCTATCAACAATAGAAAAATTATTTGATCCACTAGGTTGGATATCGCCTGCATTTTTTTGGGCCAAACATTTGATGCAGGAATTATGGAAACTTAAATTAGGTTAGGATGATCCTATTCCACCTCTGTTGTTGAAAGCTTGGAATGATTTTGTTAGTCAGTTCCCTTCTTTGTCGAAGTTTAAATTTAAAAGGTTTGTGTCTGCAAATTTATCAGGCGGTATGATTGAGGAGTATCATTTCATGGGATTTTGTGATGCCTCGGAGAAGGGATACTCTGCCGTTGTTTATTTGCGTAGTGGAAAACCTCGACATGCAAGGTCACGTATCTTTACTCATGGCCAAAACGTGGGTAGCACCCATTAAAACGGTCTCCATTCCAAGGCTGGAACTACTTGGTGCTGTCTTGCTAACAAAATTAATTGAGCATGTTTTTCATCCATTATCTAAATGTATTACTATCTCCTCAGTTTATGCTTGGAGTGACTCTACCGTGGTATTATCTTGGCTGAAAAAACCTCAGCATTTACTTAAAACATCTGTGTGCCATAGGGTAGCAAGTATTATTGATTCTCCGGTTGGAATAACTTGGAATCTTGTATCTATGAAATGTAACGCCGCAGATTTTGCTCGTCGTGGTGTGCTACCGTCGCAGCTAATAGCATAGCATTTGTAGTGGAATGGTCCCTCATGTGTATTTTATCGTTGTGAGCAATGGGAAGTAAATACTCTGGAGAACATCGATCATGGCAAAGTGCATGAATTAAAATCCTGTAGGCCTGTTGTAATGTCTCATACCACCATACCAATGGATCTGTCTTTCATCGATAGGTTTTCTTTGTTGCCACGGCTACAGAGAGTAATAGCCTAATGTTTACGATACGTTGCCTATCTCAAACGGAAACAGGTTCCTGCAGGCATATTGCGTTTATCAGATCTTTCTGATTCCTTAATAGCGTGCGTTCGTGTGACGCAAATTGTTTTTATGATCGCGATATAAAACCAATGAAACGGGGTTTGCCTTCATTCTACTACTCTCCTAAGATTAGCTCCGTTAATCGACGCCCACGATTGCATTAGGGTGGGCGGCAGGTTAAAGAATTCATATTTGGACTACGCTAAGAAGCACCCATTGTTGCTTCCAAAAGGCTCTACATTGAGTAATCTAATCATAGATCATTACCATAGGGCGTATAATCATGCAAGTCTACCACCCCTGTGAATTTGCTTTGTCAAAATTATTGGATTGTATCTGCCATACAAGCAGTCAGGACGCGCATTTATATGTGCCTTGTGTGTTTCAAGTTGCGAGCGACACCTGCGTACCCGCTAATGGGTGACCTTTCATCTATGAGCTAGTACGACCCAGTTGTCCATTTTATCACACGGGTGTAGATTTTGGTGGTCCTTTCTACATCAAAGAATCCATTAGAAAAAATGCCAAAATTTCTAAAGCTTACTTGTGTTTATTCGTTTGCTTTTCCACTATAAGGCCTGTCATCTTGAAGTCGTGTCCAATTTGTCTATTGATGCATTTTTAGCTGCACTTGAAAGATTTATTTCGCGACGTGGACTATGCTTTCACGTATATTAAGACTGTGTAACTAATTTCAAAGGAGCCAGCCTATATCTAAAGAGGGTAAACACACAATTTCACAATTTATTCCTCAAGGACAATATTACTGAGGTACTCATAAGCTGACGAATTACTTGGCATTTTAATCCCCCGGCTGCTCCACATTTTGGAGGTTTGTAGGTGGCCAATATCAAAACTGCCAAGAATGTTTTGCGCAGAATATTTGGGGAACGTTCATTGACGTTTGAAGAGCTGTCAACTGTCTTCGCCCGAGTTCAATCCACACTTAACTCGCGGCCTCTTATGGCTCTCACAAACCATCCAAATGAGCTGGAACAGTGGCGGATACAGAAAAAACTCAAGGGGGGGGCGCAAGTTATCGCGACGATTGTAGCTTTCAATCTGACTGCCTGGCAGCGACTCTGCTTCCCTTATATATGTAGCTCGGTTGTTTCGAGAACATTAGGTGCCAGAATGTTCGCTTCCAGACTTTTAAGGAGTGTGAAAAAATACAAACAGTAGAATATTCGCGACTTTTCTCGAACAAATGCCAGGCAGAATAACGTATCGAGATCACTAGAATGGCCGCGACTTTTCTCGTAGGTTAGCTATCTATGTGCCAGACAGAAACGCATAAATCACGATGACGTGGACACGTGCTACATAAGAAAGTACAACTACTCGATAACTCGACTCAGAGTCGACTGACGAAAGAAACGAACGGCTGACTGGCGGGGGCGGCCCCGCAAGGGGGGGCGCGCGCCCCCCGCGCCCCCCATATGTATCCCCCACTGAGCTGGAAGCACTGACTCCAGGGCATTTTTTAATAGGTTTTTTCGCTCCTTAGCACGCCAGTCATACATAACGGAATTAAACTGTAGTAGGTTATCTCGCTGGCAACTTGTGAGGCAAATAACTCAACACTTCTGGCAGAGGTGGTCTAAAGGAGTATTTACATACGCTACAGACCCGGTCAAAGTGGTTTAAAGATCAGCCGCAAATAGACGTGGGAGATTTAGTGCTGATTCAAAGTCCCCTTCTCAGCAATAGAGATTGGGGAGAGTGCTGAAAACATTTCCAGTTCGGGACGGTCGTGTCCGAGTAGTAAATATTCGCCATACACTAGGCATTTTAACATGCCATGACCGTTTATCGTGGAGGTTTTGTCTGTGTGTCTGTGTGTATGCTTGTGAGTGCGTGTGCAGTTATGAACAAATAGCCGTCGGGGGATCATCTACATCTACATCTACAAAATACCCTGCAAGCCACCTCAGGGGTGTGTGGCAGGGGGTGAGTATTCACCAACATAAATTACACTATATCCTAAGTTAGTGTAACTACGACTAATTATGCATCAGCATAAATCGCTAATGCTTGTCATGAGGCGAAGCCTCACAAGCATGCAACACTAAACTACAGATGTCATCAAAATGGAGAGTGACCTCAATATACATGCATTCTACAACTACACAGATGGACAGGGACTCAAGACCCATGTAGAAAACATGCTAGGCGTGTTGTTAGTATGTACGAGGTAACAGATAAGGATTCAAGTATTAGGAGTACTACTACTACTACTAAGAGCTACACTACCTAACGACAAACCTAGATTAGTCTCATGGCAGCTATTATGGTCCCTTATCGTTCGTGGGAAAAATGACATCTTAAATCTATCCGTTCTGCAGTCTAGTTCCCTAATTTTACTCTCATGATCTGATCTACCGTAGTATGTCGGATTTCGTAAAAGAGAATAGACCGGTTTGGAACTTACATAATAGACTGAGTCTAAATTTTAATCGACGGTCTGAAAGCTTTTCCCATCCCAGTTGCTGCAAAAGGTCAGTAACACTAACGAGATTATCATAACGGCCTTTAACATATCTTGCCGATCTTCGCTGCACGCGTTCTAACTCAGTTTCCAAGCCTATCTCATAAGGATCCCAAATACTGGCGGCATATTCTAAGTGGGGTCTAACGAGGGAGAAGTAGCTGATTTCCCTAACTTTATCGTCGCACTTGCCAAGTACTCTTTTAACAAATCCCAATTTACGATTTGCTTGACCGGTAATTTCTCGAAGATGTTTACTCCACGATAGATCATTAGTCAGTTTAACTCCGAGGTACTTAACCGATTCTACGGTCTCTAATTTTATGTTGTTTATGCAATAGCTGTTACAAGGAGCGTTTTTCGTTTCCAAAAATTCACAACAACGCATTTTTTCAGGTTTAATTCTAGCTGCCACGCATCGCACCACTCTTGTATTGCCTCGAGGTCCATAGTTAGCGCTTCCTTGTCATTAAAGCTACGAATTTCTCTATACATCACTGCGTCGTCAGCAAATAATCTAAGCTTACTGTCAACTTTGTCACCGATGTCGTTTATGTACAAAAGGAACAGAAGCGGGCCTATGACACTTCCCTGTGGGACACCCGATGTGACTTTACTTCATTAGAGATAGCGCCATCTAATAGAACCCTTTGCACGCGATTACTTAAGAATTCTCTAATCCAGGAAACTACGTCGTCGTATAAACCGTAGGATTTTAATTTCATGAGTAGCTTACTATGGGAAACTTTATCAAATGCCTTTTTAAAGTCAAGAAAAATTGCATCAACTGGAGCGTTATGTTCACCCGAGACTAAAATATCGTGAGCAAAAAGTGCTAATTGAGTTTCGCCAGATCTTCCCTTTCTGAATCCGTGTTGTGTTTTTGTTAACAAGTTTTCTATATCAAGGTGTCTCATAACTGAACTAACAATTATATGTTCAAGGACTTTGCAAGAGATAGATGTGAGAGATATCGGTCTGTAGTTCGATGGCTGTTCCTTATCACCGCTTTTGAATATGGGAGTGACATTTGCAATTTTCCAGTCCATGGGTACTTCGTGTTCGTTGATGGATTTACTAAATATATTCTGCAAGTAGGGTGCTATTTCACAAGCTAATTCTCTATACACGCGGGCAGGAATTTCTTCAGGACCTGGGGATGTATTTGGACTTAAAGATCTTAGCAAGTTTTCTATTCCTTGAGTGCAAATATCGATAGGCGGCATCTTTTGCTGGAAGTGATCATTTAACTTTACGGATGTAATCTGCGATGACTTGGTGAACACACTTTGAAAGTAGGAATTTAATAAGTTGGCTTTGTCCGAGCTGCTTGTTAATAATTCGCCATTTTCGTTTCGTAGTGGAATAACTGTTGATCTATTGCCTTGAACTTCCCTTACGTATGACCAAAATGCCTTTGGATTGTCCTGTAATTGTTCTCCTAATTTTTTTCTTTTAAAATCCATGAATGCATTCCGAAAGGCTTCCTTTGTAGTGGCTCTAGACAATTTGTATTTTTCAAATATTAAATTTTGATCACTAGTGGACAAATCTCTACGGAGTTTTTTCATCTTGGCGTGGCATACTCTCTGACGTCTTAACGATTTTCTCACTTCTGCATTGTACCATCTTGGTTCGCTGCCCTCATTTTTTACTTTACTTGGAATGTATTTTCTGATCCCTGAATGTACGAAAGAAAGAAAAGCTTTCCAACTACCCTCAGTGTCTAACTTTAAGCTTGATTTCTGGAATTCGGGAAGAGAATTTTTTAGATGACTCTTAAACGCATTGAAATCGGCTTTTTTTTTAATGTAGAATTTTCTTCTTTGTTTAAAACTTTAAATGATACTCAAAGAGAACTTTGCAGTAACTACTCTATGGTCACTAATGCCCTCAACAGTGTTTACCTTAATTACTTGTTGCGGTATATTTGTTGCCAATAAATCAAGAATGTTGTCCCCTCTGTTAGGCGTCGTAGCTATCTGATGTGGGGCATTTGATGAGAACGTGTGCAGCAGGGACTCGCATATATCTTTGTCTCTTCCTCCTGATATGTAACTGTAGGTCCTCCAATCTATAGAGGGCGTATTGAAATCTCCACTTATGATTAAATTTCTTTCGGTTTTCCTGGATGTGATGTTCTTTATTTGTGCTTCGAGTTCAAAAATTGAGGTGACGTCGGTGTTAGGTGGCCTATAGTATGCGCACACAAATATTGTTTTTGATTTAGGGCATCTAATAGAGCACCATACAGATTCTATGCTGGTATCTGGGACGGTTTCCGCTCGGCTGACTATGGTTTTCTTTACAGCTATAAATACTCCGCCTCCGGTTCGATTGGACCTATCTTTTCTGTAAACATTGAATGATTTAGGAAAAATTTCACTATCAGAAATATCGTCCGTCAGCCAACTTTCTGTGCCAATAATGACGTTACACTCCGTGCTATGAATAAGATGGTGAAATTCTGGAATCTTAATTTTTAAACTACGGCAGTTAACTACTGCAACGACTAATGCTTCATGATTATTGTTTATGCGATTCGGGGTAATATCAAGATTGCTGTCTTCAATTAAGCTATTCTTGGACGCTATATTCAGAGTATTCTTAGCTAAATTACTAACTGGCAACACATAATTATTGACCCCACTAATTGACCTGCCCTGTAGCCTACCGTCTATGTTAAACTCGACGAGTGTGCTCAAGTATCCTGCGCGCTACCTCCTGCGATGCCTCGTATGTATAGTGGACACCCGAGCGATTTATAGGCACCCGACACGAATCCAGCACCAGCCTGAGGTCCAGGAACTCCGCTCCCTCGCTCCCACAGACTTCACTGAGTCTCTGGTTTATGCCTTCCACTCGGCTCCAAACCATCGAACCCCGATCCGTCCTAGGTACCATGCTGCATATGGTAAGCCTCAAGTTGGTACCAGATTCTCCGCGAATACGGCGGAACTCGGAGCATAGGTCTCTCACAGAGCCTAAAATCTCCTCGGATCCCATAAACACGGCATCATTGGTCCCAACATGGGCAACCACATGCAACTTGGAGCAGTTCGCGCCCCTGACCGCCGACTTCATCGCCTTCGTCACCTGTGGCACCTTTCCTCCCGGTATACACAAGGAGGTGACCCGTGGTTCTCCTCCATCCCGTCGGGCCTTTCCACGCATCGGGGACACTATACGCCGGACATTGGAGCTACCTATCACTAAAATTCCTTCCCTTCCCTCTCCACTCCCACTCGGCGACCCACCTCCCAGCTCTAGCTCCGATGGCTCAGCCTCCGCCAGCACATCGAACCTATTGCTGACGGGGATTGACTCAGCCTCCGCCCCTGCCAATCCTCGTTTTCGGAGGATGACCCCGTGGCTACGCCTCGAGACCACTTTCCATGTCCCCGAAGCAACGGAGGGAGACGACACCGGAGGCACGGTAGTCCGAGAAAGGTCCTCCACTCTCCATCCCGCGACAGAGCCTGGGCTTCCCCTGGCCTTGAGCGCTTAGGGCCCTCCTCATTCCGCCGCGACCTTCCACCAACCGCTCCACCAGAGCACGGAGCTCGTCCACCGTCTTCTCAAGCCCAGCGATCCGGGCCACTAAGGACTCGCAATCGGGTGAGCCCCTGAAGAGGTTAAGAGCAGTCCTAATGGGAGTCATTCTATTCTCAAAAACCCTTTCACGAGTGCAGAAGGCTTTACGACTTTATTCCCTTAAGGGGATGGGCTAATGGGCTGACAGCGGGTGGTAACTGACTTCACTCCTAGAGTGTTTTTGTTGGGGGGGGGGGAGTTGGAGGACAGATGACGCAAGTGAGCTGTGGAGGGGTTCTATGCACAGGTGTAAGGGGTGAACAATAAAAGCCTGTCAATAGGATCAGTTATAGCCGCAAGTAGCGCTCTCTACCCACTAGACCACCACCACCACGTTCCTCAGGGATACATTATAAACGTATTAACTTAGCGTATTTGACTACAAGTCAATAAGGCCTACGAGGACCAATATCTCCAGAAGGAATACAAATAATAATTATGGCAAAATAATAGCTCATGAAGAGGAATCATATTTTTATGTATTAACATAATATATTATCATACTTCACGTATAAAAATGTAGTGATTCTTGTAAGCTCGTTACTCTTCTCCGCGTTAACTACTGAACCGATTACTTTGAAATTTTGCATGTGAGTGGGGACAAGGGCGGACGTAGGGTAAATTGAAAAGTCCTCAGGGCCCAAAAAAAAAGCCCCCAGACTATTTACTCTCCCATAAGAAAAGTATGTGAATCAGTGCAGAGCTCTCTCGTCTTTTGATTTTTTTAAATTACTTGCACTCATGATACAGGGTTGAAACATTCACTATCGAATGACTGGAAGAATTTAATATTTAATTTTTGCAATCGATTTTGTTATACGTTTAGTTTTTGGTAATAATTAGGTAGGTACGCTTTAAATACCAAAATTTTCAATTTTTCTCCGATTTCAACAATGGCATATATTTCTTTTGGAAACTGATCAATGGTCTATGAAATGGAAATTTCGGCCTGGCCTTTTATGGCTTAAATATTGTTTTTGTTCAATTAATTAAAGCAAAGTACAGTGAGATTTCAGTTTGGGGTATTTTTTACCCCTAACCTCTCAATTACACATTAAACGACTTTTACATATTGTCTGTATTTAGCACGTCACATTGGTTCTTATAATTAGGGCCAAATGCGTAGTACATCGCTTAATATGCGTAGAATTTTGCACACTGCTGCTAGAGACATTTGTTATCCATGCTGCCTTGGATCGGGTCCATCCCCTTAACAGACAAGACCACGGCCAATTTTTTATTTCTATGACCCATTCAGGCGGAATTAATTCATTTTTAATGCCAAAGATAAATTAGACGCATTAGAAAAGTGCGATGTTCTTGTAACAACTGCAACAGTGAAGACATTTATGCCTGCCGCAAATGCGACGATGAAATGTCAGAGAAATCGTTACAGGAAAAAAATCAGGCTGGACCAGTCCAATGTCAGATAGGCCGACAACTACGCTATACCCAGGCTTCTTAATTCCCCTTAACTGGCGATTCAGGAGGACAATATGGTCCTGTGTTAAGTGCTGCTAGATAAGGTGCAACCGCTTGTTGGGTTGTAGCTTCCGTGAAGTCCCTTAACATCCATTGTCCCCTTGCATTCTCCTGAATTGCCAATTAAAGGGAATTAGGAAGCCTGGGTATAGCGTAGTGAGGGCATTAGCCAAAAGCAAGCCTAAGGTCCGTGGTTCGAATCCCAGTCGAGACAGATTTTTTCATGAGGCAATTTCTCCGTTGACTGCGATAGTGTTTACGTTGGACAAATAAGCTTAGAGTGAGACGTAAAGCGGAGGACAAATGAGAACAAAGACTGCAAATCATTCTTCAGTTGTTATTTGAGACTCGCCTTAAAAGCGATTTCAAACATGTTAGCTTGGTGAAAATAAAACACTTTGTCTGTACTTTCACTTCCACTTAAGTTGATTATGACCAATAAATTTAACAGTTGTTGTTTCAGGCTTGATTTTGTGGAATAACATCATGAATGAAAAGGACTGGCAATTTTCCACAAGAATATAGTTTTAATCGACCGGTTTCGGTGTACAACACCATCATCAGGTGAAATCATATCTCATACATCCGTATATATACAAAATTGCTAAGAGGGGAGGAAAAGGTTGAGAGGGGGTGAGGTTGGAAAGAACAAGGATTGGGAGTTAAGAGGAGTGTGAGAGGCGGGGGGGGGGGGTTGTTAAAGGGTAAAACCCGCACCCGAGTTGCGCATCGTGGGAAGGTGATGGAGAGGAGAGGGAAGGGGTCCGAAAGGAATTGAATATCATTGAGAAGATTCTGCTTCCAGTTCCTTCTCTGAATAATTTCAACTTGCTCCATGGCATCCAATTTCTTTCCTTTTTCCAAAGTGTGGAGCACGTTGAAATTAAAATCACTTGAGTGTTTCGCGTCCATAAGGTGCTTCGCGAATATCGATTTTTCGTTTCCAGAGATCACTCTTTGTGCTCACTGATGCGGGTGGTAAAATTCCTCCCTGTCTGGCCAATGTAGGTGGCTCCACAATCGCACTTGATTTCATATACACCGCACTTTTTGGAATCTTCTATTGGGTCTTTATTAACGCAGAGAGCTTTGTGTAGGTTTGTGGGGGTGTAGAATGACACTTTGAACTCGTCTTTTGGGAACTTGTTGGCTATTTTGTAAGATATTTGGTTGTGGAAGGGAATTTTGCACCACTTTATCTCCGTAGCACTGAGGCCTGGTAAGAGGGACGTGTTTAATTTTACGGCCTGTTTTTTCAGCTTTTTACGGAGTAATGTGTCAATTGTGTCAGCACTATAACCATTCTTCTGGGCAATGTATTTAATTGTATTTAGCTCCCGTTCAAAGTTTTGTTTTGAAAGGGGGATGCTGATTAGCCTATGGATCATACAATTGAAACTGGCTAGTTTGTGGGCTATGGGATGGCATGAATCAGAAGGAATAACTTGATCCATGTAGGTAGGTTTTCGGAAAATTGAGAATTTGTGTTTATTCTCACTGATCTCAATTGTGAGATCCAGGAAATTAATTTTGCTATTCACACCGAGTTTCATAGTAAAAGCTATTGATTGATGGAAGGAGTTTATGAATTGGAAAAATTGTTGCAATTGTCTTTCACTTCCTGTCCAACAACACAGAACATCGTCTACATATCTAAACCAGTAGAGTACATTTTTAGAAACTTTTTGATTACTGAGGATCTTGTGCTCTAACGCATCCATAAATATTTCAACGAGGAGTGGGGATAGGGGTGATCCCATAGTCATTCCATCCTTTTGATTATAAAAGATCCCACGGGATAAAACGTAGTTTTGATCGACACAAATGTTTAGGAGTGAACTTAATTCGTTGATGAGATGTTGGTTGACATCAGCGTTGGTTAGGATGTTACCAGCATACCCCAATGCTTCTTGGACCGGGATGGAGGTGAAGAGATAGCACACATCGAAAGACACCAGTTTAGCGTTGGGGGGTAAGGTAATGGGCAGAAGGCGTTCGGATAGAGAGATTGAGTTGGTTATAGTAAATTTTGGCTTGAAACCTGAGAGCTGACGATATATCACATTTAGCTTATAAACTAGCCTATAAACTTTCCCTTCTCAACGAGTACCTGGGGTCGTCATCTTCGGACCGAACACTCTCCCTTTCCCTTCCCCCCTCCCCCCCATTACCTCCACCCCACGCCCTCTGGATACCTTTGGAGAATACACCAGGAACCCCCAAGGAGCTAATCCTCCTTAACCCGAAGCCTCCGTTGCTCCGATGGATGCCAACGCCCCACCCCCTCCACTCTGGACTTCACGTGGACTTCCGAGGATTCTTAATGACCAGTGCCTCACCCAGACCACCATCATGCGAGGTTTCACCCTTCCATTCTCAGGAGCACAGCCGACATCAACTGTACTCTTATGTTGACGTCCTGTGTCTCGTAACGACCTGTGACTTCCCCAGATCACTACCATGCGGGTTTTACCCTTTAACAACCCCCCCCCCGCCTCTCACACTCCTCTCAACTCCCAATCCTTGTTCTCTCCAACCCCACCCCCTCTCAACCTTTTCCTCCCCTCTTAGCAATTTTGTATATATACGGATGTATGAGATATGATTTCACCTGATGATGGTGTTGTACACCGAAACCGGTCGATTAAAACTATATTCTTGTGAAAAATTGCCAGACCTTTTCATTCATAATAGATTTAACGTCTAACGTCATTTTCTAGTAACATTGTACCATTGTTGGTCAATGTTGCTTTGAAAATGACGCTTAATCGTTGAAATTGATGTGTACAGACAAAGTGATTTCTTTTCACCTTGCTAAACGTAGCAACATTCCAGAGAGTGTCGCCTACCTCCATCTGTTTAAACATTCCACTTTACGTTTTCCTGGTTAACGTGAGAAAATGGAATTTTTGTAACAAATAGAACTTTCCTCTACGCTGACTTCCCCAGACCATTAACCTTGACGTAATGACGTAACCATCGTTACACCTCCACCTCCATGGTTACGTGGTCATTGCTTTTGCATCACCGATCGAAAACACCACTTTGCACCGCTTTTACTCTCAACGGCTAACGTGCGCACGCACGAAGTTGATTGTCAACTTGAGAAATGACGTCTTAAAAATTACACTCAACAGTTGAATGCGCGATCGTTATGGTAAAAATGGTGTGAACATGCCTTGTGTGTTCTTTTTTCAATTCTAACGCTCGTAGAAGTCATAGGTCTTAGACCTCAAATTAGATTAGCTGTAGCTGTTTTTTATTCATCCCCGAAGAGAAATATAAAAAATATAGGCAACGGAAAGATTTTTAGGGTAGCAGAGTAGGGTCATAAGGAAACGACATTTGACTAAAGTCGACTGTTCTTCTTCCCAAATACATCTACATCTACAAAATACCCTGATAGCCACCTCAGGGGTGTGTGGCAGGGGGTGAGTAATCACCAACATGCATTACACTATACCCTGAAGTTAGTGTAGCTACGACTAATTATCCATTAGCATAAATCGCTAATGCTTGTCATGAGGCGAGGCCTCACAAGCATGCAACACTACACTACAGATGTCATCAAAATGGAGAGTGACCGTCAATATACATGCATTCTACAACTACACAGATGGACAGGGACTCAAGACCCATGTAGAAAATATGCTAGGCGTGCTGTTAGTATGTACTAGGTAACAGATAAGGATACAAGTTTGGGAAACATGAAGACAACTTTTTAATCCCTGAATGAATCGTAGAATTATTGTGGAGTCATTTTAGACGACATATGAAACCACTCAGGATATACAGCTCTGACTTTCTTCATTCCTCACCATCCTCTCGCGTGTATTGCATGCAAGAAGAAATCTCAAGGAAATATATCTACATCTACATCTATATATTACCCTGCGAGCCACCTCTAGGGTGTTTGGCAGGGGGTGACAAGTCACCACAATGCAGCATGCAAGCGGACCGCCACATGCACACCGCACGGTCATGAATATTAAGGATACTAACCAATTCCATCATTAACTAAAAATCATCATGCAGCATGCAAGAGAATCCCCACATGCACGACACACATGTACGATGACACATAATATTCTACATGCTACTTAAGAGGGCAATCTGCCTATGAAGCTAGAACATGCAAAACATGCTGTTAGAAACACCATAAAACTCCGTAAACATGCTTTAAGAAATACATAAGTTAGTAAGCTACACTACCAGTCAACTTATCTATTTCTAAGTCATTACACAGCCGTTATAGTCTCTTATCGCTCGCGGAAAAAACGACATTTTAAATCTATCTGTTTTACAGTCTATCTCTCTTATTTTATTTTTATGATCTAATCTACCATAGTACGTTGGCGGTCGTAAAATATGATCAACTTCGTCGGAAAATAAACTACTCTTGAATTTACATAATAGATTTAGTCTTGTTTTCAATCTACGGTCTGACAGTGATTCCCATCCGAGTTGTTCTAAGAGGTCAGTAACACTAACAAGATTATCGTAACGGCTTTTCACGTACCTGGCTGCTCTTCTCTGTACACGTTCTAACTCTGTTTTTAAGCCTGTTTCATGAGGATCCCAAACACTGGAAGCATATTCTAAATGGGGTATAACGAGGGAGAAGTAGCTTATTTCTCTCACTTTGTCGTCGCACTTGCCTAGAATTCTTTTAACAAATCCCAATTTACGATTAGCTTGACCTGTTATTTCCCGAATATGTTTATTCCACGATAGATCATTATTGAACCTAACTCCGAGATATTTTACGGATTCTACCGTCTCTAATTGGGTATCCTGAATGAAATAGCTCTGTTGTGGGGAGTTATTTTTCCCCCAGAATTTCATTGCTACGCATTTTTTCAAATTTAACTCTAGCTGCCACGCATCGCACCATGCTTGGATTGCAGTAAGGTCGTTCGTTAGTTTATCCTTATCTTCACTGCTACGGATTTCTCTGTATAGTACAGCGTCGTCTGCAAATAATCGAAGTTTACTGTCTATTATTTCACCAATATCGTTGATATAGAGTAGGAAGAGGAGTGGGCCTATGACACTACCCTGAGGGACGCCAGAAGTGACTCTAACTTCGTTGGAGGCTATGCCGTCTAATACTACTCTTTGCACGCGATCGCTCAAAAGTTCTCTGATCCAGGAAATTACATCATCGTCTAGGCCGTATGATTTTAGTTTTACTAATAACTTTCCGTGGGGCACTTTATCAAATGCTTTTTTGAAATCAATAAAAATCGCGTCCACTGGAATGTTGACCTCTCCGGAGACTAAAATATCGTGGGCAAACAGTGCTAACTGAGTTTCGCATGATCTACCTTTCCTGAATCCGTGTTGAGTTCGCATTAACAAGTTATGCGTGTCTAGGTGTTTCAATACCTATTTTTCTTTTTTTTATATTAATATATTTATATTTCAATACCAATATTTACGAATTAAGAAGATAATATGGCGACCCGATCTCTTACGGCGTCACCCAAAAGTGCACTCAAGAACGAAAGTTCCACAGAGGTTAGAATAATTCGCCTTCACCGGGATTCGAACCTGGACACCTCCATATCACCCCGAATGCTTCAGCCAGTTTAGCTACTACCTTGTTTGGAAGTGGCTTATTTTTGTGTATAAGATATAAATGTTTACTGTCTTGTAAATCATGTAGGTTTTTGTTTGGAAATGTGTGCATCCCTAGAGATACCTACCTAGGTACTAACCGGTTCTCATTTCGCTCGATCGAATGGAAAGACGGATGAGTCCGTCAAGATGTAAGGAATGCACGCAGGTTCGAAGGAAGAGAAGAACACGATTTGGGAGAGATGTCGGCCATATTTCCTCCTGCACGTGCCTGGCTCGGAAACCGACCCGCATCCATTCTCTCCCGCCTACTTCTTCTCATCTCTTATTCACGCTCTCTCTGAGAAAGGAGGCGGCGGGGGCTCCAAGTTGGATCCAAGGAGCAAGACGAATCGCAAATTCCACGCTCCAAGTGCCGCTGTGCGTGCCTCGATGCCAAAACGAAAAACGACCGCAAATCGACGATCGCGAACGTCAGAGCTTCAAAACAAAGCGGAGAGGGTGGGTGGGGGAGAAAGGGGGAAGCGGGGGTTAAAGATGAGAGCACAGCGCTACTTCTCCCCTTCTTCCCGCTCCTCATTTTCTTCTTCATATACATCTACATCTACAAAATACTCTGCAAGCCACCTCAGGGGTGTGTGGCAGGGGGTGAGTAATCACCAACATGCATTACACTATACCCTAAAGTTAGTGTAACTACGACTAATTATGCATTTGCATAAATTGCTAATGCTTGTCACGAGGCGAAGCCTCACAAGCATGCACCACTACACTACAGATGTCATCAAAATGGAGAGTGACCGTCAATATACATGCATTCTACAACTACACAGATGGACAGGGACTCAAGACCCATGTAGAAAACATGCTAGGCGTGCTGTTAGTATGTACTAGGTGACAGATGCAGTATTAGGGAGTACTACTACTACTAAGAGCTACACTACCCTACTACTACTAAGAGCTGCAAAGTAGTGTAGTGTTGCATGCTTGTGAGGCTTCGCCTCATGACAAGCATTAGCGATTTATGCTAATGCATAATTAGTCGTAGTTACACTAACTTTAGGGTATAGTGTAATGCATGTTGGTGATTACTCACCCCCTGCCACACACCCCTGAGGTGGCTTGCAGGGTATTTTGTAGATGTAGATGTACCCTTACGACAAACCTAGATAAAAGTCTCATTTGCAGCTGTTATGGTCCCTTATGGTTCGTGGGAAAAATGACATCTAGAATCTGTCCGTTCTGCAGTCTAGTTCCCTAATTTTACTCTCATGATCTGATCTACCGTAGTATGTCGGATTTCGTAAAAGAGAATAGACCGGTTTGGAACTTACATAATAGACTGAGTCTAAATTTTAATCGACGGTCTGAAAGCTTTTCCCATCCCAGTTGCTGCAAAAGGTCAGTAACACTAACGAGATTCCTGCTCTCCGTCCAACTTTTGCAACATTGGATTCTTGCGTATCATCATCATCTACCTTCTTCTCTGCGGAGGGTTGGTCGAAGACCTTGACCTCTCATTCGGTCTCGTTTCTCACGATTGCGTATTTCCGCTCACTTTCTTTCACACCCCCTCCCTCTATATTTCCACATATATTTCAGTCGTTGGCGGTGAAAAGAACGAATCCTTCAAGGGAGATTCTGGATTGCGATCGAATCCATTCATTCCTTTATCAAGGGGAAGACAGAGAGTACTTGACTGACAGCAGTCCTCATCTCACCTCCGTTGTCAAAGACCCGTCAACGAGGACGGTGGCGTGGGATCATACATATCCCTCGCTCGGAGTAGAATTAGCCAGCACGCACATCAGTTTTGAAGACGAAGGGCGAAGCTGAAGCAGCCGCTTCAAGACCAAGATGGTTTTGCACTGCATCGCAATAGTTTGGCTGCGACAGATCTTTGTGCGCGGATGAGTATTAACGACCGGCACCAGTTTTAAACATTTGTCAGTAATTCAGTGGAAATGAATGGAATTTGCAAGTGACACCACAAGAAATACGCTATACGACAAAAACGTCTTTTACAGCAAATGCACTGCGTAATGTCTCATCCTGTTTATATAACATTGCATGACAATGCTATGTATCGGAAGGCACCGAAACCAATTGTGATTCTTTTACTCAAGAGATGATGCGAGATCTGAATGCGCAAGTGGTGCAGAGCAGCAGCCTTTTTCCGTTTTGTCTTTTACTCTTCCTCTCGACCTCTGCTTCTCTCTCTCTCTCTAAAAAGAAAAGAAAACTCATTCCGATTTCATCTGTGAAATACCGCGCAAAGGCACCTCTGAAGGGTGTGTGTGTGTGTGTGTGTGTGGCAAAGGGGGTTGCCCCACTATGTAGGCATTAAATATGCTCGTCCCAGGTTAAAGTCGACCCCAGGCTCTGCCCCATTTGAAGGTCTCCAGACGGTATCAACGAAGACCACCAAGCAGAAAGGCTATGCAGGGCCAAACCAGTAAGTAAGAGCCTCTCTCTCTCTCAAGGGCTACGTTGACAAACGCGCTCACATGCGGGAATAGCAAAGTAGTGGGAATAGGTATGTACTTTGGCTAAATGTGGTTCGACTGTCATTTCGCATTTAAACTGCCCCTGCCACTCGCAGAAGCTCCGACTCTCATCATAAGAAGCACCAAATATATTTATCCAAATGCGAGAGAGCAGAGCCCTAATTGTTCGGCAACCAGCGGAATTCTTACCATCGTTACGTACTTCTCCTGATTTACAGTCAATAATACTTTTCACTCTTGGATACCACGAGGCATTAATTAGGGCAGAATATCAACTCATGCGTGAAATTTCAAGCAAGGTCAAGTGATAGTATCTAATAGTGGTAAGTTAATAAAGAGAAGTTTAAAATCTAGCCCACCTATCCTTACCACTGACATACTTGATCATAGCGGTTAGTTATTGTGGTCCTTAATCATGCGTGCAAAAATAAAATTTTTAATCTATGTTGGTCCTGCAAATTATCTTTCTCTCTCTCTATCTAAAATTATGCACACGTGATCGACTCGACGCCGTAGTAACGCGGAGTAAATTAAGTGCTCTTAACATATTCGGGGGTGCAAGCTGCTTCGAATTTACTCACCAGATTGAGACTATTCTATAATCTACGCTATGGGAGCAATTAATAATAATAATAAAGAATTTATTCCTCGACAGCAAATAATTACATCAGCAATCTACATCTACAAAATACCCTGCAAGCCACCTCAGGGGTGTGTGGCAGGGGGTGAGTATTCACCAACATGCATTACACTATACCCTAGAGTTAGTGTAACTACGACTAATTATGCATCAGCATAAATCGCTAATGCTTGTCACGAGGCGAAGCCTCACAAGCATGCAACACTACACTACAGATGTCATCAAAATGGAGAGTGACCGTCAATATACATGCATTCTACAACTACACAGATGGACAGGGACTCAAGACCCATGTAGAAAACATGCTGGGCGTGCTGTTAGTATGTACTGGGTAATAGATAAGGATTCAAATATTAGGAGTACTACTAAGAGCTACACTACCTAACGACAAACCTAGATAAAAGTCTCATTTGCAGCTGTTATGGTCCCTTATCGTTCGTGGGAAAAATGACATTTTAAATCTGTCCGTTCTGCAGTCTAATTCCATAATTTTACTATCATGGTATGATCTACCGTAGTATGTCGGATTTCGCAAAATACTACAACGTCGTCAGAGATTAGACCGGATTGTAACTTACATAATAGATTTAGTCTAAATTTCAATCGACGGTCTGAAAGCTTTTCCAATTCCAGTTGCTGCAAAAGGTCAGTAACACTAACGAGATTATCATAACGGCCTTTAACATATCTTGCCGATCTTCGCTGCACGCGTTCTAACTCAGTTTCCAAGCCTATCTCATATGGATCCCAAATACTGGCGGCATATTCTAAGTGGGGTCTAACGAGGGAGAAGTAGCTGATTTCCCTAACTTTATCGTCGCACTTGCCAAGTACTCTTTTAACAAATCCCAATTTACGATTAGCTTGACCGGTAATTTCTCGAATATGTTTACTCCACGATAGATCATTAGTCAGTTTAACTCCGAGGTACTTAACCGATTCTACGGTCTCTAATTTTGTTGTTTATGCAATAGCTGTTATAAGGAGCATTTTTCCGTTTCCAAAAAATTGACAGTTTGATTTTCCGTTTGACACTTCAAATTAGTCGGGAACACCCCTTAGGCAAATGACCGCTGTGGGGTTACCGACTCAATCGTCCTTTGAACAAAAACATATTAACTGTGTGTTTTCACGAGACAAACAATTAACCATTGTCTTTCCAACTGGTCTAGCTACATACCGATACAAATATGTTTTAAAATAACCAAAATATTACAATCCCACCCCAATTCTGTTAATAGCGTCGTAATACTAACAGACTTTTCGTTACATCTCCTTAAAGAGCTAGCTGCTCGTAGCTGTATGCGATCGAATTCAAATGTATCGAGCCTGCATCTCGTGAGAACACCAAATGCTAGACGCTAATTGTTACGGGTGTGGCCTTCCTAGAAACAAATAACAGCGATCTTCAACTTTCTAATCACACATTCTTATTTATTATTCTACTATAAACTTCTAATTATTCCTTTAACAAACCGTAATTTCCTTCGGCTTGACCGCTTAATTCCCGATTATAGATATTTATGTCATCATAATTCCTGAAAAGTTGTGGCGCTTAATTATTCTACGGATTCTACGATGACTGTTTAAGATTCGTTTATTTTGCGTGTTCGTCAAAGTGATTTCTTCTTTCTCCAAAATGTTACTTACTCGTATTTATTTCAGTTTAATATCAACTGCCATTTTTCGCAATAGGCTCGGATTGCTATAAAATACTTTGATACTTAGCTCCTATGTTCCAATTTCAAAATCTCTCTGTTTAAAACTGCGTCGTCAGCAAATAGTATAACTGCAAGTTTAGGTGCTTCTAACTACGGTACTGTGATCGTTAATGATCAGGAGAAATTGAGGACGGCAGATAACACTTTCTTGGAGAACACACGATAAGACGGTAGCGGCATTGGACATGATACCGTCTATACCGGCTCATGGTTCGCGACCCTGTAACGACTGATAAAATATTTCATTTATTTATAATCCAGTTTATGATATGTTTATGTATCCCATATGATTCTTACTCCGCGAGCAAGTTGCTACGAGGCACTATGTCGAACGCCTTTTTATAATCAAGTAATTGAATGAACTGACTCGAGACAAAAATATCGTGAAAGAAGAAAGCCAATGGAGCCTCGCAAGATCTAACCCATTCGAAGTTCGCTCTGGTTGTATCATCGGAGATTTTTATGGCTTCATAATGCATTACATCTCACTCTTACGAAGCACTCCTATAACTGGAAGTGACAAAAATTAAAACAAAAGACAATTAAGCGTGTAATACATAAATACCAAAAAAATATATAATTAATAATAAAAAAACTCACGGGAATAATACTATTACAGTTTTCATTTAAATGTAATGGAATTAGACAAAGAAAACATATTTGACTTTCCTGGGACATATTTAACTTCTCCAAGTCCATTACTTTTAATACTACACTCTTTTCTTTTTTATTTATCACTGAAATAATTTTCAGTGATTATAATACACTGGATAACTTTTCAACCGGTAGAATGTTGAACTATTTAAAATAACCATCATCTCTATTGTCTCGAGTTTCTTGGAATGGATTGGATTATATTATTTTCAATAACCTTTACTGATTAGCTTTCATCCTTCGTCTAAAGGTGTTACTCCACCTGTCCCCCCATACAGTGAGGCCATACCTATCGCAAAAAACTTAAAAAAATACCGTGGTACATTATTTTCAATTCATCTATTGTTACTATGTCCGTTATGTAGTAAAACTGATACATGATATACCTAAGTTTGTTTTTTAATATAAATTATGATAATTAGAATTAACTCCGTTGTTTCAGGCGTGGCTTGATGGAATTTGCTTAACATCGTCAATGAGAAGTAGTAACTTTGTAATTCCACCTGATGATGACGTGTAACGTCGATGCCTAGGTCGTTTCCAAAAACAATATTTGTAAATAACAAGTTGCTGCTTCTCATTCGCAATTAAAATTTAATTTGTCATCATTTATCAAGCATAAGCACTTATAATCTGATACCTGTTCTAAAATTTCACAATCATATGTTAACGTATCATAATGTAGGTATACATGATCGTGTGACTTATGCAAACAGTTTTATGTATAGTGGCAACATAAGTTATATGCATTGTCTTAGAATTTTTCTAATTTTAAAATTAGTTTATTATCATGTGACCATTTAAACACATTATTAAAATCATGCTGCATATTCGTCGCAGCTGTATTTAAGTCAAACATGGGTCGATATCAAGATAGTGTCATATGCATATAAAATTAATTTACAACCATTTAATCTTATGCATTCATGCATGTCATTCACATAAATTAGGTACAATATTGGTCCAAAAATTGACCCTTGAGGCACTCCCATTTTTACCATGGCATGGATATCACTTGCAACATCTTTCACCTTCACAATAATTTTCCTATTTGCCAAATAATCCTTAAATCAATCAAGTGTAACCCCTCTAGCTCCAATATTTTGTAACTTTGTTCGAAAAATGTTATGATCTACCATATCGAAAGCCTTTTTATAAACTCATTAATTTCCCTATCTAAGTTATGTCGAATTATTTCAGTGAAGTAATCCAAGGCTTGTTTAGTCCCTTTCATCTTTTGAAAACCATATTGGTGTATATAAGTAATGCCATTTCTATTCAGGAAATTTAATAATTTATTTGCAACAAACCTTTCCAATATTTGACTTAAACACGGTATAATCGATATTGGTCTGTAATTATGAGTTTCGGAATGACAATCACTTTTATACATTGGTCGGATAAAAGCTGTTTTTGAAGTGTCTGGTACCAGGCATTTTTTTAGATTAGAGTTAATAAAATGTTATGAAATTGGTATGAACATGCTATTTAATTTTAAATCACTAACTCTTATGCCACCAATGGAACTTTGTTTTCCATATGCTTAAGAATGTTTTCAACATCATCTTCAATGACATAATCTACTACCATACTATTTTTTAATGTAGCAGTGTTGCGCCTGTTACACACTTATGGAACAGTTTATTTCAATCCCTTCAATTATTTTTGTATACTGCTTTAAGAATAAGTCAGCCACATATTTTAAATCCATTTTACCGGTGAAATACTTTACAGTGTCATGATCAGTTGCCCTGTTCTTACTTACCACTTCCAATTATGCACTTTAATTTGTTCCCAAAAATTTCTATGGATCATTTTACCTGCACATAGTAACTTATGTGCGGTAGAACTCAGCATTTGCTTTTCGGATAGTTTTATTTACATGATATCTTATCTTTCGATACTGGCATCTATAATTCCTATTAGAAGTACAGTTCTTCCTCTTCTTATAAAGACAATTCCTTTCTCTTATTTATTCTATGATATCTTCAGTGATCCAAGATTTATAAGTTTTTTTGGCCTGCATGTGACTTCTTCTTTCTTATTCTGCAAATGTCTTGAAATAAATTGGGTATTTCCTCTCATATATATTACATCAGAGGTAACTCTGATAGTTTCAGATTCTTATCATCAAGATTGAGGATCAAATTTTTAACCGGTCTCTTGCAAATGTAAAATTCTGATGATATATTTCTCTCTGTGATTTTTGTCTTGCTATTGCTTGAAAACATTTCCCTAATTGGGTAGTGATCAGACAAATTTGTTCTGAAAATATACCCTACAGCTCCTTATTTCCAACCTCTGTAGTGTATTTGATCAATGCACGACCTGGATACATTATTTTTACTAATGGCTACTCTACTGTAGTCATGAATCACTTCATTTAAACCTTTGCTGGTTAAGACGCCTTCGTAATTTGATGTAAGTGCACCATGCTAGAATTTGATATTTATATTTATCTCACCAACTTTTATTGATTCTTCAAATGCATGAGCTTTTATCAATTCATAAAGTTCACCTGCAAACCTAGGGTCCAAATTAGGTGTGGCCGGTAAATGCAGCAAAGAAATATTTTTAGGTTTTCAAATTCTACTGTGGCACTAAGAGTTTCACAGTGATTAGTACAAGCTACAATTTCCTGAAAAACTAACTTATCTTTTACAAAGACGATTATATAATAATAATAGGAATAATATTATTCCTCCTCCTGATCTTTTCTCTCTATTTATAACATTTATGATAACCACGATCTAGTTCATATAAATGTATATCAACTCCAATTACATTTACCTCAGATGATACAATTAGGTCATGCATAAAATATTTTTCAATAGAGTTTACTTACACTGTGAACTCATCCCTGTTTTTTCGTAAAGATCTAATATTCAGATACAATATCCTCACCGCTTTTCTTAGTATTAAGGCTCAAGGGCAAATCATACACTTCACATAAAACTTTCTCAGGTTTTTTGACTAACTGGAAATAATCCGTTGTAAAAACAGTTCCTTTTAATCAGCTTATCTAAATCCCTCAAGTTTTTTAATTCACTTACGTACATTGTTATCATCCTATTTAGCCAATATTTTACCTTCCATTATAGGGTCATTCCACCTCAATTCAACAAACGTTTGTCCCTTAGGGTCTCAGATTTTGATAAAAATTTGTTTATGGGTACAATATTAACTCAAACTGAATACCCTCAAACCGTTTTGTGAAAAAAAATTTTTTGAGTGAATTATGCATATTTTAATTTTTTCGCATTTTAAGCAAAAATCCGTGCCTTAAATCATATTATCACTTATCTCTCTGCTTGTAATTGTCATAAAACAATGATTAATAGCTTTTATTAAAGTTAAATATTTATTGAATGCAAATATATCAATAAAAAATTATTTTCTTCTATACCCTATTGTTGTTAATCACTAATGTTTAAAAAATTGTTAATAAACTTTTCTCAAATACTCCATCTCAGAATCGGCCGAAACTTTTTTTCCGTAATCTAAACATATCCAGCTAACTACTCAAAAATTAAAATTTAGTTTAAATTCATAAATGCGTTTTTATAAATATTTAAACATTTACAATTTTCCCTCGTGCGGCCCGTCAGCTTCCCATTTGGAATACATGCAGCAGACACGTAATGCAAGGCTAAACATTTCCCTAATTGCTCAAGGTCGTGGCTATATGAGATAAGGGTCGTGGCTTGATTCGTTAGTTTATCCTTATCTTCACTGCTACGGATTTCTCTGTATAGTACAGCGTCGTCTGCAAATAATCGAAGTTTACTGTCTATTATTTCACCAATATCGTTGATATAGTGTAGGAAGAGGAGTGGGCCTATGACACTACCCTGAGGGACGCCAGAAGTGACTCTAACTTCGTTGGAGGCTATGCCGTCTAATACTACTCTTTGCACGCGATCGCTCAAAAGTTCTCTGATCCAGGAAATTACATCATCGTCTAGGCCGTATGATTTTAGTTTTACTAATAACTTTCCGTGGGGCACTTTATCAAATGCTTTTTTGAAATCAATAAAAATCGCGTCCACTGGAATGTTGACCTCTCCGGAGACTAAAATATCGTGGGCAAACAGCGCTAACTGAGTTTCGCATGATCTACCTTTCCTGAATCCGTGTTGAGTTCTCATTAACAAGTTATGCGTGTCTAGGTGTTTCAATACTGAGCTGACAACAATGTGTTCAAGGATTTTGCATGAAATGGACGTTAAAGATATCGGTCTGTAATTACATGGCTGTTCCTTGTCTCCACTTTTGAATATGGGCGTTACATTGGCAATTTTCCAGTCATTTGGTACTCCGTGTTGCTTTATGGATTTTGTGAATATTAGCTGCAAGTAGGGGGAAATTTCTGACGCTAGTTCTTTATACACGCGAGAAGGGATTTCGTCTGGACCAGGTGACTTATTTGGACTGAGCAATTTCAATAAAATTTCTATTCCGTGAGCACTAATATCAAGGGGAGGCATCTTTCGTATGCAGTGATTATCAACCGCCACGGATGAATTCTCAGATGACTCGGTGAACACGCTCTTAAAGTAGGAATTTAATAAATTGGCTTTATCGGAACTGTTTGTAAACACATCTCCATTATCGTTTCTTAGCGAACAAACGGTAGAACTTTTACCTTGAACTTCCCTAACATAAGACCAAAATGCTTTTGGGTCATCCCGTAACTGCTCTACAAGTGTTTTCCTTTTAAAATTCGTGAATGCTTTCCTGAACGCTTCCTTTGTAGCGGCTTTAGACAACTTATATTTATTAATTATTAACTCTCGATCACTAGGAGATACATCATGAATGATTTTTTTCATCTAAGCATGGCACGCTCTCTGTCGCCTTAACGATTTTCTGACTTCCGCGTCATACCATCTCGGTTCGCTACCTTCTTTTTTTATTTTACTAGGGATATATCTTTTGATTCCTGAATTTATGAGCGAAAGAAAAGCTTTCCAAGTCCCTTCTACATTTGATTCCATTACTGATTTTTGCAACACGGGAAAAGCATTTTTCATATTACTCTTGAACCCATCAAAATCAGCTCTTTTAAATATGAAAACTTTTCGTTCTCGTTTAAAACTTTTTGCGATATTTAAAGAAAACTTAGCTGTTACTGCCCTATGATCACATTTATTACCTGATGTGGTATGTTTGTCGCTAACAAATCAAGAATATTTTCTCCTCTGTAAGGAGCGGAAGCTATTTGAAGCAATGCGTGTGATGAAAAAGCGTGCAGTAACGCCTCGCAAATGACTCTATCTCTCCCACAGGGTATGAAGCTATAGGTCTCCCAATCTATAGAGGGTAAGTTGAAATCTCCGCCTAATATCAGATTTCTATCAGGATATTTGGATACTATGCTGTTTATTTGGGTTTCAAAATCTAAAATTGATGTTATATCTGTGTTTGGTGGTCTATAGTACGAGCATACAAATATAGTTTTCGATTTAGGACATTTAATTGAACACCACACAGATTCAACGCTGGTCTCCGGTAAGGTTTCCGCTTGGCTGACAATTGAATTCTTTACAGCTACAAATACTCCGCCTCCAGCTCGGTTAACTCTATCTTTCCTATAAACGGTGAAAGATTTTGGGAAGACTTCACTGTCTGAATCATCATCTGTAAGCCAACTTTCTGTTCCTATAATGACGTTACACTTCGTACTATGAATTAAATGGTGGAATTCAGGAATCTTATTTCTTAAACTACGGCAATTAATTACTGCCACGACTATTACTTCATCACTCATATTATTACAATTTGGGAGTATTTTCGATTCGCTCTTTCCGATTAATTTATTTTTAGGCCCTGTATTCCTAGTTCCGGGCACTGCAGAATTTTTTATCTCACTTTTTAAATGACTTGAATCTACTGACCTCTGATTTCCCGTTTTTGTCTCACCAACTGACCTACTACCTTTTCTTCCATTGACATTATGACGCAGGTGACGTTTCCCATGCTTAAAGGTACTAAATGTTTTATTGGAAATTAGTGATGCTGAGCCTGATACGCTGCTTTTCCTTTCTATTAATCTATTCTGATTTCTGGAGGAACTTTTGTTACTAAAAACTTTAGAATTTACCCCTTTATTTATCGACCCATTATGAGCACTACACTCTGGCCTACTCTCTACTCTAAAAAAGACCTACAGTTCTCAAATATACTACTCGCTACACATCTAGCTGACTCGGCCGTGTAGTGGACTCCCGAACGGTTCAGAGGGGTCCGACACGATCGGATTGCCGGCCTAAGGTCCACGAAGGAGGCTCCGATGTCCGTGCAGAAACGACACAGCCTCTGGTTTATGCCTTCCACTCGGCTCCAAACCAGAGAACCACGATCGATCCTCGGGACAAGACTACAAATCGCAAGCGACAAGTCAACCCCCTCGGCACCATTTATCCGTTTCACTTCGGAGTCCAATTCCCTGAAGGAACGTAGGATCTCCTCGGATCCGCGGTCCATGGCGTCGTTGACGCCAACATGTGCCACGACCTGCAATCTAGAGCACTTCGTGCCCCGTACCGCCGCACCAACCGCCTGCGTCACCTGCGGAACACCGCCACTAGGGATACACCATGATGTCACACGGTTGCTTACACCCTCGCGGTCTGCCCTTTCTCGTAATGGGACCATCACACGGCGGACATTACTACTCCCTTCCCACTCTGACGACTCTTCCTAAGTGACGGTCTCGGAGTAGGAGTAGGCACGTCAGATACCTCGGAGTTCCCCTCCGACAGCAACTGGTATCTGTTCGAAACGGGAACGGGATCTGCCGGAGCATCCCCCGCGCCACGTTTCAGAGTGACCTTACCGCCACTCCTCCGAGACACGACCCTCCAAACCTCCGGTATAGGAGGTGGTACTGCCCCTTCATCGGTGGAAGGATCTCCGGGGAAACTCTTGATCGTCCAACCTCTGTTTGCAATCGAGCGAACCCGTGCAGCTCCTGAGGAACGGTGGACTTTCAAGGAGTCACCCAAATTTCCATCCATCTCAGGGACGCGTACTACCCTTTCTACCAGTGACTGGAGTTCCCGCACGATTCTCTCCAACTCGGCGATGCGGGCTCTGAGAACCACACCCTCGCCGGCGTTTTCGAGCACCGCAACGGGAGACCTATTCGAAGCCATCCTAGCCTTACTCGCAATAAAATCCCCAACAAAAAAATCTAACCTATAGAACGAGGGCTAAACTTTGCAACAAAAAAAATAAACGTTCTTAGACTCGGCAAGAGTAGACGGTAAAGCCCTGTACACACGATGCCTTTGATGGTATGGTCAATGGCGGACATTCCGTCGCCAGCAGTAGAATATTTGGACGGCGGCATCTATGGCAGCAATATGTGTCACTCCTTTGTACACACGATGCCCGGCGAGCACGTAGAAACAGTTGAACTCAAGTATGCGTTCTAAAATGTCGGGCGAAGTCGAAGTTACAGCTGTTGTGGCAGCTGTTGCAGCTATTGTTGCAGTTCGTGCAGCGAGAGAAGTAAGGAAAAGGAAAAGTAAATGGGATAATAGGAGATGGTGGACACGTCCATGGATTACACGAAGAGACGAAGGAGGCAAAGATGCACACAGTATGCTTTTCAACGAGCTCAGGGTTGAAGACCCGGAATCGTACAGGAATTTCCTACGGATGAGCGAAACATCGTTCACCAAACTTTTATCTATGGTGGATCCGATGATATCGAAGAGGAACACAAATATGCGTGAATGCATTTCTTCTTCAAGAAGGTAAGTTCTTGAAATTGTCTTTCTAATCCAGAAATATTTCTTTGAACATTCCTTTCTCTATATGTACAAGATTGTACGCCTTTTTACTTAGAAAACGTCATTGCAACGAAATAAGGCGAATGCTAATGTTTTAATGTGTATACAAGCAGAATTGTCCATTAATTCTTAAATTTAGAGATAAAAGTAATGGTAAAAGTGAGCTATCGTTGCCTTTGATCGTCAAAGGGGATAGGTGATTGAAATGAAAATTCAAGTTTGTGCGATGATTATTTCTGATAACAATTTGCAAAATAAATAAAGCCTGCAAGCGATAACAATGAAGGATTTTCCTCTGCCCTGAGGACATTTGGTTCTCGAGTTTTAGGCGAATGTGTAACCACACAAATACATAGTAATTCATCTATAACAAGATTGTAGTTTATTTACCTGAATATTGCCTTGTTTACATTCAGAGCAGATGCCATCTTTAAATATACGAATTTGAAAAAAATATACTTTTGTTTTAGGCTGGTGTTAACTTTGAGGTTTCTGGCCACAGGAGAAAGCTACCAAAGTTTAATGTTTTCATTCCGGATACCCACATCTACTATAGCCACAATAATTCCTGAAGTGTGTGAAGCTATCTACAAATGTCTGAAAGATAAGTACATGAAGGTAAGACATATACGAACCTCAAGAGTGGAATTGAGCAATACAATCATCTTTGTACCCCTCTAAAACTGAAATGAGTGAGTGAAACTAGTAATAATTAGCTGTGTTATACAATTCACTTATTTTTTTAAATACTGCCATAAAGATTGTGTCTCCATAATTTATTTCAATTGTGCATGTATGTACATTGGTAGGCTACATTACCTACCATTGACTATAGGCGTGTTGATTGATGTATTTTAAAATCACAGGTCCTTAAAGATAAGTAGAAAAGGTTTTGAGTTTGGACTTCTTTGCTGTTATCTAATGCTGGGAATAATTAGCAGCTTAGTGGGTAAATCAATGATGAATGAATGTCACAAGGCTAAGTACAACTATTAAAGAGGACTTAATGTTCCTCTATTCATTCTAATGATGCATCAAATTTAATCCATTTATTGTCATGTTACTTCCATGAATTACACAGCATAAATATATTTGAGACAGATTTACAAACAAGTACAAAAACTCTCTGAAGTCTCATAGGCCTATTAACATTGCATGCATTATTTCCACTTCAATTTGTCTTAAGAATGGCAGATTTTTGTTAAAGCTATACAGAACTATGTGCCCCATGTCATCATGGACGTTTTGGATTGACTTGCAACCTGAGTATCTGTTCAGCTACCCAGGGCATGAAAGGTTTTGGCATTCAGTGGTATATTTTAGTGTTGATGTGAAGGTAGCATACAAAAATCCATCCTAATTTTATTACACTGAATGAGTGATTTGAAAACAAGATTTAATGACCTACATACCCAGCATGCTAATTCATTCTTGGTTAGGTTCAGTCTGAAATGCTAAGTTTGGTGTGATAGGTCTGTAAATCTGACTCTCCGTCAGTAATTTCCTCCATACTGCCCTATCCTTGCATACCTCCTATGCTTCAGTGACCACTCAAAAGACTCCTAATATTCTTCCTGTGAAGGGTCTCTTTCACCACATACACTCATGACTTACTCGGTGTTCCCATTTCGTCTCGCACCATTGACTTGTCTACATAAATCTAGTTTATCATCACATTCTCATCCATTCTCTTGACATGGCCAAACCAAAGGAGTTTCAATCATACATGTCCATTACTGGAGCATCCAACTCACATTCATTATATGTATTGAACTAGCTCTTCCAAAATGGAAGGAAAAAAATTGGGGAAAAATTAATCCTTATGTCTATCAAGTAGATGAGCATGAATCATTATGGGAAGGCTGAATCACACCAAAATATTGTGTATAATATTTTTTACTCTGAAGAGAAGTGTTTACTAATTTATTTTAGTGGCTAAATTAAAGACCTAGACACCATTATAGTTCTCCACCTATGAGTTTCACATCAGTGTCTCAAATGAAATGCTGAGAATTAAGAAAAGCCACTAATTAAGTGTGTGGCAACCACTTTGTAAGAAATTAATTCAATTGCATTATTAATGCGCACTACCAGTGTCTTCTCAGTTCGTAGAATGTGATAATTAACAGATGGGTTCATTTTAAGTACTGCCATTCATTGATAAATTACTGGCCTACCACAATTTTTTCCTGTTTTACCTTAATATTGCTCTCTTTACACTACTGACAGCACGGAGATACTCAACAGTGGAATTACTCTTGTGTTTTCCAGGTACCTACAACTCCCCAGGAATGGGAAGCTATCAGTCAAAGGTTTCATAGCACATGGAACTTCCCAAACTGTTTAGGCGCATTGGATGGCAAACATGTGGAGTTTCGACCACCCAAGAATATGGGATCTTATTACCACAATTACAAAGGTGGTAACAGTATTGTACTTTTGGCGTTAGTGGATGCAACATATAGATTCATATTTTTTGATTTAGGCTGTAATGGTCGAGTGAGTGATGGAGGAGTATTTAGAAACAGTGTTATATCTCAAGCTATATCTGAGAACCTCTTCAATTTCCCTCAACCATCCTGTTTACCAGGGACATCAACTACAGTGCCCTATGTCATCGTTGCTGATGCAGCATTTCCTCTAAAGAAAAATATTATGAAACCATATAGCGATAGACAAATCACAGAAATGCAGAAAGTTTTTAACTATAGGCTCAGTAGGGCAAGGAGAACAGTAGAAAATGCCTTCGGAATACTTTGCAATAGGTTTCGAATACTTCTAAAAAAAATTGAACTACCTGTTGAAAAGGTCATCAGTGTTTCACAGGCTGCTTGTGCATTGCATAATTTCCTCATTACTGAGTGTAGCAATATCTACTCTGCAAACTGTGAGGACAGAGACTCTGCAGGTAGCAGTAATGGAAGACCTACAGAACCACGTTTGAGAGGACTGGAAAGAACTCTAGGGAACAGAACTACCAATGAAAGCCAGGACATAAGACAATCATTCACATTATATTTCAATAACTCTGGAGCTGTACCATGGCAATGGGAAGCCATTCAGAAATATAATTATTGAATGTAAAACAGAATTGTGTATGTGTAACTCAACATGGTTAAATTGGTAATCCCTATATGCTGCTTTTGATGATATGGAAATGTTATTGGATTGTTTTGCAGTGAAAGATGTATATGATGTCTGAGTAATAAGTTATAGCATGGTTTTCAGAATGTTATGTTACCTACCTGCCATTAGAACCTAGTGAAAATTACTTAAATTTCTGGAGATAATAAAGAGCATCACATACATACTTGAACTGCTCTTGCTAAATAAGTAAAACAATCAGTGATCTGGTCAATACAAATGCCTTTATGTACAAAATACATAGAAATAAAAAAATAGAAAAAAGTAGACACATCTTTCATTCATATTCATCATTCAAATCCTCCTCCTCTGCTTCCATTAGGAGTTTTGAAATCCTATTTTTTGTTTTTAAGCTAAGTTTAGGATTCTTAATCCCTTTCAAAACTGCAGAAACATATGTCCCAAATGCATCCATAGGATGCACTTGCTGCTGCTGAGTTCTACAGACTTTGTCTAAAACTAAATTGGCCTTTTCCAATAGGTCACTTTCCTCTCTCAGGTCTAGCTTCCTCTTTTTGCCACAATTTTTCCCAGAAGAGTTGGTGCTGGAGGTACTGGGTGAGACGGCCAAGCTCTGTTCCAATGGCGAATCATCAATAATGTTGATGACCTGCTGGCTTATCTCAGCTGTATCTGCATGTATCAGCTGGCTCACATCCATGTCCTAACGTAAAAGCACAAGGAATATAATGTAACTAGCCAGACATATTGATGCCTCAATGCAATTTAACATTTAATGTACCTACATATTACCATATCTAATGCAGTATTAACCAAATTATGTTTCTTTCAAATGACGTTGATGTATATTGAAATACCTATGTAATTGAATTGTTAATTACTTTTGGGAATTACTATTAAAATAAAGTCATATTTGTACATATACTTATTAGCCATTAAGTAGGTACATTCCAAGTGAATTTGAACTTGAATTGCCAGTAGACACTTGTTCTCACATTAAGAGTTAATGCATCTATGTTACGCAAACATGATTTACTTTTAAAAAACCTTAATTTCAGAATAATAGAATGATAAAGAATGCAAATGACTCTTCAAACAAAGTCACATACTACTTACCACTTCATATATTACTTTTTCCATCTGAGAGTCCACAAAGTTGTTTACGCTCTTCCTGGGCTGAACATGCTCCGACAAAAACTCAAGGTTTTTGAAATACCATAAGCTTGGTATATAAACTTCATCCGAGGAAGCTCCACTTTTTACAGAGGCCCGACGTTTATTATTTTCATGAACGAATGAGGTCCTCAAGCTTTTCATTTTGCCAATCACCTCATTCGCTGTGGTTTCAGTCCTTACATGTTTAACCTCTCCAACTATTCTCTCCACTGCTTCCTTCCTTGCATGCTTGTTAAAGTACATTTTATGTTTTACATTATACATGCAAGGCTCACTGCTCCATGCCTCAATCAGTGCCTCAACTCCTCTTCTGGACCACTCCATTGATGCCTGAAACCAAACACATATCTGGACATGAACAAAAATGTCTCAGGCCATGAAAAACTTGGAAGTTAAACATCAAAGAATCTATAAAGTTGTTTTAAGAAATAATTATTCATTGAGTACAGTATAAAAATACGCTACTACGAATGGAAAACGTAATTGAAGAGATCAGTCAGTACCTATGCAAAATTGAGCTATGTAGTTCTACAAATGAGCATTTTCCGCTATAAATGGAGCTATTGAGTTAAAAGCTGAACACAACCGAATTATCTTTAGAATTACACCAATATGTCTCTCAATTAAATCAACAGTATCGTGTTTACATTGCCTTGCCTCGCTTTTTTCACGAATTTCCAAGTCTCTAAAGCTCTTTCACAACGTATTTTAATATTGGAACTGATTATATTATTCAAAGCCACATGTGCATAAATATTAGCTGAACTGGGAATACAGTATGCGAGTAGACAAATTGCAACAGAATTAATTGAAAATATTTCAAATCAAACAAATGTATCTTGATTCATTGATGTTTCAATAAATGAATTTGGCATTTCAATAAACCAAACATAAGGGGACATAATAATATTTTAGTAAGAAGTCATATGAAATTATTGAGGCACGAATTCTCGAAATACAAAGAATTTGCCGGCATGTTTTTCACTGTTGATTTCCAAAATATCTTAAACGTAATTCAATACAACAAAGACTACCGAACACACACAGTTATTTGAATAACAAGTATTTTACTTAGTAAAAACGTATACTCACTGTTTATCTTAATTTATTTTCGTAAGATCTTGGAAATACACTCGTTCTTCTTCTAGGAAGTCTTCGTTTTCTACTGAAACCGGCAATTCTTGCACCGATGTGGCAGGAAAAATAGCACACGCTCTATCTCTTGCAACTTGCTTACGATTACATTGCATGCCACCAGATGGCTTGCGATATGAGCGTACAGACGGCGACATCTCTCGCCGGCAGTGTCGTCAGCAATGCACGGTACCAGAAATCTCACCGTGTGTACAGGCCTTAAGAGACCCTGTAAACACAAAATGCTGCTGAAGCGCGGCAGCAGCGCAATGTCGCAGCGCTGCAGCCGATGCGGACGCGCTGCTGCAGCGTGACCGATACCTTCAAATTTCCGATATTCCCGTGTCAGCAGCGCTTCAGCAGCGCTATTGAAGCGCATGAACAGCGCTTCAGTAACGCTTCCACCACGCTGCGGCAACGCTTTCGTTATAATTTTTAATAAATTCCAAATGCCTTATTATTTATGAACTCTAGGCGAACCTCCCATTACCTCTAACCTGACGAGCCACAGCCTCAAAAACATTATACTCGACCGGCTCGCCCTCTTCTTCAAAGTATAAAAGGAACCTAAAATTAAAAATGCCCCAAAGGAAATAACAATCATAACAGCACGTAGAATTATCCGTTAACTCGTTACTAAAATCACTTAAGTGTTCATTTCTAAATATAATACACTCAAAAGAAGACCAACTCGGTCCGGCATAATTTCACGAGATACACACAGTACTGTATCCCATGGATTTCATTGAGTCCCCCACGGCTGCGTATGTCGAGAGCCAAAGATATGTACTTTTCAATGGCTTATCATGAAAGCTACGATGACATATATTGTGCCTTGTGATAAAGCTGAAGTTTCTAAAATAATTACGTGATGAAAAACTGTTCACTAAAAGATGCACTTTACGCAGCAACAATCTACAGTTCATCTGAGATATCAACGGTAGTCAGCGCCACCTCTTACTCAATTGTACAACCCATTCCATTCAAACTAGGCGCGAAATGTATCTTGGCTGTCTGCATCTGATGTAGCTTCTAATGCGAGCGCGTGCCCTATGAATAATGTTTTTATCCGACAAATTTAGAAATTGGAACTGATACCGATAAATACGGGAGGGTCATAAAACTGCGTGTTCCATTCTGAGAACTTCATTTCGTACTCTACATCAATAGTTATCTTTTCAACTTATTTTAAATTATCTCGATACATATGATAAAACAGGTGCCTGAAAATCACTAACAATTCAACCTTCTCATTGCTTCGTGTTAAGGGAGGAGTAAAAGAGCCTATGTTCTTTCAGCGGTGGCTTCATGCTTCACGAACATGCATCGGTAGCGCAACAGCAGCGTGTTGCTGGCGTGCATCACCCATGCGCTGTTGATGCGCTGCAGCTATACCCTTTGGCAGCGCGCTCCGAAATACCGCTGCGGAGACGCTGCGGCAGCGCTTCCTTAAGTGCGAGTTGCGCGTGCAACCTTGAAACCCTTGTGCAGCGCTGCTGCAGCTTTTTGTGTTTATAGGGGAGTAATCAGATAGAATGTAGTTGCTAGAAAGAGTTGACTCCTAAAAAAAACTCACTCCTGAAAAACGCTAACAAGACAACGAGATAAAAACAAGCTCAAAAGTACAACAGAAAAATAACTGAAGAAGAAAAAGGTCTACTTCCTAGACTCTAAATCCTCACCCGAGTAGAACGCGGATAGACGTAACGGATTAACTCGAATGGATTGTCAGCGGGGGGAAAGTGGCTTACACTTCAAGGACGCTAGTGGTAGGGTAGGACAGGTGTTCTTTTTTGTGAGAGCTAGGGGGGGGTGATTCACTGATAAAGAGGGACGAAAGGACCTGTGTTTCACGAGAAAAACGGTTAACTATCCAACAACTAGCGAAGGAGATAAACTATACTAGAAGAAAAATGTACAAAAATATTCTCTAACAGCGAACTGGGAGTAGAATTTGATGCTAAAAATAAGAGTTACTAAAGATCTCAGAACCTAACAGTCAAAAAAATAACTTCACAACAACGATGATAACAATAAGGATATTATAAGCTCTTTAAGAAAAAATATATAGTTAGTCCGCAAGTAAAAGCTAGGTGAGTTAGGATTTAATAACTATCGATGGGCAACAGAGACTTTAACGTGTAATATAATAAGTTAAAGTGTAACGGCAGGTGAAAAAAAGAGGATTACTATCACAAAGTCATTAAAGTAATATAAAAAATACTATTCTAATATAATTATTAGACAATAATAATTCCAAAGCAGCTACGTAAAGAATCTGTTCAACAATCCGATCACCAGATTAGTGTACGGCACAAAAACACGCAAAAAGATAACGTGCAACTAGCTACGCAATAAAAAAATTAACAGAAATACATATAGGGTTTCTACTTATCGCTACAAGCAGGCACTCTTGCAGAAACACTCGGCGCACGAACCGGGATCGAAGAAAATCTGGAGATTCACTCACTCGCACACACACACTCGCAAAAACCCACACTTAACTAACAGGAAACTTAACTAACGCGACTATATTAAGACAAGGTCTAATTTAAATATCCTACTCTAATAATAAATAAAATAAGCTACAAGTATATGAAACTACACTGCAAGCAGAAAAGCTCCAAGCAAGCAGTAGCTGCAAGCGCAGGTAGTCAGAGAGGCAGTGAGGGCAGGTGGACCCGGGATTAGGGAGCGCCCGAAGGTCACGTCCGTTCCGTCCGAGAGCTGGAGGGAGAATGAAATTGTATTATTGCTTATTATATGAAGGGCTTATTGTAACTGTGTCTTTAGCGTGCAGCCGCTGTATTTTCAGGGATAAATTCCCTAAAAAAGGGACTCAGCGCCATATTCTGTTGTTGTCTGGTGCGGTGGAGGTCCGGTATTCGGACAAAGCCAACTTATTAAATTCTTATTTTCAAAGTGTGTTCACCAAGTCAACGCAGAGTACTTCCGTAAAGTTAAATGATAACTTCCAGCAAAAGATGCCGCCTATCGACATCTGCACTCACGGAATAGAAAACTTGCTAAAATCTTTAAGTCCAAATAAATCCCCAGGTCCTGAAGAAATTCCTGCCCGCGTGTATAGAGAATTAGCTTGTGAAATAGCACCCTACTTGCAGAATATATTTAGTAAATCCATCAACGAACACAAAGTACCCATGGACTGGAAAATTGCAAATGTCACTCCCATATTCAAAAGCGGTGATAAGGAACAGCCATCGAACTACAGACCGATATCTCTCACATCTATCTCTTGCAAAGTCCTTGAACATATAATTGTTAGTTCAGTTATGAGACACCTCGATATAGAAAACTTGTTAACAAAAACACAACACGGATTCAGAAAGGGAAGATCTTGCGAAACTCAATTAGCACTTTTTGCTCACGATATTTTAGTCTCGGGTGAACATAACGCTCCTGTTGATGCAATTTTTCTTGACTTTAAAAAGGCATTTGATAAAGTTTCCCACATTAAGCTACTCATGAAATTAAAATCCTACGGTTTAGACGACGACGTAGTTTCCTGGATTAGAGAATTCTTAAGTAATCGCGTGCAAAGGGTTGTATTAGATGGCGCTATCTCTAATGAAGTAAAAGTCACATCGGGTGTTCCACAGGGAAGTGTCATAGGCCCGCTTCTGTTCCTTTTGTACATAAACGACATCGGTGACAAAGTTGACAGTAAGCTTAGATTATTTGCCGACGACGCAGTGATGTATAGAGAAATTCGTAGCTTTAATGACAAGGAAGCGCTAACTAAGGACCTCGAGGCAATACAAGAGTGGTGCGATGCGTGGCAGCTAGAATTAAAACTGAAAAAATGCGTTGTTGTGAATTTTTGGAAACGGAAAAACGCTCCTTGTAACAGCTATTGCATAAACAACATAAAACTAGACACCGTAGAATCGGTTAAGTACCTCGGAGTTAAACTGACTAATGATCTATCGTGGAGTAAACATATTCGAGAAATTACCGGTCAAGCTAACCGTAAATTGGGATTTGTTAAAAGAGTACTTGGCAAGTGTGACGATAAAGTTAGGGAAATCAGCTACTTCTCCCTCGTTAGACCCCACTTAGAATATGCCGCCAGTATTTGGGATCCTTATGAGATAGGCTTGGAAACTGAGTTAGAACGCGTGCAGCGAAGATCGGCAAGATATGTTAAAGGCCGTTATGATAATCTTGTTAGTGTTACTGACCTTTTGCAGCAACTGGGATGGGAAAAGCTTTCAGACCGTCGATTAAAATTTAGACTAAATCTATTATGTAAGTTCCAAACCGGTCTATTCTCTGACGACGTTGATAATATTTTACGAAATCCGACATACTACGGTAGATCAGATCATGAGAGTAAAATTAGGGAACTAGACTGCAGAACGGATAGATTTAAGATGTCATTTTTCCCACGAACGATAAGGGACCATAATAGCTGCCATGAGACTTTTATCTAGGTTTGTCGTTAGGTAGTGTAGCTCTTAGTAGTTGTAGTACTCCTAATACTTGAATCCTTTACTGTTACCTAGTACATACTAACAGCACGCCTAGCATGTTTTCTACATGGGTCTTGAGTCCCTGTCCATCTGTGTAGTTGTAGAATGCATGTATATTGAGGTCACTCTCCATTTTGATGACATCTGTAGTGTAGTGTTGCATGCTTGTGAGGCTTCGCCTCGTGACAAGCATTAGCGATTTGTGCTGATGCATAATTAGTCGTAGTTACACTAACTTTAGGATATAGTGTGATTTATGTTGGTGATTACTCACCCCCTGCCACACACCCCTGAGGTGGCTTGCAGGGTATTTTGTAGATGTAGATGTAGATGTAGATGTATATTAATTCTCCTGCCATTTGGGCCCGTTTTCTTCTGTATAGGGCGTCAACTAATTTGGTGGGGTACCCGTTGTTTACCGCTATTTCCTTTATCGTGAGAAGTTCCCTCTGTGTGTTGACTTATGACATCGGGATGTGGCATAGCCGGTGAATCATGGAGTGGAGGGCCGCTGTTTTCTGGTGAAAACTATGCCTGGGGCTTTCATGAATGATGGCGTCGGGGTAGCACTGCTTCCTGTAGATCGAACATTCGACGCCAGACCCCGTGGATGAGCTGGATTTTCTGAGTCACCTCACCTCAAAACAACTACACCCCACCCCCACCCCTCCCCTTCTCCCCTCCTCCCCTTCTTCTCCTTTAACCTCTTCCTTTCTACACCCCCCCCCACATTTCCCAACGGTTTTGTACTATATATACCACTTATGCTTGACTTACTGTTCACCTGATGATGTAGCACCGCTACGAAACCATGGTCGTCTTAAATAAATATCTAAGTGGAAGCTGCAGTGTTCAATTCTTTACTCCCAGTCGTCATATTGCTAAAAAGGTACTTTCTTTATATTTTAAAGTCCTTCAATCAATAATGCATCAATATTATTAACTTTTGGTATTCACGAAGGCTGACTGCTCTTTTCCGGAAGTACAAGCAGGAAAAACGTCACAAAAATGAAACAGAGTTTGTAATTGGCGGATCATACGCTAGCTGTAACCACTTAGTCTGCTGACTTTTCTCCACCCCGATTCACCGCCTGAGTTAGCTCCACCGGTTTTCAGAATAGGATCGGAAGAAAACTCAGGGAGAGAACCGTAGTAGCGGTTAGCTCCGGAGAAACAATTTTCAGAATAGGCCCCGCTGGCCTCTTGTTTATTACCGCTTGTGTCAATGGGTGTTGTGATACATGATTACTCTCCAGGACCTTGGAACAACCTGATCTGGGAACGATTTAGCGTACCTTATATATTATCTTTATGAAGGGTGCAATTATCGTTTGCACTTTTGTTAAACGTGGGCAGGAATTTGATGTGGACTTTGGGGCTTTGCTATTTATTCCGATTGTCTCGGCCGTGATTTCATGGAATTTGGTTATCGTTGTAAATTATAAGTATAATGATTTCAGGCTTTCCCGGCGAAGATTTATATCAGGGATCTTTCGGGGTTTGCACCGGGTAGTTAGGTCCATGGCGGCCGACGTTTCGATGCTCGAGTCGAGCATCGTCCTCAGGGCAGAGGTGAGTGCCTTGACTGGAAGTGGTCATCAATATATACCCTATGGGTAGGTAAGATCCGAAATTTTGGCGGGAAAATTATGTTTCATCCGGTGGTCTTGACTCTCCCATAATCTTGATGATAGGTTTCCACGTGTGACTCAAGTTGTAACCGGCGTCACGGTTAAAGTTTCGTCTTTCTCTCCAGATCTCGATGGCCTCCTTGATGAGCCGGTCCCAATAGCCAGATGAGCGGGCAATTATTTTTGTCTTCTCAAAATGGATGGCATGGTCCATCATGATGCTGTGCTCTGCAACAGCCGATTTTTCCGAATGGCCCAATCTAAGGTGACGCTGGTGTTCCTTGATTCGCGTCTCCACCGTCCGGCTTGTCTCACCCACGTACACTTCACCGCATTCACACGGAACGCGGTAAACTCCTGATGTCTTCAGGCCAATAGGGTCCTTTGCTCTGACTATGAGCTCCTTCAGTTTGGGTGGCGGTCGGTGAATGGTGTCTATGTTATGTCTGGCTAAAATCCTCGATATTTTGCCAGATATGATGGACCATGCCATCCATATAATGGATATCATGATGGACCATGCCATCCATTTTGAGAAGACAAAAATAATTGCCCGCTCATCTGGCTATTGGGACCGGCTCATCAAGGAGGCCATCGAGATCCGGAGAGAAAGACGAAACTTTAACCGTGACGCCGGTTACAACCTGAGTCACACGTGGAAACCTATCATCAAGATTATGGGAGAGTCATGACCACCGGATGATACATAATTTTCCCGCCAAAATTTCGGATCTTACCTACCCATAGGGTATATATTGATGACCACTTCCAGTCAAGGCACTCACCTCTGCCCTGAGGACGATGCTCGACTCGACATCGAAACGTCGGCCGCCATGGACCTAACTACCCGGTGCAAACCCCGAAAGATCCCTGATATAATTATAAGTATAGCTTAGTAGTATTTCCACGTAGATATTTATTAAAACGAGACGAGCTTTAGGTTTCGACGAAGATCCTGATGGTGATCAACCTGATGATGACAAGCTTCGTCGAAGCCTAAAATTCGCCTCGCTGTACATCTACATCTACGATGTACCGTGCAAGCCACCACTGGGGTGTGTGGCACGGGGTGATTCCACACCAGGCATGCAGCACTCATTCCAGCACAAGTCAGAACCTCGCACGCTCCCCCTGGCGCTAGGCGCAGGCCAAAAGCAATCAGGAGAACAGTGCGCAGTCCAACCGGAAACTGGGAGAGTGATACGTAAAAGAACATACAAACATGCAGAAAAATGCTATAGACACATTTAGTGGTTAATATTACTGATACTGTTAATTTATGAACACTACGAGATGCTACCTCATGCAAAGAACAAAATAAAATAATGCCGGACTAATCAACAGTTGTGAAGAGTTAGTAATTATGTGGTGTTATTAAGCACAAGTGAAAATTCTACTCTACCTATTGAGGGTGGGAGTTTCATGTGATTGATCTATCGCAACTATTATGATCCCTTATTGTACGTGGGAAAAATGACATTTTAAATCTATCGGTTCGGCAGTCAATTTCCTTTATTTTATTCCTGTGATCGCTTCTACCGTAGTACGTTGGCTCTAGCAGTATGTGTTGAACGTCCGGCAAGAAACTGTCTGCTCCGAGTTTGCGCAAAAGATTTAACCTGTATTTCTCCCTTCGATCAGTTAAAGATTCCCACCCTAATTCCTTCAACAATTCGGTAACACTGCTAAGTTTATCGTAACAACCTTTCACAAATATTGCTGCTCTCCGTTGTATTCTATTTATTTCAGAGATTAGTCCTACTTCGTAAGGGTCCCATATGCTAGCGGCGTACTCCAAGTGAGGTCTCACGAGTGAAAAATAACATCGCTCTTTAACTTTCTCGTCGCATTTTCCTAATATTCTTTTGATAAATCCCAATTTTCGACTAGCCTGTCCGCAGATTTCCCGAACGTGTTTCCCCCAAGACAGGTCCTGAGTAAGGGTCACACCTAAGTATTTAACTGACTCTACATTTGATAAGTCTGTTTGATTAATTGTGTACGTATCGTTGACCGAGTTATTCTTTTTCCAAAATTTCATAACAACGCACTTTTTAAAATTTAATTCTAACTGCCAAGTATTGCACCATTCATTTATAGCATCTAGGTCTTTTTGTAACGCAATCTTGTCGGATTCATTGCCTAGATCCCTGTACAACACTGCGTCACCTGCGAAGAGGCGAATTTTTCTATTAACAACGGTAGTGATGTCATTAATGTATAAAAGGAACAATAAGGGACCGATGACACTTCCCTGAGGTACACCTGATGTAACTTTCACTACATCTGAGCTAACGCCATCTAGAACTACTCTCTGTTCGCGGTCGGCTAAGAACTCTTTTATCCAACATATTACGTCGTGGTGTATTCCGTATGCTTCCAACTTAACGAGTAACTTTGAATGAGGGACCTTATCGAAAGCTTTTCTAAAATCTAGAAATATTGCGTCTACTTGGACAAGCTTTTCTCCCGAGGAAAGAATGTCGTGAAGGAAGAGGGCCAACTGTAATAAATATCTACGTGGAAATACTACTTATAATTTACAAGGCTTTGTTATTGCTATTGTTTTTTCTTAACACCATGGCAAGAAATTATTATGGTAATGGAAGCTGGCTGCTCTAAATATTTCAAGTTTCTTCTCATTCTAGGTGTCTCTGCCTTCTAGCAGTTGAAGGACTTGACGGTGGATCTTTCACGCATCGCAGTCCGTTGACAACACATACGAAATTCGTAAACACATGTGAAATTGTCCTTAGCATGTGGAGCATGCATCAATGGGAACTTCCCCTGGACCAGAATTAAACCAGAGCATTAACTATCGACCAAAAATCAACAATAGTTAACGTGAGACCGAAATTACGGATCCCGATATTTCTTTATTTTGAAGGGCAATACTGAGACAATATGTCGGTTTCTATTACGTGAAATAGGCATAATTACCTTTTACATAGTGAGTCTGCATATAACTAGCAGTTATTTTTCAAATATTCAAATTTTAATCTTCAAATTATGTGTAGGCACAGCCAAGAGATACTTGCCTTGAGTTTCTGGAGTTCTTCATAATATTGATTGGAGAGATAAATTGAAGGGAGACCTTTTTGGCGCCAGGTGCTGTTAATAAGCCCCGTTGTTGGGCGTCGAGGGCTTCGCAAAGCTTAATAAATCTTTATGTAAACAATCCCTTATGTCAAAGCATGAAGAGGGACGTGTCCACAGATTTTGCACATCTGTTGTCTTCCACTGCGCACAGGTTTAAATTTCTGCATCATTAATTAGCTGTTCGGTATACAGCTCCAAATTAAGGACTTAACCTCACTACTCTTGTTTATCACCCCCCCCCCCCCAACAGGCCTCGATGCATACATTTCGATGGGATTTCTGGTGTGACCCTCACACACTCAACCACTTCCCCGTCCTTGGTTATGTCACACCCCCCCCCCACCCCCCCAACGTCTGGATCTTTCCACATATGAGCTCGCGAACTTCTTTGATCCGATAATGAGTGCTCATGAGTGCAGAGCAGTCGAAACCCAGGTCGGTGATAAAGTTATTTAAATGTGTGGATTACATGTAGCCTTATCATTTTCGTTGAGAATGCTGTTCCAACAATTAACGTATTAGACCTTCAAGTTTATCCAATTTTTAAACTTAAAATTTCTTATGGATTTAACTCTGGATGTAACTCCCAAGATACTGGAGTTTCTGCAGCGGTCGTGAATACATTCTCCTATCATCTGTGGCATCATCGAGACACATTCGACATATTAGCGCTCTTTGATTTGTTAGTGTCAATGAAAAGAAAAATGGTAGCTACACTTCACGATGGCAAAAATTCTAGCAATGAGATCACTTAAACCCCGCTGTTGCTTTCCAATAAACTACATCAAAAATATCCTTCAGATTTTGTTATTCTCTACTCCCTGAAGGTGTTTGAAAGATTTAGATTCAGAAAGACAGATTTGAAAGAGACCTAGGGATAGCTTCGAGTGAATACACAAGATCTTTCAAATCTTTGACTGCGGTAAATGATGTAGGTAGTGGAAATAGCCGCCGTCTTAGACCAATTGTTATTTTTAAATAATAATAACAAGGATTAGTAATAAAAGCAATGATGATGTAACCCGATTACAGAAAAATCATCAAGATGCTAACATATCTTCGGCGAAATCTCGATATTGACTTATTTTGTATTATTTGGTTAATTTTTATGGCGCGGAGAATATTACTACCTAATACATATTAAAGATATTTTGAGAGCATACATTCCCCAAAGCGGAGAATGTGTTTTATCTTTCTGCTTTCGGTTGATGCTAAGACGAAAAACTTTCTGCGAGTGTGGGCGTTTTAGTAATAAATTAGTCGTAGTGGTTTTATAGGTGAATAAGTAAGCAATTTACACATGATAAATTCTTGTTTCTATCAACTATTGAACGTTGCGTTCAATTATTATTTTCAGTGCATACGATATCTTTCTGCAGTCCTCATTTTCGTTCTCCGACAATGTCGCGCCCTCGCTTCTGCTGTTCTGCTTTGGGGCATGCATTTGTCAATTTGATTTTGAAATTATGTTTACTTACAAAATGGAAAACCCAAGGGATAATGAGTAAGTTAGGAAATTGCTGCAAACATTTACGAGCACGTCAACGTGTCCTATCTGTTGCCTAGCCACCAGGAGACGTCAATGTTTTATAATCATTGATGAGCTGATGATAACTGTAATTTATTGATGTTTTCGCTTTAAAAAGTGTGTAATTAATAGAAGGATATACATTTCACGGTATAAATGAATCTAAATTTAAATTTCGTATCGAATTATAAAGAAAAAACCATTTCTCACCCTTAAAAATTCCAAGTTTGGCACCCATGGCATGGCGGCAGCACCAGTACGGTTCCCGGACTCGAGTGACTCCAAATGTCGCATTCGTCATCTTTGCATCACAATGATAAAAATTATACCTCAAGACCTATTAAATTCGAAAAAAATTGAAAAATCTGGAAATGTTGTCCTACCTACTCTAATCAACAGTGACTGGCGGGGGGTCCCCATGCATTCACTAACCGTGAAAAACGCAGTACGATTATGTTGGAAACCTTTTTCTTGCCTAACGACTTATTTGGTCTTTGACACATTTGCCCCCAAATCAATTCTTCTTCTTGCCATCCTCATCACCCAGCCTTTGCCGGACAAGTTCCTCGCTTTTCCCCTCCCTTCTGTCCTCTCACCCTCTTGCACCACACCTAACATTGTCTACATCCTCCTCTGCCAACACTGCCCTTCTTTTTATATTGGCTTATCCACCTCTCCTCTCAACATTAGAATGAATGGGCACCGCTCGTCTTGTAACGATTGCCCCTCCCTCTCTGTTTCTCTCCCTGTCGCCATTCACGTCTCCTCCCACAACTCCACTTTTAATAACACTTTTAAAGTTGGTCTACTTGCTTCCCTTCCCCCTTCTTCCTCTCCCCTTCAGCTCTAAGATCTTGAATCTTCTTGCATTCTGATCCACCAGGCTTTCTTGCCCCCTGGACTCAATAAATCACACTAGTTTCTCCCTCCCCCTCATCTTATCTCTCCCTGCTTCCTCCATTCTCCTCTTCCTTCCTTTTTATTCCTCTCTCCCCTCCGCTCGCCCTCTCCCCGCTCGCCCTCTCCCCGCTCTTCCTCTAGCCCCTCCTTTCCTTCCTACACCTTCCTCTCCCCCTCTTTCCCCTCCTTCCCCCCTTACTCCTTCGTCTCCCCCTCTTTCCCCTCCCATACCTCTCTCTCCATTTCTTCATTCCTACTCTCAAGCCTGAGAAAGATGGTCACGATCCCATCGAAATATCGGAAGTTTAAATTTGTGAGTGTCCTTTTTTGTGTTTCTATATTTTTATCAGCCACCCTCTTGGCATATTATATATTTTCCCGAGTGATTTTCCAAGAAGTAGAAAATTATATATATATATAAAACTTCTTGGAAATTCTTCTTCAAATTACTTATTACTTATTACAAAAAACTTCTTCTTCAAATTATTATATATATAATAATTTGAACAATTCTGTTCAAATTATTATATAATAATTTGAAACAGAATTTCACCTTCTGTTCAAATTATTATATAATAATTTGAACAGAAGGTGATAGAAAGAAAGAGATAGGAAACATGTAACTAAAATTGGACGAAGACACTGGTGATTTGGAAGATGGTACAGTCGAGAAATCAGAGAGTAAAAATGTGCCGTGACCGGGACTGGAACCCGGAACCTCCCGATTTCGCGCCGAGTGATCTACCAGTTGAGCTATCAGGACACTTAGATTTACCATGATATATATATATACAATATGCCAAGAGGGTGGCCGATAAAAATATACACACGGAAAAAAGAACACTTACAAATAAAAACTTCCGATATTTCGGTGAAGATATTCGCTCCACCTTTCTCTAGGAGAAGAGTAGGAATGATTGAGTGATTCCTACTCTTCTCCTAGAGAAAGGTGGAGCGAATATCTTCACCGAAATATCGGAAGTTTTTATTTGTAAGTGTTCTTTTTTCCGTTTGTATATTTTTATCGGCCACCCTCTTGGCATATTGTATATATATCACCCGAGTGATTCTCCTGGAAGTTATATATATATATATATATATATATATATATACATATACATATATATATATATATCACCCTCTCTCTCTCTCAATGCATACCTCCCCATATGTTTTACATCCATTCTTCTCTTTTTTACCTAGCTTTATGGCAGATCGTATTTCTTATTATTTTATGATCTGTTGTCTTTAATTTGTTTTCAAGTGTTTGTACTTTCTTCTATCATCTATTAGTTTCAGAACTTCCTAATGTAATCCATCACTTCCTATTCTCTGTTTTTCTTCTCTCTACTTTTTCTCTTTGACAGCATTAAAAATTCCTTGAATGACTTTTTCTTATCTCTTTTAAAATAATCCTGCATTGTTTACACCACCTTTAGATTTTTCTAAAATATCTAAATGTTTGGAGAGACAAATTTGTGTTCTGTTTTCTTAAGTCCTTCCACCTGAAAGCGATTCCTTCGTCGATACTTTTATTTTTTAACTCAAGCTGGCTTTAACTTTTTATTTTAACAAGTTCAATAATTTCCGTTTCATGGTCTTGAATTAGATACCAGATCCACCATGTGGATGAATACGAATACCTTTCCTATTCTTTGTGGTTGTCTTTTTCTCTGTTTGAAATTTAGATTTTACAACTCTTTTAATTCCCATTTACAATTCCACTTACGTTACGTATGCGTTTTCCGGTACGTCAGGTACTCGCCAAAATGTCTAGAACGTTGTTGATGTAAGGAGTTTTATGTGAATATCTATGTTTGCTCAGCTATTTAATTTTGCCACCAGTTACGGACGTTTTTAATCATAGCCTTCATTCTATCGAGGGAACGTTTGAATCGCAAGCGATTTAAAACATTACTTTCATTATTTTGGCACGTGGAATTCGTGACCTATGCGTTTTGACTATAAAATTGAATTAAAGGTTTCTCCATTCGAGTGTATACGACCGTGTTCGAGTGTGTCGCTTGGTGACGCGATGCCAACGCGCGCCGCGTAGAGTGAGTGAGTCCCCGCGTGGAGGCGCCAGTAGTCTCGCTACCCAGCGGCTGGTTCATGGGGCGAAACGTTTTCCAACTCTGAAGTACCTAATCGAGAATTGGAAAATTTTGGTAACAAAATCCCAGGATTAAAAACTAAGAGTAAACCGCTTCGTGTTGCAACAGAGTGGAATGAAGAATGCTGAGCATTATGGCCGAGGCCCAAGAAAGGGTGTATTGGACTCCGGATACGTCCACGAATAAAGCCAATGAAATCTCTTTGCCATTGCTCCATAAATGTCTTCATTGAGGTCAATTTAGGTCACAAGAGTCTCTTCGATCAAAAAAGTCATTACTTCCAAGCTGAGAATTTTTTGGAGCATTAATTCAAACAAACTCTCAAATAAATAATTCAAATTTCACATTCAATGACGTCTTCCTTCCCATTCATAATGAAGACATTATTTCTGCCAGCATATTCATTCTACATTCATCACGAGTAAAATTTCACTTTGTAATCTTCCACAGATTACTAATTGTTTAATTCATCATGAATATCGACAGCTTCCACCAGGTCCAAGCCTGACAATGTTATGTTTACATTTTCTACGCTTAAAATATTCATTTAATAGATAATGAATAATTTAAAACTCATTTATTATTAAAAATCCTTCTATTTCACCTCAAACCAGTGTGAAGGAAACAAGAATGAAATTAATTTTCTAAATTAATTAAGAAGCGAGTTTAACTCGTTATCACCAGCTGTTTCCTACCCTGACGATCAATGTATTTATTCATTTGTCGCAGGCTACTACGCGGACCAGCTGTCGGAGTGGCGCCAGTCTGAGGGGAACACGACCGTCAGCATCAAGGACGACTGGACCGGATTCCATCTGAACAATCTCTCGTATGCCGGGCCCATCGTCATGGGGGTCGGAGGTCAGTCTTGTGCTGCCGCCAATCGGCGAATAGCAAGTCTACTTCTCTTATTTTAGTTCTCCCACATGTGTCCCCTATTCATGTCACGCTTCCTCGCCAAGAGTGATGACTCATCCAATTGGGAGACAAATAAGTGACCAAAAATCAAATAATATCATGCAATTGTGCTGGAAAATATTTTTTCCGATGCTAAGTTTATCAGAACAAAGGAAGGCTTGCTCGTCTGGTGCCTTTGACGAGAATTGACCATCGAGTTGGCGCGAAATTTGCGACCCCTGTTTGCTAAATCCATCCCATGAAGAGAGCCCAAATGACTGTGGATATTCCGTGATACAATATGGAGACAGTTCAATCGCATCTACGCCTTATGCTTGAATGACGTGACTGCGGATTACTCCTCCCAATGCAATTGCAACAGAGAGAGAAACAGCCACGATCGAGTTTCACAGGTGAGACACGGGTGAGAACATGGGTGCCCCGTGGCCCCTGAAGGGTGACGCTCGCTGCCCAGATCGCAGGGCCGGACACCTGCCCGATCCGCTGGCCTGACTCACTCTCGCCCGGAACAATCTCCGACCCCGCGCCAAATTAAACCAAGTTACTCTAGGAAACAGAAAACGAATCTCCGCGAGAGCTGTCAACGACAACGAACACAATATATCAAAGCTGCAATAGCGTACGATATTAGACGTCTTCACTGTACTACGCCATACCATAATTCCTCAATCAAGCAAAATGCGTTAACGCAGTAAAAAATAACCTTTAATTCTGAAGCAGTTTTTGATCCGGTGGGGTAAAATGAATAGCACTTATTTTTTTTAAATTCCCAGCGTGCTCGAAACCACGAAGGCGGGAGGCAAGGCGACCGAAGCAACCAATCGCCTTGCTCGCCCATGTTCGCGTCAACAACGTTCAGTTCTGATGTCTTCACATGAAGCGTGTGTTGGTGATATCGTGGTTCCCAAACTAAGCATCTGTTTGTGAACCACGTTCTGGAGTTCCTAAGAGGAAGGAAGATTAGGAAAATGCATTTTCTCTTTAGATTCACTGCTAATTGGTGGCAGAGGCCCTTTTAAGTGACACCCGTTAACACACGGATGCGTTTTTTATTTACGCAGGTATGAATTAATTTCCACATCAATTTTTCCGTCGCTTTATTATTTCAACGTGATATCGCGGAAGTAATCCTAACTTAAGAAATATTAATTTTCTCATAATAATTATGCGAAATATGCTTTTTGCATTTATGTATCTTTATTACCTTTGTCATCAACTCTTTAGTATTCTATGGTTTAGCTTATTACACCTCTTTTTTTTAAATGAAGGGAATATATGTGCTCCTTTTTCCATCATTGTTCTTTAATTATCATACGCGTTGCCATACTATGCATTCAAGAAAATTAAAACAATATTATCGTATAAGATGTAAATTGTTCTCGTGAGAGAGATGCCCAGGGGTGGAACAAATGTTTTCCGATGTGCAACTGTTTGGCGGAGGAGAGTGCTCGCGCATGAATTTGTCTTTTACAGCAGAGGTGTATATTCTCCCTGGCTCCCCTGTTACCCTAGGTAGGGTACCTCCGCCGGAACACCCTTGGCGACCCTTGGACAGCGACAGGCCACCGCACTAGCCTCGACAGGTACTCTTTCCAAGTGCCAAGTCTACTGCAATACCTGTGGGGTATAAATATTGACTTGAACTAATAACTTCATATTAAATAGTAACTAAGTACAGTGGTTTATTGAGAATGTTTTCATAGTTTTATCTTTTAGATAATTCTCTAGCGTGGGCTACGATACATTTTTTTTTCTAGAGATATCTTCTAAGTAAATATAAATTGTATTCATTGCACCAAGACCGAGTAATGTAATGTGTATATTTTCCATACTATTCGGAACCACTGAGTAACTCCCATACATAATGCATCAGTTAACAGAACTCCAGAGTTTGCATCATTACGAACTCTGGTTACTAGTAATTCCGATACTACTTTGATCGCGGCATCTTGTTACGATTCTGCAAATAAAAACACATCTTTCGTTTTTGGGTGCGTATGACTATAAAATAAAATTTTTCTGAATGTTAGAACAAGATAAAAATGAATCGCAACATCTTAGAGGACATGAAACAGAGTGACATCTCCTTTAATATTTTAAGTATGTAAATGTTAATCGTATAGAAGATGTAACCATCTCGTAAACAAATGGCCATTCGCTTGCGCACCATTACAAGGGTTCTTGCTCTTTTGAAATTAACCTTCAGGCGTTTTCCCGTAATAGGTATACTTCTAAATTCCTAAGTTCCTTGTAGTAAATTTTCTTATATACACCGATCAATTTTTTATCCACGTTCCCTGGGTTTACTCGACGTAGGTATACAGAGCCAAATTGCTCACCTGCATCTGAATATATTAATAGGACCACATCTATCTTAGAATTTGATTTTCGGTAGTTTGTAGAAAAAAAATATTTAAACAATCTCTAAAACAGGTGCAAGTTTCTCATTTTCTCATAACTTATTTTTTTCGAGGGAATGCAAAGTAAATGGTAAAGCGAATATACGCAACATCATCATCATACCAATAAAAATATTCACCACCCATATCTATTACCTGCTTATAATGAGAATTTTCAATGCAACGTTTCTGACGAAATTGATTATAAAAGTCATATCAAATAATGCGGAAGTTACAAGAGATTAATAATTTCAGTCCTCCAAACTCCTTCTTCGCATTGACCTTTCATCTGAACTAAAATGCAAATTCAGACAATCACATTCAATGGCGGACACATAGAGTGACGGGTGACTCATGGCTTTGCGTTTCCAGCCTGTCCCTCACTTCCTTGAGAGGAGGAGAGGTTTAAGGAATAGGATTCGAAGAGAAGGGTCGAGAGAAACCCGGCGTTGGCATTAGCCTCGGCGTTGGCACCTACTCTTTTAATGTGAGGCGCGCCAAGGGGACCACGATTTAACGTCTCATCCGACGGACGGAGTATTGTAATTGGAAAGCTCTCCACAAAGCTCTCCGAGAAGGGACCGAGCTTTGAATCCTGAGAAGTCTTACACCGATACCTACCCGTACTACTCAGGGTTAGAAGCCTCTCTGCGACATGGAGACATTTATGTTAAGAAATCGCCGCGATTTGCAATGAGGGAGACGTCGCTGAGCTGGCATAAGGGTATTTTGCATTGAAAATAAATGGCTTCTCTTGGAATGATGCAGTGTCTATCGGCTGCGTTGAATCTAAATGAAAAAAATGTCACGGAAGCAGAGACGTATGTACAATAGTTAGCGATAATATACCGAAATGGAAAACACAATACATTATTGAGAGGTGCGGTCTCTTATCCACCGTTGGTATCATTCAAAGCCAAACCAATGAATATATGAAATTGATTCAGGGATACATGAGGTGGAACGGGTTTATAACGATAGTCAAAGTGTTGCCGTACCTTTTCATTTATGCACTTAGTGGTACTAGTTTTTAAAGCTACAAGCATCATTTTCCAGCATCATTGTACAATGTACATAGATACCAGGACAGTACATTGCCGTGAGTTGTGGATGGAGAAGGTTGAGGGGCCAGTCATGGTGTATCTTGGTGTGAACAGGGGTGATGGGGGAAACGAGATTTTCGAAAATCCCAAGGGGTTTATATTCAGGGGAAGCCAATTTGATAGTCGGGGGGAGTGGGGGGAGGGGGGATAACAAGGGGAAGTGAGAGGGGGGAGGAGAGAGGGGGGAGAGGGTTCAGAGTAACACACAGACAATCCCGCCTCGGCGTTGGTTTGGTTTTCCAATTGGACAGCTTTTGGAGTGCTCGATGTCTGTCGTTTCTTGAATTTTCCCTAAAGTCCAAGTAGTTAATTGCCTTCAACATGATCCTGATGCATCCTTTCTTCTTACATTAATTCCTTAATGGTCTCAATGTGGAAGATCTGTAAGTCTGCTCACAATTAATGGGAAACTGCATTAAGAATTAATATCTCTTAATACGATAGCTAATTTCTTACAGACATTGTTATACGACAGTTATTTAATTGAAGGCACCTGGTTTTCTGACCAAGACACCGACAACTGACTTTTTTCTCCGCAGGAACACTCGTTAACATAATAGGTGTTCTACAGTAGAGCGCTGATTATTATCCGTGGTTTAATGGAGGGAAGAACCACAATCGAATAATATCGAAAGTGACGGATATTCATTCCTTTCGTGTTCAATTTCTTGAGTTTCTATTCTATTCTAGTTTCTTCATTGGTAGTTGTGGACTTGGTTTCAGTGCAATGCTTTCTCCGAGTCTTTTGGACGTATATTTATTAAAATATGAACTCGTTTTCTCTCCTCCGATGACATTTCGACTATCGGTCATTCCATTTACTTCTCCATAACGTCACACCGACCAAAACTTTCGTTTGTAGATTACGTGCATCTAATACTCCGATCAATTCTCGGAACGTTCACAATTCACGTTGTCGCAGTTGCGGTTCTTATTCCCCGACGCGCATTGCGTCACTTTGGTGCATAACTTATAAACCCTACTTTGTCTCTCAAACAGCGCAAATTGCTTTAAATTCACCACCATTCTCATTTGCGCATTACGGTCATCCTAAGGAAACCAAGCGGTGTAAATCGGAAATATTTGCCTCGCGTTTTTTTAACTGCTGTAAAAGTTTTAAACTATTGAGTGCTAATTCTTGGCATAATTTTCTAGTGCCAAAATAATGCACAATACGAGTATGCTAAGAATACGCCGTTTGATATTGTTGGATGAATTCTCACCGCGAAAAATGTAACGTTGAATTTTTTGTTTCTCGGCCCCAGGCAGAAGGGACTCATATCTCACACAGCAAGCAAGTATTCGTAAGCTATAAGTGAACCCAGCTACCCGCGTTTGTTTTACTTTTCAGGACATAAACTTAATGTATACTGACTCACGCTTATATAGACTTTTCCTCAAAAGTCACTGCGTGTTATTTGCAGTTCAAGAACAACTTATGACAAAGGTTGACACTGTTGAGAGAATTATTGACCATAGAGTGTTTACCGCAAAGCTCTCCTAGAATATAATTAAAATTTTAAACAAAGAAGAAAATTCTACATTAAAAAGAAATAATTTCAGTGAGTTCTAGAGAAATCTAAAAATTCACTTCCCGACTTCCAAGAATCAAGCATAAAGTTGGCCACGGATGTTTGTTGGAAAGCTTTTCTTTCAATCGTGTATTCGGGAATCAGGAAATATATCCTAAGTAAAGTAAAAAAAAGAGGGCTGCGAACCAAGATGGTGTATCCAATGCAGAAGTGAGAAAATCGTTAAGACGACGGAGAGTATACCACGCCAAGATGAAACAACTCCGTAGAGATTGGTTTACTGGTGATCACAATTTAATAATTGAAAAATACAAATTGTCTAAAGCCACTATAAATGAAGCGTTCCGGAATGCATTCATGGAATTTCAAATAAAAACGTTAGGAGAACAATTACAAGACAACCCAAAAGTCTTTTGGTCATACGTAATTCCCTTCAAGGCAATAGATCAAGGCAATAGATCAACTGTTTATCCACTACGAAACGAAAAGGGCGAATTATTTACAAGCAGTTCGGAAAAAGCCAATTTATTAAACTCCTACTTTCAAAGTGTGTTCACCAAGTCATCACAGATTACATCCGTCACGGTAAATGATAATTTCCAGCAAAAGATGCTACCTATCGATATTTGCACTCACGGAATAACTTGTATAAATATAAAATATAAAACTTGTTAAAATCTCTAAATCCAAATGAATCCCCAGATCCTGAAGAAATTCCTACCCGCGTGTAATTCATACACCCGAGCAGGAATTTCTTCAGGATCTGGGGATTCATTTGGATTTAGAGATTTTAACCAGTTTTCTATTCCGGAAAGGCAGGTCATGCGAAACCCAGTTGGCCCTCTTCCTTCACGACATTCTTTCCTCGGGAGAAAAGCTTGTCCAAGTAGACGCAATATTTCTAGATTTTAGAAAAGCTTTCGATAAGGTCCCTCATTCAAAGTTACTCGTTAAGTTGGAAGCATACGGAATACACCACGACGTAATATGTTGGATAAAAGAGTTCTTAGCCGACCGCGAACAGAGAGTAGTTCTAGATGGCGTTAGCTCAGATGTAGTGAAAGTTACATCAGGTGTACCTCAGGGAAGTGTCATCGGTCCCTTATTGTTCCTTTTATACATTAATGACATCACTACCGTTGTTAATAGAAAAATTCGCCTCTTCGCAGGTGACGCAGTGTTGTACAGGGATCTAGGCAATGAATCCGACAAGATTGCGTTACAAAAAGACCTAGATGCTATAAATGAATGGTGCAATACTTGGCAGTTAGAATTAAATTTTAAAAAGTGCGTTGTTATGAAATTTTGGAAAAAGAATAACTCGGTCAACGATACGTACACAATTAATCAAACAGACTTATCAAATGTAGAGTCAGTTAAATACTTAGGTGTGACCCTTACTCAGGACCTGTCTTGGGGGAAACACGTTCGGGAAATCTGCGGACAGGCTAGTCGAAAATTGGAATTTATCAAAAGAATATTAGGAAAATGCGACGAGAAAGTTAAAGAGCGATGTTATTTTTCACTCGTGAGACCTCACTTGGAGTACGCCGCTAGCATATGGGACCCTTACGAAGTAGGACTAATCTCTGAAATAAATAGAATACAACGGAGAGCAGCAATATTTGTGAAAGGTTGTTACGATAAACTTAGCAGTGTTACCGAATTGTTGAAGGAATTAGGGTGGGAATCTTTAACTGATCGAAGGGAGAAATACAGGTTAAATCTTTTGCGCAAACTCGGAGCAGACAGTTTTTTGCCGGACGTTCAACATATACTGCTAGAGCCAACGTACTATAGTAGAAGTTTCTCCATGTTTTTCGGGCAAAGCTGCGTCGGTGTATCTTTACGATGACGTTTCGTAGCCAATGCAGGCCACATCTTCAGATCAAGTCCGAATGCCAAACGGTGAAAGTTGGCCTGTATATATACCGTCCTCAAGGGGGCCTTCCGTTAGCGCAGCCAATCAGCGTTGAGCACCCTTCTTTTGGCGCGTTCCTTCTCAGGAGTCTCTTCCAGGTGTTGTGGAGTCTATGCCCGTCATCCCGATTGAAATTAGCCTCTACCTTCTCTATTTCAATAGCCTCCCTGATGAGTCGAGGAAAATAAAACTTTTCCTTGGCTAAGACTCTTGCGTCATTGATGTTAAGTTGATGTCCCGGGTTCGAGAAGGCATGCTCTGCAACTGCTGACTGCACGCAGTGCTTGTTTTTGAGAGCCCTGCGGTGCTCGCTCAAACGAACGGAGATCGCTCTTAGAGGGAGCACCGCAGGGCTCTCAAAAACAAGCACTGCGTGTAGTCAGCAGTTGCAGAGCATGCCTTCTCGAACCCGGGACATCAACTTAACATCAATGACGCACGAGTCTTAGCCAAGGAAAAGTTTTATTTTCCTCGACTCATCAGGGAGGCTATTCCAGTGAGAGATGTAACCCTGCCCTGAAGAGGCGAAAGCCTATAACAGGGTCCACATTTGCGTTGTTATTTCTGTCTTGTTATTTTGTTGTTACTCTTCTATTCTCTGTATCTTTTTGTTGATTTTATTGTTGTTATCCTTCTATTTTCTCTGTATTTGCAAATGTGGAAATAAACACCTTTTGAACTTGAACTTGAACACCGTTTGGCATTCGGACTTGATCTGAAGATGTGGCCTGCATTGGCTACGAAACGTCATCGTAAAGATACACCGACGCAGCTTTGCCCGAAAAACATGGAGAAACCAGCACAACAGCGCTGCGAAAGCCTCAAACAGAAATATAGTAGAAGTGATCACAGGAATAAAATAAAGGAAATTGACTGCCGAACCGATAGATTCAAAATGTCATTTTTCCCACGCACAATAAGGGATCATAATAGTTGCGATAGATTAATCACTTGAAACTCCCAGCCTCAATAGGTAGAGTAGAATTTTCACTTGTGCTTATTAACACTACATCGTTACTAACTCTTCACATCCGGTCGATTACTCCGGCATTATTTTATTTTGTTCTTTGCATGAAGTAGCATCTCGTAGTATTCATAAATTAACAGTATCAGTAATATTAACCACTAGATGTGTCTATAGCATTTCTCTGCATGTTGCATGTTCATTTACGTATCACTCTCCCAGTTTCTGGTTTGACTGCGCACTGTTCTCCTGACAGCTTTTTGGTCTGCGCCTAGCGCCAGGGGGAGCGTGCGAGGTTCTGATTTGCTCTGGGACGAGTGCTGCATGCCTGGTGTGGAATCACCCCGTGCCACACACCCTAGTGGTGGCTTGCACGGTACATCGTAGATGTAGATTCCGTGAGTGCAAATATCGATAGGTAGCATCTTTTGCTTATTAGCTTAAGAAATTACTCCCTGCTTACAGAAAATATTTAGTTAATCCATCAACGAACACGTAGAACTCAAGGACAAATTGCTAACAAAACAATAAAGCAAATGTCACTCCCATATTCAAGAGCGGTGATAAGGAACAGCCATCGAACTACAGACCGATATCCCTCACATCTATCTCTTGCAAAGTCCTCGAACATATAATTGTAAGTTCAGTTATGAGACACCTCGATATTCAGAACGTGTTAATGGAAACGCAACACGGACTCAGAAAGGGAAGATCTTGTGAAACTCAATTAGCACTTTTTGCCCACGATATTTTAGTCTCGGGTGAATATAACGTTCCAGTTGATGCAATTTTTCTTGACTTTAAAGAGGCATTTGATAAAGTTTCTCACAGAAAGCTACACATGAATATAAAATCCTACGGGTTAGACGACGACGTAATTTCCTGAATTAGAGAATTCTTAAGCAATCGCGTTTAAAGAGATAGACGGCACTATGTCAAATGAAGTAAAAGTCACATCGGGTGTTCTACAGGGGAGTGTAATAGGCCCACTTTTGTCCATTATGTATATTAACGAAATCGGTGAAGTAGTTGACTACGATTTAGTTGCTTGGATTATTCGCAGACGACGCAAAAGTTTAGAGGGAAATCCGTAGCCTCAAATGATAAGCAAGCTGAATTGATTTTTTAATAGTTGGTGGTTCCTCATTATTTCATGATACTGGAAGATAAGTCATTGTTTTAAGGTGTTTAAGGCATGAATGGAATGCACTTATGTAGTAAACTCTATAAAATACTCTTATCTGGTTAGAGCCATTGTTTATGAATTTATTATGGTTGTTTTCATCCTCTTTATATTTTTACCTTTATTTGGCATAGATACACTAGCACTGAAAGCTACGGATAAAAAGCTTTTTCCGTAGCTTTTTCACTTCCTCGCTTTGCACCAGTTTCCCCTTTTCTCGGTTTGTAACTCTCACCGGAGTTATTAAATTCTCTCCATCTGCAAATCGTTCCGTGATGACGTTTATCCACTTCCTCCCCACTCCTCTCCGTTACTACCCGATTATTTCTTAACTGTAACTCATTGCTTCTCAATCGTCCTCATTTCCACTACTCCTATTTTGTCCCTACCTCTCTCATTATACCTGTTTTTATACTCTTCCATCGTTCCTCGTCTAGTTCCATTTCCGTTCCTTCGCCCACGTTTGTTTCCACCATTTCCTATTCCTTTTCATTACTTCCACTTCTCCATCACCACTCCTTCACTTAACAAGCTTTTTGATTCTAACGACACATTTCATGAGAATATAATCATGATAACTTCATATCCGTTCATGGAAAACTGCGTAAGTTTTTGACATAGTTCCTAACCGTCTGGCTTACCATGGTATAGTCTATTTGATATCGCTCAGTAGTACCTCCTGATACTTCCCATGTGTATCCACACCTGGGGTGATGATTAAACCAAGTGTTTGTCGCAAATTATTTATGTATCCTAAGAAATTCATAGCTTCCTTATCCAAAATTCACAGCCACATAATTTTCCATTTCCCTTAACATTTGTCAGTGTACTCGTTTCTGTTCCCTTACTCGGAGTAAATATAAGTAAGTGAGTGAGTATCACCTTAATCTTCTAACAGCTTCTGATAAATATACATCGATATTGACTTCTGGAGAAGTCATTCGAGCCTATCGTTCTGGGGCATCGCATTCAAAGCGCGGATCTCCTCAGGATCGATTTTTCAACCCGAGAGGTACATTATCTCGCTCTATCGGAGACTGGTGTTGTTTCGTTATCTTTTTTATCGGAGATATTTCAGGTGCAAATGAATATCATTAATTATGTAATCACATAAAGCCTAAATCTCCATAAAAACTTTAAGTTTTTATTTTTTAAGAAAATTAAGTCTTGGAAACTTCCTGGTAGATAACTTGCGTTTCCCCGCAAGACATTAGTGGAGAAAGGGAGAAAGGGTTTTTGTTTCCATGGATTTTTATATCTCGAAGGTATGATATAACATTTAGCTCTAATTATTTACAGAATCTGGCAAATATCCTGTGTTCGACGTTTTTTATCGAAGACAGACGTTTTTAAAGCTTTACTTTATTTATAATAAGGCATTCATTTTGTGTTTAAAGTCAACCTTCCTTTTCCTATTCTTTGTTACTCGTTGGGTGCATTAACATTTTCAATTATGGCTGGAGAGCACTGAGGCCCTCAAAAGTTTAGAGGGAAATCCGAAATCCCTTCGGTTACATTATTTTATTGCCCCGTGTGTCTAATGTCACTCAATTTTCGTAGCTTGTTAATTGCAAATTTCATTCGAGACCTTTTCTTACGCCCAATTTTATGATCGTGTTTTCCTCGTAGTCGTTCATCAGTCGAAGACTCCTAACACTTACGATTATCATATATTTCCGAACCGTTGATTCAGAATTGTGAGAATTGCGAGAATTGTGATTCACAGCGAAAAAATCATTCTTCACTCCATTTCGGGTTGTGTTTCCGACGCTCGAGACACTCCCGATCACGTGACTAAGGAGTATGTATGTACAACGACAACGGTTCCAGATTTTAGAATGCTTTTGAACCACTCACTCTTTATCATTATAATATCTCTCACGCAGCCTTCCCGATTGAGTTTCTATCGCCGGTTTTCTATTTTTGGTCGCGTTTTGAAAATGCTGATTAGAATGAACGCAATGAACAAATTGCATATTGGACGCTTAAGTTATCAATCCGAAAGGTTTAAACGCACCGAAATATCGAACGGTTCGTTAGGTTGTACCACGTGACTCCGCAGTCACGTGATCGGAGTTATCTCGAGCATTTCAAACACACGTGATTCAAACTCGATTTCGCGCCAAGTTTTCTCTCTCTCCAATTAGCCACACAGACTCTAAACAACAAATGCTACCGTTGAAGCGTCCAAGTGTGTTTATATGTAGTTGGGGCTTTCGTGGACGGTGGCACATGGCGCTCGCGACACGGCATCATGAAACAGTCACAGTGCAAGAGGGCGTCGGTTGTTTCATAGCTTCCACTGGTTAGAGCGATGGGCCTCGTCTTTGG